>OX375757.1:17500000-20000000 GCA_947359355.1 Acrocera orbiculus
GTTCAACTTTGAAGATTACAAAACTACATATATCATTCTTGAACACATTCGAAGCAATATGCCATCACACAGTTCATACAACAATGTTAACATCCTGTAGACCAGAAAATTTAACATATCTGTATACCTATTATTCGGATCACTGATTGATATATCACTAAGCAAACACATGGCTAAATAGTTTTTTCCTTTTTTTTTCAGGGAAAACCTTTTCTCAGACAGCAAGAAACCCGCTCACAACTTTCAATTCCAAAACTCGACTAGAAACTTTATTTGAGTTCTTTTTATTTTATTTATTATCTCTTAAAAAGCCTCAAACCACCAGGGTTCTGCTTTTTACCAAAATCTAACGCCGACTGATCGAAAAAAACCTAAGCTTGTTTGAGCATCAGAGTAGATCTTTGTCAAAGGGAACCCGATCAATTTCCCGTTGCCAAAAATCCGGTCCGCAAAGAAAACAGTTTCAAACAAACAAGCAGAAAAGATATTCTCTCCTTGCTTATCAGCAGGTGTCCATTACATGCATAAGCTTTTTAAACTTCCAATACACTACAACATCAATCACAAACTTAAAAAACTTTTTTCTTTTTTTTTTGGTAGTTATGATTACTACAATCTTAATTATTATATTAATTTATTAGTATTGATGACTGATTTTTGTTATATTGATATCATTGTTAACAGTTCACAGTGGTTGGATCCAATTGATCCTTCCTCCTTTATCTAATATGGTAAGTCATGTGGTTTACTTCTTTGTAATCGTCTATTTTTGTTTGTTGTGTCCAGCAGCTGTATAGCTTCTATGTTAGTATGGTAGAGTAACCTTTTTTCATGTGCAATAGCATAGTGCAAAATTTCATCATCTATCCATTTTATTTTTAAGTCATCATGTAGTTCTTAGTCACGTATCTAAATGCGTTCGTAATTAAGCGGAGGATCTTGTTTTGGCTTCTTTGAATAATTTCTCTGTTTGTTTTACGAGAGCGCCCCCATAGTTGGATCCCATACGTCCAGATGGGTATGATTATTACCAAGTGTAACAGTCTTTTGTAACTTAGATTCATCTTAGAGTGTTTACCAATAAGCCAGTTCATTTTCAGCATTTGCAGATTAACTTAACTTAAAAAATGATTTAACTACTAGATTATCATAAATAATAATTAATTGATTTTTATTTTGTATTTAATAGTTTTTTAATTTCTCACCAAAATAGCACCTTTTATTAATTTTAAGTTATTCAAGTAGCCCGTAGTGTTCATTAAGTTAAAAGTTAGTTTATTTAAACACACATTTTCTAGTCTATTCTTCTCTTATCTAAATTCAATTGCCTTTTTCGGTATATTAATTTTTTATACTTTTATTTTAATTAGAAAAAACTAACAAGAAAATTTAGTTTAATTATTACGACATGCAAAATTTGTGTAGATATATTTTTCGATTTTTCCTATTCAAATTTGTCTGAAATTTGAGAAAAACTTCAAAGTAAAATTTCCTAGAAAAGAAACCATTTAAAAAATTGCATAATTAAAGTAAAAAGTGTTGCTAGCTAAGTTTGAATATTTAAACTCTCGGTAAAATCAACAAACAAAAATGTCCATAAAATATCTTTTTTCTAAATAAATAAAAATGACTTGAATTTCATTTTTTTATTGTATAATAGAACCTCGACAAGTTGAAACCTACTAAAACTAAGTCAACAAATTAGTCTCTTCTCTTTTGTTTAGATTCGAGAACCTGGGCTACTTATAATACCTCTATAAGTATAAAACTTTTATAAATCCATTAATTATGCTAGTATTAATTATTTTCACTTAAGGTTTATGTTTTCAGACGTTGTAAAGCTTAAGTAATTTCAATTGCTGCTAGCTTTCTATATTAAATAAATACATATGTATATGTTTATTAATTGACTATTTGCTCTTACATATATCATTGTTGTTGTCTTCTTGCCTGGGTTGGTTATATATTTGTTATAAAAACAAATTCATTTTGTTATTCAATTCTTAACCTTCGCAGTGAAAAGTTTTCAATGATAAATCACAAATTAAATTAAAATGAATTCGTAAGCGTAAGTTGATGATATTAACGTGAAATAGGATAAGATATTGTTTCTCAATTTTCATTTCATTAAAGTACATTGACATTGATTTTGAAATCAGAAGGTGAGCTATTGATAAATCAAGAAACTAGAAACAGGTTAACAGATATTCAATAAAAATTTAATTTTGTTCATCCAATATAAGATTGCCAATGGTAGGAATGGATCCTGAAGGGGTGATCAAAAACTTTAAAACGTTTTATCACAAAGAATTAGTGAAAAATATGATATGAGATATAGAAAAAAATACGAGTTCTCCCATAAATGTGTCAAACGATGCAAATGGCTGACATAGCATGAAGACATAGCATGTATAAATTTGCAACACCATGCTTACAACTACTGATCAAACAAAACTCATTAATATTCTAGGATTAGCATGAAAAAAAATTTTTGTTTGAACTTTATGAATATAATATTAAAAAACAATAACATCTTTTTTTTATGAAAAATGCAAACTGGGCAAACTCTTTTTACTAAAAAGAAGTTTCACTTAAATTTGGAATAAAAAATAAAAATAAAATTATCTACTAAAAGTTTTTTCATTGTCTTTATTCTATTTAATAAATTCAGGCGCTTAAAAAACTCAGACAGACAGATAAATGAAAATCTTGTTGTTTTTGTAAACACACCTGTAGGTATAAATAAGTTACTTTAAATTTGGTTTAATCAGAAGAAAATGTAATTTTAGAAGTAAAAAAATTTAAATGATTAGTGAACTAAAGTATATAGTATCTTCTTTATCTTATAACTATCCATTCCTTAGTTTTAATATTTTAATTGATTATAAAATAATATTTAGAATTGTTTAAATCCCATTATTTTGTAGTTTATTAACTGCAAAACTACCAAACTCCCTTCTCATAGTTTAGCTATCCTCGAAGTCATTTATGGCAATTTTTTCATTTAATAGTGGAAACATGATTCTGTAGATACCCGTTTCAGTCATAGCATGCTTTGATGGCAGGTTTACACATATATCACCAATAAATTTACAAATTACATAATTTTTTGACTTTTGTTTCTGAACCTCTAAAAACATAGTAGAAGTTTTCTTTTTGGAAGATAAATGATCTTCTTTATATAAAATATTGGAAAATAGCCAAGTTCTCTGAATAGAATTTGTTGTTTTTAATATTTTGAGCTCTTTTTCACTCAACAGTTTTTCGTTACCAATTATAAAATTGGTGAAATCAATTTTAAGACTTTTATAGTCACTTGTAATAAAATCTAATAATAATGGATTGAAAGCAGTAAAACACACATATCGATGTATATTTTCCGTTTTTAATATATTTGCTGCTACGGATAAAGAAAGAGCTGAAACTTCTTCTCCTGCAAAAAAAAAGGAAATCATTATGCTATCATGAGTAGAATTAGATCACGTTACCAATTAAATGTATATATTGTGATTTTTCTGGAAAAATACCACTCAATTGATACCCAAAGCTCTTATAAATAGTCAAAGCCTCATATACGGAATCATTGAACAGACCTGCAGTATCTATGTACTAGAAAACAAGAAGAATAAATTGAATTCTAATTATATTTTTGATTTGATACATTTACTTCGATGTGGTATAAAATATTTAAATATTGAAAAAAATTTCGGATGACCTTATAAAAAATAGCTCCTAAATCTTCTAAAGTAAGCTATAAATTTGAGTTTTATGAAATCAATTTATTAAGAAAAAGCAATGTGTTTTAAGCTTTAAAGTGGATTTGACTGTTTTACTACACTACAAAAAAAAAGACTACAAAAGTATGTCAATTTTTCAACCATTTGAATCTTTGTAAAGAGTCGACATTTTCAAGCAGAATTTTGTTGTGAAATGGTAAGTTTTTATGAAAATCTTATTCATGTTGCGTTAATACTTTACATGTTTATTTATTTTAAGAACATTCTCCATCAAAATTTTTATACTTACGTATTGGCATTGTATATATTCTTCTAATGATTTGATATAATCATTATCCCATATGGTAGTTTTTCCTTGCAAAGTTGACGCATTTCTGATCCCTGTTACAATTATTCTATAAGTCAGTGGACAAGTTAATAATTCGTCTTTAAAAGTGGTCCAATTAACTACTTTAGCTGTATTAAGATTAGTAATAATTAACTTGGATAACTCATCATTTGTGAGATTCCGTGAATTAAAACCTTTAAATCAAAGTTATGGTTTTATCAATAAATATAGATGAAGAATTGTTATACTTACTTTCATTTATGAATCTTTTAATAGAATTGTAATAAGTTTTGTCTGAAAATTTTCTTGTAAACTCTAAGACGCTTCCTGCTCTAAATATATTCTTATCCCTGGTAATTTTTATACAATTAACACCAACAATTCTACAAACTTCATAATCTATCGTTTGTTGCCTTTGTGCTTTTACATAGAAACTAGAAATCTGCTGATTTGCACAAAAAATGTCTTTACAGTCCATGTTGTCCATAAAAAGCCAAATTAATGATGCAAATTTTCTTGATTTCATTTCATTTAATTCTTTTTCACTTAAAGACTTTACATCACTAAATAGTAATTCAGAAAAATGAATATCTAGATTTTTATAATATCCTGTATAAAAATTCAATAGCAAGGGGTTGAAGGCTGTAAAAGTTATCCAAAATGTTGGTTTTCTGAGTTTCAAATGATTTGCTACCACAGCTAATGAAAGGGAAGAAACTCCTTCACCTAAAAATAAAACTTAATTAATTTATTCAAATTAAATTTTTACAACAATATTACCAACAAGTTTAATATATTCAATGTTTTTTGGCAATATTTTGTACAAACTTATTCCAAGACTTTCAAAAATTTTTAAGGCTTCATATATAGAATCATTGTAGAGATGCGTTGCGTCTACATACTGAAAAGTTAAGTTTTGTTAAGTTTTATCTGTTATTTTCCATATTTTATGTAACAAGGATTTCTATTTTTTCACTTTTAAATTTATTTTAAAGTGATTTATGCAAAAATATTAAATTGAAAGGTAAATCTATTTCTTTTTTTATGTAAGTTTACTAAAATCATGATAACAGCTTCTTAAATTTTAAAATTAAATAGTGCTTTCTGAATGACATTTTAACCATCAAAACAATATGAACACAAATTAAAGCAATTGAAAAATTGAACAATATTTAGATGTTATTTACTAACCATCTTTTAATTGACAACTTTTTATATTACCTTTAAGATTTTTTATATGAAAAACTATTACTAGAAACCTTATTGACCAAGTGGAAAATACTTTGAACACCAGTGCGTAATCATAAATAGGACATTCATTATTTATATGCTTTTATTTGCTTTGCCTTTACGTTTATCTATTTATTCTATTAAAATCCAATGACTCTAATAAACTTCAAAATTCCTGAATTTTTTAATATATCAGATAATGAAAACACTAAAGTTAAAACTTTTGATTAACGTGACTAGTTAAAAGAACTATAGTAGCTGAGTGCTTAAACCATGAACTTTATTTTCTTCAATGCTTTAAACTGAAAGTATGTAATTATGAAATAACTGAAAACTACAAACCATTAAAGCATATATTCTTAACTTTTTAAATTTTTATGTATATAAATTTGTTGCTTCCCAAAAGAATTTAAAACGATAAAAGGAAAACAATAAAGTTTATCTTGCTTTTAATCAAGTAAAATTTATACTTACGTATTGACACTGCATTGAGTCTAATAATGAACTTATGTAATCATTGTCGTAAATGGTATTATTGCCTTGTAAAGTTGATACCTTTTTTATTCCTGGTACAATTATTGTAAAAAATGGAGGACAATTTTTCATTTCCTCTTGGAATGATATCCAAGTAAGTACTTCATTTTCAATCAAATTTCGAATAGTAATCTCTTCAAAGTCATTATTGTTAAGATATCGTGGATAAAATTCTATTATAATTTTTTACAAAGATTATTGCATTTTTTATATTTTATGTAAAATTTACCTGTATTCAAAAAATTGTAAACGGAATTTTCCAATTGTTTTTTATATACATCTTCTTTTTCTTTGATGGGTTTATTATTGACACTACTCTTACTTTCATTTAAAGTTAATTTAGTGAATTGGAAAACATTATTCTGACCAAATATATCTATAATGTGTGAAATATTTAAACATTCGTTTGAAGTATATTTACATATTTTATAATCCTTATTTTCATTGTATTTGAGCTTTATATATATACTAGAAATGTTTTGATATATATATAAAGTATGTTCACTATCCATGCTATCCATAAAAAGCCAAATTCTGGAAATATAATGCTTTTCGCGTAATACAAATAGTTCATTTTCACTTAGCGATTTAACATTACTTATTATAAATTCGGAAAAATAAACATTGAGTTGAGTATAATCACTTGTACAAAAATCTAAAAGCAATGGATTAAATGCAGTAAAATAAATATTTAGCTTCGGTTTTATTAGTTTTAACTCATTGGCCATGACGGCTAAAGAGAGTGCTGAAACTCCTTCTCCTGAAGTAAAATAGATCTGATATTATTTTGAAAAGTTAGTACATCACAACTAACTTACCAATTATGTGTATATATTTTGCAAAATGTGGAATAATTTTACTCAGTTTTTTCCCAAAATCTTTGTATATTGTTAATATATCATACAGGGAACCATTAAAAAGTTCTGCTGCATCAATATGCTAAAATCAATTAAAATAATTGAATTAACTCTGTATCCTTTTTGTTTATAAAACTAGATTTATTGATTTTGAAATATTCTTTTTTAGAATATCCATAAATCTATAAAATCTATTTGAATAAGACATGAAATTCGCTAATATATATAAATAAAAAAGTATATCTAGTTTTTTTAGCTAGATCTGCAGGTTTCAATCCTTTTTTTTCTAATTAAATTTACAAGTGCTTTTATTTGTATTTTAGTTTTTAATTTTTTTTTAGTAGTATTAATGATTGAAACATGGTTTTCCTTTATTATTGATATAATTTTACTACAAATTTCAAACTCAAATTTTGGAAAAGAAAAAATCTTTTTACAGATTTGTTAGTTTGTATGAGTATGAGTAGATTTAATTAGTTGTTTCGATAAATTAATGAAAATTATGTCTGTGGATGGCAATTACGAATTTTGTAATTATCTCTGCAATTTATGATTCAAAAAAAAAAAACAGTGATCTACGTAAAAATCTTGAAATAGATACTACTACCCACACTATAGAAAAATATGGTAAGTTGGCTAAGTTGCGACTTTGCCAACACGTCAACGATGAAGCTACTAAACTTCTTGATAACGCAAATCTCATCAAATAGTGGAGTCAATGAAGGCTCCGATTTTGATAGTTTTTTTAAAAAAAAATTACTATTTCTATATTATTTGAAATCAGAAACATTTACTACACAGATTACATTGGAGTGTAGGCACTTTGAGCTTTAAAACAAGCGCGCGTAAAGGCCTTTTCGAGCAGTTTTTTTCCCGCTGGGATATAATTATAACCTAAGTGATAGTAGTGAGTTTCATCTTAGTTGAGTTTTTTATAATAGTAACTTAGGTTATAATTAATTCCTCATAGATTGTAATATATATATATATATCGGAAAAGAAAAATATTACTCAACAGTTATAGTCAAAGAATTACCATGAGTATGATTAAGCAATTATTCGGACTGTCTCATTATTAGCTGTCTTCCTATACCATATATGCCTTTTGTGAGCTCATTACTTGCATATATAGCGAGCGCGTTTCATACTCACTCAGATATATTTCATTGGCTATAACGTTTAACTATCCCTTGAATTGTTCATAATACCCAAAATAAGAATAAAACATCACTTTTGCTATTAATTACATTCTTTTACTTATTAGAACTGATTTAATCAATGAGCTCTTTGCTGCCAATACATCTTCCAGTATTTCTTACATTTAAGTATACTTACTATTAAAAATTATTGATATTTTCTATAAATTGTATATGAAAGTATCACTTTTTAACTTACATACTGACAATGCATTGGGTCTTTCAGTGAGCTTATATAGTCATTGTACAAAACATCTTCCTTTCTCTGTAAGGTGGATATATTTCTTACTCCTGGTACAATTATTGTATAAAGTGGTGGACAAGTTTTTATTTTGTCTGCGAGAGCTGTCCAATTCATAATTTCGTTTGTCATCAGATTTGTAAAGATCAATTTGTTTAGATCATCATCAGTGAGATTTTTTATAGGAACTTCTAAAACTGGTATTATAAAATTTTTTATTATTTAAAAAGCTTTAATATACCATCATTAATAAATCGTTTAGAAGTAGTATTCAAATATTCCTCATAGTATGCACCAAAACATACTTTAGACCACAATATGAAAGAAATCAAAATTCTCGAAGGAAAGCAACACATTCTGCAATATACAAAAAATGCTTTTGTAGTAATAACTGTTAAAAATTTAAAAGTAAACAAAATTTAAAGTAATAAATTTATGTTTTTTACATAAGTAGTTCTTACTTTAAAAATAAAGTTGATAGTAACTTTCAGAGGCTCAGTTTGAACTGTTTTCTATTTTTAGTTAATTTTTGTTGTCTCATATATTTAATTTAATATAAAATTCTTTTTGTGTATATGTAATCAAATGTACCATAAATATCTTTAAAAATTTAATTATATGCAGAAAATTTGAAAACAGAGGTAATTTTTAAATAAAAATTGACTGGCAGAAATATAGAATGTCTTTTCAATGTGATGTTACTCTTTTTTGAAGACTTTCTTTTAACTTGAAATTTATTTTGTTGAAAGGAAATATTTTTGAAAGGTTTTTGCTCACTCTAATAATAAATGTCATTAACCTTGGTTATTTTTAAAGACTATTGCACTGTTCTACGTAAACATTGTTTTGCTTATGAAAATATAAAAACCAATGTGTTCGTATGTGTTATTAAAAACAAATTCAAAATATCTTTATGATATATTGCCAAGCAAAAATAACCTCTATAATTTAATAAAATACAAAAATAATTTACACGTGTCTTTATGTTATTTACTTGTAATACAAATTTTTTTGAAAACGTCAAAAATTTTTCCACTGGGGTATGGGACCCTTAAAACTAATGCACATAACTTTTCTCATATTGAAAATATTTAGAGAAAATCTTATGAATACTAAAATGTAGTAAGAAGGCCTACATATGAGAATTTAAGGGCTCTCTTAGCATCTCCCATTTTAAGAAAATTAAGACTCCAAACAAAAGTTGCCAATTTTTTTTGAAGCTCATATATGTTTTTTAAATTATTTGTTTTTTAGCCCTGAACATGCAAAAAAGCCGATTAAATTATCATAAGGTGTAAACTCGAAGAGCAAATTTTTCTATATCATCTAATTAATATTTTCTAATGAAGAATCATTAATAATCTGAATTAGAAAACAATACTTTGGATAAATACTTACATTGATTTCAAATGAACACAAAATATATAAAAATGACAAAATTATTTAAAAAAAGATCGTTCGAGAGAAGAAAAACTTAATTAAACTTAGTTTAAACTAGGTTAAAATATGTTGATTACCTTCAACTAACTTTTTTTAAAGATGACTTAAGAAATGCTTTACCACTGGTTTATTTATAATTATTTTTGTGCAAAAATTTTAAAGAATGCAGTTCTAAAGTTATTCAACCATACCCCTGGGAAACTTTTTAAAAAAGTTTTTTTTGTCAGCTATTATCCCTTACTACTTCATATTTAATTTCTTTTAAATTTTTTAAATTAATATATAAGTGCTTAAAAATATTGTGTCAAATTTTCAAATAAATCGGAGAAAATTGTCCCACGTATGAGCAATTGAGCGTCCTTTGCTCTAGAGCGTTCCAAACACTCTACAATTGTTGAAATTGCACTCTACAATTGTTTAAAAATATATTTTTTAATTTTCATTGTTCAAAATAATTTATATAATGAATATTTCACAAAAGATTTGTCATTTGTTATGTTTAATGGCTTGCATAAAATATTTCATTACGTAGAGGAAATATGTTTCTGTAAGCTTGCAAAAGTCCTTAAAGCAAATTGAAAACATTTGAAACTTTCCTCGTCCAGAACGAACTTTTCATAATGGCTCAATTATTAGTTCATATTTTTTTAGTAAAATTTATTGAATTGTAAGGTTAAATTTAGACTTTTAAATTATTTTTAGATTCTACTCATAAGAATTGACATGTACCAAATATAGAATATAAAAGGAATTTTATTTTTTCACATTGTACCACAAATCACTGACAGCTTGTACAGTAAAAATCTGGAAATTTGAGCTTAAATACTTTTACAATTAAGTAAATTAAAGTCATATTAATAAAGAAAATATGTTAAACAGTGACACTCACATAATTTACCAAGTGAACTTAAGCTCCATGGAATAAATCAAGTAATTGCATGATATTTTTTTGGTTCATTTTAAAAGTTTATAAGTACTATAAGTTTATAAGTACCGCTGGGCTACCATTTTCTTGATAACCAATCACCCAGCTATTTTTTAATTATTTAATTATTTTTCTAATTAAGTACTTAGAATCCAAATTTATCCAAAATTTTGTGAGTATACTTTTTAAGCGTTTTGCTCTTAGATAATGGAAAAAATTGTCTAAAATGAAGCTATTACACATTTTAGCTAAAGTTTTATTTATTTAAATGAATTAATTCAGGTAAAATTATCCTTAACAATTTTGAAATAAACAAAAAAAAAAGGGATATTTCAAAAAAAGCATAAAATCGTATACAGCAATCTGACAAATTTGGAGTCGGTTTTTAAAATGTTTCCTTTTTATAATTTATATTTTGATTTATGATTTTATATTTATTGAAAATTTTTATTAAATATCTCAAAATAATACACTTGATCAAGTGTAAAATAGAATTTTAACTAAATTCAAAAATTATTGTAAAATATTTAGAAAATATTTTCAAACTGCTAAAAAATTTGTAACTTTCCCAAGAGTTGTAACCTCCTTAAAATAAAATAGATAAAAGTACCCTTCTGAGTTCTATGAAATATTTGAAAAATATTAAACAAAAATTTCTTCCACTATAAAAATTATTTTTTAATAGCTTCAACTTCAGGACTATAAGAAATTGCTGAAAGTTATTATAGTTATCGTGCTGGGTGCTTACATATACAAGAAAAATAGAAGACAAAGGAGAACATCAAGTCGCCAAGATGTTCTGTAATGATATTGTTGATGGTTTTTCTGGTCGGTTGATTATGTTTAAAGTAGAACTCATATCTTAAATTCAAAAGGACCTATTTTTCATAGCACAAATTCCTTCACATCAGCTCAATGGTTTGTGCTGTTAGATTATGGTAAAAAAAGGCATTAATCTAGTTTCATTTGTAGGTCAACACTTATAAACAGAAATGAGTTATGTGTTTTATTTAACAAACAAATTTCATAAAGTATATGCTGCCTGAGAAAATTTAAATAATCATTTTATTACTTGCCTTCGACTTATCTTTTTGTTGTACATGACAAATATATAGATATAATTACATTGTGTAAACTAAGTTTATTGAATATTTAATATGCTTATCATACTGTTTTCCTTCAAAGAAAGGAACGTTTTTATTATTTTGTGAATTTTTCATATGGTTAAGCTTACTTCAGAATTCCTGTATAGATAAATATTTTAATTTAATCAATTTACAAAAATTATGCGACACATAATACTTTTTGAATTTTATTTGGTAAAATAAGATGCGGTATATTTTCTATTAATATTATTTGTTTGGAATCTTCTAAGCAACATTTCTTACTAAATTCATAAATTAAAGCCTATAAAACTTTACACAAACATATTTTAATATGTTTAATTAAATGGAAAACTTGTAACGATCAAATGAGATTTAGATTTGTGCTATAGTATTTTCCTACTGAGAAAATTGTGTTTTGGTAATAGTTGTGAAAATTAATTGAAAATAAATAAAAATTTTTCAACTATTTTGCGTTAAGGCTAGGAATTGTAAATTAAATATGTATTCGTAATAAACGGAGCTTTTCTTTTTCTTAACCCTTAACGGTCCAATGGCGCCATATAGGCGACATGACAATTTTACTTACTGGGTCCAATGGCGCAATATAGGCGACATGACAATTTTATCTACTGGTTCCAATGGCGCAATATAGGCGACATGACAATTTTACCTACTGGGTCCAATGGCGCCATATACGCGCCAAAAATCATTTCATTATTTTTATTACTATTATTGTTGCTACTGTTTTTCGCACATGCACTTTTGTGTTATTCGAATCCAAATTCAGTCTTGTTGTGATTTTTAAGGAGAGCGTAGACATTTTACAGAATTTAGTTTATTATATTTGATTTTGTTTGAAATCATAAAATATGGCAGAAAATTATGGTGTCGATCGGGCAGATCACTATGTATCCAACTACTGTTTCTTAAGGAAATCCCTTAAATGGTGGCGAAAACTTTTTTTCTGAGGCCTTGAAGTATGTGCTACAAATTCCTACATTCTATATAAATCCGTTCAGGAAGAAAAGAACGAAAAAGCACTTTCACATTACGAATTTATGAAAGAATTGGTTGATCAGTTAGTAGATGACTTTCATATGTTGCAAACACCTCGAGGACGCACTAATACTGAACAAGATTTGCAGCGATTAGATGGTAAGCTCCACATCATTCGCAGTAGAACTACAAGGGACTGCATAGTATGCTCGAATCGAAAGGTTTCAGGGGGAAGACGAGAAACAAAATTTTATTGCGACACTTGCACCGAAAAACCCGGAATTCATGTTGGAGAGTGCTTCGAAAAGTACCATACTCTCGAAAAATATAAAATTTAAATAATATTGTTAGTATTATTATCCTCTATATATATTAATAAACTTTCCCTTAAATAAAAATATTTCTTTGATTTAAAAACGTTTTACAGCTTCTCTTCTATGAAAAATAGCTGGACCTGGTGGGAGGTAAACTTGAAATACTTCCGGACCGCTAAGGAGTTTTAATAAATTTTCACTAAAATAATAATATTTCTTTTTGATTTACTTGATTTAATTGATTTAGAAATATTTTACAACTTCTTTTGTATGAAAAATAGCTGGACCTGGTAGGAAGTAAACTTGAAATACTTCCGGACCGTTAAGGGTATTTCACTAGACCACAGTAATATCTAGCCAAGTAGAGCTAGTAAATAATAAACAGTTTTTTACTTTAGAAGGATTTCAATTCGTATTTTTATGCCCTCATTTTTATGAGTGCTCATTTCTTATAAAATAAAAGAAATTTGATTCTGTTAAGTATATTTTTTTTTGAATACATTTGGCCATGTATATTTTCGAAAAACTTAAAACAAAGGTGATTTTTTGAAAGTAAAAAATTAAACTAACCTCTTAAGATATTTTCTAATTTTATTATACAATATTATAAAAACTGAAAAGTTAGAGATATAATTAGGATTTCTAAACTATTTTTGTCTATTCGTAATAATTAATTTTTTCCTAAAGAAAAATATTATTTTTAATTTTTCTTTTAATTTACGTAACTAAACAAAAATTTCAATTAAAAAACAATATCCGTTATACATAATTTATTAAAAGTAAAGAAAATTTTACAATCAACTTCTCTGTTGTACTTATTTATGTTGTAATTTAAAGACACCTTCACCATCAACAGAATCAATGCTTATGCATTCTTTACCAATATATTTGCAAATTTTGTAATTTATCAAGCTCCCGTTTTTTGCCATCAAATACATTGTAGAAGTTTTTTGACTAGAATTCAAGCAATTTGGACAGTGTGTGATATTTGCGAAAAACCAAACAATATGTTTTGGCTTTGATTTCTTAAGTGTATTTAGTTCAATATCATTTATAAATGTCATATAACCAATTATAAATTCCATTGAATTTATATTCAGATTTTTGTAATCATTTGTAAGAAAGCTTAGTAATATTGGATTAAAGGCTGTGAAGTTCACCAAAGCGGCAGGGTTTCGAAATTTTATCTTACTTGCCATGAATGCCAAGGAAAGAGCAGAGATTCCATCTCCTGAAAAAAAAGCTTACAACTCCATTTACATATTGTAAATTCCACAAATTTTACCAACAAGATGTATATTTTTTAGGTTTTTTGGCATAAGTTTTTCTAAGTTATATCCAAAACTTCTGTAGATGGTTAAAGCATTATATGTGGAGTCTTTGTAGATATTTGTACTCTCTATGTACTGAAAAAATAACAAAAGGGATGTATAAACCAATTAAATTTTATTTTTCTTAAAGCCATGCTTAAAAAATATTTATCACCAAGTATACAAGTATGACATAAAAGCAAAAATTGAAGCTAATATTTCTGTTAAAAGTCAGGATTTGAGACTGTCATTGAAGAAATAGTTAATAGTTATGGAAGAGTGATATAATTCTCAACTTTTTCTATCATGGTTGTAATTAATTATAATTGAACAAAGTTATATCTAACTCTTATATTAATTTGGATATGTTTTAAAATAATAATGAATTCAAAGTTTATCAACAGTAGCTTTACACTTCATTCAGTAAACAAAATATTACAATATTACAAAAAATGTTGAAAACAAATTATTAAGCAAAATTTGAGATTGAAGAAATACTGATTTTTAAAATAAAAGCAATACCTTATACTTGGAAGAAAACTACCTTCACTTGAAACATCTATGATTTAATTGAAATTCAAGTAAACGATAACATAATCACGAAGCTTCTAACTTGAGATCTCGATGCGAAAATGCCACTCGAATCTGGTTCCATGGCTAAGTTTTTCTCACTACAACGATTTTTAGTGATTGTTTTACTAATCGTTTGCAATATTGTAATGTTTGTTGGGAATGAGCAGGTCATCTTAACACTCCTATTCAAATATATTAACCAAATTATGAATAGAGATTTCAATTGAAATTGGAAGAGGTTTTCATCAAATTTATTATTATTTAATAAATCAAATTCATATTAACACATGTACTTTGGGGATCTCAATATCAATATTTACTAATATAGCATTGGATAGGCTATAAATCTATCTTGCTATCGGTAAACGAAGGCTCAAACACTCTTAGGATATTACAGCTTCACTGATATCTATATCGGTATATGAGTATTAATTTCTCTTAACAAAAAACAAAAAAATATACTGTAAATGCTTGAGAATGTAACAAAATGCTTCATTTAGAATTGAATTGGCAGCTAAATAAATTTTTAGAGCACTTTATGTCTAAACGAAATGATCTAAGCAAGATAATCTGGAATCAAATTTTTACTTGTGTAGATACCAACAGAAATAGGTATCTTATACCCATTCTCCACCGAAGCTTATACTCATTATTACAATACAACGATGGAAATTTAGTATGGAGAATGGGTATTAGAGCCAAAAAACTCGCTATTAGCAAGCAAATTAGAAACCAGTTAGTTATCAAGCAAGTTATATTCTTTACTTTTTATTTTTCACTTACATATCGGCAAAGTAAACCTTTTTCCAACTGATTTATGTATTCATTATCCAACGTGCTTTTTACACCTTGTAAAGTTGATGTATTTTTAATCCCTGGCACAATAATGCGTATTAGTGAAGAGCAATCATGTAGTTGCAAATGCCTCCCAATTCATCTTTTTATTTGTTTAAATATTTATAACAACTAATTTAGCTACCCATACAGGATCAAACAACGGGGCCAGTACTGGCCCAAGCTTGGTTCTATATTTTAAAACTCTGTGCCAAGCTAGCAAACCAGTCTTGGCCCTGACTTGGTAAAAATCTGGAATGATAACATCGTGCTAGGCTTGGTTGTCAACGATGGCCATGCTTGGTTTTTAATGCTGGGCCATGCTTGATTAGCGATACTGGGCCATGTTTAATTATCAATAGTGTTCCAGTTAAAAAAATGCTGGTTTATGTTCGCATTTTACAGAGTGAATGTTCAAATTTAGCAATAGTTTACAACAAATGAATCAAGAAAATAATTAAATAAATAGATAGTATAATGTAAAAAAAATAGGTGAACAAATAATTACAATCATATATTTATTATATTAGGTATATTTTATTTGATGTATATACAAAAAAGTACTTAAATATTATTATGCTATGATCATGATTCTAAATTATCTGAAGACTAAAGCTTATTACGCTGTGATCGTCTGCCGTCCCTGTCATTCGCTCCGAATAAAAACTTGCTTACAGCTGTCACTATTTTCAATTTATCTTTAGAATCCTGGTGCTTCGCTGTCAGAAATTCTGAAGAAAATCATAATTAGTAAATCACAGTCAATGATCAAATTAAATAGAGTAATGTACCTTCCATAACTTTGTAAGTCTCTGTATCTTTAAAACTTTTTTTCCAACCTTTCACTTTTTTCCCGTATCCACTGTACTGCAATTGTACATTTATATTCATTCGGCATTTTTAAAAATATAAAGTCAAATTCGTACACACTTCACAAAGTTAACCGAAAGAGGTAATTATCAACACTGAATTCACATAAACCTAGAATTGACTAAAGAACTGTAACCAACACAACAAACAAATTGACAAGTAAAGACTCTGTTTTACTAAGAATACACGAGTGAGATGTATTGTTATATATATATATATTTTTTTTTTTTTATTGTCTCTGTATAAACGTTATGCTTCTTATATGTATTGTTTCCATATTGCAAGTTAGAGAAAGATGTAAACATGTCAAAACATGAAGAATAAATAGAATATTATTTTTTAAATTAATTAAATATATTCAAAAAAAAAAATTTTTGAAAATAAAAATGTCAAACAATTATTATAAATTGAAATTGAAATAATGTTTTTAAGTAAAATCAAAATTTTTACATATGATCTAAATATAAATTCGAATGTCACTAAAAATCGCTCCTTACGAATGTAAATTGTATTGTATCTATCGTGTAAATATTTTTATATATGCAAAACTTTAAATATATAAATTAAAATAACTGGGTGATCATAGAATTGGCCAAAGCTTGTTTACCCAATCTTGGCCCAAGATAGGATGAGCATAGGCATGGCCAATATTCAATTAATCAGCTTTGGGCCAATCGTGGTGTGCCTAGTTTGGCTTCCCAATACTGTGCCAAGCTTGGCCCCGTTGTTTAACTCTGGGGACTCCTGTATGGGTAGATCATTCTCAGGAATAGTTTTTGCTATAAAATCTATAAAAATATGATTTATAATTACAAATTATATATCAATAAAAACATTGTATATGTCTTACTTTTATTTACAAATAATTCTATGTCACGTTTTAGTTTTTTTGTGTAAATATCAGCATTTGTTTTATCATAAGCTATAAAATTGCCACTATTTTTATTTTGATAGACTTTTGTGAACAGGAGAATATAAGCAGTATCAACACTAGACTGCAGAGAAGTCGGTTTACAATTATAATTTTCGAGTATACAAACTTTATAATTTTCGAGTGTTTTATTCACTGCCATGAGATAGGTTTTATAAATATTCCAATTCCTAAATGAAGTATCCCCAGAATTTAAGTTATTAACAAAAATCCAAGCTCTTATTAGTGATTTTATTTCTATTATAAGATCTAATTCATCGTCATTTATTGGCTTTACATCAGCGAAAATAAATTCAGCATAATAAATATCATTATTGTTGTATTCTTCGATTAGGAAATCCGACAACAATGGATTAAAGGCTGTGAAACGTATTACTATATTTTTGTTTTTACTGATTAATTGTCTTGCAGTCTTAGATAATGAGATGACAGATAGTCCTTCTCCTGAAGAAGGTTTTTATGTTATAAACTATTTAACGATTCAATAATAAATATTACCTATTAAATGTACAAAATTTGCACTATTTGGCACGATATCACTTAATTTTTGCCCAAGACTCTTGCTAAATAATAAATTATCATAAACGGAATCATTGTAAAGATTTTTCGTATCTATGAACTACAAAAAAACGAAAAATTCCTTTTTATTAGAAGATAATTTTTTATAATTCTTTAGATATTTATATTTTGCGTTCTCTACGACATTTTTATTAGAAAATGTGAAAGCTTCTAAAGTAAATATGGAATTCTTTGTTACAAGTACTATGGAGCAGAAATAACTATTTAAAAGTATTTTAAAATAGGATTCCAATGATGTACTTTCCAGAAAAAGATGATACAGTTCAAACGAAAGTACTTCTTAAATGTGAAAGTAAAATCATATGAAAGTAGATGAATCAGTCAATACCAATAAAAGGATAATGAAATACTCATCAAATATTTGTTGGTGTCAAAAAGAAACAATTAATTATAGTAGTAAAAAATTAATAAAAAAGTCATTTCTTTTTACTCACGTATTGGCATGTTTTGTCCATTATCTCCAACGGAGCGTTAAGTAAAGATTCTTTGTCCAATATTTTTTTCCTGTTTTGTAATGTTGATGTTTTACTAACACCTGATAGTATTAATGTATATAGTGAATTATTACAAGTACTAAGCTCCTGTTGAAAGTCTGTCCAATTAATTTCTTTTCCTGATTTGGTATGTGTTATGAGAAGTTCTCTTAAAATGTTATTAGTTACACTTTTGCTTGGAAAACCTTTTAAAAATAATTTTAGAGTTAATTTAAATTTTTGTCAAAGAAATTTCTTTAATTTACTTTGGTTTTTATACCAATTCACTGCTTTATCAAACTCATTCTCATATGGAGGCAATTTTTCAAAATAAAAAACACCTTTGCCATTTATATCTTGAATTGAAGGCAATTTTAGGCATTCATTTTTATCAAATTTGCAAATATTATAATTTTCAAGTTTCCCATTTCTGGCCATCATATAAACATTTGAAGCATTCCGAAGGATCGATATGATATTTTCACAATCTGAGCTACTTACAAATAACCAAAATGTATGATTCCAGTTGGCCATCCTTAGCTTATGTAGCTCAGTGGGAGTTAATACACACATATCACTAATTATAAAGTGAAAAGAACCAAGTCCAAGATTTTTATACAAGTGTGTCGTAATATTTAACATTAACGGATTAAATGAAGTTAATTGTATAAGAGTGTTAGGATTTTTGTTTTGTAACATTTTGGAAAGAACTAGCAAGGGAAGGGTGGAAACTCCTTCACCTGAAAGAAATATATATAACTCAGATATTTAAATATTTGTAAATACTACCAATTAGATGTATATTCTTCAAATGGTTTGGCAGAACGCTAGCTAAATGAAGGCCTAAGTTCTTATAAATTGTTAAAGCGTTAGTTATAGAGTCATTGTAAAGCCCAGTGGGGTCTATATACTGAAATAGATAATAATAAATTGAGAACTGTAATAAAATGTAGTCATATCAATTATTAACAAAGTATTTTTATTTGTATATACTGATATATAAGGATTAATGTTTATTTTTGCTATTTACTTTTATTCATCATTTTCAAGATTGTTTATCGTTGTTTTCACAATTTATTACTGCTACTTGTATGCTTGTCTAATGTAGTGCAAACACTAATATAAGCCAGGAATTTTATAACATGGTCAATATATTTCTATTTTCTACAGTCTGTTTTTCTAACTGATTAGTGAAACTAAAATTCCAGAAAACAAAAAATTATAAAAATAAAAAATAAACCTTTAAAGTCTATAGTAAATAGTTTTTCAGAGGTAGAAAGGCTCTTGTGTTCTTACTTGCCGTTTGTTTGATTTCTAGTCATTCTTACTCACTTGTATTTATAAATTTTGATATCGCAAATTTTTGACGAAAAAAATTATAACAGCAAAACATTACAAAGGTAAACCCAAAGAGGCCTAAATTAAACTATATGCTGTTTACTAAATTAATCAATTTCACATGGATAACTAAGGTCAACATGATGTAATTAATAAATCTAAATGGCCATACTTACCACTATGAATGGCTGCTTTTATAAAAAACAAATATGTGAATAATTATATAGCAAAATATTAGACAACCCTAATATTATATGTACGGATTTAATTTTAACTCACGTATTGACACAATGTGTAGTCTTGTAGATTTTTTATATATTCGTTATCAAATATATTTTGTAAAGTCGATGTAATTTTAAAACCTGCCAGAATTATTGTGAAGAATTTATTAGTACAATTTTCTAAATCCGTTTCTAAATTCTTCCAATGGATTTTGGCATCTGTATTCAGATTAATCACGAGAAGCTTTCCCAAGCCATTCTCTGTAATGTTTTCATCTACAAAATCAAAAATTATGATTTAAGCTTAAATTTTCAATTTCTTTTAGGTAATTTAGTTTACCTTTTGTTGAAAACTGTGCCAAAGGTTTTTGAAATTTACTTTTGTAAATTTTTGCATCCTCTTCCATGTTGGATGGAGTTTTCGTAAACTGAAACATCCCCCCATCAATCTCATTTTCCTTGAATCGAATATCAGAGCAATCCTTGTAACTAACTTTATTAAATTTAGGAACAATTTTACAAACATTGTAATTTTGTAATGTTTTGCTTAGCGCCATTTGGTATAGTGTAGAAATGTTCCGCTTCGCACATAAATTATCTTTGCATTCCATGCTACGGTCAAACACCAAAACTCCTTTCCATGATTTTATTTTTTGTAACATATTAAACTCAGTTTTGCTCAATGGTTCTATAGTGCCGACTATTATATGAAGTAGAAAAATATTTAAATTCTCATATAATTTGATAAGATAATCAGTTATTAGTGGATTAAATATAATTAAAACAATGTGAGGTTGACGTTTCCTAAGTTGAGTTATTTTTGCTGTTTCCACCAAAGCCTGGGCAGATACTCCTTCTCCTTTAAGGTAAAAATTAAAAAAGATTTTTATAAATCTACAATAAAAAAATTATCAGGTTAGTATTACCTATGAGAATTAATCTATCCAATTCTTCCGGCAGAATATGGCTTAATTTTTCACCAAAACTCTTAAACATTGTCAAGGCAGTAAAAATAGAATCATTGTAGAGTTTTGTTAGATCAATATACTAAAAAAGGTTATAAAAATTATTTGGGAAAATGATATATAAATATTATTTTATTTTATTGTTATATTATTATAAATTATTTATAATATAAAAATATTTTCCAATCTTCTTATTGAAGGAAATATAATCATGATGTTTTGAAAGATACAAGATAAAGTAAATTCCAATGGATTTCATACATTTCTGTTTTATTTAGATAGGTAGAAACGTTTTTATCTTTAAAATAGACCACCGTTTCTACAATCTTCTCTTTAGTTGGCTTAAAAGATTTCCCATACAGTATCTTTCTGGAAAGTTCAAGTAAATTGTGCTTCAATTTAAGTTATGGCGAATAAGAATGCAATCTGAACTTCCAGGTATTTAATTTTTCATTTGAAATCATTTTCTTGTGTCAAATAAAACTATTGATGGTTCGTTATTTTGCCTGAAAATTACTTCATGTAATTTTTAGTGAAAATACTAGAACACAAATGGGTTTTTATTTAGTTAAAATATTGAATTATTGTTAGACCTTGATCCATGAGAATTTCAAATTCCTTTTTGAAGGCGCTAAATAGTAAGTTCCTAGAATCTAGATACTTTTTATATTTACTCGATTCCCTGAATGTTTTAGATTTGTTTGGTTAAAGTAGTGAATTTAAAGTTCATTACTATCTAAAAGTATGTAAGTATAAAAACTAAAAAGTTGGAAATATAAATAAAAATTGAGGATATTATTTTTAATGCTGTAAAGTGTTCTCAAATGAAGAAAATAAAATAAAATTTTCAATGAAACAATATTTAAAAAATGTAGACTTAAATAAAAGATTGATGCTTTCTGGGTGAACATAAGATCAAATTTTAATCTGGCTAAATGCATTTAAGTTATTGGTGGCATAAAACTACAAGAAAATATTTAGGAATGTTGCAAAGAGGCGTATATTATACTTTGTTTTTATTTTGCCTATCACTAGAATGACAATCATTTTTGAACTAAGGACAGATTTTCGATCATTTGAATGTTCCACAGATGTGGACGTTTTTGTTTCAAGCCCAAGTCACAACTACTTACCTAATAATAAATTAATATTTTTTAACTTACGTAAGCTGTACAATTATCCATGTCTTCAAACTCGAATATATTTCTTCTTTCTTGTAATGTTGAAAACTTTTTAATCCCTGGTAAAAATATTACCGAATTCTTTCCGCCAAATTTTAGTCCTTCTTGAAATTCATGCCAATTTGATAAATTTTTTGAAGTCAAGTTTTCAATCAGAATTTTATTTAAATCATCGTCAGTAACATTTTTACATGGGAAATCTGTAATCAAAATTTTAGTATAAATTCCAAAATTGTATTTCAAAAAAAACATGAATGCATCTTATTTACTTTTATTCCTATACCGATTAATTGCTTTACTTAATTCATCCTTGGTTGAAGTTATTTTTGTGAACTGGAATATACCAGCGCCATTTATATTATCCGTTGTTGTAAGTTTATTGCATTTGCTGTTATAAAGTTTACAAATTTCGTATTTATTTAGCTTATTTTTTAAAACTCTATTGTACATAATAGAAGCTTTCTGCTTATTACATAAACTATCTTTACAATTTGTGATATTAATGAAAAGGAAGACTCTATTAAATACGCCTGCTGCTATTAGCTTATTTTGTTCTTTTTTACTGAGAGATTTTCCATCACCAAATATAAATTCAGAAAAGGAATCATTGAAATCATTGTAAATACCCTCAAAGTAATCAACTGGGGGATTAAAAGAAGTGAAACGAATATAAATTCCTTGACTTCTTTCTTTCAATTTTTTTGCTAAAATTATTAATGATAAAGTTGAAACTCCTTCCCCTTAAAAAGATAAATTTTAACAATTTCATTATTTCTTGAATATTAAGGAAGTAATACCAACGAGATGAAGATCTTTTATATTTTTTGGCAAAATATCAAATAGTTTTTTTCCAAAACTCTTATAAATAGTCAAAGCATAATTCAATGAATCATTGTAAAAAAATCTTGTATTGATATACTGAAAACAGACAAATATTTATTTCTTTAGTACGAAAAGCTCTACATCTGAATTGAAATCTAATAAACATAAAATTCTAATTGCAGAGAATAATAAAATTATTGTTTTTTTAATAAATTTTTACTATTCTTTTAATCTTAAAAACTTTCAATTTTAAACTAATTAAAATAAACTGTTTTTATAAAAAACATAACTAGATATCGCTTTACTTACGTATCGGAACGCTGAAAGCCCAAAATATGATTTTATATATTTATTGCCTAGAATACTTCTTTTTCCTTGAAAAGTTGATGCACTTAATTCCCCTTGAACAATTATTGTTAAAGATGTTGCACTGAATTTTTTTAATTCTATTTTAAAATCTTCCAAATTTAAGACTTTTTTGGTTTTAAGGTTTATAATAATTAAATTTTCTAATTCTTTATAAGTTACACTTTGCTCTGGAAAATCAAGATTAAAAATTTTTATTAAGATGCTAAGATCAAATTTTGATTGATTTACCTTTATTTACAAAAAAATCTGTAGATGCTTCTGAAATTTTTTCATAATTATTTGCTGCATTGTGTAGTTTCGCGCAACATTGTGCAAACAGTAAGATAACATATAATTTACAAATATCCACTGTTGTTTGAATTACATACATTTTATTAAATGGAATCAACCTAATTTGAAAAATTATTTTAAATTATAAATTTTTAGCTAATAATAGTAATTCTTTTATAAAGTATCTTCAAGGATTTAAAAAAATACAATGAAAAGAGGAATACAAGATTTTACTCTTTTAATTACTTGCTAACATAGGAACAGTGTACAGAACATCAAACTTTATCTTCTAAATAACAAAACCTAGCAAAAAACGTATTTCGTTCAGTAGGAGAGTTTAACATTCATTTGCTACTGTTATTTAATTTTATGGTTATTAGCTCTTTTATTGTGCTTCTAAAAGTAAAATTGAAAAATCTTCATACAAAATACAGTTTTTTATAAACCACCGTTCCATCACCAAACAAATTGAGAGCCCTAGAATTTTAATGATTTTTTTTTTAGGTCTAGATGTTATTGTCTAAGCTAAGTACCTTGAAAATGGATAACAAGCTTCCAACGAACAAAATTTAACATAAATTTAAGCTTTTACAAATAGAAAATTTGTATTATTTTATATTAATTCTTTTGCAGTTTAAAATTATGTAATTTATGTGAGTTCTACTAAAGGGAAGCAAGATAGAAAAAAGCATTTTAAAGAAAGAACTATTTTAATTGTGTAAACGGATTATAAAATGAAAAGCATTGCTTTTTTTTAATTATTCTAGGTGAGATGCGATATTGCCATGCAAAATACGTAACACTTACTATATTTGATATCAAGGTCAAGTTTAATATTATAAAATTATTTTATGGTGGTACAAACCCAAAAATTTACTGTTATATTTTTCAATAATAGTTCAATAATAGTTCTTGAAATAAAAATGCTCATATTGATGATATTCTTTAAATTTCCAAAACTTATTAAACTTTTAGATGAAATTAGTAAATTGAGAAAAATTAGTGTGAAATCAGTAATTTTTGCAAGAGAGAGAATTGGATTGCTTTTCTTTTAAAGTTTTTTAAAAATCTATCTCAATTTAATACAAATCATAAGATGTTGTATAGTTTTTTTATAAGTTACAGGCTTGAGTTGACTTATTTTAAGAGGTCTCTTTACAGAATATTCAAATCTTTAGGGCAAAGGGTTAATCTTGCTTGAATTCATCTAACAGAGAAATTTGAATACTCCTTGGGTATTTTCTTTTTACAAAAATGGTTCTATATCAGTCTATTAGCATAATGTAAAAGCGAGAATTGTGAGGTTTAGAAAATCATTTAAGACAATTTTGTAATAACTGACTTATTAGTCAATATAATTAGTCCTTGAGAGCTATAATATACCTACCATAAATTTTAAAATAAGTGCATTTTCAGGTCATTTATGACCCTAAAAAAGCAAAGACTAACAAAAAACATTATGATAGTGCATTTACACTGACCAAAATATTAGTCTAGCATTCTGAAATTTTAGAATTTTGTATGGGAGCTCTCTGGTATTGTTCTCAAGTGTACTTATTTAAATCTAGTTTCTTTTCTAGTCTTTTGCAAAAGGTACTAAATAACTAGGGAAAATTTGGCCATTGTAACTGCATTTTAACTTAACAATTTTGTCTCTTCCCCTCAGGTTCTAAAACCTCAGCTACTCTCTATAAATACAAAAATATTATTATGGAACTTTAAAAGGTCCCTAACCTTATAGCTTAAAAAAATTTCAGATGCTGCTTGCTTTTAATGTAGAAAGAATACATATATGCATGTTTGCTCTTGAGTACTAGTTATTTGGTTGTCAGTCAATTTCTTGAATTCGCAGTGAAATGTTCTGATTTATAAAACAAAAATCAAATTAAAGTAAATTTTAAATGAAAGTTGAGGGCAATAGCTTATGCTAAGAAGTTAAAAATAATTGAAGCTGCAAAAAGTGGATCAAGAAGGAAATATATGGCTGCTTAATTTTGAATTGATGAAAGGTTTTATTGTCAAGTATCAAATGATATGGCACTTGTTCTCTCCAGCTTATTCTATTTAAGAGGGTATTTTGATCTAGAAATTTGAAAAAAGCGATTTTTTTTCATATTTTCAAAGCTAAAGCGCTTAAAAAAATGCTCCAAAAAGGATTTTTCAAAATTCAAATTAGTTTTGGAGATATAGCTGTTTTAGTGAAATATGGCTCATACTTCGCCTAACTTAATCCGAAACTTTTCTCCAAGGGTTTTTTCTCGAAACTACTTTTTTCGAAGCGGTAGCCATGATTTCTCAAGTTCTACTGAATCGCTTCACTTGCAGGAACTGGGATTATAAAAAAATTCGAAAACATAAAAAAGGTGGTAAAAAACACGTCTCTTGACTACAAACAGCCACAACTTTGCGAAAAATTCTTTTTTTCAAGTATCCTAGTTACTGCCGTAGCGGTACTTCTCTAGATTAATTATTCGTTTTTTTTTCTTTCTTCAGATTACTCAGAGAATGAAAATTGTGGCGATCATCGAACACCATTTTTTACACCTACTACTTCATCAGTCTGTAACGTTTTGGATTTTTGAATTTTCAGTTTGTTTTCTTTTTTGTGTACTGTTTAGGAATCCATAAATATTATACAAAATAACGAATACTAAAAATATTGTTTTGTTTTCTCCTCAAAAGTACCTAGAATTCATGTCGCTTGACCAGAATACCCCCTTAAAAGAAGAGAAATAGAAATTCGAGCAACAGATCAACACAAATCAATGATACTAGAATTCTGAAATTGTGTCAATGTGTCAAAGTTTTGAGTCAAATACATTTAGAGTTTGACCTTGTGACTGCTAAAATTGTAAGCAGTTATTGTTAAAATACAAATAAACTTCTAAATCTAGGATATAAATGCATAAATGCATAAAAGCATAAAATAAGTTAGTATAATGTGGGTAGTTAATCACGACAAACTTTATTTGCTTCCCATCATAATCTTACTTCTAATATTTATCACTTGATAATTTTAAATATCAATAATTAAAGATATGAATTTTTCAGATAACAAATAATATTCTTATTACGTGTCATTATTGGTAATTTAAAGAAAAAAGTTTTTAAGTAATTAAAAGTTTTAATGGTTTTATATACTCACCTAGCACAACCAGAAAGTTGAATTTTTGAAAGTCACTTTTGTTAAAATATTTTCACTGAATACTTTTCTAAAAGGCAGAATATTACTTTTTTAACTGAAGCGTATGGGATCGCTCTAAATGAAAACTAGTTACTTCTTCCAAATTCAAAGTGTATGTGTCTTTTCTGATATTAACACACTGAATTATTTTTCATTAAATTCAAACAATATCAAATTTATGAAATGATTAAAAGAAACATATGACGATTTCAAAAAAATTAAAAATATAGTGCTTCCAAATACATACATATGTACATTCATATAGTTAGAAACTTTGTTAAGACGTTAGTTCCTTTAAATTCAAATAAAGGCAAACAATATAAAAAAATTCAAAAAAATGAAAATCAAATATAGTGTCTAAGAGCTCAGTTTTTCACTTGAATAAATATTGTAAACAATTAACGAAAAAGTTATTTCAAAGGTTTAATGTATAATATTGTATTTTAGATCAAATAAACTTATCTGTTTTTCATAAAAAATATATTTTTCGACCTTCATTTGACTTAAGAGTAAACTGAGCGGGCCATTGTAAAAATTTTCTGTTAGTTTAGCTAATATTTATTCGCTATTATTCCTTTACTTCTAAATTTGGCATTTCCAAGAATTAATGGAATGGAAAAATATGGCTTTAGAAAAAATGAGCTGTGGAATACTAAAACTATGTTGCTAATTAAATACTTTTCAGTGGAGCTATTGTAATATATGTTATAGGAAGCTTGAATTATTTACCATACTTTTTTCTACTCTGTGCTAAAAAAATATTGTTCAAAATAAATGAAGAATTTAATTTCTTAAATTATACCCTCAGCCTTAAAAAAGAGTCAAATCAAGACTTAAACTTCTATTTTAAGTAGAGTATATCAATGTTTATAATAAATAATTAGAAAACCTTATTTGAATTTTTGAAAAAGTTCTTTAATTGATGAGTCAACAAAATTTTCTACCAACAACATAAAAAATATGCTTTCAAGGGCATTTTTCTAGCATAGCAATTTTATTTTGTAACAATTGACTTATTAGTCAATTATGATTAGCCTTTATGAGCTAAAATATATGATAAATTCAAAAATAAGTGCAAACAGAACTAGCTAAAAATTTAAAAATGACCTTAAAAAAGCAATCACTAAAAATGGACCAAATTTTGTACTAAGTTAATTTTTATATTTCATTTTAGTTAATTTGAGATGGAAAAAAGGTGTGATAGTAAATTTATTTAACTTTAGACTTGTAATCAGTTTTGAATAAAATTGTATTAGAAATTTAAAAGGCTAAAAAAACATTATTCTAAACCTTGTACAGACCAAAGCGAATTTTATTCGCTAGATCCTAAAAAAAATTTTCGAACTTTCTGGAAATTTCTACGTTATTATTATACTTATTCAATTTTTATTCTATTTACAAATCTAAAATTTCCAAAATTTACTCCTTACAATTGTTATATACAAAACAAACTTAAGTAAAAACTCTGAAGACCATACTGACTCTTTTCTATATACCTTCAGATTTAGTATCGGTTGATCAGTTCTGTTTTCATATTGAGTTTCTAAGCAAAAATTTCAAACATAAATAAGAATTAAAATTAAAGGAAGTAGAATTTATTTGAAAATAACAGCAAAATGTATACAAAACTTTCAACTGATATTTTCAATGAATTTATTGTAAATATTATAAAAGTGTACTGCTCCTCTTTCCAATAATGCTTTGAACATTTTATTTTTCAGATAATTGTTTCACTTTTTTTAACTCAAAAATACCTTTGTCATAAATATTGGGAATTAAAGAAATAATTGAACATTTGTTGTCTTCAATTTTACAAATTTCATAATTTTCTAGATTTTCATTAATTATTTCCAAAAATAAGATTGATGTGTTTCGATAAACATATAAATTATCTTGGTAGTCTAAAGTATTCATAAAAAGCCAAATTCTTAGTAATGATTTTCTTTCTTTTAATCCCTTTATTTCGGATTCACTTAATGATTCTATATCACTGATAATAAATTCCATATTAACTTGCCTGAGATCGTCGTAGTCATTGATTAAGAAATCTAGTAATAAAGGATTAAAAGCAGTTAAACTAATTAAAGTAGTAGAGCTTCTATTTGATAGAAATTTTGATGTGGTAGCTAATGTGAGGGCTGAAATTCCTTCTCCTAAAAATGAAAAAATTAAAATTATTTTATAAATTTAAAGTAATACTTAACATAATATTACCAATTAAGTGAATACTTTCTGTGTCTTCTGGTAAAATTTCACTTAACTTTAGTCCAAAATTTTGATAAATTTTCAAAGCTTTATATATGGAATTGTTGTAGAAATATAAAGTGTCAATATACTGAAAAGGAAATAAAGGGATCACATGTTAATTGAATCATTTATCTTGATTGATTGATTTTTTACAAATATTAATTGAAATTTGAAATTCATTTCTTATTTAATTTTGAAATATCATTATTACTTACGTATTGGCATTCAAATTTGCTTTTTAATGAAGCTATATAATCATTATCCATAATACTTTTGTTAATTTTTAAAGTTGATACAATTTTAATTCCAGGCACTATAATTGTGAATTGTTTAGTTTTACAATTTTTAAGTTCGTTTTTGAATTGTCCCCAATTCATTTTTTCGGCTGTTTTAAGATCCATAATCACAAGCATAGTGAAATCAATTTCGCTGATGTCATTACCAGAAAATTCTATAATGAAGTTTTTAATTATTTTAATTAAAAATGATAGTCTTAAAAATTTTAATCGTTATACTTTCATGTATGAATTGCTTGATTGAGATGTTTAACTTACGAAAATATTCATCTGCACTTTCAATTTTTGATTTATCTAATTCACTAATCTGAAATATACCTTCTTTAAAAATATCATTGTCAGAAATAAGACTGGAGCATTCTGTGCTTTCAATTTTGCAATAATTATAATTTTTTAATTTATCATCAAATACCATCGTGTACATACTAGAAATATTCTGGTAATAGCATAAAATATTTTTACAGTTTGTAATATTTTTAAAAATCCAAACTTTATATATAGTATTTGTTGTTTTCAAAATATTCAATGCAGTATTTTCAAGAGGTAGTGGAGCTCCAATTATAAATTCGGTAAATTTACTATAAATATTTTTATAATATGTGGCAGTAAATTCAAATAACAATGGATTGAAAGCCGTAAAAGAAAGATAAGGCTTGATTTTTCTTTTTCCTAATTTATTAGATAAAATTGCTAAAGATATTGCAGATACTTCTTCTCCTGAAATGAGATAAAAAGGTCTATGAGTACTTATAGCAACAAAATATATAAAAGTTTCTAATTGTAATGAATTACCAACTAAATAAATAGCAGCTACATTTTCAGGTAAAATGTCATATAACCTCTCTCCCAGACTTTTAGAAATTGCTAGTGCATCATATACTGAATCGTTGTAAAGATATTTTGTATCTATATACTAAAAATAAAAAATTAATTAGTAATTTAAAAATAATAACTTTAAAGATTTTCAAATATATTAGTTAAATTAAGAAGCAAGGGATGTAATGAGGAATTTCCGATGTATTATGTTCCTTGAAATCTATTTTAATATTTATTAACTTCTCTTTGATCTTCTCAAAGTGTGCAAAGATCTGTTATGCAAAAAATTGATGAGCGACATATCAGTGACATTATCAATTAGGTTGAGCATAGAATAACATCAAAGCTAAGTGAATCAAAAATTTACATTAAAAAAATTATATCATTAAGTAATAATAACGCAATGCGTTATCATCACTTCCCTTATGAACCTGCAAAAGAATTAATGCATTTCTAAAAGGACTAATTTATTGATGACAAAAATGAAATAATTGAGATTCCGTATATAACTTTAGACTTAAGCAGGGTATTCACTATATTTCCAAATCAATGATTCGGCTCTTAGTTCCCATTTAAAGTATATGGAAATGAAGAATAAGAGAGAAAATATCCAACATGTTGAATATTTTACTCACAAATGATTCAGCCATATACTTATTTATATGGGCTGAGAGAGCCGAATCATTGATTCACATTTATAGTGAATACTCTGCTTTAGACAGCTTATAGCTTGCGATATTTTCAGTGGAGTTTGCAGTGTGTTCTCTCTACAGTTCAGAAACATATTTTTTTCATTTTTCTTACAAATTGGCAAACATCAGGAATTCTTATGGGCTTTATGAAATTATTATCTAGTATATATTTTCTTCCTTGCAAAGTTGATGCACTTATTGTCCCTGGAATAATTAACATAAAAAGGCCATGACTACAGTTTAATTCACTTTTAAATATTTTCCATTTGATTTTAACGGCTTCATTTAAATTGATAATAACAAGTTTAGACAAATCACTATTACTTAAATTTTTAGCTGGTAAACCTATAATCAAAATAATATTTGATTAATTACGAAGCATTTAAAGAATTCTTTATATTTACTATTCTTAATAAATTTGCTTGCTGCATTCTTCAATTTTTCATGGTAATCACTATATCTCTTTTCTGGAGGTAGATTTATGAATTTATAAATAGTACCATCTCTATATATTTCATTGATATCATAAATATTTGTACATTTATTTTTTTCAAGTTTACAAATTTTATAATCATTTGTTATATTTTCTTTTATTTTTATGTATGTTGTTGAAATCTGTTCATTCGGGCAAAGTATGTCAACACAGTCTACTTTATTTACAAAAATCCATGTTCTAGAAGCAAAATTATTTGTTTGTAATTTTTCAAACTCAATGTCACTTAATATTTGTATGTTCTCAATAATGAATTCGATCATATGACTTTTAAATTGGTAGTAATCATTTGTAAGAAAATCTAGCAATATAGGATTAAACGCTGTAAGATGAACATAAGGTGATAATTTACTCTGTCCCATTTTATTAGCAGCAACTGCTAGCGAGAGAGCAGAAACTTCTTCTCCTAAAATAAAAAATTTTAATTTTTTGATAATAGATAATAATTGATTCATATTACCTACAAAATGTACATACTCTGTATTTTCAGGCAATATATCATATAATATCTGTCCAAAACTTTTGTAAATGATTAAAGCATCAAATATGGAATCATTGTATAAATTTGATGTATCAATATACTAAAAATAATCATCAAAATATTGTTTTCACTAGTTAGTTGGTTACAATTGTAACGCAATATATTATAGTTTTGTTGTGAATTGAGATTTCAATTATAAGTCGCCTATTGAAGGTGTCGGGTAATAAAAAGCATCCAAAAGCAAGCTAATTTATTAGCACATCTCACAGAAAAATTTGTCCTTTTCATATCTGTTTCGTCTGAAACAGTATTGTATATCAAAAAATAGAGTGAAGTTATTTAAAAAGCAATGTGAGGAAAAATTTTTTTTTCTTAATAAAGAATTTACGTTTTTTAGAATTGTAAGAAAATTTACAAACTAAGCTCTCATATTGATCGTTAAAATATGTAGATATACATAATTAGTCAGAATTTGGTTGGGCTCAAAAGTTTAGGTCTTAATCTCATTGTTCTTCAATTTACCTGAAAATGAATGAGACACATATGTCTTGATGTGAATCTTCATTAGCTTAGGGTCATAGAGCTTAAAGCAGACTACCTGACCAAAGTGACAAGTAAAATAGTTAAAAACAACTTTTGGAAACCAAAAACAAATATTAATATAGTTAAGGTTAATTTTTAAATTTATTATTCAAAATATAAAATACTTTATTATTTTTATGAATAATTTTGAATAGAATGATTTTTTTTTTTAATTTATGTAAAATATTTTCTTCTTATTTCTACACTAAATATTATATGTACTTACGTATTGACATTCAAATTTATGTCTCAATGAGGCTATATAAATATTATCAATTAAATTTTTTGTGGTTAGTGTTGAGGCTATAGCTAAGCCTGGTACAACAATTGTGAAATATGGTAAAGAACAATTTTGTAACTTTTGTTTAAATATTGTCCAATTAAAATTATCAGCTGCATTGAGATTTTTTATATAGAGCTTATCCAAATCATGGTCAGTGAGATTGTTTGTAGGAAAACCTAAAATTATTGTTACAATATTTATTTTAAATAATAGTTTTTACTTACTTTCATTTTTGAAACGTTGAATATCATTATTTAATTTACTTTTATAAATTTTCCTTTGATCTTCTTTGGCTAGAACTTTTGTAAATTGAAGCACATTTTCTTCAATATCATCAAAATCATAAATATTTATACATTTTCTTCTTACGATTTTACATATTTCAAAATCTAATATTCTCTTATATTTAATTTTAATATATGTATCAGAAATGTTCTGTTTGGAACATAAAATATTTGAACAGCCCATGTTATTCATAAAAAGCCACACTTTTCCCTGTAGCTTTCTTCTTTGTAACATTTTTAATTCATTTTCACTCAATGATCTCACATCACTTATTAGAAATTCAGTTGAATAAATGCTTAGATTACTGTAATCATTTGTACGGAAATCTAGCAATAGTGGATTGAATGCTGTAAAAATAATAAAAGGCCTAGGAACTCTTAGTTTTAATTGGTTTCCAGCTACCGCTAGTGAAAGTGATGAAACCCCTTCGCCTATAAAGACAAATTTGTTGTAATAAATTTAAGAGCTTATTTATCTGTAAAATGTTCATCTTACCCACTAGATGTATAAATATGGCAGTTTCTGGTAATATGTCACTTATAATTTGTCCAAAGCTCTTATATATCATTAAAGCATCATAAATTGAATCATTGTAGAAATCCGTTGTGTCAATATACTGAAAATAAAAAAAGTGCAAGAAGGGTTTTGAATTGTTTTTCAAATTAGATCTTCGATGTTGAATCCGAAGATGATAATATTGTTTTTCCTTATATGAAATATTTTCGAGATTTTGTCAAAGAAACTTTTTTTATTAGATCTTTATTCAGCTATTAGTCCATATCATAACACAACCATTGCTTTATTTCAAAGATTTATATTTGAAATTATAATTGAAATTTCATTTTAATTGTATTACTTATGTTAACAATTTTGTAAAATTGTGGCTTATGTACTGCAAATTTGAGCCACAGAATCGTAATATGACTTTAAGCAAGTATAAAAAGGAAGAGAACTTTAAAAAAAAAATTTTTTCGCAGTAATAAAAGAGCGATGAAATGGAAAGTACCTATTCCTTACAATAGGAAAATTTTTAAAAATAACTTTTTAGAAAAAATACATGAGCTTTTACTGCTGTAAAAATTGTTCGTCTTAAAAGAAATATCAATCGAGGCCTTTCCCAGAAAAGGAAATACACAAAAAATTTAAAGTTCAGGGTCTTATAATCCGTATGATACTTTGAATTTTGAATTTACTAAAACAATTTTTTTTATCAATTATTATTAATTACTTTGAACATGTTTAACCAAATTTAGATGATGACTTATAAAGCTAAGAAATGATGCACATCCTTCGAAATACATATTTCATAAATAAAAAGTTTATTAATGTACTAACATGAGTACACAGATTAAAACTGAGAGGTGGAAAGGAAGAGTCAGAGTGCACTCAACAGTTTATCCTGGATTCTCAATTTGGGATAGATAAATCTAAGCTAATTGCTTCACATTTAGAATCAGAGACCCAAATGAATGCTTTATCAAAGTCTTAACAAGCCTTTTAAACAATATTTTTCAATAAAAGACTTATTCTGCTGTAACAATGTGAGTTTGTTGTTTGCTGCATTGGCTGACTTAAAAGGAATAGCTCCTATTTATTAATAGACGAAAATAGTGTTTTTTGGAAAAATAATCACTTTTGCAAATATAGTATTGAGTTTCTAAATATGCGTGGATATGCGAAATAATAACTAATCAAACAAGTCTACTGAAAAAAAGTGTGAAGATACTTATCTGAATATATAAATGATAAGAAGTTTTAAATTTAGCGCCTTAAAATAATTCAAAAAAACATTTTATCTAAAAGTATTTTAATTGTTATGAAATATTCCAAGAAACTTTTTCATATACTACAATCTAGGGTGTGTTAGGATTCCGTTCCCTTCCTGAGATCAATATACTCCTACTTCTCTAAAATATTCTATTTTGCACAAATTTCATAATTTAATTCCTAACCATCATATCAATGTTTCTCGCATATTAAGATATTTTTTAGTCTTTTTTGGTAACCAACACTTTTTTCTTAGCTAAAATCCTTCATAAGCACCCATTAAAATAGTTTAAAATTAAATTGTTAGAGCTCATTTAAACTTTCCTATTTAATTTTGTGTACCATTATACTGATATGCTTAGAAATCAGTTAGCATGATATAGAGGGGATCATCTAACATTTGGAATTTCAACTATGAGATATATTAAATTTTGAAGGTATCTCAAAAAATTAGTTTAATATTTGGAATTGATAAAATAATGCAGTTTTATTAAATTGTCCTCAACTGAAAGCATTGTTGTTGTGTGTGAACCTTCAAACACATCAACTCACTATTGCTCTCAAGATTTGAATAAATCTCGTACTATTCTAACGATAATTTTGCACAAAGACTTTGCTTTGAAGCTCAATAAGTGAAATAATTAAAGCTGAATAAGCATTCAATCCATTTTCAGTATGCATAATGGGTTCAAGGGTGTTTGGTTAAAAATGAGGAACCATCTTTTGAGATGAAGCTCAATCTTACTAAACAGATTAGCTGAATATGTGGTTTAGAGATTTCACACATTATCATTGAGGAGGTCACAATGATGTGTATTTCAACTACAAAGTCTTCAGGTAAACAAACAAACAGTTTTTTCTGTTCTAAGCACCAGGTATGAGAAAAATGGTTAATCAAGCAGGACGTTGGGTAAGTTTAGTTATGAGTTATGAAATTAGCTGATTTTTGAAATGGTCTTGTCTGACTGAAAATTTGATTGGGTTTTTGTATATGAGCCAGTTTATTCAAAATTTTGCTCTTCATAAATCTCAATAATAAGTTATTATAAAGGAAATTCATGTGCTTTCCTTTGACAAGGTAAATAATAAGCAGCAAAATTAGGGTATTTAGTAATAAAAAAGTTCTACTTTACCGATTTACTTTGGAGCTAATGGCTACCCTGCTTTACTTTTTATGAATCTCTTATAATTGCTTAATTGCTGATTTTATACGAAAGCACAATTAATGAGTTAATGTTTCTTATTCTGAGAATTCTTTGCATTTTTTTCGAGCAGCCCAATTAATCAATATACATATGTATGTTGAGTGTATGAAAAAAAAACTTCGGATACTCAGCAATTTGATTTGATAAAATGCTTGAAATGGTATAAAGTTTGACTTTCGAATTAGTCTTTTTGGAAAATTCCCTTTATGTTAATATTTGTAATGTTTGGCTTTTTTTAACTTACATATAGGCATTCATGTTCATTTTTCAATGATTTTATGTAATTGTTATCAAGAATACTTCGTTTGCCTTGAAGAGTTGATACAATTTTAATCCCTGGCACAATTATTGTAAAACTTTGTGTTTCACAGTTTAAGAAATGGGTTTTAAGTGTTTTCCATTTTAATTCAAATTTTTCATTAAAATTTGTTACAAATATCTTTTCTAGTTCTTCATCAGTCAGATTTTTGTTTGGAAAATCTAAAATCAGTGAATGTAAATCTTTTAAAAACTTTGATTCTAAACAAAAAGTTTTACTTACTTTTATTTTTAAATCGTTCCTTATCATTTTTGAAGTTTTGTTCATACATTTTGGCTTTCTGTGTTGTGGTTAAAAGTATTTTACTAAAATTAAAAGTATTGTAATCACCGTAGATATCATCAAGTTCGGAAATCTTTGTACAATTATCCTTTTCAACTTTACAAATTTTATAGTCTGTTATTTTTTTTCTCTCAATTTTCACATATGTACTTGAAACTTCTTTTCTAGAGCAAAAAATATCATTGCATCCCATGTTATTTGTAAAAAGCCATACTCTACGATTCTGCTGTTTCATTTTTAGAATTTCTAATTCATTGTAACTTAGTGATTTCATATCACTAATTATAAATTCACTCAAATGTATATTGAGATTATTGTAATCATTTGTAAGAAACTCCAGTAGTAAAGGATTAAAAGCAGTAAAATAAATGAGAGGCTTAGGATATTGACGTTTTAAATTATTTGCTGTGGTGGCTAAGGAAAGTGCTGAAACTCCTTCTCCTAGAATCAAGAAAATAATATTATTAATTTATTTATTAGCATTTATTGATAAAATTTTATTACCGATTAAATGTATATAATATATATTTTTTGGAAAAATGTCACTTAGCCTTTTTCCAAAACTTCTGTAAATTAATAAAGCTTCAGATACAGAGTTCTTATAAAATCCTGTTGTATCTATATACTAGAAGTATAGAAAGAAACACAAAATTAAAAATTTATATTTGTAATATTTAATTTCAATTTTGCAGACTATCAGTTGTGTGTGTTTATGGTAAGACTTCACAGACATTTTCTATTAAGGCCAGTAATAAGGACTAATTACAGAGAGTAGTTAATGGATACAATTAATAAAAGAGTAATAAGTAATAAGTAATAAGTAATAAAAACACAGTTCAAAAATATTTTTCAACAATCCTTTAGCATACAATTTAATTATCAGCAGCTATCATATAAATTAAATTATTTTAATTAAAAGAGTAACTACCGTGAATAAAAAAAATATGGTATACATTTTTTGGATTCAATAATATTCATATAAAAATATTGTTTTGGTTTTTCAACTCAAACTTCTCGTATCATTAAGCTGTGTTTATTCTTTGCCATTTTGAATTCAATAGTAAGCAGCTATACCCTTTTTATATCTTAAAGCCTTTGATTGAAAAATTTCAAAAGCAATAAAAAATCAAAACAATAACGTGCAAATAATTATACTCAACAAATTCATAAGAAAGTTTCATGATTTTCATCATATGCAGAGATAGATGAACGTAAAGTGGAAATGCATTCTACGTAAAAATTTTTGTCTAGTTTCATTTTAAATGGCTTCATATTTAAGTTAATAATAAGAAATTTAGGCTTTTAAATTAGTTTATTAGCTGGCTATGATACGATCAAATTCTGAGCAACAGAATAACTAATTTTACTTACATATTGACACAAATTAGGGTTTGTAATAAATTTTATTAATTCATTGTCCAATATACTACTTCTTCCTTGCAGAGTTGATAATCTTTTGATTCCTGGTATGATTATAGTAAAAGCTGGCTCACAATGTGCCAGTTCTTTTTTAAAATCTCTAAATTTTATTTCTTTGTTTGAGTTGATATTAATAATTTTAAGCTTTGCTAAATCACTATTTATGAGATCATTCCCTCGAAAATCTAAAATTGTTATTTTATGAATATTTGATATTTAAACATAATACAAATTTGTAGTTTACTGTTGTCCATAAATTCTTTCACTTCGTCAATCATCTTTTGCTCATATGTATCTACTTGATTGTTTGAATCTAATAAATGTCCCCAAGATAACAGTGAAAATGATATTATCCAAAGAAAGTTAAAAATTTGAATAAAAAACATTCTGTAAAATACAAATAATTTATTACAAAATGCTGAAAATTAGTAGTGCAGTCATATTTAGCAAGTGGAAAAATGCTCTTTAATTCTGTATGTCTTCTTTTAAAGGATTGAGTGCAAATTTTGCATTTTCTATTTTCAATTAAAGGAATTTACAAAACAATAATTGGTTAAGTTATTCAAAAAACTAACAAAAAAAACTTTAAAAAATGGACTGATATTAAATTAATAAACCAAAAGGAGTAAAAAATTTTTTATACCTAATTGGAACAGAAGGACAAATAATAATCTCCCTTAACTGATAGTATTATTGCCAAACTGCTTGGTTTGGCGAAGCAGCCAAGAACCCAAAAAATCACATAAATAAAGATTATCATCCTAAAAGTTGACGATTTCTAACTTGAAATTTCAATTGCTCATCGCAAATTAGTTGAGAATTGAGTTACATGATTAGTCAACATTCAGAGCTGGGATGATGAACCGAAAAATTTTTGTAGAAAAATATTTTAATCCAATACATTGTCATCAAAGCAGTTTATGATTTTAGAAAGGGAAAGGGAAATTTATTTGACAAATACACTTTGACTTGAATTCATTTTTGTACAAGCATGTTATGTAAGCAAAATTCGCAGTCAATAACTTATTAGTACGTATTTGAAAACTTCAATCAAAAACCTATACAGAACAAAAAACAAGTTAAATAAAAGTCTATGAAAATAAATAGAAAAAAGTATTTAAATACCTGATGTAAAGAGATAATTTTAATTTGTGATATAATTCTTACAACTTGATACTAATAAAGACTTCTTGCTAGACTTTCTGTACTTTTCGCTTTTTTAAAATTATTTTTGACTAAAGATTATATTAATTCAAGAGAGCTTTTATTTCATTTCAGTGTATTCGAGAATATTCCATGAATTAATTAAATGTATATTTAAGAGAAAATTTGAATTTTTTGGCTATTTATAAATTTTTATTCAAATATTTTGAAGTCAAAGTTTGACCTTCCACCTTTCTTCAGTCAAAAGTTCATCTTGCACTTTTTAAAAAAAAGTTTCATTTCTTACATTTCAATTCAATTTTTTCAATTCAAATATTTTTTGCTTTGGGCTTTCTAATGGAAAATAATGGCATTTTACAAGTTTTTTGTCATGTGGCACCCAGTAAAATATTATTTTTAATACGACAAATTAGTTCTTCACTATTTTCTTCAATCGTATATGCATAAGTTGAATCACAAGTATTTATATATGAGAATCATTATACGAGTTAATAAATTTGTTCAACCAACTTTTCCCTGCCTTTATTGACTTTTAGAATTTTGAATTATAAAATTAAGACAATACGTGTAACAAGACTTTTCTTTTTATTTCTTATTCAGCAAATCTAACTTAATAAATAACCCTAATTAAAATATACCAGGATCGCTCAGTTGTCGAAATTCGACATTTCAACAATACATCGAAAAAACTAAATGGAATATATTCTTCGCTTGGATATTGTTTCGCTGTATTTTTATGAGGGAAATATGTTGTATTAGTGAAGAATACTGACCCTGCAAAGATTTCAATACGAGAACAGATTCTTTCGCACATCGTTCTGACGAACAAATAGTTCGAGTACGAATCGGAGAACAATACGAGAGCCGACTCGGGAAAGAACAAGACGTTACCTCATTTTCGGATACGAGAAACGATGAAAACCGCGAAACCACAACAATATAAAGAAAAAGCAGAGTGGTTGTACGGCTATACTATATGTTATGCTGCTACGTAGAACATATACACACTGGTTTGGTCAATGGTCAATGGTTTTGCTTTGCTTTTATATTGTTCTTGTTTTTAAATGAAAAAAAAACATGCAACACACATCACTCATTTTCGAGTGTCATGTGTAGAATTTTGAAATATAATTTTGCACATCTTGGCTGCCTTAAGCCCTGTTCAGACCAATGCGTTTTTCATTCGCACGACGGACAAGGTTGTAAAACGGGTGATGCATTTGCCGTAGCCATAGCGAGAACAAAAATTTTTGTTTCATAATGGTAAAAGGACACTTTATGGCCCTCAAAATTTTTGTTGTGCTTGAAATTTTAGTTCTACTGGAAATTTTTGTTGTATTCGAAATTTTTGTTGTATTTATATTAAAAGGGATAGGAAATAATGATTTTATTACTTCTAGAGGTACACCAAAAGTTTTGAAGGCCACAAAATACTTCTCTTAAAGTAATAAAATCATTATTTCCTATCCCTTTTAATACCACAAAAATTTAAAGAAAAACAAAAATCTGAGGTATAGCAAGAGTTAAAACAATAAAAAATTTGAAAGCCACAAAATCCTCCTCTAATGCCTGGGACTCACTAGCGCTTAGCGTGTGGAGACGACTTAGCACAGTAAAAATGGAGAGTTTGTTTTATATACCAGTGGAGTGGAACATCAGTGGAGACTAATGGACTCATTAGCATTTAGCACTAAATTTTGTGCCGCTAAGCGCTAGTGAGTCCCAGGCATAAAAGTAATAAAATCATTTCCTATCCCTTTTAGAATAAGCACAACAAAAATTTTTGTGCTAGCTATGGCTATAGCAAATGCATCACCCGTTTTACATCCTTGTCCGTCGTGCGAGAGAAAAACGCATTGGTCTGAACAGGGCTTTACATTTCGAATGAAACCAGTTTGAGTAAAATCGGTTGAGTGCAAATACCTTTAACAGGGAGGACAAAAAAATGCCTTGTGTAATAATATATTGGTATTAAGTATATCAGTTATTATGTAATTGTAATTTAAAGAAAATATGTGCTAGACATATTACTAACACTTTATCTATAATCTTTAATAGCTAAAAATAAAATATTACATCACAGAAAAAATAACTTTTCTTTCTTCAGTTCAGATAATTAAAACACAAACACTCTTACTAGTTAGCTTGAATTTTTTTCTTTATTATTAAAATGAACAAGTTTATATAATTCAGTATTTTACTCATTTATTATATAAATGATATGTCAATATTTTCTACGGGAATTCAATTTTGTGTTGAAAACCAGTAAACACCTTCATTATATACATTAAATGTTGGTTCATAAGTGTTGAAGCATGTATTTTTAACAAATTTACAAATCCTATAATCCTCTAAGCTGTGAGCTGTAAGTACTTGCATGTAAGCATTTGATGCCTCTCGTCTTTTACATAGAAAATCTATGCAATTTGTAGTATTCCAAAATAACCACGCACTGTGTATTGATGTTAATTCTGGTAGCTTCATAAGCTCATTCGTTGTCAAAGATAGAACATCACCAATTATAAAAATCATAAATTCAATTTCAATACTTTTATACTCGTTTGTAAGGAAATCTAATAATAAAGGATTGAAAGCCGTAAAATGAATATAAGATTCAGCTTTTCTGGATTTAAGAATTTCTGCTGTCACAGCTAAAGTTAAAGCAGAAACTCCTTCTCCTAGTAAGTTAGGACATTTGAATATGTATATATTAAACTCATTATTTAGAATATATTACCAATGAGATATAAAACTTCTATATCTTCGGATATAATTTCAAATAATTTCTCTCCAAAACTCTTATAAACCAATAAGGCATCGTATACGGAAGTATTATAGAAGTATGTTGTATCAATATACTGAAAATATAAAAAAAAGGCTTTAATTATTAGATAACAATCTCTAAACCGAAAAATTGTAGAAATTTGCAATTTCTAATTTTTTTCAATAAAAATACTCATATATTTGTTGGTCCTATCACAATTCGTCTTGCTGAATTGTTGAATTCTTGTCTAAGGGTATTAGGATATCATAGTCCCCCATTATGAATGATTTTTCAAATAGCTTTCAATATGTCTACAGTTCTGAAGAGTCTCAATTTTAAAATACTATGTGTCATACATATAGATATTTGCTCTTGTAATTTTAGTAATTCTAATAGTGAATTTAAATCAAATTAACATTTCATTTAACATTACAATCAAAATTTATCAATTCAAATATTTAATTTAATCGCTATTTTACAAATATGTGGGATTTAATCAGCAATTGCATAGAAGAATACAAAAGACCTTTTAAAAAGGAATTAACTGGTAAAGGATAATGCATGCCTATTTAATACATGAAATGTATTTAGTGAATTAAATGCCCTGGGATCTGGGATAGATAATCCTATCAACAGTAAAATATTCTTCTCAATACTACACAGGAAGTGGTAAAACTTTAATAAAATTAGTGCCACCCAGGAAAAAATTCGATCTCATACATCTTTATACTAGCTCTTACATCAGTCGATAACCAAAAGCTAAGCAAACAAGAGCAAATTATTTTAGGTCTCTATTAAATTCTATAAAAAAATATATGTATATACAAGTGGCTATTCGTATTTATAACCTTATACATAACTCAAGTTGCAGCAGTTACAGAGCCGGACATTACAATGGAAAACAATAATTAATATGGTTCGTGAAGAATGTCTTAAAAGAAGCAGTTTTGAAAATATCTTTCGTAAACTAAATTGATTTTATCTTTCAATTTTTATAGATTGAAAGGATATATTTCAATTAAGAGATAGCAATTTCCAATTAGGCTTTAATTTTTAATCGCAATGAAGTAAATTTTGGATCTCAGATTTATAACTAGCCTATCGTAGTGTCAGCTAACAAGACCATCTTTTTATTAACCAAGATAAATTGGTAGTATAAATATTCTTAACCCATGAACTCTACAAAATTAATTCTTTATTTATAAAATAAAAATTTTAATAATTTTACTTTTCCGAAAATTAAACCAAAAGATGCATAGTAATAAATTATTTTTTACTCACATATTGGCAATCTGTTGTATCTTTTAAAAATTTTATGTAAATATTGTCCAAAAAATTTCTTGTTCCTTGTAAGGTTGAAGTAATTTTAATACCAGATAGGACTATTGTAAGTGAGGATTGACAAGATTGTAGTTCCTCTTTGAAATCATTCCACCTTATCCAATTGTTTCCATTGAAATTTCTAATAAAAAGTTTACTTAAATTATTGTCGGTGACATTTTTGGCTGGAAAATCTACAATTTATGATTCACAAAATTTTTGAAAATATATATTTATAATTGTTTTTTAATTTACTATTTTTTTTGAATTGGTCGACTTCAATAAGCATTTCTTTTTGGAAATTTTCTCTATGGTCATAAAATGAATGGTTATTAAATGAAACACTTTCATTTTCATTTTTGTTTAGTAGTACTTTTACAAATTCTACTACGCCTTTTTTTGTTAAATCACTCTCTGAAGACAAAATTGAACAACTTTCTTTAAACATGCCACAAATTAAGTTATTTTGTAATGTTCTATTAAGTATCATTTTGTACATTGTTGAAGTACTTTGATAAGTACATATGATATTTTTACAATCCAACACATTTGAAAATATCCAAGTTCTATTTAATGCATTTAAGTTTACTATTTTAAATAATTCGGTATCGCTCAAAAATTGTATGTCACCAATTATGAATTCGGCAAAAAGAACATTTAGATTACTGAAATCACTTGTAAGAAAGTCTAATAACAATGGATTGAAAGCAGTGAAAATTATATTGAGGTGGGGATGTTTAATCATTAGTGCATTTGCTGTAACTGCTAATGTAAGAGCTGAAACTCCTTCTCCTATACAAGAAATATAAGAAACTTATGTAATTATAATCCTATAAAATTGTACTATGAGTGATTACCAATAAAATAAATACTTCTTGTATCTTTTGGAAAAACTTCCATCAGGTTTTGACCCAAGCTTTCATAAAATTTTAGAGCATTGTATACAAAACCTTTATTTAAACCAGTTGTATCTATGTACTAAAAAAGATATATTATAATTAAGTTTGATAAGATAAAATTGATAGTTAAAAGATTATTTTTTAGAAAAATATTTTCAAAATTTTATGACTTTTATGTCCAAATATAGAGTTGATTTTGTTGAAGAAATTGACGTTACCAGAGCTCTATAAATTTCATTTTATTTCATACTTACATATTGGCACACTTCGGGAATAATAATAGATTTTACGAAAAAGTTACTTTTTTCTCCTTGTAGAGATGAAACAAATTTGATACCTGTCATTATTACCATAGTGACTTTTAGTCTACATTTTTTTATTTCCTCTTTGAACTCGGTCCAATTCAGCATATTTTCTGTATGAAGATTTAAGATATCAAGTGTTTCTAATTCAGAATTAGTAACATTTTGCTTTGGGAAATCTAAAATTATATTTTAAAATTTATTTGATAAAATAAAGCATAAAAATTTTTATATATGAACTTTTATATATGAACTGCTCGACGGAATTAAATAAGTCACTTTTATAATCATTTGTGTAATCTTCTTCATCAACAACATCAAAATGCTCATAACTGTTATATTTTCTATTGTGAAGTACTCTAGTAAACTGAAAGATGCCAGGTTTTTCATTAATTTCTTCAATATGGGAAACTTTTTCACATTTATCCTGGGAAAATTTACAAATTTCATAATCTTCCATTTTTAATAATTTTCCTTTTAAGTAAGTTTTCGAAACTTGCTGATTTGAATATAAAATACTTTCATATTGAATGTTATTTATAAAAAGCCATATTTTGGTGGCTAAATTCTTAGTTTGCAGGGCATAAAGCTCATTATTCGTCAATGAATATGCATCGCCAATTATAAACTCAACAAAAGATATATTCAATTTTTTATAATTTTTTGTTTGAAATTCCAAAAATATCGGATTGAAAACAGTTAAATTAATACAAAGCTTAGGGTCCTTTAATTTTAATTCGTTGGCTGCTACTACTAGTGAAGGTGCAGAAACTCCTTCTCCTTATAATGGAAAAGAGATTTTATTAGTATCAAATGATGTAATTTCGTTAAAATTACCAACAAAATGTATATAATCTGCATATTTCCACAAAACTTCTTTCAGCCTTCTTCCAAAACTCATAAAAAATTGTAAAGCATCATACGTGGAGTTATTGTAAAGATATTCTGTATCTATGTACTGAAAATTATGAAAGAAATTGAATTGCTTAGTTAGCTGAAGTTTTATCTTGTCGTGCGATTATATCTAAAATCACTTGATGTATATTTTTTTAACACATATTCAGGAGAGTTATTCACAAACTAAGCTCAGAAAAAGTTTTGTAATGGAATTGGATGAAAAATAACCGTAAGTTTATTTGTCCTAAGATATTGATTTGGTGAGTTGGTTATCTTATAAAAGGCACTTGTCAGTGTTAAGGAATTGACGCAACTTTTCAAATTATAACTAGAAAATAGCTAATATCCATCCGAAGAGATGTTTCACGCGAGTACCAAAACAAGGAAAGTTTGTGGAAATATAAATCCATTCTAAGTTCAACTGTTCCCACTTTCAATTTGTGCAACCTTCTCGCAGACCTATGTATATAAGCTTAGGGGTATTTTTAGAGTTATTTTTTATATACTATAATATATCTGAGTGTATATGATGATGGTATAATATGTATGGATAAAAAATTTTAATATGCATTATTTACACGAAAGCAATGAAAATCCACCTGAAAAAATAGTTAAATATACGTATATATTAGAAATTGATATCAGGTACTGGTTAAGGTGCTGTTAATATTCAAAGCAATATCTTTTAAAATATCTATCGTTTGCTTATGTAAAAATTGCTAACAAAAAGAAATACCAAGGGTTGACTTAAGTCAATTTTAAAAATGATCTGTAAAAGCCTGTGAAGAAAGATTTTTAAGGTAAGCTTAACTTTTCAAAAAAACTTAACTCCGTAAAAGTTAAAACTCTGTTAAACTGTGCAACTGGGGTATTACTTATAGAAAACTGTAATTTTTTACAAAAATTTATTGTATTAACGAGCTTGCTATTAAAAAGATGGCTTGTCAAGTCTGAGGGTAGTAGAAATAGAAACTCAGTATAGGATTGAGTTGTTATTTATAATATTAGTATTAGTAATTATTATTATAATTTCTCACTGTATTGAGGTGAATTGGAATTACTTTAAATGAGAAGGGCTCTGACTTTTAATCACAAAAGTAGGTATTTTTTTAAATGTCTATAACAACAGACAAGAAATTCATCAGTCAAACAGTTAGAATCAGTAATCGCATTCGAAAGAGAGTGAAATATTTCTAATAATTATGTGTTTATCCAAATATTAATTATATTCCTATATTTCATGACTATTAAATTCTTTCATTTGCTCTACAGATGATATTAAGAATAACTTTACTTACAAATTGGCACTTTCTGCTATCTTTAATATATTTAAAAAACTCATTATCAAATAAATTTATTGTTCTCTGCAAAGTTGAAGCAGTTTTAATTCCTGGGACAATTATTGTAAAAATGGTAGGACAATCTTCTATATCCTTTTCGAAATTTAACCAACTAGTTTTCTCAAATGTATTCAAATTTGTAATAATTAGCTTTTCTAATAGCTTTTCATTAAGATACTTTGTAGGAAAGCCTAAAATTATACATTTAAAATTTTCTGCAATGAATACTAATGAAACTACTTACTTTCATTTTTAAACCGCTCTAATCCGTGACATAAATCATTTTCATATATGCTTGCTAAATTACTTTCATTTGAAATCATTTTTGTAAATTGAAATATTCCACTGTAAATATTTTTGAATGAAGTATGTGCACATTTTTCGTTTTCAATTTTACAAACATTAAAATTTGTTAATTTATTTTCTAATGCCATTAGGGACAATAATGAAGTTTTTTGTTTTCTATTTAAAATAGTTTCACAATTCAAAGTATTCATAAAAATCCAAACTTTTCTTAGCGTTTTGGTTGTTCGTAAATTAAATAATTCGAATTCGGTTAATGTTATTACGTCACCAATTATAATGTCACTAACAATAAATAATGAGTTAAGATTATTATAATCATTTGTACTAAAATTTAAAAAGAGAGGATTGAAGGCAGTGTAATGAACAAAAATTTTAGAATTTTTTTTTATTTCGCCTGCAACGACTGCTAATGCAAGTGCAGAAACTCCTTCTCCTAAAAAGAAAAAAATGATTAGAATGAAATTTTCATGCCTAATTTTTTATTATTACCAACTAAATGAATATTTCTTATATACTTAGGTATGGTATCCACTAATTCTTTTCCAAAACTCTTGTAAATTTTTAAAGCTTCATATATGGAGTCCTTGTAAAAGTTAGTTGTATCTATATACTTGAAATAGGATAGTTAATGCCTTTTATTATTGATTTGCTTAAATTAAATTCATTAATTTTTATAAAAAGAAGCATCAATAAAGCTGAGTTAAGCCAGTCATAAAAACGAACTGTGAAACCATTTATGGTCTAAAGGAAGACTTAAATTTTCAAAGAGCTTCACTAACAATAAGTTGAAGCTAAAACTTACACTATACAACTGGGGGTATAAGTTATAGAAATGGTAATTTATGTTTAAGTATATATTGTTATAATATTTTGAACTTTTTAATGCAAATTAAAAAAAAAAACTAATGTGTCCTTTTGGATGCCATAAAAAGGAACCAATAAATATTTTAAGTAAATTTTTTTTTTGTTTTTTGTTTAATGGTCTGTTGAGAATATGTAAAATTAATAATATTACAATAAAAAAAAATCAAAATTGAAAATACTACAGGCTGCAAAGTGGGGGCTCTTGAAAAAAGGTTGTGTCCTGGTGTGCACGATTCCAGCCTTTCCAGTAATCTGAAGAAAAAAATCTTTCTTAATCATTCAACTAGAAGAATATAGTTATGGCACTACAAAGAGTTTTTGTTTCACAAAATGGCGGCAGTTTGAAAAAAAGAGTTACGTTTCTTTCTTCTTTGTTTTACCTTTCGGAATTTAGAAAACAAAAAAAAAATGGAAAAAACTCTTTGTTGTGCCATAGTCTAATTTTTTAAGAATCTTTGTGCCAAATATCAAGTAGATCGGTTGAGTAAAACTTGAGATATCATGCACACCGTTTCTTAAAACTGTGCAAAAATGGCTTGATCAAATTTGCTAAAAAACTCCAAATATTTTTGTAAACACTGTAATTAATTGACTAATTGTAAGTCTTATTTATTGTTGTAATTAATTTGAATTTTTTGTAAGACTTATAGACATTAATTATTTTATTTTTAAAAAATTTTATACAAATGACCAAATCATGTCAAGTTTCTTTACTTATGTAGACTAAGAAAAGAAAATGAGCTAAACTACGCCTTTTACATACATTTTTTAAAGTCTTGCTATTGATAATACTGTTGTATCCACACTCACTAAAATTTATACTTTTATGGCATGGTTCTATGTATAACTATCAGTAAGTCAGGCATTATGATTCTGATGTATAAAAGAATAGAATAGTGTTCATTTAAAGGAAAATTCTTGTGGAAATGTGGTAAGAAACGTCTTTTATATGCCTCCAAAGGAATATTTTAAAATTTTTACTTACATATTGACAGGTCAAGCCATTCACTAATGATTTTACGTAATTATATTCTAAGATACTTCCTGTATGTTGTAAAGTTGATGTACTTCTGATCCCAGGCACAATTATTGTTAAAGAATTTTTAACACAATTTCTAATCTCCATTTGGAAGTCTTTAAAGTTAGTGTTCTTCAAAAGATTGAGATCTACAATATTAAGCTTCTCTAAATCACTGTCACTGCAATTTCGTACTGGAAAATCTATTTCAATTAAATTTTTTAAAATGAACTATATCTCAAATTGACTTTATTTACGGTTTTTTATAAACTTTTCCACTGCGCTTTTAAGCTCTTTTTCATATTGTTGTTCTTCTTGATACATTACACCAAAGCAATTTTTGAACAATATCAAAAAGAGGACATTAAAAATAAATATATATATTTTTAAGTCGAACATCCTTAGATCTAAAAACAAAGACTTTTTAATTATTACGAAAAGCTCCAATAGTTTGTGATAGCAAACTAAATATTACCTTTCTCTTATTTTTACAATAAGCTTAATAAGATGCCAGGCTTATTAAAGAATATTTTGCCTAGCAAATTCCACTTACTAGCTAATGTAGCTTAAGAGGATTTCAGTCTAGCAGTTGGTAACACAAGTAATGGTTTTTTAATTTAAAATTTTAAAGACCTATAGTAAATATACAGACATAAATACAGCAATTTAATTAAAATATTTTTCCCCAAAAAAATTATTGTGTGAATTTTACAAAGAAATGACAGCTGAATGTGCCTTAAAAGTTTTCGAAGCAGTCATTTACCTCAAAATTTATACAATATGTTATATACCAAAAATAATCCACCAAGGAGTTGATAATTTCTTTGTTTAAAACAAGAGCAATGAACTTTGTTGCTATAGCATACAAGCGTTTGAAGCTTATTTATCTCATTGGTACAATCTTTAAACAGTTCAAATAATTAAACAATGTTCTCAAAAATTTAAATGATAAAATACAAAATAAAAAATAAACACAATATGCTGATGATAGCCAGAAATACATTTTAAGCACAAAGAACTACATACGTGGCTTTTATAATTAAATTATATGCTTTTTTGGGAATAATGCAAAGTTTTAGCTTAAAAAACGACATTTACCTAAAAATATGCAGTCATAAATTTCAAAATTAAAGTTTTTATAGATCCTCATGATCATGATCCGAATATCCAATAGTTATGACATTGTCAAATAGCCAGAGTACTCCTGTACTCTAATGGCATATCTATTAAATAGTATTCATCTTGCATAGAGTTCAGAATCTTGCTCAGGTCCAAACCCTTAAAATTTAAATTTCATTTTTAATTGATAATTTAATAATTTTATTAGTGAATAATTTTGAGTAATTTTTTAAATTTAATAATATACACCCCAGTCGTTAGAAGCAATTAGTGTATTAGTCAATATCTATATACCTTTCCCGATATTTCCAAGAAAAGCATAGTTCTCGTAATGAGGCCTAATGACAGTAACCCTATATAGCGTGGGTCAATACGATAAGTTCACTTTAAGAAATAAATAAAGAGCAAAGGAAATGTAATATTATTTTTTATTTTTTTTATTATTCAATAATGTGTATCACCGCCGTTTATCAAAACAATTTGAAAAATTCTACTAGTTAGGGAACCATATAAAAATTTCATGTATTGTAAAAAGGTAGATTCTCAAGCCACCTTAAAAGCTAGTAGTGAATCATCGGTTGTTTCAAATTGTTGTCTATCAGCATAAACGCTACGCGCTTGCCAATCTTAAACATTTTCGATGATATTTAAATCTGGTGAATATGCAATCCATTGTAAAAGATTGATGTTTTGCTGACGAAACCACGTCAGCGTTGAATTTGTTGTTGAACTATCCATGGTAAAGCTCTAAATATATTTTCATTTTTAAAAATAGCTAATTCCACAATACGTTTATATGCTAAGCTGTCCTGTTTACTTTTGATATGTGTTAAATCTATAGTTCCGTAGTATATTGCATTCCATAACATCTCGGCTATATTACATCTTTATGTATGAATTTGTGCATGACACCAGAATAAAAATAATGACAAAAACATGAGTTTTTTTTAACAACTGAAAGTTTTTGTCAATATATGACAGGTCTTTGGCTAGATGAGTTTTCTCAATAACACTAATTTATTTTTCAATTTCAATCCTAACTTAAGCAAAAGAGTTAAAGTGAACCTGCATTAAAAAACTATAAACTTATTAAAAATGTAACATATCTCACTTACTTAGTATTAATGTATATATATATATATATATATATATATATATATTTTGTATAAAAATCTTCAATATTTGAATTATCTTGAAAAAAGGAATTATTTATTACCTTTAGTAATCAGCTATTTATTCAAAATAATAATATCACTGAATCATGTTTGATTATTTCTACTTGGAGCTAAATTATTATTAAGGTCCTTCAACTGGGCTCCCATGTTTGCGTCTATAGCTTTTTTCAAATATGTGTTATTTTTAATTTTCAATTTACTTAGATCCACATATCGATTCGTTTTGTGTATTATCTAAGAGCTTTGCAAAAAGTTTTTAGTTCTGCTCTATTAAGTCTTACTTAAAATGTTTCTCTAGTCCGCTCACATTTTTTTCATTTATATATAGCTTGTTCAAAACTGCGGTTAATGAAAATATTTCCTCTCCATTGTCCATAGTCAAACTTTTTAAATTTAATAGTTTAGATTGAGTGTTTTGGTGAATATCAATTGTTTTAAATCTGCTTGTTTTTAATTTTTGGATTTTTTGTAAGCTTTTGGAACTCCTGCAATACAAAGTTTACTACGTGAGTTTTATGTTTATATTGATTAATCATTAAAACAAACATGTTTTTTATGTGATTATTAATTAAATATGCATATAAATATATGTCTCTTTTCTTTAAGAGGGGCAAAAACTGCCCTCATAGATATCAAATTAGGTTTGAAAATTTGGTCCTATAAAAATATCAAGATTCTAAAAATATTTATCTTATCTAAATAACCAAAAAAGACGTAAAAATTAAAAAGTTATTTTGGAAATTTTTTGTTTTTCGTAGTTAATATATGACTAAAACTTTTATTGTAGATAGATATTATTGACTCTAATAGCCTGTATAAAGTTCATCAGTGGCTTGAGCTAATCATTTCCAAGCTAATCAAAGCTTATTTTTACAATTTTTTAGGTAATTATTTTTTTTTCTTTTATATATATATATAAATAGAGTGTTAAGATAAAAATCGTACGAACAAAATGTTAAGTTAAAACACACTTCACCATTAATCTTTACTTTATTCCCTTCAATTTTTATTTAAAATATTACAAATTAAAATAAATATAAATTACTTTTCTACACTGATAAACTAACTAACTCTCTATTAATCTAAAACAACTTGTTTTATACTAATTTTTCCGGTAGTAATATTTGCCGGAATTAAAATAACTCTTTACGCAATTATGTAATGAAATATGGAAATTGCAATAAGTGCAATTTCCAAATTTCATTTTTTCTTTTGAAATTTTATAGAATTTACTAAAGTAGGTTACAAATATTTTGCCACCAAAATATTTGTAACCTTCAATATTCAATTACGGAATTTGCATGAAGTGCATTTTCCGTGTTTTAAAATAACTAGGTTACATTTGAAATATTTGTAACCTAGTTATTTCATTTAAGTATTTTAATGACCTTGATCTGATTTTAAGATCTATGTACCATAACAAGAGTCAATCCATTTTCATTATTAGAAATGTTATTTAAGGCTCAGTATTTTATATATCAGCATACATCTATTGCTTATAAGTAATTACTGGAACATTACTCTTAACAATTTTCTACAAATCATTACCTTCTACAAATCATTACCTTCGGTTGGAAGCAGATGCTTTGTACTGACATTTTACAGATATAGTTTGATTGTTTTTATATATTTCTATTTACTGATGAGATAGATATTTAATTGCTTAAGGAACCTAACCTATTTTAATACCATTTATATTATGAAATGAAACAATAGGTAATAGTATCCGTGTAGAAAAACTTGCCTTTCATTATCTTAATAATGAAATACAGCATTTTATTTATCTTATTATTTAGTAAGTATTATAATTATTACATAAATTTTACTACCAACAAAAAGACAGTTGTTTCTATTATTCAAGCATTAAGTTTTTACAATTTTAAAAACATCTAAGGAAGTAATATATGTCAACACATTCAAATCATTTATTTCATTTAGTAGTTTTTTGACAATGACCTTTAACCCGAGCAATAGGAGCTTTAACAATAATTGAATACTTTAAATTTATTAATTTATAATATTAAAAAATAATTTAGTTAGGTTCCCTAAATTTTCAGAATTTTGTAATTTTTATTCAACATAGATTGTACTTCCGGGAATTGTAACTTTGTAATCGTATAAGATATTTCTTATAAAACAATGAAGGATATATTTAAAAGCTTTTTCACTCCTTCTATTCTTGATATACTGCACTAAAGCAGCTTTCGAACAATATCAAAAAGAAGACATTCCAAGCAAACATATATATTTGTAAACCAAACATCCTGTAAAACTAAAATCAAAGATTTTTTTACTAAAATTTGTTATTTGTGAAAGATTTCACTAGTGTGACATGGCAAATTTCAATATTAAAATAAATATTACTTTGGTTTTCCTCATTTATAGCAGCATTTATATAATAAACGAATGACGGCAACTGTATCACCTCTAATAACTGTAACACCTGTAGCCCCTGTAGAAATTCGTTGGCTAATTCTTCATATATGGTTAGTTTTAGGTTATATGAGTATTCATAGGATTCATTTTCTGGAATTCCTTAAAAACTAAAAAAGGCTGAAAATTTGTAGCATTTACAAAACAAATACATAAATATTTATGTTTATCCTAGCAGAAATACTTTTAAAATTCAAGCTAAGCCAAAGAAAAGTTTGATTCAGAAGGAAAATAACAACACCATTGATAACTTTACAGACCATTATTTCTTTTTAAATATATTTTAATAAAAATGAGTCGGCAATCTAGCGAAGTCCTTCAATTTTTAGGCAGTTGACCCTTAAATAAATAAAAATAAGTATTTTGACAACACAAATGAAGTATTAAATTCCATCTTTGTGATGAATTTATTTTAACTGCTAAGCCTAAATGCTACTGTTAAGTAAATATCAAATTTAGAATCTATTTTCTAGAATTCCTTAAAAACCATATAAAAGAAAAAAAAATTGATAAATATTTCCATGACACTAAATTTACAATTGATATATTGAATTTTAAATACAACACATTGTGATTTTCGGGAAGTTTTACTCTTAAATAATAGGAATGGAAATCTCAACTATCTTAAAATTTTACATCCATACCATTTAAATCAAGATCAGTTAGTACTAATTTTGAATATGTTCTGTGATGCACTTGGGTTTTGGATGCTCACTTACAATTAAACGAATTTTGAGGTACCAAAAATAGCTTTAAGCTTCATCTTTGTCACTTCAAAGGCATCACATTAGTACTTAATTAGGAACATATATTCGTATGTAAGTAATATTATCAATATCAATGGTTCATTAGTTGATTTGCATTAATTTTTACCTATCCGTTTAATTTGCTAAAAGGAACATATAATGTGTGGATGAATAAATTTTTGTCTTTTTCTGATTATTCTACTCAGAAAAATTAAATACTATTTTAATTCGATTAAGTTTTATTATACGATAAGAAAATTCAGCATAAGACGTACAACATTATTTCAAACAGGATTATTAAGAAGTTAAAATTAAAATCTTACCACTTATCTGACAACAAACTTTCCTTTTCATTATTTTTTAATTGTTTTGTAATTATGGTCAAAATATTTTTTTAAGGCTCCAGAGTTTAAAATATCAGTTCAAAATAATAAAGGAACATTAATGTTTTCAGTGATTTATCCATTCGGCACTTGTTTTAACAAGATAAAAATTTGAAGAAAAAAAATAAAAAAAATTAAATTCCATTTAAAAAGAAGTAAACAGCTTGACATATTTCATTTTTTTGAGCTGTTGGTTACATACTATTTAAAACACAAGATACTTGATTTGAAATTAAAAATCTAGGTTGATTTTTCCAAACAAAAATAAACACCTTCGTAATCTAACTCAGGTATTAAAGTTAAATGGGTGGCACACGTAAAGTTTTCAATTTTGCAAATATTAAAATTTTCAAAGTTATTTTTCAGCGCTTGCATGTAATATGTAGCTGTATTCTGCTTACGACATAAAGTATTTGTACAATCCAACCGATTAACAAATACCCAAATTCTTTGGATTGAATCTATTTTCTGCAAGTATTTCATTTCGTGATCACTTAAAGAATCCGAATCACCAATTATAAACTTAGTATAATTAGCTTTAAGACTTTTATAATCGTTTGTTAGAAAATCTAATAATAAAGGGTTGAAAGCTGTGAAATAAACAGTTGGCTCAGGTTTTCTTTGCTTAAGACTGTTCGCTGTTGCAGCTAAAACTAAAGCAGAAATTCCTTCTCCTAATACAAAAATTAATTAAAAATTGATTTTATCACAATTATTTTTTAAGTTCTACCAATTAGATTTATGTGTTCTACTTCTGGAATAATATCACTTATCTTTTTCCCAAATGTCTTGTAAAGTTTTAAAGCTTCAGATATGGAATTATCGTAAAAATTTGATGTATCTATATACTGAAATTATAAATTGAAATTATACTGTTAATTCCTTTTGTACGAATAGATGACTCTTAAAATATGCATGACAATAAAATTTAACAAAAAAATTAAATGCCAACTTTATATTTACTTACAAATTGGCAAAGCTGTGTGGTTTCACGTTTCTTTATATAAATACTATCCAAAACACTTTCCGATCCTTGTAATGTTGAAGAATTTTTAAATCCGGGTATGATTATTGTGACAGTTTGTGGACAAAATTTAATATCCTCTACAAATTTATACCAGGTTCCATTATGAGTGCTCAATTGGTTCTTTATCATAATTTTTTCCAATTTTTTGGTAAAATTTAGTTTAACGGAGATATCTAAAATAAAGATAATATCTTTTTGGATAAAAACTATATTTTGATTCTTTCACGGCTTTACCTAATTCTTCTTCATAATAATTCAAATATACAGCGGAAAGCTTTCTAAATTCTAATATACGTCCTCGATTTAAATCACTTGCAGACGAAAAATTTGAACAACTTCTTTCAAACCTTATACAAACTTCATAATTTTGCAGTGAATCAGTCAGTATCATCCTGTACATAGTCGAAGTGTTTTGGTAGGAACACAAAATATTTTCACAATCCAACACATTCGAAAAAATCCAAGTTCGATTTAATGTCCCCAAATTGTTCATTTTACTCAACTCTGTTTGGCCCAAAAGTTCCAGATCACCAATTATGAATTCAGTCCAATATGTTTCAAGATTACGGAAATCGCTTGTGGGAAACTCAAATAATAATGGATTGAAAGCAGTAAGAAATATTTTTAAGTCTGGATATTTAAGCTTAAGTTCATTTGCGGTCACTGCTAATGAGAGTGCAGAAACTCCTTCTCCTTTAGAGGGAACAAATTTAAATAATCGTGTTCCTATAAAGTTCAAGAAACGGAAAAGAAGGATTACCAACGAGATAAATGGCTTCCATATTTCCGGGAACGCTTTCCATCAGCTTTTGTCCAAAACTCTTATAGATTGTTAAAGCATCGTATAAATAGTCCTTGTAGATATATTTTGTATCTATAAGCTTCAAGAAAATTTATAAATTTTATCAAACCGTCTATCAATCTCCAAAGTTATCTCCAAAGTTCTGTTTTCCTCGTAGAGTTGAAATTATTCGAATACCGGGTACAATTATTAAAATTCCCTTGAGAATGCAAGATTTTAGCTCTTCTTTGAAATGTCCCCACTTCAATTTAATTCCAGTGTTTAGATTTATAATATCAAGTGTGATTAAATCTACATCAGTTAAACTTCGTTTTGGGAAACCTAAATTGAAATTTTAGAATTAAATATTCGAGTTCAAAAGGAGAATTTTTTGTTTTACTTTCTTTAATAAACCGCTGGATGGAGTCAACTGAATCGCTTGCGTAATCATTTTTATACTTTTCTTCATTTGTGAAGTAATTTTTTGCAATTATGTTCCCAGACTTAATTTGTGACGCTTTAATAATTCGAAAGATACCTGTTTGATCATTTACTTCCGTTGAATCAGACATTTTTACGCATTTTGTTTCATCCAATTTACAAATTTTATAATCATCCTTTTTTAACGACATTGCTTCTGAAAAGGTTTGAGAAACTTGCTGATGAGAGCATGCAAAATCATTACACTCCATGTTATTCCTAAAGAGCCAAACTTTAGATGCTAAATTTTTTGTCCGTAAAATATAAAATTCGTAAGGGCTTAAGGAGCTTTCATCACCAATTATAAACTCGACAAAGGATACATTAAGTTTGTCATAATCTTTGGTATGAAAATCTAGAAATATTGGATTGAAAACAGTTAAAGAAATAAAAGGTTTAGGACTGTTTAGATTCAGTTCATTTGCTGTTGTTGCTAATAACAGACCTGAAATTCCTTCCCCTATCAAAAAATAATGATTATCTGCCTCAAAATTGAATATGGTTTTCATTACCTACAAGACGTATATAATAAGCGTGTTGGGGCAAAGTACTTTTCAACCTTCTTCCGAGACTATTATAAATTGCTAAGGCATCAGTTATGGAATCGTTGAAGAGATTTGTTGGGTCTATGAACTGAAATTGAGTAAGTTAAAGTAATTGTTAGTTTATTAAATCATAAAATGTTCACATTCTTATCAAATCTAAAAGTTTTTTTCTCGTTGTAGATTTGAGTTAAGTTTTACTTACATACTGACATTCTGTGTAGTCTCTCAAATATTTTATGTATTCATTATCCAAAATTGTACACTTTCCTTGTAGAGTTGAAACTATTTTGGGTCCAGAAATGATTATTGTGAAGTTCCCAGGACAAGTCTGTAACTCAGCTTCGAATTCCAGCCATTTTATTTCTTCATTCTTATCGAAACTTATAACCACAAGCTTAGCCAAATCTTCCTCATTCAAATTCTGCTTAGGAATCCCTGAAAGTAAAATTTTTGTATATATTTAAGGAAATTAATTCAACCCACCTTCATTTTGAAGTTGTTGCACTGCTTGACTTAAACCTCTTTTGTAGATTTCAGAAAAACTTCTTTTGGTAAACTGGAACACACCTTCTTCATATATTTCGTTAATATTAGAAATAGGAAAACACTGGTCACTTTCAAATTTGCAAACGTTATAGTCTTCTAACTTATTCTGTATTGCCTTAATATACATTATGGAAGTATTCTGTTTTGAGCATAAAATATCTTCACAGTCGGAAATGTTGAAAAATATCCAAACTCTTTGTCCTATTTGTTTTGATCTTACTGTTTTTAACTCTACTTCAGTCAATAAACTTATGTCACCGATTATAAATTCAGCAAAATATTTAGCGGGATTGTTAAAATCAGGTGTTCTGAAATCTAGAAATACAGGATTAAATGCTGTGAGATAAACATAAATTTCAGGAGAAGCTGTTAGTCTAATTGCAGTTACTGCCAAAGAAAGGGCTGAAACTCCTTCGCCTTAAATGAGAAAAATACAAGTTAAATTAAATTAGTACGAATATTTGGTTTATATTACCAACTAGGTGAACATATTTTGTTTCTCTTAGTATTACATTCCTTAGATTTTGTCCAAAGCTTTTGTATAAGGTTAGAGCTTTATATATTGAGTTGTTGTATAAGTCTGTTGGGTTTATGTGCTGTAAAATCCAAAAAACTAATATTGAGGAGTTAAATAAATTTCTTTGGGTTAAAAGTAACCCAAAATAATTATAAAAATAAAATAATAAGTAGAACTTATGAGTAAAAATTTGCTTATGCCATTGATTTTATATTTGTTTGTATGTTGCTAAAGTTATTATGTTTTGACTTTTCTTGCTTGTTCTTACCTTTATCTTGTTTCTTTTTTCTGAGTTGTCCTTACTTTTGCCACCTCTACGATAAACGAGCTAAGGAAGTTAGCTCTGTCTGTTCCAATGATAGACTTTTACTGTATTAAACCATCACAGTGAAGTTGGGTATATTAAAAAACTTTTTTAAAAAATAAAAACAGAATATTAATGCCTGAAACTTCATGTGCCTTCATCTTTTTAGCAACATTAGAAGAAGTGGAAAAATTCAGATATAAGAAATATGAACATTCTAGTAACGGCTTAAAAGTGTTTACAAAGGATTTCGGGATAATTTGAAGAGGATAACATATCTAACAATAAACAGTTGTGTAGTTAAAGTTTGCTTATTATTTACTAGCTATTTTTGGACGCAAAAATCTAAGGCCCAATAATAACTTCTTCTCTGCTATATTATTAAACAAAATTCTTACTTACATATTGACAACTCTCGTAGTCTCTTATGGATTTTATATATTCATTGTCTAAAACACTGTGTTTTCCTTGAAAGGTAGATACATATTCAATTTCTGACACAATTATTGTTAATTTAGGACAAAATTTTATTTCCTCTGTAAATGTTATCCAGGTCATTTTAATTTTTGTATTTAAGTTTGTAATATTTAGGTTTCCTAAATCTTTATTGGTAAGGTATTGTGTTGGAAAAACTAAAATTTAAACCTTTATAGTTATTGAAATAAAGAACTAAATTTGTTACCATTTTCTTTGAAGCGTTGAGTATCATTATAAAATTTATCTTTGTACTTTATTTCTAGTTTCTTTTGTGTTGAAATTTCTTTCCTGAATTCAAAAACACCTTCCGAAAGTCGGTTAAGGTTGAAAAATATATTTAGGCATTTTTCACCTTCAACTTTACAAATGCTATAATATTCTGGAAGCCTTTTATGTACCATTTTGAATAAAGTGGAAGTCTTTTGGTACGAGCACAAAATATCTTCACAATCAAAAATGTCCACAAGAATCCAAATCTTTGTTGCCAAAGCCCTTGTACGTAAAATGTTCAACTCGTTTGTAGTTAATAGGGAATAATCACCAATTATGAGCTCGGTATAAAAATCAAGCAAATCATAATAGTCGTTTGTCCTGAAGTTGAGTAATAAAGGATTAAATGCTGTGATTTTAATGTATCCAACAGAACTCAGCTCTAAATTTTTTGCCATAACTGCCAAAGAAAGGGCAGACACTCCTTCTCCTAAAAAATATCAGAAACAAAAAAACTTAAGAAGTTCCAAATTCACAGAGAAGCTTTCTTTATTTACCAACTAAATGAATGTACTCTGTGTCTTCTGGAATGAGATTTTTTAGCAAATGCCCGAAGCTTTCATATGTTTTCAGAGCCTTATATAATGAATCATTATAGAAATTTGTTGTATCTATAAGCTAAAAAAATATTAAAAGATTATGTACTTAACTTAAGTTTTTGTGATCAGGATAAGCAGAAAACACAATCTATATCAGACTCATAAAATGCAACATAAAAATACTATCTTTTTGAGTTCTTTAAAAATATTTTCTATGTAATTTCTATAGCTATACGAAATAAATATCTTAGAATTTTCGTTTGTACTTACATATTGGCATTCATCATCACTTTTAAGGGACTGTATGTATTCATTATTAGAAAAATTTTGATTTTCATTAAGAGTTGTTACGGTTTTTATTCCTGGTACAATTATTGTAAAAGATTTCGGACAATCGTCTTCTACGGTATCATATTCATCCCAGAGATATAGAGCTTTCGTATTAAGATTTACAACACGAAGCTGCGCTAGTTCACTTTCAGTTATCTTTCGGCCTTCAAATTCTAATATTTAGAATAATGAAAATAATTAAATTTAACATATCACAGTTTTACCTACTTTCATCAACAAATCGCCTCAAATCTCTTTTTGAATTTTTTCTATAATAACCTCCGTTTTTGTTAAGCCCTCCAAAGCATTCAGCAGAAAATATTAGATGAAGCAGAATCCAAGCAAACACTGATTCATGAAACCCTTGCATTATATAAACGCTAATTAAGTAAATTAAGATAAAATTTATGCAATTATAAAACTTTGATTAAATTGTTATAAAATATAAGTGTCTTTGTCTACGTAAGAAGAAACACAATTTGAAGAATCAATAAGTATCAATTGATTTCTAATTTTTATTTAGAAAAAAGTCTACCGCAGGTAGAATATTTATACTATTTCCTAATAAATATTTTTGCAAAAAGCTTTCTTATTTAATATAAAATTTTAAATAAAATTCTTCCTAGTAGAAAAATTCCAATTAAAACATTTATTTCTGGAACTTTAGTTTCAAAAATTCCAAAAAAATTTTACACCCATCACAGAAAGCATCGCAAAAAGTATATTTGTTCGGCTTAGCAACATTAAAATATGCGCATATTATTTTTTGGTATTATAAATAATTCAAACACAATTCATTTAATTTTAAAATATTGATAACTAAAGAAAACATAGCTTGTATCTTTGTGTGTCCTTATCTTTTTATTTCCTTTCTAAAATTATTCCAAATATTTTCTATTTATTGAAGCTTTGGAAAAATTAATCATATAAGACTGAAAAGAAAAATGGTGGGTTGAATTTTTTTTACCATATGAAATTTTACAAAATATAACATTGGTTATAAGCTACAGGTATCTTTTTCAACAAACCATGAAGAAAAAATTTAGAGTATTATTATGTACCAGTTAGTGTCTAAGTTTTATTAAAAAGTAGTCTACCTTAGATATCTCTTGATAAATATTTGGCCAAAAAGCTTTCTTATCTAATATGAAACTTGATATTTAAACTCATTTCTTCAGGAAAATTTTAATTAAAATATTTATTTCTGGAACTCTAGAGTTTTTGCTAAAAAAGAAAACATCGGCCTAGTAACATCCCATCACAGAAAGCATAGCAAAAAACATATTTGTTCGGCTTAGTAACATCATAATATCCGCATATATTTTTCTGGTATTATTCATAATGAATTAGTAATTTAAGCATTTGCACAAAAAATATTGATAACAAAGGGAAACATGGCTTATTTTTTAGTTTGTTTTTATCTTTTTATTTTTATTAAGTTATTTTAAATATTTTCTATTTATTGAACCTTTGAAAAAATTAACCGTCAAGTATTCTGCAACCCTATAAAAACAATTTTTAAGAAAAATTAGACAGTTGTACAATTGGTTCAATTATGTCCAGAAAATATCCAGTTCTAGTGACGATTTCTGCGAACACCAAATATATCATAATTTTTTGATGTTTTTCTTAGCTCACTGTATAGAAAATAGCTAGACAGAGTCTTACAAATTGTAGCACAATTATATTATCAATCAAAATTAACAATATTAACTGAAAACAGTAAACAAAAATTAAAGAAATTAGCAGCAAAAGCCAACAATCAATAATGAAAACAACAATACAAGCAGTTTTTTAAAGTAATATGCAGTGCTGAAAATGTCTATAACACAATGTATTTTCTCTGGGATTTTCAAAATTTGTATTTGAAAATAAAATATTTTATCAAGTTGTGTTGCTTTTTACTTTAATTACATTGTGCAGGTAGTGAGATCTATGTATGTGTATGGTTATTGTATTTAAACGGGTTTTTTGACGAAATTTGTAATCCAAACCTGGGAATGTCTATAAATTCAACTATTTCCAATTTCCTTTTGACCTTGTTTTATAGTAGTCCAGATAGTTTTGGTTTTTTCTCAATATCAATATTTATACTTTAATTTTCTACTATTTTCTACGTGGTAATAAAAATGAAAAGAATATCATTATCAAGAATATTAAGATTTCGTTACCATTTAAAGAATTAACATTGTATTACTCGAGATAATTTCCTTTAGCATTTGTCCAAATTTTTTGATCACTATTAGCGTCCTTGAAGTCTATGAAAAGGTATTCTTTATCTTACCTAAACTAACCTAAACTTACCTATTTGAACAGGTAAAAACCCTTCAAAACATTGTTCTATAACTTGGGTTATAATTGATATTATTAAGGCAAGTTGAATAGCTTGAAAATTATTATAACATTTAGGGACGGATAAAGGCGGCATTTCCCAAATTTTATATAAAAAAGTTTCAATTTTGTTACCTTCTTCGTAATAAAGTTGTTTTAGTTTTGAAAATTTCGCGAAAAAAAGGTGAAAAGAAATTAAAAAAATTTAAAATGCAAACTATTGTATAAAGACTCCTTAGAAAATATTCTATCAAATTTTTACCACACATACTATATTGACGAATTTGGTTATCCTAATTCAAATCAAATTCCTTTTTGTTATTCCTAAATAATTCTTTCCTTAGTTGAAATGTACATCGAACTCGTTCTTTACTTACATGAATGAATTTGAGAGGTTCAAAGCAGAACTTTCATTTCCTCAAAACTATTTCTTTAAAATAACTAACGTTAGAACAAACAGTGTCTCGTTCGGTTAGGTCCATCAATGATGCAGATTTCTATGCTAGGAATTCTTGCCTTAAGGACTTGCAAAATAGAAGGATATAACAATGTTACTGTTGTTATTTCTCCAATTTTTTTTAAAATCATTGTTATGAACCTTATTATTACTACTGAGCATTTTGAAAATTATAACAAATTTTGTATAAAAAGAATGATAAAAATAACACATTGGAATTACCAAATTTTTTTTTGTGCAAAAAAATTCGTCTTATACCGGAAAAAAAAACCCAAACTTTTTGTAAATATTTTAATGACACTGTCAGCCATTTACAAATATAAGTCTTTGTGAACATTGGTATTATAATGGACCATTTGTCAGAGTACTTTATTTTGATAGCATTAAATAATGTTTTAATTGCTTTTACTGACTGAGACAATCCAGAGTTGTATGCTACATATCTAAGCTAGCTTTAGAAAATGTTGTCATAGCAGAAGCTTGTTATAAATTGATAGCGTTGAGTGTCTACAAAATATCCACTAAAATTTTTTGTATTTTATCTTTAATTCCTTGTTTTATTGACATGGGGCTTCCTTTTAGGAAGCATCATTCCAAGATTTTAAGCGGGGTTTTCATAAAGTAAACTCGATTGCTTATGTTCAATGGGTTGTACTCAATCTTTTTATTTGTTAAATCAATGCCCATGGACCTTATTTATTTAGACTAACACTCCATTACCTTGTCCAGCTATCTTTTCCAGTAATACCAACTAGCAATTTATGTGTAGTCACCATGTAAATTTTACTTGTTGTTAAGATTGCGGTGTCATCAGCAACCACATATTGTTTAAAGTTAGGCAAGTTAATAGTAAACAGGAGATAGAGTATTGGTTCTAGTAGCCTACCTCCAGGCACTTCTGCTCAAATTTGTTTTAAATTTGAGTTGTCATCTCTTGTCTGATTTTGAAATATCGCTCCAAAGCATACATTTAAAGCATTATTGAATATTACACTGGAAGCAATACATTAAGGTTATACTTTAATCCGTCATACCAAAATTTGTCGAATGCCTGACAATCATCTCATAGTGCGTTTTCATGGCAGTACGGAGGGGAAATTTTGAGTAATTTTTTCGAATTCTCTCTTTCGTCAATAGTTTTAGAAAGCCATATACCAGAGGCTCCCAATCTTTTTATACCTGCGACGCTCTTTACAAACTTTAGTTTTTTCGCGACGCCCTTCTTTTAAAAAAAACTTGGCTTGCTCTAACATGCATTAAGATTACTTTATTTATTATTAAAGAAAACTCTAAAAATCATCTTATGATTTATTTTTCTTAGTATTTTTTATTAGAAAATATATTGGTATGTTATAAAATCAATGAGAAGGATGAGCTTGCTTTCCTGAGCACAGCTTCTTTAATCTTGGCTCAAGTTTAGAAATTGCTACTCTCATTTCTTTTTCTAAATTAATTTGCGACCTGTATGTTGATTTAATAACTGTAACTGCAGAAAAGCCAGTGAGGTGGCAAACGGTAAAAGAATCTTCAAAGCTGTAGTACTTATAGTAGAATATTCTTGGTTTACACTGCTCCAAAATTGCATTAATCTGTCTTTGTCGAATCCTAGTTTTAGTTTTGTATCCCAAGATAACTCTATTAGTTGTTCTTCCACAACTACTGAAAGTGTAGATGGGAGTGGGTTTGATTGGAATGGATCTCTAATCCAGTCATATTGATTAAGATTCTCAGGAAAATATTTACCAAAATGAGTGCTTAAGGTAGATAAGTGTTGAATTAATATCAATTACAAACTTGGCCTCAGATTTTTAATGGATTTTCCTTTCAGAAAATTTTTCAACAGCGGGAAACAGTCAGTGTTTCTTTGCTCCTCGTCTATTTTTCTCTTCCAAAGCAGCAACTTGTTTTGAAATGCTAAAACTTTATCAGACAGTTGTAGTATATGGGTTTTATTTCCTTGTATCGATTTATTGAGAATATTTAGTTTCTCAAATATTTCGCAAAGATACGCCAATTTTATCAAGAAATCAGAACCATTAAAAATTTCTACGTCCTGATGCGATTGAATCAGTAAATACGCGTACAACTCGTTTCTTAATTCATAAACACGAGAGAGTACGTTACCTCTTAACAACCAACGAGAATTACGAAAATAAAGTAAAGATGTATGCTCGGCACCTAAATTTTCACAAAGCTTTTGAAAAAATCTTGCCTTCACAGGTCTTGCTTTTATGAAGTTGACAACTTTAATAATTATGTCCATAACCTGATTTAATTCAGGTGATAGAGTTTTTGCAGCCAGGGCTTCCCGATGTATGATACAATGCATCCATTTCGCATTGTGAGCTTTAGTTTTAATCAGAGCTTGAAGTCCACCGTTTTGTCCTGACATTGCGCGTGCTCCATCCGTACACACACCAACACAGTTTTCCTATTGAATGTTATTTTCTTTCATGTATGAATCTAATATCATAAATAAATCACTAGATTTGCCAGTATCCACCTTTTTTTTGCAAATTAATAAGTCCTCACATACATTTGTTTTTTCCATGTACCGCACGTAACATATTAAATGAGCATCATTATTATTGTCAGTTGCTTCATCCAACTGAATGGTAAATAAACCAGAAAGTTTTTCCACAAGTTGCTCATTAATGTCATCAGCTATGTCATGAATGCGACGACTAATTGTATTATTAGAAAGATCTTCCGCAATTGTATGTGGTTTTTTGCATTTAGCGATTCGGTGAGCGACCTTGTAAGAAGCTAGCAGTGCTTTTGAGGGAAAAGATGCTTTGGAAAACAATGAATTTTCTTACAAAAAAATATCACGGTTTTCCTTGTAAATCACTGTGCACTGTTTTTAAATGACGCACCAATTTATTGGGAAGCATACTTTCAGCAGCCAACACCATATGGCATACAACACTTCCTTTGCTAACGTAGGTAAATCCTAAATCTAAATATTGTTCGTCATATTTTCTGAATTTTTTTCGTTGCTCTACGGTTTTTCCACTACTTTCTTCAACATATTTTCTTTTTTCTTTAATAAAGTTATCCATTTTACTATGCGGCAAATACAACAAAATTGAAATCAAAACAAAATATATAAACGTATATAACCGATTTTCAGTCATTTGTATTATGAAACTGGTCTTTAAGAAAAGAATTCGCGACGCACACTTTGGGAAACTCTGCCATATACTATATCATGTAATTAAAAAAGGGATGGATATATAGCATGATATGATATGTTATCATATTTGATCACAGTGTCATATATCCATCACTCTCACTCTCATCACACTAAGCAGTTTGACTGTGAATATGACGTAAAACAGTTTTTACAACAACAAAGATAAAAAAGTACTAAATACTAAAACTAGGTTCAGTGAAAACGCACTATTAGATAATTGCTGAAATACAAACTTGATGCAAAGATATGCTAAATAAACTTTTCGGTTGGTATGTATCTGAACTTACAAATGGTATTACAAGTCAAACCAAAACCAATTTTGACACAGTAGCCGATTAACTTATACTTCAAAGCAAGGCATTTGATGAATATTGGGTCCGAATCAGGCATAACAGTCATGTCTTTGTTGATGTCTATACGGTACTTCTTTTGCAAAAAAATTCAAGTTTTTCGGCACCGACTTGGCTGTAGCATGAGTTTTCGAAGATCATCAACGATAGATTCATAACCTTTTCTGAATCTTTCGTGCCAGTCGAAAACGGCTGTTTTCTTTAAAGCATCTTTGCCAAAATACGTTCATAACTGTTAACGAAACTTTGGTGGGAGTATCAGTGACAGTTATGCAACATAACGAAAGCTTTACAGCTGTGTGCTATAAATAACAAACGGTAATCATTCCGGAAACTTTTTGATCACGTGTTAAAGTAAAGTTGCTTTAATATTTGAAATTATGCATTTTATTGGATTTATAGCTTCGCAGTGCTAACCTGTAATTTGTAGAAGTGGTGTAGTTTCTAAATATATAATTTTCATGATCACTAAAAACACAGTTAAATATTGTGAACTAAATGTAAAATTTTTATTAGATTTATAAGATATGTTTTAAGGTTTTTATAATCTTTCGTTAAAAACCCAAATAGCAAAGTATTGAAAGCAATAAAATTAACATCGGATTCAGACTTTTTTGTTTTAAATTACGCGCTGCTAAAACCAAAGATTAACCAAAAATCCAATCTCCTGAAAAAATAAGTTAATTTCGAAAATGATTATATAATACACATTTACTTATATCCAATCGGATATGTTTGTTCCATAAAATCCGAAATATTATCACATAATTTTTGGCCAAAGTTTTTGTAAAGTTTTAACGGTTTAAGCACATAAAAAGTTTATGGATAAACTTGATTTATTTTATTGAAATTTTTACGCAAAAAGATTTTAAGAGGCTTGTACAATTAAATTAACAAAACTGGTTAGGAGCATTTACTTCTTCCTATATCGTAAGATTTGTGGAAAAAATTTTAAACACAATTGAATTTAAATTTAAAATACTTTGAAGTTTACCATTTTAATATATATACGCATTATGACAGTTCAATAGATTTACAATAGCTAACAATAATTCTTTTTACAAAACAAATGAATCATTGAATTCCTGCTTTGAGATAAATTTATCCAAAATGCCTAACTAAAGATGTATAACATAACTTCAAAGAGGAATATTTATAAATAAAAATTAAAATTTTACCACTTGGCTGACAAAAACTTCATTTTCATTACTTTTAAATTGCTTTGTAATTATAGTCAAAAGGATCCAAAATTTAGAGCTTGTCAAAACAACAGTAGAATCTTAATGTTTTCAGTGAATTGGGTAAAAATAAAAATTAGCTACATTAAAAAGAAACAAATTAACAATTTAACATATTCCATTTTTTTTTCTGTAAAATACTATATAAAATTGAAGATATGTATTTGATTTGTTATAAAAAATTTAGAATAGTTATTCAAAAAAAAAAGTAAACACCTTCGGGATGTAACTCACGCATAGAAGTAAAGCGTTTGGCACACGTAAAGTTCTCCATTTTACAAATATTAAAACCCTTAAAGTTATTTTTCAGCCCTTGAATGTAATATGTAGATATATTCTGCTTACCACATAAAGTATCTTTACACTCCATGATGTTCAAAAATACCCAAATGCTATTGATTGAATCTATTATTTGCAAGTTTTTCAGTTCGACACTACTTAAGGAGTCCGAATCACCGATTATAAACTTAGTATAATCAGCTTTAAGACTTTTATAATCGTTTGTTAGAAAATCTAACAATAAAGGGTTGAAAGCTGTGAAATAAACAGTTGGCTCAGGTTTTCTTTGCTTAAGACTGTTCGCTGTTGCAGCTAAAACTAAAGCAGAAATTCCTTCTCCTAATACAAAAATTAATTAAAAATTGATTTTATCACAATTATTTTTTAAGTTCTACCAATTAGATTTATGTGTTCTACTTCTGGAATAATATCACTTATCTTTTTCCCAAATGTCTTGTAAAGTTTTAAAGCTTCAGATATGGAATTATCGTAAAAATTTGATGTATCTATATACTGAAATTATAAATTGAAATTATACTGTTAATTCCTTTTGTACGAATAGATGACTCTTAAAATATGCATGACAATAAAACTTAACAAAAAAATTAAATGCCAGCTTTATATTTACTTACAAATTGGCAAAGCTGTGTGGTTTCACGTTCCTTTATATAAATACTATCCAAAACACTTTCCGATCCTTGTAATGTTGAAGAATTTTTAAATCCGGGTATGATTATTGTGACAGTTTGTGGACAAAATTTAATATCCTCTACAAATTCATACCAGGTTCCATTATGAGTGCTCAATTGGTTCTTTATCATAAGTTTTTCTAATTTTTTGGTAAAATTTAGTTTAACGGAGATATCTAAAATAAAGATAATATCTTTTTGGATAAAAACTATATTTTGATTCTTTCACGGCTTTACCTAATTCTTCTTCATAATAATTCAAATATACAGCGGAAAGCTTTCTAAATTCTAATATACGTCCTCGATTTAAATCACTCGCAGACGAAAAATTTGAACAACTTCTTTCAAACCTTATACAAACTTCATAATTTTGCAGTGAATCAGTCAGTATCATCCTGTACATAGTCGAAGTGTTTTTGTAGGAACACAAAATATTTTCACAATCCAACACATTCGAAAAAATCCAAGTTCGATTTAATGTCCCCAAATTGTTCATTTTACTCAACTCTGTTTGGCCCAAAAGTTCCACATCACCAATTATGAATTCAGTCCAATATGTTTCAAGATTACGGAAATCGCTTGTGAGAAACTCAAATAATAATGGATTGAAAGCAGTAAGAAATATTTTTAAGTCTGGATATTTAAGCTTAAGTTCATTTGCGGTCACTGCTAATGAGAGTGCAGAAACTCCTTCTCCTTTAGAGGGAACAAATTTAAATAATCGTGTTCCTATAAAGTTCAAGAAACGGAAAAGAAGGATTACCAACGAGATAAATGGCTTCCATATTTCCGGGAACGCTTTCCATCAGCTTTTGTCCAAAACTCTTATAGATTGTTAAAGCATCGTATAAATAGTCCTTGTAGATATATTTTGTATCTATAAGCTTCAAGAAAATTTATAAATTTTATCAAACCGTCTATCAATTTTCTTATCAAATGAAAATAAAATTTTGGTATGAAAATACTACTATACCTACTTTATACTTTTACTTTTACTTTTTTTTTTACTATACTCCTTTTTTACTTACATACTCGCAAACAAATGGCGTTAGGAGATGTTTAATAAAAGAGCTATTTCCAAAGCTTTTTCTTCCTCGTAGAGTTGAAATTATTCGAATACCTGGTACAATTATTAAAATTCCCTCGAGAGTGCAAGATTTTAGCTCTTCTTTGAAATGCCCCCACTTCAATTTAATTCCAGTGTTTAGGTTTATAATATCAAGTGTGATTAAATCTACATCAGTTAAACTTCGTTTTGGGAAACCTAAATTGAAATTTTAGAATTAAATATTCGAATTCAAAAGGAGAATTTTTTGTTTTACTTTCTTTAATAAACCGCTGGATGGAGTCAACTGAATCGCTTACGTAATCATTTTTATACTTTACGTCATGTTTGAAGTAATTTTTTGCAATTATGCTCCTCTTAATTTGTGACGCTTTAATAATTCGAAAGATACCTGTTTGATCATTAACTTCCGTTGAATCAGATATTTTCAGGCATTTTTTCCCATCTAATTTGCAAATTTTGTATTCTCCCTTTTTTGACAACATTGCTTCTGAAAAGGTTTGAGAAACTTGCTGATGGGAGCATGCAAAATCATTACACTCCATGTTATTCCTAAAGAGCCAAACTTTAGATGCTAAATTTTTTGTCCGTAAAATATAAAATTCGTAAGGGCTTAAGGAGCTTTCATCACCAATTATAAACTCGACAAAGGATACATTAAGTTTGTCATAATCTTTGGTATGAAAATCTAGAAATATTGGATTGAAAACAGTTAAAGAAATAAAAGGTTTAGGACTGTTTAGATTCAGTTCATTTGCTGTCGTTGCTAATAACAGACCTGAAATTCCTTCCCCTATCAAAAAATAATGATTATCTGCCTCAAAATTGAATTTGGTTTTCATTACCTACAAGACGTATATAATAAGCGTGTTGGGGCAAAGCACTTTTCAACCTTCTTCCGAGACTATTATAAATTGCTAAGGCATCAGTTATGGAATCGTTGAAGAGATTTGTTGGGTCTATGAACTGAAATCGAGTAAATTAAAGTAATTGTTAGTTTATTAAATCATAAAATGTTCACATTCTTATCAAATCTAAAAGTTTTTTGTTTTCAAATGCAATAAATCTAAGTAAATTATTTAAATTTAATCAACTTCATCAATATTTGTTTTTTTTTTTGGTCTTATCGCTTTTCTCGTTGTAGATTTGAGTTAAGTTTTACTTACATACTGACATTCTGTGTAGTCTCTCAAATATTTTATGTATTCATTATCCAAAATTGTACACTTTCCTTGTAGAGTTGAAACTATTTTGGGTCCAGAAATGATTATTGTGAAGTTCCCAGGACAAGTCTGTAACTCAGCTTCGAATTCCAGCCATTTTATTTCTTCATTCTTATCGAAACTTATAACCACAAGCTTAGCCAAATCTTCCTCATTCAAATTCTGCGTAGGAATCCCTGAAAGTAAAATTTTTGTATATATTTAAGGAAATTAATTCAACCCACCTTCATTTTGAAGTTGTTGCACTGCTTGACTTAAACCTCTTTTGTAGATTTCAGAAAAACTTCTTTTGGTAAACTGGAACACACCTTCTTCATATATTTCGTTAATATTAGAAATAGTAAAGCACTGGTCACTTTCAAATTTGCAAACGTTATAGTCTTCTAACTTATTCTGTATTGCCTTAATATACATTATGGAAGTATTCTGTTTTGAGCATAAAATATCTTCACAGTCGGAAATGTTGAGAAATATCCAAACTCTTTGTCCTATTTGTTTTGATCTTACTGTTTTTAACTCTACTTCAGTCAATAAACTTATGTCACCGATTATAAATTCAGCAAAATATTTAGCGGGATTGTTAAAATCAGGTGTTCTGAAATCTAGAAATACAGGATTAAATGCTGTGAGATAAACATAAATTTCAGGAGAAGCTGTTAGACTAATTGCAGTTACTGCCAAAGAAAGGGCTGAAACTCCTTCGCCTTAAATGAGAAAAATACAAGTTAAATTAAATTAGTACGAATATTTGGTTTATATTACCAACTAGGTGAACATATTTTGTTTCTCTTGGTATTACATTCCTTAGATTTTGTCCAAAGCTTTTGTATAAGGTTAGAGCTTTATATATTGAGTTGTTGTATAAGTCTGTTGGGTTTATGTACTGTAAAATCCAAAAAACTAATATTGAGGAGTTAAATAAATTTCTTTGGGTTAAAAGTAACCCAAAATAATTATAAAAATAAAATAATAAGTAGAACTTATGAGTAAAAATTTGCTTATGCCATTGATTTTATATTTGTTTGTATGTTGCTAAAGTTATTATGTTTTGACTTTTCTTGCTTGTTCTTACCTTTATCTTGTTTCTTTTTTCTGAGTTGTCCTTACTGTTGCCACCTCTACGATAAGCGAGCTAAGGAAGTTAGCTCTGTCTGTTCCAATTATAGACTTTTACTTTATTAAACCATCACAATGAAGTTGGGTATATTAAAAAACTTTTTTAAAAAATAAAAACAGAATATTAATGTCTGAAACTTCATGTGCCTTCATCTGTTTAGCAACATTAGAAGAAGTGGGAAAATTCAGATATAAGAAATATGAACATTCTAGTAACGGCTTAAAAGTGCTTACAAAGGATTTCGGGATAATTTGAAGAGGATAACATATCTAACAATAAACAGTTGTGTAGTTAAAGTTTGCTTATTATTTACTAGCTATTTTTGGACGCAAAAATCTAAGGCCCAATAATAACTTCTTCTCTGCTATATTATTAAACAAAATTCTTACTTACATATTGACAACTCTCGTAGTCTCTTATGGATTTTATATACTCATTGTCCAAAATACTGTGTTTTCCTTGAAAGGTAGATACATATTCAATTTCCGACACAATTATTGTTATATATTTTGGGTAAATTTTTATTTCCTCTGTAAATGTTGTCCAATTCATTTTAACTTTTGTGTTTAAGTTTGTAATATTTAGGTTTCCTAAATCATTATTGGTAAGGTATTGTGTTGGAAAAACTAAAATTTAAACCTTTATAGTTATTGAAATAAAGAACTAAATTTGTTACCATTGTCTTTGAAGCGTTGAGTATCATTATAAAATTTATCTTTGTACTTTATTTCTAGTTTCTTTTGTGTTGACATTTTTTGCCTGAATTCAAAAACACCTTCCGAAAGTCGGTTAAGGTTGAAAAATATATTTAGGCATTTTTCACCTTCAACCTTACAAATGCTATAATCTTGTGGAAACCATAAATGTGCCATTTGGAATAAAGTGGAAGTCTTTTGGTAGGAGCACAAAATATCTTCACAATCTAATATGTCAACAAATAGCCAAATTTTTGTTGCCAAAGCCCTTGTACGTAATATGTTCAACTCGTTTGTAGTTAATAGGGAATAATCACCAATTATGAGCTCGGTATGAAAATCAAGCAAATCATAATAGTCGTTTGTCCTGAAGTTGAGTAATAAAGGATTAAAGGCTGTGATTTTAATGTATCTAACAGAACTCAGCTCTAAATTTTTTGCCATAACTGCCAAAGAGAGAGCAGACACTCCTTCTCCTAAAATATCAGAAACCAAAAAACTTAAGAAGTTCCAAATTCACAGAGAAGCTTTCTTTATTTACCAACTAAATGAATGTACTCTGTGTCTTCTGGAATGAGATTTTTTAGCAAATGCCCGAAGCTTTCATATGTTTTCAGAGCCTTATATAATGAATCATTATAGAAATTTGTTGTATCTATAAGCTAAAAAAATATTAAAAGATTATGTACTTAACTTAAGTTTTTGTGATCAGGATAAGCAGAAAACACAATCTATATCAGACTCATAAAATGCAACATAGAAATACTATCTTTTTGAGTTCTTTAAAAATATTTTCTATGTAATTTCTATAGCTATACGAAATAAATATCTTAGAATTTTCGTTTGTACTTACATATTGGCATTCATCATCACTTTTAAGGGACTGTATGTATTCATTATTAGAAAAATTTTGATTTTCATTAAGAGTTGTTACGGTTTTTATTCCTGGCACAATTATTGTAAACGATTTCGCACAATCGTCCCCAACTGTATCATATTCATCCCAGTGATCTACAGCTTTCGTATTAAGATTTACAACACGAAGTTGCTCCAGTTCACTTTCAGTTATCTTTCGGCCTTCAAATTCTAATATTTAGAATAATGAAAATAATTAAATTCAACATATCACAGTATTACCTACTTTCATCAACAAATCGCCTCAAATCTCTATTTGAATTTTTTCTGTAATAATCTGCATTTTTGTTAAGCTCACCAAAGCATTGAGCAGAAAATATTAGATGAAGCATAATCCAAGCAAACACTGATGCCTGAAACCCTTGCATTATATAAACGCTAATTAAGTAAATTAAGATAAAATTTTAAGTTGCGTGCTTGAACTATTGAAGTATCTAAGATTTCATGGTTTTATTGTTTTTAAGTAAAGAATTGATTAGTACTAGGGGCGTTTCAGCTTTTTTCGTGTCCTTCCTATAAATAAATAATAAAAATTTTAAGAATTATGATTCTGAAAAGATACATGTAACTATGTATACCTAATTTCAATTAAGAACAAATATTACCTTTTGAAGGGGAGTTCTCTCAATTCAGACTTTAAAAATATCTGAAAATTGTATAACTTTTATGCAATTATAAAACTTTGACTAAATTGTTATAAAATATAAGTGTCTTTGTCTACGTAAGAAGCAACACAATTTGAAGAATCAATAAGTATCAATTGATTTCTAGTTTTTATTTAGAAAAAAGTCGAAATATTTTTGCAAAAAAGCTTTCTTATTTAATATAAAATTTGAATTAAAATTCTTTCTACCTGAAAAATTTCAATTAAAACATTTATTTCTGGAACTCTAGAGTTTTTAAAATTCAAAAAAATTTTTACACCCTCCACAAAAAGCATCGCAAAAAATATATTTGTTCGGCTTAGCAACATTAAGATATTGGCATATTATTTTTTGTTATTATAGAAAATGAATTAATAATTCAAACACAATTCATTTAATTTTAAAGTATTGATAACTAAAGAAAACATAGCATGTATTTATTTCTGGATCTCTAGAGTTTTTGTTATATTCAAAAGAAAGCATATTTGATCGGCTTAGTAACATCAAAATATCCGCATATATTTTTCTGGTATTATTCATAATGAATTAGTAATTGAAGCATTTGCACAAAAAATATTGATAACAAAGGGAAACATGGCTTATTTTTTCGTTTATTTTTATCTTTTTATTTTTATTAAGTTATTTTAAATATTTTCTATTTATTGAACCTTTGAAAAAATTAACCATCAAGTATTCTGCAACCCTATAAAAGCAATTTTTAAGAAAAATTAGACAGTTGTACAATTGGTTCAATTATGTCCAGAAAATATCCAGTTCTAGTGACGATTTCTGCGAACACCAAATATATCATAATTTTTTGATGTTTTTCTTAGCTCACTGTATAGAAAATAGCTAGACAGAGTCTTACAAATTGTAGCACAATTATATTATCAATCAAAATTAACAATATTAACTGAAAACAGTAAACAAAAATTAAAGAAATTAGCAGCAAAAGCCAACAATCAATAATGAAAACAACAATACAAGCAGTTTTTTAAAGTAATATGCAGTGCTGAAAATTTCTATAACACAATGTATTTTCTCTGGGATTTTCAAAATTTGTATTTGAAAATAAAATATTTTATCAAGTTGTGTTGCTTTTTACTTTAATTACATTGTGCAGGTAGTGAGATCTATGTATGTGTATAGTTATTGTATTTAAACGGGTTTTTTGACGAAATTTGTAATCCAAACCTGGAAATGTCTACAAAATCAACTATTTCCAATTTTTTTTTGGGCTCGTTAGTAGTCCAGATAGTTTTTTTGTCTCAATATTAATATTTATATTTTAATTTTTTACTAAAAACGGAAAGAATAACACTAACAAGAGTAATATGATTTTGTTGCCTTTTAAATGAAGATACTTTATAATAAGATATCTTTTATGGAGTGACTTACCAATTTGAAAAGGTGAAAACCCTTCAAATCTTGTAATCCAAAAAAAAATTTCTGTAATATTAATTAGGGGTTATATACAGTTAGAAGCCTCTAAAATAGGGTTTTTGCGAGAATTTTTCCTGAAAGGCACTTTAGCCGATTTTTCCAAAAACGAAAAAAACAAAAAAATTATTTTAATGGATTATATGAAACCATTAGTTATGAGTTATTCAAAAGAATTTTAGTTTTTATGTAATAGTTGTAGAGGTTTTGACGTTTTGTTTTATACCAGAAATTAAGAATGTGTAAGTAATATCAAAGAAATAATTAGCACTAAGGAAAGCTAACGCTAAAATCAATATTAAGCCATAATTAAAAATACAAAAAAATTTCTTTTTATTCAAATGAATTTATATAATTAAGAAATTTTAATTCTTTTATAATGAAAATTATATATTAAATATGCATCTGGTTATATACATCACAAGCTGAAGGTAATAATACAAAAGTATCATATGCATTATCACCACATTGGAATTATATTAATATATGTGTCAATAATTTCAAATACACATTCATAAATTTCAACTAACATTATTACTCAATCTTTAATTAATACTTTTCAACGAAACTGCAAAAAAGTATTTCTATTAAAAATTAAAAGCTTTTGTTGCACCTTGATTTAATTATAGTTGCATCCCACCATTTTCATTGAGAAAAGTCATTATTTTTTTACTTTTTACACATTCTAAAATTTGAACTTATTTTTCAGCTAATAAATGTGCTTTTAAGTTGGAGTAAATTTCCCTCATTCCAGATAATGTATAAGCCCAATATATATAACCATTTTCATGCAAATTACACTCTTTATTAAATAAAATAAAATCGGTATGATTTGTACCGAAAAATAGAAACCATTAATTTTGATTTATTACGTCCTAGGCTTACTCCCCTCCTCAAATTAAGATCATTGATATTTGAATTATATTTTTTAATTTTATAAAATATATCTCTTAGTGCTGTCATTTCTCGATGATTGCATAACGACAAGTCTGTAGGACCTGATTTTAATTATGAGCTCCACACTATTGCTATACACAATAGGTATATACATATATCAGGTATAACGCATTTTGGGTTATTGAATTCTTCCTTTTGTTGTCGCAGAAAAAAAGAAGAGCAGACCCGTCGTCTTGAAAAAGCCAACTGAAGACAATTAAGCTAATTATTGATTTTTCTTCAAATAAAACGTTTTCCTTATTTACAGTAACTAACAAGCTAATTTGTGTATGCTTTGAAATTAACTCACCAAATTGTGATTTGGAATCTATTCTCCTAATAAACACAAATTACAACTTTTTGTTAAATAATATTATTATTTTTAGTTCAAAAACCAAGTTTACTATTTCAGAATTTTTCTTTATTCTATATGCTATAACTTTATTGTATTTTTATACACATGAAATAATATAATTTTTATTTATAAAGACATTAAACTTATCACATTATAAAAAAGTGGTTTAAAATTTTCGTTAGCATCACTGTTGCTTTCAACTTCAATTGGAGATAAGTTTGCGAACTGAAAAATAAAGCTATGATATATATTTTCATAAGATGACAGGTTGAAGCATTTTTGATCACGAATTTGACAAAATACCAATTTTGCGTTTCTTTCTTGTGGTTTGCTCATTTTGTACGTAGTATAAAATGTCTCATTAGATAACAAAATATCTTCATAAACTGTGTTGTTTATAAGTAGCCATATATACGTTAGAGAATTTGCCATTTGTATTACATTTATTTCAGTATCACTTAATACTTCACTAAATATGAACTCAGAATAATAAGCTTTGATATTATTATAATCTAATTTAAGAGAATTTAATAACAATGGATTGAAGGCTGTGAATAATATAGAAGGTTTTCGATTTCTAATTTCTACATTACTTGTGGTAACAGCTAATGAGGCTGCAGAGACACCTTCTCCTAAAAGAACAAAGTAATTTAATAATTATTATAATATAAATATTAAATAAAAATTACCAATTAAATGCAAGACATTCATATTTTCTACCAGAATTTCACTCAACTTTTCCGCAAAACTTGTATATATTGTTAGAGCTTCATATATGGAATCGTTGTAAAGATATGTTGTATTTATATACTTAAAAAGGATCAAATAACTTTTGATACTATTTAATTAAAAACAAAATCCTTACATCTATTTAGCAATTCTATGAAAATATAAAACTGAAAACTTAATTTTATAAAAAAAAAAAAAAAAAAAAATGCAGCGGGCAGCAATGAATTTTAAAGATAGCTTTATAGACAATAAATTCAAGATATTTTGATTACTCATGATTTCAAAATAAACAAAAAAACGTTATATCATTTGCGATGAGAGGAAAAATGCGAAATAAAACCTACGAATAAAATTAATATTTTCAGTGGTCTTTTCAAAAATAAATGTTACCTTATCTCATATTGCAAATTTTTCGAACTAGCGCTTACCACTATTTATAATATTTACGATAAATGGCCTTCTAACAAAAGAGATAAATAATTTTAAGTGGGGATTTCAATGGGTTTCTAAGATTATTTAAGCTTTACGTATTATCTATTCAGCAAAGGTGAAAACTAAAATTTAAAATCAGCATTTTAGTCACATTAAAAACAATAACAAGGCCATTTTCATATTTCTTATATAATTTGAACAGATTTTAACTAATATATAAGTATTAATGACAGATTTGATTAGCTAGAGAGCTAATTATTTTTAATATTATTATTATCAGTATTATTTTTAGGAAGTGGCAAGAATCATCTTTCTATTTCTAATAGATACACATAGCTAAAGTATAACCTGCTCGCTACGATACCAATAAAAAGACACCTGGTAAAACGTGCCTATGTTTGTTCTTCAAGGGGTATGAACCCTTACGAAAAGATATAATTACGACATAGACTTGGAATAATTGCTAGCAATATTATTTTTTATAAGCTACTATCAGTATTCCTGTCTAATTTAATAATTCATTCTTCATATTTATGCTTCTATTGCCATAAGTACTACTTACATATAAACATTGACTCTGGTTTCTTAAGAATTTTATGAAATCATTGCTGTGCAGTATCTTTGTATCTTGTAAATTGGATATACTCTTGATTCCTGGCACAATTATGGTTACAACTTCTGTAATACAACTTTTGAACTCCTCTTTAAACTCATTCCAGCTAATAGTTTTTGAATTATTGAGATTTTTTACTATAATTGTCGCTAAATTATCGTCAGTTAGATTTCGGATTGATACACCTAATATTTTAATTTCATTAATATTTTTTATAATATATAACTCCTTTCTCTTTTTTCTGACATACTTTTAGAAAATTGTACTGACAATATCAAATGACATCCTGCCCAAATATAGAGTATGATTTGTAAGCCATTCATGTTTTTTTTAAAAATAATTAAATATATTCAAAATATTCAAAAAAGTTAAATTAAAAAATTATACTTAGAATAATCAGTATTTAAGTAAGATTTTTCCAAAATTTTTTGGCAAATGAACACTTTTTCAAATGGTGTTTATATATTCAACGTATTCAAGTAATATTGTTTTGCTAATTTTAAATAAAATTCATATATGTATTTATATATTTTTTAAAAACGTTATGTGAACAAATACTTTTAGGTTAATCAAAATGGGTCAAAGATAACTCTTTGTTTAAGCATCTTTTAGATTTTTGTTCTATTGAATTTTAACAAACCAAAAGATTGATGAGTTTGTTTAGGGATGAAGCATTGTGCTATATTTTTTTCTTATGTTATTGAAATACTCTTTAATTTGACTTGTAGAACATTAAAATAATAATCATTGAAAATTGATGATACTATGCGTATTTCTATTTACCAAAAATTGAATTCCAGGAAGGGCTTACTTTTACATAAACATAAATTTCCAGTGCGTTTTTGACAAGATCATGATTAATCTTGATATACATTTGATTCCAATTAAATTTTAAAATAGTTAAATCCATTTGAAATTTTTTTAATTTTTAAGCTGTTTTCCAATTTTATAAAAATTTAATCAAAATTGGAAACGATTTCAGCTAATGACTATGCTTTATGCAATGCTTTTGCAATTAAACGGCTTTTTAACCTTGAAATTATGAATTCTATTTATATCTATATTCTATACTTTCTATATAAATAAATTAAAGTATAAATATGTGTTTGTTCAAAGCCTCAGAACTTTAAAACCACTAAACCAAATGAGCTTTTAATTTTTAGAAGAATTGTATTTGCCTGAAAGTGTTGTTGTAGAATTTGGTTAAATTTGAATAAGATGATCATCAGATATTAAATATTAATAAATATCCCAAACAGTATCCTGCTATGAAAAATTACAAACAACTGGCATGTTAAAAATAAAAAATTTTAATATATAATAATAATAATTTTGTAATTAAGTGTGATCCTAACTATTAAGGTAAATACTTTTACTTAACCCTTTATAGCCCAATTTGTTCTTCAAGTATAAAAAAAAGGGTTAAATTAAATAAATTATAATTAGAAAGATCAGCAAAAAAATAGCCGGAAATTACCCAAAATTTGAATGTTTCAAAAAAATCAAGGAGCCAGAATACCAGACAAGAATACTACCTTTTGCTGTATATACTATATTAAAAGAATTGTTATATTCATGACCCTTGTATTTTTAGAACAGTAAAATTTTTATCTGTACGAAATCTGTTATTGTTTGATGTTGTTAAAAGTGTTTTACATCATGATCACAGATTTAATCTACTTTGCACAATTAATAACAATTAAATAATTGTTAAAAGAGAGACATCAAAAAATTACTAAAAATTTACCCTTAGTTTTGCCATGAGTTATTTGGTATTTTTTGCAAAGCCTGGAAAAAGAAATGTTGCATTAGTTTTTTTGAAAACAATACTAAAGATCTGCCATACAAAATTCGAAATTTTAAGAATACTATCTTAGTATTTTTGTTGTTTTTTTCAATATATGGAAATTTATATATTAGCAAATTTACTTTGTTTTTAAAACAGGAAACGAGCTGGAAACCAAAAATTTAGAATTTTGTTTATACCAAACTAAATTCATTTGGCTTTACATTCTTTTTTTATTTTTTTTTTTGTTTATGAATTTAATTTGTTTTTTTTTAATGTCTATTATTTTTATGCATTTAATTCATTGATTTTGCTGTTTAGTTTTCTTTTCAAAGGGAAAATCGAGTAATTGCAAATTAAACTGAGCATGCAAGATAATCTTAGAAGGAGGGTAATGGATAAAGGAGGACTTACATACGTGCTGGGATAGAAGTAGAATCTAATGGAGTTAGATGGGCTTTGTGGTCTCAGAACATGATAAATTCGATTCTTAACACACAAAGAAATATATTAAATCATAAAATTTATATAATTTATATTTCAAAGTATTATAATACGCAAAACTTTTAGCACAATTAACTTTAAGCTTGATAAGAAAATGTAGAAAAATTAGAAAATATCAGCTGCATATACCTAAGACATTAAGTAATACCCAAAATAAGAAATAGACGTAAAAAATAAGATATTAAACATCTATAAACATTTCAAACATTCTGTAGATCAAGTGTTATAATTTCTAGTTGAATTCAACTGGTGTGTTTTTATCTTTACAAAATTCAAATACTTATTCTAGAGTCAGCAAAGTGGAAAATGGTTTTGTATCTTCACATACAAAGGAACAGTGAAAATATTGCAAAGTCACAAACCTTGTGGAAATAAGTTTATAAGGCCGAGTAAATTATAAAAAAGATCAATACCAATTTTTTGTATTAACCATTACTAAAATTAATAGAATTGAAATAATCTTGAGTTAAATATTATTGGTATCAAATAAATAAACAGAAAAAAGAAGTAAAACTTATGTGCTGTGTTTTATACAAGCAATATTAAATTAACGAAAACCCAAAACTATAAATTATTTTCAGCATATGGTAGATTTCAGTAATTCATTAATTCCATTATTTTTTCAATAAAAAAATACCTCAGATATCTTTGCTAAAAATTCCCTTATAAGCTTCCTATATGTATGCTTTCTATACAAAAGTTCCTCATTAATAAGGGCTTCCTTAAAGCATTTTTCATTTTGAAACCCTATAGACATTTTATTTTGTTTGGTAACATTTTCAAACAAAAGGTATGCTGGTCGTCTATCAATTAAAGCGGTTATATCATAAAGTATATTGTTAAAAGGCTATATTTTACGTCACAAGAAAATCATCCTGTTATCTCACATTTGCTGGCTTTCTCACAAAGATGGCATGCGTTAGCTGTTTCATCTTTTCATCTAGAGCCTTTTTAATACATATATGTATTATATTTTTTACTGCAAGTGTATGGAAGCATGCAACAGGATGACCCAGTTTCCATATCATTTGAACGAAAATTCAAGGTTACTTATATGTTATTTTATTTTTCAGTGAAAATGAGGGATTATGACTAAGATTTTTTTATTTATCAAGTTTTTTATTAAATACGTTATATTGAATTAGAAAAAAATTCCATATTTTTATTTTACAAAAGTAGTTATTAAAAAATTGCTATTAATATAAACAAGTTATTATCATTTTTGTTAAAAAATAAATGTGCAGAATAGCTTTTTAATTTTTATATTTTACTTTTTATATGGGAAAAATATGTCATTTCAGAAAAATCTTGACACACAAAAAATTGATATAGAAAATATTTACTCTTACAGGAACAATCTATGAAATACTAGAAAGACAATCCAATTATTAATTTTTATTTTAAATTATGAAAGTTTTGGTCATTCTTTTATTGTATAGGGAATTTTCATAAATCATAAAGTTATCTTCAATCTTTACATAATTTATATTTTAAAGCAGTTTTAAATAACGCAAGTCTCAAAATTCATATATTCACCAAAATGGTTTTTTTGCTACTGTAGCAAATTAAATCTGATTACTCCATTAAAATAATATTTTGGGAAAATTCCAAAAACTCTAAGCTTTGCCTTTTTTCACCGGCCGCTTACGTATGTTTTAAAAATTAGTACTCCTGTCGGGTACTAAGCTATCCTTTCAAACTTAGTAAAAGTACTCAGAAATGCATTTTTAGATTTAGTACCCCGTCCTTTAAGTGTTAAAAGATAATTAAAAAATTCTCATTTGACTGAAAGAACAAGAACATAAATTTTATAGTTAATAACAATGATTTGTTGCTAGCAAAAAACTTTCCATGACAAATCCATACCGAAATTAACAATATTCTTACAAAATTTTCCTTTGATTAATGATTGCATCTGCTAAAGTGTAGACTTCGTCCTGTAAACAGTATAATTCCATTACTGAAAAAGTATGTGATTTTGTTTTAATTTTTGTTTGTTTGTTTGTTTTCAAATGAATAAGCATAGTATTAATCGAAAAGAAAACACTTGCTTTTTTCTTTTTTAGAGAAAAAAGTTGCTACTTATTTGACTGTAAAGGAAGTCTCAGTGAAATGCAAAATATCAACTTATAAACTTATAAACAACTTAAAAACAACTTATAAATACTTATAAAGTGCAAAAATACAACTGTTTTGTTACAATGTAACGCTTAAAGTGAAATTGCACCCCATAATTCATTATTATAAATTTCAACTTTTTAAAGCTAAGTTTAACCCTTATAGTTTACTAAATAAAAAAATGTAAGCAGCGTATCTTTAAAATAAGTTAAGATAGCAAAAAAAAAATATTTTTATAAATTTCTACTATTCTTAATCTTGAATTAATTCTATGCTGGACATAAAGAAAAAGATGGTACGAAAAATGATGACGTCATCAATAGTTTGCTTGGGGTTAAGAATAGGTCATGCAACTTTAGTTTTTCTGAATAAAAACAACTAGCAAACGCCTACAAAAGAGGAATTATGTACATGGTTGAAAATTGAAGTGAAAGATTTTTAAGATATTTGCTTTGAAAGCAAAGAATAAAGGATAGTTGTAGGCAGTCAAACGGAAATCTAACATAGTAGATAATAAATTAAAATCCTTTTGTTAGATATTTTTTGTTTAGGTTTTTTAAGTTATAAATTTTTACTTCAAACGTTTTATTTGTTAAGATAAAGTATTAAAAGGCATCATGAGAGCTCAAGATATTTTAGTTTAGTTTTAAAAAAGGAATTATATTTACTAAGAATAATGTGAAGATACAAAAAAAATCAGATTATTTCCACCACATATGTATTCCTAACGTAATTAAAATTATCATTTTCTTATAACAATGTGTCTTTGTTTACCGGGTCTCTGCATTTATTTATTTTTCATTTCTTATGAAATGAGAACACGATAAAGCGAGTGATGTATATTATAAAAATAATTCCAATAATAGCACCAATTAGCATTATTTAAAAAAATATGAACAATCTATTTCATCAAACAAAGAGTGGTTAATGGCCTTACAAAGCATTCCTGTTATATTTTTTACTAGCAACAACAAAGCATTCGTATTTTCATAGACTTTAATTTACCTTGCCTTTTGTTCTTTAGAGGCTTGTTATCGATTTTTGAAATATTTGCTGATAGCTTTTGACATAAGCTGCTTATATAAACGTAATCTGATGAAAAAATGTTTGCTAATAAACTTACCCCTTTTCAGTTCACCTACTTCGGAATGAGCTATTAATATGATATTAATTGCTCATATTTGAATCAGAAAATCGTAATCTACATAAAAAATAGGCAAAAGTCATTAAAATTTTGTTATAAGATACTTACCCACTACCACTTCTAGTCTAGAAGGATAAATTATACTTTTCACCAAATATTTTTTAAATTTTATATTCCTAAGAAAAAGTGCTGGCTTCCTTTGTCATCATTGAAAATGCCTGCTTCAAATGTAATTAACTTTAAATTTATATATATCATCCCTTGAAAGCTCAGTAAAAATTCATAAATTGTATTAAAAAAATATAAAAAAATTTTTTCAAAGTACATATATTCCTACTTATATTTCTCATTCATTCCCATTCAGTTTGATTCATTTTTCTAAAATTTTTCCCTCATATAAAAATGAAAAGTAATTTATTAAATATAATTAAAGAGTTAATATTTGAATTAACTATATTAGCATCAATAATTGTCGTCCACTGTCAGCTGAACAAAATTTATTTGAACTTGATTGGCAAAATAGAAAAGTTTTTATTAACAATTGAAAATTTGTACATACATTTTGCAAGCTAATAGTTATTGATATAGGACTTATATTTTTACGATGTATCACACTTTTATTAATACAATACTTTGTACAAAATTGCAAATGATTCCGTTGATTGAGTAGTTGACTCAGGTACGGAATATTACGAAGTAAGAAGAAGTCATTTCTTGCCCTCTGAATTTTACAATTATATTTTCTATATTTAAAAATATCATTTTACTTTCTAAAATATAAAAATCTATAATAATAACTTATTTTTTTAAATATTATATTGTAATGTTCAAATAATATTTCTTAGTACAAAACAAAACACAGTGCCCTTTATATATACTTCTTTCTTACCTTAAGGCTCACTTTTCCAGACCATATATATACTCTCTTCTTTATGATTGATCATTCTTCAAGGGCGTATATATATGCCCATCGGAGTATAAGGGTTAATATTTAACTAGATGGAACTTCTTTTGGACATAGAGAATATCATCTTCCTTCTTACAGAAAATTGTAGGGCTTAGCACAACAGAATTTATCATTTCAACTTGAATAAATTCATGATAATGTATACTTTCTCTTTATTGGCAGTCAGAAAGAAAATGATTCCTAAAAAATATTTTACTACCTTTAAATATTACATATAATAAAAAAAATAACAATTAGCATTGAAAATTATTGGTTTAGTTTTGCAAGACCATGAAATGGAATAAAAATAAAATAGAGATATGTATACAGCTTCATATATACCCACATAATATATATACATATCCAATATATTTGAATAATTATAGCTTCAAAATAATCACTACGCAAGATTTCTTTATTTTTCGGATTTCCTTACACGGGGGGACTAACTTATGAATTATTTACAAGTTTTGACCCTGTCATATAAAAATCTTGCTTATGTTGGCATTTTTCATATTAGATGATGAATCTTTAAGAAAAAAATTTTATTTTGAAAACAAAACAAAAACACTCCTTCCAAAATTTCCGTAAGAATTCCTTTTCATTTTCTTAAGTTGATGGCTTATTAAAACTGTCAATAGAAACGTGCTGTTCTGCTACACGAATGGTATACGTGTATAATACGAAAATGGCATACCTGAATATTGTAATGAAAATAAAATACTGCTCTATAAATTCAAAGCAAAAACAGTTCATGTAATATCTAGCAAGAAACAGTCACATTTTCTCTGAATAATCTCACTAAAAATCATTCCTTATTCAATTAAACAACTTGAAAAATTATAAGTAATTGTTTTATTAAACTTTTGTATTTAAAGAAAAAAATTTCATGAGTTTTAGATTCGTTCTCACTAAACAATATTACACTATTATTACTCTTATATAAACAATAGGAAATCAGCTTATTTTTGGGATATTTTCTGTAATTACAAAAAGAATGTATACGAATAGTTAATAAAAAAATTTCAATAGCTCTTAAACTTTGATAAATTCCATATAGTAAGACAAATTGCAAATTATCGCTAGACAAGAAGCAATGAAAAAATGATGATGTCATCAAAAGTTTGCTTGGGGTTAAGAAGAGGTCATGTAACTTTGATTTTGCTGACTTAAAAATGCCTACAAAGAAGAAATTACATGTACAGAAAGAAGCAAAAGAGTTTTAAGCAATCTATATTGAAAACAAAGGATAAAAATCACCAGTAGGCGTTTAAAAATGAATCTTAGATATAGGAAAATCTTAAAGTCAGATATTTTATGTTTTTGTTTTTGAAATGATAACAAACGAATGCAAAATTTTCAACTGGTAATCAATGTAGTTAAGGACCAGAATCATAAGTCGATGTAGTTACTCTGAATGTCAAAGCAACTTAAAGTTAAATTTATATGATTTGATAAGCGCTTATAACGATCTATAACACGCACAATTACGTTTGGTAGTGTTTGCTGTGCTAGCAGGTGCGAACATGGCAATGGTGAATTCAAACATGATTGCTATTAGAGGACAGTGATCTATTGCTTCTATGCCAGCGGAAGCACCGCGAAAATTTTTGGTCCTTTTTTCCATTTGGTTCATTTGATTTCGTTAATATGCATTGATAAGATGTCAAATCAGAGGCAGCAGTTCTTTGAAAGTTATGAAAATTTCAAAACTCTGTCTTGCCTCTCACCTCTATGATTTATACAAATAGTAGCAGCCAGCTTCGTCTACATCAGTCCCGTATAAAACTTTAAAAGTATGTACATCTTGAGCATTCTATAATCAAAATAAAAGCAAAAATTTATTATGTGAATCTATAAATCTAGCATCAAAGTGAAGACGTTTTGGATATAGCTTGATATAATCGCTTGAATTTATGAAACTCAATGACTTCACTTGGTATAGTAAAAATGTAACTAACTTCCTAAAGCTAGAAATTTAAAATGAATTAAAAGAACTCCAATGGATATTCTTAAAGAATTGTTTTGAAATTTTTTCGAAAATTAGCTTAGGCTTAAGTATTTTATTTCAATTCATGTAGTACCCCATGTTTTTCTATATAGGTATGTATAAAATTTCAACAACAAAATTTAATAATAATAATAAAAGTAATATCCTTTGACAGCTTGTTATGAATGTAAAAAAATGATATTGTTGTTTACAAATAAGAATTAATTAGTTGTAAACAAATCTAGATCCCAAAATATCTTGAGACAAATCAATTATTCATAGTTATTTTACTTATAGATATTTTCTATTAGCTTTGCTTAGCAAAATTTCAAATAAAAACATAATTCCTTAAGTAATAAATGTTATTATAAATTTTATAGCTCTTTTAATAAAGTCTTATCACAAACTGCTTTCAAATTCTTAAGATTATACCAAGTCATTGGATTATTTCTAGTTTCATTGAAAAGTTCTCTCTTCCTTTTAATATAGCATTATGATGTATTTGTATTTCATTTTTTCTACAAACTTGAATTTTACTGTAGTAGTATACAGAATTTTTCATTTAGAAAATTTAAATCGAAGATCAATATCTAAACTGCTTTAACTTTTTATAATTTGTAATGATATCGTTTTTATGTATGATATCTTAAACTAGTTTGTGATAATTTATGTATGTAGTTATGCCATGAAATTTCAAAGCTTAATTTTTAAGGAAGCTATATGTAAATGGTATAGAGCAGCGATTGCCAAAGTGTGTTCCGCGGAACCCTGGGGTTCCGCCAAAAAATTTAGGGGTTCCGCGTGACAAATTTTATTTCATTAAAACAAAATAAGGATGGTTTTTAATATATTCACATTATGACCCTTAATATAATAATATACATAACGTAACTTCTTAAGTATAAATTCTTGTATAATAATTTCCACAGCTATTTATTATTATGATTTTTAATGTTTTAACTTTTTATTCAATAATCAATAATTTCAACTATCAAATTAAATTAATTATTACCAAATGATGAAATTTTTTACTTTCACCGTATTTTGAAAACTAAATTTCACTGCCAAACTACTCATGGTTATTGCTATTTGCAGCCTGACTTCTTCCCCTGACTGTCTCCACTCGCAATTCTAGTCGTCCCTGAAAGCAAAGGAGAAAAAAAATTCACATACGCAATTCTGTCACATATGTGTTTCATCTATATCAGGCCACCCATCAGGCGAATAAGATCCGCGGCTTTTCTTTTTTCACCTAACACACGCATGATGGAACGGATTAAAAATGTTGCAAAAAACTGTAATTAATTTTATTAAAAGTAAACCATTGCAATCTCGTATTTTCAAAGCCATGTGCTAAGATATGGGTAGCCTTCACACCACTTTACTTCTTCATACGGAAGTTAGATGGTTATTGCTGGGTAAAATTTTTGTACGAATATTTGAACTGCGAAAGCAACTCTTGGCGTATTTTATTGCTCATAAGTTTGAATTATCAGACAGACTAAATAATTTAACTTGGCTATCTACACTTGCATACCTTGCTGATATATTTAGAAAATTGAACGAATTATGTTTGGCTCTGCAAGAAAAACAAGTCAACATATTACAAGCAAAAGATAATATGGATATGGAAATAGGTGATGGTATAAAAACACATCTGTCCAGCTTAGAACAATTACTCAGTGATTACTTTCCAAACCTGGAGAATAGAGATAATTGCTGGGTACAAAATCCTTTCAAAATAAAAGAAAAACTAAAAAGATTTATGTCCATGTATTATGAAAATTTGATTGAGCTAAGATCGGATACACAATTAGAAGCCAAATTTAGAACAGTTTCATTGACAGTATTCTGGTCAGATGTATTCAATGAATATCCAAATTTATCAAAACAAGCTATTCGAATTCTATTGCCGTTTGCAACCACTTATTTGTGTGAAACTGGGTTTTCAAAATATGTTGCGACAAAGACCAATTATCGTAACAAACTTGATGCTGCACTAGATATGCGAGTTATCAGTTATCAAACATAACGCCCAATTTTAAGAGAATCATAGAATCAAAGAGGCAGGTGCATTCTTCACATTAAAGCTTTTTATTTATTTTAGTTTTTGTTTTTTATTTTCATTCATTATTTCTCTGAGTTTCTTTTTTTTGAGTTTTTTTTAATTCAATAAAATCTGAAATACCAAAATAATATTTGTTTCATTTAACAGCAGCTATTAAAATTTGAAAAGTAGTTGCATAAAAAATATTCAGGGTTCCGCGCTCATTGGCAACAAATTTAGGGGTTCCACGACCAAAATAGTTTGGGAAACGCTGGTATAGAGTATAAATATAGTTAACATTAGAGTTACTTCAACGCTATTAATTTTATTGATTTTGGCTTTTAGTTATTTACTCGATGATCTAAATTGTGTTCATATACATTTTAAGTTGACAAATTTCTTTAGCTGTTATTACAAAAATGGCCTGCTTTAGAATTTCTTATATTGCTTATTTTTATATCAAAAAAAGTAATTTTGTATTACTATTCCAAGGCAACTATTTATCTTGAAGTATTCTACTTAGATAGTGAATAATGAGTATGGTTGTTATCTATAGTTTTAATACTTAAAAAAGATTTCTGTTGAGTGTTGGTTTAACATCTGACATCAAAAGAATATTAGAAAACTGTTTTCAAAGCTAATTAAATTTGACAAAAAATATTATAAACATAGAATAAAAATTTTTTTATTTTCAATAATCTTACTTCTAACAAGTTAGGATAAATAGCGTCATTAAAGAAATCTAGGCCAGTAGGGCACCTAATTTTTCACAAAAAAATTTGTACGCGTAATTTAATAAATATTTTCATGCCTTTTTTTATTATACACTAATATCATTAACGTAAACGTGACGTTTAATATTTTCTTATGACATCGATGCTCATGTGTTCTTATGATCCTTGCAATGAAACTTTAAGCAATTTTCAACATAATTTATTAATTTCAGCTGTTAATAGAAATAAATCTACACAAAACTGTAAATTTTAGGTATTTTAATTTTTTTCGTTGTTAAATATAGTGAATTTAAAATCTCCTTATAATTTTATTTTTCAAGCAATTTAATACAATCAGCTCTTTGCTTTCGTTTGCTACTTTGCTTTAAGGGGTATACAGACTTATAGAAACCTCTAAAATAGGGGTTTCTCGAGAATTTTTCCTGAAAAGACCTTTAGATTTATTAATGTTAAAATTTATACACATATTATATCAACTCTTAACTGTATTTTACCATTTTTCATATGTAAAAATAATAATATTGAAAGCTGCTATAGCTGATCTTCTGTAGCTGCACTCAAAAAAGACGGTGAAAGTGGTGAAAACACAAAAATCTACGATTATTTCCTAAAAAATATACTTAAGAAGTATGTTTTAAAATTTAAAGCTGATTCGCTTAGCCGCTTTAGAGAAATCTCGGTAACCGACTTTGAAAAGACAGTTTTGAGAAAAACACGTTTAAAATTTCAAAAGCACCTTCAATCGGTTTGAGACGTCTTTACAAATATGTGTGTAACTTCTAGAATAATTCCCGGATCAAGTTGAAATTTGACTGCGTTTATACTTAACTATATGTACAATATGAAAATGAAATAAATAAATTTTGAAAATTATAATTTTTCATGCCCAGTAGATTTTTATTAATTGTTTATACTTAACATAATCCAAATTTTGCCGTGTTTAACTCAGTAACTTCAGCAATTACAAGCTTAACTGCATTTTTCACTTATTATCATATGTAATGAGCGAAAGAGTTTTTTTTTAATTTCGAAAAATTCCAGTTTTACTACACGATGAACTATATTTCTGATTCCAGAGTGAGTGGAGTTTGCCCATATTTTCTAAAAATTGTACAATTGTAAAAATTTTAATAATAAGTATCAATTAAAATTGATGAAAAAATATTGGTACTTTTAAGTTTATGAGTTATTCAATTGAATCTAGCCCGAAAAGGATCCGCTGGGTATTAATCAAATAAAAGCAATTGAATTGTTTTTAAAATATTTGAAAATGAATATTATTCAATTTTTCAATTCTTTTTATAAACTTGTATAGTATTTTATAAAACAATCTTTTCTACTGAGAAAATAATATTTGAATACGTAAAAAAATCTGTGCCTTTATGAGTGCTTTTGTAAATATCTTAGACAGGATAGAGGAAATGAAAATTTGTTTATGATTCAAAACACTTTCGTTGTGTTTCTGATATAAAATAGATTTGTAAAATTCAAATTTTATGTTGAACTGAAAATAATTCAATAAATTACAAGTGAAGCTTTACAGAGTTTGCTATCCTATTGTTTCTAAAATTTTATCTAGTATACCAAAAATATTTTTTTATTTAGCTAATAATATCAAAAATAATTTAATATAAATTTATTAGAATTTTTATTTTATTTATATTTGATGTGAAAGCAATGAAACTGATAGAATACAAAAAAATATACATATATAAAAAAAAAATTAACTATTTATAAAATAGTAAAAAAAGCTTTAAAGACAAAGCAAATAAAAATCAATGAACTCACTCTTAAATCAACATAATATTTTCTTACTGAAGCCTTTAGAAATCCAACATAATATTTGGGAGTTATCAAATTAAACCTCTTTTTTTTTTATCGCACATTTAACTGAATAAAATCTTAGTTATATTATTATTATTTTAAAATTCATATTTCTTTTATATAACTGTAGAAGAATTTTAATTTTTTTATTGTAACTGAGCTAAAAACGTTTCCGCTTAATACTTCATGGTCAATTGTTAAGGAAGCTTATGCTAATTAATTTGATTAAGAGGAAAAATTTAAGATATTGTTTACATTTTTTATTTTTTGTTAAAAGTGAAAATTAGAGGCAAAATAATTTCGGAGAAAGTAGTCAGAATTACTTGTGTTTTTAATTCAAGGAAAAAATTTATTTACTTATTTTAAATTGAACAACATGGCTACTAGTTTCTATACAAAAACTAGTTTAATATATTAGTGTGCTATATATTGAAATCTAACGCTAAATTACTGCCAACTGGATACTGATTTCATTCCTTTAGTAATCTTTTAATAGTTTTATTTGAAATAGCTGTAATTCCACAGGCTTACAGGCTTCTTGCCTATAATTTCGAAAAGTTGTAGACTCTCTATCATCAAATAATGCTTATTGTTTTGTTGAATTTTAGGTTTAATTGGTCAAAGTATACTAAATTCTTTTTAAATCAAATTTAATCCATCTAATCTAATTTTTTTTTAAATTTCTTTTATTCTTTTACTTTCTTAAAAACAGTATTTTTACTTCAAAATACTGAATTTTCTGATCCCATTGCTTAGCTTGTCACATTTTTAGCTTTACAATGCTCAAACTGTTGTTATAAATCGCGTAAATTTTAATCCCTGGGTAACAGAGGGTAAATTAATTTGAAAAAATTTTTAGTTGTTTTGATTAATACGTAAGTTTCAAACTTCGTTACGTTTTTTGTAAAACAATCTATAGAACTACATATTTCATTCATATTCATTAATTCACTCCAATCAGTTGGTAAAACACATAATTCAATTCAATGCACTATTGGCTTACACCGCCTAACATAAATAGTCATAATGAACATGTGTTCATATTTATTATTTCTATTTCTATAAAAAAATTTAACTTTACATATCTTTTCCTTTAAATAAGGAATTGACATCATTAGAAAAATTAAAGTTACAGTGGTTTCGATTTATGTGAATTTTTCATGATAGAAAATACCAAACTGAAGACGCAATAACAAAATAAGTTGGTTAATAAAATCTAAGGCAGATATTTGGATAGCCAAAAGTATCATTAACTACATAAAAGAAAGAAAGGCTTTAATGAGCAACTAAAGACTTATTTGCTTTTTAGAAAACTAGCCACAGTTAAGTGAAATTAGATGTTGAAGGAACTTAAACAGCTTTTGCAGCCATTTAATTTCGTTTTTATTTATCTCTTGAGTAAGTTTTAGCCTTTAGTTGGCATATTTTGCAATATTTTAACCCTTTGTATTCTGTTTGAAAAAGTTCTATCTTCTATACAAGTAGAAACACATGCTGATGAGTATAATCAATCATCATTAGTGGTTCTTTTCAATTTTATTTATCTATTATGCGTAGGGTCATAAAAACTCCGATAAATTAGAACTTTATCATAATTTGTTCCAAATTTACTTTTAATCTTTAGTGAAACCAGCTTTATTGAAACAAACATATCTAATTGCTAAAAGTGATGAATTTCTTCTACCGTAAAATGTAAGGTTAAGAATAATTTAAAATATTTGGATTAAGAAGTTTTAAATTGTGGTCACTTTTGTCGATTAATATGCTTTTTTTTTATTATTTTGTGAGTGCTTTATTTTTTATCTGTGCGATTACTATGTTAAATTTGAAAAATTGTTTTAAATTTAAAACTTTTACTCATTTAAAAAGATATTACCAAAAGTTTTACGTGAATAAATACAAACTTTGCAAACATATTATAAACATAACAATTTCAAATATTAATTACAAAAATACATAGTTTTTAGAGGACGATTTAGCATAAAAGCTAGTAAATTAAAAAATGTAAACATATTCTCAAAATGAAAGTAAGCAAATGGTACCGAGATAGGTATATGAGAAAAATCGCGTATATAACAACATAAATCTTTATGTAGCGCGGAAGTGTAATAAAATGTTGAATATACACTCAAACTTTTAATTTTATAAATTTCCTAAAATCCCAAGGAATAGCGAGCACAAAGAAAAAATGAACCACGTGTCAAAAATGGCAATGGACGTCTGAATGCTCTATTTCCAAGAAAAGAAGTTCAAGTAAAATTTTTACTGCTTAATGTTCACGTCTGCTATTTGAAAAAATGATCCGAGAAAATTTTAAGCTCCAAGTTTTGAAAACTATTATCTTGAAATCATGTTTTTAAAAAATTTTTCCCGAATACAACTCAATTAATCAATTTAAGCTTAGAAGAATTTTGTTTTCAACTAAAATGTACAATTATGGTTTTTAGATTTAAGCTGTTTATCATTTCTTTGAAAAGCAAAATATCGGGTGAATTGTATTATTAACATGACATATTTTTGATTTCCGAATTTAAGTTAAATAAATGGCAACTGTCATATACTTTTGGACAATAGAGATAAGTTTTTTCATTAATTAAATATGTTTTTAATAAATTTGTTTAATGATAATATAAAATGCTTTATAATAAAATAAACAATTTCACACCCTAAACAAAATCTTTAGAACATCAGCAAAACTAAATAAAATCAATTTATATAAAAAACCAAATAATTAAAACTAAATCCTATAGTGACTCTTTATATTAAAATTTCGTAAAACTCAAAGTCAGCTCCTAAGGATTATATAAAAAAAAAAATTTTCCACATTATTCGAACTAGTTACTTTCCTTGAAGCTTGGATACACTAAATAAAAACTTTTAAAGCTTTCAAAAACTGCTAGAATATTATTCCGAAAAGCTTATTCTCCTTAATCCGAAAATTTAATTGTTGTATCCTGTCAATGCCTTCACAACTGAGGTTAGTTTACCCGAGGTTATAGTTGGAAGTAGAAGTAATTTTCCTGGGTTCATAACAAATTTTGAATTGATACACGTTAGACTAACTAAGAGAGTAGTAAATTTTCAATGTGCATCCTTGCACATATCATGACGTTGGCTAAAATCCTTGATCATTTTTAGTGTTTAATGTAACATAATGAATATAAGTGCCTTTTTAGAGTCATGTTAGTTATTGGTGAGAATAGTATGTGTTTTAAGCAACTTGTTGTGCAGTAAAAAAATTTCGTTATTTGGTTAAAGAAATGAATCTCAAAAAAATTTAAGTGATGAAAAGGTTTTTAACATTTAATATTTAAAATTAGTTTTTTTTGTTTCCCATGATATTAATTAAAATAAGACTAATTAGGGAATAATGACTTTTAATTTAAAAAATGGTAAGTTCAAAAAGCTGTAAATAAAAAGTGTTTGTGTATTTTTCTAATACTATGTAAATATTGATTGCAACGAAAATTGCTACAGCTGAAAGATTTCATTTTATTTGGTGAAAAGCAATTTAATGGCTATTAATTTTATTTACTTATGTGCTATAGAAGTGAACTCCCATTACATTTCGGATATATTGGCAATAAAATTGTACAAATATTTATAGATAAAACAATTAATCCTACTTTTGTTAATTGTATTTGGTACAGTCTTGTCGTATGAAAAAGTTTCCAGAATTTCATGTTTATTTAGTCCTAATGATAATATTATATATTGCTTGAGAAAAAAAGATTCCTGTATGTTATATGAGGAAAAAAATTAAACAAAAATGAGTATTTCAATTCTTCATGATATAGAGAAGATTTGTAATTAAATTCGACCTATTAATAATGTCATTGCAAAAGTTACTAAAATTTGATGGCATATTTTCACAACAAAATAATAAAATAGTATAGAGTTATAAGAATTAACGGAATGAAAAATAAAAATTTTATTGGACTAAATTTTTGGAAATATTAAACTTTAAACTTACAGAAATTCTAATATCACTAAAGATAATTTTAATGCTTCCACACAAATCAGTTTGCTAGTTTTTGTGAATCATATCTTAGTATTTTGACACCTTACAAAAATAATAAAATAGTCGGGATCGGACTATTGAACTTAGTTCAAATAAGAATTTATATTTATGGCAGAAAACTTTTTTTGTCTTTAAAATTGTTAAATTTCAACTTTAAAATATTTAAATTTCGGTTAACATATGTCGCCCATAGAATTCAAGAAATTTTGTACCATAAAGAGCCCACAAGACAAAATATAATCTCATGTGTAATACTAAAAGAGGTTTTTTTAGGAACATATATATTTTCCTAAACCTTTTCATTCCTGAAAAAGTTTTATTCTTTTTAATACCCTTTGGGGTGAAGCAACTGAAAATTGGATCTTGTTAAAAACTTTTTTTTTGTTAATAGTTTGTGAACAACTGTCAAGGAGCTTTAAAAGTGATACTAAAAGAATTTTTTCTAGTTAAACGAGCTCCTATGACGCCAACAAAGGTATAGATAATGAAATTTATTTTGAATTTTCACTTTAAAAGTGTAGTAAAAGATTTGAGGACGTAGCTTTAGGAAAATTTTAGGGAAACAGAACTTTATTATACCACAATAAATACTAAAATTAGCATTTTTTGTTGCATAAGTATTGTATTTGATTTAAAAATTTTTTTTTTCTGGAAATTCTGGACTAAATGAAGATTAGAGGAAATATTTTAAAAAGAAAATGTTCGGATTTTGTCTAGAGAAAAAAACATATTGTATCTACATTATCTATAATCATATCTATTTATATTTTATGTAAAAATTTTCAATGGACTTGACAGTAGTAGTTTCATTACTTCCCACAATTCGATTCCCACATTCGCGTCAATATGCCCATTGAGATCCTGAGATCCATTCTCTTATAAGTAATACTAACATTCAAACATTCACATTCAAACTTATTTTCAATCAAACTGCTTAAAATCAGTTTCACCTAACATATCATAAAATACTATACTCTAAAAACCAAAATATTTATGAAATTTTAACCCAAAATTCCACCAACATCATTCTAACCTCAAACTTTATAAGTTACCAAGTTACAAGTAAAATTGTTAAAGTTTGCAATAAATATTTTAATACAAGCAATAATTTCTACAGCTTCAACATAAAAACAGAAATTTTGTATTTACCATCCTATAAAATAATAAAATTCTTATCCTTTGAAATTACTATAAAAGACGAAAAAACAAAATAATAAACAATTTTCTTACACTTAAGTACCTCAAAAATCATTGAAAAAGGAAAAGTTATTACAAAAACTTGAATTAATTTGATGGCCTAATCCTGATTGGTGGTTTTACTCCAGGGGAATTGTGTCAGTGTAAAATACGACATAGTGGCGGCATTTGGGTTTGTTGACACAAAATCTAATTTCTTTATACGAATGTTAGGCCACAATCGTAATTATTAATTGTCTAGACAAAGAAACGCAATTTAATATCCAGCTGTTTTTGTTTTGCTTTTCTACTAGTAATCACTTTATTATTTTTTTCGAATGTTATATTAGAATCTTAAGAATCTAATTGTATTAGCTGTTAATTGAATTCTTGGCTTCCTTCTCGGTATGAGCCCTGTTAACTTGAACACGTTGGTTTAATTATAGCTTAAGGAAAATATAGTATTCTTTAATACATTTCCTAAAAATTTCAAAATATTTCGTAGTAAAAATATATGTATAATTGTATTGTATGTGTATTGCAAGTGCCGATGGTATCTCGTAGCTGGTTAATTATCGTACTTTGCTTTATCGCGCGGTGCCTTGCACAAAATATTGTTTAGCAAGAAATTAAAAGTTGATTTCAAATAAAAAATTTAACCATATAAAGTTTCTTTTCATCTAAAAAATTATAGCCAAAATGTACCACCGATTGTACACGCTGTCCTTAACATGTTAAACAGGTCTATATTTCTCTTGAAGGTAATGTACGTAAAACACTGCCCAATACTGCTTCCGTAGATGAAAATATCGAAAAGGCGAAAATTTTTGTGTTACTTATTCATCAAATGAAAATTTTTTAAATGAAAAACAGTTATCTCCAAAATGTATGACAAGTTTGACATGAAGAAGCTTTGTGCAAGATGAATACGGCATTTATTAATTAGAAACCAAAAGTAGATTTGAAAGCAAATTTCACAAGAAAGTTTGAATCGTTTCAAAAATGGCCTGAGTGAATTAGTGAGGCCTTATGTCATCTTGGCTTCCTCCATTATATGTTAACAGCCAAATAACATTACACTTCATTTGCAATAAAATGATGGCTAGTGCTTGTTAAAATTCCAACGGTTTTCCTATTAAACTGATTATCTTCAAAACGGTACTACAATAACAGAAGATTTTTATTTCAGAATTCTGGATTAATTTGTTGCGAAGATTGCAGATTGCTTAATTAATCAAAATAGTTATTTCTCACTAAGAAGTACACAAAAGTGCTTATTTTATTGTAAAATAAAAAGATTTTAAGAGCAAAGAGTTAAAGTATTCAACTTATTCTCAGGATATAGAAACCTCTAATTTTTATTTGTTTCATAAATTGAAAAAAGTTTTCACTTCAATAGATGTTAGCTGGAATGATAATAGCCAAATCTTACTTGCATTAATCTACTACGAATGATATTATAATTATTTTCTATAAATGAACATAATATAGGAGAATTATCCTTAAAATTGTTAAAATATAGTTAATGTAAGTGTATCACGAATAAAACCGTCTATCGTACTCTAATCTTTTAGCTTTCATAACATCATTAATTCCAAGGGATTCTATCTAGGCACTTCTTACCTTCCAGATTATTCTACAGAATCTTTGGATTGACATTTTGGTCAGCTCATCAAATATATCATCAAATATATGCTATATTATACATAGTATACCCGTATATTGACAGTGAGTGTGTCAAAGCAAAAAGCGATTTATATTTATAATCCCGAATTATACATACATATATGGAAGTAATATTTTTGTTTTGGTTCAATTTTGGCCTTTTCTTTTGACCATAAAATTTATTGTATTTTCATCTTCCAAATATATATTTACAAATATTTTTAAATTACTTTTATATTATATTTATGGAGTTTAACTAAAGTAAATTGCTTACGCTATTTACCTAAAATTATAAATTTTGAGCAAAATTTTATAGAATAATAAATTTTTAATTTGGATTAGGTATAAAAAGAACTTTTGTATTTCATTTTTAATCAAAAAGTGCCACAAAGTGTAAATTTTCATTGTTGTTACTTTCTTTAGAAATTTTAGTCGATACGTTTTCCTGTAAATTTTTAATAACTTTAATTTCACTTAAATTTTTATTTCAGATCGTAAACAACAAAGTGAACTCCGCAAATTTTTCTTACAATACATGGTTTTAGGTGATATAAAAAAGAGCACTGACCCTAACAAATTGAAGACATCTCAATTACAATTTTAGCGATTTGGTTTTTTGTTTTCTTTCTTTTCATGTAGTTTTTTATAATATAAAATTTGTGCCATCAAAACTTTTTAGTGCCAGTTTTCTGACAGTGAATCCATTAAATACCAATCAAAATGCTAACAAAACTCTATACAAGCGATGAAGATTCGAATCTTTGTTCAACTATTTTAAGTAGTAATTTTTCAAGGAGACAATCTAACGATGGAACCATAAATGAGGTAATTGTATGAAAACTGTAAAAAACAAAACTCTATAAGGAATCTCTTGTTCATTTTTTCAAATTTAATTTTTTTATTCATATAGAATCGAGAAGATCCAAGGACAGAAGCTTTACGAGAATTTTCTTATGGAATAGTACTTCCTGTAATTTGTGCCCTAGGAATCATTGGAAACGTCCTCAATCTTATTGTATTAACCCGAAGGAATATGAGAGGAACTGCATATATTTATATGAGAGGTAAATTTGTACAATCGATTTTTCTGTTATTATTGTTATGAATTTGAAAAATCTAATCTATTTATTTTCTAAATATGGAAATATAGAAACAATAGTATTGTTATTTTACATAATGTATATTTATTTGTGTCTTAAAAGTATATCTTCAAGTTTATATTTTTTTATCATCAAGATTTATGCTCTTCATTTTAATTTTAATGATGTTATTAACTTTCATATAGAGCATACAATTTTGAGTGATTGTCATATGTGAAATTGAATTGTAAAAATTGTAAAAAAATTCAGAAATCCTTGATATGATGTATTTCAATAGACAAAAATTGACTAATTTAATATATTTACAAATTAGAATAACTTTCCTGAAAAAATTCTTTTAAAATGACATGAGGGTGTTGATACTTTTTTCGATTTTAAAGAAATAAGACTTGTACATCATATATTTCATAAATATGTATCAAAATTCTTTGATTACTTATTCAGTTAATCAAATTATTGACTTTATTTGGTTACTTTTGAGTTATAACATCAAATTATTGGAGCTTTTCATTTGTCATTATGTTTATAGTAAATTTTCTAATAAATTAGAGTTTAATGAGTGTAAATCTCATAAAAAACTATTCTGATTTTAAAAAAGATTTACTTTTCAGTAAATAAACTAAAATTTTATGGTCAATGAAATAAAGCTACTTTTGTCAGTCATAATGGAGACTTCAAAGAAAATTATAATAAATTTCGTACTAATATGGTGACCAAAATCGTCATCCTAGATATTTTCAGCTCTTGCATGATTGTTATGGTAAAATAATGCAGTGAAAAATTTTCGGTGAGTCTCTAAAATGAAGTTTTTTGTACAAATAGTACAATAGATTGCAATTTAAAAACTAAAAAATGTAATAAAGAAGAAATATTTCATAAAGCTTTTATTTATTCCATAACATAAATACTTACAAAAATATTAAGCTAAATAAAAATTATCCTTATTGTATATACAGTGCATAAAGTCGCAGCAAATTTAAATACTAAATAATATGCTTGATATAATTTATAAAATGATAATATGATAATATGCTAATATGAATTCACTGTCATAATAATAGTAATGCTAAGAGATGATTTTCCGCAATTCAGTGTTTGACATACCATCCTGAAAGTGTTAGCATCACTTTTTCTGCTACAGTAATAATAATGTATAACATTCTTCCATTTGGTAATCACATTCTTTAAGCACACTTTGGCCATTTTCTGGACACCCCAAAAGGCAGGTTCAAACTACGACGTCACACTTCGGTGCACTATGCCGAATCAAGCATATTCAGTTAGAGTCAGCCACTAGCAAACTACAATAAAGAAGCTAAAAATGTGTGTAGATAATAATACCAATGAAAGATAAGACATTACACTATTTAATAATTTTTAAAAAATAGTTTTAATTCCCTGAAAAATAGACTTTAAATCAATATAGCAAAGCATTCTAATGGCAGCAATTTTATTGTTGTTAAGATCTAAAATCCAGCTTGAAGTAAAAATTTAAAAATCTTCAAATTAAAAAAATTATTTTGAAAAAAACATAAGAAATAATATTTGGATTTAAGTCCTCTGTTAGTTCAGTATAATTTTTTTGCCCATTTTTTAGAATCTATACAAGAAACGGAGCAGAAAAGTTGATCTCTTATTTTCTGTAATATCAAAGATTTTATGATAAAAGAAACACCAAAATATTTTATTTGCTTAAATGGAGTTGTTTGGTCAAATAGAATGTTAACAAAGATAAACTGATTCCCGAATCAGTTCACGTACCTAATATCAATCACTTTGTTTAACCTTCAAGATTTCAATTCATTGTTGTCCCGCCCCCAGAAAAAAATTTCCTCCATCAACTTTAGCAAATATATTTACTGTTACCCAGTATAGAAAACTCCAGAGTAACTACTCTAAGCTTTTTATGTTGAAGAACCATACAATAAACGCTTTGTCATGTATCATCCTGATCCATCAAAAGTTCCACAACCTGTTGCCAAAAAGGTTTTTATTCCAATGTGAATAAAAAATATCAAAATACATTAGTCATTTGAAAATTTTCATTGTGAAAATTAAGATATATTTCTGTTCCATTTAACATGATTTCAATTTAGTCGTTAAAGGATTTTTTTTCCAAACAAAAAAGAAAAGGACATCCCAATTTTACATCTGAGCTATGGAAAAAGTACAACAAAAAAATACATTAAGAATTTGAAAAATTGTTTCGGAGGGTAGATATTTCACTTTTTCACAAGTCATGAAGGAGTGGTTTATGCAAATTTATTAATTCCTTGTGATCCCTTTTTCTTGTATCATGCAAAACAATTCATCAAATTATTAAAAACTGTTGTTGTTTCTATTACTATTCTAGCAGTTGGCATTACAATCAGACAATAAATAATTTATTCCGGAAATGTTCTCAAATTGGAAAGTATTTCGCATATTTCATAAATTAAAACTTGATTAACAATTTTAAGCTTTAGATTTCTTGTATGTCTGGCTAATGAACTTCATTTTATATGCATACCATGTATTTGTATCCTTAGGCTATTATTGGTTTATCAATATTAGGTAATTGACCCTTAGCAAATAATTTGCTTTAATTGTTGATCATTGAACTTAGTTAACTTTATGTATAATATAGTCAAAATTTTAATAGGAGCCTTATTTTAAAACGAAAAATAGAAAATTTATAACCGAAAGAATTTAAGAAAGAAGAAACTCACAGCAATGAAAAAAGGAAGTTAAATTATATTTAGATGAGACTAAATATATCTTGACCAATACAAGTGTTGAGTCTAGAAAGTCACCAATATTTTCTTATATTGGTTAATAAACAAAAAAAAATTTCTTTCAAAAATTCAAATTTATCCTTTAATTTAATCGTTGGAGAGTCAACTGGGTATTTTGCCTTTTTTATTAGTTTTTCAATTGCTTTTAAGATTAAGTAAAAAGTAAAAGTAAAATAAAGGGGGGACAAAATGCACCGCGACCAGTCTTGAAATATTGTTCTCCCCGCCAGACATGTTATTATGGAAACCTAATATTCAGGTCCCTTACCAGAGCTAGGATCCCTCTCAGACCTATTTCTAACCCTTCTGTGAAGGTAACTTGTCGAGTGAGAAGATGCTTCACTCTCTTTGACATCATCCTACCACGATTAAGATTAAAATTTACGCTAATATTAATCAAGAATAGACAGTCAAATTACCTGAAATAGCATCAGTGGTTGTGAATATGCTTAGATTATTTTTCTTTACAAATTCTTTATAAATAAAATAATTTGATTTTTTAGTTTCTGTAAATTTTTAAAAACAATAGCTCTACTTACAAAATTACTGAATAGTTAAAATGGAAAATTAGAAATTCGGGCAGAATATAAAACCTAGTTCATTACTAACTAAAAATAGTAATTTATAATAATTTTTCTCTTTTCATTAATTTAATAACACATGGCTAAATTTTTATCCTTTTATTTTTATATTTAAAATTTATTATTGAGTTTTAATCAAAACTTATAAAAACTTTTTTTGACGTTTCAAATTAATAAATTTGTGTGCTTAATTAGCGTTATGCACTTAAATAAAAACTTTTTTAATAAAAATTGGTGTTCACTCAATAGCATCATTTAATTAAGGGGTAGAAATGCTATTAATTATACTGGACATTTTCTATAAGAAAAACTTTCATAAAATTGTGATAAATTATAGTATGTTTTTGTTTCCTTCTAAAATTGATTTCATACGCATCGCTATCTACAGATGTTACAAATCGCTTGTGTAAATCATCATGATATTCTTGTTGTAAGAAATCTCAAATATAATGTGAAGTTTTGCTCCATATTTGTAATTTGATAAATTTTTGAGCTTCATGTGCCATAAAAGTCAAATAGATTATGATTAGAGTATGACTTTCTGAATGTTCTACAATTCGGTTAGGTTTATTTTTTTTTTTTTGTTTATTTTATGCTTGCTCAGTAAAAATTTATACAATGGAGAAAACTCTTAAAATATTTGAGAACCTCTTAGGTTGGATTTAATAATGAGAAAAATTAGTTAAATGAAATATAACTTTTACAATTAATATTTATTTTGTACGTTTAAGCAGTTTTAAGAAAACAAAGCATGAAAATATTCAACCATAAAAATACGAAGAGGTCGTTTAACAAATTACGTAGATGTTTATATAAATGATTAGACAGCAAAAACAATAAAGAAAAAAGAATAACATATTAGCACTTTTTTTTGTCTCAAAAATTTCGTAAATAGAATAGGTAGAATAAAACCTAAGGGACTAGAGTAAAAGGAATCATCAGTTATGCTTACAATGCCGTCTGAAAGAAAAATAAATGGCCATAATGATAATATGTTACACATTGTTTTTGTTTCTGTAGTGTTAAAGCTATCTTCAAATATCTCAGCCGAAAAACAAGAAAATTAACCAAATGACTAAAATAAAAATGCTAAATCGGAAGCATTTTAATTTCGAAGCTAAAGTAGTAGAAACTAATGTGTTTTTTTAGCTTATTAATGATCCATTAATTATTATTAGTCCCAAATGCCCTTATATGTACATTTTTCAGGTATTAGTAGTTTTAGAAGATTTCAAAGATAATTAGAACCTTCGAAACGGTCGTTCTTCAAATTTATGCTTACACGTATTGCTATCAACAGTGGTATACATAAAATTTAACTGATAAAATTGCCATTTTAGCCATTTATTTTACTAAGAAAAATTTTCAATGCATACAGAAAGTCATAGGTAATTTCCAATAATTTTGATCTTTTTCTTATTTGATTTAATGCTTCATCTTTTACAAATAGCTTTATCTTTGACACAATATAAAAATTGAATTTGTAAATATGGAAAGAAAATTATATGTAAAAATTTTGTGGACTCACAGAACTTATTGTTAGTATCTGGTACAATTTTAGAAGATGAAATGTATGAGGTACGATACTTATTAAAAGTAGGAATCAATTGGAATATGTTTTCATAGCTTAAGTGACTTCACTGACACAAAACTCATATCTTCATGTTTTTCAATTGAAAAACAATTTGTGAAATTCATTTTCTTTTATTGGTTTTACGCATTTTCCACCTGTTGATTAAAAATTTTCTATAATCCTGCACTTGAGTATCATTATAATTTTTTTGTTTAAGTTAGTAACACCGTTAGGCAACGTCCATTAAAATTTATGATTTCATCATTATATTGTTTTGACAAAGGTTTTTTGTTGGTTGTAAAGAAAATCATTTTTCGTTTTCTAACATGACAAGCACCATATTTACCAGGCATGGCTAAGTGTTTTTTTTTGTGTTTCTTCGACTCAATATGTCCTTAAAAGGAAAGAATTTTGAATCAATTGAATAGCACATAGAATGAACTAAATTGTAAAACTTGCATAGGAAATTTGATTAAGTGCTGTTGTATTTGGAATAATGTGTTTTTATAAAGAATTATGGAAGCTTTTCGATCAGCAAATATTTATCAATCTAAAGCTAAATAAAATAAAAAGCTGATTTAAACATCAATGAATAATTATTTAAGTAATCATAATTATGTAGGGACTTGAATTAGAATACAATGATTTTACACTATTTTATAACTTATAGTATTTAATTGGCAGCTTTAGAATGAAAAATATTAAGAACAAATTTTTTTCCTGAATTTATCCAGTGTAAATTTCCTTTACATTCTTTTAGCTTGAGAACAAATTTAAATTTGAATAATCATCACGTCTTTTTCTTATTTTGCACGTGTGAAAAATATAAATTGCTTGAGACAAAGAGGGAATAAGATTTTTCGAATATTCTTTTTTTCCTTAATTTTTTTGTGTTCAATACGAATTTTTAAGAGATATTTTAAGTCTTATATTAATTCTCATATAAATTTGAAAAAATGCTTAATTTTTTATGTTTTATTTTACACAACGGACTTAAACTACTTAAAATACCACCAAAAAGTTATATTATAAATTAAAACAGAAGTTATGTCAAATCGCTGATTTTTTTATGTAAATAAATTATTTTTTTTACTGTAAATGAACCATATTTAAGCTGATTCTCAATAATAATCTAAAATCTAGTGTTTGTAAAGGTGTTTTCAAAAATTAACTAATTAATAAAATTATCAGATCATGATTTTTTTCTAAAACTAAAAAATTGGAAAATGAAAAACTATACCTATAATTAATTATTGCAGAATAGAATCATATAAGTAATAATCTCGGTATAAAAAACTCCTAATTATTTTTTATTTTATACATTCTACTATTCTCTATTATCATTTTTCGTTATGATTGCTTAAAAGAGTAAAAAGATGTGTTTAGAAATAATTACAACTAGATAAAATCTCAACTTTCAATAATTGTACTTTATTTACTAAAATAAATAAATTTTTCTACCTTAAATTTCTTGACATAAAAAACATAAACTTGTTTCTAAAATTTCCGATTCAGTGCTAACTAGATTAAAAATAGATTATTTATTTTTGTTTCTTTTTCTTTAAAAAAAAAATAAATTTCATTCAGTTATATTAGACTTTTTATGTTGCTAATTTATCTTTTTACTTGTGCATAGATTTTTCTGATAAATATACTTAATATACTTTAGAATTTAACCACAGTAATTCTCAAGCATTTATTTTGTCAATTTGCTATGAAAACATATGTCTGCACACCTATTTGCCTTGTTTATTGTATATGTAACCCTTTTATTAGAAAAACATTAAAGATAAAATTTAAAAAAACTGCTTACAATTTGTATCTTTGTATTATAAATACTTTTTATGGAGCTCTAACGGGCCAGTAAAGAAGTAAAGCTCATAGTGCTTGTAAATATTGGGATTTTTAGCAAAGATCTTAAAATAAACTACCGAGATTCATGATCAATCAGTTTGGTTTTAAATGCTTGTAACCATATTATTTTTTTAATTACTTTGACGTACTCCCATAATCAAATTTTCTACTCTGCCACAGTTTATCAATAAAATAAAAATTCTAAAAAGATATTTTAATTCATAAACTTAAATAATTCCTACAACATCCTACTTTGAAAATGTTGCAGAGATTTTTTATCCTATCTATTTTAAAATTTTTTCTGGTATATATTATTAACAGGAATGTCACAAAATATTTTATTTAATTAATTATTTCAAAAGGATTTTCAATTAATATCAATAATGTTTTTACAATTTTCATTAAATCAAATCTAAAAACCTTATTGATTTGCTTAAAAAAGCCTTCAGCATCTGTTGACACCAAAAATTCAAACAAATTACAGAGTTATTTTCACCTTAATACTTAATTTAGTATATTACATCCTCATTTATGCCGAAATGTTGACCTTCATAACAAAAAATTCGTTAAACAAAATCTAAATTGGCATATGCCTCATAAAGTTTCAAAAAAATTTTCAAAAAAAAAGTTTTATAGCTACTATTATACTAATGGACTAATAAAAATCTTTAACAAACTCCAATTTAATGGACCATAAAGCAAATAGTGAAGGCTGATATTTTCTTATTAATATTGAGATCCATTCAAAGGACAGCCAAATTCGTTTAAGAAAATTTAAGCTTACTAGAAAGTTTTAACTTGTTATAAAGGAGTCATTAACGTTTTTGAAATTAAAACGCATTTTATCATAAATTTTTTTTTATTTTTAAAGTTTTTAGAGAGTAAAGAAATTTGAAATTATGGATTTTGCTTTAATTACTACTTTTCAGCATTTAAGAAAAGGAAGTTAAACCTAAGAAGAAAAACATAGACATCGGCATAGACATAGTAAAAGTGAAAAATATACTGTGTAATATTTAAAGGACTTGTACAAAATTCTTGTAAATCCCTTTTCTTTCTCTTTAGTGGAAAGAAGAAGGCAAGTTCAACAGAAAGTTATTCTAGTAGCAAATGAAGAAGGAAAAATGTTGATGTCATCGTATAGATTAAAACTGATATAATTATCCATTCCGTATTTTTACCCCTTTAGTGAAATGATAGTTTTCATACTTTTATCCCCATAGTTTGAGTAAGTATAGTAATAAAAAATTCTCTTTTCTTTTTTCTTATAATGACAGAACAACATTATTTAATGTCAGCTTAACTCTTTGTTTCTGATCAGATATTAGTTATCAAGACATTTATTAAAGAAAAAGCAAAACTTCAAACTTATGTTTAACTTTTTTCAGAAATGTACATAAAGTTTTAATTTTATTTTATTAAATGTAATTTTTGCTATTCTTGTACAAGGAAAAAAAAATTGGTAAAACTTAATAAACACAAGCCCTAAATTGGAATTTAGCTCAATTACATGTAATTAATGAATCCTGAAATGAGAAATGAAATCATGATTAATAAGGATAACATTCTTAATTCAAATACTACTGAGATTTGAAATAAATTTTAGGACTGACCACATTTAATGAAAACACGTAATCAGAAAATGTACAACTTTGATGAATAGACAGTCAAATACAAATTATCAGCCATGGGACTAGCATACCTATTTCTGATTATTCTCCAATTTTCTTTCTGTAGAAAAATATTGAATGGAGTATAATTAGCTTGAATGGTTTGTGTACACAAAACGCCGATAAGCCAAAAATTTCATTAGAAAGCCTGTTAATATATTTTTGTATTTTATTCATTACATCCATTAGTAATTATGTGGTAATTACTGATTTGGATTTGGATTTTAAGTATCCATCAGTTGAAGAAGCATGTGTATTTTCCAATATAAAAAAGTTGTCACAAATCAAAAGCAATTGTTTTTGTTGTTATTCAAACAAGTGTACTTGATGAATTGGGCAGGTCAAATCGATCGAATATCCTTGACAGTAGCCACAACTTATATATATAAAAAAATGTGTCCTTTATTTTAATACTAATTCACATCAATAATGATAACATCTTGAAATATAAACGAATGCACTGATAAAGTAGGGTTAACTGATTTTTGTGTACTTTAATGAATAATCGTGGGTGCGAAAATGATGAAAGCTACTGATTTCTTAATTGAAAAGGATTAAATTGTATTTTGACTTTGAAGTTTTCTACTACTAGCACTTTTTTTGTTAATGAAACAACAAAACATATCTTACAAAGCATTCAATTTTTTCACAAGTAATGAAAAGTTTAAAGTAATTAAATTTTGTTATTTTCTTAGCACTGATGATAATAGTTTCAAAATTGTCCTTATTTGAAGTCCTTATATGAATATGGATGAGAAAGGATGGTCAAAAATGGTTTCAAAATATAACTTTATAAATGATTTCATGCAGCCAAAATACCATGTCCTTAGACAATAAGTGTAAGGCTAGAGAAGTTTACGAAAGAACTTCTTAAAACGTAACATTGGAAAGAAAATTTCTGGTTTCCAAGATATTCTAATGAAAAATATTAGGTTTATTTTAAGACAAAAGCTAAAAGTCCTAATAACCATATATTTTTAAAAGTAATGTAGCCCAAATATTACTAACATGAACACAAGCTTGAGATATGAAATATGTATGTCTTTTTATAAAATTAAATTGCAAAAATATGATTTATTGAATTTTTTCAAATGTTAAAAAGGTACCAAAAATTAAGAAAATACACAGATTTTCAAACATTTAGATTGCAGAAGTGTTCAAAAAACACTATTTTGCTAAAAAATTTTTGAAATAGCCTTTTCATGTGATTTCAAGTCAAAAAGGGAAAACATGCAAAATCTAAATTTACTTTTTATTAATTATGAATTATAAAGCTTTTTATCGTATCAAATATGTTTAAGATAGTTTGAGATAGTTTTTAAACAAAATCTTTTGAAAAATGCTGGTAAAACTTAAATATTATATTTTTTTTATTATTGAGTTAAATTTAGTCCTACAAATATTTTTACTATAAATCACAGCTAAATATTGAAAAAACTTAAATATTTTCTGTGGGATCGTTGCTTCACTACGTTGTTGCTTATTATATATATATAGAATGCGAATATAAATGACTTTAAAAACTTGTTTATATTTGCTGAAACAAAAACTAATAATAATTAACGATGATATATTTAGCAAAAATAAACACTTTTCATTTAAAGAAATTTTTCTTTCAGATTTTTATAAACCTGTTTCTCCGACAAAAATAGTTGCCTGCTGAGGCAGCTGCTCTTTTGATATACACCAGGATTTAAACATATTCTTTATGAAATGTTTTTTAATTGGTCTCTTTAAGCTTTAGTAGTGTTTTAAAAATTTGCCAAAATATAAATTTAAATCCTTGATGGGAGAATATATATACGCATTAAAAAATTTCGGTGCTAGATATCGTAACTACCTTCAGCTTAAGACAAAATTTCATAATAATACTACATTGAATATTTAATTTATTCAAGATAAAACAATTGATTGTAGTAAATTTATTCTAACCTTTCAAATGAATTTAATGATAACAAAATATCAGGGAATTCTGAAAATTTATCAAATTCCATGAAGATACCTTGCGTGTATTGAAAAATTTGAGTAGAGTTAAATTTTTTAAAATTAAATATTCTGCAAAAATCCTTGCCATCCCAAAGATATCATAGTTTCTTATAGCTCGTAATGTACAAAAATTTCTATAGAACTAAATTACTTGATTTAAATAATACATACTGTGTTTTTTTACATAACAAAAAAAAAAATGATTGTATATATATTAAATCCAATATTCTCTTGGAAATAACAATTTAGTCAAGTTTTTGTTGTTATGATACTTTACAACAATCTGCCTAATATAAAGATATTCCATAACTTGGTAAGAGATAATATTGAGTAAATTGATTTTCATAGACTCCTTTTTAAGCAGTCCGTAGCCTTGATACTCTTTTTAATCAAATTTATATGAAAGTAAAAAGCTTTGAATCTAGAGTAAAAACAAAAGATTAAAAGTGAGTCTTATCCAAAATAAACTTAATAAATTAAATATGTCATAAATAAAATTTTAGTATTTAAATCAAATATATTAATTTTCTTATGAAGTCTTTGTGTTTGTTTATTTTCAGCATTGCTAAATATATAAATAAAATATGTCTCTAAATCTTAGCATTTGATAAAGATCCACTTTATAAAGCACTTATCAGCTGAACAATTGTTTTTAACCAAATTAATTACCAAAAAGGACCTTGAATAATCGATAATCGGAAATTAGGTAGTAACTAGTTAATTTACCATAGGAATCAATTTTAATGAAAAAAATGCCTCTTTCGAAGCTCTAAACGTGTTCTCAATAATATTGAAGGTCATATTCTGATCTAAAAGCCTTTAAGAATTAATTATGCTATTAATTTGATTGCAAAAGCCATATAAATTTGGTAAGCCATCTGGAATTTTAATTATTTATTATTACTAAACTGAAAATAGTTTTTTATATCTGATGCGCCATTAAAACTTCTTAAGCAATCAGAAGCTATTTAGCCTAAAAAAATTTTGAAATATGTGTTTTTTTTCTAAAACATTTTTGAAATTTTGCATTAACATTTCGAAAATTAATTAAGTATAAATAATGAAAACTGATCTGATTCAGTAAAAAGATACAACATTGACAAACAATACTTTGTGTATTACAAAGTTGAATTTAATTGACACCTAGCATTAAAGAAAGTTGATTAAAATATAAAAGTGGTTACTTATCGCTAACATGCATTATTAAATTACATTTAAATGTATCTCATACTATTGACAATAAAATTGCTCTTTTAAACACTACAAAAATAGGAAGAAAACCTATCCTGATGATTAGGAGGGTATATATACAGACAAAAAAACGGAAATAGTCATCATTGTGCTAAAAAATTTTCCATTTTAAATCAGACGCATGATTATACTTGATAAACTGCATTGAATGATGTAAAATACATATCTGTAAAATCAAAACTTTATACATTTATTTATTTCAATGTTTCTACTTTTTAAATTTCTTTGCTTGCATTTCTAATGTCGTTTTTCCTTGACAACATTTTCAAAAGCTCTTAATTCAGCTGACAGGCTGAATCTTTTTCTTGCAATTAAATTGGGTTTTTTATATGAATTTTACTAATAGTCGTTGTGATTCACTTGAAGAACTTCAGCCTATGCACCAAAAACTTAAATATCACCAGCTCTCCTCTTTTCGATTTCAAACAAAATAAAAAAAAATTATTTTTGTTGTCACATTCGCTGTCCACTCTTTGATTCAATTTTATTACATCGTAAACCTGATACTCCTGGAACACACATCTTCATTGATATGTTCTTAACATGTTATTGTTAGAAAATTTTTCTTATTTGCAAGTAGTTCAATTTAAAATTAAAATAATTACAGGTATATAAGGCTCACTTGCCTTGAATTTTGAAAACATATTAGAAATTTTTTGGTAAATTAAACATCTCTATGATTGATCATAACGATTAGCATATGAAATTCATATTTTCAACTAGCATAGTTTTTACACGATCAAATTTTAAGGGCTGCAGTTTTAATGGTACGTATTCCAAGTTTGGATACCAATAAAACTATTTTTCAATTAAAGGGCAATTTTTGGATTTTTGGATAAACATAGTAAGGCCTTGTAAATATATACAAAATCTGTTTTAACTCTGCAGCATAATTATTTAACCCCAAGCTACTAATAAAGTAAATGCTAAGATTAGCTTTTAAATTTTCTGCTATTGAATTTAATAAGAAAGTGCTATAAGGGCTGCCCTTGACCCAAAATCAATTTTTTCACACATACATACATCATGCAAACAATGAATGTAATTTTTAAAAAATACATAAAAATACTTCAAAATTTTTTAATATATTTTTCCTCTAAGCAAGCAAAGATAATGTAATTTTTGCTAACAATAAAAGGACATTTTTGTATGAAAGTGAAGAATGTTAATCTAAGCATCAGAAAAACGAAAAATTGCAAAGATATTTTTTGGACTTATGAATACTTCTATGAAAAAGTTCAGCGGATTTTGAGAATCATAAATATAAATATATTAATTATATTTAGTAAAATAATATAATTAAAATACTACGATTTATATTAGATGGTCATAACCATATTCTAATTACATTTTATAATTATGTTCAACTACAAAAGCCTAAACTTTTATACTTAAACCTAAAAATATACTTTTTCTTTAAAAATTTTATATTTCAGGATATTCAGCAGCAGCGCTTTTAGCAATTATCTTTGCTATTCCATTTGGTATTCGAATGTTAGTACATAAGGATACCGGCAGATGGCAGGAATATATTCCAGCTTTTTATTCAGCATACTTAGAGCTTTTTTTGGGCAATGGATGCTTAGGTAAAAAAAACTTTTAATTTACAGTAAAAATTCAAAATGTTTTAATATATTTATTAAAAATTTTACAGGTGTTGGAGTTATGATGCTGCTTGTATTGACTATAGAAAGATATGTTTCAGTATGCCATCCAGGCTATGTTCGCCCGATAATGGGACCGCCAAGGTATTTTTTTTTTCTATATAGATTAAAAAAAACTTATCAATATTTCATACATGTTTTTAGATTAACTGTTATGCTTATCCCTTTGATAACATTTTTGATTTATTTACCAAGTATATTTCGTGGAGAAGTAATTACGTGTACATTTCAACGTTACGGAACACAAATTTACTATAGAAGAGATAATCTTGTATTTATTCAAACAATCTTTTATTCAGTAAGTCTTTAATTTTATTTATATAATAAGAATTATAATCTATTAAGAGTACATTTTTAGTTAATTTATCTATTTAAAAATTTATTATATATATATAATTCTACAGAATCCCTATTATCCCTAGTAATCTGATTTACTTTTACTGAATACAAGAATACCTCTGTCAAAAATAGTCTGCTTATCATTACTTAAGCAAAAATTTCCAGTTAATTTACAAAATTTAAAACTTTTTAGATTCTGATCTTTTATCGATTTATACATGGTAAAAGTTTTTTTAAAGAAACATGAAATATTTTCGCAATCTAAGGTTTGATTAAATATCCAAATTTTTTGTACAATAGGTGATCTTCCCAATATTTGAATTTCAGTATGACTTAATGCATAGTCGGTACCAAATATCAATTCTGTGTAAACATACTTAAGGTTTTGATATGCATATGTTTTAAAATCTAATAATATTGGATTAAATGCAATAAAATTGACGAAAATCGACCCTGTAAGCTTACTTGCTGCAACCGCTAAAGAGAGCGCAGAAACTCCTTCACCTTAAAAACATCATAAAATTATAAAGTTATATGGTATATTAATAACTAATAAACTTTACCCATTAAAAATATGGACAAGGCTTCCTTTGGTAAAATATCATAGAGCCTTTCACCAAAACTTTCATAAATTGTCAAAGCATAATATGTAGAATTCATGTAAAAATCTGTTGTGTCTATGTACTGCAAAATAATAATATACAATTATTTTAAGTAAATTTACATAAACAAATAAGTATTTTTAAAAAAAAATCTGAATTTGAATTATAGAAGTACCAAACAATCAAAAGTTTGCAGAATTTGTTAAAAATAAATAAATTTTATTAAGTTTTTCAATCAAATCCGATCCAGTTTTCCATAAAATTTATGAAGTGTATTTTACTAATTATGCAACCTTTATGATTATAAGCTTGTTTTGTTTTTGATTTGAAAATGAAAGTTTTAGAACTTATAGCTTTTTGTATCAAAATCGGAGTAATTTGTTGGATTTCTGAATAAAAGCTTATAACTCTTTCACTAAATTATAATTGAGCACATTGTCATTTTTTACATAAAATTTAAATTATTTCTACGATCAATGTCTTATTATTTTTGTTTTGTAATTTTTAAAATTCAGACACAGGATGTTAACTCCATTCTAAAAGTATTACAGGGTCTATACCGCTAAAATGAATACAATTTAAATTGCGATTTCAATACTTATATGAAACATATGTTTTTACATACATATTCGCAATTGTCTAACGTTTGGACGTTGGAGTTATGTAAAGTTGATAAACTTGTAATGCCTGGTATAATTATTCTATATTCTAGTTCTTTGCATAGTTTTAGATCTTTTTTGAACTCAAGCCAATTCATTTTTTGTTTTATTTTAGTTTTCGTAATAACAAGCATTTCTTCGGATTTTATTACTTTTTTCGGGTAACCTAGAATTATTAATATATTATATTATATATTGATCTCAATTTACTCGTATACTAGTAAAACTTACCGTTATCTTTAAATATTTTTATATCTTCATTAATATTATTTTGATCAGTATTGAATTTTGCAGTCGGAATAATTTTTTTAAATGTATAAATGCCATTTTTATATAGGTTATCAGCATCAGAAACATCTAGATGTTTCTTTTTTTCAATTTTAGAAACTTTATAATTAGACAGCTCATCATTCTTTGCCATCACATACATTAAAGAAGTTTTCTGATGAGAACAAAAAATATCTGTGCAATTTAAAGTACTCATAAATATCCAAAATGTAGTTGTTGGACTTATATTTTGCAATGTTAGTTCCTTAATATCGTTCAATGATAAAGCGTCTCCAAATACAAATTCACCATAAAATCTGTGGATATCTTTAAAGTTATTTATATCAAATGTATAAAGCATGGGATTGAAGGCAGTGAGCTCTAAATATAATTCAGGATTTTTAAATTGCAATATTTTTGCGGCCTTCAATAATGATAAAGCAGAAACTCCTTCTCCTATAAAACAACAAAGTTCTAAATTACTGGTATTACTTTAATAAAATCAGTTAATAAATACCAACAAAATGTATTGATCCTGCATCTATCGGCATAACACTCTGTAATTTTTTTCCAAAGTTCTCAGAAATTTTTAGGGCTTCATGTGTTGAATTATTGTAGAAATATTTTGTATCTATGAACTAAAAATATTAAAGAAAAAATAATATTTAACTATTTCAAATAAATTAATTTCAACAAGTATTATTGTTTTAGTAAAAGCAAAATAGATTTTAAATACTCTTAAGATGATATTAAGTAATTGGTTAAATTAATATATTAACTTAATAAGAAAACGAAAGTTTTTTATTTAAGTATTCAAAACAATTTTATAAAAAAATGCGCTTTTTTAATCCTGATAATTGTAATATCTAGAAGATATAATATATAATGTTAACCTGTATTTGTAATTTTCATACGAATAGAGCTCTCTTTTCAAACATTTTTCGGATAGAAAGTATTAATAGATACTCATAAAGATAGTCTTAGGATACCAGAAAAGTTCATGTAAAAATTTTAGTACAGCTTTTCAAAACTTTTGTTATTTGAGAATAATGTGTTTAGCAATTTTGTCAAATCAGATGAAATATAACCCATTATTTGTAAAAAGACCACACCGAAACTTTTACAAAAATGCTAAAATATAATTTAGTTTTGACAGAATGTCAGCAAATTCTCATTCCAAAAATTCATTACTGAATAATGGCCTAATTGAGTACAAATTTGTTTAGTCAAAGTACGCACTCATAGTATCAAACAGTAACAGCAAGACATTGATTTAAAAATGAGGTCAGAGAAGCCATAAATTATTTTTATAGACTGATCGCTATAGTTATTCATATGAAACTGATTGCTATAGTGTGCACTAGATAACGGTATTTACATGTATTGCTTTTACTTCCTCTTTTCTGCCATTCCTCGTTAGAGATTTTATTTCATTTGTTTTTATCAGATAAAAGTGTTGAAAAAATTTATTGAGTTACTTCAAATCAAACCACAAATTACCGAAATCTTATTATATTCGAGCAAGAGTTGTATAAAACATAAGAAAAATTTCAGCTAAAAACGAAAGATTAACACAAATTTTTATTATTTTATCAATTTAATAAATTAATTTCAACACCTTACCATTCGCCAAACATTGTTCGCTTTTAATTAAATTTAAAATATATTTTTCAAATCTCTAATTTCTTTTGCTTGAAATAAGCCTACCAAAATAATACAACATAATGACTGCCAACAAAGTAGCATTTCTTCCAAAAACATTTAGTAATAATTTAGCTTTTTATTTTTTTCTTTTTATTTTTTGATTGATCACCAGATGGTGTTATTGATTGAACATTATCATTTATATTTTTATTATATTGATGAATAGCAAATCTATACAACTGCTTAGGGGGTTAAGGTTAAAATTTTCAAAGAAAATTCATTCCCCAAAATTGAGTTACGGATAGAAGTAATATTTGCTATTTTTTTATTACAATGCAAAACGTCACATAATCGCCATTATAATTACAAGAAAAAAATGGTTAAATGTTAATAACTTAATATAAGTATTATTTCTTCCTTCTGATATTGTAAGGCAAATGTATCCAGTGTTTAATATTAAGCCCAAAGGTTTTTTATTGTTATCGAAAAACTACTGATCTCCCGCATTATCAAAGCTCACTTGTTAAGCGTTTGAATCTTGAGTCCTACTCATAAAAACACAATTCTTCTCTAAAATTTGACTTGTTATATCAAAAGAGTCTTCTTCAAGAGTCAAACATTTATAACACTTAGCCAACATTACTGGACTTTTCCTGTAAGTTTTAAATTTAAGGAAAATCTTTTTTCCCTACATAATTCTATTCTATGGCAAGATATGATAAAAATGTTGGATTCAGGAGCAGCTTGAGACTAAATTCATATGTATGAGTTTTAATTGATTCATTCTAAAGCAACAATAACGTATGTAATGTAACATTCGCTTTTTGTTGAATATTGCTTCCCATAAATTTCAGTGGCTGTTTATTTTTGCTCTACTTCTACATTTTGAAAATTTCTGTAGGTGTTAATTAGTTTGAATTGAAAAAATTCAAGGTTATTTTAGGATTTTAAGGAAAAAATATTCACCCTACAGAATATTTTAATTAAAAGTAAAATTATTTTGCAAATGGATGCATTTATATTTTATTCGTACTTACATATTGGCTTAATTTGTTGTTTTGTAGTTTTTTAATATAAGAATTATCAAATAGATTTTTACTGCTTCGCAAAGTTGATGCATTTGAAATTCCTGGTATGACTATTGTAAACATACCTTTAAAGGTTTTTTTCAGCTCAGCCTCAAAATCATCCCATTTCATTAAAGCTCTTGTATGTATATTGAAAATAATGATGTCAGTTAAGTAGTTATCATTAATCTTTCGGTTTGTGATATCTACATCAAATATTTTAAGAAAATTTTTAAATTTTAATTACTGAACTACTATACCATTGTATCCATCTTTTTGTGAATTACTTCCTCGGCTAAAGGAATTTTGTATAAATAACGAAAAAAGGAATATTGTCAATAAAAAAAATGATCCTTGATAAAACAGCATTCTGCAAAATACAACCACATTAATTAAAGAATAAAAGTAGAAGAATTTAGGTTATTAAAAGATTTATTGCAAACAAATTTAAGTGAAAAACGAAAATTTATATGAGCTCTGTATTAAATCAAATTTTAAAAAAAGGTGTTTTTTCAACTTTTTTAAAAATCACACATGCTAATTTGCTTTTTTCCGCCTCAAAAAACCTTATTACTAAAAATTTTCAGATTTTAAGTAAAAGATAAACTCATTTCAAAAATTTTTAGCCAAAAATAATCAAAACTGAAAGAAAAATAAGAAAGTTTTGAATTATACTTTTAAAAAATTAATAGCAATTAAATAAATTTCATTCAACTAATACCCAAAATTATCTAAACGTCTGTAGCAGACCAGAAAGATGAAAAATGGACGTTTTCACTCAATGATCTGAGGGTCTGATCTAAGGCTAACCTTAGGCACTTTTTCTAAGGCACACGAAATTGACCCAAAATTTGTCGACTAGTGTTATTGAATTAAAATAACTCTTAAAGCTCTATTTTAGCACAATTAAAGAATTCATTGTTTATTTGTGTGATACTTATGTTCAAATAAAACTGTGTTCAGAAGAAGGAGATCAGAAAAGAAAAGAAAATGACAAGAAAATTAAGCAAGGTAATACGCTGTCCACTGCATACCTCCCAACCTAAAGAGGGAAGCCTTCTAGGCCATACATTAGATGGTGGGGATAGCAACCTGAAAAACAAATAAGAAGGACAAGGGAATTGACGATTAGAACGTTTTAAACATAAAAAAAGAAGCAAGTATTCGATATCAAGAAATCACAGAAATTTACAGCTTATGATGCCTGGGACTCACTAGCGCTTAGCGGCACAAAATTTAGTGCTAAATAATAATGAGTCCATTTGTCACCACTGATTTTCCACTCCATTGGTATATAAAAAAAACTCTCCATTTTTACTGTGCTAAGTCGTCTTCACACGCTAAGCGCTAGTGAGTCCCAGGCAAGACAGTAGTTTTAAGAAAGTAATTTTAATATTTACAAAATTATTTCTTATATCAATATCTAATCTTATGCCGACAAGCAATAGACAAACAGATATAGTAGTAAATATTGTCACTGCGCAAACATTTTTGTTATTTATGATTTGTAATTCATAGTTAAGATCACACATTTATATTTTGTTAAGTCTTTATAAAGCTTCCTCCACATATAGGTTTCAATGTTAGTATTTATATTTTGATGCTTTTTCCGATCACTTCAAAACCTACTTCGATTTTATTCGGGCTAGGAGCATTTTGTTTCCTTTTGTTTTACAGCCTAAGGATTGGATCTGTTTAAAAAATTAATAAAAATGTTTATATCAATTTTCATCTGTTATACCCAAGTTCTAAAAATTTGTTAGCATTACCATTGTATTCGCCGTCTAATTCTCAACAAAAAACTTTTTTTTTATTAATTAAGAAACTATTCCTAATATTTAAAAAAATTATTTTTTCCATCATCCCACCTCATATTGGGCTCCATTCTGTGTGTATTTTCTTATCACACATCCTTCGAAACTAAATGATTATCTATATTTATTTTTTTAACGCTCCCAAAAGTATCTTTAAAAATTCAAATTATCTTTGGAGATATAGCTGTTTTAGTGACGTATGACATTTTTCTCAAAGCTAATTTTTTCGAGCTGGTCGCCAGGATTTCTCAAGTTCCAGTAAACTGATTCACTTGAAAATTGGTGTGAGTCTTTTTTTTAATATTTCCTTATCGCTGGAACTAGGATTATAAAAAAGTTTTAATTTTTACTATTTTAAAAAAATTCGGAAACGTAAAAAAGTGGTCAAAAACATGTCTCTTGAATTCAAAACAGCCACAACTTCGCTTTCAATTATCCTAGTTCCTGCTATAGCGACACTCCTCTAGATTTCTCATTTGTTTTTTCTTTTTACTTCAGATTAATCAGAGAGTTAAGCTCGTGGCGAACATCGAGCACCATTTTTTTACTCCCCCCACTTCAACAGCCTGTAACTTTTTGAATTCTAGATTTTGGCAATTTTTTTTTTCCGTATTGTTGAAGAATCAATAAACATTATACAAAATAACGAATACTAAAAATATTGTTTGTTTTCTTTTTATTGCTTCTCAAAAAGTACCTAAAATTCATGTCTCTAGAGTAGAATACGGGACTACTCAAACTTTATTCCTAAATATATTTTTCATTATTATTTAATCAAGACTTGTTCTTAATTTTGTCATAAAATATTTATATTTATTCTCAACAAATAATATTTTTTATTTGAAAAGTTTTGCAAGGTATTTTACATAATGCCACATAGCTAAGGAGATACGTTATGAAACTTTTCGCACAATTTTCATTGATATGCAGCAGTTTCCATATAATGATCTTCTAAAAAAGCAAATTTTTGTTTTGGAAAATATTCTTTTCTAAATTAGTGTACTTTAAATAATTTTTTGTTTTGAAAATTTTTTTCCCATTTTGCATTAAATATATATTAGGATTTAATAAAACATTCATTTATCTACATTACAAGTGAAAATTTGACAAAGAAGCAGTGTTTCTGAGATTTTAAAGAAATAATTCTCTTATTAAGTAGTATTTCAAGTCTAATACTCTAGTTTTTAATAGTTTCTAATAAATGTAACCAAGGAAATTATTTTATTTTTTGGTTTTAATGCTGAGTTGATTATATATTATTTGTATATACAAAATTAGTAATTTAAATTTTAAATAATAATTTAGTTTCACTCATTCTTTAAACTCTTTATTCTAAAAAATAATTTAAATAGCTTACTCACATTTGAAACAAAGGTAATTTCGATTTAAAAATTGTGAATAATTTTTATATTAAGCACAACTTTTTAATTGGGAAAATAAAAACTTCAAAAAAACTACTTTTTTAACTGTTCACTTTTGAATGCTAACAAAATTATTTTAACCAAAATGCCAGAAATTCTCTAGTAGTAATATATGGCTGCTTTATTTATTCGCATAATAAAATATTTTTCAAAATTCCAATTAAATTGAATAAAACATGTTTTTTTTGTTATCAAAAAATAGTTTACGAAAAAACATTTCACAGTATGTTAAGAATATGATAAGCACATTAAATGTCTTTTAACAATTTTAATATTTGTCTAAAATTATTTTTTGTCAGTAAATTCACTTGACTACTATAAAATTAAATGAAAAACTTTGGGGGACAAAATTAAATTTTGGACCATTTATCATTAAATTCTTGAATATTTAAACAGTTTTGAGGTATTAATTATCATTTTTTCTTGAATATGCTCCTAACATATGATAAGCGTACATATATTCTAAAAAAAATTAATTTTTATAACTTAAAAGGTGAGTGCAGTATTGTTAATCAAATAACAAATAGAAAAGGATAAGCAGATATTTCATGTACATCTTTACGTTTGTAATTTTGAAAGAACGAATCATAATTATAATCGTATTTAAGTTACAAATAAGTTTAAAATCAGGCTAACATTTATTAAATCTATAATCCATTTTGTTTTTCTCAAAACAACGGTTACATTACGGTTACATATTACACTTATAATTAAAAATAAAATCGGGCTAAGGTTTAGCGGATGGCTAAATCCATTAAATCTTTATTGCTTTACAACTTACCTTAAATGACCCTTTTCCCATTTCTCTTTTCTTTTAGTTTCAATGTCTCTTGAAAGAATGAGATGAGTACTTTTAGTCAGGGATTTTTGACCAAAAAATGAAAAAAAATATGAAGCAGAAGTAAAGATCGGGTAAAGTAGAAACGCCGTGCATTAAAATTCAATAATTTTAACATCACAATTGAAATAATGGAAGTTGTAATTATCCACTTTATTCTCTAAATCTGCGATTTAATGAGCATTAACTATATACATATATGGATCCCAATTCTATTAGAAAATTGGGTAATTTTTATTCCTTGATACATCCTCAACAAGGTATGCTTATTATGATCTTATCAAAGCTTATTTATAACTTTAAATTGGGTCAAATGGTCAGGCTATTGTGGAAGTTGAACTTAGATTTAGACAAAAAAACTAATTTTTTTTAAATTATTAGTTGTAACACTTTTTAATTAATCAATTAAATTTACCATCAAATTATATTTCAGATGTATAAAGTTATCCTTGAAGTGATATTTAAATTAATTCCTACTGTGTTGATAGCTGGATTGAATCTAAGAATAATGATAGTTTATAGGCGTACATGTGAACGGCGTCGTCGAATGACTTTATCCCGTACTTCATGCTTTAAAGATGAGGACCCACGTAAATTTGCTGAAGAGCGTCGACTTATACTACTTTTAGGTTAGCACAAAGCCACATATTTTTCATTTCAAAAATATTTTCTTTATATATTTAAACAATTATAGGAAGTACATCTATTCTATTTCTTGTATGCGTTTCGCCAATGGCAATACTACATATGACACTATCAGAAGAAAATTTATCTAGTTTTTCATTTCAGGTATCAAAACTTTCATCAATTTTTAAAAATTAGCTGATTATATTATTTCCAGGTTTTCCGAGCATTAGCGAATCTAATGGAACTAACAAACTATTCTATTACATTTTATATTTATTGTTTGTTTAGTGAAGATTTTCGAAATACTTTAATTAAAACATTTAAATGGCCATGGATTGCTGGACCGATTTGTCATCATCGTGGCGATGTAAAATTAATATTAATATCAACTTATTTCATATTAAAATAATATATTTTCTGTTAATTTTAGATAATGATGAAATCAAAACCCCTTATTAGCGTAGATACTACAGTAATTAAAAACCATATTCATAACACAGCAACATCTGGTTTTTGTACTCTGGGTGGAAGATCAAGTAGTATTTGATATAAAGAGTGTCCGGCACAAACTGCCGTATGAGATTATGAGGTTGCTTCATATGGGGCCTGCAAATAAATTTTGCAACTAAAATTTGACTTATTATTTTGCAATTATATTGTTTAGTTATTGTTGATTATTTATAGAAAAGGATTTTAAGTGATAGAAACTGCTAGAAAGCTTATACATATATATATATATTGTGTCGGTTTTAAATTTTATAATTAAATATACATAATCGGTAAACACTGCCAATCATATAAGGTAATTATTTGTTAAACGTATGATTACAACTTAAGGAAAAGAAAAAAATTAAGTGGACTTTCAAACTCCTGACAAAGGCTGATACTAAAACTTTGTTGTATCATCAAGAGCGTATTATCATATTGCTTCAGATCAACCTTAAAAAATTATTGTTTTATAATACTCAAAGTAGCATAATTTAAACTATAATACCTTCTTTAAATCCTTAGAAATTTTTTTTCTTTCAAGGGAAAGAATTTAACTTGGAAAAAAGTTTCAGCTTGGAATGAGGGGTTTTTAATGTATTAAGACTTTATTACAATCAGTATAAGACATTAATACTTCACTTTCAGTAAAACTCTTGGACCTATTCCTTCTTCTGCCAAGGGCAAAAAAGCATAAAACAATATCAAGTCACAAAATATTTAGCTATAAATATATCTAGTTTAGGACTTGCTAATGAGGCTACTACTTACAAACATTGGTTTGAAAGTTTTTATAAAAACAAGCTTATTATATTTTTGATGAAGGACTATCAAGTCTTTGATCATAGTTTCAGCAGGCTTTTTCAAAACATTGCATTATGATTTATGTTAAAGCTGTTTTGCAGATTAGTTTTATCCATTTGCAAATGGATTTCATTTTCAAAAAACAAGAGTTAACTAAATTTAAATGAAGAAAAAATAATAATTTTTTTATTATTTATTCGTATAATTGGCGACGGCATCTTTTCTAATTTAATCGATAATTACCTCCACGAAATGAATATTATTTGCTGGGTTTTTAAAAATATTCAGTGTGGCAAACTTAATTTTGGAAAAAACATCGGAGAATATGGTGGTAAAAAGTCAAGGGTATGATTTATTTGTCTGACGAGATCAAACACTTCCTCTGTCTTTTTTTGTCTTGTGGATATTCGCTTTTTCCAAAACCAAACTTTTACTATATAGTTGTTTTACAATTTCCTAAGCCCCTGATGAAAGTATTTGAGAGAACTGTGGAGTGATGAATCACTGTTAAATGTACCTACTATTGTAGGTGTAATATTGCTACAATTGCTACAATCAGTGAAACATTTTGCCCTCTAATCATTGGCATGCTCACACGCCAGTGTTATAAATTTTGAATGTGTTTTTTGTCGATGAAGATGGCAATTAAAACCTTAGTCATATTTGTTACTAGCTTTTTTCTCTCTTTTGCAAGGACTTTTAGAGAAAAATGTTCAAATGCTCCTTTTGATATTGCAACAATCATTGTTTTGATTCACATTTCAATTTAACCCATAAAAATTTTAATCCATTTCTAATGGAACTAGTTAACAACTTTTTAAATTTTCTTTATTCATAAATAAGCCAAATGTCCTTGTTTTTTGAATTTATATATAAGAACTGAAATTTTCATTTCCAAATGGATGAAACTATTCTGCAAAGCCTGCACATCGATTGAAGTATCTTTTATTTTTACGCTTATAACAAATTTATAGCTTTGGAAAATTTTGATATATTTTGAGTATGATATTCAGTTTTTTTGGTATTTTTTTACTGAGCAACTAATTTTAATTTAATTTCAGAACAACTGTGATGAATAATATAACATTTTTTTTTTGAAAATATATTTTTTCTATGCATTTTTAAGACTAACCTATTCAATAAATTCATAACCACTAAGCTACTATCCTTAAGCAACATTTCTTAAAATATTTAAGGATTCAATTAATAACAACAGTTTAAAATAATTGTATATAGCTCTAGTGTCATTATGATTACCTTAAGAATTTATATTTAAGCCACAAATTTAATATAAATTTTTAGTAAACTCAAAGAAAAACAAATTTTCTATCAGAAACTTATTCAAAATTATTGCTAACTATTATTCAAGCAATAAAATAAATTAATACCACTTATACTGTTTCTAAAAATAATGTTCACAATAATGTTTACAATAAGATAATGTTTCAAATGATTATTTCAAACATATTAGTGTTTATTACACAGATAGCAATTAACAAAGAATTTTTTTAAATATTTTTCTTTAAATGAGTAATGGGGAAAAGCTCCAATATCTGCTATATGTACCTAAAGTTAAATTAGAATAAGATTAGACATTCAGTATTAAAATTTGTTTGACAAAAAAAGTAAAATAAGTAAAGTATAGATGTCTATAGCTGTAACTTCATTGTTTCTATTCAACAAATTCAAATAATTGCTTCCATTTTTCTAATGTTAGTAAAATTTCGTTGATATTAAAAAAATAAATTTCAAAATCTAATAATCATTTACCTTACTGGATGAAAATTTTTTATATCCAGATATATAGAAATAAAACTTGCGAAATATTGTCCAATAGAATACAAAAATTATTGTCTAGTTTATTTTTATTTTACTTAAAGACTTTAAATATTTCTAAGATATTATAAAATATTTTTCAATATTCTAACTTAAGGCAAATGATAATATTATTTAAGAGTAATCGACATTTTAATATTGTTAGGCTTGTAAATAAATCTATATATCTAAACCAAAAACAAAAAAATACTTAAACAAAATGTGAATAATGAAAGACAAATGTTCCTGCCACCGAATTTTTGAAAAAAAGAAAGAAGAAATTAGTTATATTTTTTAATTAAAAATTCTAATAAATAGTTTTAAGTTTGGCCTTTTAAAGGCTTTCAGATATACTATTCAGTGGCCTGTTGATTATATATAAAATAAGATTTTGGTTTTTTAAAGTTTTTTTATTTTTTAATGATTTAGAAATGTACCGAGATATATAATTATTATATATATATATAAATATATCTAGATATAATATACATATATATAGTTAGTGTATAAGATACACATATATTTATTTATGCATTAAATTTATTGATAAATCAAAAATCTTCAGGCTTCTTTAATATAATTTTCGAAGAAATGCAATATTTTTATATTAATGACTAATTTATCAAATGAATTCCATAATTATAATATTTAATTAATATCACAAAAATAGTTTTAAAGTTCTGATTTTTTGAGTCACTCTTTGAAAAGTAGTTGGCTTTGGAGAGTTTAAATACCTTTGTTGTGTTTATTCTTATTTTGTAAGTACTGTATCAAGGAATGCATAGTCTACAACATATCATTAAAGAATACCAATGAACGTTTGATTCAGTTTAAACACCAGGGTTTTATATATATAAAAAAAAACTTCTTTTTAGAATGTAAAATAATTAAAGATTTTGCCTCATTATTTATTGGAGTGGAATTCTATGAATGACTACAATGATTCCTTATAGTCTTCTTTCTCTATTTATTATTATGTTAATTGAGTTTGTTGAATACAGTACTTGCAATTCATTAAAACTTAAAAATTGAATCAGATAACGAAGTAAACTTAGTGCCTTTTGGATTACTAGAGATATTTCTTAATATGTCAGTGAAACTGTTGTTAGCTATTATTAAAAACTCTTAAAAAACAGTTTTATAATAACATTTTAATGAATTTTTTGAACTTTAAAGTTTTAATCTATCTTATCTTCTAACAGTTTTCAAAATATTATTCAGCGTATACTTACATAATGACCTTCTAAAAAGGAATATTATTTTGATTTAAAATATTGATTTTCCCAAATATTTCCAGCACTTTGTAGAGTCAACAAATATCTTATCCCTGGCATAATTAGTAAAAATGACTGTGGGCCATTGTTTCCAACTTCCTTTTTGAATTCAGTCCAATAATGTACATAATGCGTTTTAAGATTCGTTATAAAAATTTTGGCTAAGTCTACTTCCAAAAGAGGAAGTTTTGGATAACCTAAAGTGGACATTAAAGTAAAATGTTAGAAACTTGAATTTTCGACATTTGCAAATTTAACCTTGTGTTGTAAATAGATTCAGATAGATAGATATTATGTAGATTTCCAAAACATTCAATTAGGAAAAGGAAAACGTATATGGTCCTCATAAAATGTAATACTCGTGAAATAGATATTCTGTAAAGGAAAGCTGGATTAATCAAACTGAATCTAATTAAGAAAAAAGTAAGTGTGTTTGGTCCCTTTTGGAAATTTTTTCATGTTTTAGTCAAAGCATTAAACTTATCTCTTAAAAGATAAAACTGTCGAGCAGCAGTTTGGCCTAGGTTCAATTTACCTAAACAATATAAAATCATCCCAATACAGTCAAAGAGGTATTTCAATTCAACTTGCATCCTCTGATTGACTTTTTATTAAATATTAAACTTTTAATTTCTATTGCATATCTTATTTGTGTAAAAATTTTAAGACAAAAACTTCCAATTTTTAGTGAATCTATAGTTTTGTTTTTGATATTTGATATTTGGAGCTGAAAATTATTCTAAATTCTAAATTCTATTCTTCATATAAAAATTTTCATATTTTCCTTTAGTTCATTAAATCTTAGAAGCTCATTTTTGAAAGCTTGTTTAATGATATCTTTACTAAAACTAAACTTTAAACGATTTATTCAGTGGGGTGTCATACAATATGTTTATACCCTTTCGTGGGACTTCCAAAACCCCATATAAAGTGGAACAACATTTGTTAGTTCCGTTGGCACATTATACACTTCCTGTAAAAAGAGTTTGATATTATTTAGAATAAATCCATATGTATTGTTTTTTTCTATCACATTGCATTCTTATGCAAGAATTAATAATTTTATGATTCAAATCTCAATATCTCATCTCAAAGTAACTGAGAATTTTCGTGGATATAAGCTACATATTAAACAATTAGTTAACGTCTGGCCCAAAATTTACCAATTCAAAAACTTACCAGCATTGCTTGGATGTGGAGGTAAGGATTGAAATCCTATTGAAGAATAAAGGAGCTCCTTAAAAATTAGTCATAATCTTTATTCGGTTAATTATAATATCCACCAAAATGTTTTTATGCTGTAATGAAATTTGACCAAGCCGTTTTCATATTGTAGAATATGAACAAATTCAAACATTTTAGGCCTAAATATCAAAGTAAAACCCTTCCATATTTTTCACGATAAAAAAATTTTGAGAAGTTACTCTTTAGAAAAAATAGAAAGTATCACTCAATATAAAGCGGTTAAAGAAATAATATGGGGAAAAATTTTTTAAAGTATATTCCTACTTATATTTCTCATTCATTCCCATTCAGTTTTTTCTCTTTCTTCTGAATTCGGGATTCGAAATTCGTTTTATTTATTTTTCTGAAGTTTTCTCTCATATAAAACTAAAAAGTAGTTTATTAAATATAATTAAGGAATTCATAACTAACTATATTAACATCAATGGTCATCCACTGCCATCCCAAAAAAGTTTATTTGAGCTTGATTGGATGAATAGTAAAGACTTCATTAATAATTGAAAATTTATACAGACATTTTGCAAGCTAATAGTAGGTATATAATAAAATAAAAATACAATCAAAACCGAAGTTCAAAGTCTCATAATACTTCGATTATTACATTTATAGTTTTGTTTTTTAATTTTTAAATACTTCAAACTAGCTGAATCATTCTTAAAGGAAATATGCTCAGTTTCTGAAATATTGCTACATATTAAGGCATTTTTCCCAAAATTTAAAGACATAAAAAGTTTGCAAGTAGTTCAACCGGAAGTGTAAAAATTTGTAATTAATTTGTTATATCCCCAAAATAGCTTAAATCGCACAAATATTTCATGAAATATGGCGTCAATAGCAGAATCAAATTTTCATAATTGAATGACCTTTATAATGTACTAGCGGAAAGAGGAGAGTATTTCACTGCTTAAAAACTTTCTTCAAAATGTAAGATTGCCAGCACATACGAGTATGTTTACTTTTTACTTATTTATGTTAACAGTTCAAAAATGGGATTTCCAACCAAATGGAATTTCCAATAACCAAAATAAAGAAAATTCCGAAATCACATTTTGATACTTGATAATTAACACTTACAGTCTTTGATATCCCAAATTTTCTACATATATGTAGTAGCCTCCCTTTTTTACTTGACAACATGGGCAACATGGAAAATGTCGTCTCCCGTGATATCATATCGGCTTATCGTAAATTTTTCCTTGATAAATCCAAGAATTACGCTTTTAAGTTTTAAATAATTTATTTAATTAACAAATAACAGTATTATTGATTGAAATGATATTCTTAAAGACAAAACATATTTATTTATATTCATACACATACAAACTTTTATTTACGGATGAAGGCATTATAACAAATTTATATTTTTATTCTCTGCTTTGCATTCGTTCTCTATTTTTCGGAAGCGGAATATACCGAAATCGTTCAAATAAAACAGAGGAAGAGCTGGACATTTTTTTTTTAACCAATTGGATATGTGAGAGACTTTTAATTGGTCGCGTAAACCCATGGAAAACATTTTAGAAGCTTCCTTACGTGAGCATAAAACATTTTCGCAATCGGATGTATAATTGAAAAGAAAAACGTGATTTAGTGATTTTTGTGTTCTTAAATTATCAAGTTCTTCGTTGCTTAACGATTTCATATCACCAATTATAAACCGAATGAAGAAATTATCAAGACTATTATATAAATCCACAGCAAAATTAAATAGTATTGGATTGAAAATTGTAAAGCGACTTCTAAATAAATTTATAGCCTGTAATTCTCGAGCCGTAACTGCTAAAGAAAGTGCAGAAACTCCTTCTCCTAAAACGAAGTTTTTAATTTTGTTTTTAATATTGGGATTTAAAAATAATTACCAATCAGATGTATACCCGTGATATTTTCTGGCAAAACATCAAATAAAGCTTTCCCAAAGCTCACATAAATGGTTAGAGAATAATACATCGAATTATTATATAAATCTTTTGTGTTGATGTACTGAAAATATTTAGAAAAATAATTAAATATTTTGGTAACTTTTTCAAAAATTAATGAATCCTTTGTATTTGTTGTAGAATGCTTTAAATTCTCGGCTTTTAATCTTTAAATCTACTATAATTATAGAGGAAAAACTTTTCAAGGCATACATTGCACATTTTTTGGCAGTAAATGAAACGCACCTTACACGTTTTTGTGCATTACTCTGAATCGAAAAATTCAGCCAAAGTCAAATCAAACCGTTTAGATTATTAAGACAAAGGTTCATAGTTAGAGTTTCATGGGGATAAAAATTTTTCAATGAACTATTCAAATTATTTGAAATAGTTTAAAAAAAAAAGCTTTAATGTATTAAGAAATTGTGCTTGAAAAAGGTGAAATTGCATTGATTTCCTTGGATCTTTATATAGAGGTAAGAACATTGTACACAAATTCTATGTTAGAACAAGTATTTTTTTAGTTTTAATTTCATCAATAAATTAGAAAACATCCAGCTCAAAATATTTTGCATTGTCATAAAAACTCAGTAAAAAATTCGGAAAATTTTATATAGTAGTGTTACAGAATGAAAGACAAATTCACTTCTTGGTTTCATTTCAGAGTCATTTGACTGAATAAGAAAAAAAGTATAATTTTTTCATACATATTGACAGTTTCCATCATCTAATAAAGCACTAACGTAGTCATTAAACTCCCCTACTAGAGTTGAATCAATTTCATTGCCTGTTATAAATATTGTAAAATCTTGTTGACCACAATTTTTAAGATTCTCCTTGAAACTTATCCAAGGTGTTTGACTTCTTGTTCCTAAATTTGTTATATTAAGCTTAGTTAACTCATCTTCTGTAAGATTTATTTGTTGAAAACCTAAAAATAAAGTTTTAATATTTTTCAAACTAAAAACTATAATAAATGTTTTTTGTTCACCTGTTTGTAAAAATATTTTAAGAGCATTTTTTGATCTATTCATAAAAATATCTGCATTGCTTTCATTATAAATGGAATAATTTACTATAATAGGCTTTTTAAGAACCAAATTTGAATACCGAAAAACACCTAAGCTATAATCTTCACTATCCACACATTCACAGCCAATTAATTTACATTCTTCATAACTTTCAATCTCATCTTCGCGTAGCATCATTAATAAATTAGATGTTTTTCGGGCATAATTTATAATATTATTATCGTTTGTGCGATTCATAAATAGCAATACATCAAACTGCTCCACTGATTTCAGGATTTCCAATTCGTTGTCAGTTATCAATGCTTCATCCCCGATTATAAATTTAGTAGGAAAAATATTAGAGCTATTATAATCGCTTGTAAAAAAATTCAATAATACAGGATTGAAAACTTTGAGCATGACTTGACTTTTATACTTTTTTAGTGTCAAAATATTTTTTACGTTAGCTAAGGTAAGACCGGAAACTCCTTCGCCTGCAAAGAATTTTCGAATGATCATAGGAATAAAAATTATATTTTCTAATTACCAATCAAATAATATCCATCCATTCCTGCAGGCAAAATTTCACATAACTTTTCTGCAAATCCCTTATAAATCTCTAGAGCAACATATGTAGAGTCATTGTAGAGATTGGCTGTGTTTATGTACTAAATTAATGAAAAATATATTCGAATATTGCAGTATCTAAACTCAAATCGCATTGTAATAAAATCAAACAAAAAGGCAGATTAAATGGGGAAAATCAAAGAAAAAGAAGATTGTTGCTACCAATTCACAAAAGATTTATCTTCATAAGGAATAAAATGTGGTTCAAAATTCGCTTTGCAGTCATATAAAAACTGAATTTCCCATTTAATTACCATTTGTCGCTTAGGCTGCAGATGGTGAGTTGTATGTAACAATTATTTGCATGGATCATGTTTAAATGTATTATGCTCTTTTTTTGTTCTTTTTAAGTGGTTTCATAACGACAGGGTGGCGTAAGGACTACTGCGGTGCGATAAATTCATCTTTGAATTTTTTTCTCTGCTACCAAATTATCAAATATTTTGAAATTTACTTACGTATTGCGATCCTGATAAGCTACTGAGTGATTCTATATACTTGTTTTCCCATAAATGTCCTTTACTTTGTAAAGTCGATATCTTTTGAATACCTGGTACAATAATTGTAGTAAAATTTGGAGAGCTACTTCTGAGCTCATCTCCGAAATCCTTCCAATTCATTTTTCTATTTGTTCTAATATTTATAATTAAAACTTTATCCAAATCATCATCAGTGACTTCTTTTGCTGGGAAACCTATATTTAATAGTTCAACGAAATTACTTAAGGAAATTTTAGTTTTCAGACTATATTAACTTACCCTCATTTATAAATTGATTTATATATTCAGTTCGATTTCTATAAAAAATTTCAGAATATTTGTCTTCGTCAGCATGAAAACCTATAGCACTACTATCCCTTTGGATAGCTTGTGATAATTTAATTTCATATATATTTTTTGGGCTTGGAGCTAATGAAAAGCATACATTGCTATTAGCCTTGCAAACTTTGTAATCATTTAATGTTTTCTTAAATGCCATTGTGTATATTACAGATGCTTTACGATAAGAGCATAAAGTGTCCGTACAATCCAAAGTACTCTCGAATAACCAAACCCTCGCTATCAGGTTCGTTACTTGTATTATATTCAATTCTGTCTCGCTTAGTAATGGGATATCAGTAAATATGAAATTAGTAACGAATGGTATCATATGATTATAATCGTTGGTATGAAATCCTAGTAATAATGGATTAAAAGCTTCTAAGGCAATAGTCGATATATGCTCCTTTATTCTTAACTTGTTTGTTAATGCAGCCAGAGTTAGAGCAGAAACTCCTTCTCCTGTTAAATAATGTTCTTTAATTCAAAATTATCAAAAATCTTCTACTTGGATTTTACCGACTAAATAAACCTTTGTGGTATTATCTGGTAATGCCTCACCAAGGTGCTCTGCAAGATTTTTATAAATTGTCAGAGCCTTGTACATGGAGTCATTGTAAAGATTTGATGCATCGATATACTAAAATTGACAAAAAAATTCAATAATTAATAATTAATTTGTTGGGGAAAAATTGACTGTAAGTAAGTCAGTGAACTTAAATACTTAATTAAGCTGTTAAAAGGGCCTGAAGTAATTAAGTATCTAAAATCTTAGTAAGAGACAAAACATTGTAAATTCCAATTTTAGTGTAACTTATATTTTTCAATATTTTGCATAATACTTTTGAAAAAATTACAAATCTTAGTCCACAGAGCCTTAGTTTGTAGATATTGGCTTGAAATACACTGAACTGAGCTACCAAAACTAAACAATTTTATTTAAACTAAGCGTAGTGATTATTTTACTTTTTCGGCTCACTATGAATTTATCTACCTTTATGTACCTATGTACCATTTCAAAGTTTTAAACTAATAAAATTAGCTGCCTAAATAAAAGTTTCTCAAGAAAATCTTAATACACTTGACCCTAATTAATTAATGCTTTACTAAAATATTTCTAAAACTGCATAGTTTTTAGCAAAAGGTTAAGATTTTTAATTGTTTTCATATAAAATCTTGGAGAAAGCAATTGAGTACCATGTAAGGTATAAATCTTGACTATTTCTACAATACAATATCATACTTTGATTAAAGCAAAAATAACTTCAAAAAACAAAACCCTTCTTTAACGAAAAAATGAAAGGGAAATAACGAAAATGTTGAAGTCTTATTAAAAATTAAGTCAAATCATAAAAAATCTTTCCTTAAAGGTGACATATTTCGCTTTTTCAATAATTTACCTTTCTTTTATAAATATCTGCAATTCATGGGCCTAAAAATTTATTTAGTCAATACTTACATAATGATTTTTGTAAAAAGGCTTTTGTTTTAATTTAATATATTCATTTTCCCAAATATTTCCAGTACTTTGTAGAGTCGATAATGATTTAATCCCTGGCATGATTATAAGAAATGACTGAGCGACGTATTTTTCAACTTCCCTTTTGAATTCGGTCCAGTTAAGTACATTATGCTTTTCAAGATTCGTTATCAAAATTTTGGATAAGTCTTCTTCCGAAAGAGAAGAATGTGGATAACCTAAAGTGAAGATCAAAATAAAATGTTAGAAACTAAGGTTTTAGAAATTGACAAATTTAACCTTGCGTTGTAAATGAATTCACGTCCAGTTTAAACTTGCGGATTAATTCATCTGAAGTACCATGCAGATATCCAAAGCAATTAATGAACAAAAGGAGAAAGGATATTTTTCTCTTAAAATCGAATACTCGTAAAATATACATTCTGGGAAACAAAATAAAATAAAAATTAAGCTAATGCAGGAAATATATGCAACTTAAAAGTAGCATTTAAATATTGATAATTTTCTTTCATTGCCTTTTATTCCTTATATAGTAAGGTGCTGTGACCCTATATTTCTTCCTGGTGTCCATACCCTTGAGGAACAAACATAGTCATGATCGATTATGTGTCGATTATATAGATAGCCAAACGTAGCAAGCACGCTATGCGTGGCTATTGCGATAGAATTAAAGGGTTGGTTCTTGCCGACGACAACAACTTAATTACATTGTCGCCAATGAAATTTTAAAAAAAGTAAGAAGAGCACTAGACTCGAAATAAAGGAGGCTGCAGGAAGCTGATACAGGGACAAGAAAGAACTCGAGACAAAGGAGATAAGTCACCAACAAAAAAACCAGAAGAACTAGTTTTAAATAAATTTCACTTAATTAAAAAAAAACTAATCATATCTAAATCAAAACTAATCCTATTTTAATTTCAAAAAGAAACTAAGGATTAAAAAAGTTTTTGGGAAAGTTTAAAGAAATCAAATTAGAATGAAAAAAAAAAAAGAATAGAAAACATGTGTATAATACTCGAAAGATAAACAAACTTAATTTTTACTTTAAAATATGTTTATATAGTTTTGATTCGTATATAAAAAAAAAAATCCTATTCCCTATTATCCTGAATAACAGCCAATTAATTTATTTGCCAGTTTCAGGGTGCAAAAATTCAAGTTATATCAAAGCCCTATTTTATAGACTGTTGCCAGAAGACAAAATAGTCCTTTTGATTCGTGTAATTAGATTTAATTGGGAAGATACAAACATAATCCAAACTGATTTTAAATTTTATGCTAACTTATGAATACACTAATTTTAATTTACAAATTATATCTTTTTTCTTTTTCCCAATGGTGTCTGGTTTATTTAGTTCAAAAGCAGAAATTAATTTTTAATTGTTTGTTGACCTAAAGTCACGATCACATTCTTTTTTCCCAATTTCATTAAAAGAAAAAAACAAAAACTGACTACCTCCCGTATCTAACCCCCGCAAGGTCAGAGCCCAGACGATCCCAGATCCCAGTGGTCCCAGAAGTCTTTTTGCCTTTTTGCCTTGCAAATGAAACACCAAAAATTTTGCAAAATTAATGTTAATTTCTCAGCATATTTTTCTATTCCAAATTTAAAGTTAATTCTTGGAAATGTGTTTAGAAGTAAAGGAATAATAGTGAATTATTATTAGCTAAACTTGTAGATCACCACTTTTTTCATCAATTTTCTATTTAGAACTTTTTATTTATTCATTAAAAGAAGAGAAATAGAAATTCAAAAGAACTTGTTCAAATTCAACTTGTTCAAATTCAACTTGTTCATTTTTATTCCGAAATCGCAAATCAATGATACCAGAACTTTGAAATGTCAATAACCAAAATAATACCTTAAATTATTTCTTTGAAATTGAAATAACATTACTTATGCCGATTGCTTTATGACATTTTTGAGTCAAATGCATTTTAAACCTGACCTTGTAACTGCCAAAATTGTAAGCAGTTATTGTTAAAAGACTGTGTAAACATTAATAAATTTAAATAGAACGAATACTTTTTAATTATATGCTTTAGATAGTATGAAGGATAGCTACCATGTTTGAAAATAAAAAAGAATCATAATATAAGTTGGGGGTAATTAATCACGACAAACTTTCTTTGTTTCCAATCACAATCTTATTTCTAATATTTATCACTTGATGATTTTATATATCAATAATTAACGATATGAATTTTTCAAAGAACAAATAATATTCTTATTACGTGTCATTATTGGTAATTTAAAGAATAAAGCTTTTAAGTAATTAAAAGTTTTAATGGTTTTATATATTTACCTAGCACAACCAGAAAGTTCAATTTTTGAAAGTCACTTTTGTTAAAATATTTTCACTGAATACTTTTTTAAAAGGCAGAATATTACTTAAATGAAGCCTATGCGATCGCTCTGAATAAAAACTACTTCTTCCAATTTCAATGTGTATGTGTCTTTTTGAATATTAGCACACGTAATTTTTTTTATTAAATTCAAACTATATCAAATTTAGTAAATGATTAAAAGAAACATATGACGCTTTGAAATAAATTAAAAATATAGTATCTCCACATACATTCATATAGTTAGAAACTTTGATATATAAAAGTTCTTTTTAAATTCAAATGAAAGCAAACAATATATGTACATAAAAATTGAAAAGAATGAAAATCAAATAAAGTGTCTAAGAGCTCAGTTTTTCACTTGAATAAATATTGTAAACAATTAACGAAAAAGTTATTTTTATGGTTTAATGTATAATATTGTATTTTAGATCAAATAAACTTATCTGTTTTTCAGAAAAAATATATTTTTCGACCTTCATTTGACTTAAGAGTAAGCTGAGGGGGCCTTTGTAAAAATTTTCTGTTAGTTTAGCTAATAGTAATTCGCTATTACTCCTTTACTTCTAAATTTGGCATTTTCAAGAATTAACTTTAAATTTGGAATAGAAAAATATGGCTTTAGAAAAACTGAATTAGGTAGAATAAATTATTCACCATACTTCTTACTTCTCCGTGCTAATGAAATATTGTTCGAAAACGAATGAAGTTATGTAATTTCTAAAACTATACACTCAGCTTTAAAAAAGAGTCAAATCAAGACTTAAGCTTCAGTCTTAAGTAGATTTTATTAATGTTTCTAATAAATAATTAGAAAAACTCATTTGAATTTTTGAAAAACTTCTTTAATTACTTGAATGAAAAAAATTTTTTACCAACAAGATAAAAAATATGCTTCCGGGATATTTCTGGCACAGTAACAAAATTCTTTGCTATTTGTTAAAAAAATTTGAAATGAGAAAATGATCAGCTTTTTAAGCACGTCTCATTTTGAAGGTCATATGGATTAAGTTTATGCATGGAATTTATACAATTATGGTTATGCTGAATAAAAAACATAACTTTTAAATTTTAAGTAATAAAATATTTTAATAAAAGGCTCTATTAAATTGATGCTTTACAGGTGAAGACGATACTGGAAGTCTACTACTTGATGTTACGATTTGGAACCAAGAAAACAGTTTTTGCTAAGCTGAATACTAAAATAATATTTAATTAAATTTGCCATGTCGCAATATTGAAATCTTTTGCTACAAATTTTGATTACAATCTCTAATTTTGTGAAATGTCCGTAAATAAGTATTCATCTTTAAAAGTTTTATATGGATGTTTTCTCTTAATTTATCTTTTTAGTAATATTTATCCTTTACTCTTAGTATTTATAAAACAATGTTAATAGCTTATTGCAAAATATTTCACCATTGGAAGTAGAAGTCGGTTGAGTTTTCTAAAACAATTTTTCTGATTAATATGCACTGTTATCTAAGCAGTCTATTTTTTAGTATAAATTTAAATAGTTCGTCCAAAAGTAGTAGAGTATTATTCGTTCAGAATATTTTACTTAATCCATGACTAGAAATAGGGATGGGCTAACTTTTGCAAAACATGAGTGCACTTCATGACTAGCCCTTTAAAATGATCATTGATCACCTGCAAAAATTAAACTTATAACACTGTAATCAATGAATTCAACTGCAGAGCTTTCTTCTGAAATCTCACTTTTTGAGTGTTGTTGATCCTATTTCTGATTTTTTTTCTAATTTTTTCACCATTACCTTCAAGATATTTCTGAGATCTTTTTTAATGTATTATTGCCTGCTTTTGCTTATCTGCCCCATTCTTTACCAAATTTTCCACTTTCTTCTTTTACTCTTCTATTACTTTCCTCCACGTTTCGGCTAAATAGTATAATTTAATTTTATCCATTGTACGTGCTTTACTTCTCCTTAAATAGTTTCAATAACTTGGTAATTGAACACATGTTTTACTCGTGTTTACTTTCTCACTTTAAATCAACTCGCGATCTCGCTTCTACACTTTTATTGAAACTGTAAATGCCCCACGACTCTGCTTATTCGTAGATATTATTCATAATTCCACTTCTGACACAAACTGCTACGGAAATCAATACAATGAGCTGCATAGTAGTGAAATAAAAATGATAGAGTTGTTTGAATGACTCTAGCCGACTCGTCTTACATAGAATTTTTCACATTCATTACCTAGACAAATTTAGAGCCTAGGATTCTATATATTTATACAATAAATCAAGCTTTGTATTTATTGATTAGAAAATATACGCTCTTGAATTATATATCATCTGTATTGGTTACTTTTTTTCAAACTCACAATAGAATATTAAATTATAGATTTCAGTACTTGAATAACAGTGTTTGAATAAATTAATTTTACGAAACGAATTCTCTTAAGCTCAACAAGTTTTTCTTAAAACAAAATTAGGTTACAGCACTGAAGGATTCTTTTAGTGCTTGGTCTATTTACCAATTCTATAAGCATGCTCAAATAACGCTTGCTTATATATTTAAGATCTTTTGTGAAAATAGCACAAAATACTCTAAAGGCATGATACCTTGTGTGCAAGATAATACGCTTGAAAGTCAATATTTCTATTATGCCTGGGACTCACTAGCGCTTAGCGGCACAAAATTTAGCGTTAAATGCTAATGAGTCCATTAGTCTCCACTGAATTGGTATATAGCCTGAGTTAGGCACTAGTTCAGTAATATTCTAGTTAGTCCACTCCGATTGGTATTTAGAAAAACTCTCCATTTTTACTATGCTAAGTCGTCTCTACACGCTAAACGCTAGTGAGTCCCAGGCATTAAAAAACATCCAATATTATGCATGTCAACAAATTTCTCCTGTAGCATAGTTTTATCAAGGTGCTTTAATTCCGCTAAAATTATGCAAAATGAACTAAAAATATTGTATAAACTTTAATTAATTTTTCTAAACCTCAGCAATAGCTGAATCCGTTACTATGTGCATTCTACAATTGTAGCTGGTTTAACTATGAAAACAATGTTTAACGATTTTTTAACTTTATAAAACTATGTGCACTTTTATGTTGCCTTTAAAGTTAAAACTTATTTTAACACACAATACGCTTCTTGTATAAATAGCTTCATATTATTTTGATTATATCTTATTGAGTGTTCTCCAACCAGCTTTTTATTACATTGTGTTCTCATACCGGAATTAATAATTTTGTGACTCAAATCAAATAATTTGCAAATTTTTTGCCAGACTACACTGGATTAATTACTAGAATGGGTTGATTTCTTTGCAAAACTAAGCAATAAATTTTTAAAATATATTTTTATAGTAAATTACCAAAACTTAAAACCAGTAGTTCATCAGCAAGTAATTTAAAAAGTGATGGCAAATATCTACAGCACAAAAAACAGGGTGATTATAAAATGAATTTTCATTCATTTACATTGAGAAATTTTTAAAAATCACTTTTGATGTATCTTTTTCTATTCTGCAGTAGTAACAAGGTGGCAGAATTATTTCAATTATAGCCTGAAAATATCTGATTTTCTAGTACTGATTTTGCTTTGTACCAGAATCGAAGTATCCTGAATTAAAAAAGGCTGCTTGTCGAATTATTTCAATATTAGGAACCACGTACTTATGTAAATCATTTTATTCCACTTTGAAATTCGTGAAATCTAAACACCGATCGGTATTAACTAATCAGCATCTCAAAGAATTACTAAGAAGTGCTGTCACCAATTATTCACCAAACTTTTAAAGAATTATCAAGAGAAGCAAAATAAATGTGTTTAATTTTTAATACTTAAATTCAATATGCATATTTTGTACTTTTATGTTTCCAATAAATAGATGTTATATTTAGAGAATTTTTTTAACACCTTTTTTGCATACCTTTTAAATGCGTGTTTAATTGCGGCTCGCGAAAAATTTCAAATTTTGAAAAATGGCTCGGACTACCAGGGGTCTTGGCCACCCCTGCTATATAGAATAAACCCATATGAAAAACCATGGGCACAGACCCCATGTTGATCGGAGTTATAGGGCACAAGTTATAAGAGTTGAAATTCACAAAATTCCTATTAAAAAAAACTGCTTGTCCGATTTGAATGAAACTACTTTTAAATTAAAGAGCGTAAAAAAGTAGGAAACAGGTGTTTTTGCATTTTTCTATTTAATTGATTTTAAGGGGTGAAAATATCACTCAAAGTTTCACCCCCACCCCCTGGATTAAATTAAAAAAATTTTTTTTTCCTGCTGTTTGCTTCCATTTTCCTATTCTTTATTATATTTTATATTATTTATTTAAATATATATATTTTTATTCTATATATACACATTTATGTGAGAGAACCATCATGAAAAATATGTGAACAGAAGAACCGTTTTTCCGCAGATAGAAAAAAACAAGAGTCTCTTATTTTTCGATTTACTATAACATATTTAAGTTTGAACGAAATCGGAGGCCGACACTTCGGGTACCTTCCAAGTAAAATGCAAATTGAAATTTTCGGGGATGTAAACAATATGTCAAACCATTAGTTATCGTTTTAGTGTTTTATGTAAAAAACCTTTATAAGGAAGTAGAGGTAAAAAATCTATTGTTTTTTAACTGAAGCCCAGATTTTTCCGTAGAGAAAGCTTAATTTTCAAAATTTTATTGATTACAAAATATAAGCACAAAAAATAGATAAAAAACTTATTTTAAAGTTTTCAAAGCCGTGTATCCATTATATTAATTAACGGATGAGAATATTGAAAACTATCTACAAAATGTAAACCTCTCAGCATGTAAGTTTTTTTATTTATATATTTATGTAACAATTCTAAAGCGGAAAACAATGTAAAAATTATTTGACCCAATTAAGCTTAGAAAAAAAGGTTTTTCCAAAAACATATTTTGGTAAGCATTGGATATCGCTTGAAACTTGAATCAATGAGAACTATTTCTGATATCAAAAATCTGCTGTCACTTTTATATTTAACATTATTAAAATTGTGAAACTATATTTTAAATGGCTAAGTATATTTATTTATATTCATATACATAAAAATATTTATTCACGGTTAAGGGTAATTCCACTCTCAGATTTGATTCGTTGAAAGCGGTATATACCAGTATCAAACAAATGGAATAAAGGAAGAGTTGAACATTTTTGGTTTAACTTATCACATATCTCATAGTATTCTAATTTTCCTAGTTTCATCATGACAAACATTTGCGAAGCTTCCTTCCGGGAGCATAAAACATCCTTGCAATTAAATGTATTATTGAAAAGCCAAACTTCATTTAGTGATTTTTGTGTTTCTAAATTATCTAGTTCTTCCTTGCTTAAAGATTTCATATCACCAATTATAAACTCAATAAAGAAATTATCAAGACTATTATATAAATCCATAGCAAATTTTAATACTATTGGATTGAAAGCTGTAAAGCGAGTGTAAGATAAACTACTTCTAGCCTTTAATTCTTGGGCTGTAACTGCTAAAGAAAGTGCTGAAACTCCTTCTCCTAAAATAAAGTTTTTTGGATTTGTTTTCAATATACGGATTTAAAAATAATTACCAATCAAATGTATACCCGTGATATTTTCTGGCAAAACATCAAATAAAGCTTTTCCAAAGCTCTCATAAATGGTTAGAGAATAATACATCGAATTATTATATAAATCTTTTGTGTTGATGTACTGAAAATATTTAGAAAAATAGTTAATTATTTTGGTAAATTTTTGAAAAACTAATGAATCCTTTGTATTTGTTGTAAAATGCTTTTAATTCTCGGCTTTCATTCTTTGCATTTTGCAAAATGGAGTGAAAATTTTCTGAAAAAGGTTTTCTTGGTAGTAAATGAAACCCACCTTACCTGTTTTTGTACATTACGCTGAATCAATAAACTGAACCAAAACCAAAATTTGTGATAATTTAGATAATGTAAGTTTTCTAAAAATCAGGTTGCTTAGATGTTAAGCGTTTAGCTTATCAAGCCAAGGATTTATAATTCGAATATAATTGTGGTATAAACTTTCAATGAATCATTTGAAATGGTTTATTAAAAAAACTTTAATGTGTTAGAACTTATACCTAGGGTATTCACAGTAGAAAAGTTAAAAAAAACTTTCAGGGTATTAAAAGAACTTTTGCCTGAAACGGTGAAATTTCATTGGTTTCCTTGGCTAGAAGTAAGAACATTTTACAGAAGTTCTATGGTAGAATATTTTTCCAGTACTTAATTTGAAATGACGAATTACAAAAAAAACTTTCAATTTTTTAAACTTCAACAAAATAATGAGATATTATTATTTCATCAATCAATCAAAATATTTTGCATTGTCATAAAAATTCAGTAAAAAATTCGGGATATTTTATATAGTAGAGTTACTGAATGAAAAATAAATTATTTTTTTGGTTTCATTTCAGAGTCATTTGACTGAATAAGAAAAAAAATATAATTTTTTCATACATATTGACATCGTGCATCAGATTTCAAAACTTCGACATATTCATTGAACTCTCCTTGTAGAGCTGAATCAATTTCATTTCCTGGTATAAGTATTGTAAAATCTTGTTGACTGCAATCTTTTAGATTCTCCTTTAAGCTTAACCAAGGTATTTTAATTCCTGTTCCTAAATTTGTTATATTAAGCTTAGTTAACTCATCTTCCGTAAGATTTATTTGTTCAAAACCTAAAAATAAAGTTTTAATATTTTTCAAACTAAAAACTGTAAGAAATGTTTTTTGTTCACCCTTTTGTGAAAATCTTTTAAGAGCATTTTTTGATTTATTCACAAAAATATTTGCACGGTTTTCATCATAGACAAAATAATTTACAATGAAAGGCTTCTTAAGAACCAAATTTGTAACCCGAAAAACACCTACGTTATTAACATTATCACTGATAGAATCCAGGCATCCACTACCATTCAATCTACAAATATCAAAACTTTCCAGATCATTTTTCCGTACCATCATAAGCAAATTAGTGGTTTCTCGGGCATAATTTATAGTATTATTATCGTCTGTGCGATTCACAAACAGCCATACTTTGAGCTGTTCCATTGATTGCAAAGTTTCCAATTCGTTATCACTTATCAGCGCTTTATCCCCAATTATAAATTCAGTAAAAAAAATATTTGAGAAATTATAATCGCTTGTAAGAAAGTTTAATAGAACAGGATTGAAAACTGTAAAAATTAATCTACTTTTAGGGTTTTTAAGGGTTAAGTTATTTCCTACGTTAGCTAAGGTAAGGCCAGAAACTCCTTCTCCTGCAAAATAATTTTTGGATGATCTTAAAATAAAAGTATTACTTTCTAATTACCAATCAAATAAAATCCATCCATTTCTGCAGGCAAAATATCACTTAACTTTTTTCCAAATCCCTTATAAATTTTTAAAGCAGCATATGTAGAATCAGTGTAGAGATTGGCTGCATCTATGTACTAAATTAATGAAAAATATATGCAAATAGTAACTAAACTCAAACCGGGATTGTAATAAAATCAATCAAACAAGCAGATTAAATGAGAAAAATCAAAGAAAAAGAAGATTGTTGCTACCAATTCACAAAAGATCTATCTTCATAAGAAATAAAATGTGGTTCAAAATTTATTTTGGAGTCATATAAAAACTGAATTTCTCATTTAATTACCATTTGTCGCATTTGTCGCTTAGGCTGCATATGGTGAGTTGTATGTAACAATTATTTGCATGGATCATGTTTAAATGTATTATGCTTTTTTTCTTGTTCTTTTTAAGTGGTTTCATAACGAGAGGGTGGCGTAAGGACTACTGCGGTGCGATAAATTTAACTTTGAATTTTTTCCTCTGCTACCAAATTATCAAATATTTTGAAATTTACTTACGTATTGCGATCCTGATAAGCTACTGAGTGATTCTATATACTTGTTTTCCCATAAATGTCCTTTACTTTGTAAAGTCGATATCTTTTTGATACCTGGTACTATGATTGTAGTAAAATTTGGAGAGCTAATTCTGAGCTCATCTTCGAAATCCTTCCAATTCATTTTTCTATTCGTTCTAATATTTATAATTGAAATTTTATCCAAATCATCATCAGTAACTTCTTTTGCTGGGAAATCTATATTTAATAGTTCAAAAAAATTACTTAAGGAAATTTTAGTTATCAGACTATATTAACTTACCCTCATTTATAAATTGATTTATATATTCAGTTCGTTTGCTATAAAAAATTTCAGAACATTTGTCTTCGTCAGCATAAAAATCTATAGCACTACTATCACTTTGAAGAGATTGTAGTTTCTTAACTTCAAATACACTATTTGTATTTAGAAGTTGTAATGAGCATTTATTGTCATTAACTCTACAAACTTTATAGTTTTTTAATGTTTCATTAAATGTCATTGCGTAAATTTCTGATGCTTTACGATAAGAACATAAAGTGTCCATACAGTCCAAAGTTCTCTCAAATATCCAAACTCCTTGTACCAGTTGCATTGCTTGTATTATATTCAATTCTGTCGTGCTTAGTAATTGTATATTAGTAAATATGAAACTAGTGAAAAATGTTTGAATATGATTATAATCGTTTGTATGAAATTCTAGTAATAATGGATTAAAAGCCTCTAAAATAATAAACGGTATATGCTCTTTTACTGTTATTTTGTTTGTTAAAGCAGCCAAAGTTAAAGCAGAAACTCCTTCTCCTGTGAAATAAGTTTTTTTTAATTCAAAATTATCAAAGAGCTTCTACTTGGACTTTACCGACTAAATAAACATCTGTCATATCATCTGGTAATACTTCACCAAGGAGCTCTGCAAGATTTTTATAAATTGTCAGAGCCTTGTACATGGAGTCATTGTAAAGTTTCGATGCATCGATGTACTAAAATTGACAAAATAAATTCAATAATAGAAAATTAATTTGTTATAGAAAAATTGACTGTTAGTAATTTAGAGAACTTAATTATTTTGCTAAGCTGTTAAAAGTGTCAAGACACAACATAGTAATTGCCCTTTTTACTATTAATCAAATTTTTCAAAATTTGTGTTGCTAAACCTTTTAAAATAATTAATTTAATAAATTTTTAGGTACTGCCAAGGTGTTCAATTAAGTTTTACATTCCGAACAATAAGAAAAACACAATATGCTCAGTTTTTACAAATTTTGCATACCTCACTTGGCTAAACATAGCTTGAATTGTACTGAATTTTGCTAGGAACAAAACTTAAAAGCTTATTTGAACTAAGCGTCATCATCATATTTAACTTTTTCTATTCAATATGATTCTTTCCTTTTTTATATACCCAAAAACCATTTCGAACTATTAAGTTAATAAAATTAGCTGCCTAAAACAAAAGTTTCTCAAAAAAGTATTAATACACCTGCCATTAATTAACTTATGCTTTCCTAAAATATTCTTAAAACTGCACAGGTTTGGGGAAAAGTTTAAGATTTTTAATTTTTTTTATATAAAACTTTACACCAAGCAATTGAGTACCATGTAAGGTATAAATCTTGACTATTTCTAGAATACAATATCATACTTTGATTAAAGCAAAAATAACTGAATAAAACTTCAAAAAACAAAACCTTTTTTTAACGAAAAAATGAAGAGGTGACTTAAAATTAAGTCAAATTATAAAAAATTTTTTCTTAAAGCTGACATATCTCGCTTTTTCAATATTTTACCATTCTTTTATAAACATCTACAATTCCTGAGCTTAAAAATTTATTCAGTTAATACTCACATAATGATATTCTAAAAAGGAATATTGTTTTGATTTAATATATTCATTTTCCCAAATATTTCCAGTACTTTGTAGAGTCGATAATAATTTAATCCCTGGCATGATTATAAGAAATGACTGAGCGACGTAGTTTTCAACTTCCTTTTTGAATTCAGTCCAATTTAGTACATTATGCTTTTCAAGATTCGTTATAAAAATTTTGGTTAAGTCTTCTTCCGAAAGAGAAGAATGTGGATAACCTAAGGTGAATATCAAAACAAATTGTTAGAAACTAAAGTTTTAGAAATTTACAAAATTAACCGTCTATTTTAAATGAATCCACGTCCTTTTCAAACTTGCGGATTGATTCATCTGAGGTACCATGCAGATCTCCAAAACATTGTATGAACAAAAGGAGAAAGGATATTTTCCTCATAAAATCACAAACTTGTGAAATAAACATTCTGTAAAACAAAATAAAATAAAAATTGAGCTAATACAGGAAAAATATGTATATCAGATTAGCTTTTGACTTCTGGCATAGAAAATATTGGGCACTTACTCTTATTCTGATTCATTTTCAAATAATTCTGTGAAGGCGCTAAATCTATGTGTAAAAATCTTAGACTATCGCTCAGTAGCTTGATAAACTTTATAGAATAATTGCAATACTAAGCGAACTTGCTTTTTTTCTTTGTTTTTAGGATTGTTAAGTTTTAAATATTTGAAGTTTAAACTTAATAGCAATACTTTTAGCATTTTTTTTCTTTTTTGTGTTTGAATATGAAAAAAATTAATAAAATAAAAAACAAGGTTTTCAGATAGAAGTCTAATTCACTTCAAAAGCCTGAAAATGAGCTCCTATTATTTTTTTATAGATAGCTCTCATAACTATTGATGCGAAATTTCATGCGGAAACATAGTTGGATTTCATTCTAATGAAATGAACTATAATAAATGAAAATCCATATACTCCCAAATAATGTGTAAAATTATTTCGGTTTAGTTTTCCAAATTCCACTAGCTTAAAATTTAAAAGTTGCATTTTAGATATTGATAATTTTCTTTCCTTGCCTTTTATTCCTTACATAGCAAAAACTCGAGGCAAAAGAGATGAGCCCCCAATAAAAAAACAAAAGGAACTAATTTTTGATAAATTATAAAGTAAATTATAAAAAATATTCAAAAAAGGCCAAAAAACTAATGAATTTTGATTATTAGTATATTACATAATAAATAAAAATTTGCCCCAAAAATAAGCTTAATCTTACCAAGAAAACACACATTTTCACTTAATTAGAAAAAAACTAATCATATCTAAATCAAAACTAATCTTATTTAAATTTCAAAAAGAAACTAAGGATTACAAAATGAAAAAAGTTTTTGGGAAAGTTTAAAAAAATCAAATTAGAATAAATTAAAAAAAGAATAGAAAACATGTGTATAATACTCGAAATATAAACAAACTTAATTTTTACTTTAAAATATGTTTATATAATTTTAATACGTTTATACCAAAAAAATTCTACTCCTTATTATCGTGAATAACAGCAAATTACTTAACAATGAATTTATTTGCCAGTGTCAGGATGCAAAAATTCAAGTTAAAATAAAGCCCTACTTTATAGATTGTTGCCAGAAGAAGACAGAATATTCCTTTTGATTCGTTTAATTAGATTTAATTGGGAAGATACAAACATAATCCAAATTTCTGTTGTTGTTCATGTACAAAATATAAAATAAACTATTTATAGGCATAATAACACTTCTATGAAATCAAGGATGATATAATATTAGTTAAAAGAAGATAACATAAAGAATTTGAATGTAAAAATTTATTATGTTAAGTTGTTTAGGACTCAGACGAGAAGCCCTTAAGAAAGCGAACTCTAAACGTTTAAATATTATTAAACTTTTTAGTATTTTACATAAAAATCTTTTTGGTACTTTAATATTTTTACCTTGCCATACCTGCTTCTTGGCCTAGACTAAAAGACAAATAACTTAGTTCCTAGAATTTAAATTTTTGCTCTAGCTATTAAAATGTCAAGTATATTAATTAAAATTTGATGTAATTATAGCAGAAACCTAAGGCTATGTCTAGATCAGCGTTTTAGACAGCGATATTATAGGAGCTCTAATGCTCGGTTATACTCAGTTTGACTGTAATTATTACATTTTTACAAATCTTTTAGAAAAGTATAATGGGTACCTTTCAAATTATTTTACCGTAAAATATAATGCATTACTATGAACACCATTAAAACTTGAATGTTTTTATTTTTGCCGTGTGGTTTTAAGCTCACGCTCTAATTTTTTTTTTTGTTTTAAATTTTAGACTATAATTTCAAAAAATAATATAAAAAAATTTTTTAAAGTATATTCCCACTTATATTTCTCATTCATTCCCATTCAGTGCGTTTGTTTTTTGTTTTTCTCTGAATTCGGAATTCGTTTTATTTATTTTTCTCAAGTTTTTCTCTCATATAAAACTAAAGAGTAGTTTATTAAATATAATTAAGGAATCAATATTTGAACTAACTATATTAACATCAATTATTATCCACTGCCAGCTCAGAAAAATTTATTTGAACTTGATTGGCAAAATAGAAAAGATTTTATTAACAATTTGAAATTTGTACATTATGCAAGCTAATAGTAGAAATATAAAAAGAAACCTATTTACATCAAGTTATTAAGGAAGCAACCGAATCTAACATATAATTTAAGCTTATATTCACTTTGTTAACGTTCAAGATACTAACAATAAGTCTGAAAATATACTTACGTGGCAAAGGATGACACAAAAAATGAAATTTCTATAACTCAATTTTATTCGAATGGATGGTCAAGTATTGAGCTTAGAGGTTCATACGAATTTGAAATCCAATTTTAAATCTAAAAGCTAAGTTTGTGGACAATACTTTTATGATATTTTATATATTTTATTCGATTGTGAAATTCTGGTAACAAGTGAAAATATAGTGGATGTTAAATTTATAAGAAAAAATGAAAGAGTTTTTATTTTCCAACAAAGCAATGCGATAAATTTGAATTAAAACTTTCTGTTCAAATAACCCACAATATTTCGATTTGCTCTTGTAAATCGAATATGATTTCACTAAAATAAAGAATATTGTTTATACTGCTAAAATTTAAAAATAAACTACAAAAGTAATTAAAAAGTAGTGTATTTTTTACTTACTTAGCACAACTAGAAAGCTAAATTTTTGAAAGTCACTTTTGTAAAAATATTTTCACTGAAAACTTTTCTAAGGCAGAATTTTACTTTTTTTGCTTATATAAAGCGAAACGCAGAATCAGTTCAAATGAAAATTTCTTTGCCAAATTCAAAATTTATGTACCTTTTTGCCACATGACTTTTTTTATTTTTTTTTAAATTTTGTTAATTATCGAAAATAATTCCTTAAGGTGAAACAAGTAGAGCTTTTTGATAAATAAAAGAAATATGACGACATATATTCATACAATTCCATACAGCTCTTCTGAAATTCGTATGAAAGTAAGAAAGAGATCTTACATGAATTTATAATTCGATAAGATCTCATTTTTTCACTTGAAAAGACTGCAACCAAAAAGGTGTTTTGTAAGTGGCCTACATTGCCAATTATTTTTCTATAATATGCATTGGCAGATCTCATAAACTCTTTGTTTTATTTTTGTAAGCAAATATTTGCAGACCTTAGCTTCTATTTGGCTCTTCTGAGAACTTATTTTTGATTACTAATATAACTATAACTTAAATATTAACAGTTTACGTGTAATTACTAGATAAAACTAAGTCTTATTTAATATATAAAATTTTACCATCAATTAAAAATTTTATTTTATAAAAGAATATCAAGTCAAATCCAGAATAAAGCTTCAAATTTAAGTAAAGTTTATAAATGCTTATAATAAATTATTTAAATAATTCAATCCCAGAATTATCATTAAGCATAACTATTCTAGCATGAATTAGAGTGTAAGGGATTTTATTTTTCTTTCTCAAAAAAAGAATATTTTTCATCATCATAATGAATCGTGCACTAAGGCCATTTTATTTTATCAAAATACTTTAAAGACCCTAATTATTAGACTCCCTTGGTTACATATTTTTCAATTCTGTGTTGAACCTTTGAATTAAATTTCCTCAACAAGTGTCCTTGTATTTAAAAAATTTTTTGATATTAGAGAAATATAAAAATTAGTATCATAGAGAAACGAATAAATAGAAATACGGAGTACATATAAGCCAAATGAGCTACAGAGTTTCAGCAAATATAAGACTCAAGCTACAATTAGAAGAAAGCATTGAAATAAATTCCCAAAAGAAAAAGAACAAATAAAAAATTATTAAAAAAATAAATTAATCAAGGAAGAATAGAAATATATTCAGAAGTAAATGATAAGAACTAAAATAAAGTTCAACAATGCCTTAAGCCTTGTACAGACCAATGCGTTTTTCATTCGCACGACGGACAAGGTTGTAAAGCGGGTGATGCATTTGCTCTAGCTATATAGCTAGAACAAAAATTTTTGTTCCATAAAGATCACTTTATGGCCTTCAAAATTTTTCTTTTACTTTAAATTTTTGTTGTGCTTATTCTAAAAGGGATAAAAATGATTTTATTACTTTTAGAGAAGCATTTTGTGGCCTTCAAAACTTTTGGTGTACCTCTAAAAATGATAAAATCATTATTTCCTATCCCTTTTAATATAAATACAACAAAAATTTCAAATACAACAAAAATTTCCATTAGAACTAAAATTTAAAATACAACAAAAATTTTGAAGGCCATAAAGTTTCCTTTTACTGACAAAAAACAAAAACAAAACATTTTTCTTCTAGCTATGGCCAGAGCGAATATACCACCGGTTTTATGACCTTAGGCGTCTAGCGAATAAAATTCGCTTTGGTCTGTACAAGGCTTTACAAGGAGCACAAGAGCTCAAAAATGAAGAAGAATACAAACGTCAAATTTCAGTATGTTACACTAGGAAGACATTGCATAGCGGTATTATTGAAGCTTACCAAACTTTAAAATTCAAGATTTATTATCCAAAACTACAAAAACACATGCAATTCGTTACTATCGTCAACAGATTAACGAAATGTGCAATAGTATATTTAATCGGTGGCAGAAATTGGGTAAAAAAGATTGCAATAATAGCAATGTATATAGCTACTTGTAAGAAACCGAAAAAGATTATTATAGACAATGAATTCTAGTCAGAATAAATGAAAAGACATCTGCAGGAAAATAAATCAGAGGTACACTGGAGCTAGCCAAATAGCCATACTGGGAATGAAGATGTGGAGAGGTTACATTTCACGTTAATAGAAAAACTACAAACGATTGAAGAAGAAATTCAATTAGAACCCAAAAATAAACAAAGCCATAGTGAATCATAAAAATAGATATCATTCTACGATAGAGATGACACCCAAAAAAGTAATAGTTCAGCAGATTTTTCAAAGATTACACAAAAAATTGAAAGTAGGAATATAAAATACATCGTTAAGCTAAATAGAACCAAAGAAAAAACCAAGAACGTAGAATAGAGGCATTCATTAAGAACTACAAAAGACTAAGGCACAAAGCCTAACCCCATTTCCAAAAGTATTCATTAGCAAATGTATATGTTACAAAAATTAAAGCCCATATAAATTTTCAGGTAACTATAATAACGATAAATGGATTATTATAGATTCATCTAATACAAGAAGAGGGAAGTTATGTAAAAGTTATAATAAATGAAGTAAAAATGTGTAACGAAACAGATACCATTCTACATATGATAGACATTCTAGAAATTACTCAAACCCTTTAAATATTAGAACACAATATTGAACACTTAACAGTGGATCATAGATTAGCATTAAAGACATTATATAAAGTGCAACCGGATAACAGAGGAAAGTTAAATTTCCTTTTCATAGACAGACATATATCGTACTAAGCAAATTTGACTTCCTTTAGATACATGAAATCAAGAAAATCATGTTACGAAGTAATTAAGGATATTATAAAATGATAAGAAATATTAGATTAAGAAAAGAGTTTTTTAGTCATGAGATAGCTCTCAAGTACAACACTCAAGTTAATTAAAAAGGTCGAATTGCAAAATATTTTAATATTAGTGAATCTTTATAATCAAAATAATAAACTTATTAATAAAAGAAATTTTTGGATTTTGAGTATACATAATAAAAAAGTCAGGGGAAGACATTAAAAAAATTTATGTTTCAATTCTCAGCCTTAAATTCTTCCTTTATTTGTTGGAAGCGGAATATACCTAAATCCTTCAAACCAAACAAAGCAAGAGGTAAACAGTTTTGGTTTAACCAATTAGATATCTCATAGCTTTCTAATTTTCCTTGGTTCATCATGACAAACATTTTCGAAGCTTCCTTCCGGGAGCATAAAACATCCTTGCAATTAAATGTATTATTGAAAAGCCAAACTTCATTTAGTGATTTTTGTGTTTCTAAATTATCTAGTTCTTCCTTGCTTAAAAATTTCATGTCACCAATTATAAACTCAATAAAGAAATTATCAAGACTATTATATAAATCCATAGCAAATTTTAATACTATTGGATTGAAAGCTGTAAAGCGAGTGTAAGATAAACTACTTCTAGCCTTTAATTCTTGGGCTGTAACTGCTAAAGAAAGTGCTGAAACTCCTTCTCCTAAAATGAAGTTCTTTGAATTTGTATTTAATATTACGATTTAAAAATAATTACCAATCAGATGTATACCCTGGATATTTTCTGGCATCAAACAAAACTTCTCCAAAGCTCTCATAAATGTTTAGAGAATATTTCTTGGCTTACAAAATTATTCAGTTAATACTCCCATAATGATTTACTAAAAAGGAATATTGTTCTGATTTAATATATTCATTTCAATGCTTTGTAAAATCGATAACAATTTTATCCCTGGCATGATTATAAGAAATGACTGAGCGACAAAATTTTTAACTTTCTTTTTGAATTCAATAAAATTAAGTACACAATGCGTTCTGAGATTCATTTTAAAAATTTTGTCTTCTTCCGGAAGGGAACAATTTGGTTTACCTAAAGTGAATATAAAAATAAAATGTTAGAAACTAACTTTTATAAATTGACATATTTAACCTCGTGTTGTAAAAAAATCTACCTCCTATTTAATTTTGCGAATTGATTCATCTGAGGTGCCATGCAGATATTTAAAACATTGCATGAACAAAAGTTTTATGTTCCTCGTAAAATAAATATTCTAAATGAATGAGTTGCGTTTGACCTCTAGCATAAAAAATATTTACCATGGTCTTCTGTATCTTATACGTATCAATTATAAGATCAATTGAAATCCGTTCATAATCTAATTATAGAATGTCAACTCGTGGGAAATAATTTTTAATAAATATAACTTACTCTTATGCTCACAATTGAAACATATGTCCTGCAACACTTTTGTATATCTAATTATAGAATGACTAAGATTCCAGTAATATTTCCCACGCTGCTATTTTTAGATTTTTATCTTTTGTAGTGAAGATATAAAGCAGACTTATTTTAAGGCTTAATCCTCGATTGTGTTTTAGTTTCATAAAAGTAGTCACTCCCTCAAGAGTGTTCTTTTAACCTATTCAAAAATGCAAGAATCTCTAGAAAAAGGATTGTTATCAAAGCAATACTATGAAGTTTCGTCAGCGAATTCATACCACAGGAAGGTAATAACGAATATTTTTAGTCTTACTTATCAATTTTTTTAATGTAATTGAATATCTAGACATATAGTGCTAAAAATGCTCAATCACCAGATGATCTTTTATCAGAGCTTTGTGTAACTGAGGAAGCAACAAAATTTCTAAGTGGATATATAACTTGTGCTGTCGAAGCAAAAAAATTTTTACTTAAAAACGGAATATCACCAGAATTTCTTAAGTGTTTGCCATCATATAATGTAGCACATGATAAAATGAATGAAAGTTTAAAGAATTGCTCTAAAAAAGGATTAATTCAAAGTAATAAAACAGTTTCTAGTAATTCTGTTCAAAATAAACGTGAAATTCTTAATAAAATCAGAACAAAGATAATTGAAAGGAGACGTCAAAAGTTAGCTATTGGTATTTGGCAAAAAATTTGGCGGCCGTGGTGATATTTTTATACAAAAATCTTTAAAATGTTAATAAAATTTCATAATTTTGTAGTTGTTCCTTTAATATTTGATTTTGGTTTAATTTATGTAGGAAACTTTAAGTAGAAGGGAGAATGAGTTATTAGTTAGAATTATTAAGACTTATAGTAAGTTTTGTTTTTTTATTGGTATTGAAAATCATAGGAATTCTGATCTATATACAAATTATATCTTAAGCCTAAAACATGATCCTTTATGTGGAATTTTTCCGTCAACTTCAAAAAGCTTTAATAGTTTGAACTTTCTTACATAAATTACCGTGTAGTTTTGGCTCTCCCTTACATTGTATCAAAGTGAAATTAGTAATTATTTTGTTATCTGAAGACTGATCAGCTAATCTCATCTTGGTTAATAGTTCAAAGAGATTATGTTTATTAAAATTATTTTGTAAATTGGAGAAAAATAAAGTTGTACGGATTTTTTTATGTGAGTTATAAATAATACAAAAAACTTCAAATTGAAAGAAAAAAATTTATTAAATAATTCCAATGGAAGATATGAAGTTGAAGTAACAATTCAACTAATTAAAAACCAACCATCTATAATTAGTGTGGCCATCTCATTTTTTAGCATATGGGCACATTTGGCTTTTGAAAACATTACATTTTGAAATAAAAACAGGACAATTTCGGGGACACTTTCTTTTATTAAAAAAATGTTTTGCTGACAAAAAATAAAGCTAATGAATGTAAAAACTAGGCTTTACTGCTAGAGCCTGCTTTTTCCTCAATGTTTTCTCTCTTCTGTGGGCTTAAGCTTTTTCTTTTAATTTTCAGGACAGTTCTCTTTTTCTGGTAAAACTTTTCCTTTCAAATAGCAGAACTGAAACAGTATATCATTAGCAAGAACCATCTCTTCATTTTTAACAGAATTAGTGATCTCACTAGGACGCTTCATAAATGACAGCTGGCCAACCGAGTGTAATATTCCCACAAATAAATTAAAATTTAAATACAAATCAATCAATAATAAAATTAAATACAAAAATTATACATATATTTTTAATCAAATATTGAAAAGGTAAAAATATGCATAAAAATTCTTGTCATTAAATATTTTAATACAGAATACAGAAACACGATCACGTATCTCGTAGTGTTTGATAGTAGTGATGTTAGTTTTACGTAATTTCTAGTAAAAGTTTAAAATTTTAAATTCTAATAACCTTAAAGTTGTGAAAAATTTACATTTTTCTGTAAGTTTTGTCTCTTGAGCAGTATAGGACTTTACTAAGTATGTATAACAATATCATTTGAAAAATATAAGATATTTTATATAATTTAATACGTTGACCAATGTGCAAAAGTTACCAAAAGGTTTTACTTCCAATTTTGGAAATAAGCTTACTAATAAAACCGAAAAGACTAAAGCAGATCTCAAACTGCCCAGAAGTAAACGATTCTATGCGAAAAGCATGCAACTAAACTTTTTAAATATAGTACACAAAATTTATCGTTTCTGAAAAATTTTTTATTATTCAAATGCTTTCTTTCGTTTAAGTATTAAAAATCCGAACATTAATTAAATTGTTAATAACTTTTATGCTCTTAAACGAACTGTCATAAGCTGAAACGCATGTTTCCAAAATTCAAAAATTGAAATTTACAATAAGCTAGTCAAATAGTATTTAAAAGGAGTAAAGATTTTTGTTTTAGTATTCTCTATAAATTGAATTATTATATGAAAATTTTTTGAATTATTGCTTAATTTTTTCAGTTTTTTTGATAATTATACAATTTAAACTTACAAATGTAGGTATATGACAAAAACAATTTGAACTAGATATGAAAAACCTTTTAACATTTCTAGTAACAACAAATCTTATCAATTGAATTTTAAAGGTTTTTTTGTCTTTTCTATAACATATTTATATATTTACATGTTAATATTTTTTAATAAAAGATCTTTTGTGAAGAATATTTGTGAGGGCTTTTGGTTTAATTTTAAGATCTAGAATAACGTCTAAATTTAAAAATAAATATCTATTGAATTAATTACTTTTTTCTACATAGTATATTGATTGAAATTTAAGTTAATAATTATTCCTTAAAATTCAATGCAAATACCATGCATTATTAAATATAAACAAAGAAAACTAAAGTTTTGTAGTATCAATGTTAGCAACAATTTCTTTTACAAACGAAAACTTGCCAGTTATGAGTTTTCAAAGCACTTTAAACTTATTTCATATATTCATACATATTTTAATTAATTAACAGCATTATTTTTTCATACTTTTTATGTATAAAGCTATTTACAAGTTACAAAATCTACTTTTGCAAAGACGGAATGGTATTTATATTTATCAATTTTGATTAAACTTAAAGTCTCTAGTGCATATGTAAAAACCAGTAATGTTTTTCAATATTATTACTAGCTTTCACTCATTACTTAATTTAAATTTAAATTTATAATTCAATTTATATTAATTAAAATTTTTAAATTACTTAGACTAACACTTTCAAAGTTCTTTTGCAAATTTTCTTTTTTAGTGTTATTAACTATTAGAAAGCTGAGCCAGATATAGCAAAGAAATTAAATTAGAATGATGATAATTGATTTTTGAATAACATATGTGTAAAAAATGACTGGAGAAAAATATAAATTAAGTATTATAAGTTTTTATGAGAATAAATTGTAGTTCTCGGTATGGGAAAGAAGAAATAAATATAGCGTAGCCAATTCCTAAATTAAACAGACAATTATTCTTAAAGTAATGAGACAAAGGAAGTGATTTTATCAATATTAAATGAATAAACTTACGTAATTTTTAGACTTAAAAATTTAGTCTTTAGACAAAAGCAGACATAAAGATAAACGACTTAAAAAAATAAAAGGGTTTGACCAAGTCTATGATCATTAAATTATGTTTTATGTTGATCTATTTCAAAATATATAAAACAAATATAAAGTTCCAATGTTGCAAATAAATCAATCCAATTATTTGTATAAAAAGCTGAATAAACAGAATATAATTTAGGAAATAAGCCCTAAGATGCTACACTTACAAAAAGTTATTCAACATTTACAAACTTTCTTATATTTGACATACGCATTTCAAAAAATAAGAATAAAAACGTTCTTAATTTAATAACAAGTATAAGCATAAAAATTTCCCCTAAAACAAAACTGTTCCCCAGCTAAAAAAAAATTTTTTTCAAATTTTATGTTAATTTCCTATTAGAGCTCACATAAAATGTTTTATTTTTCTGAAATATTTTTTATTGCTTTTTATTTCAAAACAAGGGAAAATAAAATACAAAGATATTCTTGTCAACATGTTATCTATGTATATAAAGTAAAACAATTTCGGGCGCCATAGATAAAATATAAAAATTCTATTTAATAGCTAAAATTTTTATCCCTATCAAATTATTTCAGTCATGAAAATTTAAGCAATAATATTTTCTTAAACATTTAATGTATCAATTAAGGTTTTTAATGATGAATCCTATAGAATTATTTTGCGTTAAGCTTTTGCAATGTCAACAGGTATTTTTGTAAGGGAAGCTTTTTTGCTATGCACTTTGAAAACAACTGCTTGATTGTTATTCCTTTTTGAAATATTAAGAGAACTGGTAGATCAGAACTTTTATCATTAATTTTCAATTTACAACTATTTTATTTATTCATTAAAATAAAAAAAGAAACCCTTTCATCATAATAATTAATATTTTTGTTTAATCAAGCAGCTTGGAGACCCTCATTATATCATTCCATTGCTTTTATATTTTTCAATTCTATGTTAACCACTTGAATAAAAATACATTTAACAAATATAAAATATGCCTCAAAGTTTGATAATTTTTTTTTAATGGCAATGTATAAAAACAGACAGGTCTTAATTAGTTAAGTTTATGAGTATGGACTGACGGATTGATTAGGATATTAAAGTCGGTAAAACATACTATAGCATACGGTATGAAATAATTAAATGATGTAAATAAAATTTAATAGTATATCCAGAAATGTTGCTTCTATATAAGATATTTTGGCCAAGGCTATTAAAAATGTCTAAAAATATGTGCAAAGTAAACTACTTAAAGTATGTTTCCTTCATTAAAAAAATTCATATCAAAACCAAATGCAACCAAATAAAATATAGTATTAATTTGTATTTCTTATATATATATACATATATATTTATATATATATATATATCTCTATATATATACCTATATATGTAAAACCTTATATTTATTTGATGGCATAAAATAAATCATAAAAAAATATGAGGCAATGAATCCTATAGAAAATTTTTAGATAGAACCTACATCTTGATTTCTTAAGGTTAAAAATTATAATCTTATGAAAGGGTTAATCACCACCTAAACTTAATGCCTGTACTATACGTGGATCAGCTTTACTACCCTCACGAAATTCTTCTAATGTTAATCGATCATCATGATTTTTATCCATTTGATCAAATATTTTATCGACACGTTTTTGTGGTGTATTTTCATCTTCAGTCTGTGGCTGTTGTCCCTTTGAAATATACATCAATTAATTACGTTTCATAAATTTAAAATATATAAAAACTTATAAAAAAAATTTATAACATACCACCATCTGATAAATAGCATCTACTATGTTATACATTTCGTCTCTTGTTATATAACCATCGTTGTCAACATCATAGAGCCTAAATGCCCCTAAAATAAAATTTTTAAATCATTTAAATATTATTAATTAGAAAATTTTTTTTGAAAAATTTTTAAACAGTTTTTACGTAAATGGACTTACAATGCAATTTTTCATCAAGATTACCCCTTGACGTTATCGAAAGTGCTCGTATAAACTCTTCAAACTCTATCGAACCATCCTAAAAATTAACAAAATAATGAAACACAAAGTTTAGCAAGTAATTTTATTTAATCAAAGAAATATCGTAGAATGAATATCATTATAAATCAGCATATTCAGAGACTCCATCAGAATTTTTTTATCACAAAAACAAAAAAAATCTCTTAACATTTCCAGTTTTTGGCTGAATCAAAAAACAACATGACAAAATTTTCTACAATTGTTAAGTGCAAAAATTGCATATTAAAAATTCTATTGCTACGTTCAGCTATAGACAAATTAATTAAGATTAAAAAATTATTAAGTTTGTCTTATGAACGGTTTTTTTAAATAATTGATTAATTCGACTTGTGACACAAATTGAAATTAGTTGGAAGAAATATAAATTATAAATACATAAAAAAATTAAATAATTTTTATACTTACATTATTTTCATCAAAAACTCTAAAAACAAGTGAAGCAAACTTGCTTGGATCACCCTGTGGGAAGAACTGTTTATAAATTTTTATAAAGCCCTTAATTTAAGTATTAAGTTTCCAATTTGAATTTAAGACGAAATGATGTCAGGTGAATTCCGAAAAGTAGAATTTTTATATTAAACAAAATTTCCAGCAAATTATATAATTTAGATATGCTTACCTGTTCTGTAAGAAGTCCATTGGGACAATCCTTTAGAAAGCCTTTGTGCCTGTAAATAAAAAAAAAGTTGCTTATATATCCTTTCTTTTTTTTGATTAATGAATTTTCTGTTGTCAGTCTGAAATTAATGAAGTCTATATGAAATTTTTATATTTTTAGCGTGAAAAAAAAATATTATAAAGGACAGAAATCGATTTTTAGCATCATAATGAATTTAATGCCAAATGTTATGGTTCCCAAGGCTAATTGAAATGTAAATTGTCACTCATCTATTAGAAAAGAAAGTAAAATTTTTTTAGGTAAATGGTAAACTTGTTGTATTTTTTTTTTAAATTTGTGTTCTACGAGTATATCTACATTTTTCACGTTAATTTTTTCAACTTCATATTAAATTTCGATAAAATGGGTAAAAAAAAACATCCAATAAAACGCTGCTTAGCATGAAAAAAGACTCCATCATCACCCTCACATAGAAGCTGTACTACTGCTGGACACAACAAGCCAGACAAGACGGCTTCACCGCAAGAAACCGCATGACCTAACATAGTAATACTAACACTTATAGGGAACTGATCACTGGATATTCACTCCCGCATACGTCACACACACTTAGTTAATAGTACTAATAAATTAATTTGTAAATAGATTAAGATTGTAGTAAACAAACACTGAATAAAAAGAAAAAATATATTAAATTTCAGTTCTATTGTTAAACAAAAGAAACTATTGCTGACTGGTAAGGATATTATAGTAAATTCAATTATAATTTATTATCATATAGTAAAGCATAAATTTCAAACAGAAAAAAATAGAAGTTCAAAAAGAATACCTTACGAAATTACGTATTAAGCTCACAGCATTAGAAAGTAACTTCTTAATTTTCCAATTATAGCAAAAATATAAATATATTACTTCGAATACTTCGATGACCATGAGATATATAATAATAAAATTATTGAACTATTGAATTATTATATGCTGAATTATTTTTTATAAAACGAAAACTTTGATAAATATTGAAGCAGGTTTCAAAGTAGATCAAGAATATTTACTTAATACTTTGATATACCACTTTTTTGTACAATCTAGTTTGCTTTTCCAGTTCATTGTTCAATGAACATGGAGGGGAAATTTTTAACAGTGAATAATTGTGGAAGTTAAGTTTGACTTTAAATATGAGGTAAAACATTTTTTACAACAACAAAACTGTTAATATTGTTAAAGAATTGATAATCCTTGTTCCTATAAATATTTCACTAATTTATTAGTGAACAGAAAATAATCAACCTAAGCAAAAGGACTTTTTCTAGAATATATGACTGAAATTTCGGAGCTTCAAACATATTTTGGAACTTTCATCAGCTTAAAGGCATATAAGAGGCATAAAAGAGGCATATTATCAAGAATTTTTTTTTTGGCAATACAGATATTTCTTATATTTCTATATTAAAATAATAATAAGGAACCAGTAGTAACAGACAAGTGGTAGTGAATATCTGGAGACTCGTTAAAAAAAGATTGTTTTGCGGGGTGCACGTCATAACTCAAAACATAAATCTCAAAATTTATTTATTAAAGGAGATATTTTACAAGGTAATGACGAGGGGATTTCTTTTCGACTTTTTAATTTTTAATAGCCTTTGGAAGCCAAAAGACCGATTTTCACCTAAACAATCGACTTATTTGTTATTGTAAAATTAATAATTTTATTATAAAAATAAAACAAAAACAAACTTTTGCCATTACCTGGTGAAATATGTGTAGGAGTAGTGTGTGGAACTTCAAAACGACCAGATCGGTAGATTTTGAGTTATCATGCTTCAAAAGTAACAAGCTTCAAGAAAATGCTTTAAAATTTTTCTTATTCACTCCTAGCTCTAGAGCAAAAGATGCTTAAATGCTCATACCTTAAGTAATTTGACTCCGATCGACTTGAAATTTCAACAGAATTAAGATGTTATACATTAATTTAAAATAATTAAAATTAAATACACAAATTAAAAAATATTAACAGGTAGCTTTATATTCTGCAAGCAGTTATTTTACTTAGCAAAAATATTCCCTGTTCTAATTTTTTTTAAATTTTCATTTTACCAAGGTCTAGACTTAAATATCATAAGATCTTTTCATAGAATTCAATTTAGGAATGAAAAAATAATGATGCTTTTACCCTGTTTTTTATGTTTAAGATAAAATTATTGCATTACTTTTAAATTCATTAAATACCTTTCATGATACATTTTTTTGATGTAATCATCTCACTTGGAATTGAATATCTTTTTACAGGAAATGTAAATTAGTTTTTTGTTACAAATATTTCCCTAAGACCCCTTTTTATTCAGACAGAGATGACAGAGATGAGTATGAATTAGTATTTGTGAGCTTAACTAAGGCAACATAGAAAAATTTTCAGAGATCGATATCTTGACATTAAATGTTAACATTTAGATGATACTACTTAGTTATATGAATGTCCTTTTAGATGGTTATTAAATATTCAAAGATTTAAATAGACAAAAATTCAAATACTCCATAATTTTGGTTTTAGAAGGATTTTCATAAATCTTCTATAATTTTTGATACCTGTGGAGGTATTATTTGTAAAATCAATAGAAAATGGCGTTAAATAACACTAGCTTAGAAAAAAAATGTGCCTCAAAGAAAAAGTGCTTCTTAGACTAATTTCGGATCGCTGAATTTGAAAATGAGAACCATTTTTTTTTTTTGAAAGAACGGTTTTTGATATTTTGCCAAAAAACCTGTTTTTAAACTCGTCTTTTAATTATTGGCTCGTAGCGACACCAAATTAGTTTGAAAAGCCCTTTTTTAAGGCACAAGAAATTGACCCAAAATTCGTCGACTAGTGAATTTAACCAAACTCCTCTTTGTTGGTTAATCTTATTCCCTAACCTATTCCTAAATTGGTTGAAGTGGCACTTGTTTTCGACAAATTAAAGTTCCTTAACATCCATTACTTCAGACAATATTCAAAATTAAACCACAGAAGTATTCTTATTGTTTACGTTAAAGACCATTTTAACACTAGATTTAGTACGAATGTCAATAATAAGCCTACTTTAACAGTGGATCAATTGACTCATACAAAAATATTAAATTTTCTACGAAAAACGTTATTCCAAATCAATTAAAGTAAAAAGATCTATTGTTATGAACTTAGCTTGTTTCGCTTTTAAAACTTTTTGTAAACATTTCTTTTACATGGTGTTTGAACCTGAGAATTTGCCTGTATGTCATTAGCGTGAATTAATGACTGTCACTAATATTAAAAAATACAACTAAAGTGCATTAAGAGGGAAGAGGCTCGTTGAAAAGAATGCATATTTTCAAGGAAATCAATCATTAATATTTGTACACACTATACGTCAGCGAATCAAAAATTTAATAATTTTAAGTTAAAAAAAAATTAAAAGAAGGACTATTCTCGAAAGAGATATTTAAAGACATTAGAGAAAAAAATTGAAAAGTAGTGTTATTGTTATCATCTGAAGTTTTTAATTTTTAAAAAATATAAGAATTTACTTGGGCATTTAAGCAAAATATAAAAGAGAAGTTGTGGTTCCAAAAATTAGAGTCAATCACTCACATCAATTGTATAACTACCTCAAAATATTGTTTTATAAGATTTGAAATCTATATTAAAACTATTTTAAGTGCTAAATTATGTGTACAAATATGATAACAATCATTATAATAACGTAAGAAATTCATAAAATAACTCATTCTACTTATGCATAATGCGTTTTCTTTCAGAATATCATATTTTTAACTAGGGAAATGTAATTTTGAAACTGATACAAAGATGATATCATTTTAACTCGATAAGTTGGATATTTTTGTGATCTTACACAAATTGCTGGAGTTTTAGAAATACTTTAACTTTGACTTGAGTTTATTTAAAGATTGACTGTTTCGGTTATGGTATTTTTTAACAGTATTCGACCTAAATGATATGGGACAGGTATCTGATGCTGATAAGCTGAATAAATCTGGTTGTGGCAAATAACACTAGATTTATTATGTGTTTCAAATATAAATTCTATATGATCAAAGCATTTGACTAGTAAAAGCTATTCTTTGGTCATTAAGCTCAGATGCATCTGGCGAATATCTTTTCATATAAGAAGCAAGTCTTATTTCAATTAAAAGTCTTGGCTGAAACAAGCCAATATTAAATAAAATAAGTTTGAGTATAAACTCCAATTAATTTATAATTTTTCATTTCTTTTTTTCATAATTTTTAGTACACCAAATCTAAAAAATTGATAGTATTTAGATAAGTATATAAAATACAGCCAAATTTTATTTTGATATGATCAAAAATATTCAACAAATACTTACCATTGCCGTATTTCTTTTTCAGTAACTGAAAATGAAAAAAAAAAAAATATTAGTAATATAAAGTACATAGATTCAGAAATAAATATTTTAAAAGCACTCTTGTTTTAAACATCAAGCTAAATACATAAAACGTTATATGTAACTATATTAGTATTTTTCCCAAAACCAATTGGAGTTGCTTAACTTGGAATCTGGAACTTGAACTTGCTTTCAATGAAACTAGTTTGATATAATTTGCCAATTAATATCAATAGATCTTTTCTAATTAGGACTTGTCTTTGTTTTTTTTTTTTTTGCTATTCAATAAGAACTTTAGTAAAAGTTTGCTTCGATTAAATTCATTGAAATGAAATTTCAAATCTTTCAGATAACATCCTATTTATTTAGAAATTTGAACAGCAATCAGAGCTGGAATTATTTAGGTTATATAAAAGTTTCAAAAGTCATCTTTTTGCACTCAAAACTTTTGTGAAGCTAAAAAATAATTGTTTTACTTTTGTATTATTTTTGCATTATATAATCCTTGGTAACAACTTAGTTTTTCTAGTTTTTTTAATTAAAAAATATTAAAAATTTCTAGTTGTTGAAAATGCCTTGTAATAATTTCACTGAAAACTAGACAATTAATAACACTTTGCCTATAAATTATGCATAAATGCTATTTAAAACAAGGACACAACTCCCAAAGTATATTCCACGTGAAGAAAAGTTTTTGATAAAGCATTTTATATTCACCATACTCAACATTACTAAAGTTATGATAATTTCATTCCTTTGATAGCCATTTGTTATCATAATACTAGCAATTTGCTTGACTAAGAAAATATTGTTCATTTAAAATATATATTAATTAGTAATTATATAGAAAACAAATAAAGACAAAGTTTTCGAAGTTTTATAGCACTATATATTGTATTTCTTACCACTCAAAGGACAGACAGGCTTGGCTTTGGTTTTATTAATTTTCAAGGGTTTCTTAAAGCAGGTAATTTGAATATTATGTTTCTTAATCAAAGGTTGAACTTTTGTAATATTAACACAGTTTTTATAAAAATATAATACAGTTTAAAATAAAAAGGAGCTCTAGCAATAAGAAGTTAACATGGCAAATCCAACAAAGTTCCTATGTGAAAACATAGGCTTAGGCGATCCATCGTTGAATTAATAATAATTCAATTGTGATTTAGTATTTAAAAAGTTTTAAAATTTATAGTTGATTTTTTGAATTAATTTTACACAAGTGTGACTAATAAACGTTTTGTGCTCTATTTTATACTTTCGTACTTTTATTTCGTGCTTTTCAGTAAATTTTTGAAGAGTTTTAATGACCCATTTGATGTTTAAGTCATTAAATATCTCATTTTATGATACACAAGGGTTTATTATGGTTATAGTTTGAGTGTTCTGTACATTATAGGTGATTTTTTGACATATTGTTAGATTATTTTTTCAATACAGGGTAAAATGGGAATAATATGATGAGGTTTTTTAAGTCTGAAATGTCCCTTTTTTTAGTTTGACTTTGAAACTTAAATACTTTGCTAATAACTTGAAGGATATTTAAATCCCTTGAAAATATTTATGACGCTTCAGATGTTTTTTCAAATGTAAAAAAGGTCAAAGTTCTTCATCTCGCTATTTTCTGGAACCAAAAGCTATCTTGGAACAATGACTAAACATCAAATATTTTATAATACCAATAGCATTAATCTTTGTGGACAGTAGTCTCTTGAGAGGTATGTGATCAATTTTAAAAAGGGCGAAAGATTGTATTACTATTTACCTTGCTGACAATTTTATATGATTAAAATTCTATTCACTAATTCAGTATGAAAATTACTTATTAGTGATCTGTTCACAAAATTAAATAGCCGAGATTAGCCATCATACTTCTTTTTCAATCATATTTTAATGAAGAAGGAAACCAAGAAAAAATAAAACGTGGTGATGAGTTTAAAAATATCAACATTCAGACATTCCAGATTTGTTAAACGTTATAAATATTTTGTTTGTTGAAAATATTTTTAATCTAGCTTTAATTTTGCCTGGGGAAAAATTAATGTAAGAAAAAAAGATATATCGAAAAGTTGACAGCAGTAAACAGTCGTTTAATACCGTTTGGTATTAAACAAAAATAGATTATTATGTTAAAAAGGTCGAAAAATCATACAGTGATTAATAATTGCAATGCTTAAAAATCATTTTAGCAAATTGTAATACAATACAAATAATACTTAGCTTACAATATTTCCAATACTTCATTAAGTTGTTTTATGAGGACTTTGAAGCCTTATTTCATTACATAAAACACTTTTATATCATTTGAAAGCATCATGCTTATTTTTTATAGTGCATTTTCAAATAATGCTTTTATTAGGCCTTTAAAAATCCAAAGAAATCCGAAGAAATGTTTTTCATTGAATTTCAGAACATGCGAATTAGAAACAAAAGTGATTTGATTTGTGTATGTAGCTTTTCTCTACCTTTGCTCTAAACACATAAATTTAAACACATAAAGTACATCATGTACCTAAATAAAACAAGAACAACAATTGTTTCATCTTACCAATACGGAAGTCAGACACCAACAGTTGTAAACAGATTAGTAAACAGATTTTGTAAACGAAACAGATTAGGAGACTACAAAGAACAAGGCCATATGAATTAACAATTCAACTATTGGGAACAGATTCATGGACTAATAGTACTAATAGCACTAATAAATTAATAGTAATATTAAGATTGTAGTAAACTAAACTGTAAAAACAAAAAATAAAAAATGTACCTAAATTAAAACTAAGACCATAAAATTATTTCACAAAGGCCTATTTAAAACATTCTATATATTTAATTCTCAAAGGGGGTTTTATATTCTTTCAATTCTCCTAGTCCTTTTCAACTTATTTCGCATATTTTTCCCAGATTCTATCTGCTTTTTTATTTGATTGTTTGGCCTGCCATTTTTATTCATTTTAATGATTTTATACTGTTGCTAACTAACCTTTTAGGGACAAGTACTCTTCAGTTTTATTTTAATTTTTTAAAATTCATAACAATACCAGTGACTTTGTTGTCTTATGCCTTACCCAGGTCTTCATTTTTCCATTTTTTGTTTTTTTTTTGTTTTTTGAATTATCTTAAACATAAATCAAACTTTGAATCTTTTGTTTGTTTGAATTTTATGCTGAGGCTTTTTAGTTATGAGACATATTTTTCTGACAGAGGTCAGATTAAGCAGAAAATATAAATTTATCTTGGTTTTGTATACCATAACAGCAGAAAATAATTTAAGTATTTTTTTTACTTAAATTTTTTTGATAGACAGTTAGAAATGATCAATAGTCAAGATTATATTGTTCTTTATTAGCTTCAAATTAGTTTGAAAATTAAAAAATTTATAATACCTTTAAGAAAATTGTTAATTTTTGAGGTTTGCACCCTGTAAATATTAAACCAAAAAAGCTTCACTGTTATTCGCAAGCTTTTCATTTGTTTTTCATCTTAATTTATTTAAATTTCATTCTAAATATCGACAAAGAAAATATTTAATTTAATAATCCTTAAAAAAAAGCGGAAGTGGTTCTTTTGTATATAATCATAAGTCCAAATGAAATTACATATATATTTTTGTATTCTCCAAAAAACAGCTGTTCTAGAGTCCTTAACTGTGTAGCTGTGTTTCAAAATAGATAACATGTGACGGTTAATATAACATTTTTCTAAACAGGAAAGATTTTCAGCAAAGATTCTGACAGCTTAAGCTTCACTAAAACCAATCAAACCATCCATAATGATTTTCTTTACCCAACTTAAAGAAACTAAGTAACACCACTATGAGATTTTGGTCACCAAATAAAAGAGGCCTTGTTTATCTGATTCTAAATAATGAATTAGGGAAAAGCTATATGGAATCTAATTATCGTCTAGTAAAAGTCAGTATCACACTAACTTTATTGCTAACTCATGTTTGAATTTGTTGGTTTAGTCAAATTCAAGACAATTTTTTGAATCCAAAATAACAGATCTTTTTGCAGACAGTGGACTAGATCTTAATTTTTTGGTCATTTAGTATTCGATGAGTATTTTTGATAGTAGCTTTAAAATAAATTATACTTTATTCAACAGCAATCTGTAAAATGGGCTTATTCCATATTTTGACTTTCACATGGAACTTTAAAATTGGCTTTCAATTCTAGATGTGTAGGTCATTGGGCTCAATAAATACACAAATTTTGAATACATACCCAAAAAAGATAACTATATAATTATCTGATCATAAATAAAAATCTATTTCCCAAATAATTTTTATGTAAAATTTTATGTTGTTCTTATTAGTCATATTTATCCCTTGAACTGTGGAGTTTCAGTAAAATTTAAAAGCTCTACGCAAAATATTTTGTAGATTGCTTGCCAAAAAAATACTCTGCACCGTTATATTAGCAGTTGAAATTTCAGCAGCTCACTTTAGAGTAGTTAAAAAATTTTTTCCAATATTTCACTGTATTCGTGAACAAATCTTGAATCAGTTTAATTATAATGACAAAAATATTTATATCAGATTACGTCTTTGTATTTGAAATTTATGTTTAAAAAATTTAAAGCAAATAACTCATCCGCAAGTAGGTCAATCACATGCCTTCAGAGAATAAAAGGTATTGTAAATAAATAAAAGTAACCCTATGCTTAGAAGAATACTCAAATACGTACAAGGTAATTAATACTTTTAATATTTTCCAACTGCAGTTAATTATATTAATTCTTAGTCTTATATAAAATCACTACATACAATTTTTCCAATATAATATTACACCCTTTTATACTAAAAGTAAGGTACCCAAGGGATTTTAATCAATTCCTTTTTTCATTTAGAATTTTTATGTTAAAGCCATAAATTCAACAAAATTAAATAAAACCCAACATCATTATAAATAATACCTTCATGTAATGATTGTAGGTTTAAATAAGGCACAGACAATAATAAATATTAGGAATGAGTAAATCTTTAAGAGCATCATTACTTGCACGGTGAAATGATTTATAAGCTAAAAAAATAAAAAAGTTGTTAAAAAACGCATAATAAAGTCATATTTTTAAATCTAAAGTTGAAGTTGAATTAATTAAATGAGGCCAAACTGTTAAATTTTGTAAGGAACTGGAAAATCCTTTGTTATCAAGTTCGCAAGAAAATATTCCTTTATTTTATTTTTTTCCTATTTATCTAGACATATTTAAAACACTAATTGTATCAAAACAAAAACTTTTTAGAAGAGAAAGAAAACCTTTAAGCTTAACCCATTTACTTTTAAGATTATAAATATGATAAATAAGTTGAGTTTTTCGAAATTTTTTTCAAGAATGAGTTTGGTTATAAATTACAAAAAAACTTGTGTAAATTTCTGGATATTTTGGCTCCAGAAATGCTACACAATTTGCAATAAATTCAAAAGTGACAGACTTTAGTGGAAAACTTTATTGGAAATGTCCATTTGAGTTGAAAAATTTCGATTAATATTCTGCAAAGGTATTGAAAACTTTTCAATTTACTTGAAAAAAAGTGTAAACAGGGCTACAGATCATACAGTGTTGACATTTCATAGTCATCAGTTTGTTTAAAGTTTAAACAATAAATTTCGAAACCATGATTAGTTACAATTTTTAAGTATTTGTTAGTAAATAGACGGAAATTCAAAGAAAACTTACATTTTACTTAGGATATTCATTAAAGTTTTGAAGTATTATTAACACTAGTATTTTACAGATATTGCTAATATTTTCTTCTACAAATTAATTTGTAGATAAACATAAATATCTGTTAAAATTAATCTTAATTGATTAGATTTAAATATAATTTTCTATTAACTTTAAGCATATAAATAAAATCTGCTTAACATTAGGATTATTATAGTTATGCCTAAACTAAACATGTGTATAATACCCGCCAGCTGTCTCTTGGGATATTCATGATATATGTATGACGGGTCAAAGTTGACAATTTTTGCCAAGATAATTATTATAAGATGATATTTTTTAGGTTTAAATTTGAATTTTTTCATCCTCGACTCTATTTCAACTTAAAACACTAAAATATTATTACTAATAAACATAAAACTTGTAAAACTTTTTGTATAATCCTTTGATTTATTTGTACACTGAATATATTTCAAACTTATATATAATTTAACTAGTTACAAATAACATTTTACTTAATATAAGAGTTTAATATTAATAAATAATTCCATTATTGCAAATTATGTAAGCTCTGAACTGAAAAAAAATAGATTAGAAAAACTCTTTATCTTTATGAGAAAAAGTTTTCAAATAAGCCATCGTAAGCTAAATTTAAATTTTGCAAGCATGATTTATCCGTGGTTTTTTCATCGTTCAAGTGAAAGTGTTATGATTCCTGATTATTTTATGAAGGAATATAAGCGACTGTCAAATTTCGTCTACTTTTTTTGCATATCAAGTGCTGGCTTATAACTTTTACTTAGTAGTTACTTACAATTAGTATAACTACTTTCATATCAACAAAATTATCTTTTTAAAAGCAAACAACACTTTCAGGGAAAATATTTTCAAGACTTACTTTTATGGACTTAAAAATAAAACTTTGTGTCTGATTTAAGAAAATGCAAAAACAATTATGATTACTTAAGTAATATTTTCATATCAAAAGTAGTAAACTCAGCCAACATTCAACTATTAATTTATATCCTTGTTTTAGAGTGCGCGACTCTTGTAACTCCTTAAAAAATACAAAATTATTGATTCAAAGCCAATCATATACAATAAAATAATTAAATAATTAATTTTGAAAAAATAATACTGTTTGTTGTTTTTGTTATGTCAGACAGAATTATTGTTATTATAAGTGTTCCTTTTTTGTTCAGATGAATTTCTCAAATCTTTTAAATTGAGCTTAACTCACGATTTATTACGATTATTAAAGGAATAAAGTAATTTACAACTGATTTCAGATAAAATATTACAATATACATTTTTTTTTATTCTTTGAAGCCGACCATAAAAAAGAGTCCATAATCCATATAACTAAATTTAATTAATTTAATAATTACTTCAGTACTGTGGTAAATAATAAATGAATTCCTAGGTTAAGAATTTGTATAAAAATATTTTAATACATACTTACTTTTATCTGTTTAAGGAAATAAATGCTTCTATCATTCAGAAATACAGCCTTGAAAGCTGTTATCCTCATGAAATGTTACTCAACTACATTATAAGACTACTAAACAGTTTTATAAATCACCGAGATAATGCAAAGTTACTTTATTTGTGCTTTTTTTGCAAAGCACATAAAATTAACGGTAAAACATTTTAATATATCAAAAAATGCTTATTTTAGCCTTAAAAACAAAAATGAGAATTAATTAGCCAAAATTAATTTAGGTAAAATAAATATTAATGCAGTATAGGACAATGCAATTTCGGAGTTATTTTTCCTGCACCAAAAAGTTAAGAAGCTTCCATTTTAATTATATTCTTAATGTTTTTGTTTTTTTTGAATAAAAATATAAGAAATGATGTTTTTTTGAAACGATAATACATTTATTTCGCTAATATAATTTATTAATTTAATAATTTCAGTAATTTCTATTGGTATAAAAGACATCAGCCTTTGGCATAAGCACATGATCACCACAAACGGTGAACAAAATAAAGTATAATCTGATGCGATGTAATTTTTCTTGTTGTATAATTCACTAGAAGACAGTTAAACGTTTCACTATGCTGCTTTTTGAAAATTTTGGCCGAGCATATGAGTTGTTTTTATTTGACTCTTCACTAAAAACAATTAGTTACAATTGAAGAAACAACATACTTAAACAGAATCGCGATAAAGCGTCAAATATCCAATAGTGAACAAGTTTTTGATCTTTAAGACGAGCTCCTGCCCGATTATATTATTTTTATTAGATTGGTTTCCATTACACAATATTATAGGTTTGAATATTAGAAGCAATACTTGTCTTTAAGGAGGATAATATTGGAATGAACATGGAATACGATGCCAATTATGATTTGTTAAAATAAAAATATAACTATTATTAATCCAACTGCAGTTTTCAAGTCCCTATTCCCCCAATTTTTTATGTGGTTTGAGCTTTCATTCTTTAGTTTGAGAGGAATACCGGAATACACTTCTTCGATTTTATCTTGGTTTCGAATATCATTGAACAGGACGGGGCTTCTTTTATCTTAAATCTAAAGCCATCCCAACGCTACACTGTGACCATTATTATGCACATTTCACTTATATAAAATGATAAGACCTTCTTACAAAAAATAATTCACAGATCTAAGTCCATCTGGAGGCACCATACGATGCTTTTCTGTAGAACTATAAACGGAAAGTTTTACATATTTGAAAATATTGATTCAAAGCCTAAAACATAGGAACTTTGTAGTTAAGGAATTAATGCTTATATTTACGGGCAAAAAAGCAACTTCAGAATAGTAAATTTAGGACTCCCCATGCAAAACTTCTCATTTGCCATTAAATGTAAATTATAATTAAAATCCCTTTTGTTGTTGATAAATTTCTTAAAACAAAGTTTGGGGCAGTGCTCGTAGAATATTAACTTAAATATAAGGATATTTGTTAGCTTTTTACTCATAAAATACGCATTAAATGGATATTTTTAAAAATAGCGTGACCTATAGAACTAATCTTATTGTGTGTGTGAAAAACACATAAGAGTACTTATTCTTCCACATTGTAGTTTAAGTTTATATTACTTTCTTAGTTTTTTTATTATCCAATTAAATGATACATAAATTAATTCTAAGGAAAACTCTCAAAATGATTCATTTAACGATCTTCTAGTTAATTAATTATTTCCAAATAATATGTTCAAGTAAATGAGGCTAATAAATTTGGAGATTTAATATATACATATATATAGTTTGTGAGTTTAAAGTGTATCTGCTACAAAAAATAACCATATTTATTTAATTTCTTTGAATGTACGAGTATAGTATGATGGTATCAAAGTAATGTTGATCAATCCGTATTTACCTTGGTGATTATATTTTTTCGGAAATAATCATCTTTTAATTCAACCAATGATGTAAAATAAAAAATTATCAAGTCATTTTGAATACTTTAATCTGCTCAAAAAGTTTTTTAGAAACACCACCATATTAAATCAAAAAAATTTATATAATGCTGGCAATGATCCTTGTTCCTCAACTAAATTAAAAGACATAAAAGCTATAGATAACACCCTATATTTTAAACAACTTTTGTCCGGGATAATATGGTCCCGACACTAAAGGGGAATATCACGGGTATATCATAAATTCGTATTTAAACTGCCTAAGTAGTATTTCGCATGATTTAAGAGTCTAATGTGGTCGTTATTAAAAATAATACCTTTTCTTTTGTTTAATGGGTTTTTCCTTTACTTAAGTGCTGAAGATTATTACATTTTTGATATAGCAGCTCTTTTGTTATGGCTTACTCATGTTGCAGAATATCATAATAAGTTACTTTGTATTATTATTCAAGAGAGCTGTCAAAATATTTTTTTCAAAAATAATGTCCTTTTTATAGGTAAAGTTAGCAGTTAATCGAGCTCAATACTTTTATTACAACTGCAATTTTTGGTGAAATTTTTCATGATATCCTGACATATATCATCCTGACTGAAACTGGCAAAAGTTAGCTGAATTGCTAATTGATTATTTGCCAAACTCTACAACTATCTATGCCCAAAATTATGAGGGATCTCAATTTTAGTAAAAAGAAAAGAAGCATTATTACGAAAAATTATGTTTTTAGCTTCGCGGTGATCTATTACTTTCAAATAATTAACTTTTTTATTTCGATATTTGGAAAAAATATTCTTGAAAGTATACTGCTAGATTTTTGTAAAGAGATTTTAAACTCATTTACTTTAAAACTACTTTTCTGAAGTTTGTGGAAAAAAAGAATATTCAACTAAATTTGCTGAAATATTATGTTATTTATAACATCAAAAGCTATCTCTGGAACTGTAATCATTTGTTCGTTTTCTTCAATAATTTCGTATTTTTTTCATTAAATAACTTGTCAAAAAGACTCGATTATTATAACTTCAATTTCAAGAGCGTGCCATTTTCTCAATATAAAGTTTTATACTCTGTGGTCCCAACCATCACTGCACTTTACTGGTTAATAATTTTGTTGGTTTTTCTTTTTCAGATAAATAGAAGAGCAAAAATCAAAAACATTGTCCAGGCCTGATTTTTCAAAAGAATCTAGTTCAGTGCCATTATAAAAATAATTTAAAATTTTTTTAAATTTTGAAAAAAGCTTTTTTACTATGTAGAATAAGACTAAAAAGTTGAAGTATCATTTTTTATTATATTTATTATTAGGAAAAATTCTCAAAATATCATAAGCTTTCGAAGTTCTTGACCACCGGGACCTCTTAAGCTTTTATTTTAGTGTATATATAAAAATATATACATAGAGTACATACATACAACCATATGTCAAAGAATCACTAAGTAACCAAATCTTAAAATATACGCAAGATACTAATAATGTAGATAAAAGTCTACTTAGAAGGAAGTTCTTCCTGAAGATAATTTCACGTAAAAAAGTAATAAAAGCTAAGAAGGGCAATCTTACTATTTTTCAGAAAACTAAACATTCAAATTATGTTCTCAATTAACCTTAGTTGGAGGTAATATTTTAACTACAACCAAAAGCTATAACTAAGATTTCAAAACATTACATAAAATTGGAAAACCATAAAAAAGTAGGTTGTAAAAATATCATTGAGTCATTTGATTGAATAAAATCACTAGAATCAAAGTTCCTGAAGTACTGACAAATTTATGCCAGATGCTTAAAGATGTAGAAGCAAAAAAATGTATTGTCTTCCTTTGATGCAAGCAAATTTGATCTAAAGACATTTAGAGTATAGTTTTACTTGGGTTTTGCGTAAACCTCACACTCCACATAAAAACCTATCTATAAAGTGTGCTATAGCTTCTATCTCCTTTAAATTAATATCTAACATGCAGTAAAAAAATTTTATTTCGGCCTTTTTCTTTATTCCAATGTTCTTTACGTAACAGAAAACCAATCTTAATAACAAAAATATTATAAAGCTGGCTCCATAATGGCGTAGTAAAATACCCAACAGGGATGGTTGACTTCATAATTATTAATGGCTAGGAAAAAAATAAGCAGAAAAGTCCTTGATATGTGTTAGCAATTTTCTCTTAGCTAGTTTAATATAAGCTTCAGGATAATTTTTTTGCTTTAATACATGAGCATCCGTACTTATAACATCTTCTAGAAATTTTTTTTGATAATTTCTTATAAAAGGTTTCTAACAGATGTTGATGATGATAGTATTCGTTTTTATTTATTAGTTTAATTTTGTATTAGGCCAGAGCAATAATGATGAGCTGAATTTAATAATGGCCTAATTAAATACTGAATTTATTGTATATACAATTCCATAATTTTATCATCAGCAAAATTAAATAAAATTATTTCTTAATGAGAATAGGTTTTTTAATTGTATTTCTTTCCGGTATAAATTAAATTTAAAAAATTATACATAAAGGACATTGTTTAGAAAAGTTATTTTATTCATTGATTTTGTGTTGTTTGTAAATGAATATCGTTAGTTCAACTTTACTAAACATTTTATATGGTATTTCCTTGTCAAAACACTTCCAACTAATATTAGATTGTCAATGAATGAACACCTTTTCGCTCAGAAAGTGTATATGAGACAATTTTTCTTTCAATATTTATATGTAGATCTAGATACATAACACGTACTACTAGCAATGCAAGTAACATATACATATACGAGTATAGTCTATTTCAATATTTATTAAGGAGAGATTTTAGTTTTACAAGTTTCATAGCCATTTGATAGCTATGTAATAGGATTCTGATGATCAAGTTTCACTAGTTGTGAATTTGATTTTTACAGTTCTATGTGTTTTTCTATTTTTGGTTATATTGAAATTCATATATTTCAGTCTTGTTTTGGATGCAGTTTTGGATGCATCATTGGTTTCCATATCACGAAATATTCAAAAGCAAAGTCTTTTTACGTGCTTTGCCTTGAATTACAGTATTTTGGTTAGTACATAGTTGCACTTTAACAATTATTCTAGAATATTTTAAAAACTTTTTAATAGTGAAAAAGATGAAAACTTTTTCAGGATATGTATAGCCTGGATATTATCACAAGTTCTATAGCTATGGTTTTATATTTAATAATTTAAAATTTTTAAGTTAGTATTTTATTAAAATAATACAAAAAGTTTAACTCTGTTCTTTTAATTTATTTGTTCAGAATAAATAAACCTTTTTGCTCTAGGTAAATAAAACTGTAAAACTACAAGAAATCAAATATCAATTGAAAAACTTCAAATACTTTTACACTTTTAGCTCCCGTGATTATTTTAAATAAATTAATAACTTCAACTTTTATTACAACGTATTACAAGAAAGTTTATTTTTTTGATTATTGTTCAGCTTTTCTAATTGAAAATTTGAATACAACTCTATGTAATTAAATACTCTTGCTAAGACCCAGGTCTTTCTACGATCTAAGGGTAAACAATAACTTTGAGAAGCATTAGAAATAATAATTTCAATTAATTTGAAACAGAAAATACTACACATTCACTGTTTTTACTCGATTGAAACCTTAAAATCAAGCCTGCAAATATTTGAAAGTTTCTTTTATGAATTTAGCAAAAAAAATCTTATGTCTCATATTTTTATATTAGCAACACTTTCACTTTTTACATAAAATAAATTTCATAACATTCAATCTTAAATTAGTTTAATTATCAGTATACAAAATTATATTAAGCAAGCAAGCTTTTGAAGCTATAACTGTATTTCATTTACTTTCATTATATCTTTTTAACAAAATTATACTTTTTAGATTCTAAAGCATGTTATTAATCTGTGTAAGCAGTCAAGAGCTAGTGGTGGCTAGATTTTTTGTCCTCGGCCAAATTACAATCTATCTTAAATTCTTAGCTTTCAGTAGTTTTTCCAACTGCTGTATCTATATTTATCAAAAAATGTTGTCACAGTTCTAAAATTAATTATAAGATACGGATAATTAAGAAGGTACAAAATATGGAAACATGGTATGTGAAAATAGATTTGGAAATAACTGAAAGATTAATTTGCATGATTTGGACGTAAGTTTTACTACTTTTCACAATTTGCATCCTTTTACTGAAGTATCATTCTTTTCTATTTTATATTCGTCAATATATCATATTGAATATTACAAAAGTAGCGTAGCCAAAAACCTATAACATCTACATTTATCTTTTAATAATTATTGAGTTTTTTTATTCAAAAAAATTTCTACTTTTTAAGAATATTAAGAAAATAAATAAGGTTTTATTTTTTTAATTACATGTTTTAAAGTTTGACTATCAAAACTAACTATGCCATTAAATGCAAGTCTGTTAACTACTTTGCTTTTTTATGGTAATGATGACCGAGTCGAAAAAATTGAACCTGAATTGAGCTTGATGGGCCTGCTTAATAGGAGGTTGATCAAGTTCAATCCATGTTGATGTTTTAGATATACGCTTATGTTAAAAGTTGAACCTGCTATGGATCTGGTGAGCCTAGGAATCACCCATTTCGGTATTATCAGGTTTATTTCAGGTTCAAAGAGAACTTTATTTTTCGGTATTATCAGGCTCAATTCAGGTTCGAAATTAGAAATACTTTTTTGGTATATTCAGGATGAAAGCAGATTTATAATTGAAAAAAAAAATATATGTAAAGTGTTGTACATTACGAAATATAATCTTTTTGAAATTATTTCTTTTAAAAATACAAATAGAGTTAAAAACTGATATTTTTAATGTATTTTTAAAATAATTAATTCTGAGTATGTACAACACTGCATATATATTTTTTATTATAAATCTGCTTTTATGTGCTTTTATGTGAAAGCTAAAATCAGTACATTCATGTCGAAATCAGGTTCATTTCAGACTCATTAGGTTCTATTAAGGCTTAACTTTTCGACTCGGGTAAAGAAGCAAGTCTAATAATCAATATCAAGTCACTTTCTAGTAATTATTTTTCAGTAAGACTTTTCAAAAGTCAATACTATAATTAATTTATGAATTAACAGAGCAAGAAATTTTTTCCAAACATAAAACTTTCATAAATTCTTGGAGGCTTCAAGTAGTTTATTTTTGGAAAAGAATTTTATCATTTACTGCTTTTTTTTATTAGTTAATAGCAGTTAATAATATGTTAGCATACCTGATTTTTTAAAATAAATATTTTTCTTCCCTACTTAAAAAATTCTAATGTACAAATTTGATACATAAATTGCGCCAATTATAAAAAAACTAACTTAAAACAAATTAAAAATCTCTTCTCTTAATTAAATCTTTGCATTTGTATATTTAAAATATTTAAAACATTCAAATTGGGTTTTTATCATTGATTAAATATTAAAATCAAATAATTATAGGTCCACAATATCCTCCGTTATATAGAAAATAACTTTTAAGCCATCGATTTTGTATAAATTTCCTCTTTTTCTTTTTTTATTTCTACTTCATATGCAATGTCATACTTTGAAATCACTTTAAAAAAAGCTCATTTACAATATCCTGAATATTTTCCCCCCGTAAGGTGTTATTTTTTCAGCGCCTACAACTGGGATAGCAAAAATTCTTTCGCGTAATCAATTGACCTTTTTCTTGAGTTTAGTTTTTAGAAACGTGACTAGTAAGATACACACTGTTACACGAGACAATTGATAAAAAATAAAAAAAATTTGAATAAAATAGATAAAACTTTTATAATTTTGACCAGATTTTGGTATAAAGATACCAATCAAATCCTATATAAAGTAAAGAAACAATAAACACATAACTTTTTGCCTAAATTATTTGTGTCATTTCTTTTGTAAATAACCAATCACTGTATAAAACTGTAGTTGATTAGTGAGTAAAAAACTATTTGATTGTAAGAACAATAAAGTTTACAGGGCTTTTTTCCAATAACAAAATTACTACCAATTCATATTCATAATGAATATTTTTTGTTGATATTTTTAAAAATACAATCAAACCCCGATTATAATTTCTAAAGGAAATAACCAAAAACGAAATTAGCTCTTCCGAAAGTACAAAATTTTAACCTTAAAAATGTAAAAAGCCTAATTATAGTACAAATTTTTCTTATATCAAGGAAAAAATACCAGATTTATATGGAATAGAAACCTTGAATATGGTTTGAAAAAAAAAATCGATTGATGAAGACTTGATACTTGACTCACAGAATTTAATAAGGCTCTATAAAATAAATGCTAGAGAAAAGTTTATAGCAATCCTAGCGAGGATTATGTTAGGTAACTACAATTAAAAATTAAAATAAAAATAGTGTTGACAAGAATACTATCAAGCAAGACTGTAAAACATTATTGGTCAAGTTAAAAATTAATAAGACCTAAAACTATTCTGTTGGCTGTATGCCTCTTTATTACAGCAAAACTTTAGGTGTATAAACTGTTAAGTTTATAGCTGGGAATCCATATGATTTTAAATTAAGAAGGATATAGAGATCATCATAATTTTACAAAAATAAAGGAAATTTTCCACAAATTATAAAAAAAAGATTATTAAATTAGTAGCTATATATCCAATGTCTTTTGAAAAGTATACTTGGGTTATATTTGTTCAATTTTCGTCGAAAAACTTACACTAGTAATATAATTACTTTTGTCGATTTTGCAAATTTAGTTAAGTTTGTAATTCTAAATATAAATCGGAACTGTAGCCCGAAAATAGAAATAAACATTGGACATTATACTCCGTGAAAGTCATTAATGCTTTTTTAGAATATGCCCACTAGAAGTTATTATTATTGTCAGTTCTCGTTTAACAATGCGTTGTTTGCCGAGGTGAGACTGATCGCTATAAAATAATTTAAAAAATTTGTTAGTTTTATTATAATTAAATTTGTTTCTCCAAAAAAATTAAATTTTAGTTTTTCTTATTTATTTCACTCTCTTTGGCGTTATAGTCATTCTTAATTCCTAGACATATGCCAAACGTTAAACTAAAAAGCCATTTTAACTAAGCCTAAGACGATTTTCGGCCAGAATCAAAGTCGGTATTTTAAGACACGTTTGCAACATGCTTAATACACGTGTATTACACATTTCTCCATACACAATTTCCTTCCGTGTATTGTAATAATGTGTATAATCCTCAATGGAAAATGAGTATTATATAGAATAACATGTAAATTATCAGTAAGTCGAAAAGACATGCATGATACCGGAATTATGGCTACAGAAACATATTGCCTTTAAAGTCCTCAAAAATTAAAAGAAATATTCTCCAAAAATTTTCATATTTCTTTCTAGCTGAGCATTGCTAACATTGCAAGTTTAAATGATTTCTTTAACTGACTGAAGACAAGCCCTTTTTTGTCAACCAATCAAAATAGTGAGACAAAAAAGGTAAGATAAGAAAGGGATTTTTGTATTAGCTAAAACTGCTTAGAATCTAGATATATGTACCTCTTTATAAGTTTTTAGTTTTATAGGGATACTTTTTTTACATCATATCTCAATAAAATTATAGTGAAAAATTTGTGAAATCAATAAATTGATTGTATAATTTGAAATGTAGAATTACACTATTTTATACATATAATAATTTACAAGAAATTTTTAAAAAATTTATGAATTCCTTTTTTGGTGCTAAGCATTTGTATGTCTCAAAATCATTTTTATTTTCTCATTAGTATTATTACTAGGTACATAAAAGCTAAATGTTAAAAACATTTTCAGTGAAAATTTTAAAATTTTTTATGAGCTCAACAAGTTTTCAATTTAGATGTATTAATCTCAAGAATTCTCTCAATATTTAGCTTATATAAGCATGTTCAGTAGAATTCATAATTACTTAAAAATGAAAATAAGAAATAGATAGGCAAGGTATGTTTTACATTATTTCTAACGAATTTTTAGCAAGCTGTAAAATTTAAAAAATAAAATAATCTGCAAATGAATAACTCTTATATAATATTAACTATTATATATATAAAATCACTTTTGTGGAAATCGCACGTGATTCTTTAATACCTTGTGTACAGAATTTTAATATTCTGCGTGCATCAACACGTGTTCACTTAAGTAATCAATATTGGTATTTGAAAACGTGCAATATATTTCAACAAATTTCACCTGTAGTATAATATGATTTCAAAACCTTAAAAAACGTTAAAGCTACTTAAAATTGTATATACAAAATACAAATGAACTGCAATTCTACAATTTTGAAAATCTGGTTAGTTGATCAATTTTAATTTTTAATAAAATCATATCTTCAAAATATCAGAAATTATTTTATATACATATGTAAGTACTCTAGGAAAAATTTTGGATTTGAAAACATTTTATCTGGCGATAGTCAAATACTGAGGAGTGAATCTTTTCAATTGTTATCCATATGCATAAGTATATATGCCATTTACATTTTTACCTTACAATATTGTTGTTGTAATAATATATAGGTTGATATATTTATTTTTATATATAAGTAAATTGATGTATACACAATTATATTATTATATGTCATTGAAAAATAGCCTGAAAAATTCTTGTATGCCCTGAGACTTGAAGAGCTCGTTTAATCTAGCCAGAGAATCTACAGCTATACTTACAATAAGATCAAAAAACTTTATCAATACAGAAATTTTTTTGTTTAATATAAATTTTAAAAATTAAATTCATCTACAAGGACTACAAAAAATACTTGATTTGACTAAAGAGTGAACCCCTATACAAATGAATAAATTAATTTGGATAACTTCTATAGGTTAAATATAAATTTTCATATTGTATATATGGATCAATTTTTAGCCTTTTTAAACAACTGTTAAAAACTTTTAAAACAAATAAACAACAAGTTCTTGGGCTATTAGTCTTAAATAGAAGCTTTAAATTAAAAAATTGCTACCTTTGATTGTAGCCTTTGACCAGGAAACACAACTGCATCATCTGTCATATTAAAGATTTCATCTTTCTTTATTTAATTGGTGTCAAACTTCACTTAATATTTAATTCAAAAACATTATTCCAACTCAGCTTACTTTATGAGTATAGCACTTGAAAATTTCTTGATCTTGTTTTGATTCTGGTTTGGTTGACTTATATATTTTCTACAACATTAATATCAAAAATATATTGTTATATTGATCATAGTAGGCTCACAGCAAAGTAGACTATGAGCTTACTATATAGAGAGCTGTCACTGAAAAATGGTGTTAGTTTTCAGTTTTTAGTTTCCAGTTTAGAACTTGAGATTCTATGTACTTTGAGTACAGAGCTAGTAGTGTTTTATATTGTTAGTTTATTGTGAAATATTGTATTAGTCATTATAATATGTTAATATTCTAAGGAATAAATGTATGAAGATTAAGTTTCGGTTTAGCTATTGAATACCGTTGAATACCGTTGAATACCGAATACAACAATATATACATATTTTTGAATTGAAAAACTGTTTTCATTAATTTTTTGTTGTTAATTTTTGAGTGATTAGTTTCTGTAAAAATATTTGACCGTTACTTAGTTATCTAAAGTGCGTTTCAACTTTACTTAGGTCTTTGTAAAGTTATCATAAGTATCCATTCTCAATAATGTTCCGATACCTCGAATATTAAACGAAATTTCAAAATTCATTTGAAATTTAGCATATTCCTGAATTTTTATTGAAACTTCCATCCTAGAGGACGGGATCATAAAACACTTATTGGATAATTACGGTTAAATGTGTATCATGTGTAATATATGCATTCTACGACTCGTCTATTTCCTTTTCTGCAGTTGAATCGAAATCAACATGCTCGAAAGCCCCCACCTGCCCCTCAATACTTAAAATTAGGCTCACACGCATACACACACACTGATATCACTCTAAAATTGGCTGCAAATAATGTTCCAGGCCTTGAAACGTAAAGAAATTACAAAAAATTAACTATTTTGATTTACGGACCAATTATAATAACTTTGGAACCAAGCTTCAAATTGAAAAAAACAACTTTTCAACATTACACAATATTTTATAATTATCTACTTAAAACCCAGCTTAAAACTAAAATTCATCCAATTTGAAGAATTTTTACAAAAAAAAAATTACGTCATATTGGGTCCGCCATCTTGAATTTTAAAAAACTCATAAAAGATTCAAAATCAGCGCCTTCGAAAACCCCCGTGTACCCCTCGATAGTTAGAATATGATGGTTACATAAAGATTTTTGTTCCATGCTTGAGAACGTTAGTTTTTTACTCATTAAAAACGAAGGACTGAATCGACTTCGCTCAAACTCCTTTCAGATCTAAGTCATGATGTGGCCTATCGATTGATATATTGAAAATGTAATTTGGTCCAGTAGTTTTTGAGAAAATGAATCTCATATAAAAGCTCACAAGGGGACATTAAAGGGACTTCACTTACTAACAGTAAGTCCTATTGAAATTGCAATGTGTTACTAGCCAAATTCTATTAAGCAATAAAATTGTCCTTTTGAAGAAAAATTTAAGTTAAGTTATATACAAATACTGTTTTGAATTAGAATAAAAGAATTAATGCAAATGTTTAATTTTAGTGGACGGTAAAAATTTTAACGGAAATAATATTTAAAAAACACTAAAAAAATGAAGATCTAATGCAAAATTTTTTGTAATTCTCAGCCTATATTATTAAAAATAATAACATTATTCAGCAAAAAAAATCTATAGCAATTCAGTCTTACAGATTCACCCTTATTTTCTACCATTAAATTGTCTTATAATAAAATAAAATTCAACTCCTTAAGCTGGCGTCCGGAAACTACTACTCTTCATTGCTTCAGTAATTTCTTGGGTTTTCCTTCTTTTGGGTTTACTGTTAAAGATTTTCGTAGTGATGTTATGGTTATGTAAGATGTTTTGCTTATTTCAAAATTCAATTTTGTAATTTTCCCCAAACAGTTATAGAAATGGCTAAAAGTTAATCAAATTCAAAATATTCAAAATACTTTTCATGCGTAAAAAAACAAACTGACTAAGCTTAATTACACACTTAGACCAATTATTGATACAAAGAGCAAAAACACAAAAGAAAATTATTGGAGTCAAAAAGATTTTTCTTTCTTTGGCACTACTTTTATTGGCAATATTTCAGTTTCTGTCGTTATTAATATTCTAAACACATAGCTAAGGAATCCATTTAAGCGTAATGCTCTGTTTTCTTAAGAAGAATCTTTAAATTGGGGTCTTTTCTTTTTACATAATGAATTTTGCTAAAATATATACATACATATATTTACATTTATATATATTTATATATATAAAGAGCAAGTTAAGTTTTCATCCCATTGCAAATGCTTGACTTCATAGCCTCATCTAACAATGAAGACTATTACACTAGAATAATTCAAAATTTCATTTGGAATTTAATTTCTGTTTATTTTATGTCTATAAGAAAATTATAGAGTCAAAAACTCTCTATATTAACTTTAAGCAAAAGAAACTACCACATAACCAAAACAAATATTAGGAAAATGATTAGAAAATTTAAAATTAGTATATTTAATAAATAAAAACGAATATGATCATTTCCACAAAAATGCTCACAATGAAATAGATTTTGTTATTTTTAAACAAAATGAAACTAGATGTAGATAAATCTTACAGGGTTTCTAAAAGGTAGTGGGGTAAATGAATATATATATTATATATTTATTAAAAGAAGAAAAGTTCAAAATGAAGTATCAATCGTTTGCGTGAAAGGGAAAATTTATACCTAAAATTTCCAAAAGCTGCTACAATTGAAACAAAAAAAAAATAAATCCCAACTTTCACTGCTTTATGCCATTACAGTTTTATCTGCTTTAACCTTAAATATTTAATCCTTACATAAATTTCTAATATCAAATATTATTGGAAAACTTTTTGTTTACCCCTTACATGTAAAACACTTACACTTACATGTAAAAACACTACATTACATTAAGCATTTGAGTAAATAATAAGTATTATTATGCAATAGTTAATTATATGTATATATACTCGAATGTGTACATCCTCTCAAGAAAGTTCTGGGAGTTGGTCATTTAAAACTCCCACCTAAAGAGATTGTCAAAGTTCTTTGTGTCACAACTGTCTTCTATACTGAAGCGAAGTATCATCTGTCATTTAGTTTGTTTACAGTGCTCCATTTTGTCAGTTTATTTTAGGTGTTTTTGTGATTTTTGCAATGAATAAAAAAATCGAGCAAAGTATTTGTCTCATTCCAATGAGATTTCATGTGCATAATCCCTGAAAATGCTGCAGAAAGTTTACAGGAATCGACTTTATCGAATACATGGGCATATGAGTGGTATAGTGCATTCAAAAGCGGTCGATATGTGACGAAATATTTGCCTCGCTTTGGTTGGCCATCAAGATCACTAGCGAGAAGAAAATGGTGACTGAAAGTAATCATTTGAGTTTGAGAGAGATTTCTAAATAAACTCCTACCATTTTAAACATTTTGTGTTTTATTGACAAATTCCCGGCACTTTATTGACAGAATGTATATATTCAAATTTTCCTTTTTTTTTATTTTTCTTTTCTTATTAAGACTGTGATGCTTATATAGGTTTATGATCCATTGATCAGTCACTAAATGGTAGCTCGTGTGGCTTGATTCGCTGGAGTCACCCGCATTTTGTCAGTAACATCCACCAATAGGATAGCCTCCAAATTTGAATGGTGGAGTAGTCTTTTTTCGTGTTTGGTGGCCTAATCTTGTATTATTTCCTCAACCCTTGATTCTTAGATCTACATGTAGTTCCTCATTTGTCGCATATCAATATGCATTAGTGATCAAGGGTAGGATTTTGTTCTGGCTCTTTTGGATGATTGCTCAGTTCGACTTGCGAGCACATTCCCATAGTTGAATTCCATAAGTCCATATAGGTTTTATTATTGACAGATATATCGCTCTTTTACATCTAAGATTCAATTTGGAATGCTCTCAAATGAGCCAGTATAATTTGTATTTTTGTTGTTTTCTTTGCTTAGCCTTTTGTCTTACGCTTTTTTTCCAGTTTATTCTTGAGTCTAGATGAAGCCCAAGGTATTTTGCTGACTCTGCTTGTGGTATATTTTCACCATTGGGATCTGTATACCTATATGAATTTTGCTGTCTTTTCTGCACAATGAATATGTTACATGTATTGGTTTATCCCTGTTTAGCTTTATTTTCCAATCTGTAGTTCAGTTACTGATTTTCTCAAGTATTAGTTGAAGCTTTTCTGTTGCTGGGTAGAGTAGATAGAGCATCGGTCCTAAGACATTTCCCGTAGTAACATCTTCATGTGATACTCTAAATTTAGAATGATTCCAGTAAATTGCAGAAACTGTTTGGTAACATTAGGTACATTTTATAACTTAGGCCTTCGTGACAGACTCCGTCAAATGCTTGCGATACTGGACAGAATGTATATATTCAAATAATGGTGCAATAAAAATTTAGCTAAAAGTTTTCTTTCCCCTTATTAGTATTATTTAAGATTTCAAGCCAAATTTGTAAACGTGGAAAGGACTCTAAGCTAAGTGCGCAGTAAGGCTTTTCAAAACTCATTGTGTTTGGAAAAGGTGAGAATACCTGCTAGTTGATTAGAAAGCCAGTTGAGTAGAGGCATCTAATTCACAACGTAACTGATTGATTATTTTGGTTTAACAACAATTCAAGGGAGTAAAAATTCTAAAGCGCAATCAAATATAAAAGCCACATAACATTATTCTCAACACCCAAAAAGATAACTAGAAGCTATATTTCGAAATGGAAGTGAATGCACACAGTATGCCAGTAGCATTACAGGGGATAGAAAATGAAGTACTGAACCTAATGAGTCAGAGTACGCTCAACGATGTACACCGTGATCGTAACTTACCAAAGGAAAAACAGAACTACTGATTCGTGCTAACAACAAAACAAATAATTAGAATAAAATCCATAAATTACGTAAGGTTAAAGTCAAAACAAGGTCTTTTGACAGTATTTTCGACAACAGTAGGATTTTGGTACTGTAATAATGTAAATGTGTTGTTTACTGCACTTGCAGAAAAACAATTCGAAAAAGTTGTGCCTCTACATCCATAGTAGCTATTATAGTTTAAAAGCTTTACAAGACAAAAAACCATCAATCTCAGCCGGTCATTACATGAACGTTAAGGCCCAGGATTTGTAAAAATTGTCTAAATATTAGAGAAAAATTGAGAATTGATGGCAGTTATTTTATCAATTTTAATCTAACTTATTCCAAATATTTGTTCGTTTTATCCGCAGCAAATTTTTCTCGATTTGCATTTGAATTCAGGAGTAATGAAAAAACAAAATTTCTAATAATGATGTTCCCACAGGCTTAAAAAGCAGAATGTTGAATAATTTATGTAAACCAGTATGATAAGAAATTATTTTAGGCTTTTATATTTCTCTTCTTACTTAAAATAATATTGGTAAAATTAATGTTAATTTTTATTTATCTCAAATTTATTTTTAAATAGCTTCCCTAAGACTACCAGTACGTATTGCAAATTTAATAAAGAAAACATGCAAATATATATTTATTTTTGCAAAACGTGTCAATTTATTTTTTTCAAAAAATTCATTATATATCATCTTTTACCTCTTAGAGTCTTATAGCAAGTAGAAAAGGAAGAGTTCATTTAGAAACAAATTATTGCTTCGCTGAGATCTCTAATATTAAACGTTAAGCCTAGCAGGTAAAATTTTTGAAAATTATGTTTTAACTATATACTAATATGTTCACAAAGTTAAGAAGTTCTAAAAATTAAATCTTAATAATTTAAATAACTCTTTCCAAATTTGCGAATATATTTAAGAGCAGCTTAGCGCGAAATGAAATGATATTAGTTTTCTTTATAAAAATTAATAAAGTATGTACTTTTTGATAAGAAACACACCGAACAACAATTCATTTGTTTTAATCAATTAAAATAAAAAGTGAGACTCATTTTAACTCCACCATAAAAAGGCCTTTGAATGTTTGTTATACATATCGGTTGAGGTTTTTATAACTACCTACTAAGAACTTGAAGCAACTCATTTAATATTTCCAAGAATGAACTCTTAATATAAACCTTTTAATATTGCAGAATGGCAGTTTTAGGAGCATCACTGATTACCACGTGGACATTGTTCAATTTGTTGTACACCCCACACTATGAAAATGAAAATATTTATAAAAAAAAATTAGCGGTAGCAGTGAGACAATTTCTCCATGACGGTAAATTCAGTGAGATAGAAAATGTTTACATTGATTTGACCTTCTCATATAGATTTGTTTAACGAAAACTACAATGATGAAGATTCAGCAAAACTAAGAGTTATAAATTTAAATACAAAGAAAGAGTATAAATGGTTAGAGTTCAATGATCAACTAAAAATCTGTGAACCATACTTCAGAATATTTGTACCAGGGATTACAATTGTGTCAACTCTACAAGGCATTAAAAATCAATTCGACAATGAGTACATAAAATCTTTAAACGATTCTGTGACGTGTCAGTTTGTAAGTAAAATATTATTTTTTCTCTATTTCCCATTTTCCACACTAAAACCCTTACATTAACACGAAGAATGAAAAAGATACCCAAAGTGTTCACTATTAAAAATACTTCTTAACGAAAACTAAAACGCTACAGTCATTTATTACTTTCTATTCTTCAACTATAATTTAAAATTCAAGAAAATATGTTAATAACTAGAATTTTTTTCAGTATATTGATACAAGATTTCTGTACGAAGATCTCATATATATAGCGTTAAAAGTATATAAAAAATTTGGACAAATGATTACGGATGTGATACCTAGCGATACGAAATATATTCACCTCATTGGTAATACCCACAAAGTTGTCTTTATATGCTGCCTTAATAAGTCTTTATTTTCTTTCAGGAGAAGGAGTTTCTTCGCTTTCCTTAGCAGTTGCTGCTAAAGAACTAAATCTCAGATCTCTAAGTCATATTCGTCTAACTCTTTTTAATCCTTTATTTCTAAACTTCCGAACTAGTGATTATTTTAATTTTAGGGAGATTTTCGCCGAAATAATAATCGGGGATATGATGTCTTTAACTTCTATTGAGTTGAAAATAATTAGTACAGAGAATTTGGCATACAGAATTTGGTTATTTATGAATATTTTCAATTGCAAAGATATTTTATGCTCAAGCCAGAACACATCTTCGATATATTTGCAGACCAGGAAAAGAGAATTAAAAAATTATGATATTTGTAAAATTGAAAACGAAAAATGTTTACATACTTCATTGGACGATTCAATCAAAGATCCCTCATCTTTATTCAGTAATTCAGTTATTCAGTTTAAAAATAAAATATATACCAAATTTGAATTGGCGAATATCTATAAAACTGATCTGAGCTATGCAGTAGACAAATTCAAAAGAGAGAGTAAGCATTGTTTTTACTGATTTTTAAAACTATATAAAGCAGTTTAAAGTGGAAAGATGGCACTATTTTTCTTCTTGCGCTTACAATAACTATTCATTATTCAATTTTAGTTTATCCAAAGCACAATATCACGGCTAATGAGTTAAAGCACTTGGTTATAGTAAATCTAAATACAGCTAATAAAATAAAATGGAAATCATTTGCGAAAGAGTTAAAAAACTGTTCACAAAATTTACTAATAATAGTACCAGGCCTTAAAATAGATTCAACTTTACAAGTTCAAGAAGATAATGAGTACATAAAATCCCAAATTAACTTTAAAGAGTGCCAATATGTAAGTAAAACTTTTATTAAAAATATCAAAATTTGGAAAAAAATGTATTCAAATTTGGAACATTTTTTTCTTAACCAAACAAATGTAATTGGTTTGTTTTTGATTGACATTTTTTGTTTTATTGCTCTCTTAATTACTTTAAAAGCTTTGAGGTTTTACCCCAAGTTTTATAATTTTTTTTTATTAAATAACTCTTAAGGTTGATTCATGTCAATTTTAAAGCATTTATATATCTGGATTTTTTGACTACAATATTTTTTGTAATGACCAAAAATACAAATTATAGCCCAAAAACTATAATTTCCAAACATACATTAAACCTCCAAAGTACAACTCCAAACATTTAAAACTAAACGCGTTAGCTGAATATATTTTTCATGTTTTCATGTATCATCAGCCAATTAGCAATATATAACTATCATTTAAGACAAATCAGTACTTATTGTTTTTAAGCCAACACGCTTTAAATAAGCAATCCATAGTTTTACTGTTTTAAATAGAAAGTGCGAAACCTTTCATAAAATTTAATTTTATAATTGCTCGTCATTAAATCTTTTAAAATCGCTATAAGTTATGAAAAGATTAACAGATCTCAACAAAATTCCATCTATATCCAGACATTAATACCAACGTTAGGAAATAAATGATAAATCAAGATGCACTTCTTTTTAGTTTATAAGTTTTGTGAATTGTAATTTTTCTTTCTCCTTTCATGAAATACATTAAAATGAAATTCTTTAAATCTTTCCTTGAAGGTTTTTTTAAAATATTTAGGGAGAGTATATGTATATGAGTTTCTACTATTAATTCATCTCAAAATAATTATTAATTATAATTAATGTTATGGAGTTCAATGGAAAGGCAAATTATAATGAATTTTGATTTTTCTTGTTTGTTGTTTGGATTACAAGCGAAATTTTTGATCTGTTTTTTCCTTGATCAATATAGTATGTAGATACGACACATTTCTACAATGACTCAATTTATACGGCTTTAACAATGTATGGCACTTTTGGTAAAAAGTTAGAACATATAATACCAAAAATGGAAAGACCAATTTATCTAATTGGTAACATTTGATGTTTGATTGTTTGATGCTGGTATTTTTCACATTTATTTTATTTTAGGTGAAGGAGTTTCAGCTCTTTCCTTAGCAGTGGCAGCAAAAAGATTAGCAACTAAACAAAGTGTTTATCTTACTGTATTTAATCCTTTGTTTTTAGATTTCAGAACTCAAGCTTATAAAAATTCTGTAAAATACTTTGCAGAATTTATAATTGGTGACATTGAACTTTTAAGTAAAATTGAAAGAAATATATTACGGACAATGCAGACCGCTCAAAGAATTTGGTTCTTTTTGAATGTTTTTGATTGTGAAGATATTTTATGCTCAAAGCAGAAAACTTCCTCAGCTTTCTTGATGGCATGGCAAAATAACCTGAACAATTATAATATTTGTAAAATCGTAGAAGAAAATTGTTTGAATGTTTCTACTCCAATTGAATTACACTCAGACGGTATATTTGAGTTTACCAAAAATAGTATGACCAGAGCAGAATTGGCTGAAGCTTATACAAATGACTTTAAAGATGCAATGAAGCGATTTAATAACAAAAGTAGATTTAATAAGCTTTTTACTAATACTAATATTTAAATTCTAGATATTTCATACAAAAGTATGACTGATGATGATTTAACTAAGCTAATTATTATAAGTTTCGATAATGGTATCGAAATTACTTGGTCAGATTTTGAAGATGAGGTGAAGGGTTGTAAAGGACTATTCACAATAATTGTGACAGGAATTGAGAAGGTTTCAACTTTGAAGGGAAAGCATAATATTCTCGATAATGAATACCTTAGATTTTTAAAAGATTATACCATATGCCAATATGTAAGTCTTATAAAGTGCAAATGTAGAATATCTTTAAATACTAACGTTGAGATATTTTTAATACACCAACAATTTAAAAAACAGTACATTAATAAATTCATTTTATTAATTTTAGTACATAGAACTAACACATCTCTTCAACGATTCTATAACTGAAGCCTTAAGGATTTATAGGAGTTTCGGTGAGAAATTAAGTGATATCCTGGTAAATTATACTGATTATCTTCATCTTGTTGGTGAGTACAACAAAATCAGTTGTTTTTCTATTAATAAAAGTGCTTTTCTATTAGGTGAAGGAGTTTCAGTGCTCTCATTAGCAGTGACTGCAAATAAAATAAAGCAAAACAGTCCAAGAACTTATATAACTCTTACTGCTTTTAATCCTTTGTTTTTGGATTTTCAGACCAAAGATTTTGATGAATTCAACATACCATTTGTTGAGTTTATTATTAGTGACATGAGCCTATTAAGTATTTACGAGTTTAAAGTATTACGAACAAAAAATTTAGCAACCCGCGTTTGGATTTTTAAAAATAATATGGACTGTGAAGATATTTTATGCTCTCGTCAGAACGCTTCTCAAGCCTACTTAAAAGTAAAGACATCCAAAGGCAAAGATTACAAATTTTGTAAATTTGATCAGGATAAATGTGTAACTGATAAAACTCAAATAAGTGAGAGTACTGGGGTTATTCGGATCACTGAAGTAGTTCATGGTAGAAGTAGAAGCAGTGCTTATAACACTAATGATACAAAGGATGAAGAATATTTGACTGGTTACAGAAGTGATTCAGTTGATTCCACTGAAAGATTCATTAGTGAAAGTAAAGTAAAACTTTTAAAATATGACTTAAATTGTAAAACTTTCATTTAGATTTTCCGAAACGAAGCCTATCTGTTAATGATCTAAGCACGCTTGATATCATAAATTTAAACACAACTGAAGAGCTTAAGTGGAGTGGGTTTAAAGAAGAATTGCAAGCTTGCGAAATAAAACGGATTTTGATTATTGTACCAGGCATTAAATCGGTTTCAACTCTACAAGGAAAGCGAGATTATATAGATAACTATTTTATAAAATCTTTACTTGAAAACAATATTTGTAAATATGTAAGTAAAGATGAGAATATTTCAAAAAACTCTCTAAGTATTTTCGTACAAATATGAGTCGCTCAGAAGCCAATGTGGATAAGTCCATTTTTTCATATTTTCTGATTTTTGCAAATTTTAATAGAATAAATAATATATTTCTTAGTCTTAAAAGGATTTACTCATATTTTCATTTTTTGTTGGTCAAAAAACCCTTTTTTTAATAGCCTTCGCATGTACTATGTATTATGAATGCATTAAGAAACATTAAATTTCTCAGTTTGGATTATTTGGACTTATCCACATTGGCTTCTGAACGACTCATATATTGAGTTTCGTAGCTAATTTAAAAGATATATATTGTTATATATAAAAAAACTTCAATTAGAATATTGTGTTAATAGATAGTTACAATTTCATATAGTTTTATATTACTTGAAACTTTAGTTAGCCTCTTTTCACAGCTTTCTCTGAAGAAATTAAAGTAATTTTCCTTGTAGTACATAGACACAAATGATCTTTTCATGTACTCTGTATATGATGCCCTAACAATTTATAAGAGCTTCGGAGAAAAACTAATGGAAATTATTCCAAAAAATGTAAAGGCTATTTATTTAATTGGTGATTATTATCATGAATTTAGACTAGATTATAATTGCTAAAATATTTTTCTTCTTTAGGAGAAGGAGTTTCAGCTCTCTCATTGGCAGTAACCATAAATGGACTTAAACTGAGAATTCCAAACCTTCACATAATTTTCACTGCCTTTAATCCTTTATTACTAAACTTTCTTACAAACGATTTTAATAATCTTGAAATTTTTATGTCGGAATTAATAATCAGTGATGTGAAGTCACTAAGTGAGAGTGAATTTGAAAAATTACAGAATTTATCCAAGATAGATAGAGTTTGGTTTTTTATGAATGTTTTGGATTGTGAAAGTATTTTATGCTCTTACCAAAATACCTCTACTATGTACAAAATGATACTACAGAAAAAACTGCAAGATTATGAAGTATGCGAAATAATTACAAAAAAATGTTCAAATATTTCTTCTACTGATGATTTAACTGGAAAACATATACTAAAATTTAAAAGGACCGACAGAAAAATAGAACAGAACTATGAAAAAAAGTCTCTGGATGAAGATAACAGTAAAATAATATTAAATTCTCTTAATTTTTAATTAGTTACTAATATTTGAATATAAGTCATAGAATTTCCAGAGGAAACGGTTACAAAGATCGCTTTAGCTAAGCTCACCATAACAGAACTTTTGCACAACCGTCAAATTCTGTGGGATGACTTCTTAGATGAAATGAAATACTGTCGAATAAAGCTCACAATAATTATACCTGGATTTGAAATTAATTCAACACTACAAGGTAGTTGGAATAATGCATACATAAATTCATTCAAAAATTTACCCATGCTGTGGTGTTATTTTGTAAGTAGAAATAAAATTTTGTTCAGTTATTTGTGTAAGAAAAAGAACATTGTTGCTTTACATACTTATACAAAGAGCTGAACAAGATTTAGAAAAGGAATCTAATTTAATATTTGATGGTTATTATTCTTTAAATTATGTTCACACTTTCAGTACATAAATACTACAAACTTCTACAATACTTCTATATTTGAGGCTTTAACATTTTACAAAAGCTTTGGAGAAAAGTTAAGTGCTCAACTTCCAGATTCCATTGTAAATTTGGATCTAATTGGTAGCCTTTGTTAGTTTGAAAAGAGAAAAATTATCTTTAATTTAATTATTTCAGGAGAAGGCATTGCCGCTTTATCTCTAGCTGTCTTAGCAATGGACTATAAAATAAAAAGCAATATAACCAATATTAATTTTACTGCTTTCAATCCTTTATTATTAAATTTTTCAACAAACGATTATAATAACCTACAAGCTGTCTTTACTAATTTTATAATTGGAAATCTGGATTTTCTGAGTGAAACTGAGCTTTATCTGTTGCAAATGATGGATTCGTTAAATAGAGTTTGGATATTTAATGACACTATGAATATGACTAATATTGTACTTCAAAAACGGTCTACATCTGACAATTACATGCAAGCACTGAACAGTGAGCTAAATTCCTATCATATTTGCAAACTAAACAACAATACATGTTCTGATAATGTGATTCTAAGGAGTGAAATATATAATCAGGGTGTTTATTTGTTTAGAAAAAAAATATTGACATCCGATTAGGGGGTACCAAAGATACCAGCATTTGCTTCTTTTTAAATAAATCAATATTAAATAAGGTAAAAAGGGGAGTTATATTGTTTAATTTAAATATGTAGCAGTTATTAATAATTCACATTAATTAATAAATAAATACATCTAAATTTATAAAACAAAATAAATACCATTCACTTATTTTTCACTGAATCCTATTTTATTTTTAAAAATAATTTGTAATTTTATTAGGGTAATTCATGACTATTGCAGGAGGAGCTATAAATTTAAGACTTTTTTAGTTGAAAATCACAATAAATCAATTGTGGTATAGACATTACAGTGGAGGTTTAACATTAAATTAGCTAAGGAGGTTCTCATAGCTATATAATAATTTACATATTGAACAAGGTCTTAATTTTCTTTATTTCCCCTTCGTTATGTTATAACTAAATACAAATAGTGATGCCAAGCCTACAATTGACAGTTCCATTGCCCTATTTACCGTATCATTTAATATGTTATCTAATTATTATCTAAATTATTATTAATTTTTTTGTCGTTTTGTTACTTAATCAACTAACTTAAACACTTTTAAAGTATTAATTCAGTTCAATTAAATAATTTGATGTTTACTTTTATTATACTTATTTTAAAATTTCCTCAATATACCGTGCCAATGAAGAAACGATTTTTTGATTCAACTCAGCTGCTTCTAGTTGTAAAGTTATTTTAGCTTTCATATAAGAACATTTTTGATATCAATTTCAAACACAACCTTTAAAATTTCGATTCCTTTCAGTTAGCATATGTGCATTATTTCGAAAGAGGTCTACTTTGAAGGCAATAAAATAAATTTGGATGAATAATAAACATTTTATGTTTTATTGACCAATTCCCAAAACTTTCTTGACAGAATGTATATATTCAAAAAGTGGTGCAATATAAACTTAGCTAAAATTTTTCTTTCTGCTTATAAGTATTATTTAAGATTTCAAGCCAAATTTGTAAACGTGGAAAGGACTCTGAACTCATTGTGTTTGAAAAAGGCGGGAATACGTTCTAGTTTTTTAGAAAGCCAGTTGAGTAGAGGCATCTAATTCACAACAAAACTGATTGCTATTTTGGTTTATCAACAATTCAAGGGAGTAAAAGTTCTAAAGCGCAATCAAATATAAAAGCCACATAACATTATTCTCAGCAGCCAAAAAGATAACCAGAAGCTACATTTCGAAATGGAGGTGAATGCACACAGTATGCCAGTAGCCTTACAAGGGATAGAAAATGAAGTACTGAACCTAATGAGTCAGAGTACGCTCAACGATGTACACCGTGATCGTAACTTACCAAAGGAAAAACAGAACTACTGATTCGTGCTAACAACAAAACAAATAATTAGAATAAAATCCATAAATTACGTAAGGTTAAAGTCAAAACAAGGTCTTTTGACAGTATTTTCGACAACAGTAGGATTTCGGTACTGTAATAATGTAAATGTGTTGTTTACTGCACTTGCAGAAAAACAATTCGAAAAAGTTGTGCCTCTACATCCATAGTAGCTATATATTACAAGACAAAAAACCATCAATCTCAGCCGGTCATTACATGAACGTTAAGGCCCAGGATTTGTAAAAATTGTCTAAATATTAGAGAAAAATTGAGAATTGATGGCAGTTATTTTATCAATTTTAATCTAACTTATTCCAAATATTTGTTCGTTTTATCCGCAGCAAATTTTTCTCGATTTGCATTTGAATTCAGGAGTAATGAAAAAACAAAATTTCTAATAATGATGTTCCCACAGGCTTAAAAAGCAGAATGTTGAATAATTTATGTAAACCAGTATGATAAGAAATTATTTTAGGCTTTTATATTTCTCTTCTTACTTAAAATAATATTGATACAATTAATGTTAATTTTTATTTATCTCAAATTTATTTTTAAATAGCCTTCCTAAGACTACCAATACGTATTGCAAATTTAATAAAGAAAACATGCAAATATATATTTATTTTTGCAAAACGTGTCAATTTATTTTTTTCAAAAAATTCATTATATATCATCTTTTACCTCTTAGAGTCTTATAGCAAGTAGAAAAGGAAGAGTTCATTTAGAAACAAATTATTGCTTCGCTGAGATCTCTAATATTAAACGTTAAGCCTAGCAGGTAAAATTTTTGAAAATTATGTTTTAACTATATACTAATATGTTCACAAAGTTAAGAAGTTCTAAAAATTAAATCTTAATAATTTAAATAACTCTTTCCAAATTTGCGAATATATTTAAGAGCAGCTTAGCGCGAAATGAAATGATATTAGTTTTCTTTATAAAAATTAATAAAGTATGTACTTTTTGATAAGAAACACACCGAACAACAATTCATTTGTTTTAATCAATTAAAATAAAAAGTGAGACTCATTTTAACTCCACCATAAAAAGGCCTTTGAATGTTTGTTATACATATCGGTTGAGGTTTTTATAAGTACCTACTAAGAACTTGAAGCAACTCATTTAATATTTCCAAGAACGAACTCTTAATATAAACTTTGTAATATTACAGAATGGCCCTTTTAGGAGAATCACTGATTACTACGTTGACATTATTCAATTTGTTGTACATCCCACAGTATGAAAATGAAAATATTTATAAAAAAAAATTAGCGGTAGCAGTGAGACAATTTCTCAATGACGGTAAATTCAGTGAGATAGAAAATGTTTACATTGATTTGACCTTCTCATATAGATTTGTTTAACGAAAACTACAATGATGAAGATTCAGCAAAACTAAGAGTTATAAATTTAAATACAAAGAAAGAGTATAAATGGTTAGAGTTCAATGATCAACTAAAAATCTGTGAACCATACTTCAGAATATTTGTACCAGGGATTACAATTGTGTCAACTCTACAAGGCATTAAAAATCAATTCGACAATGAGTACATAAAATCTTTAAACGATTCTATGACGTGTCAATTTGTAAGTAAAATATTATTTTTTCTCTATTTCTTATTTTCCACACTAAAACCCTTACATTAACACGAAGAATGAAAAAGATACCCAAAGTGTTCACTATTAAAAATACTTCTTAACGAAAACTAAAACGCTACAGTCATTTATTACTTTCTATTCTTCAACTATAATTTAAAATTCAAGAAAATATGTTAATAACTAGAATTTTTTTTCAGTATATTGATACAAGATTTCTGTACGAAGATCTCATATATACAGGTTTAAAAGTATATAAAAAATTTGGACAAATGATTAGGAATGTGATACCTAGCGATACAAAATATATTCACCTCATTGGTAATAGCTACAAAGTTATCATTTTATGCTGCTTTAATAAGTCTTTATTTTCTTTCAGGAGAAGGAGTTTCTTCGCTTTCCTTAGCAGTTGCTGTTAAAGAACTAAATCTCAGTTCTCTGAGTCATATTCGTCTCACTCTTTTTAATCCTTTATTTCTAAACTTCCGAACTAGTGATTATTTTAATTTTAGGGAGATTTTCGCCGAAATAATAATCGGGGATATGATGTCTTTAAGTTCTATTGAGTTAAAAATAATTAGTACAGAGAATTTGGCATACAGAATTTGGTTATTTATGAATATTTTCAATTGCAAAGATATTTTATGCTCAAGCCAGAACACATCTTCGATATATTTGCAGACCAGGAAAAGAGAATTAAAAAATTATGATATTTGTAAAATTGAAAACGAAAAATGTTTACGTACTTCATTTGACGATTTAATCAAAGATGAGGGTGTTGTTCAGCTTAAAAATAAAATATATACCAAATTTGAATTGGCGAATATCTATAAAACTGATCTGAGCTATGCAGTAGACAAATTCAAAAGAGAGAGTAAGCATTTTTTTTATTGATTTTTAAAATTATATAAAGCAGCTTAAAATAGAAAGATGGCACTGTTTTTCTTTTTGTGCTTACAATAACTATTCATTATTCAATTTTAGTTTATCCAAAGTACTATATCACGGATAATGAGTTAAACCACTTGGTTATAGTAAATCTAAATACAGCTAACAAAATAAAATGGAAAACATTTGCGAAAGAGTTAAAAAACTGTTCACAAAATTTACTAATAATAGTACCAGGCCTTCAAATAGATTCAACTTTACAAGTTCAAGAGGATAATGAGTACATAAAATCCCAAATTAACTTTAAAGAGTGCCAATATGTAAGTAAAACTTTTATTAAAAATATCAAAATTTGGAAAAAAATGTATTCAAATTTGGAACATTTTTTTCTTAACCAAACAAATGTAATTGGTTTGTTTTTGATTGACATTTTTTGTTTTATTGCTCTCTTAATTACTTTAAAAGCTTTGAGGTTTTACCCCAAGTTTTATAATTTTTTTTTATTAAATAACTCTTAAGGTTGATTCATGTCAATTTTAAAGCATTTATATATCTGGATTTTTTGACTACAATATTTTTTGTAATGACCAAAAATACAAATTATAGCCCAAAAACTATAATTTCCAAACATACATTAAACCTCCAAAGTACAACTCCAAACATTTAAAACTAAACGCGTTAGCTGAATATATTTTTCATGTTTTCATGTATCATCAGCCAATTAGCAATATATAACTATCATTTAAGACAAATCAGTACTTATTGTTTTTAAACCAACACGCTTTAAATAAGCAATCCATAGTTTTACTGTTTTAAATAGAAAGTTAGGAGCACGCCAAACCATGGTTTATTAATCTTTTCAAAGTGCGAAACCTTTCATAAATTTTAATTTAATAATTGCTCGTCATTAAATCTTTTAAAATGGCTATAAGTTTAACAGATCTCAACAAAATTTCATCTAGATATCCATTATATCCATTAATACCAACGTTAAGAAATAAATGACAAATCTAAATGCACTTTTTTTTAGTTTATAAGTTTTGTGAATTGTAATTTTTCCTTCTTCTTTCATGAAATACATTAAAATGAAATTCTTTCAATCTTTCCTTGAAGGTTTTTTCAAAGGGAGAGTAGATATAAGTTTCTATTGTTAATTAATCTCAAAATAATTATTTATAAGATGACCAACCGTCCTCCTTTTCTAAGCTTTGTCCTCCCTTGGAAAGTGTCCTCCCAAATATCCTCCTTTTCGATATTATTGCATTTTTTTCATAATCAAGCTTCTATTTTTCACCAAACTACTCAAAAAATTGAAGGTGATCACATTTCAGCTACAGAAGTAAGTCTTATTTTGAATGACGTTATCCTTCAATATAAATCTCGTTTTGAAGAAAAATTTTTACCTGTAATTGTAAAAAGAAAACTGACAAATTTTAAGGAATCAAATCCAAGCATAACGAAAAAGTTTATCAAAGAAGCCCAAAATTTTTACGAAATATGCTTTCAGTATATTGAAGAATGGTTAGAAACAAACTTTACCAGTAACAACAGTTTTGAATTGTGTTTTTTAACTTCATCGCCAGTACATTGGACAGATATTAAATCTTGTGTTGAGTTTTTATCTTACGAAATGCCAAACATTAAAATAGATGACAATTGCCTCTTTGAAGAAATTTGAAAACTAAATGTATATTTATATTCCGAAAAAATATTACAATGGGAAAATAATCACGTTGAAATTGATCGAAGATAGGTAGAAATATTCAGCCATTACAAAAATGAACATATTCCATGCAAAAATATATTTATTCTAATACAATTTACGTTGCGCTGCCCTGGAACTACTGCAGCAGTTGAAAGAGTCTTTGCAATTTCTAATGATTTTTGGACTTCTGAAAAATCTTAATTAAATGTAGAAACTCTAGCTGCAGCCCTTACGGTGAAATTTAATCTAAAACATATGTCTTGTTCAGATATTTCTAATATGTTGTAAGAAAACGAAACATTGAATAAAACTATTCATAGCATAGAAAAGTACCAATTTAATTATTTTTGTCCTCCTTGGACATTGGAAAAAAGTTGGTCACCTTATTATTAAATATAATTAAATCGTAATGAATTTTGATTTTTTTTTTCATTTATTGTTTGGATTAAAAGCGAAATGTTTGATCTGTTTTTTCCTTGATCAATATAGTATGTAGATACGACACATTTCTACAATGACTCCATTTATACGGCTTTAACAATGTATGACAGTTTTGGTAAAAAGTTGGAAGATATAATACCAAAAATGGAAAGACAAATTTATCTAATTGGTAACATTTGATGTTTGATTGTTTGATGCTGGTATTTTTCACGTTTATTTTATTTTAGGTGAAGGAATTTCAGCTCTTTCCTTAGCAGTGGCAGCAAAAAGATTAGCAACTAAACAAAGTGTTTATCTTACTGTATTTAATCCTTTGTTTTTAGATTTCAGAACTCAAGCTTATAAAAATTCTGTAAAATACTTTGCAGAATTTATAATTGGTGACATTGAACCGTTAAGTAAAATTGAAAGAAATATATTACGGACAATGCAGACCGCTCAAAGAGTTTGGTTCTTTTTGAATGTTTTTGATTGTGAAGATATTTTATGCTCAAAGCAGAAAACTTCCTCAGCTTTCTTGATGGCATGGCAAAATAACCTGAACAATTATAATATTTGTAAAATCGTAGAAGAAAATTGTTTGAATGTTTCTACTCCAATTGAATTACACTCAGACGGTATATTTGAGTTTACCAAAAATAGTATGACCAGAGCAGAATTGGCTGAAGCTTATACAAATGACTTTAAAGATGCAATGAAGCGATTTAATAACAAAAGTAGATTTAATAAGCTTTTTACTAATACTAATATTTAAATTCTAGATATTTCATACAAAAGTATGACTGATGATGATTTAACTAAGCTAATTATTATAAGTTTCGATAATGGTATCGAAATTACTTGGTCAGATTTTGAAGATGAGGTGAAGGGTTGTAAAGGACTATTCACAATAATTGTGACAGGAATTGAGAAGGTTTCAACTTTGAAGGGAAAGCATAATATTCTCGATAATGAATACCTTAGATTTTTAAAAGATTATACCATATGCCAATATGTAAGTCTTATAAAGTGCAAATGTAGAATATCTTTAAATACTAACGTTGAGATATTTTTAATACACCAACAATTTAAAAAACAGTCCATTAATAAATTCATTTTATTAATTTTAGTACATAGAACTAACACATCTCTTCAACGATTCTATAACTGAAGCCTTAAGGATTTATAGGAGTTTCGGTGAGAAATTAAGTGATATCCTGGTAAATTATACTGATTATCTTCATCTTGTTGGTGAGTACAACAAAATCAGTTGTTTTTCTATTAATAAAAGTGCTTTTCTATTAGGTGAAGGAGTTTCAGTGCTCTCATTAGCAGTGACTGCAAATAAAATAAAGCAAAACAGTCCAAGAACTTATATAACTCTTACTGCTTTTAATCCTTTGTTTTTGGATTTTCAGACCAAAGATTTTGATGAATTCAACATACCATTTGTTGAGTTTATTATTAGTGACATGAGCCTATTAAGTATTTACGAGTTTAAAGTATTACGAACAAAAAATTTAGCAACCCGCGTTTGGATTTTTAAAAATAATATGGACTGTGAAGATATTTTATGCTCTCGTCAGAACGCTTCTCAAGCCTACTTAAAAGTAAAGACATCCAAAGGCTAAGATTACAAATTTTGTAAATTTGATCAGGATAAATGTGTAACTGATAAAACTCAAATAAGTGAGAGTACTGGGGTTATTCGGATCACTGAAGTAGTTCATGGTAGAAGTAGAAGCAGTGCTTATAACACTAATAATACAAAGGATGAAGAATATTTGACTGGTTACAGAAGTGATTCATTCCATTCCACTGAAAGATTCATTAGTGAAAGTAAAGTAAAACTTTTAAAATATGAATTAAATTGTAAAACTTTCATTTAGATTTTCCGAAACGAAACCTATCTGTTAACGATCTACGCACGCTTGATATCATAAATTTAAACACAGCTGAAGAGCTTGAGTGGAGTGAGTTTAAAGAAGAATTGCAAGCTTGCGAAATAAAACGGATTTTGATTATTGTACCAGGCATTAAATCGGTTTCAACTCTACAAGGAAAGCGAGATTATATAGATAACTATTTTATAAAATCTTTACTTGAAAACAATATTTGTAAATATGTAAGTAAAGATGAGAATATTTCAAAAAACTCTCTAAGTATTTTCGTACAAATATGAGTCGCTCAGAAGCCAATGTGGATAAGTCCATTTTTTCATATTTTCTGATTTTTGCAAATTTTAATAAAATAAATAATATATTTCTTAGTCTTAAAAGGATTTACTCATATTTTCATTTTTTGTTGGTCAAAAAACCCTTTTTTTAATAGCCTCCGCATGTACTATGTATTATGAATGCATTAAGAAACATTAAATTTCTCAGTTTGGATTATTTGGACTTATCCACATTGGCTTCTGAACGACTCATATATTGAGTTTCGTAGCTAATTTAAAAGATATATATTGTTATATATAAAAAAACTTCAATTAGAATATTGTGTTAATAGATAGTTACAATTTCATATAGTTTTATATTACTTGAGTTAGTTAGCCTCTTTTCACAGCTTTCTCTGAAGAAATTAAAGTAATTTTCCTTGTAGTACATAGACACAAATGATCTTTTCATGTACTCTGTATATGATGCCTTAACAATTTATAAGAGCTTCGGAGAAAAACTAATGGAAATTATTCCAAAAAATGTAAAGGCTATTTATTTAATTGGTGATTATTATCATGAATTTAGACTAGATTATAATTGCTAAAATATTTTTCTTCTTTAGGAGAAGGAGTTTCAGCTCTCTCATTGGCAGTAACCATAAATGGACTTAAACTGAGAATTCCAAACCTTCACATAATTTTCACTGCCTTTAATCCTTTATTACTAAACTTTCTTACAAACGATTTTAATAATCTTGAAATTTTTATGTCGGAATTAATAATCAGTGATGTGAAGTCACTAAGTGAGAGTGAATTTGAAAAATTACAGAATTTATCCAAGATAGATAGAGTTTGGTTTTTTATGAATGTTTTGGATTGTGAAAGTATTTTATGCTCTTACCAAAATACCTCTACTATGTACAAAATGATACTACAGAAAAAACTGCAAGATTATGAAGTATGCGAAATAATTACAAAAAAATGTTCAAATATTTCTTCTACTGATGATTTAACTGGAAAACATATACTAAAATTTAAAAGGACCGACAGAAAAATAGAACAGAACTATGAAAAAAAGTCTCTGGATGAAGATAACAGTAAAATAATATTAAATTCTCTTAATTTTTAATTAGTTACTAATATTTGAATATAAGTCATAGAATTTCCAGAGGAAACGGTTACAAAGATCGCTTTAGCTAAGCTCACCATAACAGAACTTTTGCACAACCGTCAAATTCTGTGGGATGACTTCTTAGATGAAATGAAATACTGTCGAATAAAGCTCACAATAATTATACCTGGATTTGAAATTAATTCAACACTACAAGGTAGTTGGAATAATGCATACATAAATTCATTCAAAAATTTACCCATGCTGTGGTGTTATTTTGTAAGTAGAAATAAAATTTTGTTCAGTTATTTGTGTAAGAAAAAGAACATTGTTGCTTTACATACTTATACAAAGAGCTGAACAAGATTTAGAAAAGGAATCTAATTTAATATTTGATGGTTATTATTCTTTAAATTATGTTCACACTTTCAGTACATAAATACTACAAACTTCTACAATACTTCTATATTTGAGGCTTTAACATTTTACAAAAGCTTTGGAGAAAAGTTAAGTGCTCAACTTCCAGATTCCATTGTAAATTTGGATCTAATTGGTAGCCTTTGTTAGTTTGAAAAGAGAAAAATTATCTTTAATTTAATTATTTCAGGAGAAGGCATTGCCGCTTTATCTCTAGCTGTCTTAGCAATGGACTATAAAATAAAAAGCAATATAACCAATATTAATTTTACTGCTTTCAATCCTTTATTATTAAATTTTTCAACAAACGATTATAATAACCTACAAGCTGTCTTTACTAATTTTATAATTGGAAATCTGGATTTTCTGAGTGAAACTGAGCTTTATCTGTTGCAAATGATGGATTCGTTAAATAGAGTTTGGATATTTAATGACACTATGAATATGACTAATATTGTACTTCAAAAACGGTCTACATCTGACAATTACATGCAAGCACTGAACAGTGAGCTAAATTCCTATCATATTTGCAAACTAAACAACAATACATGTTCTGATAATGTGATTCTAAGGAGTGAAATATATAATCAGGGTGTTTATTTGTTTAGAAAAAAAATATTGACATCCGATTAGGGGGTACCAAAGATACCAGCATTTGCTTCTTTTTAAATAAATCAATATTAAATAAGGTAAAAAGGGGAGTTATATTGTTTAATTTAAATATGTAGCAGTTATTAATAATTCACATTAATTAATAAATAAATACATCTAAATTTATAAAACAAAATAAATACCATTCACTTATTTTTCACTGAATCCTATTTTATTTTTAAAAATAATTTGTAATTTTATTAGGGTAATTCATGACTATTGCAGGAGGAGCTATAAATTTAAGACTTTTTTAGTTGAAAATCACAATAAATCAATTGTGGTATAGACATTACAGTGGAGGTTTAACATTAAATTAGCTAAGGAGGTTCTCATAGCTATATAATAATTTACATATTGAACAAGGTCTTAATTTTCTTTATTTCCCCTTCGTTATGTTATAACTAAATACAAATAGTGATGCCAAGCCTACAATTGACAGTTCCATTGCCCTATTTACCGTATCATTTAATATGTTATCTAATTATTATCTAAATTATTATTAATTTTTTTGTCGTTTTGTTACTTAATCAACTAACTTAAACACTTTTAAAGTATTAATTCAGTTCAATTAAATAATTTGATGTTTACTTTTATTATACTTATTTTAAAATTTCCTCAATATACCGTGCCAATGAAGAAACGATTTTTTGATTCAACTCAGCTGCTTCTAGTTGTAAAGTTATTTTAGCTTTCATATAAGAACATTTTTGATATCAATTTCAAACACAACCTTTAAAATTTCGATTCCTTTCAGTTAGCATATGTGCATTATTTCGAAAGAGGTCTACTTTGAAGGCAATAAAATAAATTTGGATGAATAATAAACATTTTATGTTTTATTGACCAATTCCCAAAACTTTCTTGACAGAATGTATATATTCAAAAAGTGGTGCAATATAAACTTAGCTAAAATTTTTCTTTCTGCTTATAAGTATTATTTAAGATTTCAAGCCAAATTTGTAAACGTGGAAAGGACTCTGAACTCATTGTGTTTGAAAAAGGCGGGAATACGTTCTAGTTTTTTAGAAAGCCAGTTGAGTAGAGGCATCTAATTCACAACAAAACTGATTGCTATTTTGGTTTATCAACAATTCAAGGGAGTAAAAGTTCTAAAGCGCATTCAAATATAAAAGCCACATAACATTATTCTCAGCACCCAAAAAGATAACCAGAAGCTACATTTCGAAATGGAGGTAAATGCATACAGTATGGCAGTAGCATTACAAGGGATAGAAAATGAAGTACTGAACCTAATGAGTCAGAGTACGCTCAACGATGTACACCGTGATCGCAACTTACCAAAGGAAAAACAGAACTACTGATTCGTGCTTACAACAAAACAAATACTTGGAATTAAATCCATAAATTACGTAAGATTAAAATCAAAACACGGTCTTTTGACAGTATTTTTGACAACAGTAGAATTTTGGTAAAATTCAAAAGAGTTGTGCCTCTACATCGATAGAAGCTATTATAGTTTAAAAGCTTTGCAAGACAAAAACCTATCAATCTCAGCCGGTCATTACACGAACGTTAAGGCCCAGGATTTGTAAAAAATTGTCTAAATATTAGATAAAAATTGAGAATTCATGGCTGCTTCCAGTTGTGAAATTATTTTAGCCTTCATATAGAAAAATTTTTGTAATCGATTTAAAACTCAATCTTTAAAATTTCGATTCTTTTCAGCAGTTGTTGACCCTTCTCTTAGATTCTAAATGAATACAAATAATTCCATTAGTCACTTAGAACTACCTGAAGCTGCTAACTTCTCAGCAGCTCCTTACTTATAGCTATAAATAATCAATGTAAATAAATGACAGTGTGCCAAAGCAATGCTGGGATATGCTCTAATATGCTAACTTAAAAATTTGGTTTCAAAATTACTCTCGAAGAACCTAAAATTCATTACAAATCACAATTCTAGGAATTAGTGAATGAAAACTGGTTTTAAATTACTTAGTTTTACTTACAATTTGTCTTCTATACAATTTCCTATCAATTTTTGCATGCTAGGCTTTGAAATTGAATTTTAAACAAAATTCCAAATATTTAATATTTTTTATAATCGTAGTGCAACTAATTTCAATAATTAACAACAGAAATATTTTCCAGAACGTTTTAACATCCCCATTTGATGCTTTAGAAAATAATGTCATTGTCTAAATTGAAACAATTTTTAAAATAGCAAAAGCTACCATAAAAATCTTAAAATGATGGAATCAGTAAATTAAAATTTTTCAAGTGATGAAAATATTTTTCTGAATATATTGTATTTAAAATATATTAATGCATAACTTTACAAAAATTACTGTGGAATCCAAAATACTTATATTGTTATTAAACTTTTGTTATTTTGTTTCGAATACAAAACAAAGGGTAACAAAATTTTTAATTTCAGTACGACAATTATGTATTTGAGACACAATCATTTTATCATCATGAATCAAGTATAAATTTCTCAATTATGAGATTCATGAAAACTTATCTTCATATTACATCAAGCTTACCTCAGATAGCTTACCCTTCTTATGCTTCATCAATCCATCATTGTAATCCTTTATATGAGTTTCCATCTATAAATTTCCCTATTGTGCTATTCATAGAACTTGGATATAAGACTGGAGCTCGTTAATATGTCTACTATGTAAAGCAAACAAAAAAGTTTTAAACTTTACCAATTTGCAATATTAAAATCTTAAGAACTACCCAGCAACTGCAATTTATTAAATAGCTTTAATGGATTATAAATAGCCATGTATGTACCGTTGACAACAGTCTGAATGATAACTTGTTTCTTAGGATCAAATTTATGCTTAATGAAATTTTATGTGAAAAATTAAATTATATTCTTTTCAAATTCTTGTAAGAAATGAAAACACTTTATTTAGATATTGCCTTACATAATTTTTAGCAATTGAAGAGAAATACATGATAATTTAAGGATTAACTGCATTTAATCAAAGCTTTTGTAAACAATACGACAAATACGACATATCTTAATCAAGTTAATGCTATGGATTCTAGTCAGTGTGATCATATTTATACACTAAATTAAGTTTAAAATCGACTTGAAAATTATTTTATTACACCATTTCTTTTCATGTCCAAACTAAAGTGAAAAACAAACAAAATCTGGCGTAAATCAAATTATTATTTTAAGCAGTTGACTAACTAATGCGTCTAATTACTTAAAACTAGTTTATTAATTAAACAATTTTCAATTTTAATTTTCTTTCTACCCATAATAATAAAAAATAAATATCATTACTACACATTTAACGCAGGGGGGTAGTACGGTATTTCTTCTTTTTTTTTGTTTTTTTTTTTTATATTTGTTATATGATTTTTTTCGGCGAATTAACCCTACTACCCCCTTAAATTAATGTTTCATTTCGAATTAAAACAATGATACAACCAATTGTTAGTTCATTGGTTGTAATATTCTTTTATATAATAATCGATTCCAATCAAGTGATACCGTAATTTTTTTAAATTGCCCTTTTTGTTTAATACTTAAAATAGGGATAGTATTGAATTTTTTCAAAATTGTATATAGATCATTGAGACTATGGTATTAAGATAGATTTTTAATATTAAAAACAGGATTTAAGCTAACTTGTTAATTAAAATTGTCATAAAAATTTTGATATTATATTCCTACTATTAGCTTGCAAAAACTATGTAAAAATCTAAAATTGTTAATAAAATATTTTCTATTCATCCAATCAAGTTCAAATAAATTTTGTTCTATTGGCAGTGCTTGACAATTGATGCTAATACAGGTAGTTCAAATGTTATTCTTAATGTTAGCTTATAATGTCCAATAACTTTTGGAACTTTCCATCGTTAATTAAGCCCTTTTCAATTTATCCAATCATGCTCAAAAAATTTTTATTGTGTTGGGAGGGCATGACAATTGAGGTTAATACAGTTAGTTTAAATATTAATTCATTAATTATATTCAATAAACTAATTTTTAGTTTTATATGAGATAAAAACTTCAGAAAATAGAATGAGACAAATCCAGAAAAAAGAAAAAACTCACTGAATGGGAATGAATGAAAAATATAAGTAGGAATATACTTTAAAAAATTTGTTTTTATATTAACTAACTTTTCAATTTTAACTAACTAAAAAAAAACCAATAATATTTGAAAAACTTAATTAGAAGGTTTATGTTCAAGTAAATGTGTCCTATGCACTTTTGATAAAATGCACACAGGAATATAACAGCTGATTAAGACATATCTTTACCACTTCTGAAATAAAAAAGAAGGAACTTTTATTTAACTGTTTTTTAGAAATTTAAAAACCTGTGAGGTATTTTAAATAACGAAATTCAACTCCTTTTATATACTTTTCTTTGCATAAGATAATTTGAACCCTTAATGAAGTTAATTAACACGTCTTATTTTTCCTTAGTTACAATAATAATTAATGGTGTCGTAGAAACATATAAAAGCTTATTGACATTGTTGAAAAATCTTTAAACTAAATAAACTTAAACTGAAAAAAAAATGCGGATGATATATAAATATGTTTTCAACATGGTGGCAAGTAAATATATTTGATTGGTGAGTATATAATCTTATATATTTATAGTAGTTATTTACGAAAAACAAGATTCGAGTTATAACTCGAGGACATGACAAAAAACAGGAAGCAAGTATCGAGTATTGGACTATAAGACGAAAAGCACATATTATATAAATATTAAAATCAATTATATATGATTAAATAATTTAAGATTTTTCGTCTATTAAGGAATTTATATTCGAACAAATAAGCAAATTTACTTGAATTAAGAACGTAAATTATTGACTCAAAGAATTAAGTTCTTGATTCAAGTTTATTGAAAATCAATTTAATGCATTTACTTAAAATCCAAACCTTTTTTCCAGTGTAGTTATCTAATATAAGTTTGGAAAGTAGTAAAAATATATATAAAAATGCATTATACTTGCAAATCAAATGGCCCTATATGGCTCACGTTTTAATGATAATCACAATATCTAGATTGGAAATTTTTTTATAGAGAAATTGGCGAATGAAATATTATTTTAATGCTATCAACCAGAATTTGATTTGACGTTATAAAAACCAGGAGTGAAAATATTAATTCTGTTTTTGTAGTAAAGTATCCAGCTTGTGAATCAAATCAAATAATGTAAATTTTTAGGAGAAATGAATAGTTATTATAACATATGAAAGCTTTGCATTCAAATCATTACATTCTACAGGTGGTTAACAATAGAATATTGGAAAAGTTAAATTATTTTCTGAAGAAAATGACATACAATCAACAGTTTATTAGTCCTTTGTTAGTTTGAATTAGTTCAGCACAAGCTGAAATGGAAAAGAAATTATTCTTCGGACAGCTTTCAAAATTAAAAATTGAACTGTTGATCTACACTTAATTATAATACAAGAAAAACGAATTTTAGTAAGTATCATTTAAACAGAAGATCTAATTAAAATTCTGCTAGCTTATTTTAAAGAATTTGCAAATTAGTCTTTACAACAGCTAGTAAAGAACTGAAAAGTTATTTACTCCTGAAAACAAACAGAAAATAATAATAATTGACATTAAAGTAAAAAAAATTAGTTGCTCTTTTAATATTTTAAACATAATTTCTTAATTTCGGCTAGCTTGACGCATTTTTTTCATTAACGATAGTTATTTCATTCAATAGTTTTCTGGTTTTAAAGCTAATCAACGAAATACTGAAAGTGAATAACTTAAGGTTTTTTCTCGTTGCTCCCACTAAAGTCATAAAAATGTAACTACTGTATGCCATTAAATATTAGTCATATTCTACTTAAAATCCATTCCAAAAGTTCAAGGGAACTGAAATTAAAAATGTAAGCCTTTTTGTTTACAATGAACAAAACATTGATTGGCATCGTCTATTGCAAATTCACTAATTAAGTGTAATCTATTTACAAATCTAAATTAGAAAACTTATCTTGATTTGAAGCTTATTTTATGTTCAACAAAAAAGTTATTACAGACTGCTACAAATTTTTAAAGTGATTTTACCTAATAGAAAATTTTGACAATTAACTTACTCACAAGGAATTATTTTACTAAAGATATTTTTCTTTTAATTTGTAAGAATCGTCGTAAAATACTTCAATCCAATTTTAAAAAATATCTTTTTAAATATTTTCTTTTGTAATTTTTTAAAAACACATGATCTAATTCTTAACACAGTTGCATTATCCTATTTTAAGGCTTTAATTTCAAATTTCTATAAGTAATGAAAATAATTAACTCTTTGGTATGAGTGGTATACCAATTCTTTAAAATTCAACTAACTGGACTAAAATATGAAAAAAACAAATATCTAAATTACTTGTACTCATAAAATCTACTGAAACTGTCAAAATTATGTTTACATTTACATTTTCAGAGCTAACAACATTAAATCAAACAAATCCAAGAACATCAATTCTCGTTTATTTCTGAAAACTGAAAATAAAAAACGTCACTTTGTAAAAAATTTTGGAGGTTCCAATATTATTAGTATCAAACTCCCTTTATATACAAAAAAATTTGATCCATTCACAGCCAACTACAAAATATTTCGCGGTAAGCGTATGTAGTTAATTACGAGATATATTACAGTTTTAACAGAGGTTTTAAATTAGTTGCCATTGGGTGTGGGTTAAAAACACAGTTGAATTGAAAAATGTCCCATTATACACTTTCAATAATTCTTCGTTTGCTTTTAATGACATGACATTTTTTGTTCTATATATTATCAAATATTTCCATTATTCTTTTTATGAAAAACAAAGTTTTTTCCACAAACATGTTACACCTTTTCAATAGGCTTGTTTTATGACTTAGGATAGCACAGCACAACTAAGTACCTAAGAAAAAATTTCAAAACTTGATGCCTGGAAAGTGAAGGTATTTTGAACAGAAAGTGAAAATGATACCAAAACAAGCAATTTTTGTTCGATTATATTCATAATTATAAACGAGTTATTTCATTGTTGTGATTCAAATTGGAAATCTAGAATTCTATTTTCTGCAAAATCACAATTAATATTTTCGGCACAAATCTTGACATTGAGAATTCACTTGACTACTTTTATTCGTATCAATAATAGTTGTACCTTTTACTCGTTTCTTAACCGGCTTGAAATTCAAAATCAACAATTAGAATAATATTATAATTTTCAAAAGAGAATTTCACAATCATAGTTCACTTATTTATATCTACATAAGTGGTACATAACAATTTCAATAATAGCGTATTAAAGTTTTAAAAACTAAAAACATATTTCCAGGCTAAAAAAAACATTTCCAAATTCCTGGGTCGAAACTTAAACCACAATTTTACTCTAATTAATAGTGCAGTTCTATAATTCCAAAAATGTAGTATACAAATCTACCTACACAGATTTATTTAGATCTATATTTTAATTAAATTAAAGATATTAAGCAAAAACAACGTTCAAAATAATTAAACATTTTCTACGTACAAAAAGATTTGCATAATATTTAGTAAAATGTTATTGAAAATAAGAGTTCAACAAATTATCCTTCTTTTAGAGTATTTAAATTATAACTTTCCATGCAACAAAAAGAAACAAAACTCCGACCTTCTATTAATTTTTCGATATATTTTGTCTTTTCATGGTGGTGATATAAAAAAGCTCATAATTTTTTCTACGAAGGAGATGAATTTGATTAAAGCAAAGGAATGAAAGTTAGGAAATTACTGTAGTATAAAACTTGTCGGTCATTCAATTGAAACTATGTTTATTCTAACTAAAGAGAAAAACACAAAATACTAATTATAACCCAATAACATCTAAAAAAAATGTTTTCTAACATGATCTTTATAAATAGTTTTCAATTAATTCAATCAAAAATCTGTCAAAACTTTCAACAACTAACGTTATATCAAATAAAATATCTTACATTTCATTCTATTAAAATTCGTGCACAACATCTAAAAAAGTAATTATTTCCATTATTTACTATTAATTTAATCAATTATTGCAAAATGTATATGAAATGCTGCTAACTTACTTGAAATTAGAAATGGATTGAAAATGATGGATAAAAAATTACAACATATCATTCCACTATGAAATTTAAAAAATTTCATATTTATGAACTCTTTTTTTTCACATAGAACCAATTATTTATGTGGAACAAAGAGCCTTAAATAGAGCAAAACTATGAAATTAAACTTTCAACCAAAATGTCGGGCAATAATAAAAAACATATTTTTAGTCAACTATTATACAATTTTCCTTATAAAAAGTTGTCATAGTCTAGTGTCTACCATTTTGTCTATTATCCGCCACTCCCACAACTAGCTGGCAAAAATTTCGTGTTTTTATTTTTGTTATTTTGCTTTTAAGTCTTATAATAATGAGGGTCAAATGTTAAGTCTTAGGGTGTTTGAGTCAAACAAAAAAGATTTTAATATAAAAATGGGTAAATACTAGAGCTACTATTTTAATAATTTTATCAGTATTGGTATAAACTTTCATTTATTATGAAAGGAAAATTTAAGTATTGTTGAAATAGAAATCGATTTTCCTTTATCACGAAAAATTGCAAAATGAATTATGGATTTTATTTTAGCTTTGATTAGGCTTAAAGCACCAGCAAGGTTTAGCAAAGGTTAAATTTTATCAACCAAGTTTGTCACGATATGTTGGTTAACTGGAAGGAATAATTTTTGTAGTTTTGTGTGTAATAGACTAAATGTTAAATTAATTAATGATTATTATAAACCCTCTTAAGCACAATTAAATAAGCAAAATAGTTTTAGCCAAATTATGTAGTTGCTTTATTTTTTTTATACTATTCAATAAACTTGAAACTTTTAAGATATGTATATAAATATGTATACTAACAATAAGTATAAAAAATACAGAGTACAATATGAAAAAACTGTAAAGGATCAGCAACTTCAGATTTCTTATTTTTATAGAAAATTTAAAGATTTTGCTATCGAAATCCTTTTGAAAAAGATATGTTAACAGTTCAGAACGAAATCTCAAATTAAAGTTCAGATGTTATAGAAAATTTTTGATATCTATGCATTCTCAACAATCCAGTTATTTGTTTTGAATTTTCTAGAGAAAAATTTTGAGCGTGCTTTGAAAGAAAATTTAAATTAGCTATGTACGAATTTCTTTGCAATAGATTATGTTTAAAAACTGAACACTTTGTAAATGTGTGCACATAATCATAATTTGGTATTGGATAGTTTCGAGTTTTATACCAAAGGTACAGCATATAGTCCAAAGCTGGACTCATTTGGTTTTGCTTAGACTGTATGAAAAACAATACTTTACACAATAATGAATAGATGTATATAAGGATATAATCTTATCAGAAAACTATTTTCCAAATTATGGGAGATCTTTTCATTTAAATTCTTTAAAGTCATATAAGTGAACACAGTTTGTATTATAACAAAATATGCAAGGAAGCAAAATTTGGTTTGTGGTTTATGTCAACTCTAACTGTACCTTAGATTTAATAATTTGTAGTTTTATTTAAAATAATATCAAAGTAGGAACCTTATGAGTGTCTTCTAACAAAAATTTTCCAGTTCTTCTGTTAAAGTTATATTAATTTTTTAAACTATTTAATAAATTGTCACTATTATTAATTATTTATATTATTTTTAACATTTTATAAATCGCAGCAACTATTAATTATTTTTTGTTTTTAATAGCATTTTTAAATTCTCAACTAACCGACTTTGAACAATATGTCAATCAAGTAATTTCTTAATAGTGGAGTCCACTCAGCGCTCAGAATGTAGAAACCTCGGAATCCAATGATTGTGAATAAATTTTAATGAAACCTTTTGGGTTTTGTTGGTATTGAAGTATGTTAAATGTTTATAGGTTAAAGTTCGTTGCTTTTTTTTAATAACAAAAAAACACAACTAGTGAGCCATTTTCAAAATATTAGTTTTTTTTCATTTTTCGATAATTTGTACCTTTTAAAATAACGGCTTACTTGACATATTGTTCGCCTACTGCGTTGAACTATTGTTAAATATATTTTAAAATTAAATGAGGATGTTGTCGCCACAATTGTATATCTTGACTCATAAGTACTATTTTGTAACGATTTTGGCTTTTTCAAAAAGAAAAAAATATTAAAAATTTTCGGTACCTTAGAAGAATTAATTATGCGAAAATTTTAATTTATTAGTCCAAGAAAAAGGTCACATGGTCTAAAATTCTTATGCTTAGTGTATAATATGCATTGGTCGATTATTTATCAACTTTTAGTTCTGTAATTGAGTTTAATCAAAAATATTTTCATAATGAACATGTAATAATTTTTCAAAAATTAAAAGAATAATGCATTAATAACAATTTATTACTATTAGTAATACTAACAATTTTATTTTCAAATTAAACTCCCAATTTTGTAAAATTCTTAAGCTTTCATTTTAAATAGCGATTGTATTTGAAATAAATATTGAATATAATTAGAATGAAATTCGGTAACTTTCAAATTATTATCTGCATATGAAAATGATTATTATAAAGTAAAAAGAAACTTGAAAACTGATTTGAATTATTCAAAAAAAAATTTCTTTGGGTCAATCAAATTATATAAATTTAGTTTTATGCTGGGATAAAACTATCAATAATAATTACCATAACAATATGCCGCTTATCCTATAAAACCAAATATATAATGCCTGTACCTAAGATTAATTTAGTTTGATAATTTTTATATGGTACTCAAAAGTATATGATTATTTATTTGTTTTGGGTTCATTTATTAAATCTTCTTTAATTTTAACAAAACCAAACCCTTATCAAAAAAACATACTAATCGTTTTATCACTTATATCCTTTTTCTGTGTACGTAAAGCTTAAACTCAGTTAACATGGGTATTTTTAACTAAAGATTATATGATCAATCAAAGTGAAAGTTAAAGGCTTTCATTGGGGAATTTTTTTACAATTCTTATCAGCCTGAATCAGGAAAAAATTTAACATTCTTTAAAGCACAATCTGAAGAAACTTTTTGTTATTTATGTGCTGGCTTGAAAGCATGAATAAATAGAATTTTGACAGAAATTCAAAAAAAGCTGGTATTTCAAAAAAATATATATTGTATTTCAAATTTATTTTATATTTGATATCTTTTTTTAAAAATAAAATAGCATTTTCTTTTATATCTAATACAATTTAGCAATAAAATGAGGAGATTCATTTTAATTGACACACTTTAAACCCCCTAGCTGTATATTTAAAAAGGTTTTTGGTATCTTCGATCTTTAAGCAAGTTTAAAAATATAAACAAACTCACTTTTCAGTTGAAAACCAAACAAAATCATCTAAAAAACCTTTAAAAGAACTAACTATATGCAATAATAGCTTTCCTAATTGATCAATTTAATTAAGTCAGTCATTCTACTAGTTAAAAACTCCTAACCATGATTACCATCTCTAGAATTAGTAATTCACTCTAATTGATATTTTAAGGGTATAGATTTTTGATTATAGTCATAAGGAAATCTTAAGGATCAGAAATTAAAAAAATTATCAGTTTTTTCACGGAGTATTTTTTATTAACGGCCGATAAAACTGATTGTATAGCATATAATAATTTTTAATAACTAACAAAATGAAATGAAAATTTGTTTCCTCTTTGACGACATTCTGCATAAATAATTCAAGGGATAAAATTTATAACATACAATATCTGATCTTTAAAAAAAAGCGTCTTAGTGGAATATATAGAAAACTATCGTTACAATGTCTTTATGTCTAATAATGTATAACAAAAAGAAGACTAAATTCTGTGTTTTTCAGTAAAAAAAAAAAAAACAAAATTAATATAAAGTTTATATGTCAACAAAAAAAAATGTAGAAGCTTAAATATGGTTGCTTCTTCTTTTCAAGGGGATGAACACTTGAAATAGAATAACATGTTTTTCAGAGGATAATACTCTTGGAATTCTAAAAATCAACAGTACAAAATATTATGCTCATCCTACAAAATTATTTTTTATGTTGAAAACGATGTATTTTTAGAAATGTTTCTACACCCAGAGCACCCACTGAAAACAGCGATAGATATACCCAACAATTTTTACAAAAGATTTCAGTTAAATATAGGCTTCAAACTATTGATGAAATAGAATCAACATTTTTATCTTTTATTTTTGAATTTCTTCTTTTTTTTGTGTCAACAAAATGAAAACAAGAAAAGCAAGACGATAAAAGAGATTTTTATAAGAGGCACACACCCTATATTAAAATGTTTTAAGAAAGAAACTCCCCAAAGCCATATACAAATATTAAACTTCAGATGTATGCCTTTTAATAAGGACTTTTATATGAAATTAATATCCATGAAAATTTAACTGACGATAAAGCATAAAAGGTTAAAAGTATGTAATATAATGTCAGAAATATAACTTATATGCTACGATTGAATTGGACTACACGCCTATGTTTTTATTTTAACCAAAATCATAAGATAAATTTTTCTCGTATTTCTTATTTCGTAAAGTTTTGAAAGTTTTTGGTTGAACTAGTTTTAAATGTAGTTTATATATTATGTTTTGTACATACATACGAGTATTTCCATAGGAAATTGATCCAAAAATAAAAGAAGTGGAAATAAAAAATAATAATTCAATTATTTGGGACGATTTCATAGAAATTCAAAGCTAAGCAAGAAATATTTTATTTTGTTAGGAAAAAAGGAGAAAGGAAAAAAGTGGTTGCTAAATATTAAAAATATATCTCAAGCATGAATATTAAGGAAGAAAATTTACCATAAAAATGAATGTTTTTCACATCAGAATTTGCTCGTTTTCATTTTATGGTCAAAATCTGTATGATTTTTAAAAAAAAGTCGAGAAAAAAATATAGTTAAGCTGTCTTTTAGTGTCTAATCATTCTAGAGTTCAATTACATTATATTTAATGAAAACAAAGGAGAAAATCTTAAACCAACAAGATTCAAATAAAACATCTATTTTGGCAAACTTCATAAAAATCGGCGAAAATTAGGTCATCTTATTTTCTATACTTTTAACTTTGATTTTTTCTCTATCAACGACAATAATTCAAAATCTATTTGGAACAGCAAATTTTATATAAAATCATTTAAAATATGAATTTCACAGTAGGAAGTTCATTACTGTAATTTCTGTACTGGTAGCCTTATTCAAAATCATTGGGGAAGGCTTACAAAATTTAACTATAATGTAATTTTTCAAAAAAAAAACACTGGCCGCATTATTCAAGAAAAATTCAACTTGTATACAAAATGTGTATGTAAGCATTTTCTCTTCCATTTTGAAGCAAACAAACTTCAGCTTATTCTAATGAAAAATATTATGTGATACCTGTGCAAAAAATATTAAGACGTAAAGTTTAAAGTTATTGCGAATTTAAAGAGCTTCCATTTTGTTTAAGGGCTGAACCAAATTGTCTAAAAACCTCAACTTCTTGACAACTTATCCATGCATTAACAAAATTATTAAATTTAAAAATATTCTGAGCAATCTTTTGCTGTCAAATGAATGATTCTACATCTGTTTGCAATTTTAACTAATATTATACTAAGCTGTCAACTTTGAAAATAATAAAAAAATATTTTCTAAATTTTAGGGCTATATACATACATAATAATTTTAGATTAATCATTTATAGCAAAGTATAAATTTTTTAGTGTCATACAAACTAATTTTAATACTTACAATATGTATCAGTTGTTAATCTATCGATAGTGTCCTGCTTCAGTTTTGAATTTTTTTTTCCCATTTTATTGTAAAATTGTCTGCATTAAATTCTAAAACTGTCAATGATTTTTTTCTGAAAGTTTTTATCACTTTTGCATTAAAAACACTTAAAAGAAAGAAAGAAATACAAATTTTTATATTAAGGTAATGCAAATAAAACTGTTTTATATCCTGTTCATCCTGTAATTTAATCGATAATCTTCTTAATCCATTTAAATACTTAGCAACAAATCCCTCAAGAGATTTATTTAAATAAAATTTCAATCAAAAAATCTGTTTAAACTTTCCAAACTAATACAAAATTGACCATATAGACTAAAAGGGTTCCTTTTAGTTCTTCTCTTTCAAAATTAGCTCAAATTGACTTTTCAAGTGAAAAATTAAAACTTTAATAGCTTAGAATTTTATTTTATGCATTTTCTAATTTTGTTTTTTCTGTTGGCCAACTATAGAAAATCTCCAATTTACAAAATTTTTATACTGAATTTTCAATCCTTTTTTAAAATAAATGAAACAAATCAGTACTGATTTTACTTGTCTACTGCAAGAATATCTTTCCATATACGAGAGGAAATGTAGTTTTCAAGGTAGTTTTTATTGGGAAAATATAATTAAACGCTGAACAAACTGACAATGGAAGTATTGTTGTTGTTGTTAATGCTGTTAATGTGCTTAAATACTCTGTGGGAAACTCATTGAAGTATATATCAGTACATTGTAATTACAGGTACTTTAATATTTGATAGAAATAATAAAAATATATTCAAAAGCTAAACAAATCAGCGCTGATAAGTAAAAAAATTTTAATCTTCTTGCTTATTTTTAAATAATATTTGCTTTTTTTAATTGAAATTATAGCATATGTGTATTATGAATTTTTTTCATATTTTAATGGTTTGAGTTCTGAACACTATTAATTAAAAATGAAAATATGTATACCAATTACAAAATCTATTGACTCAAGTTATCCAATTGACTGCATGTTTGGACACAAAAGCATCATACTGTCCTTGAATCATTTTTAAAATTCAAAATAAATGGATAAAAACCATCAATTTCAAATTCATTTATTGCATACATTGGATATTATTTGGCCAGATATGATATTATTTAGCCAGAAAATTTATATAACGATTAAAAAATTTATTTTTCATATTTATCAAAGGAAATTCACTCAACTCATATTATTGAAATTTATGATTTAAATAATTTATCAATCGTTAAATTATTAAAAGCTTAAGACTAATAATAATTTAATCATTCCCTTTTAATACCCTTGGAATGCATAATTTTTAACAAAGTATGAGTTTTAAATTTATTTGCAGTTCGAAATCAATGAAAATTTGATTAATATCAAATCGTTAGCAAAATGTTAGCTTAATGTTTTAAATTTATTTAACTCAGCAATTTTCCAAGAAGACGTCATATGAAGTACGACATTTAGTTCATAGCACAATATATGCGAATAGCAAGAAAACAAACATGCTTAGCTAATTAGTAGTGATAATAAATACCTGCTATTATTATTATAAATTAGTGAGCACAACTATTTCGCTCTTAACATAGGTTGAAAAATTCGAGAAAGATTTTAGTTAGCATAAATTTCAGAAAAATACCTTAAGAATCCTTGAATGTCATACATTTCTTCATCTTATGGTTTCTAATTACATATTTAAAAGTTTTCTAGAGCTCTTGTTTTTAATTGTCTATTAATATCTTACGTATTGTCTTTTTTCCTGAATAAACCTCCAAGTTTAACTTCTCACACTCAAACTTAATTTTTTGAAAATTATTGAAAATATCTATAATTGGAAAAATACGATATACCTAATTCTTACTTTCTTCTATTGAAAATTTAAATATTAAAAGTAATGGAGTTACTTAAGAAAATGAAATTTGAATACTTTTATTAAATTTTATTTTTTCACAAAATAAAATAAAACAAAGCATATTCTTACAAATTTATTGATTTAAAACTTAAACGGTCAAATAGAAATAGATACGGAAAGATCTTGTACGAGTAACATTAGTTTATCGACTTAAGCCAAAATTGTATCAGGATCATATTTCGACAATAATATCATTAATTAAAAATAAATTTCCTCAAAATGCTTTAGGCAACAAGCTTGAAGCAAAATTCATTCAAAAAGTTCACTTGTTGCTTTTTAAATATAATTGATTCAATTTGTCCTGCCCAAGAAAATTTATGAAGGTTGTAGATAACATGAAGCCTTTAAGTGTTACTTAAGTCTGAAAGGGAAATTTTTTCAACAAATTTTCAAAATAAAATGTTCTTTATTCAATCAATTGAGATAATTTCATCATGAAGATATAATATATAATTGAATTTAAAGTAGCGGTATAAGTATATATATAACACTAAAAGAGGTCATTTTTTGTTTATTTAGAGTCTTTTAGCTCATTCAAAAGTTGCTTACTAAGTAAAAAAATATTGGGCTAGCGCTGCTTGCGAGCTAAACGTTATGAGATATTTTTGTGATTTGATACCCAAAAAAAATGTTTATAAAAATATTTTTGAAGGAGATTTAAGAAGGTTTCTAATTTACCAAGTTTACATAAAGCTTGTATTTTTATATATCTCTAAGTAATAAATATTTTTATTAGATATGTGCTTATTTTAAGCCTTTAAAGGACATTAAGGGTTTTCAATAAATTGAAAGTTATGTATATATTGTAATATATACAGTTTTATTAGCTTTATGTTTAATAATATTCCTATTTTTATTTATATAACAAAATATCGTAAACTTTATTTACACAACTTTCTTAATCTTAATGCTGAAAGTAGTTAAAGGCTTTTTAACCCACTTTTTAGTATGGCAAATATACTACATTAGTACAATATACAAGTATATAGTTAGTGCAGTAGTAGACATGATTCCTTCAAAGTTTCAGTAAGTATGAAAATTTTGTTTATTTTATAATTTTTATCAGTGGTACATATTAAAATCTTTCTGATCTAATAATACCACTTCACTAAAATGATTATTTCCAAGCAATTTTATTATTTATCTTATAAAAAGAAGATTTTAGGAAAATGAATATTTTATTATTGCAATTATTGCAATCATGCTGTGTTAAGCTGTCTTTTAGTGTCTAATCATTCTAGAGTTCAATTACATTATATTTAATGAAAACAAAGGAGAAAATCTTAAACCAACAAGATTCAAATAAAACATCTATTTTGGCAAACTTCATAAAAATCGGCGAAAATTAGGTCATCTTATTTTCTATACTTTTAACTTTGATTTTTTCTCTATCAACGACAATAATTCAAAATCTATTTGGAACAGCAAATTTTATATAAAATCATTTAAAATATGAATTTCACAGTAGGAAGTTCATTACTGTAATTTCTGTACTGGTAGCCTTATTCAAAATCATTGGGGAAGGCTTACAAAATTTAACTATAATGTAATTTTTCAAAAAAAAAACACTGGCCGCATTATTCAAGAAAAATTCAACTTGTATACAAAATGTGTATGTAAGCATTTTCTCTTCCATTTTGAAGCAAACAAACTTCAGCTTATTCTAATGAAAAATATTATGTGATACCTGTGCAAAAAATATTAAGACGTAAAGTTTAAAGTTATTGCGAATTTAAAGAGCTTCCATTTTGTTTAAGGGCTGAACCAAATTGTCTAAAAACCTCAACTTCTTGACAACTTATCCATGCATTAACAAAATTATTAAATTTAAAAATATTCTGAGCAATCTTTTGCTGTCAAATGAATGATTCTACATCTGTTTGCAATTTTAACTAATATTATACTAAGCTGTCAACTTTGAAAATAATAAAAAAATATTTTCTAAATTTTAGGGCTATATACATACATAATAATTTTAGATTAATCATTTATAGCAAAGTATAAATTTTTTAGTGTCATACAAACTAATTTTAATACTTACAATATGTATCAGTTGTTAATCTATCGATAGTGTCCTGCTTCAGTTTTGAATTTTTTTTTCCCATTTTATTGTAAAATTGTCTGCATTAAATTCTAAAACTGTCAATGATTTTTTTCTGAAAGTTTTTATCACTTTTGCATTAAAAACACTTAAAAGAAAGAAAGAAATACAAATTTTTATATTAAGGTAATGCAAATAAAACTGTTTTATATCCTGTTCATCCTGTAATTTAATCGATAATCTTCTTAATCCATTTAAATACTTAGCAACAAATCCCTCAAGAGATTTATTTAAATAAAATTTCAATCAAAAAATCTGTTTAAACTTTCCAAACTAATACAAAATTGACCATATAGACTAAAAGGGTTCCTTTTAGTTCTTCTCTTTCAAAATTAGCTCAAATTGACTTTTCAAGTGAAAAATTAAAACTTTAATAGCTTAGAATTTTATTTTATGCATTTTCTAATTTTGTTTTTTCTGTTGGCCAACTATAGAAAATCTCCAATTTACAAAATTTTTATACTGAATTTTCAATCCTTTTTTAAAATAAATGAAACAAATCAGTACTGATTTTACTTGTCTACTGCAAGAATATCTTTCCATATACGAGAGGAAATGTAGTTTTCAAGGTAGTTTTTATTGGGAAAATATAATTAAACGCTGAACAAACTGACAATGGAAGTATTGTTGTTGTTGTTAATGCTGTTAATGTGCTTAAATACTCTGTGGGAAACTCATTGAAGTATATATCAGTACATTGTAATTACAGGTACTTTAATATTTGATAGAAATAATAAAAATATATTCAAAAGCTAAACAAATCAGCGCTGATAAGTAAAAAAATTTTAATCTTCTTGCTTATTTTTAAATAATATTTGCTTTTTTTAATTGAAATTATAGCATATGTGTATTATGAATTTTTTTCATATTTTAATGGTTTGAGCTCTGAACACTATTAATTAAAAATGAAAATATGTATACCAATTACAAAATCTATTGACTCAAGTTATCCAATTGACTGCATGTTTGGACACAAAAGCATCATACTGTCCTTGAATCATTTTTAAAATTCAAAATAAATGGATAAAAACCATCAATTTCAAATTCATTTATTGCATACATTGGATATTATTTGGCCAGATATGATATTATTTAGCCAGAAAATTTATATAACGATTAAAAAATTTATTTTTCATATTTATCAAAGGAAATTCACTCAACTCATATTATTGAAATTTATGATTTAAATAATTTATCAATCGTTAAATTATTAAAAGCTTAAGACTAATAATAATTTAATCATTCCCTTTTAATACCCTTGGAATGCATAATTTTTAACAAAGTATGAGTTTTAAATTTATTTGCAGTTCGAAATCAATGAAAATTTGATTAATATCAAATCGTTAGCAAAATGTTAGCTTAATGTTTTAAATTTATTTAACTCAGCAATTTTCCAAGAAGACGTCATATGAAGTACGACATTTAGTTCATAGCACAATATATGCGAATAGCAAGAAAACAAACATGCTTAGCTAATTAGTAGTGATAATAAATACCTGCTATTATTATTATAAATTAGTGAGCACAACTATTTCGCTCTTAACATAGGTTGAAAAATTCGAGAAAGATTTTAGTTAGCATAAATTTCAGAAAAATACCTTAAGAATCCTTGAATGTCATACATTTCTTCATCTTATGGTTTCTAATTACATATTTAAAAGTTTTCTAGAGCTCTTGTTTTTAATTGTCTATTAATATCTTACGTATTGTCTTTTTTCCTGAATAAACCTCCAAGTTTAACTTCTCACACTCAAACTTAATTTTTTGAAAATTATTGAAAATATCTATAATTGGAAAAATACGATATACCTAATTCTTACTTTCTTCTATTGAAAATTTAAATATTAAAAGTAATGGAGTTACTTAAGAAAATGAAATTTGAATACTTTTATTAAATTTTATTTTTTCACAAAATAAAATAAAACAAAGCATATTCTTACAAATTTATTGATTTAAAACTTAAACGGTCAAATAGAAATAGATACGGAAAGATCTTGTACGAGTAACATTAGTTTATCGACTTAAGCCAAAATTGTATCAGGATCATATTTCGACAATAATATCATTAATTAAAAATAAATTTCCTCAAAATGCTTTAGGCAACAAGCTTGAAGCAAAATTCATTCAAAAAGTTCACTTGTTGCTTTTTAAATATAATTGATTCAATTTGTCCTGCCCAAGAAAATTTATGAAGGTTGTAGATAACATGAAGCCTTTAAGTGTTACTTAAGTCTGAAAGGGAAATTTTTTCAACAAATTTTCAAAATAAAATGTTCTTTATTCAATCAATTGAGATAATTTCATCATGAAGATATAATATATAATTGAATTTAAAGTAGCGGTATAAGTATATATATAACACTAAAAGAGGTCATTTTTTGTTTATTTAGAGTCTTTTAGCTCATTCAAAAGTTGCTTACTAAGTAAAAAAATATTGGGCTAGCGCTGCTTGCGAGCTAAACGTTATGAGATATTTTTGTGATTTGATACCCAAAAAAAATGTTTATAAAAATATTTTTGAAGGAGATTTAAGAAGGTTTCTAATTTACCAAGTTTACATAAAGCTTGTATTTTTATATATCTCTAAGTAATAAATATTTTTATTAGATATGTGCTTATTTTAAGCCTTTAAAGGACATTAAGGGTTTTCAATAAATTGAAAGTTATGTATATATTGTAATATATACAGTTTTATTAGCTTTATGTTTAATAATATTCCTATTTTTATTTATATAACAAAATATCGTAAACTTTATTTACACAACTTTCTTAATCTTAATGCTGAAAGTAGTTAAAGGCTTTTTAACCCACTTTTTAGTATGGCAAATATACTACATTAGTACAATATACAAGTATATAGTTAGTGCAGTAGTAGACATGATTCCTTCAAAGTTTCAGTAAGTATGAAAATTTTGTTTATTTTATAATTTTTATCAGTGGTACATATTAAAATCTTTCTGATCTAATAATACCACTTCACTAAAATGATTATTTCCAAGCAATTTTATTATTTATCTTATAAAAAGAAGATTTTAGGAAAATGAATATTTTATTATTGCAATTATTGCAATCATTGTCTATGTATAAAGATAACTTATTCCCAGTGGCGTAACAAAAGAATATCAAAACGGGCAAAATACCAAGTGTCTCAAGTCCAAAAGAAAATCCGGCAAATCAATATTGCAATATTAACTTTTTATATTGAACAGAATTAGTCTTTTAAACTATGAGTGTAATTAATGTTTTATCAAAATATTAATTGGTATTGAATGAATAACTCATTCAATTGCTAAGACTACAGAAAAGACTTCATTTCAAGGATGAATAATTCTGAATGCCGTAGGCAAATGTACAATGACTCCAGTTCATTCAAAAGTTGTGTATTTACGTTAATAGATATAAAGTGTACTTAAGAGTTGATTGTTTTGTTCTTGATACAGAGATGTAATTGATTACAATGGAACAATTGAATGACTCCTAGTGATGTAATTAATCAGAATCAGTAATCAGAAAACAAGAAAGTAGAAATTTTAATAAAATTTATTATACAAACTTAAAATGTTCTTTAAACTAAAAAGTCAGCAAAAAACTACATAAAATGCACATACTTTTATTCTGAATTGAAAGTAGTTGCTTTTGACATTGAGGATAAAAACCATTGTTCAGATTGCAATTTTATAAAGAAAATGATTTAACATATAATTAAGACGATGTCTGCAACGCAAAAAATTTAAGCCATAATTAGAGATTGAAAAATTTGAAAATCGAATATTCGCTTCCTTGTATGACAAACTTATATATTAAACAAGCAAATCATAGTATTATTACCACATACCTTATATAAACATAAGCATGATAAATCACAAATACTAAAAAATGTGTGATATTTTATTTTTGAAAACTTTGTTAAAAGCTAATTCTGTACAATTCAAAGTGAAGGAAATAGATTTTTATATACACTGTTCTTTTCAGGTTTGGTTTTCAAGTAAACGCATTTACTTGATTTTCGATGTATTTGAATCAAGAAAATAATTCTTGAGTTTATTGTAATTTAATTATATACTTAATAATCAAATATATTTACTCGCCACAAGCGTTTTTTGTTTTCAGTGTAGTAAAAGTTTTTCAAGTAAAGATTATGGGCACCTCTAAATTGAAAATTTCCAATATATAGATATAACACCACAAAACCGAAAAAAGTTTCTAATTGACGCCAGCAAAATAAATACCTTATATTTTCTTTCTTTAATATTAAAGGCATCCTGAAATAAAACATTTGAATATTTTTAATTATTTTATGTACGTTTTTCAATTCATAGCAAAGCATTCACCGAGTTTGCATTTTAAAAACCTTTTTTCGGTTTTTTTAGGTTTATTAGCACAGCTAGGATTCATTTTTGTATTTCTTCTAGTGCAACTTCCATTGAAACCAAAATTTTTATTTTGATGAGAATCTCATTAAATTAAGTGATTTTTATTTTTGTTTCTTTTTTAACAGCTTTTCTTTATCTAAGATTAAATGATATTCACGGTAAGCACATCGAGAAGTTAAAGAGATTTTCTAAACCCAAGTTCAGATTTCCCTTAAGAATCCAGACTAAAACCCAAAGATTTACAAAAAAAACCAATGTACACAAAAAGGTAGCTATGTTTAAGTTTTTATTTATTAACACGATTTTATACCAAAAGCAGACAATTAAATTAAGTACTAACAATTTTATAAATCTTATCTAATTTTTAGGGAAGTTAAATTTAATTTGAATATTCTACAAAATTGTATTTAGTTAATTTGAATAGATTTGAATACCATTAGAATATTTCGGAACCAAAAAAGGTCATCATTCATTCCAATTCTTTACATTTTAAGGCAGATAGTTCCAATTTATTGGTATCAAAGCGTAAAATTAAGTCTCCATTGTTGCAAATTTTCCCTTATCTTATTTCCTTCTTTGTTTTGGCTGTGGTGCTAATTTCGTTTTATTTTTATGGCATAAATAGAAAATTTTAATATATATCATTTAAATTATACACTATTTACTATTTTAATTGTTATTTATAAAGATAAATTATAATTCTAACCAACAATAATATATTGTTATATCTTACCTACAATACTTAATTAAATTATTATAAGAAATTGTAATAAGGAGAAATTCATCAAAAAAGAAGTGAAAAAGTAGCCACTATAACTACTTTTTAGTCATACTTGAATATCATGAAAAAAGTAGCCATGACAGTGACATTGTCAGTCATCCCAGGACAAATTTATTAACGTTTTCACTGATTTTAATTAATATTGACTGCCTTATAACGCGGTATTTGTTTCTATAGTAAGTATTCCTTTTATCGTTAAACGATTTCTATATAATACGATAGGAATTAAATGCATTTTATCTGTGCATGGATCTAGGAATATAGGTAAAGTAGAATTGGTTAAATGCATGTAATTATAATATCATTGCTTTGTTTTCGTGATATATAATACATATATGAACATATTTTTTATGTGAATGAGTACATTTATTTTCCCTGAGAGCGACAGAATTTTTTTTTCTAATAAAAATTAACATATTTAAGGTTTAAGCTGAAAAGGAACTTATTATACTCAAGCCATACATACCCTCGAGCTCATTTTGTAAAGGTTATTAGTCATTATTGCACATTTTATACAAAATAATTAAATACCTTTTAGGTATATATTTTTAAAGGTATTTGTGCCTCCGGTCAATTAAATTACTATCAAAGTAAAAGATTTTGTAATGTTAATCCATATCTTTAAGAATTAGAAAATCTTTTAATTCTTTACTATTATCAAGGGTACCCACCTTATACCTTATACCAGTCTTTGTATATATTTTGAAAGTAATATAACCTATAGTATACCTTTTCTATCGATTTACATAATAAGACACAATGACTTTTTATATTAACCATTTTATAATGGTGGATTTTTATCAGAGCTAAATATATGCCAACAATTTTCTAGAAATCGTACTATTGAAAATAAGGGAATTGAAAATAATCTGAGCTCCAATTTATTAACATTAAAAGTTATTTGTTATACCTTATCATAATTTATAACCATTTCACATCCCCAAGAACATTAGCTAAGATGATTAACAATCAGAAATTACTTTCAGACTATTTAACTTTAAATTTATTTGAAAATTCTCTTCCAAAACAAATAAAATTTCACTTTAACTGAAATTTTCACATTTCCTAAATATATATTCTTTACTTAATTTTTGACATATATGTATACATAAAACATTTTTGAAATGATTTTCGGTTTTATAACTTGAACAGTATTTAATTTATCAAAACTAATTACCCACACTTATAATTCAAACACTTTCTAATATCCTAAAAGATAAAAGTATTAGTAGTTAAGTTAAAGCAATAACAAAAGCTAAATCCATATTATTTACTCATTAATCCTATACCCACTTAAAGAAATCTCTACATTCATGTATCCTGTCTGTTTCATCCGTTGAAGATATATGGCTCTTAAAATATCTTTTTGTATAAATTACGTTCATACTTTTTATACAAAGACCTGTAATAGATGGTAGTAACAATGTTCAATATTCTGTTTAAGTGTATAATTTTATTCAAGCAATGCCACTTGTTGTTCAAATATTGTCACTAGAGAAATTACTAGAAAACATTATCATCTAATCAATTTAAGCAACGACCCTGACAGGAGCAACACTTACTTTGGTATTGATTACAATTAATATAAAGAAAGAAAACAAATCATTGAATTTTTATTTCTCGACATTTAGAAAAAAATGTTTTTACTGACAACAGAAAATAGTGACTTTTTTTCTAATTAGTGATATCATTTTATATACTAGAAAAATGGACTTACTCAAAGCATTATAAAATTCGAAAAATGCAGTCAAGCGTAGGAAAGGTCATTGTGGCTGTATTGTGTCACTTCTCTTACAATTTAAGAATAAATTTTGTCAAAATTTGGGTTCTGTTAATTTTTCAGGGTTTTTAAAATTAAAGTTAACTAATGCTGCAGGATCATTAAATGTATTTTCATTGCCCTGGAAACTAGTGAGTATAAGCACAGCTTAGAGTTGTTCAAGTGTAACACACAAAAACAGACTCTTCAGCTTTCAGGTCCAGTAAATCAACTTTTAGAGACCTTATTTTTTTATAATAAACCATAATAACTGCTTTTTTCACATACTGATGAAAATTTCATAAATCCAGAACCATAAAAACTTACTGCCATTAATTTATGTTTTTTTAAAAGCAAATTTATCTTAAGGGGGTATGTTTTGGTTTTTTGCACAACAAATGGTGCTTCGAATAATATACTTGCTAGGTATCGATTTTAAGGTAATTTCAAGTGTATTTTAAGTTATTATTCAATTAGCATTAAATTGCATATTTTTAGTATTAAATATCCTACATGAAAACAGTTTGGTTTTAGTATCCTGAGTTTTGTTTTTAATTTTTTTCAGCCTTAACAAAATTGCAAAATTTTGAAACTTATTATGATTAATTATTTCATTTATAATGAAAAATTTCATTTGACTTTGAAGACTACTTTAAGATTTCTGCTCTAGCATCTTTTAATTATAGAGAAATATGCCAATAATAATGTACGAAATATCTTTAAGATGCTTTAGTAAATCACAGATATTCACATGTTTATAAATTTCAAAATTAGGAAAGTTTCTGTATAAGGCCTAATAATATAAAAAAGTTGTTTTTGTTACTCTCAAATATCTACAAAGCGCTTTGAACTATCAACTCTACTTTTGGGCTATTGAGAGCACAATTTGTACTCATTTTCATGGTCAGCATGCTCAAGTGGTTCCTTCATCTTGAGTTAAAATTAGCAACAACAGTTTAGTGTATTTTTGTTTTTCCACAGCAAATGTTAAAATCACACGACCAAAGCGCTTTGTAATATTTGTGGTGGTTAAATTTAGCCAAATATCAATAAAATATTGTTATGAACAAAAAAGTTGTATTATAAATATTCGGCTTATACGAAACTTTTTTCCATCAATATATAATGGTTACTAAGCATAAAAGAGATAGCTTAAAAAGGGAACGGTTTTAAAAACTATAAAAATGTCCTTTTTGGAGCCTTTTAAGGATTGGTGGAACAAGAAAAACGAATACGGAAAGACAAATTTCTAAATTAGTCTCAAAATTTTACAGAAAACTTTTTGTTAGCTTAAAATTTAAATTTTAAGTAGTTAATAATCCAAGAAAATGTTTTTCTTGGAGTTTGGAGCTGTGAAAGCATACATTTCAAGATTTCAAAAAATTTTTTTCTTGACAGAAATTATTTTAGGTCTTTAGGTCTGGGACAAATTAACAATGACTATATTTTCACAAAAAATTTTTCAAATACTAGTTAGTCAATTTATTGATCTTAATGATTTCTGGAAGAAAATATTAATACAAGTATTTTAAGTATGTCAATTACTAAATGCAATATCAATACATAAACTACCACAGGCTAAAAAAATTCAAAAACTTGATTAAAATCAAATGTTTAATGGAAAACTGACACTTGATATATATTTCAAAACACTTGCTTAATTGTGCCTTAAAGCAAAATAAACAAAAAAATTATGACAATTTTTCTTAGTTTAATAGATATTGGGGATATATGTATATCTGCTTAAAAGAATGCAACAGTTTCCTTTAAAATTACAATTAAAATAGTGATTCCAAGACCTTTTTCCGCGTATTAAAATTTGAAAAAAAAAAAAACCAACACCCCCGACATTGTTAAATGATTTTGATGATGTGAAGCAAGAATTAAAATTTCCGGCTGAAAACTGAGCTCCATTATGGCTTTTGTAAAACACGAATCAGCTGAAAAGCCCTATTTAATATGTTGAAGAGTGACAAATATAAAACCTACCACATTTATTGTAAAAATATCTGTCTCATACCCCAAAGAAAAATTTAAAATCTGCATAAAGATATGCCTCAAATTTTTTTGAATTGTTAATCACATTTTATGTTCTTCTGTATCACAATAATATCATCTCCCTTTTTTGTGTGAAGAATTCAGCAAATGATGAGTCTTTTAATATTTTTGAGGAAGAAACCAGCACCTCATAGAAGTAATTTTAAGACCGTTGTAATCATAAAATAAAATATACGATCAGCCTAAAGAAAGTGCGTGATAATTGATTCAGTGGTAACATAATTTTATTTTATACTTTAAGGAAAGCTACTTTCGTTCAATAAATTTTTTGTATTTTTTATTAAATGTTTCCCAATACTTTCTAGACATAATATGCGTACATATTGCAAACTAAGTTTTTAAAACCATACAACTAAAAATTTTGGGACTTTAAATAGGTATAATTTATATGCATATTACAAAGTAGCATTATATAATACCGCCAAAAATATAATGTCTACATTCTAAGAATTTTATGAAAATATTAAAATTTTGCGAAATTGTAATTTAAATTGATTGATTTATTTAAAAAAAAAAAATATTTTTTCAATTCCACTTGAAAAAAATAATATTTTTAATGCAAAAAACAATTTATTTAATGAAATTGAGTCTAGTAAGCTTTTAAATAAATCATACAATTTTTGATATGAATTTTTAACAGCAATATAATATTTAACAGATTCTAAGAAGAAATCTTCATATCAATCAAGTCATTTTTTTTTTTTAAAGAAGAAGTTTGTCTATCTTTACTAATTGCAAAAGTATTTTTCTAAAATTATTTGGGTTTTTTATATAATATATTTATCTAGCCAAAGTAATATGAGAATATTAATCCATGGATCATATATTTAAAAAACTGTTTGATGTATTTTTTAAATCAATAACCATCAGCTGACTATTGGTATCATATGCAGCTTTTAAGCAAATCCAAAATAAAAATACGGTCGTTTTGTGCCTGAAAATACAATCAATAAGATGGAATACGGCTAACAATAAAACTTCTATGAAAAACATTGTAAGTTATTTAAATTTGAAGAATAATTTAAAAATGTTTTATATTTCAATCCAATAATCTAACTGAAGAAATGACTAATAAAACTAATCAATATCATACAGGATATTTAAGCTGGTTTTCAGATTTATTAAACTATTTTGCTTTGTGTAGAACTAAATTATGTACAGAATATTCATTACGCTTAATTTTTTAGCTATTTTAATATTTCACACTTATTTTATTTATGTAATAAGGGGTTATATTTAAAAGGAATGTCAATATTTGCTATTAGGCAAATATTTTGTTGACAGGTACAATGTACTTTAAACATTTCTTTCAAATAATATAAATTTTCTACAAAAGAATAATAATAAGATTCTTAGTTACAGAATTAATCATTTAGAAAAGATAAAAATATGAGCTTTTACCGGCTTCCCAACAACATCAACTATTTATTTTGAATTTTAAAAATTGTTACTTATATAACTTTGACATCTAAACATCTCTGTTGGAATAATCGTAATTACATCATTATTTACGAAGGCCAGTCTAAAATTCTTCATTTATTTACCTTTAAACCAAAGTTTATGAAAAGTTTTCCAAATATCAAGTTAATATCAAAGCTGATAAACAGTTTGAGTTAAGAAAAAAAAATTTTCTGTTAAAAATCAAATAAAATTATTCTAACTAATCTTATTAGGCTTCCAAATCAATTTCAAAATATATATATATATTCTAACCTATCCTTTACAAATATGCATGAATATAACTGAACTAACTAAATTAAAAAGCTAAAGCAAAATTACATAATATGTTTTTCAAATGAAAAAAGTGAGCAAAGTGTAGAGTAACTTTTTCCTAGCTGCAGCTAAGCTCTTCTAGCAAGCACTTTGCAGGATGCCGCTAATATGAATTTAATTATCTTAATACATTTTCATAAAATAACAAAAATAAAAAATTAAGGAATTCACTTGTTATGTCAACTCTAAACAACACAGTACGCACACACCTTTACGTTTACTTAAAAAAAACTTATATAAATTTGAATTTAAAGAAATCAACAAAAATGTACCACTTTAATTGTAACTAAACTTAATTCATTTGCATAAAACACATTTCACATATTCTATAAAATCTTATTTTCAGCGTTTAATATAAAGTATCCGAAATAAAAAACTACCAGCTATATTTATTAAATAATATATACTAGTAACAGTTATATGTAATACGAACACATATGCAAAATTATTACCAGTCTAGTTACATCCTTTCAAAAAGCCAACTGTATTAGGACTAAAAGAAAATTTCTTGAGCACGCGACACATGACCAAACGATGCAGTCAAAAATATAACCAAAAGAGAAACTACTTGGAATAAAAGATGTATAGAGAATTTACCAAGGCTCAAATAATGCAAAAAACCTACCAAATCAAGACTAAAAGGATACGCAAAGGATCAAAAATTTCCCAATATGAACTGCGCCTGCGAAAACATAAGGGGTATATCAGCATCTAAAAAGCTTAAAAAGAAAGGAAAGCTTTCAAACGTGTAACAGATGCATTTTTCAATTAAATTATGTTTAAATATGTATATTCCGCTATCTCAAAACTGAGATAGCTTTCCCCTATTAAGGGGTTCGTTTTAAAGCAACTACTATCACAATCGGGTAAGAAATTGATATTAAACTTTTATATCATTTGTTACATATCATTCTTGCACCGTTGATTTATCCACTTCACTGTTTAAATTTATTGCATTGAATTCAACTTTTCTAAATAGAAAATAAGTTTAATAGGTCAAGGATCCAACAGGCTTTGGTAAGATTAAAGCTATTATGAGAAACTTTTGTTACCTTGGTTTATTCAATGTAGACAAAATCACCGGTTTCTCTATACTCATTAGACCTTCCTAGAAATTTTTCTTATTTAAAATTTGACTATTTTTTCTTGTATCTGGTTATTATATTAGTTTTAAGGATAATACATCATACTAGGTCATGGACTATATATTTGCTATGTAGCTTATGTTAATATTTTATTATTTATTTTGTAGATAATAACTTTTATATGGAGTGTAAAATTATGACTGTAAAAAATGAGACGTTTAAGATAATCCACATAACAGTTGCATATTTTATATCCAAAAATTGTAAATAATAAAAAAGGAACATGAAATAAGAAAAATTTTGGTCAGAAAATCCTAGTTAGATGGGAAATAAATAAAGAACTCAAGAATATTCGTAGATGAACAAGGAAATTAAGGTAAGTTCTTTTAAAGAAGTCTTAAAAAATTAAGCCCTGTACTCTAATTAATAACAATGTGGAAATGCATGATTGAATTTCTAACATTAACGCTTTGTTTAATTTAATACAGGTGTGAAGCTTATAGGCTATTGGATTTTAATCAAATGTATAGAATATGCAGTCCCTCACGAAAGTCTTCGTACACCAAATTTCAAATTTCATATGTCAGTATATACTAAGCGTTCAATTCAAAACGAAATATAAACACTCAACTAAAGCTTATGAGATACCTACTCTATTCAAAGCATCACCCAAGCTTAAAGCCTTAAAATAAAACAAAGATACAAGTCTGAAAATTGTGACTCACAAAAGTCATCGTACAGCCCCGGTTGTGCCAATGCATTTAAAAAATACTTTTTAGTATTATTCAGAAGAAAAGCAAATTTTTTCTCCAACTTCACTTTAATTTGATATTCGATGGCTTCACATAATTAGCATGGAAGCTTTAGTTTTTATTACACAATTAAAAATTGCGTGTAATTTACCCCATTATTTAACAAAAACAATCCTGCCATTTTTTTAACCTAATATTTTTATGGTATTTAGTAAATATAAACAAGTAAACGATCAATCATAATTTTTAGATTCTAAATATTTCAAACCAATAGTTTTTAATCAATAAACGTAAACAATAATGACAATTTTTCACTCCATTAAAGAGCAATATTGTAAAGAAAGTAATAATTTAATATCATTTTATTATCCAAACTTAATCAGAAATACAATTTCTCTACCATATAAAATAACGAAAACAATTCTTCCCACTAATATTTGAAAGAGATCAATGAATTTCTAAAGAGTTTATATGTCTGACGCCACATCCAATGAAAGCAAGCTTCAGAATAATAGCAAAGGGCTGACTAAAATGTCGCCAAGCTGTCGAGTGTTGGTTATTATTGGTGAAGCGATTCTTAAACATAAACTAAAATTTCTCTCAACATTACCGAAAGATTTTCTTAATAGATTGGCTGCCACTTAGATATTAAGTTATTATATCTTTTTATTTATTATTTCAAAACTTAAATTTACGATGTATATTGTAACATAAATATGAAAATGTTTTCCTGTTTTTTCAGATATTTTTAGCAAAGGCATAAAATAAATACGATATTTCTAAAACTGAAAATATCTGTAAGGACTGTGGTTTTTATGAAATCTTCATCTAGATTTAATAGCTCTAATGATATTTTATAGTCTTAATTTAATTTATTTCTAGCTTCTCTATTTTTTTCTCAGTATAATACGCTGAAATAATATTAAAAAAGGTTGTTGTCCCATAAAACGTAATTGGTGGCAGATATTAATTACCTTAAGTCTCCTTATACTCTTTTAATTGTAGAATCCCCACGTAAGCTCATAAAATCAAATTCAATCAATTACAAAAACTTTTCTGTGTCCAAGTTTCTTATTTCTATTTAAACTAAAATTTGGACAAATTTAAATTACCTCGTCACGTTTTGTTTTGAAAGCAAAAACAAATAAAAGTTCAATTAACAGATTAGAAGGGTCGCAGATTTTATCTTAATTACCTTTTGAGTCTATCCCCCTATAGATGGAACTATTATGAATTATTTTTTATTAAAACTCACCATAATTAGCGACAAAAAAATTACAATATATCAAACTGTTTCTTTATTTTATTAGTCTTTAAAATCGATTAGCTAAATCTTCACATTTGCCTACTAGATGATTTTTTCATCCACTACTGCATCAAAATTGGTAACCTTGGCGGTCTCTAAGTTGATCGCCCCGATCAAAATGAATATGGCCGCTACGATAGTGGCATGTATGACGGGACTCATACATTCAACCTTTCCGTTTAGTGTATGTTCAATTCTATTATTATGATCTCTTTCACCATTGTCATTGGTTCTAGACTGATAACTTGATTTTCCTTAGTTTCTTTGCTTAGTATTATACCTTCCATACCTTCTCCATTGGTTAAAACTGATCTCAGAATTTCGTATCTCATTTTTATTCGAGAGACGAACAATTTTTTCTGCATGCCACCTGCTTGGGTAAATCCGAAAGTTTCCATTTAACAATTTTTTGAAATTTTATAAATTTTACGAAAAACTAACTTTCATTTTTCAACCAAATTTCAATTATAAATTGAATTACTTGCCACCTATTACCTTTTAAAATTGTTTGAACTCGAAGCTGGTCAGGTGGGGCTAAGGTACGTTTCTCCTGAATGATCAAGGTTTAACAGTGACATGAGATATCACCTGATTACCAAAATTTAATGCCGCCAAAAGGGATATTTACTAAATTCAAATTAATTTTTGTAAAATATTAATATTCAAATTTAAAATATTTAATATTTTATAGTATAATAAACATTTTAGTTAATATTACCTAATTAATTACTTTAATAAATTAATAAATATCAAACAAGTAATTTATTTTACTATATTTTTCCCTATAAACTGGAAACGATTTTAATCAACGACGTTTATATTTAAAGCAAATATAAATTTTTAGTTTTTTTATTTATGGCAATAAATGTCAAAAAGGCCTGTTTTAATATCCATTCTTATTCCTTATAGTATAATAAAATTTAACATACTACTATATCTTGATAACTCTGAGTTTCACCCAACCAGATAATAGTATTTTCCAAACTTCATTTACACTATCTTTTTCGTAATGAGTTTTTTCCAGTTGATTTTTTAGTTTATCGCAATTAATTGGCTATTTATCTTTAAATTATTTTTTTATTTCTTAATCAATCGCAAATTTTTTTTTTATTTTCCTTTTTCACGCACCTTTTTCTTTAATAAAATCCATACTGTCATAGTATCAACGAAGTCAAACTTTGAAAATAGCTTTGAAGAAAATTTTTTAATTTCTAATTGGTGAATTTAAAAAGAAATCAATTCAATATCAATCAATGTTTTCAGTGAGGTGAGCGAGTTCTTTGCTATCATTAAAAAACTATTTTCAAATAATTTTTACACAATTAATAGAAGTAATTATTGTCTATCATATTTTTCCATAAACTTTTTGTTGTGTATATGCACAATACGCAATATCGCAAATAATACATAATATCATATAACCTGTCCAAGAAAGGTACAAATATACCTAGTTAAGAATTCAAAGATAACATTTAAACTCCCTTTTAGTTGATGTTCAGTTAAAAGTAAATCCTTCTCTTTAGGATAGGATATACATATTGCTAGTGATTACAAATTACAACATTTAACTAATTAGATAGATTTAATGAAATAATTTATGTTAACACTTCTTTCTAATCTCAATCGCAGTTTACCGGTTATACTGCTTTAATCTACTTAACTGAAATATCTTTTTATAGTTATGTAAATAAATTTTTGGATTTTATTAATTGCTTAGCCCCAACAGCTATTTCTATATGATTCATAAAATTCTTGTAAGATAAGGAAATGATTTGAGTAGGCCTTAAATTTCCTATTCTTCTGCTGAAGATATAAAAATTGAATACTTTTCCCTTTTTTTGTCTTCAATATACATATGTAAATGTATATGCAAATTGATTACAGACTAAGTAAGAAACTTTAAGACGAAGTACTTTTATGACGCCAGAAAAGCTTTAAGGCCTATTTACAAAGCCATACATATAACAAACATAAACAAATATTCAAAATATTTAATAGAAACACAATTTTTATTTTCTTTTATAAAAAAGCTCAATAACTATTTTAGGAAAAATAAGGATATACATAAGTGCCCAAAAGAAATGGACCATAATTTATTTGAAATTGCTAAAAAGCAACATTTCGTTATTATCTAGGTTCGTTGTATGTATGATTTTCCTCGAGTAATAAAACTTTTTTTTTTTTTTGCTAAGAAAAATCAAAAAACCTTTGGAAATAATTCTTGCATACAAATTAATACTAAGTAGGTATTTTATTTTAAGACTAGAATTGAAATCATTTGAAAAAGAAATTTTAATCAAAACGTTGAGTCGAGCTTTTGAAATGATGCCATGAAGTGTTTCACATATGAACTGAAAGTTTACACTTACACCTAATAAATATAATCAAAAAAATCTTTTTCATTTTATTTTTACTGGAGTAGGCTGAAGTGGAATCAATTTTCCTAATACTTTAAATATTTTTTAGCAGTTTTCTTTACATAATTTCCTTCTAACGGAGTAGTTTAAATGCATAACGAAATGAGAAATTGGTTTTGGCCTTAGCAGCTCTAATTTAAGCATTCAAAGAGGAGGAAAATCGATGTGATAGCCACAGATATGTTAAGTCGAAACTATTAAAAATTGGCAAATTTATCTTCTTTTACTCAAACTAAATATTCTATAGACTAGAGAACTGTTATCTTTAATCGAAGTTAATCGTTAATTATATACATGCAAATTTTTCAATGAATTCCTTACTCCATGAAACTACTTAAAAAATTAGTATAAACACAAAGTTAAGGATCGAAAAAAATACAAAAATGATTTTATAAGTATAAAAATAGAAAATATAGTAATTATAATGTTAGGATAATCCTCTAATAAGAAAAGTTTTAATAAGACGCTCAAAACTGGTATTCCAGGCTCTTTTAAGGAATTAGTGTGTTAAATTGGAATCTTAATTTTGTGTTTGGAGAAGATAATGTTTGTACTAAAATATTTTATATGCTTTTAAGTCCATAAATTATTTAATAGCTATAATAAATGTTTGTACAAAGTTTCGGAAATTGGCGAATTACTAATAAGAAAATTATGTATTAACGTTTGATAGTATTTAATGCTTCTTTGGTTCGTATTTGCTAACTTAACATGCTAGATTAATTTAGATGATTTATTACACCTAGTAATTAAAATTATGTACATTGAGCTATTTCATTTATAACGTATGCTCTTTGAAGTTTGATTCTAAGTAAAACTAAGCTTTAACACACAGCACACTAAAGAATATATTGCTTTCAAGGTCACAGCCACTAGGAGTTTAAAAGCTAAATATCGCTTTATACAAACAAATATAAGCAGCCAATCGTTATAATTTTCAGACATAAGTAATTGTTGTTTTTTCTTTTTAAATTTTTCTGTTTTCTAAACTTAGACTTTATGTTTCCTTTAAACATAAAATAAACATATGAAATAATAAAAAATTGTTAATCTCAATTGAAGGTTGGCTTGCCTTTTTTTTACCTTTTCAAAATATTTCGAAAAAAATTTCGCTGTAGTGAAGGGGTTAAGGGATTTGATACTATCAAAAAATCCTTAGAATAGCTAAATGTAATATTGGATGAAAAAAAATTTACTATTTGGGATTTTTTCGAGGCTTGCTTTATTTTATAAAAATTTTATTGACTTTTTTGAATGTTATTATATTCCTAGTATTAGCTCGCATAAAAATCTTCAATTGTTAATAAAATTTTTTCTATTCATACAATCAAGTTCAAATAAATTTTGTTGAGTTGGCAGTGTATGACCATTGATGTTAATATAGTTAGTAGTTCAAATATTAATTCATTAATTATATTTAATAAATTTCTTTTTAGTTTTATATGAGAGAAAAACTTCAGAAAAATAAATGAATTGCTAATTCCGAATTCCGAACCCAGAAAAATAAAAAATATACTCACTGAATGGGAATGAATGAGAAATAAATATATAAGTAGGAATATACTTTAAAAAAAATGTTTTTATATTACTTGTTTTTATTTGTTTTTTAATATTTCTAATCTAGTAAGTATATCGAAAAACTTTTGTGTGATTTAGGAATTCTAAAGCTCAAAAGTTTACTTGTTAAAATTTTTATTCTGTCGAACGTATAGAATTGTCTTTTTTTCTATTTACAGGTATACTCATACTAAAGCAAGATATATGTTACTTTTTTAATGTTATAAATTTTAAAATAAAAAACTTGAATGAACATCCTTAGACTTGGTTTCGCCTTCCCTTCAATTTAAAGACAACATGAAGTATTCTAAAAATAATAAGAATAAACCTGAACCAAAAAACTAATTCCAGTATATCTTTGATAATGTTTCTTAATATAAGTTGTACAAGTTTTAAGGTCAAATACTAGCATAGTGTTTACATTCTACTTCTCAGTTACTCTTTATTAAAACCATTGAGAGTTTGCTGAAGTAATCGGATAAAATAGAAGCTAACCTTTAGTACCCATCAAATAGCAGTTCAAAAAAGTTTTAGCATAAAATTGGAAAAATCTTTTACTGAAGGCAATAGAAAATTTGGGCATTTCTATGCCATATCTAACAAAGATTATTTACTTAAATGGATATCTAAAGAATTTACTTTTTTTCAAATGTATTTTGAAGTTGTATTCTATAATACTTTTGAGAGCTTCAGTTTTATGAGAACAGGTCCTCATTCCATATAAATTGGCATAAATAAAAATCAAATACCCAAGATTTTGGCCCTTATAGACTGATTTCATCTTTTTGTTTAATATTAAAACAAAAATTGAAGAAGTCCTTTTTTTTCTATTTTAGGAATATTAGTAAAATTAACAATTTTTTTGATAAAAGTTTAAGTAGTAAATATTATTTTTTGTTTTAGTATTGCTTCTTAAATCGATCATCAAAGCAAAAACCATGGGGAGTTTGACTCTTTTAAATAAATCATTTTGAATCTTACTGGAAACTTAAGAGATAAGTTTTAAAAGTTTAAAAGCTGCATTAAAGGTTATTAGAATTGTCTGTAAGTTTTTTATGAACATTTTAGCAGGAGATATTAGCCTACAGAATACAGAATACAGATTTAAATAGTTTATAAAATAAAATATTTGACTTTTGAAGCGGTATTGCTGTTAAAAACCAGTGGAGTGGCTTCAAAACTGAAGCTGATTAAAACAAGAAACAAATTTGTTTAATGATCTTTTTTTTCTTATTTTCATAATTTTCATCTCATGATATTATTTAATTAAAAACGGAAAAACAAGAATTGTATATTTTTTGGAACTATTAAGAAAGATGAATTTAATTAAAAACGAACCACAAAACTAGCATCTTATCAAAATTAAAAACATAAAAAATAAATCAACAGTTGTAATTTTAACAAGTAAACAAATGCTTACGTCACAGCAATTAATTCAAAACTATCCCCGTATTAAGAGTTTTAGAAAAGCCACGTTTAAAATAATTTAATCCTAAATTATATTTGTAAGGAGTAGAGCGATTTTATTTCCAATATTACTTTTTGAAAAAAGTATTTAATGGAATGATTTAAGGCTTTATTTAGTCAATTCTACAAAATTGAATTTTGCAATTGAAGAATGAATGATGCAAAACTAAAATTAAGTTTACATTTGCATACAAAGTTACTTCAATTTCAATAGTCTAAGTGAGCTTTTATGTAAAATAAAATTAAAATTTGTTATGTTGGGTTTTTTATAAATTTACTTTTAATTGTTTGCTTATTCTTAACTGCTCTAGATAAATAATGAACTGAGCATTGAGTTTATACAACATGAATTCCTATTTATAATGATATCACCATTAAAGGAATGCAAATTTAGTTAAACTCAAGTGTCTGTATAATAAACCTGCTCCACTTTACATAAAAAATGGCAGTGGTATATATTTCATTGAAAAAAAAAACATTTTAATATAAATAAAATACCAATTAAGCTAAAAAATTTATTAAAGCATAAAAAACTTTTATCCTATCTCATATTTAATAGGATTTTCTTTTATTATTGTGTAGAGAAAGTTAGAGTACCTACCTCCTTTTAGGAAATACAAAAACTGAAGTTTAAAAATTCATTAAGAGTTAAAGTTTTCATTTAAGGCTGAGTATTATTATTTATTTATGATTTAATTTCACGTTTTCCTTTAAAGTTATGAAAGGCAGCAATTTATAGCATCACAATTTTAACTGAAATGAATGAATTTTACTCTCTTTTAAGCTTTTATTATAAAACTTATCATTTTAATTTTAGTTGAAATTTTCATAACTAATAAGTAAAATTTATTAATTATTTGGATTTTTTAAAAGCATGTAAGCAAATTTCTTGCACTTTTTTTTTCTAAATTTAGCATTATAAGGATTAAGAATTCCTCACTCCTATCACATAGTACTAAGTACTGAGGCTGATACAAAAGTCAGTTAGAGACATAATGTCTTCTGTATTTTGGAATGCTCATGGAATGCTGCTCATCAATTTCCTTGAAAAAGAAAAAGTCGTCGTGTAAATTTAAAGTCAAGATTACACTGAATCATTATTCTTTTCAGTGAAAATAAATAAAACATTATATTTTTACTCTTGAGCTTATCACATAAAAAAAAAATAATAATAATAATTTTATTTAAAATTAAGAGTGTCCAATTTAAGATTCTGTTTATTATTTTGTTAGGAACAAAAGAAAAGGAAATTTTCGTTTATTGCATGAGTCTTTACAGGAGAGTTTGCTGGACCAATCAGACCTCAATACACAGAAAAGAAAAACCATATAAGTTTTGCTTTCCTTTTTTTTAAGAATAGTTTTTTTTCATATATTTGAAAAAATTACTTTAAAATTAGTTTGGTTTCTTTTATTTAATGATTAATTGAACCTTAGCTTTTTAGTTTTTTAATTTTTTTTACATGTGTTTTGAAAAATAGTGCCTATGATTGGTCCTCAGGGGTATGGACCCCTGCAAAAATCAGATGGTCATGTAACAAATTAGCACATACTTTAAAGTGTGCCCGCTAAAATGGCTCTGCCAGCTTTACCTACAATCCCTTATATGTATGATTTGGGTAAATATGGAATTAAAAATTTTTTTTTATAAAAAAAGGCTCGCACCCACAACTCTAAGTCTTTTATAACACTGAGATTGAATTATTACCTAAATCATTATGATTCTATTAGATCAATAACAACAAAGGTAGTAAAATTAAATTATTATAATACTTAAAATAGACGTCAAAGATATCTAAGAAAACTTATAACATGACTTTATTCGTTCTAGCTTATCTTATACAGTAAACACGATTAAAAAGCATTACTATTGTTCAAATAAATTTTAGGTAAACCTTTTAGTTTTCACTTTTTTAAAATTTTGTTATTTTTCTTCCTTGACATACTATTGCCCTACTTTAAGTAGTAAAAGTATAAAAGGTAATTAAGTTTGACTTTTAACCAACATTAGTATAATTTTACCCTATATTCTTCATATTTAACTACCCCATAAGAAAAGTTACAATCCTGTAAAGTAATCCTTTTACTATAGTCACCCTTAATATAGGGTCGGAAGGAATAACCTCCACTATTCTCTTATTTTTCTTATTAGTAGTAATAAAATCTTTATAGTTGTTATAAAATAATTTGTTCTATGTGTTTGCATAAATCGTTCTCTTAGAATTTTTTATAACACTGCATAAAATAACATGAATTTAATGGCCAAGTTTACATATGTAAGCTTGCAATTTCAAAGTTAGTATTTTATGTAAGATTTTCTGAGCTTATTTAAGACTTCTGTAAGTAAATTTTGTATTTTTCTGAATCATAAAATGTTGCTATTGTAGCAGTGGCAGTTATTAAAAATAAGATATACATTTTTCACAAGCAATTTAAAAACCTATAAATTATATTTTATCATAGTGTAATATGCCATAAATTTGAAATGGCTTATAGTTTAAAAAAAATTAATCATACACAGTGCCGTCTTTACCATTAGGGCACAGATGCCCCAGGAGGAAAATACAATCGCTTACACAAAAAGTAAAATTCTTGTCATTCCCTTTTTTACTTCAAAATAGGGCCTAATACTATTCTTGTATGCTCAAGAGCCCCGGAGTACCCTAAGATGGCCCTGACCATACAATACATCGAAGAAGCAAGAATTTGTCCAAAATTACACAATGAATAACTGAATTCAATTCGGTTATTAGTTTTTTCACATTGACTCTAGTTTTTTAGATATTTCAAATTAAAATTTTATCTCATTTGAATTTTCACTATTTCTCTGTATTTTTTGTACAGTTTTTATTGTATTGAACTAAGATAAATATTAAATTAAATAAGTTTAAAAACTGAAACATAAAGTAGGCATTTTTATTTTTTTATTTTTCATGCCTATGCTTGTTTAATTTAAGTTTTAAGCTCAATCATTCTTTTTTCGAATTTTTTATATCTGCCTGTATCTGGAGTTTTACTTTTGGATGAATAAAATCTTCCGTTTAACTGTGAAAAGATAGTTTGAAGACCTAAAATTTCAACACAGAAATTTTTAACATTTTTTCAAAGAATATTCAAAAAATTTCTATAATATTTTCAAAACTTTCATAGTTACTGTATTTGACTTTATTAAGGACTCACACTGTTCATTGTTAGACTAAATGTTAAGTAACAAAATTTTTTAAAATTCCACGAACATATTAGTTATTTCTTAAACAAATTCTATATTACAAATAAAAAAAAGAGAAATCTTTTTTTGCCTTGTTTTTCTTATAAATACCCAGGTTCAAAAATCAATTCTCCAGCAAAAGTTATTGTAGCTATCAGTTACAATTGTTTTATTTTTTTACTGAGTTCCTTTATCACATAAATCCAACCGTGCAAGTCTCCAAGGATTTATGAACCCCCTAAGATTTATGACGACAGAAAAAAAACTTAGCTTCAACAACAAAAATAAAATACTTTCTCTGGGTGAAAAAAAAAAACACAAAAATAATACCAAAATTATAGTGAGAGATTTTATCGTGGTCACAAAGTTTATTTCACTATATTAAATCTGTCGTTTTACATCAATAAATGTCAAATTTTATTTTATTATCCTTTTTTTATATCATTTTACTAAATGTGCAAAACAATAATAAAAAGAAATGATAACAAAAACTAAACTTGGTTTTACTTGAACCTGAAAGGAATTAATAACTAATCGTTATGTGTTTACTATTATTAACCAATCAAAAGGATCGATTGATTTTCCATCAAAATTCCCTTAGAATGGCAGACATCATGTAGCCTTTAAGTATTATAGATGAAATGTTTAAAGCTCTTAATATTCTGAATTTAGGTATTTTGGAATCAAATTATGAAATTTTTCGTTTTTTTCAACTTAACTGCAAATAAATCTTATTTTGTTTTCTATGATTTGAAAAAATATTTTTGTAAAATTTCAAATCATTACTTTTGGTACCTTCTGTTTTAGATCTGATTTTGTTATTTAAAACTACTTCTACTACTCATTATATAGCCCAGTCATGTCTCATTTAATCTTTTAGATTTTAGATGAGTGATTCGCTCTTATTAATTCAATGCACGTAAACATATATAATTTAAATTAACATTTTTTGTTAATAATGGTTTCATTACTATATATAATCATGAACATTTGAAAGTTTTATCCAACACTGTTGAAAAAATACTTTTTGTTTAAACGGTTTTTGAAATTAATAACAAACAAATATAAGGACTTCTAAGTATAGCCGAACCATATAGAAAAATTATCCAACCTATTACAGAGATGTAATCTTTAACTTAGTAACGATTTTTTTCTTGTATGTAGAATAATACAATTTTAGGACTTTATTCCGAAGATTAATCATTCATTTACTAATTAATCATTCTCAAATTAAAATTTTTGTAAAGATCTAGAAAAAGTGTACTAATATTGATCTTACAAAAGTTAAGCCTTGAAAGACCCTGTTCCTCGCAAGCAAAAATTAGCTTCCGCAGAATAACATAAGTCTTAAAGGGCAATATATATATATATATGCTTTTATAACCAATGACAAACTTTTACAACCACTTTAATACTTCTGAATTTAAGAGTTTAATAACCAAAATATATTTAACAGAATTAATCACTTTATTTCACCAGGTGTATCTCCAGTATTAAGACAACAAACCCTAAATCACTAAAAAAGTATTTGAGAAGACAAAACCTATATGAACAATATGTCCTGTTGCATGACATTTATGATATTTTCTAATACAGCCCTAGAGATATGTGGAGACCAGTAAAACTTTTCCCAAACATTGTTGTATTAAACAAGCAAAAATTATTCAGCTAACATTTTCCTGGTTATACAATGAGATTAGTTTATGTATATAGCTTAGCTTAGCTTAGAGTGTCTGCAGGGAAAGTGGTAAAAAAAACTAGTACAGTATCATATGGTTTGTGCATAACCATGCCATTCAAAATGATATAATCCTTTTCTCAATTACATTTGTCCTTGTTTATTGTTGCAAAAATTTTCATTCCTTTCTTTGAGAATAAATAAATGTGTATGAAATCCACTTAAATTTACATGATTTTAAAGGAAAAGCTATTTAGTATTTAACAGTAACATACAGCAGAGCTCCTTTTAAAATATTGTATGGTTCTTGTTCGTAAAATATAAGGAAAAATTTGATGAAATATGGTGTCAGAGTTTAAAAACATTGATTTTTCTGTTTTAGTATTAACTTTCACACATGAATGACTTGATCTTTATTCAATCCAATCTGAGATGAATTAAATATGAGTAATTTAGAACGTGCATGAAATATTTAAGGCCAGCAAAATAATTTTTATTATGGCTCTTCTGGTTTAGAAATTCGAAAAAATCAATTTTTATTTTGCATATTTACATAGCTTAAAAAATTTTTTTAAAAAAACTCTTCGTAGTACCATAGCTACATTCTTCTAGTTAAATAATTAAGAAAGGTTCTTTTCTTCAGATTACTGGAAAGGCTGGAATCGTGGACATTATGGCTGGAATTTATTCCATTTTCACCGAGCATCGTCGTCCTCTTCTCGAATACATGTACATGACTTGAAAAATAAGGAAATAACACGAAAATTTTAAGTGATATTTAATTATAACAAGAAAAATTAAAAGAAACAAGTTGTTGTATGAAATGGGGGTACAAGGTATTTGCAGATTGGTCTTTAAAACTATCACTTAAAACTTTAACCGTAAAAAATATATTCCGACGAAATCTTTTATAATGTAAAAAAAGTTAAAATTTTTCTTAAAAAAGAAGGAATTGTGTGGAAAACTATGGTGAAATACAAACTACATAAAAAACTTGGTGAAATTTGTTAAAATAATTTGTATGAAAGAAATTATTAGTAAATCTTTGGGAACTGAATAGCTTGGTTAAGTGCACAGAAAAAAAATAACTGCAGGAAATTTAAGGTCAATAACAGTAATTAAATGGCTACCAAACCATACAATATTTTCATAAGATTCTATCCAACATTTAATCTTTGTCAAATCCATTTTAAAAGTTTTCATTATATATCTAAGCATAGCCTTTGTTTTGTCCTCTCTAATATTGGAGTAAAATTGTTTGATTTGGCAAAAGTTCTTGTTTACAATAAATACCATAAAAATCTTCTGAAAAGAATCTAGGCAAATATGAACAGAAAATAACAGATCTGTACAAAACAAACGGCATTAGAAAGACTATTGAAAGACCGCACTTTACAAAAGTTAGGTACAGAAAATTTAAAATTGAGCCAAAGCTTATAGTCTGCTTAATTATTACTGCAAATATTTGGAATTTAAGACTTGTATCATCTAAAAATTATTAAGTGCTAGTGACCTGAAGCTTTGTTCGGTATTATACGATTGCTGCTAATGTTTAAACTTTATTTTTATTGAAATGACAAGCATACCTTGAAATTTTTGAATATTTTGCTTAGCTTGATAGCTTTTAAGCCTTAGTATTTAAAACTTTCAATGTCTTAGGTAAATTACAACAGTAGGCATTAAAAGAAGTTTTTCTATAATATTAAAATTAGTCCAACGAACAAAAAGAACAATTACTTCACTTTAAATGTTCCACGGTTACTTTTTGTTTACTTTGTATACTTTCTGTTTACTTTTTGAGACATTTCCTGCAAGATAACTTTATGTGTTTGTAACAACATGAATATATTCCTTATATATATAGTTAGTTCAAAAAGAACATATGCAAAAATTCATAATTCATTTTTAATTCAATTAAGTTAAACAAAATATTTCCTTTTGAGACAAAATATTTAAAAACCTATTTCAATCTAACCATTTTTTTGCTTTGCTTATTTTTCGAGTAAGCACTTGCCATCTTTTGTAACAAACCTACTCTGGCTTGATGCTTCTCACCTGTATTTTTGCAGTAAAATAGAACCTTTATCCCCTGCATTTATGTATTGTAAGATAATAAGCCTTTTTACACTTTTATAGATCGTCACGTTTTTTATGGACGAGCTATATGACAGTAAAATATTTATTTGCAGTTGCTCATATGTACATATATAACTGACAGCTCGTTTATAAACAGCTTTCAAGAAACAAATAACATATAAAAATTAATTACAATATTTTAAAAATTTTTATTGTGTACGATTGCCAATTGGATAAAAGCGAGCTAGCTTAAACTTAAAATTAATAATCTTCACACGTAAAAAAGTATCAAGTAATATAATAAATGAAAAAAATCGACAAAAGTTTGTTAAATCTATTTTAAGGCAAAGAATTGTAACAAAATATTTTTTTATGAAGAACGAAGACTATAAGCAGAATGTCATGTTTATGTTTAATGTTTAAAAAAACAGTCTATAAAAAAGATTCCTATTCACGGATATACAAATTGGGACATGAATAAAAGTTTAATACCAGTTTATTGCAAAAGCATTTTTGTTCACTTTTTGAAAGAAAATGTAAAAATTTTTCATATCGTTTACAGTAAAAAAAAAGAAGTAGCCAATATTAACTAATACCTAAAATTTTAAAATAATTTGATTTTTAAAACTCCATTACAGACAAAATTGTTATTAGAACTGAAAAATTTTAAAGACAATTTCACTGCTCATTGAGTTTCTTAGAAAATTTTTACTATTTCCTCTTAAGCATAAAAGCTTTCAATCATAAATCAAATTGCTATAAATTTTAACAACAAAATAACTTCTTAAGACTTTATTGCAATTTTCAACTTTTTTTGCGTTCATTGCTTATGAAAACTTCTAAATCCCATGGATTTAAGTCATATAAATGAAAAGTCAACCAATTTTTCCTCAAAAAAAACTTTCATAAAAAAACTTTTTTAATTCAAAAGTACTAGAAAGATTTTCACAAATATTTAAATATGTACTACACTTTAATTAGGCTCTGGCTTTACTATTTTGGAATCGAACTTTATAATAAACATGATTTGAATGCAAATAAATTCAAAATTTGGCATCCAAATACTATATTCCCATTTGGAAAATAAAAATATACATACAGCCTAATGGTTTCTATCTAATGTTTGGTATAATATGAGTACTTTCTGGTTTAATGCATATAATGAGGTTACAATTAAAATTCAAATAAATTTAAAATTGCGACAAATTGAATCACAATGTAAATTAAAGTAAAGAAACCTTATTAATTAATTTTATAGCTAGTTAAAACCGAATTCTTTATCAAAAGAAAATTTTTTCAAATCTTTTTTTAGGCAGAGTTGTTAGATCAGAGAGTCGAAATGCTAATTTTTGGAAGAAAATTAGAAACTGCTGGTTTTAATTTAATTACTACTAGAAGCACAATTTTTTCGATTTGTGTCTAGATTATGTCTTCGTGAAAGCATGGTTCGGTAAATGTCCAATATCGACTCTATCATTATTATTATCACTTTTGACGAAGATACAATCTTGCCCCAACTATCAAGCAACAACTTCTACAAATCCTAAAGGGCCAATAAGGTTAGTTATATTTTAGTCCAACTACATTTAATGAAATATACTATGTGTTATTTATTTTTTAGATTTTGATTAAATTAAAGTTCTTTCATTCATATTAGAAAGCTCTTGCCAAATCTTTATATATAACAATGAATGTGTGTCTATCTGTACTCGATATAGATTCAAAAACCATACATACAATTGGGAAATTTTTAGGTATATCCCCGGGAAAGTTTTTGAAAATTTTTTTAAAATCAGAGTTGGGCTTCTAGGTGCTCCCGAACAAATACCCCAAAAATATCAAAATAACATTTAATTAGTAATATTTGTTAAAAGTGTAACTATGAATAAATTGAAAAATTAAATTTTTACTCATGAAATTTACTCATTGAATTTACTTTTATAAAACAAATTAAACTGTAAAAAATAACATATCCATAAAAACAGTTGTAATAAAAATAAAAATATAAATCACAAGGTAAGTAAAATATTGAATCGTTTTATTTATATTTTTCCAATTATTGTTTGAATATTTCAAATTATATTAAAATCTAAAATATTTTAAATACATAAATTGTGTTTCCTTTAAGATTTCAACAAATTAATTTAAATTACAAAAAACAACATTAATCCGTTTGTCGTTCGATTTTTCGCCAGCAAATTCTAATATAAAAATGCAGTCAAAAAACTTTTTCAATTATTAATACGAGAATAAATTATTAATACGTGAATAAATAAAAATTTTATTATTTTCCAGCTGGAAATACGTTTTATTTAACCCCAAAATTATGCCCCTAAAGAGAAGTGCCATTGGTCGATCTATATACTTTATATGGGCTGAGAGACCCGAATCATTGATTCTCATTTAAAGTGAATACCCCGCTTTAGAAACGAGTGCACAGAGGCAAGCAAGGTGGGGAAAAGCCATTTGAAAAATATTTAAATTAATTTAAAATATTTATTTATATGAGATGCAATTAGAATTGTAGTTAACATGAAATTATTATAAAAATTTTTTTTTAAAAAATCAAAAATAAATACATTAGCGTCTTCGAGAGCGACTTTATAGGAGTTTTTAGGCAAGTTGACATTACAAAAGTATATTAACTGCGATAATTACATTACAAGTCTTTTCGAAAAGTATAATTTGTACCTTTCCAACTACTTTTATTGCATTATTTTTTAGGGTAAGTCAAATTAAAAACCAAGTAAAACTCAAATATGTTTAGCAAGCCGAGAGACATCTATTTCTGTAAATAATTAATTGAAATCTAAGTTAATAATTTTTCCGCTAAGAAGCGTTGCAATATATGTCATAAGGATGGAATAGTTTTGTCTTTCCATCAAAATGGGAAATATAAATAAATACTTTACCATAATTAACTTATTTGTGATAATTATAATTAGTTTTTGCAATTGCAGAAAGCATCATTTAGAAATTCGGGTATAGTTTTTGAATAACTATTTTCTTATTTTTATCATCAATATCACATGATCCTAGCTATTTTAAAATTCATTTGTATTTTAGAATGATATACGGAGATATATTGAATTAAGTACATTTGGTTTTTATCAAGGTGGGATTTTAGATGTTAAACTTAGTAATTTTAAAATTAAGTCCGGTCAGGAAGACTTTGTGGTATACAAAATATTTACTTTTCGGCTAAGAAAGTTATTTTATAATATTTTTTTAAGTTTGGCCTTTCTTTGGATAAAACATTATCAGATGCAATGAATCCATACCTTGATTCACATCAAAATAATTGTATACTCAAAGAATCCGTGACAAATCAAAACAATGGACCAATTGCTTTTTTTGTTATGGATCTCAAGAAAAAAGTGTAAGTACATACATACAAAATCTAAATTTTATACTATATTATTAATTATTATTTTTGGAATAATGGATGAAAACTGTAAATCTAACCTTACCATTAAGGAAATTAGTAATAGATAATCAGCTTATTTGTAGTCGAAAGGCACTACTTCATAACATATAAACATAACATTTTATCCCAGTGTTGAATGTCTTAGACAAGTTTAATCCTAGTTCATTTTCCCATCATGTTTTTTCGACAAAATTCGTCAAAGAAAATCTCATTAGCTGTATCATTCGTGTTTAAGGTCGCTTAAACCTTTTCTATTTACATAAGGGAAGTCAACTATCTATTTAGCTACAAGAGTGAAATCATGTATGGAATAGCAAGCTACACCTGAATAATTTTCCACAGTTTATTAGTTATATACAATATTAATTCCATTTCAAGGGAAATCAAAACGATGGCAAAAAAATCATAAGTGTAGACGTAGCTGATGACGTTAATTTCCACTAAGCATTAATTAGTATTAAAAATTGATATATCTTAATTTATTTTTATAGCGTTGAACTAAGCTGCTCAAATGATTGGAAAAATATACATATATATAAAAATCGTTCAGATATAGCAGTACTAAGAGCAAAAAGGCAGTCTTTTGCTGTAGTCAGTGATTCTTCATTATTTTTACAAAGGAAAAAACGTGAATGTAAGTTTAAAAATAGACAATTTCTTCAATTTGTAAAATATATATTTCCAACAGCTCTAAATGGACATCCAGCAGAAAGTAGCACAATAATCAAAAGAGTTCTACCAATGACTGTTACTGAACGTGATGGATATAAATATTATAATCATAGTGTAAAGTTCCTTTTAATTAATTAAATCATTTTATATTTCATTCTTCTATTCAATAAATAGTTTGCTATGTATATTGCTGCTAAAAACGAAGAAGGATTATACAATCTATATCTACATGCATGTCCTAACTACGTATCACCACCTTTTAAATTAAACTTTGATGTAATCAAAATATTACTACATTCAATATAAATTTGAAATTCTAGCTCAAATTTTAGGTTGATATTGAAGAAAATAATAAGGGAAATTTTCTCTCGGCTGGAGAAATGCCTCTACCAGCTCTATACTTTATGATGTCACTTTTATTTTTGTTATCAGGATTATTTTGGGTGTTTATTTTAAAAAAAAGCAGGCAAGATATATTTTAAAAATCAATTTATGCCATTATTAATTTTCAAATTTTACAGACACCCGGTTTTTAAAATACATTACATTATGGCTGTCCTAGTTTTTCTTAAATCACTCTCACTTATATTTCATGCAATCAACTATCATTTCATTGAAACAATTGGAGAGCATGTGGAAGCGTGGGCTATTCTTTATTATGTGACACATTTGTAAGGAATTTAGCTTTTTAGAAAACTGTATTTTTAAAATAATTGCTTTAAGGCTAAAGGGTGCAGTCCTTTTTATTACAATTGTTCTTATTGGAACTGGATGGACATTTATAAAACACATTTTGGCAGATAAAGATAAAAAATTATTCATGATAGTTATACCATTGCAAGTAAGTATTTTATTTTATTTATTTTTTTCATGTGTAAAATATATATTACTTTGCCAGTAATTAGCCAGAAAACAGAGAAACCATAATATAAAATAATAATTAAATAATAACTAGTAAACTTAGTTGAATATACAATCTTTATTTTCTAACTATATAAGTGAAAAATTCCAAATATTTCTCACCGATTTCCTTGCAATTTTAAACCAGGCTGCACCTCTTTGTTTTACTAAAACTATTATTATATGAAATTAGATTCCTGACTGGTAGTTTTTATTCTTAGAAAGGGAAAAGGGAAAGAAAGCCCCCTCGTGCAATTTCTTTAAGCATTTGTGATTTGAATAGTGTTGCAAAAAATTTTTATATATTGATCAGGATAGGTACACAATGGCGCACAAAAATATTAAATGGCATTTCCTTGATGGCTGTAATCAAATATGTATATTTTACACGCTCAAGCCTGCGAACACATTTCTCAAAATAGCGATGGCGCCTTTATGCCGTTTGACACCATTATTGTTCCATATTCTTCTTAGAACTTTATTAATATTTTATTGTGCCCTAACTTTATAACTAATTGAAAAATCTACTGAAATATTTTTGAAAATTCTGTTTTTTTTTTTTAAATGTTTTTCCGTTTTTAGGTATTGGCTAACGTTGCAGAGATTATTTTTGAAGAAAGCGAAAAAGGAGAAATTGAGCATCGAACTTGGCATGATATATTCATCCTTGTTGATCTATTGTGCTGTGGTGCTATATTATTTCCTGTCGTTTGGTCCATACGCCATTTATATGAAGCTTCAGCTACAGATGGCAAAGCAGCAATCAATTTAAAAAAATTAAAGCTTTTTAGACAATTTTATATAATGATTGTCTGTTATATTTATTTTACACGAATTATTGTATATTTATTGAAAATAACTGTAGCATTCCAATATTCGTGGCTAGATGAAATGTTTAGAGAGATGGCAACATATGTTTTTTTTGTTCTAACTGGATACAAATTTCGTCCAGCCTCTGCACATCCTTACTTTACTGTAGAACCAGATGATTATGAAGTAGAAGTTTTGACTGAATCTGGTTTAACTGAAGGTCTTCATAAAACGAAAGCAATGAGTAGAATAAAACCAATGACAACAAAAATTGAAGCAAATGAAGATGAAAAAGAAAATTTAATTAGTATGCGTGAATCTAGCCATGAATATGATTAGTCATTTATTGATCGTATTATGTTATTATTGACTTGAATAATTTCCCTAAATATTTATATATTTCACGCTTTAAGTTTTATAATTAAAATTTAAACTTTTAGATATTCAAGGAAATTAAAACTTTATTTATTCTTTGAATGATTGTTCTTTCTTTCTTTTTTTAAATACAATTAATACCAGAAATAATGATATACCATAACATACCAATTGCCTTTCTCCTTTGCTTCCACGAAAAAGAATGTTTTACTTCCTTTTTAAGAAATCAACATTTGATTAACCTCATCCTACAAAATTATATTTAAGATCCTCATAAAGTAGATGAAAGTTTTACAATTAAACTGTTTTAAAATTAAAATATGTTAAAATAATTTAAAATTCTGAAAATTAAAATATACAAGAAAACGATTATTCTTTGTTTTATTAAAAATAGGTTCATCTAAGCATTACTAGTAATTAAGAAACCTGCAGACACTTTGACCGCTAAAGATCTAATACGGAAAATAATACTAGGTATAATTAGATCAAAGATGTGAAATGCAAGAGGAAATTTCGGAGCTTTTGTAAAAGCTGCTAGTTTTGCGGCTTCTTACAAATAAATTTTAAAAAAAGCGTTTGTATTTCAGAGTGTTCTCAAATTTTACTGCGATTTGATTCTTAGCATGGGAGATTGTAATTTTTATTATACAATTATTACAATTTTCCACATCTTATTTGTGTGAATTGGGATTTTCAGCATTTTACCAATATTAAAACTAAAAAAAGATCAGGATTGTTAAATGTAGAAGACAATATGAGATTAGCATTGTCATTTTTACGACCAAATATAAATGAAATTATCTGAAAACATCAAACTTAAATTTAGCATTAAAAGTATTCTTAGATTAACTTTTTTTTAATACGTTAATAAGCGTACTGTTATTTTATTTCGCACATTTAAAATTATTATCATAAACTATTTTACGCGGTGTGTTATAGGTAAGTAAATAATTTAATTTTTTTCTTTGTGTGCCGCCAAATTTTGAGAACGTTAAAAGTGTGACGCAACAAAAAGAGGTTGAGAATCACTGCCTTATAGGCGTTTCACACCAAGAAACTTTCGTGGTACTAATACCAGCTTCGCAAATTTTTTATGGAAATTTTCGGCAAAACTTTTTTTGCAATAAAGTGTTAATGCTACCTACTGAATGAAGTATTAATACCATTTTCGAATAAAAATTGTTTTCGAAAATTAGTTTGAGAGCTTGTTGACAGAGAACATAACTATAACATATCTTACATATCTCCAAGGCCTATGGTTTTTCTCTGATAAAGATAAAGCAATAGTTTGTACATTTAGCCATTTTCGTATTACAATTGCCAAAAGAGACGATGATGTTGAATTTATGTCTGTTAAGGCTGTTAAAAGCACTGCATAATTTGTTCATTTTCCATTTTTGTTTACTGTTTTATATTATTGATATTGTCATATTATTGTATTATCAAGTATCAACTATTTGTATTTATTATTATATTATTTATTTCTATTTATTCACTAGTTATTTAATATTCACTTCACTATTCAAAGCAATCCACTACAAAAAATGCAAAAAGTTTGACGTTTCGGTTAGGTAGTATTGACACACGCACAGTGTGAAACCGGTAATTTATACCACCAACTTTGTTGGTATTAGTACCACGAAAGTTGCTTGGTGTGAAACGTATATTACAGGGTATTCATATTGAGTCCGGTAACATTTAATTTCATGGTAAGCGGAGGTGAAAGGTAAGATGGAGTTTCGCAAATTTCGAAAAAGCTTTTACCCCTTCTTGAGGCAGAAATATTTCTGCCTCATGCTTGGTATCTTACTAATACACATTTATATACACATGTAATCTGTAATATTTTCCAACACATATTCACATATCTTAGTGGACTGAGAATTGTAGGGGAACATTTCCGAAATGTTACAAACCTCAATGTGAATACCCCTGAGGCGCGAATACACTAAGAAGTATATTGACTACATTAAGGACATTACAAGTCCTTTCGAAAAATATAATTTGTACTTTTAAACTAATTTTATTGCATTTTTAATGCATTAATATTTAAGGTAAGTCAATTAAATATAATAAAACTAGTTAGAAACCATAGATTCTATATTCAAAATGTCAAACTTAGAAAAACTATTAAGTGTAACCGGGCCTCAGAATTACTCTGCTGTCATCGTCAACACAGCCTGATTTTATAAACGCACCTTATATCAAAATTCAGTTAATCAAGAAAATTTCATATTAAAAGATTTTGTAACTAATCAAAATACTTTAAAACTCAATCAAACATTGAAGAATATATGAAGAATGTCTAATTGATAATTAATTAAATTTGAACACCAAAAATAATTCAAGGTATTGTTTAAATAAAAATAATTAGCAAAAACTTGCTTGTTTTTCTTATTATATATCTATTCTTATTACCAATAAATTAACATTTCTTGTTCTGCATTTGGCGGAGCTGATGCTGATGGTCATATATATAATGACAAATGCAGTAATGTAAAATGGCGTTGACGTTCAAGAATTCCTGTAAATCGTGGTCAAAAATTTTGATGACTATTCTCAACTAGTTTCCATATTTTTAAAATAAAATATATTTATGTTAATTAATACGTAAAATATTTTAAGGGAAAATTTTTTGCTATTTCTCTTTGTAAATATCAATTGATTTTGCAAAAGACGTAAAATCTGTTTATGTTAATTAATTTAACATTTTTCGTTACATTTTTGGAACAAAAATATTTATTAATAAGTATGCAATCAGATTGTGATGAAAGTTGGTTAGAAGAGCAATTTATTCAAGAAATTAATACTCAACCTGATTATGAACGGGAATTTGTAACACAAAGGGATACAGCAATACGAAATGTTTGGAGTGCGTTTCAAGATTCAGCTACATCGGTAGCTCAACTTTATAGAGGTAAAATGATTACAAAATAAATGTATTTTTCTATCATTTGTATTATGTTTAAACTTGAATAATCCAAGGACAATGTAAGATGAACAAAAAAAAATTGCTTGGCCGACATTTTGTTTTGTATGTTAGTCACTTAATAGTTTTGTTAAAGCTGTATGGATATTTTTATTTCGGACGGCTTCGATGTATTGTTAGCTATACAAAATTCTACAAATCCCTGACAGTGTGAATTCTACAATTCATTATTTTGTTTATTAAAAATCAATCGGTCAGCGAACAATTTAAAATTATTTTATAATTATCATTAATAATTAAAATCTTTGTAATCATATTCATCAAAAGTTGCAAACAGCCAATAAAAATAATGACAGTCTTAAAACTATAAATTATTATGGTAATAATAACAATTGTAATATTTGTAATAATAACAAATGAATAAATACAAAAACCTATTTCAATAAAAAACTGAATTAAAATCGATTATCTCTAAAACATGTGCTTCAGCTTATCTGCTTTTGTAAATTTTCTGAAACATTTTCTTTTCGAAATGCAGAAAATTAAAATAAATTTTTATGAATGGAATGAAAAAAAGCTATATTGCTTTTAGTTTTTTATGTTTGAATATTTGTACTGGTTGTAATAAAACTACTTATAATTTTTATTTATTAGATAAGGCAAATAGAAATGATACTGGAGTGCTTTGGCTTCCATTCCAAACAGCAGCTGGTACTGTTACCACATTATATAAAGGTACATTTTTCTCTTACATTTCATTTAAAATTAATAATATTAAACTATTTTAGAATCTGGAGATGGTATCAAAAGAACATCAGAAATTGCTGTTCAGTGTGGATACCAAAGAAGGACAAGAGAAATAGCTGATTGGGCTAAGAGTAGAAAAAGGCGTTATATTCGTAGGGAAGACCTTTTGGCATATTTAGCGGGAAAACCGCCTCCATCTTTACATGTATCACGCTTACGGTAAAAATTAAATAATAATGCTAAAAAAATTTATTTCATTAAAAATAAATGTCATATTACTTTTAGTTTGTCACCAAAGCCTGAAACACAACACAACAATAGTAATCAATATCTGGTAGGATCCAATCAAATGCAAAATGAAAACACAGATATGCATACTTTTAAGGAGGCATTAGTAAGAAGACCTAGGTAAATACATAATAAAAAAATATTTTGAATATATAATTAGAATTTTATTTCTAAACGGAATCGCGTGAAATCAAGCCTTTGATAAAAGATACTATTAGATTTTAAACTAACAATTCTAACAATATTAGATCAACAACCTAGTTCTAAGCATTGAAAAACAAAAAAATATATATATATATATAAACAAATAATTTCTAGGGGACCAGAATTGTATGCATTTGTGGCAAATGAAATAGCACGACATTGTAAGCGCCCAGCAAGTCCTTTGGATGTAAATATGGATGTTCAACATAGTTATAATAAGCGTCCAAGATACAATATGTGAACTTTAAGGGATTATTTAGCAACCAAAATTTATAATAATCATATTTTCAATTTAATTTAAACTATCTATGAATTAAATATAAAGCTAAAAGGCAAAACCCAAATTTAAATTCAAGCAAGTCATAAAATACTGTGTATTAGGTAAAATGCAAATAATTGTATTGGATATTTTTATTAGCTTTTAAAACTACTTTCTTTGTTAAAGTATGGGTACCAATAAGCTCAGTAGTTTTACCTAAAATGCTTTGAGTTTTTTCGATATATATGTATAAGGGTAGTTATATTTAAGAGAGAAGCTAAATAAATTCAAACGATTATGCAGCAAAAAAAAAAAAAAAAAATGAAATAATTACAAAAATCAAAAAAAAAGGAATGATTAGAAAATATGCCCTAAATACATAGTTTGATTATAAACATATTATGAATAGCTAATTTAAAATTATTATGTTACAATAAGACTATTGCGATTAAGCAGTCCTAATAAATAGTTAGTTACTATAGGTGGCCATTTAACTGTTTTCTCTTCCGAAGTATCTTCTGTATCACAAAACAGCTTTTCAGTCTTACGCCTAATTAAAAACAACAACACCTACAATCTGGTAGAGCATAGCAAATATTTAATTGTAGGAAAAATATTGCGTACATAATCTCCTATCATCGGTATCTAATTGAATCAACGTATTTCATTTGCCATTCAATAAACGATAACTTCAAAATATTTCGACTTTGTTGGTTATCTTTAAAACCTCGGTCAACAAAATTAAGCAATTTTTCAAAAATTTAAGGAAGGCTGTTAAAACGGAATTAAAAATAAAGGCTCATGGCTGAATTTCGTTCTGTATGAATGAATAATTTACAATAATCAAAATTTAAAAGAGCGACCAGGATCAGATTAAAGGTAGAAAAAAATTTATAAAACTTGTTTGAGCGTTGGTAAGGGCTTTACAATATTCTAAGTCATACTCTGTTATAGTGATGACCATTATTTTCACGAGATATTTTGTTCATATATATATAACTTTTCTCTGATTATTTCAATCGTTAGTAAACAGTTTTTTTAGAATTACCTCAAGTATGGTTTTCTATAAATTTTTATTTTTTATCCATGCACAAATACCAATAAATAATGTTCAATATGTTCAATATATCCAAACATTAATCTATAATTTTGTACATTTATTTAATAACCATTTAAGTATATAGAAATTTATAGCTAAAAATGTGTGTCTTTCAATATTTCAATATAGGCTTACCTAGGTAAGCTAAGAATATTAGTCGGTAGTTTATCATAAAGTTCTTATGTTTTATCTTATATTTAAAATATTAAGTGTTCCAAATATTTGAAAATTACCAATATTAAAAAACATAATACAGAAAAATATATTACAAACACTATAAAATCTCCAGTCTAAAAAATAAAAGTAATACGGTTATGTGTTGTTATTAGTTTTGGGGAAAAACTACTGAGCTTATTTAACACTCATCCTTGATTTGATTTTATTTAATACGCCAAGTGTTTCAATATAAAATATTTTCAAAATTTATTTTTAGTTATTATTTTTTATGTTAAATTTGTATTCTTTGTATACAATTTTGTTAGTTAATAATACTTATCAAAAAAATTAGAAATATTTTTATAAGCCCACCTCTTTTTTACTGTTTTATATATTTATTAATGATTAATTATTCCGTTAAGTTATCACTTTCCCATTTTTTAAATATTATTTTATATTTAAAAGTATCAATACAATCAATTAACTAGGAAATTCATATCCATTTAAAAAAAGTCAAGAAATTACAAATGGAGTCATTTCATACATACTGAAATGTGTTTTTTTTTTTTTGTATTTTTAATTACAAAAACTGCTGGTCAAACTATTTGCATTTATGTTTTACATTCCTTTAGTAGTCAAAGAGATACTTTAGCTATTTCGGATGCGACTGTTAAATATATCACAAAATATTTATTATACAATAGATTGCAGATTTGAGTTTGAAAGAATATGTAAAAAAACGGCGAAAATAAAAGATATTGCGTGTAGGATCTTCTAATAAAACTTTTCCGGAGTAGTAGACATTGGGAACAACACATCAGGTATCATTTTATTCTAAAACAAATTGTGTTTTATTTCATAACGGTTAAAGCATGATATACGGAGAAATTTTTAAAAGCTGAATAAAAAAAGCAGTTGTATATTATACTTTTAATAATATTAAAATATTTGAAAAAATTTTTATTCAAAAGGGATCACAAATTTGCATTATGATGCCCACCAGATTGAAATAATTAGCTTTGACAAAAAAACCACGTTCCACTCGCGCTTCAAATTACTATAACTCCCAGAAAATTTTGAATTTTTGTAAGTATTTTACCAACAATGAAAACTTAATATATTAAAAATTTCAACACCTAAAGGGCTAAAAAAAACATTTTTCATTTCTTATAATAATAAAATAAATATTTTATTCAAATTCTCTAACAAAACACAAAATAAATATTTTGTAAAAATTTTTCCTTCAAAAATTTAAAATTCATTTTCAAAGATCCCTCAGAAAAAGTTCCCTTGGAAGTGCCAGGCTAACTAGATTTATCCAAAATTAAAAACCAGATTTTTTTTGTTAGTAGATGTATAAAGTTCGTGCTTAGGTGAAAAAAAAAATTATAAGTTGAATTTTTGCCAGAGTGGTGTACAAAAAAAGATTTTTTTTTGTATATTTTACACCACATATTGCCTTCTAAAATTAATTGTTAAAAGAAAATCTTTCCTTTAAGCACTAACTAACCTTAAACTGAAGAAATGAGCAAAATTTAAAAAGGTTTCAAGAAAAATGCAATTAAAGTCTATCTTGAACTTCTTTTTCTTATATCTGGAATATTCTCCAAAGTTTTAAGTCAATTAGAATACTATATTCACTAAGAAAATAAAAAAATGTAAGGTTTTTTAAATTCTGAAACCTATATAAACCCTGAAAAAAGAAGGATTTTATTTATTATAAGAATAATAATATATTCAATTAATACATTTATTTCATAGTATTTTAAGATGTAGGAATTTAAAATTCATTTGTTTAAATTACATTAATTTTTTAATACTAAAGGAATTACAACTTGAGGTTCGTTAAATTTTGGATTATCAGAATAAAGTGTTAAAGTTTTCTCTAAACAATCAAATATACCAACGGCAATTGTTTTAACTTCTTCATCCATTTTTCCATTTTCTCTAAAGACTGTATGTGGGGGTTCACTTTCATCACCAAGCATCATAATTAAATCTTCTTTTGTTTTTGGACATTCAAATGAATAAAATACATTCATTCGTGATATACTTGAATCAATCATAAGTGGATTAGCTTCCTTAATTGGCAATCTTAAATATCTTAAAATTGAAATTAATATATATGTAGTTTAGTTAGTAATTTAAGCAAATAATCAAATAATTACTTATTGCAATGATAATTTATTTCCCCGGGTTTAATAAATTTGATGTCCATTTGAGATTCATTTGTGCCATATGCTGATGGTGCTATTTCAATATTGTAAAATATTCGTGGTTCTTTAGATCTAAAATAAAACTCTTTAATGGTTAATATTTTGTACATAAATATTTTTCAATAATTGAAGTTAGATAAAAAATTGTGTGAATAAATTTTCTTACTTAAGGAAAGTCATATTAATCGAACAGCCATCGGCAACACCAACTTCTGCATCCCGAAGTATTGTTTCAGCCTGTTCAAAATTCTCAGCAGATAATAAGGCTCTTGTTAAAAAATGTCGAGCTAAAAATGCCAATAAATTTAATAAATATTAATTAATTTTTCCAAGCATAACAGTAAAAAAACTTTTAAAGAATACAAATTTCATTTGGCTCAAATAATTTGTGTATATAATTCTTTGATGCATATTTTCCTAGTAATATTGTATTCTATCATTGTTCAAGGAAAAAACTTTTTAAGTAAAATTCAACTAATTTGAATTAATAATAATAATAAATTTCAGGCTGATTAACTATATCTGATACATCATTGCTTAATAAATGTTAAATCAGTAAAATTTGCATTCATAGCAAATATTTATGTCTCTTAATAACAGCAAATTAGATGCCAAAGAGCTATCATTAATTGGATATAATTGAATAGTTTTTTTTTTCAGAAAATAAGTAAAATATAAGCAATTTTAACCTTGTGATAGCAAAATAGCTTAGCTTCTTATCAGAAGAAAATTTTTTATTTTTTGTTTGTTACTTTGTAGATAACTTAATAGAGATGTGATTATCATTTCAAAAAAGTTATTAATATTAATAAGGAAAATTAATTCAATTAGATTTATTCATTATTGGATCAAAGTTTTATTAAATTTTTTATAGAAAACATTTAAAAAACTTTTTTAGTTGTGAATGTAATTTATTTAGTTTTAAATAACAATAAGTAATTTCTATTGAAGGCAATCGACATTTTTAATTGAACCTAAGCTTCTCCAATTGGAAGTAAAAAAACAAGAACTTGGAATAATTAAAATTGTAGTTTACTATTGTCTTAAATTAAAGTTTAAGATTTAATTATAAAAAAATATATATCTTTACCCTTTGTTTTTATTTTTTTAAAGAAGTTTTTTATTAACATTTATTTATATTAAAAATTTCTTCTCTTAAACGCACAGTCAAACTTTTTTTTAGGCTAATAATCTATATATATATGAAAACATATACATATATAAATTCAACCTGTGTGTGTTTGTCCTTGCAAATCTTAAGAAGTAGTAAACTCTTAAAATTCGGCTTAACAGTTATAATATTAGTGAAAACATAAACAATTCGTTAAACAGCAAACTGCGATGAAAATTTTCAAAAAACTGTTAAATTAAAAACAAATGCTTTTCATTTATGGAAAAAAAAGTGAGATGGACTTTTTTTAAGGAGTGAACTTTGTGAATTTTGATATTTATTATAAATACTTGTGATTGTGGTTTTGATAAGTTTCAGTTTTTTACAAAGCAATTTAGTGAATTCTTTTATTATTTCTCTAATAAGTAGTTTTGATTAATGGTGTTTAGTGAATTTTTAAAAGTCTGATGGCATTGTTAAATTTTGGTTTTATTTCGACAATGTAATTTTGAAAGTTTTTGAATTATCAACACAAGTGGTAGTTTAAATGATTGAATGGCAAAATAGAATCAAAAAGTGTTTCACATTTAGCAAAATAACAACTAACCTATTCTTGCAACTAAAATGAACTACGTGTACAGAGTTAACAATACTATTTACTTTGACATTTAAAGTAAAGCGATCATATACAATTTCGTCGATAGAATTGTAGAAGCATATAAAATGGTTAATTATTCAACAAAATTTTTTGTATCGCTCAATTCGATAGGGATAACCACGTATGTATTGTAAATAAAATTTAGCGTGCCCAATTCGATTGACAGTTGAAGTCACCTTCAACAAGGTCTAGAACTGTGCGGTTGAGATCTTGACACAGATGGCTGCTTATACGAACACTTACAATTTGCGGTTCTAGAGTCAGCAAGGTAGACAATATATCTCTTTATATCTAAAGAAGTAATCGGACAGTCAAAATATTGAACACCCTCAAACAATTTGGAATCATAAATATTATAATTTGGCTGAGCGATTACAACGTACTTATAAAATTATTCGATGCAGCCTAAGGTCCATGATACACTACAACAACTAGTTGGCGAAATCTTACTTTTTTCCATGCAAAATTCGATTTTTATTCTACATATTTTCTAATATTTATAAAAAATGTTGTCTTTATTGAGTTTGGCGTATTCACCTCACACATTAAAGAAATGCTGCCCTCTTGATTAACCTGCTTATGACATCGATTTCGTTCTATCAAATTTTTTAAATGGTAACTACAGGCCATAGGAGTTAAAAGGTTTCAAAAGCATTCCGAAAAGTTTTTAGATAGTCTATAATGGAAAAGTGAACTTATTAAATTCCTGCAATCTAAAATGGGTTTAACGACTAATTTTTTCTCTATAAAAAAACAATGATTTTTATATCTATTCCTTATTTATGAAAATCCTTATTTATAATAAGATATAATCAGAAAAATTATATAAAAAAGGTTATTTTTCCCATAACAAACAATCATCACATTTGAAAAATAAGTACTTACGAGTTTTCCCACTCTTCAAATATTCAGCTGATAATGTGTTTATAGAAAAAACTAATCCATGATGGTTATAATTCATTGTATATCCAGGTAAATGCCCAGCATAGCATAGAGACATAAAGCGTTCCTCTTTTACATTGTATTTGCCCTGAGGAGCATCATTTATCACATGAGCAACAACAAAATAATAGTGATTTAATGTTTCAGTTAAAGCATCCTCAGTATGGGCTAGAATTTGCTTAAAAAAATTTATATTTATAATTTAAAAAAAAAAAGTTATTTAAAAATAAATTATAATTACATACACAATTCTCTTTATTAACACAAATAGTAGAGCATCCAATTGGTTGCGTTATCACGTTATTGCTATGTTCCAGAGATTTAGGTGTTATCTCATCCATATGTAAAAGGAAAAGCTTAAAAGTTTTGTGAAAATTATAATAATAACCAGAATAGTGCTTCATGACAACAAGAAAATATCACCATTAAAAAAATATAATAAAATTGCAAGGGACCAAAGAGAGTAAATTAGTTAATAGAACAAATCTTAGTAATTAACTATAATTAAGCTTGGTCTGCCTTTCCTTGCGTTAGTAATGGTATCAAACCTAAAGATAAAACTGGCTTTAATATAAAAGTACTCAGTGTATGTGAACTCGAGAGGGCTCATCAAGCAGAAAATGCATTTCTTTCCACTTTCCAACTCTGATTGATACACAGATGGATACAACACTTATACGCGGTCATTCAAACTCTCTTCAATAAATAGAAAACGTTTTACAAGCTAAAATTATTGCTTGTAATACAAAAGGTATATTGAAACCTTAGATTTACATTATTTTTGAAAATCAAGCCATGATCAAGCATTAAATAAAACTTTCCAATCTTTAAAGATTAGTTTTCTCAATATATAAAAATTTTTTTTGACCTACGTGGAATTTGTCACTAACGAATCATTCCTAAGCTTGAGTTTACTACACCAGCGATTTATAGACACTTTTATTGTTTTCAAATATCAAGTGCCAAAACAGATATTTGACATATTCTGTATTTAATTTACAATTGAAACCATAAAAAATCAATGCACAAAATTTTCCAAGAATCAAATCTATTTTTTTGCTTGAGCTGTACTTCTTCTGGAAGCAGTAAAGTTAAGGATGTCAATGAAAAATAACAGTCAAGAGATTAATGTTTAAAAACTTCAATTTTACAAATCAAAATTTGACAGTTTGACTGTTTACATTGCTAATAAGCACAACTTATTGAGTTGTGAATAGTTCATAGTTTCATTTTTTTGGTAAATCCATTTAAATATTTTTTATTATATTTTTAATTTGATCTCAATACCAATGCAATATTTGTAAAAATTTTACCTCCTGAAAAAAAAGGAAAAAGTATTTAAAGTAAAAATTGAACAAATTTTTTAACGCAGAATTTATCTCAATTCAAATGTAGTGAAATCGACAACGATTTTTCAAAATTTTGGAAAAATAAAATAGATCCTGCAAAACTATACCGAACTACATTTTTTATAAAATCAAAACCATCCAAAAATAAATTTTGCCTCATTGAATTGATCATTTGACCATTGTGCATGCATAATACTTATTTAAATTTATTATTTAAAAAAATAACAAAAAGTGTCAATGTACGATGCAATAATTTATTATTCATAAACCATTTTTATGTAAACGGCGGCTACCTTGTAGCAGGTCAAGAAAACAATAATTAGCCCTTTTTTTCGAATCAATAAACCTATTAATAAAGTTCAAGGATTCTAGAAGCTTATAGCTTTACTTGATATCATTCTATTCTATTCCTTGAACTTACATTTAACCTAACTTACAAATTACTTGTTACTTCAGTATAGTATTTTTCAAGGTTTCATTTTTAAGCTAAGTAAGTATTTATTAATCTTATTTAAAATCATAAAACATTATTTCATTTAACTAATTATTCGTTAAATCATGTGTAACAATTTAAAATGGAACAATTCTAAACCACAATTTCCATGTCAACAGATCACGAAAACTTATTCAAGGATTAATTAGTAAGGTAAGGCCGGCAGCAGTACATTTCTTACTTTTATAGATGCAATGTCACTAAACCACATTACCTTGTAAATTAAAAAATTATAATATGCATTTTATTTGATTCTTTTTCTTTTTACTTAAGAATAATCTACAGCTAGACTTAAATTCTCTTCCAAATTACAACAAAAATAAAAATACATATGTGGATTTTCTTAAATATATTTAAATATTATTTATGCATTTCATTATGTAAAGTTAGTGTAAATTTTAACACTGTTTATTTCATGTCCCACTTTAAACTAAATTGCAATAATTTAGGACCAATTAATAAATTAATAACTTCGCATAAACAAAATAAATTAAGACTTCATATAAAATAATTATGTTAAAAAATGAAATTTGAATTCATCTATTAAATTAATTGATTCGGCTAGTGTAAAAGATAAGCTCTCTAAAAAAAAAAATTGAGTTTATTTTATTCGAACTTACTTTGAATAAGAAGGAATGATAGAGATATTTTCTATGTATGAACGAGGAGACAACCAAGAAGCACGACTTTCATAAAGGCCATTTATGCAAACACCGCTGAACAGATTTAAGAATGACATCAAGCTTGCCAAATCCAATTAGTGGTATCAGAGCTAAGGAAGGGCACCTGGATTTTTAGTTGCCAATCTTTTTAATTTTTATTGTGTAAGCAATGAAGACAGTTGGGCATTCTTTTTCTACTTTCTACAATCTATTTTCCTAAACGAACTAGGGAATTAAATTTTTCAAACAACGAAAATAAAATTAAAAAAATAAACTCTTATAATATATACTAAAGTTTTAGTTGTTTATTAAAGTCACAAAAAGCTACTATTATGTTTTTAACTGACATTCTTTATACTTTCTGTTGTTGTTACTTATTGATAGTCTTCAGTCTTCATTTATTTTATCGCAAATAACAGCAAAGCATTTAACGAAGGTAAAACTAAAGAGAAGGAATACAAAAAATTATAGTGTCCATCAAAGCATAAGCAAAAGTAAAAGAAAGAGTTCTTTGTATGGAAAAAAGGAGAAAAGTCATCAACACGATATTATGGTGTAAAAAAACTACTGTTTAAAGTCCACAACGAGTTGAAAAGAGTTGTCATAACTGACAAATTTTTTAAGATAAATCATTAGAATATTAATAAAAAATGTTGGTTATACTTTTCAAAAATAAACTGAGTTTTCAAAATGACACGTTTTCTAATAATTTAGTTGGAAAAAGGATGATTGAGAGAAAAGGAGTTCATATTCATCGTTCAAAAGAAAAAATCAAGAAAAAAACAGTACTTATAAAAAGGTAAATTGTCTTCTTTCCAATGCATCATCACTCATGCCAGTAGTTCTGATGATGAAATTGACTGACATGGATTTCGAATTGCTTCCTCATACACCATATCCTTTAGCTTTTTAGTACCTAGTAATTGCTGCATACATAAATGTTTCAAAAAATAGTTACAAGCAAATACAAGGGAAGCGAAAATCATTTATTTAAGAATTGCTGGTGTTAGGATAAATTATTCTCAAGATTAAGAAATATTTTACCTAATCTCAGGAATCTGCAATATTTGTAGATTTTAGAACCAGAAATATTAAAATGTAAATTTATATTACCGATCACCAATCAATAAGATGAATTTGAACTTTCATTTAAACTTAAATGGGAACAAAGTTATATAATATAAAAAGCGTGTAATAATTAAATAAATCTTGTTTGACTAAAGATTAGCTTATACAAGCCAAAACTTTTAATAAAATCAGATTTCTTATCACTAAGATTGTCAAATACCAAAAATCAGTTTACTTTAGCTGAAACTTTTAGTACTTATAAATATTTGGAATATTAGTACGATTGTCATATAGATAAAATTCTAATCTATTTCAATTAGAACAGGCTGAGGCTTTTAAACAGTGAATTTTCTCTGGCTAAAATGCCAAGATCATCTACTATAAACTCTTGGAATAAGTAATGTTTGTAGTTTCACAACATGAACATAAAAACAACTCTTACTTTGACTAACCTTATGAAATTCCACTTGAGCACCATCTGCAATACCTTCTAATTCTCGTATATATTGAGGAAATGATTTCTTCACACTTTCCAAAGTATCATTGTAAACTTCCTCTAAAAGAAATATATTTGATTTATAATAAAAAATATTTTTACTTACTTCCTTTTTCAGTCATATAAAGTGGCAAATAAGAATCATTTAAAGGTTCGGATAATTGCAAAAAGTTTTTGATAAGAGAACCAAAAGTACGACCCTAGGGGAAAAAAATTAATTAATCAATTAAATCTTTTTTTTTCGTTTTACTTCTTTATCAATTTTTCATTTAATTATCCAACCAAAATATTTATTGATAATTAACTTAGTTAACATTTAAAATTTTGTAATTGAAATTTAATTAAAGCTTATTAATAATTTTTAGATTTTAAAAATTCAATGTAAAAAAATAATTTAATAGTTTTTCAAAACAAAACCTTTTATGTTTTATTATTTTCATTTGCAGGTCAAAACAACATAAATCTTTTAAATTTATCATAAAAAGTTAAACGATATGTTCTATAAATTACCTTAAATAGAAAATAAATTTTTATTTTGACTATATTTTTTGATCTGGATTTTTTAAAAAAAAATTCTACTATATAAAGCTTTTAAATTATTATTTTTTTGATTTCATAAATAAGAATTTCAATTTAATCACGCCGACTGTGTGTACTCGCATACTTAAAAAGTATTACATGGAATTCATCAAAATTCGATTATAGCAAATACTTATTTTGATTTTCATAAGAATATAATAGGACAATAATAATCAAAAACTAATGTAAGAAGAAAACAGCCTAATATAATAATCATTTCATTTGTCTTCTATTTTCCTTAAAAATTCATAAAAATTTGAAAATACTCTCACTGTAGAGTTTGATGAAAATGTTAAACTAATATTTTTCTGTACTTTCCTAATTTAATGTATTAATCTGACTGGCTTACTATTTAATTTAGAAAATTCCAAAAATAAATTAATATTTAATTGATTGCATAAACTAAAAATTTGGTTCACATCAATAAAAAAGATTTACCAAAGAAAATTGTCCCATACAATAAACAGACTACAAATTTATATGAAATCAAAAAGAATTTCAATGGGGGTTAATTATAATTTAAAAACATCACAATTTTATTTCAAAAAAATCACAGGTAAATATTAGGTCTTTAGGTGTGTTAACGATAATTAAATAAAATACATATAGATAAAGCAATAAAAGTTAACATTGTGTACATATTTTATATAAAAATCCTAATCATCTAAAGATAATAAAAGCATAAGTTTATAGTCACCATATCAAACCCAATGTCGTAATGACCTCCGCGTGTATAAAGAATTGGAATCGCTTGTCGCCTTGGCAAATTTTTAGCAGACATAATTCTATATAAAAGACAAGTATATTTGAATAAAAATATCAAATATAAAAATTATAATCAAATTTAATAATAACCGTTATTCGTTTCTGTATAATTATAACTAAGAAAACTTCTTAACTGTCTGAACTATTAGAATAGACTAAAATTTTAAGTAAACTAATCAAATAATGTTATTAAAAGCTCAGTGCTAGTTAGTTAAATAATAAAACGTTTGTAACTGGCTTCAAAAATCGAAAAGCTTAAATAGTATTTAAGCATTACTTTTTTCTTTTTTTTTTATTGTTTTTGTATAAATTCTATCCAAAATTAGAAAATTGATAATGGTTAATTAAGTTTATTATGCCAATAAAGAGTTAGTTTGATTAGATATATAATTATTCTAAGAATTATTAAAGCTCACCTGCAAGAAATATTGCAAACGTTTAAAATGTTCTACAGTGAAGTCTTCTATAATGGAATGTAGTTTCTATAAAACACGTAACAAAGTATGTCATAATTCCTGTGCTTTTCATTCTCAAACAACTCAAATTTTTCTTATTGTTAGTTAATGTTATATGGATTCAAAAAATTGTGGTGCTAGTAACAAGCTTCGATTCATAAGTAAAATTTTCTTGATAAACTGAACTGCAAGGGATTGAAAACTTCATCGAAAAACGCATATATATAGGACATTGATGCATGTAAATAAATCGTAATTAAATACATTTTAGGCCAAGCAGATTAAACAATTAACATACAAACTTTACTAGCTCATTGGGAAGTATTCCAAATTGAACCTCACATCTAAAAAACAACAAAAACTATATTGAAAAAATTCTTTCTTTCTACTTTTAGTAAGGAAAGTTTAAAAAAGCAGCTACTGTATTCCTCAATTTACACCGAAAAATTTATCTATAATCAACATTTAATCAACTTAAATGACTTGAATAAAAAAGAAATCTGTAATTGGGTGTAATCATAGAAATATTTTTCATATAATGTAATAAAAACAAATTTTATCTTAAATAATTAAATTATTAATTTTATTAGAAAAATTAAATTTAAGCATAAAGAAATAAATTTTTTATACTACATTTTAATTTACAGTAGACTTAAACATAAAAACTGACATAATAAAATTATAAGAAAAAAATTACATTTGAATTAGTAAAATTGTTGTTATTAATATTGTTGCGATTATTTTATTTTAAAATTACATAAGAAACAAGAATTACAAAAACAAATCACAACATTTTTCATTTTTATTCTGCTGTATAATGGTTTATTTTTGCAATTTATCATATTGTATTAAAATTTGAAAAGTCTTTTGTTTTTTTTTTTTTGTAATTATGTTTATAACCTCTTTTTCTGTCTACATAATTTAAACAATTCGAGATACTGATTTTGTGTTCTATTATGGTTATTTGTTTGATTTACCATGAATTTAAAGTAAAAATAAATCAAAATTACAAAATTTTTAAGAAATTAAATGTATTTTTTTGATACACTTTTCAGATTTTTGAAAAATAAGAATATCTTTACCATTTTATAACTAATTAAAACATAGTTTTTTTTATTTATACAACAAAGGCAGCAACGCGTTCCAAATAACAAAATATTATAGGCTAATTGAAAATAATAATTTTCATTTTTAGTTTTCGAAAATATTTTTTATAATTCTCTTTTAATATCTTTAATTTATACGAACGCTAAAATTAATAATAATTTGCTTAAAACTAAAGGAACAATAAATACATCTTAATAATGATATACAAATTTTTGCGAAGAGTTTTTATTTTTTTTTTTGTTTTTTACAATTTTCAACATTTAATTTAGATTTATTTATTAATTAAAATTGTTCTGTACAAAAAATATTTAATTATTTTTTTCTTTTCATTCTCTGATAATATATTTTAGATTATAATTTTATTATGTCAATATACTTAAGATTATAAATTTTTACTTAATGTAATTACAATCGTAATTTCTTGTTTTTTTTTTATAATTTTCTTTAATATCACCTTAATTTAATTAATTCAAATTTTAATATACCAAATCATCTAACAATTTAATTGCAAGAGATGAGAATGCGATAAGATGTATTTATTGTTTATAATTAACTGAAAAATATTTAAAACAAATTCTTTATTTAAATTATAAAAGGAAATCATTGTATACATTTTTTTTTTCGAATCCATTACCTTCAATTTTGATCACTTTAAATATACTTAATAAAATAAAAAATACATAACTATAGGAATTTATGATTTCTTTCTAAAATATCTTCTCGTTGTCCATTTAACTTGTTGTTATTTAAAAACATTAATAAATAATTTCATTTTATTTTTTGTAAATAAAAGAATTTACAACTGTAACACTTTCAAATCAATTACTTTTATTAAATTTTGTATTTAATAATTTCAAAATTTGTTTAAATTTAGATTGACTTAGTATTTTTCTAAACTAAAAAATATATTTTTTTAGCTTTGTAATTAATTTAATTGTAAACAATTCACTAAACTTAAAGTATTCCAATAAGGAATAATAACAGTTATAAATTTCGTATGCTTTTTCAGTTGCTTTAAACAAAAATTTTTTGAATTAAGTAAAACTAAAATTTTTTTCTTTTTAATTTTGAAATCAGTCTCAACATAATAGCGAAGCTTTCAAATCAAAATTTAGCTAACTAACAGCTAATCTATATTTTTCTAAAGAAAAGTTTATTCAAAATAATATTTTAAAACTATTAAATAATGTTTAATTTGAATTTAATGCTTAATATTTTCCATAAATTCCCATTAGCATATTTTAACTTTAATTGCACATCAAAAACAAAATATTACTGTAGAATAAAGTTTTACTCAATCCGATGAAATGTTCATTGTGCAACGAGTATTTATCATTTAATTAAGAAACAGAGAAGGAAAAATAAATTCTTACTAAACAAAAAAAAAAGACAAACATCAAGAAATATTTACGTACGTTTTGATATGAAGAAGCTGAACCTTGAACAAAGCACTAACATAAATTAATGTAATTATTGAAAGCACATGTCGAAATTTTTCTCAATTGTAATTAAAATAGATTTGAGTTTCAAAAAATTTTGTTTTAATATCTAATCCAATATATCAAACCAAAACTAAAAGTTTTAGTGATTACATTTTACCTTGCTCTTAATTATAACATTTTTAACTAAAAAGTTTTAAATTTCAAAAAACTTTCAATAAAAACTAAACTTTTAATTATTTTGAATTACGAAATTACAAAAGAAAATCATTATTAAAAATTTGAGCTCATTTTAACAAAATAATAAATAATACTATAATTACTTAAAAAACAATCCAAGTCAATCCTTAGGCCTAAATCACAACCAAGCTTTATGGTTACATTTTGAACAAGACCCAATGGGTAGGTGTGGGTTGAAGGAAAATGAATGTGTAACTCCAAAATTATTTACCCAACAAATTGAAAGGATATTATTTCTTGTTTTCAGCGGTCAGAAATTGACATAAACATTTATATTTCTTATACGTATAGAAAACAATTTTCAAGACGCATGAGACTGAGTCCGAAAGGAAAAACAAAAAACAAGAGCTAGTTTTTGCATTGACCGCATGAGGCTGCTTGTGATTTCGGCCTTAGATTTATACAATTTTAATATTATATATTTCTTTATATATACATATACTATATAAATATTTTGATTATTATTTTTCAATTGTTTTTTATGTTTGAAATTTCTTGATTGTTATTTTTAAGTACAAAACTAGATTTCCTTTTAACATTATTTAATTGTTTTACTTGTGCTACAGTATCTCCTAATCCTTTTCTTATATATTTGTAACGATTTTTTCGTTTATTAAAAACCATATTGTTGTTACAAATTTTGTTTTTTGAAATAATTTTAAATTTCTTATTTTTTAAATAGTTAAGAGTTTTGCGTAACTTCATTTTTATAGTCGTCTGTTTGTCTTTTATTCTGTCCAGCGTATTAAATGATGATAAATTGTTTTGTTTTGTTATTCTGGTTTCTGGTAAATCGTCATTGTCTGTTAATTTATTATACTTGCCATCCAATTGTTGTTCAAGTTTTGATAAATTTTTATTGATCCGCTGTTCTGACTTGTTTGACGTCGTATTTATGTCTTTATTCAACGAATTCCTTGAATATGTATTGCCACTTACCGTGGCGTCATTCGTCTTATACCCTGCCTGAATTTCCTTCGTGGTTGTAGAGCAGTTGTTGTACTTGGGGTTGGCCTATACAAGAAATTGAAGTATTAAAGTAATATTCAATTTAAATGAAATCATTAATACTTAAACATATGAATTTTAAGATATATGTTATAAAAATTTTAATGTTTTATTTGTAATGATAAAAAATATATACAAAAAATTAAAGATATACTAATACTTTTAAAATCTTGGCTGACCAGTCTTAATCATAGATTAATTCAAAATGGGAGCAGATTTTAAAAATTTGATAGTTTCCTGCGAATATTAATATCATAATATTACGAAATTCAGGGAATAAAAGAATAAAACATAATAAATTGCTAGAAAAAATAGCAAAGAATTTATCCTATAGGCATACATAAACAAATAAGAACTGATTTCATTTGCAAAATTTATATAACAAAAGCTTAGGATTATTGCAATCAAATCATCAATGAAAAAGGAAATTGAAAATGGTTCGCCATTCTTCTCTTTTATTTTTCCCATATTAAACATTTAGGTAAGTTGTATGAATACTAGCTTCAATTTTTGGCTTTAAGCTTAGATAAAACACTTTATTGAAACAAAAAAAAAAAACAAAATAATTAAAAATATGCGATCCAAAAGTCTATAAACCCTAAAATAAAGTGAATTAATATTACTGGTGTGAAATAACGATAGCTTAAAATGCTGTCAGGCTTTAAGGTGGACACACACAAGGTGCATATTATAACAAGATCAAAAATTTATTTCAATACTAAATTACAACCGAAAGAAAAATATAAAAAAATTTCCCCCATATCACAGATAAATTAACAAAGAAAAGGACAACAACCCACAGTTTTTCATTGAAGTTATTCACTTTAAATAGATAACATTAATAAAAAACTAGATGTGAATGTCTGCCGTCACTATTCCTTCTCGTTGCTTAATAAATATTTTAAAAGAAATCATTTAATTTTGAAAATTATCTTAAAAAATTTTTTCAATATTAGTTAATTATAACTTATCGTTAATTCCAAAACATTTTAGTTAAAAAAAAAAATACATACATATGAATTAAGTTGCAAAAAACCAAAAATAATAATAAAATAAAAACTTGGAATTAGTACTTACGCAAATGGATTATTAGCTACGACTGTAGTATTCATATCAAAGGGTGCATTCGAAGCTCTCTGCAAAAAAAATTAATATTTTTTCCTTTCAAATTCATACTTGTTTTAGTAAAAATTATCAATAATTATAAAAAACTATGAAATGCTGTTAAATAAAGATATAATTAAGCAATAAATTTTGAATAAAATACTAAAAAAAAAAAATAATTGAATTTAAAAACAGAATGAGATATATCAAAAATAAACCATGCAACTTTTTTGGATAAAAATCTATTAAATAAATTGGAAATGAAAAAGTAACTTAGAATAATTATACAACTGATGATTTTCATTAAATATATTTCGGTAGACATTTGTTATATAGTTTACCATTTTTTTAAAAAAATGAACATAAGATGACATGTTTTATAGCAGAATATAATAACAAAACAGAGCAGGGTACCCTGCTTAGGAAAAGTTTTCACTCATTGTATACTTCTTTCCTATCTAAATCAAAGTGGTTGAATATAACTATTTATTAAAATGATTTATTTCTTTACTACAAAATTCGTTATTTGGCTTTAAAGAACTTGAAAATATTTAAAAACGGACATTAGAAAAATATTTTTTAGCATCAAAACCAATGATTTTCTAGAATATTATTGCTTCATGCCATTCAACCTAAATTATTGACTGTTAATCTAATTATTTTATAACAGTATTTACGATTAGTTTTAATAAAAATATAGACAGCTGATTATTATATCCATACTCTGCATTAATAGCGTACAAAATTAATATAACAATAATAGCAAGAATTTTAGCAAGAACTTAAGCCCAAAAGTGGAGTTACCACCAACATAATTCTCAGCATGAAAAATGAAAGCTAGCGAAACCAGACTCCTACCAATTACAATCAATTTGTAGTTAAGTTTATGAAAAAAACTTAAAATCTTATGAAAAATTTAATAAATATTAAAAATAATATAAATTTTTAAAGGTTTTCATATCATGGACTCATTTTTTTTAGTCCAATATTGTTCAGTTGAAATTATTCACTTAATAGAACACTTCCTCTTCTAAAATCTTTTTTTTCACTTAAAAGATAAATTTTTCAAAAATTTAAACTTTTTAAAATAAAAAATTTGCGAATTTTTTAATTTTAATTATTATAACAAAAGGTTTTTAGTTATTAACTACAAAAAATTATTAATTAAAAGCAATTAAAAGAATAAAGAGTATAAATAAAATGCAATAAAATTTAAAAAAAAAATCAAAACATGCGAATAAGCGATAAAAAAAATGTTTTTATAGTGCAGTCAGACAAGAATGTAACTGAAATAATTACCTCCGTAGCGTTAAAACCGAAATTTGTATTATTGGATGGTGTTTCCCCAAATTGAAACACTTGTGACGAACTCGTCGCCTGATTCCGAGAAAATCCGTTTAAAAAGTAATTTGGGAAAGAAAAAAATTTTTAATTTTAAAAATAAATTTTAAATATTTTAAGATAATAACTAATATTAAGTAAACAAAATTAAACTTACTTCTTGATTTGCAGTAAAATTGAATGATGGTGTTGCATTTGCATTAAAGGTGAACGGTTGTCTACCATCATTGGTATTATTATTTGCATTATTGTTGCCAAAAGGAAATCCTCCCTTAAAATAAAAACTGATATTAATATTTTGTTGATTTTTAACTAACAAAATATGGCATTAAAGTTTGAGATTAATTTAAAAATAAGGAAATAGTTTTCTGTTGTAGTGTACTTAGAACCTCTTTCCAATGAAACAAAAAATTCTATCTGAGTGTTAAGATTCTGTTGAGCAGAAAATTTGTTGCTTCTCATTTGACATCGTACCAAAATATATTTTTCAATATCAAGTATAATCAGTTTTATGGTATAATTTTTATATGCAAGTTCAAAGTATTTTTGACTCTCGCCATTTAAGATTAATAAATTCGTATTGGTCAAGGCTTTTATTATTTGATTCTTGAGGTACTTTAAACCTTAACCGTTACTTGGCACACTTTTATGTCATCAATTTGTGTCAGTGGAGTGTCTTACACACCAGTGTGCCAAGGGTTAAAAGCATATTTTTAATTTTTTAAATTTATATTTTTATTTTCAACATTTTAGGTTCTAATTATTTCAAATAAACATACTTTTAGCTTTACAAAACAAAACAAACAAAATTATGCGCTAACCTTGAACCTAGAAAATTCGATGGCAAAACAAATCCGTTTTTATATACCTGTAACAAGCCAAGCTAATTGAACAAATATAATTTTTTTAAAAAGAAACAAGCCATAACTTTTCAATCAGATATTCTAACGGAGTCGTAATACTTTTTTTTAAAAAGTTTTCACTATCAAGAAACTTTACCAAAAATTCAAATCTCTTAAAAATAATGGACATAACATTCAATTCCAACAAATTTAGATAAAAATTCATTTATATTCTAAAACCTAGGGCTAAGGTTTATTTAACTTACGGTTGAATTTGTGATGTGAGGTGAATTCTCAAAACTAAAACTTGGTTTTTTAGGTGGTGAAACCTGTTGTTGTGATCCACTCATAAAGGCACTTCCAAATGGAGTTGACTGTGTATTATTGTTACCAAATGTTGCATTATTTGATGTACCAAATGACGGTGTAGTAGTATTAATAAAAACAGGTGCAGCTGAACCAAATAATGGTATAGCTGATTGTGTGGTACCAAATGTTGGAACATTATTATTACCAATATTAGCAAATGGACTAACAATTGCTGTTGTTTGACCAAATGTTGTATTATTATGTTGTGTAGTTGATGTTGATGAAAATGATCCAAATGTTGCTGCTGTTGTTGTTGTTGTTATTGCCGTTGTTGTTGGATTATTTGAACTTTTATCACCAAATAAAAAAGGTGATATTGTACTTTTGTTATCATTTACATTTAAACTAAATGGTTTATTAGTTGTTGATGAAACATTACCAAAAACTAAGCCAGGATTATTATTATTTGTTTTTGTAGCACCAAATGTAAATAAATTATTTGATGTTGTTGTTGAAGGCTGTGATACCCCAAATGTACCAAATGTTAAATTATTTTGTGGCGTTTGTGTTATTGGATTAATAAATGATGCTGTTGTTGTTGTTGTTGATCCTATATTATTACGTAAAGAAGAACCGAATGCAGTTGTTGATGATACTGTTGATGCAATACTTGCAAATGATGGAATTGCTGTTGTTGTTGTTGTTGTTTGTGCTACTATTAAAGATGTCGTAGTAGTTGTTAATGATGAACCAAAAATTGTATTTGAAGATGCTGTTGTTGTTACTAATGTGCCAAAAATTGTATTTGAAGATGTTGCAGTTGTAACTAATGTACCAAAAGTTGGTTTAGCTAAAGATAAATTATTTGTTGAAGTTGAACCAAATATAAATGATTTATTTTGTGGTGAAGTTTGTGATAATATAGTGGAAGGAGTTGTTTTTGTATTTACCGTTGTAAGTGAAGTGGTTTTTGGAATACCAAAAGGAAATTTGTTTACATCTTTTTTATCAACATCTTTTGACCGACCAAATATCATATTATTCTCAGATACATTTGTACTTTGAGCAGCTATTGAAGGATTAATTTCATTATTTTTTGTTATAATTGGACTAATACCAAATGTTGGTTTACTATTTAAGAAAGGATTTGATGTTGAAAATTTAGTTGTATTACCATCAAATATCGATTGTATTGAATTTTCCTTATTTTCATTATTATCTAAAGGTGATGTTGTTTTACCAGAGAACGCTAAAGTACCAATTGGATTAAAAATACTAATTTTATTTTCATTATTGCTAGTTTGTTCATTTGATTTAGTCTCCTCCTTTGATGATGGAATAAATTCATTTTTAGTTTGATTTAATTCAGTTTGACTAATTGCTTTTATATCACTTACATTTGTATTTAAATTTTTAATTTCATTTGTATTAGTTGTAATATTTATATTCGTTGATGGTCTATCAACTGTATCTATATTAGAATTTATTATTAAATTTTCTCGTTCAGTGTTTGTTTTTATTGTATCTAATTTACCAGTAGAAATAACATTATTATCAAAACCAAATTTAAAGTTTCCCATTGATGCAATTTTTGCATCATTTTTACTATCGGATTTTTCATCACTTGAGCTTTGAATATTATCAAATTTATTTTCTGCATTTTTATTTACAAAACCAAAAGTATATTTATTTTTTGATGTTCCAAATGAAAATGATGGTGTACTATCTGTATTTAATCCTGGTTTTGTTTGTTCACATGATATACATTTATTACGTGTCTGTTCATTAAATGTCATACAAGTACTACATTCCCATTTTTTGCTTTGTTCTGTTAAGATTTGTTGAAAATCAGGATCTAAATTTTTATTTAATGTTACTCCTCCTGGACGTAATGTTTCACAAGCTACACATTTATTTATTTCTTCTTTGTTTTGAATAAGACATGTTGGACAATCCCATAATTTGGCACTCGATAAAAATTTATTATCAAATAAGTTTTTATTTTCATTAATTTGTGGTTTTGTTTTTGATGAAATTAAATTTTGATTAATTATTTTCGGTTGTTGATTTTGACATGCAACACATTTCTCTTTATTAATATCATTTTTTAGCATACATACAGAGCATTCCCATTTATTACTATTTAATTTATTACCAAAATCTTTATCTTTATCAGTAGGCTCTTCTTGTATTATTGATGGTTTCAATATATCAAGTACACTTCCGCTTGTTTTAAGTGCTGGAACTGTTAAAGAATCATTTTTAGTTTTAAGCTTTACATCCATATTTGGTTTTATACAGAAATTTTGTTGATCTGATATTTTCAAAGAATTTTTAACTGGAGCTGGATTTCTAAATTTAAATAATGAGCTTGATTCTGTCACTTTATTACTATCCTCTGATATATAAAGTGGCGAAGAAAATTTAAATGTCGAATTTTCTGTTTCACTGACATTAATCTTAAAAGATTCATTTGCAGAAGAGCTAGTAAAATTATTTTTATTTGTTTCATTACTAGAATTATCTTTAGCAATATTTTTTTCTTCATTTTCAGTCTTTTCACTTGTTACAGTTGAGCTAAACGCTGCATGAGTTGGTGGCTTACTCAAGGGTATATCTATTTTGGGTATCGAATTCATTACTGGTAGCGTTATATTAGGCAAATTAATATCAGAAATATTATCATCATCAGCATCAATGGAATTTATTGATTTACGAGTACGATTAATTTTATTTTTTATTTTACCTGTATATTTATTGCTATCCTTAGTATTTTTATTATTATCAGGAAGTTTATATTCTTCTTCTTGATTTAAAATCGATTGAGAAGAGCTGGCAATTTCACGTACTTTTTCTGTATGATTTTGCAACTTTTTCATTTGCAATAGTTGAGACATTGATGGCACTTGTAAATTTGATATTGGAGGCCCACTATTTTTATTTTGAAATAAATTTGGTCTACTATAAGGAGTTTTTGGCATATTCATTCTAATTGCACGTGCATTTGCCAAATCTTCATCACCAAATCTCTTTTTATTAGAAATTAAACCTGGAATTTTATTACCTGTTGCCATTTTCTTCACATCAGCTAAAGGTGTTGTAAATGTATTCATCAATTCTAATATACGTTTTGCTGTGCTTGAAAGTGCTGATGAATTTTCTGGTATCTGATTTAATGAATTCGTTGATGATGGTAAAGATGATAAAGACGATGACGGACGTATAAGTGTTGGAGTACGAATAACACGTTGAGCATTATTACCATATTTACTATAAGCTGAAGCACCACCATATGTTGTACGCCCTTTATAAAATGGTGATGATGTATTTAATAGACGACTATCACTTAGTGCAGATGTACTTCCATATAAAGAAGCATTAAATGATTGTCGTCTATTTAAACTTGTCAACGATGTAGTTGAATTATTAAACGCACTTGATATATTATTTTTGTCAGAAAATAATGATTTCTCACCCTGTAAATGGGTAGCAAAATTTAATACACTTCCGGCTGATTTTCGCATACGTTTTGTGTCAGGACCGTAAAGTCCAGATACTTTTCTACCCTGTACACTACAATTTAAACTATCACCACTTTCTGATGCTGTATCCACTAAAAATGTATTTGGTGATGGTGGAACACCATTAATAAAACGATTTTTATCAATATCTCTGCTAGTTATATCAGTAGTTTCAACTTCATCATCTTCATTTTGTTCTACTGTATCATCTACATATCTTTTCGAAAACATTGTTGATCTAACATTTCTCAGACTAAGTTGGCGTGGATCTAATCTACGTCTTGAAGAAATTGTTGTTGATGAAGGTATATTCAAGCTTCGTCTTGAAGCTGATTGACGGTCATAGTCCCAGCGTAGACTATGATGTTCAGGAATTACCTCTAAAACATCAATATCAGGGTTATCTTCTTCAATGATACCTCTACATGGTTGTAGATTACCATGTGAGATATTTATTAACGTTTCAGGAGAAGAAATAGTATTTCTATTTATAAATTTATTACTGTCAGATATGTAAGGAGTAGATGCTAAAAAATTGCGCTGGACTTGGCCTAAACGATTACTGAAATTCTGGAAAAATAAATATGAAAATAACATTTGTGTTAAATATTTCATTAAAAAAATAAAAATCTTTAGCACATGTTATTTTTTCTAAATAAAATTATATAAAAGGGGAAAATTATTTTCCTATATTTTTTTAAAAGCTATCAACATAAAAATTAAAACTTAATTTAAATATTATTTTGACTGAATATGACATAATTTTTAAAAGGAATTTATTTACCACATCAAGATTTAGTTTTGTTCTTTTCGGAGGTGGAATTAACTCATGATTTCCTTCATCTTCGCTGTTGCTCTCATCAGTATCTCTATTATTAGTGGTATAATCATCTTCATCTCGACGTCGACGTAGAGTACCATTCCTATTTAAATCATCCTCTTTACTAGTTGGTGAAAACCAGCTACTTAATTTCTCCGGCAGTATTTTACTTACTTTTGAGCGAACTTTTTGTATAATTGACTGAAAAAATTTTATGAAAAATAAAAATAATAGATTATTTTCAATTTATTGAAAATAATAATATCAAATATTAACTAAAATCATAATATATATTACTTACTCCATTAAGGTCGTTTTCTTCACAAGGCTGATGCAAATCACCGACGTCAGACATTATAGAAATATTACTAACCACTTGTTTTTCTTTGAAACCATAAAGACTAATTGTATTATAAATATTAATTAAATAACAAGTAGATAATTTAAATTTTTATTTAGCATAAAATATTTTTCAAATCTGTCAAAAACTTTCCCTCCCCAAGTTGCGAAAAAAATTACACACTTTTAGTCTACATATATGTTGGACATTTTAGATGTAATTAAAACAAATATTAGCAGTCTTATATAAATATTTCAAATCCGATATTATTTTTGAACACTTTTATATCACAAAATAATTAATATTTCTAATAAATGCTATGAAATTATATATACGCAACAACACGTTCTGTGGAAAAATGGCGGACTTACTCATCTATGGTAATTAATTCGAAGATATAATTTTCATTCGAAATTGATAAATTTCACGTCTAGATGACTCTGTACACAATTAGAAAGAGTTATTTTACATATAATAACAATAAGCTATAAATTTATAATAATATATTTTGATTTGTTGTAGTCACTCAAATTAAATAATTCTTTTACGGCTTAAAATTAAAAGGTGATTTCGATGAAATATATGGCCGTACTAATAGTTTTCCTACTAACTTTTTTCATGTATAAGAAAGCCTAAATATTAAAAATACATACAACGTTACATAGAACAAAAGATTTGATTGGCAAAAATATAATATTTGGTACAAGATTTGAAAAAACGTTTTGTTTAGTGACATCTTAGTTTTGAAATAGAGCAGTAAAGTTTGTATGTTCTGGAGGAATATTTAATTGGTCAATGAGCTATATTTGACGGCGAATCATGAAGCTGACTCACTTTGGTTTTTAGGCTAAATATTTTTAAAAAAAATCACCCACAGATGTTTTCCAACTCAATTTCGAAAATATTAATAAATATATTACTAAAGAATTAAAATAAATGATATACCTAAAATGTTTTCATAGTGACACCTATCCGCCATTAATAAAGCTCATTAAACAATTACATATTTTTGGTTGGTAGCATAGTTATACTGAGTGACAAGTGAGTTTCGTGAAAAGTTTTTATAAATTAATATCTAAAATAATGTCTGCAAGATATGATCGAGCTGTAACAATATTCTCTCCTGATGGCCATTTACTTCAAGTGGAATACGCACAAGAAGCTGTGCGTAAGGGGTCAACAGCGGTAAATTATATTTGCTATAACCTCAAAAGTTTATAAAACTTTGCTAAATCATTTCGTAGGTTGGTGTAAGAGGTCAAGATGTAGTTGTGCTTGGAGTTGAAAAAAAATCGGTTGCTAAACTTCAAGAGGAACGAACTGTTCGTAAAATTTGTCCTTTAGATAGCCATGTTGTAATGGCTTTTGCTGGTTTAACTGCTGATGCCCGAATTTTAATTAATCGTGCTCAAATAGAATGTCAAAGTCATAAATTGAGTGTAGAAGATCCTGTAACATTGGAATATATCACCAGGTAAAAATGAAATATTAAACTTTAATATTGTAATTTAAATGTTCCATTTAGATTTATAGCTGGATTGAAACAAAAATATACACAAAGTAATGGACGTAGGCCGTTTGGAATATCTTGTTTAATTGGTGGATTTGATTATGATGGATCACCACATTTATATCAAACAGAACCATCTGGTATTTATTATGAATGGAAAGCAAATGCAACTGGTAGATCAGCAAAAACGGTACGTGAATTTCTGGAAAAATATTATAAAGCAGAAGAAGTCAAGAATGAAGAAGGTGCTGTAAAATTAGCTATCAAGGCCCTTTTGGAAGTAGCACAATCAGGACAAAAAAATTTGGAAATAGCTGTAATGCAGAGAAATATGCCTGTAAAAATGCTAGATGCTCAAACAATTGAAAAATATGTTACGGTGATAGAAAAGGAAAAAGAACTTGAAGCTGAAAAGAAAAAACAAAAAAAATAATTTTTAAAATGTTATATGAAAAATAATCTTTTCTATGTCAATCTTCTTTTTAATAAGGCAGTAAAAAATGTTTTTCAAGTGTTTGTTTTCTATATAAAGTGGTTCAAATATATTTTTTAATATTGAGCCTCTGAACAATTTTTAATTTTACTACTGTTTTTTTTGGAGAAGTACTACTATTGTTAAACAAATAAAAAAATACTATTTTAGGCCGCGGAATTAAATTTTAAAATTTTATGTTCAAAGTAAACTTCAAAGAAAATATAATTAAATTCTGAAATAAATATTTAACTTTGGCGAAAAAATGTTTAAAACCGATCTAAAATAGTAAAAAATTATATAGCATAAATTCAATAAAAATTTATATGACATTATTTGAAGGGATCTTAATCAAAGGGTTACATCTCTGCATTCTAATTTAGTTGTAGGTATGTACTTCTATTTTTTTTTAAGTTATACTTCATAATTATTTTACATTTTAATATTCGTAATACTTTTTTAAATATCTAATGGATGACATTAAAATACAGAGACGAATTGAATTTTCAAAAGAGGCCAGAGAACTTTTCATTTATCATTTTTTTAAAGAATATGAAAATATTAATAACTATTTAAGTAGTTTATTATTTTTATTTCTAAATAGAAGGTTAGTTGATCTCAATAAAATATTCTAATGCCTTACATTAGTTTGTTGTTGTTTCGCCCAAAAATATTGAAATAATCCTATAAATAAATTCTTAAAAATGTCTAGAACAATTTAAGGCTTATTAAATAAGCAAAAGTGATAATTAAGAATGTGATTTTTATGAGAAAGATACATTAAAACATTTGGAGTTGTAAGTGTGATATTGATAATAATAAGGAAGATAGCGAATAGCAAAACTAAAAATCGTGCTATTTGCTTTATTAAGCCTTGTACAGACCAATGCGAATTTTAATCGCAAGACGCATAAGGTCATAAAATGGGTGATTTATTTAATGAGGATCATTTAATGTTAAAAGGACACTATGGCCTTCAAAATTTTTTTTATACTTGTAATTTTTGTTGTATTTAATATTAAAAGGGAAAGGAAATAATGATTTTATTACTTTTAGAGGTACAACAAAAATTTTGTATGCTACAAAGTGTCCTTTTTTTTGTTGTACCTACCTAGCTCTCCAAAAAATAAAATCATTTCCCATCCCTTTTAGAATAAGTACAACAAAAATTTAAAGTAAAGCCAAAAATTTCAAGTAGAACTAAAATTTACAATACAACAAAAATTTTGAATGCCATAAAGTGTCCTTTTGGTGTCATAAATGATCCTTATGAAACAAACATTTATCTTCTAGCAATGGCTAGAGAAAAGGCAGCCGTTTTATGACCTTATGCGTCTTGGGATTGAAATTCGCATTGGTCTGTACAAGGCTTTAGCTTCAACCATATTTCTGTAGCAAATGAGTTCATATAACTTCCAGGGACTAATTGGAATGGAAATGACACTATAAAACGATATCTATATATCCTTAGTACAAAGCATTATAATTCTAATATTATATGCATGTAAGAAAATATAAATAAGAGGGCAGAGTAGAGTATTTTCCAAAACCAGAGTATGGTACAAGCATTAATGTGACCAGCTGTTAGCAAATTTTCCTATTACACGAAATTAAATGTTTTTGCCTAAATATTGCTGAGCAATTACTATCAAATCCAATAGGAAATCCGTTAATTTCTCTGCAAGTAATTCTTGTACGATTTGCAAGATAAAATAATAAAATTTTACGCAGTATATGATGTAACAAATATAAAATATGTTTCTTCTATGAGCAAACAGAAACAGGTTTTACATCGAAAAAATTTCAATTGGTTTGACATAGAATTTGTTTAGTGCTGTACAACCCAGTAGGGAAATCGCGCATCAGTGGATTTCTCTTCGACGAATTCTTGTGTGCTCTATGAAGGAAAAGTGCATAAGTGCCAAATTCACAGATAGAGCATGCAGAAATTCGCCCTCACGGCTATTTTTCCTGCAGAAAGTAGCTATAGTTGTTTTTACATGTAAAACAACAACAAATTCCCAAACACGCATACGCATAAGCTCAAGGAACAGGTTTTAAGTGCGCATGCCCTGAAAAATACATTTTGTTGTTTTGCCATGTGTCAAATATTTTAATAATTATTCTCGGGTAGTGAAATATTAGAAAATTTAGTTTCAACTTTTGTTTCAAATTCCTTTTATGGTTTTTCTGAAAACTAATAGAAATTTTACTATGCTAATTCCTACACTATAATAAAATTCGAGTTGTGGTAAGCGCCTTCATAATTTTTCTGGGAATGTTTTATAGCGATATGGGATTAAATAAAGATATATTTGGTTTGATGCATAAGTTTAAGGTTTGAGACATATTTTAAAAACAATTTAGTTTATATTTCGCGATAAGTATAAAAGGATTCTACTTGCTATTGCAGTCATTACGTTAAATTCAGTGCAAAAGGCAGCGAGTGCTAGTGTAATTTTTAATTTACAATTATTCCTTTTTTTATAGTGTTTTTTGACATTTATCAATTGATTTAATAGTGAATAGTGACATTTTCTCCTTTTGATTTTTGGTTTATAGTGTTTTTTGCTATTAAATAATATATAGTGAAATTGAGTGCAACTAGACTAGGGTTTTTTTAAATTGATACTCAATTTCAACTTTGATGGGTTGAAAAATAAAAAACCAATTAAAAAATATCCTGTGTTACTAAGCGTAATATATAGTAAGTATAAAATTTTATAATAAGATATTGTAAAATAATGTTTTGCATTTAAGGAGCTATCAAAAAGGACGGCTACCCTGAATCGGAGTTTGTTAAAGACATGCGAAATGCCTTTAAAATGGCAAAAAATCGCATTTTTAAAGCAATATCCAAACAAAAAAATCAATAAAATAAATGATCATGTAAAAATAATTTCAAAATCATTTTTATGTATAGTTTTAAGACTTTTCGTAATAAAATTATTCCAAAAAAATTATGAGTTTTTATATAAAACAAATTCAAAACATCCTAAAACTCACGGAGAAAACTTCAATGCCAAATTCATGCAACAATTCTCTGTGAAGTAACAGACGGAGAAAATTATAATGCCGAATCCACGCAAGAATTCTTCGAAGAGCTTTTCCGGCAGAAAGTAGCCATAATGTCTGAATTGCGTCCCCTTTTCTAACAAAATTCACTGATGTTTTCCCCGAGAAAGTTGTCGTTATGTCTGAAAAGTAGGCCTCTTTCATTGATGTTTTATCTCTACTTTCCCTACTGGGAATGACGTAGATTGGTAAAAAAATTTGTTGTTGAATTCATGTATAAATTTTTCCAATAGTTTTTCACCTAACACCCCTACTTTCTGCATGCTCTATCTGAGAATTGTTCACCTGTGCAATCTTCCATCATTCTTCAAAAAAAAAATTAATTGATATGCGATTTCCCTACTTCAAGGTTTCTTTTTGTGTTTTAATTTTACTTTTTGTACTCTCAGCTCATAAAAATTTACTAAACAAAAGCTTTTAAATACATACTTTATCATCTTGAAATTATACAGTCAGGTTGGCCGAGCGGTCTAAGGCGCCAGATTTAAGCTCTGGTTCCCGAGAGGGAGCGTGGGTTCGAACCCCACACCTGACATATGATTTTTTTCTTAAGAAAAATATTTTTCACATAATAAATTAATACAATTTATTCCTATTACTAACATATACGTTAAAAAACTATAAGAAATACAATAATAACAAGAGAAGACAATAATAGCAATTATACTTTCTGACGGAAAAACTTCGAAGAATTTGGCACTGATGATTTCACCGTGAGTTTCTCTTTAAAGAATTCGGCATTATAAATTACTGTGAAATAAATTTAAAGAAAGGGCAAATTCAGTAAAAAGGTAGGTGAAGGTCTTTTAATTTAAATATTTATTAATTTTTAATATAATATATAAAAATATTTCGATACAAAAACAAATAAAAATAATTAAAATTCTTGGTTGTTAGGTTATGTTTAAGTTATTATTGTATTAAGTTTCAATTATTATTTACTTTTAAATATCAAAAACACAATATAAATAACACTAGTCAACAAAATTTTGCAACAAGAAAACTGCTTACGAATTTTAAAGTGCTTACCTGCCCTCATTATAACACCATATTTATTTTGATTTGATCAGGTCTAGTTTCTGTGTTACAGCTACCTTAAGGAAAAACCGAGTATGTATCATTTCGATACATACCTTTTTACAAAAGGAGTGTCTCTTTACCTTTTGCACTAAAGAGAAACTTTTATAAAGTATATGCTGCAATAAAAGCAGGTAGATTAGCTAATAAAAGGATTTTCAAAAATAACTACCTCCATTTTAAATGAAAAATTTGCTTACAGATTACGAATTGTTGTCATTAGTTCCACAAAACTGCCTAGTCGCAAGGATTATATTAATTTGGTGAACTGAAGATTTTTCAATTGTGTTTTATAGTTAAGTGAATCTTTAACAATGTCAAGAAAGTGTAAAAATGATGCTAATAAGTTTTGTTATATTTGTGGAAAAGTTACTTTCAAAAATCAGCGGAGAAATTTGACACCATTAGTTACCAGCTTATATAAGCAATATTTTGGCTTTGCTGTCGGACAACAAGATAAAGCATGGGTTCCTCACATCTGTTGTGTGACATGTGTAAGCCAACTTACTGGATGGGCCAAAGGATCTCGATCTATGCCTTTTGGAATCCCTATGATTTGGACGGAGCCCACGAACCATTCATCAGACTGTTATTTTTGTCTTACTGATACAAAAGGTATTACAAATAAAACCAAAAAACAAGTTAAGTATCCTGATCTGTCATCTGCAAAAAAACCGGTCCTTCACAGTGAAGAATTACCCATACCAGAACCACCTCAAAGTTCAGATCTGTCACCTTCGTTGGAAGAAGTCGAAAGCGCCGAGTTAGATCCTGACTTTCAAGAAGCTTCCTCATCTCACGAGTTGCATTTAATATCTCAAGAAGACCTTAATGATTTGGTTCGTGATTTAAAATTGTCCAAGCAACAGGCAGAACTTTTGGCGTCTCGATTGAAAGGATGGAGTTTGTTGCAACCGATGACAAGAGTATGTCACTTTCGAGATCGAGATGAAGATCTAAGGAAATTTTTTTCACAAAATAAAGATCTGGTCTTCTGTAATAATGTCTATGGCTTAATGACTGTTTTGGGTATAAAATATAAAACAAATGAGTGGCGCTTATTTATTGACGGGTCAAAAACAAGTTTAAAGGCTGTTCTTTTACATATCGGTAATGAACTTCCCTCAGTACCAATAGTTGTAGCTGTTAACATGAAAGAGTCCTATGAAACCATTAAATTTATATTGGAAAAGATCCAATACAACGAACATAAGTGGAAAATTTGTGGGGATTTAAAGATCATTGCCCTTACTTTAGGATTGCAAACAGGATATACAAAATTCTGTTGTTTTATTTGTGAATGGGACAGCAGAGACCACAAAAATCATTATGTTAAAAGAGACTGGCCAATAAGAGAATCTCTTACCCCAGGACAAAAAAATATTAAAAATACTCCATTAGTACAGCCTAATGATGTCTTTTTACCACCTTTACATATAAAATTAGGCCTTATGAAAAACTTCGTGAAAGCAATGGATCGAGCTGGTGTTGGATTTTCATATTTAAAAGAAAAATTTCCTAAAATGAGTGACGCGAAGATTAAAGAAGGCATTTTTATAGGCCCTTAAATAAGAAAATTGATAAAAGACGATATATTTAAAGAAAAACTTAATAATCTGGAAAAATTAGCTTGGGAGTCTTTTATAAAAGTAACTTCAAATTTTCTTGGGAATCACCGATCAAATGACTATGAAAGTATTGTTGAAGAACTTTTAATAGCTTATAAGAATTTAGGCTGCAACATGTCTTTGAAAATACACTTCCTACATTCACATTTGGACTTCTTTCCTGAAAATTTGGGTTCCGTCAGCGATGAACATGGTGAGAGGTTCCATCAGGAAATTTCTACAATGGAAAAACGATATCAGGGGAAGTTGAGTCCACGCATGCTGGCGGATTACTGTTGGACATTACAACGGGACACACTAGAAGCAAAATACAGAAGAAAATCTTAAGATAGCATTTAAATAAATACTGTAATACTATTTATTAGCTTCATATTGTCGTTAAAATCTGTATTTTTTAAAAAAACAAACAAACACATATTTCAACAAAACTATTCGTGTATCAAATATTCTAATATCAATTCTATTATCCTTAACCTTGTTCTAAGCATAATTAGTTAAAAGTTTTCATGTTACAAAAAAAAAGTGTTTTTTTGTAGACTAGTGTAATTTTAGTTCATAATTGTTAGGTTATATTATAATTATGTTATTATTAAGTTTCAATTTATTATTATTTATATTATTTTAGTTCCATTTACTAACTAACTAACACTTTAAATTTTAAACTTTGTAAAATACTTTTCCGTTTTTTATTATTTTAAAAATATATATAATACTTATTTTCATTTATACACGTATAAATGACTCACGGCACATATAACGTACTGTCATATAAAGCGTGTAGCACTCTATATGAATAAGTTCTTACATATACAAAAACAACTATAGCCGCACTTTCTACATGAAAAAGTAGTTATGAGGGCCACTTTCTGCATGCTCTATCGGTGAATTTCTCACTTATGTAATATTTCATCATTAAGCACGCTAGAATCCCTCCAAGAGAAATTCATTGATGTGTGACTTCCCTACTGGGTAATTATAAGAAATATAAACAAAATTAAAACTTAATAATATAACGTAACCTATTAACTGTGAACTAAATTACTTTTATTTTGTTTTTGTATCGAATTGTTCAACTATTAATCTCTCTATTATATAAAAAAGTTTTTTGACGTATTATATCTAACATTTTGACTGCCATGACATGTTGAGTCATGTTGAATATGTAAGACGTAATTTTTTTTGTGTTTTATTAGTTCGTAAGATGTGATAGCGTTATTTAGATGCAGGAGGTTAAGCAGTGAGGACTTCCAATTAAGTTGAATTATTTTCAAAGAGAGTAATTTTTTTGGACTTTACTCCTTAAGAAACGATATATAAGGCCTACGGTATGTAAAAATATGCAATTTTGCGTAACCGTAATGCTGGCTTTAAAATCTTTATATATATACGGTTATATGGATATATACGAGTATATATACATATGTTGATACCATCAGACTCACCAATACCATTTAAAAGGTTTCAATTTCCGATTTGTTTGGCTTTTACAATAACCATCAATAAATCACAAGGCCAAACAATGTCCATCTGTGACTTAAGCGGAGTATTCACTATAAATGTGTTGGCTTTCTCATCCCATATAAAGTATATGGCTGAATCATTTGTTAGTAAAATATTCAACATGTTGAATATTTTCTCTCTTATTCTTCATTTCCATATACTTTAAATGGGAACTAAGAGCCGAATAATTGATTCGGAAATACATATAGTGAATACCCCGCTTTAGACGGGGTATGTTCTTCCCACGGGCAATTATATGTTGCATGTTCCCGTGCCGGAAAACCATCGGATCTATTCATTTTAACAAAAGATAGGCTAACGAAAAATATTGTCCACAAGTTAGTTTTAACTTGAAAAAAATATATCTCTATCTATATATATAAAAATCACGTGTCCCGATGTTTGAGCGCAAATATTCACATACATATGTGGGCTAGGGCATGAAAAGGTTAAATCAAAATAAAATAGAACCGAAGTGTCTGAGAGGAGCGAAGCCCACTAGTTAATTAATATTTAAATTAAAAGAGCTATACATTTTATTCTGAATTTTTCCTTTCTTTAAATTTATTCCACAGCAATTTATAGCAAGAATTCTTCGAAGAAACTCACGGAGAAAACATCAGTACCAAATTCTTGGAAGAGCTTTTCCGACAAAAAGTAGTCATTTTAAACAATTTCATTGAAGATTGCAGCATATTATTAGTTGTAATATTAGCTCAAAAAAAGTTACTAGATGTATTATATTTTATAATAATTAGTTATAAGGTATTTAGTTGTTTGATAGATTCTATGTAATATCTAATTTGAATATTAATTCAGTAAATAGTCCAAGTAATTGTTTAAAAGTGCAAGAAACCTTAGCTAAACTAATTAGTGCTTGTATTATTTTAAGAATGGAAGATTTTACTTTATATAGAGTAACGACATCAGGAAGACAACAAATACCAAAGGAATTTATATCAGGTGATAATAAAAAAATGTTAAAAACGCCAGGCGATAAGGGTAGATATTCCTTCCCAGCAGAACTTGCAGAGTTCACGTTCTTTAATTACCCTGGTGACTTTATTTTTCCCTGTAAGTTGTAATTTTTTATTTTTTTTCTGCTAAAATACACACTTTTTTACTTAAAAAATGTTTTTTGTTCTTTCAAATTTCAGTACCTCCCTCAAAAATTTTTATTTATGCAAATCCAGTTAAAATACAGTTCGATATAAGTAATATACTTTGGTTTAATTCATTTGCCTACTTTTCGTCCCCTTTTCTAACAAAATTCATTGATGTTTTCCTCGAGAAAATTGTTGTTTTATGTCTGAAAAGTAGGGCTCTTTCATTGTCGTAGGCTCTATTTCCCCTACTGGGGAATGTGTCGCAATTAATTAATCACAAGATCTTTTAAAATGTTGATTTTAATTACTTGTACTTAATTATATTCACTATATTTTTTTAAGTTCAAATAACATTTAACTTACAATTAGAAATGCGTGTAGCGTCTGTTGCATGATTAAGCGCACGCGTGTGTGTGAAATTACAGTTTACATGTAAAAACAACTATATGATTGCTTATTATTGCCTTTTCTTATTATTGTATTTCTTTTAGTTTTTGAACGTCTATTTTATTAATAAAAATAAATTGAATTAATTTATTGTGTGAAAAATATTTCCTTAGAAAAAAAAGTTGTATGTCAGGTGTGGGGTTCGAACCCACGCTCCCTCTCGGGAACCAGAGCTTAAATCTGGCGCCTTAGACCGCTCGGCCAACCTGACTGTACGTTTTTAAAGTGATAAAGTATATATTTGAAAGCTTTTGTTTAATTTTCTCAAGCCATATCAGCTAGATGAAAAATGTTTGTTTTCATATGAGGACACTTTATTATGGCCTTCATAATTTTTGTGGTAAATGAAATTTTTGTTGTATTTTAAATTTCAGTTCTACTTGAAATTGTTGTTGTACTTATTCTAAAAGGGATAGGAAATAATGATTTTATTACTTTTAGAGATACACCAAAAATTTTGAAGGCCACAAAATGCTCCTCTAAAAGTAATATATCATTATTTCCTATCCCTTTTAATATTAAATACAACATAAATTTCATTTACAACAAAAATTTTGAAAGCCATAAAGTGTCCTTTTAGTGTAATAAATGATCCTCATGAAACAAACATTTTTCTTCTAGCTATAGAAAATGCATCACTCCTTAAAATTCGCTTTTGGTCTGTACTAGGCTTTAGGGTCATTAAGTTAGATGTTAAGAAGTTGATATCCTCTATTTATTAGGATTACAGGACTTGTAATCTATATATTAATACGCAAGGCGTTTTTTTGTCTTCCCTTATTAAAGTGTTTACACTCAACCTATTTCACTCAAACCGGTTTCATTCGAAAGGTGACGCCACCAAAATGTGCGAAATGAAAAAATTAATTTCAAAATTCAACACATGTCACTCGTAAATCAGTTATGTTAGTTGCATGTTTTTCCTATATAAAATGTATGGGAGAAAAAAGCAACAAAAATTTAAAGTCAAAGCAGAGCCGTTGAATGCTTTTATGTAACTCTAACAGACTTTCCTTTGCAAATTAAGGAACTTTATGGAACTCTAAAAACTTTCCTCTGCAAACTTATTTTTATTAGGCTGAATTTTTATTAAAATCAAATTAAACACTTGTTGAAATATTACGTAGCAGCATAACACAGTACAGCCTTTCAACAACGTTGTCTCTGTCTTTCTTCGCCGGCTATAGTCGGTTAACGCGTGGATAAGCCGAGTGTATATTTACGTCTACATATATTTTTCTTGCAAGCAGAAACATGAATACATACATACTTTCTCCATGAAAAAGTAGTTATAAGAGCCACTTCCTGCATGCTCTATCTGTGAATTTTCACTTATGCACTTTTCCACCATATAAACCACGCAAGAATTCGGCGAACAGAAATTCACTGATGTGCGATCTCTCCCCAGTAGGGAAATCACACATCAGTGAGCTACTCCTCGAGGAATTCCTGCGTGCTCTATAAGTGTAAATCTCATAAGTGAAAAATTCACAGAAAGATCATGCAGAAAGTTGCCGTCATAGCTACTTTTTCATGCAGAAAGTAGCTATAGTTGTTTTTATATGTAAAACAAAAACAATTTCACACACACTTAAATTTAAGCAGCATACGGTACACGAAATTCTAAGTCAAATGTCATTTGAACTTAGAAAAATTGTAGTGAAAATTATAGTGAACAGTATATAGTGAAGAATATTATAAAAAATATAGTAAAAATATAGTCAAAAATATATAGTGAAAGATATAGTGAAAAATGTAGTGAAAATAATTAAGTGCAAAAGAACAAGAACAAAATTTTAAAAGATCTTGTGATTAATTAATTGTGACAGAATTATAACAAATAGAAACCAAATTAAAACTTAATAATATGAAATAACCAACTAATAATGAACTAATCTATTTATATTTGGTTTTGATATTTAAAACTAAACAAAACTTAATAATAATTGAAACCTAATAATAAACATAATACAACATAACCTAAAAACTTAGAATTATAATTATTTTTATTTAGTTTTTATATGCAATTGTTTTTATGTAATTTGTTAATTAAAAATTAATAAATATTAAAAAAAAAATGCTTTTTATTCTGAATTTGCCCTTAAAATTTATTTTACAGCAATTTATAATACCGAATACGTCAAAGAAAAACTCACGGAGAAAACTTCAATGCGAAACTCATTAATGATTTCATTGATGAGTGCTCATCTATAAAATCGCCATAATGACTCCGACTGCGGCCATTTGTTAACAAAATTCCTTGATGTTTTCCCCGATACAAGAGACGTTATGACTGAAAAGTAGCTCTGTTTCATAAGTGAAGTAGCGCTACTTTCCCTACTGGGCTCCAAACAAGTCAGGTTGGCCGAGCGGTCTAAGGCGCCAGATTTAAGCTCTGGTTCCCGAGAGGGAGCGTGGGTTCGAACCCCACACCTGACATACGAAATATTTTAAGAAAAATATTTTTCACACAATAAATCAATACAATTTATTTTTATTAATAACATATGTGTTCAAACCCCATAAGAAATACAATAATAACAAGAAAAGGCAATAATGGCAATTGTTTAAAGAAGCATATGTTAAGTAAAAGATGTATGACAAAGCATTCTTGTATTAGCATAACCGTATTTGAAATAAAATCAAAATGGTATTTTTGATTAATTCATTTAATTAAGAAAATTCCTCTTTTGTATTAATTAGAGCTATTAGTTTTTTAAATTATAAAATTTGCACTAAAGATTACTGCAAAAGCTTAAAGTTGTTCAGTCAAACCAAAATTCAAGTGATAAAATTTATAAGGGCATACTTGGTTTTTGTTAAATCGACAAAAAATAAGTTTTCAGATGAAAAACATTTAATTATTTGGCCCGCTGACGTTAGAAATAATGACTAAAATGCCTCAATATTTTATTTCTTTCGTTTCCTTAAATTCATGGCATTTACAATTTAATAAAAAAAATCTTCAATCTATTATTGAATTTATATAAGTATAATATGACTTTAATTTTCACAATTTATATTTCTTATTACATTTAACAATACATTCTAGGCACTTCCATTTAGACACTAAAATATAAGATCACTTCTTTATACTGTTCCCTAAGTTGATTACATAATACATTTATTAAAATCTTATATTTTTCTAACAACAACAATTAAGATATAACAACATTAAATATTTAAAGTTTCATAAAAATTTAGAGAGTTTTCAATTTTAATGTTCGCCATATTCGCGTAGCTCACGATTACCTAATGGAAGCGGAGGTCTGTAATTGTTAATAACTTTTCCGTTTAATTCATCACAAGGGCATTCTTCCCTAGCATCATAGCAATTAAGATTTCTAAAGAGATCCAATTGTTCATGTGATATTTCAATCGGATTTTTGAATACAATCCAAATAACAGACTCTGAGCATGGTGGGGTTGTTAAAGAACCCTCATAAGTCCAATAGGTTGTATCTTCGGGTAAAAACTTAGCTGGATCACAAGGTTCTGGAAGAGTTATCTAAAAAAAAAAGTAATAATTTGATTTAATTTATGAATTTATTTAAAACTTGTGAATAAAATTTTTATAATCCAGTATCGATGGTAAATAATAAATGTGAATAACAATTAAAAGTATATTTAGGTTCTTACCCTATCTCCTTTGTGTATGATAAATGGTAGCAAGCTTGCTATTTTGTGCAGTTCTTCATTGTGTTTTCCCGCCTACAAAATAATCAAAAATAAATTTTTTCCTAATAAAATTAATTTTTCTTATAAAATTTAATCAAATAGAGATTTAAAAAGTTTCTAAATTAGTTTTTGGTATTGCCAGTGAGCTTTTCATATTAAAATTCTTTTGTATTTGAGATGGAAAGTTATTAATCTTCGTAATTTACTTCCTATTCAAAATACAAATACAACTTCATAGAAATTTTTTGAATTTTTCAAAGGATCTGATATTGTAAAATAAGAAATAATAATAAATAACTAGGCTTGTATTAAGCATTTTTAATTTTTCTATGCAAAATTGTAACTAAAGTTTTATTTTAAGGAAAAGAAATTAAACTAAATACTACGAAAAAAATTGAATTAAAAGGATAAAATCATTTCCAATGACCAATTACCTGAATAAACTAAAAAAAAGGCTTAATGCAAGCAATGAAAACATTGAATCGTTTCTTTTGGTAACAACAAAATATTACTTTCCGAATACGCCTACTCCTCAAGATTTTGCAACTTAAAATTTAATCTCTTGAAAATAAAGTACATTAAAAATTTTTTTTAATAAATGCTGGCTGAATTTGGTCACTGTTACGATAATATTTTGCAATAGCCGACAGTAGCAGCATTATAAGGAGAAGAGGAAATTTTTTGTAAAAAATGGTTAAAACTACTTTTATATAATTAAAAAACAAAATAAACCCAAATGTGTCGTTATTAATAAACGCTGTGTAATTATGGCGATTAATTACTGAGTTCCTATAAGGATAATTTTCGAAGAAAACCTCTCTCGGAAAATTATAACAAACTATTTTGAGTACAATTCAATACCATATAATAATGTAATACAATATTTAGTAATTCTAAGAAAAAAAAATCACCCTAAATTGAAGTGATTTTCAAAAATTATATGTATCCCTTTTATAAAATTTAAAAAGCACAAGATCTTTCTTGGTGTACTCTTCATAGGAATTTTTGAAAAATTTTTTTTCTGTTATTTTCAAAAAATAATTTCTATTATGCAAAACTTAAAAAGAAGAATTATATGTATGTAATAAATTAAAAAAAATTTTGATTAATGATTATACCTTAAGGAAGACTCCAAGTACAGCTAATCCATCAAAATGAGCAGCTGCTTCTGTAAAAGTTGCATACTTGGTTGTATTCCAATGTACTAAGTGCAATTCTCCTGAATAGGAAATTCCATCAACTGTATGTTCAGAGCCTTTTCCATCTGAACAACCCCAGTGACAATGAAACTGTTCCAATCGGTATATATTATTGCCTAAAGGACCGCCAGTTAATTCAGAATCATCACCTTTAACATCAACTCTCCAACAATAACCTAAAATATAAAGTTTAATGTTTTAATAAATCAACATTTATGTCTAAGGTAAACAACATTTATTAAAAGATAATTCTAATTATTTTCAATTTTAAAATGCATTTCAATTTCTTTATTGATAATGAACTATTTACATAAGCAATTACTTTAATATTAACTGTAAAATTGCGTGTTTGTTATATTTTATTGTCTAAAATAGAATTCAATAATTATGAAATGATAAATTTTTGTATTTATAATTAAAGAAATAATGTTTCTTTAAATAAAAGTGGTAATAAATTATATCTTACCTGGATTTACCAAGCTTTTTGTATTTTCTGGCACATATTTCCACTTCAAGGGCTGTGATTTTAAATCCCTTCCACGTTTTGCATTTGAAGTGTTTATATCCACAGGAGACTGTCGATGCCCAGAAGCTTGGGGGAAAAGTTTTGGCCAATTCAAGGGTCCTAAAATTGGAAAAAATAAATAATTATCGTTAAATTAAAATAAATAAATTGTGTATTTCAAAAAATTTTTAATTATGGTCATCCATTTTCAACAGGAATTGAGAAAACTCATATACTCATACAGGCTGTCATTCTAAGCTAGTGACTGTAGGCGCAGCAGAAGCAAACTTAAGTAACTTATGTGATATTTGCCAAATAATGGCCTCAGTAAGTAGCAGGATCAAAAATTGCTTCCACTGTGCCCAAAGACTTGGGCGACATTCGATCGTGTGCGTTATCCATTTTATACAATTATGGATAAATTCCTTGGAAAGGAAAAAGTCGCTAGTAGACCTGTGTCGGAAGGAAATCGATGCCTTTATATAGCTCGTCTTCAAAATTACTGAAAGGATGAATTTTATCAAATCAAGTGTGGCATTATGTCTCTCTCCAAAACACTCACAACTTGTTTCTAACAAGTTATTAAATAATCCTTGGACAAAATATTTCCTAAATATAACGAAAATTTTTATCGCTATAAGGAAAAGTTCTGGATTATAAAGAATTAAAGATCATAATTTCTTAATTTTATTTTCAGACCAACAAAAAAAAAAAATTTCTTAGAGGTGAAAATAACATAAGTTGAGAAAATCAGGAAAGGCAAAAATATTTTTCAAGGCTGCAGTATTTAATTATCTTAAACTTATTATTGTTCATTTTTTTTTGGTTTACTGATGAGATCCTGACAGGCAGTTGAAATGATTTGCAAGAGTTATTGGTTTAATGAGTTCAATTAAATTTTTCATTTTACACGCGCCTTTAATAACTCTTTATTTTTTATAATTTTATAGCATATGTCAAAGCTAAGATACCTGCTGGCAATTTGGGATTGGGATATTACTAAGAGCACTCAACTATCTTAAGGGGACTATTCACTATAAATTTCTAAATCGTCAACTGGCTCTCTTCTCCTATGTATATGGCAATGGTCATTTGTGAGTAAAAATTCAAACACATGATTAAAAATTTACTCACAAATCGTCATTTCCATATACTTTATATTGAAGGAGAGAGCCATTTGACGACTTGGAAAAAATAGTGAATAGTCCCCTTTAGGCTGCCCACAGAGTGCCGGCGTATAACCGAGCTGACACTGGTTTTCATTGCGGTTGTCTAATCTTTGGTAGGCTTGCACTCTGAACACTTTGAAAATATTTACCAATAACAGCTTTATAGTCTTCGGTATCGGAATTGGGGTCTGTCAGCTCGGCTGTAAGCCGGCACTCTGTGGGCCCCCGGTTCTGGCCACTGCGTCAAAATAAAACTGTTCAGGCAAATGAATTTAAAACAGAATAATAAAATTTATCATTTTAATTACTTATTGATTGCTCCTCGATTAATTTTCATGATTAATAAGCTAGCTTTATAAATTAAAAAGAGGTCATATGACATTGAGCTACAGAAGATTAATAGAAATACACATAAAAATTTTTCAAAATAAATTATTTATATTTGTTAAAAGCCAACAATTTATCCTCAGAGAAATTTTAATATGTATTAACAAAAATTTTTTCCGCATTTTGTTTACACTGTTAGTTAGCAAGAATTTCTTAATTATCACATCATACTTTATATTTATTTATAGTATAAAACATTTTTGAAATCACCTTTGGCATAAAAATTAAAATAAAAAGCCACAAATAATTGCAATTTAGTTGCTATGTTTAGATTTTCATTTGTAAATAAAATATGTTTTCAAAAGACCAATTTGAATAACAACTATTTTAAAATTTAATAGTTTCGGTAAAGTAATTTAGAGCTTTCATCATTCTTACTAGAGAGGGTGATCCTATTTAAGCCATTTTTTCACAACTCCAAAGCTAGATATACCTTTATGGGAAAGCCATTTGAAACACGATGGGTAAATTCAGATTTAATTAGTATTCAACGCTTTTCTTTTTCTTTTGTAACATATTACTCTATTATCAATTTAGCTATAGATTTTGAGAAATCATCCTTTTTCAATTTAGAGTAATAAATAAAAGAACTATTAATTTATAATAGAATTGACTTTTAGAAAATATATGAAATCTTTGCGTCACAAATGAGAGCAATTTTTTGCGTTACTTGTTATCGTAAATTTCATGTCCTGTTTAAGAATAAAAAAAAATTTTCTTTGGAAAATAATGCCTAGAAATTCAATAAGGTTTGATAAGAGGTTTCTGATTGAATTCTTGATGTCGGACATGAGGAACAAAAACTTAAAATTTTTTCTTAAAATGAATGTTATCCTTCAAAATTTTGATGTTTTTTATATATGTCAGCTTGCAGCTCTGATATCAGCCACTGAATACCTTAAAATATTTTTCAAAATTGCTTTTTCACACCAAAAGTTTTTCTAAATTTCAATCAAAAGTGATTCAAAACAGTTATTTGCCCAGTTTAATAGAACTACCACAATCAAAGGAAAATTGACACTTTTGTCTTCATTTACTTAAAACCAGACTCTTTGCATTGATTTGAGTTCAGGATAAAACATTTAATGAAGAGTTTTCTTCGATTTTTGAAAACTGTAAAATTTTATCAATCCTTAAAAATATATTATTTTCTTTTCTCTTCTTTGCATTTATTTCTTGGTTATCAAAAAAAAAAAGTTCTTATAAAAGCGACTTTCGATCTAGTTGCATGATCCAAACAAATTAGAAAAATTGTACAAAAGTAAGTCACGTAAAAGTTAAAATTTATTGTAAAAAAATTCTTTAACTATTCACTAGCAGCAAAAAATTAAAAGAATTTATATTATTATCAATTCCTAACTGATGGCATTTTATATCACACTAAGCCATTAATTAAAGTCAATTTATTAATATGAAAAGTTAAATATATTTTTTTATCCAAGTTTACAGTAAGAATTTAAACCTAATATAATTAAGCAAGTCTTATAATTCGGAATTATTTCCTATATTAGACACTAAAAATATTATTTTAAAAAAAAATTAGAATGTAACTTACAATTTCTCGCCTTCTACATTATAATTTAAATAAATTACATATGATTTATAAACACTCACACGTGTACAAACTGAATTCATAGAAAATGATAGCTCTCTGAACCGTTCCGGATAAAAAACAACAAATAATTAGTTCGGCCTAATTGGAGGCATTGTACTGCAAATATGAAATTACTACTACCAAGGACACATTCGAAAATTTTTTTACTCAGTTGTGTTTTTATATTTATTTTGAATTAGTAATTTATATGTTTAGATCATCATAATTTCTTTTGTTAGAATTTGGATTATACATCCTTTCTAGCTTTATTACTTGTACTTCATTCATTTTTTTAAAGTGTGCTATCGATGAATATATTTGCATTTTATTTATATTAATATTTTCGGCAAGAGCTAATTAAAGGGGGAATACAATTTAAATGACCTAAAAATCGAAAATATTTTTGTTTTAACAAAGTTTAGTGTGGAATACTTTCTTGAAACTTAAAATGCCAACAAAAAATCGGTTTTTTTGAGAAATTTTTGCCAAATGTTGAATATTTTGTTTTTGTTCAATTTTCTTTAACTCATCGTCTAATAAATTAAGGTTAGTTTTTTTTTCTTCACTGTTTTAGATCAAAATTACAGCTACCATAGTACTCCAAGGTTTTAAATACCATAAAGGGAAGTAAAAACTGTCTTAAAGATATTTTTTCATTAATCTCATGACACATTTAGGCTTTTTTTAATGCTTTTAATCAAATAAAAATCTTGACCTTCAACACTAATTATATTAGCGGTTCCCAGCAAAGGGGGTCAGGACTTCCAAAAGACAAATTATGTTTTCTTAGTATTATAGAAAATCATATATTGGAATTACGTGTACAGCCTTATCTAAATAAGGATATATAATAAATATCCACAGGATGGATATAGAACTGCAAAACTACGACTGCAAGAGTTCTATTACAACTGCAATAGCAGGCCAGCGAATTTTTTTATTTATTCAATCAATTAAATGTGAATGAGGGCAAAAACAGGCATTCTTTTGCTTTATTCTTTACTGATTTATTATTATCGCTAATCTTTGACCAAGTATCTAACTCCAAAAAAGAAATTTCAAATTTTCATGCTCTTTTTTCACTTTTTAGTTAGTTTTGTTTACGCAAATTAAGCTGAGATTAAGTCTAACAAAGTTTTTGTTAAGTTATGTTTTTTTTTGCACGATGAAATAATTGTTTTCCCAATTATTTTCAATTGTTCTGTTTTCATAAGAAATTTTTCTTAGTTTTTTGGACGACCTTTCTGACATGGTGGATAATTATAAATTATAGCCTTGAAAATATAAAACCAAGAGTATTATATGATATGTGATAATTTAACACTCAAAAAAACAAACATATTGATTTGTGTACCAAATGGATGAGTAGGTATATAATATTGTAAGAACGATTATATAACGACAATTGGGGTCAATAAAATGCCTGTATGCAGCCTGTATAAACGTATTTGTAAATTAATTTTTAATTTTCATTATGAAAAAAAAAAAAATTTTATCGCCAAAAAAACAGTTTGAGCCTCATTTAGAGACACTTGTAGACTCACTCACATCTACTCCACGGGCATATTGTGAATGATTAGATTTGTGACATGAGATAGTGAAGTATTTGAAATTCATCTGAAAAAAATAAATTGATTCGCAAATTTAAACAAAAAATTGATAGTAATAATAAAATACCAGCACTGGATATTTCCTATTTTACCAAAACTACTAAGGGTCTAACATAATACTATTCGGAACTTTTTTTTCAAAAATTAAAAGAAATTTATGAAAAAACTTAGCTTAAACCAAATAAATAGTTTTTGAATCCAAGACAAGTTAAAACGGATCAAATATATAAAATGGAACGAAAATAATTCAGTATTCGAATGCCAAAATATAAAAACTTATACAAAAAAGGTCTAGAAAATTGAAAAAACTCCTCTAAGCTAACTAACCAAAAATATGTTTCAGAAAATCAATAGAAAATTAAATCAATTTGTAGGCTTGTTAACTAATAGACTAGAAATAGAAAAACATAGCTTTTCATTGATTACTTTGTCTTTATAAGGTTTCTTCTAAGGAATATATAATATTCTTTCCAAGGTTCAGAGAAAATTAACTAAGATACTTTTTTCTGTATAGCTTACTTTTTAAATACTTCAACGGATGTTACTATTCAAAATAAAACACAAGTTATGCAATGACATTGTCATCAGATCGACACAATTATTTCCTGCTTGCAATAGCCTAAACAGCAAGGGAATGAATTGAACAAGCCGTTTAACCTCGTTGAAAAATTCTTTTGACGTCAGAAACTATTAAAACAACGATAAATATTTAATTATTTTGTTTATTTAAATCATCCTGTTGAAATATCACAGTTTTTTTTCTAGTATTCTTTACTAATTGATGTAGGTCACTTTTAATTGAAAATTCAGTAAAGCTTTTAATGAAATAAAGATTATTTTTTGGATATTACCTCTACTTTTTTTCTTTCAAAGATGAACTACGTATAAAACTAAAATTGAAAAACACTTAAAGACATATATACGTTTATAAATTGAGAAACAGTGTAAATAGTAGGAAGTGGGATCTTTTCATTTCAGTCAAAATCGCTGAAAGGACGGACATGAGGCAAGTTGAATAAATTTTCTTTTATATTCAATTTTAACCCAAATTTAAAACTTATAAATTTTAAACAACCCGAATTGAATTTCGAAAGCTTTTAAAAAATTCAGCTACTTAACAAAAGTTTCAAAAATTTGGAACACAGGATATGAAGATAGTAAAATTCTTTACTGGTGAGCAATATGCACTTTTAAATTTTCTATACGTTACATTTTTAATAATATAAAATATTTTTGCTTTTTAGGCATATTCCTAAAGAATTTGGCATGAATTAATGGTAAAAAAACCATCACCCAAACCATGCTTATAAAAAGTCAATGACATTGAAAATTGATCGATCTCACAAAACCTAATTGCAAAATGAACAATCAGCATAAAAAAATTTAATAATATGTTGAAAGAAAAATGTCCTACATTGAATATAGGAAAAATAAAAAACCCACTTAAATCATCAGACTTTGAGGACAAGATATAGCATGTCCTTTCTTTAAGTAGCCTTAGAAAAATTATCCAGAAAATATGATTTGTTTTTTATTTGAAGTGTTTCCATAAAAAAGGATTGCTTATTTAACAATGTCTTGCATACTAAGGATTTGAAACTTGAGAAAAAATATTGATTAAAATTATTAAGTGAGTTTCATTCTTTGTAAATAAAAATAAATTATAGCCAAATCTGAAATAATTATTATTGAAATTTTAAAAGATATAATCAGTGTGTAAAGCAGGGTATTCACTATAAATATGAATCAATGATTCGGCTCTCTCAGCCCATATAAAATATATGGCTGAATCATTTGTTAGTAAAATATTCAACATGTTGGATATTTTCTCTCTTATTCGTGCTTTCCATATACTTTAAATGGGAACTAAGAGCCGAATCATTGATTCGGAAATATACCCAGCGGTGAAAATTCGCTCTTAACTGGACGATGCGATGTATAACGTCCACTATAAATGTTATTTTATAGATTCCACGCTATATGGGGGGATTGATCGCATTTAACACGGCGATGTCATTGCAAAGGGAACTATCGAGCTTTCAGCTGGGTGAGCTTTTGGATTCTCTTTTAAATTTTATGTTAATCTCTTATTTCTTTCATCTTTTGAATTAAAGCGCATGTCCACTATTTTAGAAAATAAGAATTTTTTTGTTTAAATTTGTTGAAAATAAAACAAATTGAATTTTTTATAATTAAATTTTATTAAATTGAATATAAAAGTACACAGTAATTACATTAAACTAACTAACAAGAAAAATTCTAAGAAAAATACTTTTTGTATAGTATGCAAACATCGCATACAGTACGGAAAGATTTATTTACAATTTATACATTTATAAAATTAAAATCTTGTATCAAATTTATTAAAATTAAACATTATAGCAATTAATTATAATTATAACTAACAAAAACACTAAATAACAGCATTAATTTAATTAAACACTAAACAAAAATCACTGACACTTTTCTTATCGCGAAGAGTCTAAGACAACTGTCAAAGACTTAGAAAATTTTTTTATAAGAATTGATTGTCTATGCTGTATGAAAAGCTTTTTAGCATTTTAGCGGATTTTTCATTAACAAAAGGAAAAAACTTTTAATTAATGAATAAAAGTTATCTTAATTTATATATTTATTTAATTTTATTTAAAAATATTTAAAAAAAAAGCTGAAAAAGACATGGAAAACGGCAAAAGTTTCACATACATCCCTGCGTACAGAACGGAGGAATGCATCGAATTTTAAGAGCATTTCACCGCTGGGTAGTGAATACCCCCCTTTAAAGTGGTTACCCGTACAAGGAAAATAATGCAATAGGATGAAATATTGAATTTTTTATGAGCTGACGTGTACTCTTAAAGAGTTGATCTGTCGAGAGCTTTTGAAGCCTATACTTTCGTTTTATCTCAATTACCTTGATGGATCAAGAGCAAAAACCACAAAGCTTTTTTGTTTTTTGCTTAAATTTTTCACTTTGAATAACAATTGACAACATGAAAGGGAAACTTTTTTTCCTTACTATGCTTTCTCGTAATGATATGTGTCTACACCTGTCTTAATTCATAATTTCTTCCGCAACTGTAGCTAAACTAAATTTTATTTCCTATTTTATTATTGTAATAGGGCCTAAGTACAGAAGTAAATAATACAGTAATTAAATTTGATTAGCATTTTTGTACGTTCACAGTAAAATGTATAACACATCCATTGAAATTCTAATTAAGCTTGAGCGGGCTAATTTTATTCGTTTTATTTTTGTTTATACCAATGTTCCCAATGGTTAATTTCTTTTAAAACGCGGATGGGTAACAAAGTCAAAAAATATTATTCATGATATGCATGTACAAATTAACATAAACGCATATGGGAAAGCACGTATTACTCTACATTTGGATTGTCATTAGTGTGGGGTATGCATGAATTTATCTTGATCGAGTTTTGCATGTCGTGCAAAAAGGCGATTATAACTGCTAAGTTTAGATCATTTTAACACTCAACAATTATAGATATCCTAGATATCTGATAGGAAAGTAAATGTTTTTTTCTAGTTGAAAAAAAAAAAACGAAATTTAGTTTTTATGATTTTCTTAAAAATAATTTGAATTTTCCATCTGAAAAATATGCAATCTCGCTATCCCAATAAGTCAATAAGTAAATTTTTTAGCTTAAAATAAAGTCCAATTCGCTTCACAATATTTTAATTTCCTCATATTTTACTTTTAACTATATTTTTCTGATTTTTCTCGTAATTCATTTATAAAAATTACTGCCCTCTATAAAATTTAATAATAAATAATTTTGCATGTGAAATTTTAGATTATATCCAAAATTATATTTGTTTGGATTTGATTTTCGAAGAACTTAAGCAAAACCCGCTCATAATGATTGTGATGTACAGTGATAGTTAAGGATATAGAACGTTAAAGCACTCATTCATTGTAGCAAACTCAGCCGAACAAATTTCAGTATCATCTCATGATGACGTCAAATTCTGTGGCCACAGCTATTCACATGAAATTGATTTAGTTTTTTCATCTTAATATGTTTTCTTGTTAATTTTTTTCCATCAAAAACTCGCGATAGCAAAATTGATAACTATCAATAAGGAACAACAACCAATTTAGTCTAAACTATAAGGAGTTTATATTTTTTTTATATAGGCTGTATAAAATAGTAAGAAAAATTGACAAAAAGAAGAACACCCATTAATAATACAAGCAAAACACAAAAAGCATAGCAGCAGCACAGGAAATAAAAAGCAGGAAGAACACACAGAACATAAACTCACAAACGTGATGTCATCTCTAAATTTTTTCAGCTGTGTTTTCTACAATAAATGAGCACCTTAAACGTCAAAAAGACATTTATTGTTTTGTTCTTTAAACAACTAATTTTTTAAGTGGAAATGATTTTTGATCATTGGACTTATTGATATCATTAATTTCAGAAATATCACTCAAATGTGTGAAAGATGCCTTCATTATGAAAGATTAAGGTCATAATCCTTATTAGCAGAGATTTTAGGCGACTTTTGTCTGTGCGATTTATCAAATTCATACATTTTAGTGACACTTGTCGATATCTTTTATACAAATTGGAAAAGTTGCTAATTGCCGTGGTCCGTATGGCAGCAAGTTCCAATAACTTTTGATCGTGCGACTTGTAAACTTAATAGAATTGAGTGTAAAGTGTCAATAAATCCCATAGAAAAAGGGAAAATTATTAACAACTCTAAATATATGAAATTGGAGAACTTTCTATTATTAAAACCATTAAATTGATCCCTAAAATTAATTTCTCAGAACCAAAAGCTCTCAACATGGACTATAGAATATAACTGAAATATGAAAAACTTCATGTTACACACTCGAGTAAAAAAAACAGTACAAGTTTTGGTTGGGTTTGCAAAAAATATGAATTTTAAAGTAAAAAAAAAAAGATAAAGGTCATTTTTACAGTTTCATTTTAGTGCTGAAGGTAGCGAAATATGCGTGCATACGAGAAACGTGTTTTTATGCGTACTTATTTTATTTACTCTGAGTGAGTACATTTTAACCGCGAATCACGTGTTCGATTTCTGATTAATTTCCTTTTAAAAATTTTTATATCTTTATATAGAAATGACTTACGTCCTTCATTCAATTTTTATGTGATAATGATTAAATAATTAGAAATTATATTTAAATAACAGCTGATATAAAAAAAAATAAAAGTCAATTTTGAGACGACAACGCGGCCATAAATTTATTTCTAAAATTTTTCCTAACTCTTCTGACTAATTTTAAACCTCAATTTGTAATTCAACAGATAATTAATGCTATTTAATGTATTTGTATGCTGACCGCAAGATCAAATTTGGCACGTGATGCAGTATTTTTTTTTTTTTTTAACAAACGAAGAAAAAACTTTTCACTGCATGAACAAGCGATAACTGCATTAGCATTTAACGTTAAAAAAACAGTTTAGCTTATAAAAAATGAAAACAGGGAAAATGATTTTAAGCAAAATCAATAATATTTAATTAATCAATTTCAAATTACCAACAAGTGGAAAGAAAATTTCAAGGGTAAGTCAAGTGCAAGAATTTTATAAATGTCCTTCACACTCAAATTAAACTTGTTTGGATCCATTTGCAAAATAATTTATCATTGATATAAAATCAATAATTGTAGATTAATCGAATTTTTCGTTTTAATTTAATTTTAATTGAAACCGTTTAAGTTTTTCAACGTTGTAATTTTTTTTGTGAAGTCATAAAAAATTTTCGAGAAAACACAATCAATATCAATTTGCATGTGATCATGGCACTATGTAATAATATTTAACTTTCGTTTTAACTTAATCTTTCTTAAAAAATAATGCCGTTAGGAAAAGTTTGAATAAGACTGATTGTGAGTAAGAATTAATAAGATTCTATACCTGAATACTTACTTCTTATTTGATTAAACATATTAAAGGATGCTAAAAAGAAATTCATTTGTCTCTTTTTTATAGCTAATAATTGTTAAAAAACTACATCGTAAAACTAGAAAATTATCTATTGAAGTGCAAGATTAACGAATATAAAATAACTCTGAGAGATAAATTCAAAACTTCACTCGGCGAGAATGTAGAGTGCACGTTTCCCTTCGGGATAATTTGTTAACGCTCAAAGCTTTTAGTCCTACTCAAATTGAATGTAGATTAGCCTTTGATTCCTAGTAGAAAAGATTTAATTTCTGATTTTCATTTAGCATCACCACCTTATTGAAGGGAAAACCTCAATAAATTTCGTACATTGTACGCCCCTACAAACATTTTCTCAGACATTTACTGAAAGTGAGCCGAAGTAACAATTCTGAAGTTAAGAGGTAAAGATTCTACCTACACTGATTTTCAAGTAAACACATTTACTTGATTTTACTTGATGTACTGAAAATTAATTCAATAAAATAATTTTTTATCAATAATTTAAATACTCAATTATAGTAAGTTCAAGTAAATTATATACTCAACAATTAACAATTATTTACTTTTCACCCGTATTTATTTTTTTCAGTGTAGCAGTGAGTTTCCTCTTAAACTCGGATAAGTGACAATTATCAGTTTTGGTCACCTATAATCACATTACGAATATACAAAATTTACACATGTATTCATATGTACACAATGAGAAGCTCATCTGCATTCAAATGGTCATCAGTACGTGGCATGCATAAATTTATTTTATCAGTGGCCACTTTGTTTCCGCATATCACGCAAAGAGACGATTTTAATCTCAGGTAAATGCCCGTGTGTTATGTTTTAAGGTTATGAAAACTAAACAAATTTAAATATTTTTAATATAATTGATTAAAAACTATTTGATGCATAAAATAACTTTTCTGAGCAGTAAAAAAACACTTATTTATCACAACAAATGTGAAGTCTCTTAGAATTTTTAAAAACCATAAAAACTATAATATAAAAATCAGCAAATGATGCTAACAAAATATTTTTCTAAAAATCAGATATAGGAAATTGTGGAAAAGCGTTGAACTGAGGGTTTTCATTATGTAGAATAAAGTTAAATATTGAATCAAAATTATGTTTTTTTCTCTTAGGTCTTTCAATCAATATATTCAAAATATTTTTAATTTGAAAACATTTTTGATGACGCTCTTAAAATCAATTATGAATCACACTTTTAATTTTACCTACAAATAATCAACCATTCTATAATTTGGTTTACTTTAAATTTTTTTAATAATACGACGAAAAATTCTATTGTTCTTATCTCAGACGTAGTAAAATTTCTATTGTGTAAAAAACGTGCTATGATTAGGTCCACTTGATTTTACTAGATTTTTATTCACTCCTAAATAGGCTCCAATCATATTTTGTTTATTGTTCCAAAAATGAAGTCTATAAATCTTTTAAATATATCTGTGAGCCTTATTACATCTTTGTTTATATTCAAATAAAAAATGATCACCGATAGAATATAAAATGCAAAAATGAATGACTACGATTGGTCACATATGATTTTCATATACTCAGACATCCATTTAAGTTATGACAATCAATTAGCACGTGATATGAAACATGAGACTTTAGTTATTATCATGTTTACAACGCATTTTTTATCAATGAGTTAGTTATTTTTTTATGAAATTATAGTACGAACACTTATTGCCGATTGGAAGTTTGATAAGAAAATATAATAACCAAAGCTAAACACTCGGCTGTTTAGTAGTTTATCATAAACATCAAGAATTTATAAATTCAATCATTTTTTCTTTCTTTTTTAATTTTTTGACAGCACTAGATAGTAAAGCGTTGAAAAGACCTCTACATTATATAAATAAATTTTATTTCAAGGTGGAAGTATAATTGATAATCAGATAAATAATTATTTTCTATGAAATACTAAAATTATAGTGGGAAAAAATTTTACAGCTGTAGCCCCTGAAAAAGAGTAATAAAATACATGAATTTAATTTCACTAACACTAAAATTGCAAAAATCGTTCACTTTTAAGCATTTGAAAAATAAGTTGAGCATAAAAAAACAGCATCAAATAAGACCAAAATATGAAAGGAAATGCTTTCTCCAGGTCAAATAAAATTTTTTATTTGAAAATTTTCAGCATTCAGTTTTCGCGCTCCAGTGCTTTTTTTGGATGATATTACTATATGCGACAAAATTTCTCTAATATGAATAATATTACGTGTTTTGAATTAGAACAACCAAAATTATCTAATGACAGGTGGCTAGCACATCGTTTCTAAAAGTGAAAAAGATCAGTATGAATCATTGCTTGTGTTCATCATTTTACTTTGTTCTTTTTATTCTCTGTGTGCTTTGATGATTTTTTTTCTGTCTATCAGTAAAATGATAAAATTAAAACAACAAAACTACGAAGAAATAATTTTGAGCCTATCTGAGGCGCCTCACCTTAGGATGAGTACCCTAAATTGGAAAATTTATGTCAATTCTGTTTTCAATTTTGCCACTTCTGATTTTTATTATAAAATAAAGAATAAATAAAGAACTAATTAGTGGAGTCAATGAAGACATAAAACAGGCAAAACTTGGAACAACAACTCCGATTTTGGTGATTTGTTTTTTAAAAGATTTGTTTTTTTATATTATTTGAAATCAGAAACACTTTGGAGGGGGGACGGAATTATTTATATTGTTTGAACAATAATTTTTATACTTATACAGGGTGACCCAAAAATATACGATCAAATGCTTAGGATATAAAGTAGATTAAATTTTATGGACAAAAAACACAAAAAGTGGGGGTCTAAAGTTTTTCGTTTTCGAATTACAGCTTCTTGAATTTTGCAGACGTCGTAATTCCTAAGGTCCGACCGAGAGCTCGGTCTCGGCCTACTCTCGGCCGAGAATATATTTTTTCTCGTTCTCGGTCCCGGTCTCGGCCGAGAATAAAAAATCATTTTCGGTCGGACCTTAGTAATTACCCCCACGCACTCTACTCTATCACTTATAACTTTTGAATCTATGCGACAATGAGTAAGAAAAATATTATTTTTTAAAGCTTGCAATATTGTTTTATTACTAAAAGAGCAAAAATTTAAAAATAATAACAAATGACGGAGAAAAAAAATTTTTAAATTGGAACCGTTGATAAAAATCCCGTTTATTTTTTGCTTTTTTCTTAGAAAAACGTCAAGATAAGTTAATCTTTTTTTTTATTTTAGTAAACTTTAAATGTTTTCCAATGACAAATTGGTACATTGTAATAGCAAAGCCAGCTTTTCCCGATAATTTGATAAGATTTTTCTACCTAACGGTCTTTAAGGGCTTATATATATAAAAATTTATTTTCCCCCTCCCAGAGGTTTCTGATTTTAAATAATATAGAAAAACAAAAATTTTAAAAAAAATCATAAAAATCGGAGCTGTTCCAGCAGGCTTCCAAGTTAAAAGCATCATTGACTCCACTAAACTGACTGATTTTGTTTACTACTAAGCAACTTGTATGACTTTCAATCAAATGTTATATTGTGTATTATTTTTAAAATTTTTTGCATATCATACTAACAATAAGAATCGTTAAGTGACTGATTGAATGGAAAAGAAGTTTCTATGTCTTTTGTCCTGGAAACGATTTGACGCAAACCAATAAATTAGTAAATATTATGAACTACTACTACTGCCCATTTTCATTAAAATCCATTTCCCTAAAGCCGTTCATTTCACTTGTTAGTTCAATCAGACTGGCAACAAATTGGATGGGATATAATTAATGACAAAAATTAATTTTCAAAATCATAAGAAGAAATTTAAAAGATACACGGGACACATTTCCCAGTGTGGGAATTCGTCATATACGGTAAAAAATTAATGGCAAAATGTAACTATGAAAAGTAAATCAATAGAATGTTCAGAAATGTCCTATGCAAAAAGTAGTCAGTAACTGTTATAATTAAAAAATATTAATGATAGAAGCCTACTGAGTAGCTTAGGTTAAAATGCAATGACTCCATGAACATAAAGAAAACATGAATTTTTCTTTCTTATCTTTAATATTTTTCTATCTAATTGTAAGTTAAATAAAAGAAATTAAAATTTACAAATTTTGTTTTTTAGAATAATTCGTTGTCTAAATTTTAAGTTAATCATTAAATTTTTTATCATCTATTTAAAGCTAATATTACAAACTTTTGTGTTTGATACGTGCCAATAAATATTACTAAAAAACAGTTTGATATTACACTACATATCATTTCGCAATTGCATAGCTAATCAGGCCAAATTTGCTTATTATAAGTTCTTAGAAGACGGTCAAATATAATACCAAAATATATTTTTATTATTGTCAATATTTACTGAGATTATTAATAAAATTTATGTCAATAAAGTTAATAAAACCAAAAACAAACAAAGCATTTAATTTCTATTAAATTTTATATATTAAACAGTTTTGAAACTGCTTACTTGAAAGGCTGTAAAAATTATACGACATTGAAATTTTGAAAACAGGCTAAAAAACAATAGGTCATTGTCATTCTCTCGTTTTAAATACAATAAGAACTTATTTGTTTGCCAAGATGATCGCTGGTTATTAAAAATAGATTTGAACAATTTCTCTTTCATATCGTAACAAAATAAAAATAGAAACATATAAAAAATGTTTTGTTTCAAGTGCTCCTCCTATTTGGGCCCCAAATAAAGAAAAATTATTTAGCAAAATAAAAATGGAAAATTTTAACGACTATATAAAATTTTAAATATAAAATTGCTCTCGAAAGCTATTAAAAGTGGTTTACTAGCGTTTTTAGTATTGATTTTCAATTTTTAATATATATTATATTATAGTTTTAATCAAATTAATTAAATAGAACTTCATAAAGATCAATAAATACTTCAAAGTAAAGAAAACTATTCTGATTTGCTTTTTGGATATTGTCCAAACTTTTAATTAAATGAAGGATAAGATAGGGTAATATTATGTTTTTACATATAAAATTATAAAATAATTCAGTAAAAATTTTAAGTAGATTCATGCAATTAGAACACAAGACGCAATTTTGGCTGTAGTTTGGCGTAATACATTTAGCAAGAACTGTTTACTAAAAGTACTGTTTGCAAAATATAAATTTTACATTTTGTAAAAGAGGAGACATGTACTCAAATTTCGAATCGCGTTTTTCTCCCATAGTTGCAAAGTAGAGAACTCTAATAAGTAGTTAAGATTACGGAGTTAAGTTAAGAAGTTTAAATTAAGATTCAAATCCTTTTGAATTTTTACATTACTTTTTTTAAATATAAATTACCAGATTATAGCATCAAGTTTTATTTCTTTAAAATTATGTCTTATTTTACAAAAGAGAAATTTCCAATAAAACTTAATACTAAAATTTAAGGTAATAAAACAATATCAAACCTACAAAATAATTTCAGTTTTTTGATTTTAAATAATCAATTGATCATCGAAAAACGTGACTTTTTTTTTTAGTAGGTCTAAAAGTAGTTTAACGAAATTTTTCCATAGAATTTCCTTGCTCCTTGAATATCATTTTGAAATAATATTTAGAAAATAATACTTTTTTTATTATTAATTATTTTTCCCTCCTCCCGTCCACCCTTATAATATTCTTGTTTTTTGAATTAAAGGTATTGCGGCCTTTTGATCTATAAGCCATAATTGTACAGTCAAATAATCGTCTTCTTCAATACAAAAAGAAAAAACTCCTTGTAAAAATAATAAAGATTCAATCAGACTTCAATGCTGTATAAATTTTGTTAGGTTCACACAGATTAAATTTTTCACAATTATTTATATATCAAACTGTATTGGCTATCACGAGAATTTATATTTGTGTGTGCCAAAAAATCTAATTTATTTAATATAGATCAAATTTCTCACAAATATCGATATTTTCTTAAATATTAAAATTTCTTCAAGACTTTTGTTCACCCAAAGTTGTAAAAGCAAATCATTTTTCTGTAACTGAAACTTTTTCGGTAACTTCTGATGATTATAAAAAAAAGGCATTCAAAATAAACGTACCTAGGTAAATACCTCTTAATTTGCATTACATGGTACATAGACTGCATTAAAATGAAACAAATTTAATGTATTAAAAAACTGAAAGTATCCTTTAGTTTTCCGACTGCAACTAGATATACTCTCTTAATCTACATATATAAATGCTTATGTTAATATAAGTCAAGTAGTATTTCAAATACCTTTAAGCGACTTCGCAGGAAAAAACGCAAACTTTAAGTTTTAGCACATTATCCTTTGGTGCATGCGATTATCCATGCCGGCTCTCAGTGTAATTACGCTTGAAAAAATGAAAAGGGCCAAAAACCTAAATAATGATATTTTTCGAAGGGAAATGTTTCTACTTTAACAACCTTTTGCTTTTTTATTTCTATTAAAAAATTGAGATTTTGGTCCTTCAAGTGTATGTCCAAGTTAGTTTTCACGATTCATAAAGAAAACTTGATTTACTAAGAAAAAGACCTTCCATTGAACTTTAAGAGTTTGACAGTGATACTTAAATACTACGCCAATAAGAAAAAACACCCACCTTTAAAGCAAATGACTGCGCAATAAAAACCGCAAATTGTTTTGATTTTTGTAATCAATTATAAATTTGAGTATAATCAAAAGTCTAATCTTATTTTACTTATGATAGATATAGTTTTATATTTTTACTTGATTCACCTGCAGGCATAAAATTTAATCCTTTTTAAAATTGATTTAAATATGAAAGTTGGCTACTCATTAGCATTTATCCAAGTTGTTATTTATTTGACAATCTTAGGATTAAATTATTCGCAAATTAATACTAAGTACGCTTTATATAAAACAAAGAACAAGTTGCGTAATCGTATTAAAAAAAAAACCGTGAACAGGTTTTACAAAGTCAAATGCATTCGCAACTATCGTTCGAAGCTCTAGTCGCCGGTAGTTACTCTCATGAACTTGGCCAACAAGTTGACCAGCAACTTTTGCTTTTCAAGTGCATATAGGAAAGTTTTTTAATTGAAAAAAAAACAATTTCCAGTTATTTTTAATGTCTTTTAATATTGAATTAATTAATAAAAAATTTTACTACTTGTATTTTGCATTGAGAAGTACACAAAACATAATTTTTGAATGAAGAAAATGTTGCTAATTTAGCCAATCATCCATTATCTCCTGGAATATATTAGATCAAGTTTGAAGAATTTTTCCCCTTTCGTAAAAGCTTTATATTTTGAACACTAGCGGTTTAAGATTCTATCATGAAAAATCTTTCCTGTAACATAATTTTATGTGTACAACAAAATCTATTCAAGTCCATCCCATTCATTATAGCAAATACTGCTGATTTCATTGTGGAATGACATTAAACTAAATTTTTGGGCAACAGCATATGCTACTAGTGATCCATATTAAATGAACTTCTATAGTGCTCTTTGGCCAGCCACATCTAGTTTGGCTTCTGCTTCCTCTTTATTTTTATCATTTAGAAAAGATTTTGTTGTTGTTATTTTTTTCAAAATCAATGCCAAATTGTTATGTTGTTATTCTGATTAATAAAAATTTTTTTTTTTTTATTAAATTTAAGATATTACTATTTTATTACCCGACTGAAATTAAGAGTAAGGCATGCGCCAAAAGTATAATAAGGGCCAAATGAGCAGACCAACTGGCATGACTAAGTGGCATGCCTTGATTGTTTTTGTGATTGTTGAAATGACTAGAGCCTGAAGATCCACAATTGAGGCTCGCTTGGGTAAAGTGTGCTTAAAACATTTTATAATAGGCCTTTGTGTGGTATACCTAAAGGATCTCTGAATCTACGTAATTAAATTGAAGCAGACCGAAATAACTTAAGCCTCACAATCGCCAAATAACATTTATAATAACTTCTCCTCGGTTTTAAAAATATATTTATTTTCAACAGTGCTAAAGAGTTAAAAATAAGTCAGAAATGTTGTTTATATATTTCTCTATAAAAAACTTTGCCATAAAATATAATCTAAAATGGAAAGTCATTTTTGAAGGATACATTCTAAAAAGCGGATATATTTACAAATATTTTATTAATAAAAATATTATTTTGTTTATTTCAGCATCAATTACAGATGTATTTTTTAAATCAGAGGAAGGACTCTCTGAAGAAAAATCGAAAACGCCCTACAGCACAATTTGGATGCGTTATACGCATTAAGACAAATAATTTTCTAAAAAACTATGAATCAATGGAATAATTCTTTAACAATTACAATAATCAACGAAAAAACTTTTCTAACTTTAACTTTTAATATTAAAATACTTTTGATGCGAAAATAGTATAGTATGCAAAAAATACAGTTTCTATGAAAAATTAAATTAATTTTAACAATAATTTTGATATTCTTTCTTTAACTTTTGCTAATCTCAAGTAAAATATCAAAATAATTGAAAGTTTATTAAACTAAATCAAAGCCAGAAGAGTTCATTGTTAAAAATATTTTATGGTATAATCTATACGTCACCAGATTTGATTTTAGTGTCACTCAGAACGCTCCATAAACATAAATTTATAAAGATTCGCTAAACATATTTAAAATTAACTGAGAAATTTTAGGACTGGCCATAAATTACTTTTTTCTTTGTGATGCAATTGCTTGATCCAATTTTCTGGATAATATTTTAATATTTTTCACAATGATGACAATTCAAGTGTCATTTAAACAGTTTATTTCAATTTCAATTACCATAAATAGTCATAATTTTTCTTATGAGTTACAATATTTTAGTAGTAAAACTTGAAAAAATATTTAAAATATGTTAAAGTGATAATAACGTAATATTTTCATGAGACGTGAGAAGTGAAAGTTGAAGGTCAGTTATTTGAAGTGATATTAATATCAATTAATTGCTGTAAAAAAATGTTTTTGGCATAGAATACTATAGAAAAAAACTAATGCAGAAACTTATAATTTGTTAAAAAATATTTTTACTAACAGAAAACAAAATTTTCTTTAATGTTTAAATTAAAAATATTTCAAAAGTATTTAGCTGTAAATTAATTTTAGTTTTAAACTTTTTTGTATTGGCCCTAAGCTCTTATTTTATTAAGTATAATTCAAATCCTTATCATTGTCAAACAGCTTTACTGGGTCACTATTTCTCAATTAGTAAATTAGTAAATATATATTTGACCAGCTTAAGCTGATCTTCTCTAAATATCACTTACATATGTGCATATACACATACATATATATATGAAAGTACATCATATATATCATAACAAATAATATATTTAAATTATATATCGATAATTGCGCCTATATACATATAATTTTGGAAAGGTCAAAGCCCCACTAAACTTGAGAGATGTTCATAGCTCACGTGATTGTATTCAATATTTAGTGAAAGCTTTCGTAATACCTGAGGTCAATATAAGCAGTAAACTGGCATATGTGAATAATCGAATTTAAATGAGTCCCACATAATTCCGGTTTACTGAACACATTCAGTTGTTCAATTACATTTTTCTATGAAATTGTAGAACTTTTAACAAGTTTATTTGGCTAAGGAAAGTCTGTTTCGCTATATATGGGTGAATATGTGTTAAAAATCACGTAGAAAAAAGTATGATATAATTTTAATTCCATTTTATTTATTCCTTAAAGAATTTTAAACAAAATTGAAGCTCTTCCAAAGATGTAAATATTCAATAGTTAAGTTAGAATAGAATTTTTCTTGATTAATTTTAATCACTTTAATGTAATTAAAGAATTAAAATAAAGCTTATTAAATAATAAAATGAAATCGTTCTTTTGAATCCTAATTGAAAACATAAGTTCTTATTAATTAAGAATATAAAAAGAGAAACCTTAAAAAATTGAAGAATAATTAAATAATAAACAACCAAAAATAAATCACTTTTAGATTGTTTTTATTTTTTATAATTGTTCCCAAAAGATTATATTTATAAAAAAATTACCTGTCAGACTTTTCAAAGAATTATTTTGTAATAAAAATAAAAAATGTAAACAAGAACGGAAAAAATATAGAAAGTTCACTACAGGCTGTGGTTGTTTAAATCGGTGAAAATGGTAAGAACAATTTTTGTGTTTTAAACAAAATAAGAAATGAAATGTAAATAATGCTTGAAAGAAAACCATTTTTAATTTCAAATTGGTTTTTACAATAATCGCGTATTTTATTTTCACAAGCGTTTTGTTCTGTGAAGCTCGTAAGATTGCCCTTTTTTTTGGAATAGTTTTGATCAAACTTATCTAAGAAATTTTCTTTAATAGTTTTGACTTTTTTGCTGAAATTTCAATAATATAATTTCCTTCAAACTTAATACATTCATTCCCAAACTTTTCTGAGTTAAATGATTAATTTTTGGCCTTAAAATAACACTCCGTTTCGGCAATGAATTTTTCATTTGAGCCAAATCTTTTTGAAAAGAGTCTCCTTTCAACATCTGCAAACAGCTATTGCACAAGCATGAATTATGGGATATTAAGATCTAACTCCTGATATTCTTAAACCATTGCTCGTCATCAAAATTTTGTTTTGTTTTCATAATATAATTTTTAAAATTTTCTTTGTTACACAACAAGACTATATTTTTAAACTATTTTACATTCTTTTATTCTTTGCATTTAAATTTTTGAATTCTCAAAAAACAACCACATCTCCATAAATCCAATGCATGAATATTAATTGCAGTGCCTAAAATTACTAAGGTTTTCTTTTGAATTTAAAATCAACTTCATCAAAGAGCTGCGAATTGTGAACAACAAACAAATAAAAAAAACCAATTTCAAATTTTTGGTCCAATATCAAACGAATATTTCTTTCTGGATTCATTTTTGATACCTCCGACTTCATTTTTTTATCTAAAAATTGTATCAATATGAATGAAGAAATTATTTTTAAGAAATTTGTCAGCAGCTTGAGTTACTTATAGAAGAATTATTCCTGTTTCAGTTTTTTTTCTCTTTTAATCCAACTGTCTTGAATTTCCAATTTCTTTAAATAAATTTATTTATTTTTGATTGCATCTAATGAAGTTTTTCAATATATTTTGATGAAATAATTAATTTTTATAATTTTAAGATTAAAATATAAAAAGTAAAAAATTTAGATTGTAATTAATTTTAGAAGTATAAAATGCAAACCAATCCCTAGAACTGAAGGTAAAATTGCAAGAAAATATGCAAATCAGTTTTGTCTTTCTATTTTTTGAATTTGAAAAAATACTTTTTAACACTCATTACATCTAGTTTATATAATTATATAATTTTTAACAATTCTATACAAATTTGACCTGTTTACACACGAAGGAAGTTACGTTTGAAGTGTAAAGTGTAAAGTACAACTCCTCGTATAAAATGGACCATTATTATCTGTAGAAAATAAACCTAAAAGAATATAACTTCAAATTTGGTATTATCTGCGGAACAGTATTTAGAAAAATACGACCGAGCAAAATCTCACTAATTATTTCATGATGAATTTCGATATGCGCAGAATGCACAAAATTTTTTAACCAAAAAATACATAGCCACTACTTATAAATCAATTATTTAATTCTGGGGTGCATCACCAGATAAAGACTAAATCAGAAATTGAAGCCTAACCAGATATGGTTCTACGCAATTTGATCCAACTTGTTGTTTTGGGTGTAAACCGAGGGAAATAAATTAAATACTTTCACAAATACGTCGAAAATTTTTCATTGGCTGCTCCTGATCAAAGCGATCTTCCACTTTCTTAAAATATAAAGTTTTCCATGCTCTTTTCCAAGAAATAGGAATAAAAATTAGAAAATAGAATAAAGTAAAATTCATGACACTAATTTTCAATGGGGTAAGTTAAATTACATTATGCTTTTTAAATGTATTCTAAAGGAAGATCCGAAATTTCCCCTTGCATTTCCCTTCTGATTTTAAGTTCTGTATTACTTAAGTAATAAAAAAAATTAAGGTCTTACATATATTATCCAATCTGTCCGAATTTTTTAATGAGAGTTCAAATTACAACTTCGATGGATCAGAACTATTAATCAGATTTCTGAAAGTATTTGTAGTAGGTAATATGGGAAAAATAAAAGTTTTTTTAGAATATTGTTAAAAAATTAATTTTTTCTAGCGTGTTTTTATTAATTTAATAAATTTGAAAAATTAAATAAACATGAAAAAATTTTAAAGCATAAAATTCTTTTGGTTTTCACTGTCAAAACAGATCTGCTACATAATTTATAGAAAATTTGAACAAAAAATTTAGAGCATTTGGAAACTGCTTACGAGAATATTGTAATTTTCATAAAATTACATAAAGAGACGTATAATGTCAGTAAATTACATGCTATGTTCCTATCACCAAAAGTCACTTCCATTAAGAAATATTTAACTCTGTGATTTAAGTTGTGGTAATTATGTATGCTGCGGCTTCAACTGTAGTCCTAAAACTACGACAAGTTGTGGAAAAGTATGAAAGCTACTAAAAGTTATATTTCCATACTAAATCAATTTGGCATAGTTTATTCACACCATGTTAAGTTTTTACATATGAGGTAATCGCTCAAGTGTTAAGAATAAAAACGTAAAAGTACAAAATTATAAAAACGAATGCAAATAATTCAAAAGCAACAACAAGTAGAAAATTTTATCGAAAAACCAATATTAATATATTTTTGTAAAAACTATAAAAAAATATCATTCCTCCATAAAATATTTTATAAACTTACTAACTAACGCTTAGAAATTTAAGCTTATAAAAATTTTATCGTAAAGTTTAGAAACACTTTTTTGACTATACACTGTTGACAGTGTAAAAATTCAAGGCATGATGACTAATTTCAAACAGAATGAAACTTATTTAAGGTTCCAATTTAAAATAAATGTACTAGATAATACGTAATTTATTTAATTTAAAGTTGAATAACCGTAAAATATATTTATATTGAAAAAAAATTAAAAAGAGCTTCTGTTAAAGCTGTTAATTTACCATTTTGCTGCGTATAACCCCAATCTAAAACTGCATTCATTTTGAATAAAGCCAACAATAACAAATTCTTTTCGAACACTTGCCTTTAAATAATATTTTCAATTCACGTGACCACTTTTTTACATTAATTTATTAATATAATAATAATTCAAATATAAAATTTAAATAGAACACAATTTCTTGTTAAGTAGATAAAATGCTATTAAAATGATATTATTTTAAAACAAAAACACAGATAAAATTTAAAAATTAATATAAACACTAAACCGGTCTATGTCATTTGACAGTGTTCTAAAAACATGAAAAACAACAAAGAATAAATACGACTTGTAAAAATTATATATAAACTGAATTTATACGTGATAATAGAACTGAATGCAATCTCTGTCTGGTCAGAGCGTTTTCAAGGCGGTTAAATAAGTTTCTAACTTTACTTTAAAAAAGTGGGGCGAATGAAGCTTAAAACCATGAAATAAACATATTGCGCGGAACATAATATCTTAACTTAATAAGAGACTCGTCTCGCCCCCACATTCCGACGAAAGTAAATAAGATTAAAGCACGTGTCTGATAAAATATAATTACTGCGCTAAGACTTCAAGTTTCAATCGTTCCACTTGTTGCTTTTATAGACTTAATATTTACTACCCTTCTAGTACTGCATTTAATTGAAATTATATAAAAGTTTGCATTTGCAAACTTTTAAAAATTCTTCTTAATAATTTTATCTTTATTTAAATATATAATTATGATATATATATACAATATATATATATATATGCTTGAATACATAGTTCATAAAGCTTCATTTAGTTATAAATTCTGTTACTTTGATAAACTTGCTAATATTTGGTTTAATTACCATACATATTATGAATTTTTTTTTATATTTTTCGTTAGCTTATGAACGTATATTACTCTTATTCTTATTATTCGCACCAATATTGACAGTTAAAGCGTTTTTAGCAACCTATTGGATTTGTGAAATATAATCTTTGTGTGATTTTTAGTCGTCAGAGTTCGCAAAATAGAGGGAATAATGAATCCGATTTTTGGCATTTGTCAAACCATTCAAAGATATATATATCAATATATATGTATACAGTTAAAAAAATAAATATATAAATATTATGATTAAAAATAATAACCCAGCGATGAAATTCTCTTTAAATTCGATGCATCACCGATGTACAAGAACTTTTGTCCATACTTTGATTTTTCCTCCATTTCTTCGTTTTTTTCTCAAATATTTTTAGTTAAACTTAATAACCATATAATTTAAGATAATAGGTTTTAATTAATAACTAAAACTTTTTTTTGTTCTTTTTAGAATAAAAAAACTTTAAAATTCTATTAATCCTTTCGTATACGCGATCTATGCATCATATAATGCTTTATATCTAAAATTTTTACAGTGGCCTTAGAAAATTTAGTTTACGATTTAATCGTTGTTTCATTCAGTCAATCAATTAGATTTTTTGTATTCATGCTTATAATTAATTTAACTTTTAGATTATTTATTTTCTTAAAGATAAATAAAGGAATTTAATATATACGAAGGGTGAGAAAAAAGTAATGATCCCGAGTTACAACTAATATAATAAGTCTGGATCATGAGTGCTAATGATTTTTCAATCTTTACATTGTACTACGTCGATCATATCAATTCGGTTAAAATACCTGTGCATTTCTATGATACCCATTCTCCACCGAAGCTTATACTCATTATTATGCCTGGGACTCACTAGCGCTTAGCGGCACAAAATTTAGTGCTAAATGCTAAGGAGTCCATTAGTCTCCACTGATGTTCCCCTCCACTGGTATATTTAAAAAAACTCTCCATTTTTACTGTGCTAAGTCGTTTCCACACGCTAAGCGCTAGTGAGTCCCAGGCATTACAATACAACGTCGGAAATTTTATATGGAGAATCCATACAAAATTTCTGCTGTTGTATTGTAATAATGAGTATAAGGTTCGGTGGACAATGGGTATGAGTTGTATTAATTTGAATAACAGCAGCTTAAGCGATAACACGAAATGGATAAAAAAGAGATTAGAGCCGTCATCAAATATCTTTGTTTGAAAAAGATATCGCTTGGAGAAGTTCATACTATTTTGAAGAAAACATTAAGAGCACCTGCTCCACCATATTCAACAATTGTTAGATGGTGACGAGAGTTTAAGCTGGAAAGATTGACAACAGATGATGACAATATTCTGGCCACCCATCAACACCAGCTCTATTAGTATTTTGGAATGCAGTAGGAATTATTGTGATCAACTATATGCAGAACAAATTTGGAAACTTCGAGAAGCCATCAAAGAAAAAAGGCGAAGCAAACTTGTTTCGTTTCATTAAGACAACGGCACACAAATCGGACGTTGTGATGACTTCAATCCATGATGCAGGCATCGAATTAATGAATTATCCAACATATTCTCCAGACTTGGCCTCGAATGATTCTCATTTATTCCCAAAATTAAAGGAAGAAATTAGGGGAAAAAATTTAGCGACATGGGCCACTGTTTCAGCTATTAATATATTTGGCTTTTTTACATTTACAATGTGCATCTATGCCCTGTAAGGATATTGTTTGCTATAATCTAAACTCGACTATTGTCTAAGGCTTATACAGCTTTAGTGGCAATCAAATGAAATATCCTAAGTAGCTATCCATGCTACTTAAGCCAATATTTTTAGGTGCTGGCCCACTCATATCAGAAAGCAGAAAAGATTCATCGATCGTATACAAATTTTATTATTTGAAAAAGAAATTCGAACATATTTTTGTTTAAAATTAATAAATATAAAAAGCAATTTTGGTTTGATTTTCCTATATGCTAATTAAAATTTGATTAAATAACCAAATTAACATTAACAAAGTTAATAAATAAGCAAAATGTTATCATTTTTTGAACTAATTTAAAATGGTTAATCAGGAGCAACACATTAAATCGTTTTATTTGTTAAAATTTATCATGGGAAATGCTTTTTGCACTTCTAAAAGCATTTCTAAATGCACTTAAGCTGCGCTATTGATCTTAAATTGAAGTTTTCTTCTTTTCTTTTTATTTAAATTAACAGATTTAGGAGTGAAATCACTAAACACCGGCAAAGCTTTTTTATCCAAAACAGACTTAAGAAAGAGCAAATATGTATATTAAAAAAAACTCACTCTAATGATACCATATATATACAAAGTTTAAACTCGCATTCGCAGCAAAAACATGAGGCGTTTAATTAATTTTTAAGGTTATGTTGAATGGTTAAAACTTTCATTCTCAATTTTCTCCATTTTTTCAGAATAAAATGTATATGGAAAAAAACACAGAAAAAATACCTTGGGTCTATAATTATTTCCAGTACTGTATATTATTTTTATTCGTCAAACTCAACATTCCACAAAAAAGAGAAGAAAAGTCATAGAAAGAAAAGATAATTAAAACCCAAATAGTGAGGTAGGAATCCTAAGAAAATTCTATTACAATTTCTTGAATTTGTGTGAGAAATATGAATGAAATTATGAGATAAATTTTTATTTTATAAATAAAAGCCAGCAAAAATTGTACAAATTAGTTTATGAGTTGCCAGCATTCAAAATTTATTGGAGCTTTTAGCAAAACTTTACAAAGCTAACAAAAGTAGATAAGAGATGGTGCTGTCTTTTAAACTATATTATAAGCATTTTCATATTAAATTTAAAAATTTTTTAAGCTCGTTCGTTGTAAGTCAAACACCATGACATAATTCAAACAATAATTGAAGAGTAGAGGCGCTGTAAGCTTATTAAATATTAAAAGGCATAAAAATGAATATTTTTTATTTGATTGTATTTTTTTCCAATATCTTTTACAAAAAGTAGTAATTAAATATATATGTTACCCATATATTATAATATGAAACTTTTATTAAGATTAACAAAAATGTTTTTATCACATCACTTAATATGCTTTAACCAATTAGTTTCATAATAAATAACTTTTTTACAGAAATTAAGAATTTTTATTATTTTACATAGGATTTTAGCTCTTTCAGTTTAACATTTATATTATTTGTTTGGATTGTATATCGCAAAACAGTTAAGGTATATGTGACAAAGAAAAAAAGCTGTCTATATGTACATGAAAAATGTAGTTATTCAAATCCAAATCTCATTTTCAATGACTAAAATATGAAATTAAAATGACTTTGGGCATCTTAATGTTAAGTAAGGCAAATTACTGTTGGCAGGATGCTTACAAACTTTAATAAAAAATTAACTATGAACTTTTTGCAAAACAAAAAACGACAGCTAATTTTTAGAAATATTAAAATTTACTTGACTTTTGCCACTCCACTGAAATTCACAGGCAATTATTGGTTTTTAAAATAATTTACCTCACTTAATCTAAAATTCAAAAACGCTTTATTAAAACTTCTAAAACTACTACATAAAATTTATCAAATAATCTTTGGGACAATATGTTTATTTTACCGCTACACTTTGACTATGTTTAAAAATATTTTTATCAAAAACGAAATAAATAATTGGCCGTAATGATGGAAGCAAAAAACTTATCATACTGAATCCAAGACCTATTTTTCTATCTACGAATGGATATTTAAAATTCATAAAAAGTTTTGATAAAACCTCAAATAGAAGACTTCCATAAATTTTTTGTATTGAAAATAGTAAATAACTAATTGATAGTAAAATTGCCAGCTTAAGTATCTTTTTAACATTTTCTTCAAGACCGCATGGCTTAATTTTAGTTTTAGCAGAAAAACTTTTAATTATGGTGAAAATTAAAGTTAAATGTAATGCTATTGTTGGGATTATAACTCGAATTAGAAGGATAAATATCTGCATCAAATGATTATTATGTAAATTAGAATTGATAACACCACAAACGCTACTAGTATTTTGTTCATTAGTTACAACACTTCCAAATACAAAAAGCGGAATTGAAATAGATGCTGACATAAACCATATAAAAAACGCTGGAAACAATACTGAAATACGATTTTTGTTTTTACCATAATCAATATTAATAGATCTACTACTTTTATTTAGATCTATGGCTATTTCATAGTTATCATCGTCTGTCTGTTCACCAGTTAATTCTGTGTATTCATTTTCGATTTTATCCTGACGTCTGATATTTATTATTGCTAAATTATATGTTGATATTGCATGAAAATTAATTGCAATAATGAAAAATATTGTTGCAGTAGTTGTTAAAGTTTCAATGCCCAAATAAATTGGACACAAATCTTCTGGTAGTAACCATTTTCTGTAGTTTATATAGAAACTTTCAGGACCACATAATAGTATGCTGCCAAAGTCACAAAAGCAAATCTGTAGAATGAAATAGCGTACACCTGAAAGGAATAATGAAAAATTTAATATCAAAAATTCACAAAAGGTTTGAGGGATCAAGATTAAACATAAGTAGATAGAATAATTTTTTGACACAATAGTTATTCAAGTTTCCAAAAAGAAATTTTTATTACTCAACTTGACGGTGTTAACCAGTTGCATTAAGTAAGCGAATTTTGATAAAATTAATTTTTTTATTGAAATTTGTTTTGAAGGTTAAGTTTGAACTTTAGGCAACAACACTATTATACTAGGTGACCAAAACGCAAAGGAATATAAGTAAAAATATTTTTAGTAAAAGGCCTTATTTTCCTCAAATTTGACAAATATATTTATCCAGCTATATTTCATAATGAAGTCAAATCCTGTAAATGAATTCTGACCTAATAAGTGATAAGCTTTTCCTTGGAAGTACAAACTATTAATAGGACAATTGAGTTTGATACAATAAATTATCAAAAAATAATAAATAAGCTCATTCCAAGTTCTAGGCAGATTTTTGCAAGCCACTTTGAAACTATTAAGACATAAGCTATTAATAGGTCTGTTTTTCTGAACTCAAATCAAAAATGAATTAGCTAACGTTCCACTAAATTCTCTAATCCTATTAAATGCGGCCCATACCCGTCATTAAAGAAGTAAAACGAAATTGTTGAAAATTTGCACTACCAGCTAAGTTGGGGTGACTTTTAAGAACCAGAAAGGTGAAAGGTAAGACGGAGCTTTAATATATTGGATATACATAACTATGACAGCTATTCTGTTGCCATTCTTACACTTAAATTTACCAATACATATCAAACGAGCAAAAAAATCAAATGTACGTGTCCATCAGTGTTGATTATCGTATTACTCCCTCAATTCTTTCAACGTCATTTTTTTACATCCATTACCAAGATAAGCATGGAAGCAGTTTTAACGTTTGTGAATCATTTTTGCAATTTCGAAATAATGGTGTCTTTAGTGTCTTTACTGACCAGAGTTGGTACTAGTAGCTTTTAAAAAAAAGGTGTTAAGAGTGTGTGAGCGTGTGATACTTTAACAAATTCTTTAAATATAAAAAAAAAAATCGGGATTGGGAAGAATTAGTGAATATTGTTTCCTTTTCCTTCTTCATCAAACCACAGGTTATGTAAGTCTGAAAGCTTTTTAAAAAAAACTTAAAAATACTATAAAAGTATTGGAGCTCCTGCTCCATTTAAAAATACCTTAAAAGCCTTAGGAGCATTAAATATACTAAATCCGCAAAATTTTGTCTAAACTAAAAGCCTACATTTCTAATAATCTTGTAGCGCATGTACTTTACTATTTAATTAAGACTAGACCAAATATATTTTCACAAATTTCTTAAAATACAGGAAACAAATAAACAAAAGAATCTTACAACAAATAAGGCATTCACTTAAGAAAAAGAAACATCTGAAATTTTCAAGGCAAAATATGGTTATTGCCACTGAACTTTATTCTGTATAGCGCTAAACAAAAACAGCTTTAATTTAGAAGAAAATATACATATAAACACATACCATTACACTTAGTACGTAGCAAGATAAATATTGAAGATAAATTTAAAATAACTCCAATGAATCCCGACAACGAAATAAACACCCAAATATAGACGTCATCCAGGAGTGGTGAATTCTCATTAGAAATATAATTTTCTACCTGATAATTTTGAGACACCATTATAAAATGTTTAAAATTTAATTCTAATTATTGTTATAAAAAATAAACACAAAAAAACTGCGGAACACATTAATTAACCGATCATTTACACTGTTATAGGTCATTTTGGACCCTCTTTACACTATCCTTGAAATTACTGTACTTATACTTCTAGGGATCTAATCATACACAAGACTGTCTCTAACTTCAGTTTTATGATTCGCAAAACTTAAAGAAAGCATAGTTTTTTATGTTTTTCCTACATATTTATATACATAAACAATATATATATATATATATATCTATTATGCATGTTTAAAATGATGAAAATTGTTTCTTTTATTTATGTTATTTGTTTTGTTTTTTGCATTTTGTCTTAATATAATTCAATTTCTTTTTTGTGTTCTTTTAGATCGCGTCTGAAAGCCATAAACGTTGTCATTGCCGGTGTCGTCCGTCGCTATTAAAGGAAGTTGCTGCCAATGTTTGTTTTTTAAAAAAATAAAAGAAAAAAATTCTTTATATACACATAAATTTGTGCTGGCTAAAAAAAAAATAAACAAAACACTTTTTGCAAATTAGTAGCAGTTATAAAGCCCTAATGTAATATTCAAGGGCACTTGGCTAACAAAATAATATTATTTTTGCTTATGGAATTTAATTTATATTTTAAAAGTTTCAAGTTACTGTGCATGATTAAATTTAATAACAAATTTCATATATTGTTGCTGTTGTTGGTTGTAATTAAGAAACATCTAAACATCATAACACATTTTTACCTTTTGTTGTTTGATTCTTAAATGCTTAAAAATTTGATTTATTGATTATTTTGAAAAAAATAAAAAAATTTATAATATATAAAACTGTAAAGTTAAGGGGCACAACTAGTTTGGCCATCTAAAAAAAGGGTTATTTTTGTGTATTTTTTTAAAAAAAAAGTATTGCACGGAATGTTCTGAAATTTGGCGGAAATATTTAAGCATAAAAATTCAATGTAATTTTTTGGAATAAAAATATTGGCTTTTCAGCAAGTTATCGATTGCCTCCTGAGCCTACAAAAAAAAAAAAGTTCTCCCACTATCGCAGTGATTTCGGGCACTCTGGAAAAGACAGAAGGATCGCTTAACTAGAAGATTTGCCCATACTTTCCATACACTTTGGATTGTGAAAAAAATTAAAATGCCACAAAATGGAGGATTTTAGAAAAAAATAGTTAAAATTTGGCTAAAAAATCTGATTGTTTTGGCCTGTTTCAACCAATCAAAAACATTTGGGGTCATTGTATACAAATGCAAAGTATATAGCATATTCAATCAAACCGATCGAATGATTTATTAATTAGTTACAGTTGCAGTAAATTTGAAAAATGTAGTTTTGAGAAAAACGCAGCTAAAGAACTCAAAAACTAGTTGAGATTTTCACTTGAAATTTTAAGATGTTACTTTTAAGGGTACAAATTATCAAAAAATGCAAAATAAATATTTTGTAAGCTAAAGCTAATAAGCTAAACACAAAAGTTGTGATGACTTATCATGACATAGCATAGCCTTAGTCCGTATGGTTGTGACTTTAACTTTTCAGTTGGAACAACGATATTCTCGTCACAAAAGTAGATGTCATTTGTAAATTTTTCTATCATAAGTACGCAAGGATTTTTATATGAAAAATTGCCTCATGCACTGATGATGAAGATTGGTGATTTCACCCACTGGGTACTAAATTTTTCTATTTAAAATTTGCGGAGTTTATCGATACATGTCACATATGGAAGCAAATTCAATCTTTTGACTGCCGGTATTGAAATGTAAGCAAAATAACAAAGAATATTTACAAAATTTTACACAAAATTTGATAAAAATTCAACAAAAATATTCCAACGTTATTGTGTTGACATTTTCATATACCAAATATTTTCGCATGAGTTTGTTGTAAGTTGGGAGACAAAAATCGAACAGAAGTTTAATACTCATAGTCCACACACCCAAAATTATTAAAAGAGTACATGATTTTATTTACAAATAGTGTCAATGCTTTGAATATCAGCTTAGAAGTAATCCAAATTATTAATCTATAAAATTCAACGAAATAATATCAAAATAAAATGAATAAGGAGTTTAGTAGTTTGAATGTATGGACCTCAAAATAAGAATTGAAAAAGTATTTTTTACTTAAAAAATTAACGATTGGCTGAACCATTCTTGTAACACACTTACCGTATTGCAAATGATATTTAGACACGTGTGTTGCTGGCATAAAGTAGTATAGCTAAATGGACAATACCCAATAGAAACAATCGAATGGCCAAAATAATGTCATAAATATTGAAAACATAAAATTTGTGCTCTTTTTCTTTTCTTTCTTTTCATTTAACTGACCTGCAACATTATGTGGCTGGACTCATCTAGCAAAAGATTGAAATTTTTATATTTTCTAATTAGTATGTATCCTTTTTTGATTGTGATCTTCTTAATTTTGATTTTAATATCAACTCCTTATTCAAAAACTATTAACTGATTTTTGGCTATAAAAAACAAAAAGTTCTAAAAAATAGAAAAACGTCAAAAAGCTTACAAACTACAATTCATTAAAAATTTATTGGCTTTTTAATTAATTTCCAAATTTTCTATTATTTAACTAAAATTGTCGTAGGAAAATTTTGCACAGGAAAATAAATTTTTGGCACATGTTTTAATGGAAAATTTATGGATTATTGTAATATAGATTAGTAAACATTAAGCTTAATACTTAATACTTATATTTATATAAAAATCTATTTATGTCTAAAAAAAATAAAGAAAAGGCAATTGAGTATTATGGAAAAGTACGTGAAAAAAAATGTGTTAACGTCGATCAAATTTATTGATTCAGTTTAAGATGAAAAATATAGCTAAGAGCTCCAGTTTAGAAAAGATAAGAATATAAAGCAGTCGATAGTTAACAGACAAACAGCTTTGACATTCAATAAAATTTTAGATATTCAAAGGAACAGAAAAAAACATGAAAATTATTATATATGTATTATATTTGTTATTAAGTCTATTATCAATTACAAGTGCTGATGAAAATGTTGAAAGTGAAAAGTGGTACAATATTCCTTTAAGAGGATTTAAAAAATTGAGTAATTTAATTACATCACCAATTGGAGCAGTCTATAAATGGTTTTCAAGCTCTCCGGATGATAAAAAGCCAAATAATAATATAATTGATGAACTTCAACATAATATTTTAGATCAAATAAAAATTTTTGAAAGTATAACTGAAAAAGTAAGAAATAAAACTATTGCAAATATTAATAAAATTGATAATTTACTACACTCAAAAATGGAATTAATTTGGACAAAAAATCCAACAACTCTTAAGGAACAAAGTAATCTCTTGGAAGACGAAAAAATGATAGCTGAAATTCAAATTAAAAAAAATTTTCGTAATTCTATTACTGAAAAAAATAATACTGTTGAGAGTATAAAATTAAATTTAAACAAAGCTATAACATCGTGCACTGACCAAAAGTGTATTAACAGTGTAAGTACAAATTTTTTCCGTGATGTTCACCAAAGTCTTGAGAAAATCAAGCAAATAGATATTGAATATTCAAAACAAATATCATCGCTTGAAATTATGTATACAAGGAACTGTTATTCAATTTTGTTTGAACAGTTTAATAAAAAATATCTGCCACCTTTAGAGGACATTGTAAATGATATAAATAATATTAATAAAAATCAGTTTAATTAAATTAGAAAAGAATAACACAAATGTTATAAATTAGCTACTTAAATAATAAATACTTTTAACGATATGAAATTGTTTTTTTTAATTTTAAAAAAAAGTTTTTATTATTTCTCTATTCTACCTTATTCCCTCTATTAAAATTGAGTCCAGGGCAAAGATTAGTACATTCTTGAAGAAAACCCAAAATCAGATAATATTGTTTTACTTTTCACTTAGCCTCTCACTTGGCTCCTTGCTGGGCTTTCTGCTTAATTTTTAACTGGATTTCATACTGAAATTCTCGCTGAAAATTTTCTTTAAAGGTAAGTACCGACTCGGCATAACAAGTGAAAGGAAAAGATAAATTTACTTTTAATAATCTTGGTTGAGTTCTCTTTTAGCTTTTTGCTTAGCGTCATCCTTTGTTACTCTTTATGCTTTATATGCTAAGCTTTGCAAGTATTTGAATATATTCAGGTTAAATTGATGACTGCTTTTGATATAAGTAAAATAGAAAAGTGTTTAAGCAACTAATAAATTTGTTGATTACAAAATATGAATAAATTATTGAAATCTAATTACTTCAAGTCCCAAGTAATATGGAAGTGGCTAATGTTCCATTAAACGTTCCTAAAAAATAACATCTTTTGACTATGATCTTGATGATTGCCTAATTTTTAAAAAGATCTTGTGTGCTCCTATTAATTATGAGTACCCCATGATATTTACCTTCCAATAATAATAACTTAGATCATGTTCTCTATGAAAGTGACTTTATGCATTTGCATGAATTGAAATGATAAGCAAATTTTCCCATTTTTATGGAAACACTTGTCACTCAAACGTGTGAAGTTGATTATAGTCACAAGACCTTTTTTAAAGACTACGCCTTAAGTACCAAACCTCATACTAATAAAGAAATAATCTTTTTGTTTTTACTTGTCATTTATTAAGGTTTAAACTCATTTTTGGGTATTTTTATGTAGGCTAAAAGTCATTTGCTTTAAGTACAAATTAATCGCAGTTTTCTCATTAGACAGTACTCCTCTTACTCTTACCTAAATATTAAAAAAAATCCATAGATCCATGAAAGTTTATGTAAACGCATCTCTTGTTTTACTGAGAGTAAACTCAATTTACTTCATCTTTTAAGAAGAAAATAATTAAATTAAAAGAGTATTTTTCCATATAAAATATGGTCTAGACTCTAGACGAATAAATAAACAAAGCGTCATCTATTGTTTGAATGTAAATAAAACTTACAATAGTCAATAACGTACCATTTAAGGATTTTCCAAATTTATGGATTAAAACTCTTTCTTATAAGGATCAGTTTAAGCAATGGGATTATAATTTTTGTTATTTGAATAATCAAGAATAAAGAAATTGGTTTAAACTCAACATTGACCTAGTTTAAATTAATATCTTCTTGGTCTTATGGTATTTTTCCCAAAAAATTTTTTATTTGATGGAAAAGAATACAAAAATCAAACAATTTTAACCCACATCTAAAGCTAATAGTAACTAAAAGAGAATTGACGTCACAACTGAAAAAATTTACGCTATTCAAATGGAAAAGTCTAGGTTAGATGAACTGTGAGACATTGTTACTATCTAGTCTTGTTTATTTTGGCTGTTTGTTACCAAAGTTTAGTCTGCTGTTTATTTTTAGCCCGATATGAAGTAAAATATTTGATATCCATAATATATAATAAAACATTTTTTGTGTTTATTAGATAGACAAAGGCGTAAATAGCTGTTTTCGATTAGAGGGGGGATATGTTTTTAAAAAAGAAACTTTTCATATCCATCCATAGAACAAGCAACAGATTTTTATTCTAACTCCATGGAAGTATACGAAGTAAAAAAAAAAGAAACATAAAAAAAATTTCACCATGTCAAAGAAGAAGCATAAACACCAACTGTTTCACGTTGGAATTACCCTTTTTGAATGAAGAACATCAGTAAGAAAATAAATCAAAATTTTATGATATCAATTTATCTTGTCATTCAGTTTTTATAGGTATTCAACTTAATTTAAGCAAGTTTACGCCTTTTTTTTTGAAAAATAAGCTTTGAACGACATATCCTAATTCTATCCATTGATTTTATTCCACTTAATTAATGTGACACCTTAAACACTAAACCAGGTGTTTTAATGTGCTTCACAGAAATTATCTGTTTAACTCTTAACTTGAAAGCCACAACTCAAATGATTGGTTCATATCATATGGGTTAAAATTCCGTCGCCCTAAGTACATTTCTTAACTTTATTATCTTCTTTTCTTACGAGCTGTTTCTATGGGGCTTTCACTTATTTGAAACGAGTTTTCTTAGGACTTCATCATATTACTTTCATTTTGGTACTCATACAGCATATAATTTGTATCTAAAACTATTATTTTCTTCAGTCATGGTGATGTTTCTAAATATTATTTGAATGAAGATATACTTGGTACACCAATCCTTTGCCATTTACGGTCTTTTCCAGCATAATTTTATGCATCTGTGATTATAAATCCTAAGTAGATAATACAATGTGGTAAAATAAACCCAAATCGCACGTATGTAGTCTCGTGCAACTGATTTCTAGTTCATTTTCAGCCAAAAATAAACATGAAACAAATGGTAAAAAGGGGAAAAATTAACAAGCAAAAAAATTTTTTATGTCACCAATTGTCTTTACTAATACCCGTTCTTAAAAGGCGAACTACACATACTTTCCAATTACACAGAAAGCCACTTTTGTATGGATGAACTGAGTACATAAGTGGTTGGAACTGTGTAAAAACTACAGCCTTTTAAAGTCTGTAGTAAAAGAAAATTGACATTTATTGTGAATTTTTACTTATTGGATCCTCCTTTTTTGTGTATCTCAGCTCGTTTTACTTCACTAATATTCATTATTTAACTTTATAAAAAAATTTACATGAATAAAATTAAAAAATCTTAACTTTTCTTTAATTTTTTTATTTAAAACACTTTTTAAAAATTTAATAACCTTTAACATTTGATTTGACATTTCAAATCATATGTTCTGAAATTTAGACGCCATGTTTTTTTTTGTAGTGACTACAGACTTTGCTGTTAAGAACGGAGTTCTTTTGTATGGAAGACTACAACGTTGTAGTTGCGTCTGTTAAGAACGGGTATAATACATTGAAGGCATATTTTTTCTATTTTTCCTGTATAGAAAACAATTTTCAATGGAGTTGCTCAATTTAGGTTTTTCTTGTTGTCTTAGATATCAATAAACTTATGTTTTCTTCTTTCCAGAAACAAAAAAAAAATAATTCTTTGAAAACACTTGAATTTGAAGTCATGAAACATGAATTTTTTTTTCAAAAGGAGAATTTAAAATTCAAAGAATGCTAAAATAATTAGCGAGAGTAAACTTTGAGCACACTTAAAATTTAATTTTTTGTATGTGCGTATACTCATCAAGGACACAAACCTAAGGAATTGCTACTAACTTTGTAACTTATGTCACTTGTCATTATAGTTGTTATCGTCAAAATTTATGATCTCAATTTTAATTGTTTATTTACCAATTATAAAATGTGTTAAAAGTGTCGCAGATGTTTATTTTTATGCAATAATTTAATTCATAATCTTTAAGTGTATTAATGCTTCTAAAATGTGTGAAAAACTATTAAAATACATACTACAAACTGATGAGGCTGAACAAACAGATGATTTTATTCAATGGTTTTTAAAGCTTTTTCAGGTTTGTCTTGTTAATATTTTCTTTAAAATATGATTATTTTTTATATATAAATAAACAGTTAGAAACTTAAATTCTTAACCAAATTTATACAAAAACAAATATACTATATTAAATATTTGTACATATAAATATGTTATTAGTCGGTATTGCAGTTTAACAAATTTTCATTTTGACATTTAGAAAATTTGGCGGTAATTTTAAAGAGAACACGTGTACTTAACCTTCCCCAGTTGCTATGGGCTGATTTGTTGCTATAGAAACAATTTTGTGTATATAGAATAAAGCTCTATGAATTTTCTTTGGAAGTTTAACCAGAAAATAAATAAATATGTATACATTAATGTATGTAAAACTACGGTATATGCAAAACTATACATATAGTTAAGTTAGATATTATAGTTGGAAAATTTTTAGTATGTGAAGGTCAGCTTTTGTAGTATTAATCATATACACACATCTTTTTAAGCTAGTATATATATATACATATAAATCCCTTTTTTCCTAAGGGTTTACCGTGCACAAATTCAGTACAAATGACTACAGACAATGGCAAACGTGTGCATAATGGCGGGTGCTTTGTCGACAGGGTGCTACAGCTTCGGACATATATAATTTCCTAAGGGTTATATTTCGAATTTATTTTTCTGCATTCAAATTATTTTTAGGGTAAATTTAGCGCTGTTGCCAAGCTGTTCTTTCATGAAAGATCTTTAATCGAATTCTCTTGAATCTCGTAAATCTATCAGCTTTTTTTTTAATCTGATATACTGTGAAAAGGGATGAACTTGTGCGACGCGCTGTCTTGTTTTATTGTATTCAAGCAATATTTTTTCATGCAAAAAAAGAAAAATGAAAAAATAGTACTTTTAGTTACAGAACTAAATTTGCAAAATTTTAGTTTTCTGCAGATTATTTCAAATTAAAATTTTTAAATAGCAAAGAATAAAGAAGTAAAACTTTTTTTTTTGGGTGCATGCTCTCAAATTTATTTCTTTGCTAGAACTACAGGAAAATTTCGTATCAATAACTAATCGGTCTTTTTCGAATTTTTTAAAATGGAAAACCGTCTGTTCTTCTACATTACCCAAACACCAGAAATTTGTAATATGTAGATATTGTCTTTTTAAAATAATTTTGGCTATTGCTAAAATAAAATAAAATCTTAATAAAAATAACAGTTAATCCATAATATGGTCATCTTACAAAATCAATTGAAGGGTTTGGATGTAGCCGTCGAAGCACAATTGATGCTAAATTTTTTGGTTATCCAAAGAAGCCACTCTCAAAAAAAAACTATCAATAAAATTTTTCATTATATTTTAATAAAGACTGTGAAAGTCAAAATAACAAAGACTAAAAAGATTATCTACAAGAAAATCGTTATCAACTTTACACAAAGATTTGAGTCTGAAAAAACTAACCGCAAGATTTTTAAGGTACTCCTTAGCAATGGAGCAAAAATTAACACCGATGTGAATGAAAAAGCTAATCTTGTTTTTTTTTTTTAATGAGATCAAATAAACAAATTAAAACCAAGTATGCTGAATAAGCTGAAACAGCACTCAAACGTCATAACAATCGTATGGCAATGGTTTGATATTTGTTTTTTTTGTACATTGAAAGATAAGAAGAAATCCGATACAAAATCGTTGTATATTTTGACTGACTTGACAAATCATATTATTCAAAAGGAATCAAAATGCGAAAAATCATTAGTCGTTTGAAGTTGGTAAAATTTATAAACTTACCCAAAACCCAAACCCTTGTTCAATTTTTCTGCCTCTTAAGTATACTCACTTTTGTCAGTCTTCTGCCACTTATGAAATTTTTTAAATAAAAATCTGATTGAATATTTTAAATTAACATATATCTATGGTTTAAAGAAACATGGCTTGTTTTTTAGTCATCACTGATCGAGAATTAAAGGATTACTCTTTAAAATCTTAGTTCATAACATTTAAAACACAACGCAATATTAGTGAGTTTCTTTTCGAGGAATTTTCTTTAATAGAGGAAAATTCTTTAAATAGAGGATGCAGTAAGTAGCTATCATAGCTACTTTTTGAAGTGAAAAGTAGTCAGGACAGCTACTCTTAGGTTGTTTTTCAATCAAAATTCACCAAGATAGTAGTCGTTATGAATTAAATGTAACTCTTTTTCATTTATGTTTTATCTCTACTTTTCCTACTTGGATTACATCTGACAATAAGGCGCCACGAACTATTTAAATATTTTTTACTTATAAAATATACTGCCCTCGCAGAACTTAAGCATTTGGGATTGTTTAATAAGAGTAAACAGCTGGAAACACAAAGAAGAATTTATATAAATGGTTTTATTACCACTGCTGACATTTAATGCACATCTGTCGCTATAATGGAATCAATTACATACGATGCAAAATAAATAATAAATAAACCCTTTATGGAATACATTTTCGAAATATACAAAAATTTATGGTAAAATTTAATTTATATCTAGTTTTTCATTTACTAAACTTAGAAAATTTAACAAAAAATAAAACTTTGACGGCAAATAATACGAACGAGAAATTCCTAAAGAATTCCAAAAGAACTCCTGAGGGATGCCTCAGAAACTCCCAGAGAAAGAATGTTAAAATGTGATCAACAATTTCTTGAAACACTAAAAAATCTATATGCAATTTTCTATCATTTTTCTTTGGCAAAAGTTGCTGGATTGTGATAAATAATTATTTTTAGTAATTGTTAATAATCAAGCAAAAAAACAAATTTATCTACTCTCCAAAATTGTATCCAATTTTCAAAACTTTATTTAGTTTTCCATCTGTCTAACCAGTAAAGTCGATATTCAAACGTCTCTTGTGCGTTTGTACTAAATGTTGTACGATTTCACAATAGACGTTTAGGTATTGTTTTACCTGAAGTAATTACGCGTTTTACAATTCAACTCTTAAGTTAGCTTAACTTCGTGCTTGAACTTAAGCCCTCAATGGACTTAGTGGAAAACTTAAATTAATCGTTATGTTGAAGAATTAATTAATTTAAAATTAATTAGTAAATATTACGGTAGTAAAATAAATTTATTATACATAAATTATGTAATATAGAAAATTTAAAAAGTGTAAATTTTTCCAAGTAGCAAAATTTAAATAAAATAATTTGAACGTAATTACTCAATTTTATTAGAATTAATCTTTATAAATATAAATTTAAAAGTAATTCAGGTAAAATAATTCAATACAAATTGTATTTCTTATTAATATTATATTAATTTTACTATTTCGAGGAAGATTTCATCAAAATATTTATTTTTAACATACAAATTAAATGCTTTAGAAGTTGAGATATTGTTTATAAGTAAAACCGTGACTTTTGTAATATTTTTAATAATAGAAATATTAAATCACAACTAGTTAGTCAATTATTTTGTTGAATTCAAGAAGAAAAAGCTTTAATTATTAATTTGTAGTATATTTAGTAGTAAAACTCAAGGAATATTCTAATTTTCAAATAACTACTGCTTAAATATTGTATTTATAACAACTCTTTACAGTTTATTGCTATTTCACTTTGTTATAAAGTATACCACAAAATGTGGAAAATTATGGTCATCTGAGGTTTGAGTGACAAAATGTTACACCAATAACTGACCTAAACCAATTTTAGAAATTAACTGTGAAAGACTTTTAATTCTCGAGAAAACCTTTAATTTTTAAAGAAATTTAACTTTGTTTAAACTTAATCCGGGCATATATAAATCAAATTATATCAGTAGGGGAAATTTAGAGATCAAAAAGTGCTAAGATCAAGGATAGAGAGATCTATTATGAGATTTATCGACGTAGGGCGAGTGAGAAAGAATTAATAGCTATCCTGTCTTCTATAAGAAACTTACGTAGTCAAACAATAGATGACAGAACCTGCAGGTTAATGTAATTGATTTCTTTTTTTTTCTATTGAAGTACGTGTTTAATGGATTGTGTCCCTTGATTAACAATGACAGCATTTTATCTTTTACTTAATGAATGTTTTGGATTTGTAAGCCTAGAATCTTGGTATTGTAATGACTCACATTAAATATATTTTATATCTGATGAACAAATACTCGAAGCTCTTATAATTGTTTTATAATTATAAAATCCGATACTGTTTAGTCCTTTGGCCTTTCCTATCAATGAAATGAAATTTTTTCTTATTCAATTATGGAAACTAAGGAAAAAGACTTTCTAAATGTCAACATTAAAGACAAGCCACTTCCTTTGAAATTTTTATTTTAATTTTTAGCGTAATTATCAGTTGTATATACAACAGCAAAATAGGTTTCATACTCAGTTGATATCTTAAAAATATCAAAAGAGAAATTCTGTTTAGCTAAAATTAAAAACAAAATATTAAAAGGTTTATATTAAATAAAAGAAGATCGTTTTGGTTTTTAACTACTGCAACAACAAACTACTTTCTACTAATTTCAAGGCTTCAAAAATACACTCCGAAAATAGTTTTTTTGTTTTTTTTTTTTTCATTAATTTCTAGAGCTTCGTGTGTGTTCAAATAAAAAACAAAATAATCAAATAAAGGCTTCATTTGTTTAGATATAAAGGAAACACGTGCTCAGATATGCATTTAAAGGAATAATTAAATCCATAAAGAGTCTTCAAAACACAAGTTAAAAGAATTTTTGATAAACGTTTCCGAATAATAACAGCATCTGGCACCTTAAATACAGTCAAGTCTTGTCTAGACAGATACAAAAACAATCCCAAAGGCCACATAGCATGGAACCAAGGAAATAGTATATGTATTTGATTTATTAATTGCTGGCGTATGGAAAGTCTAAATATTTTTCCCCCCAGAAAAAGAAAAAAATAAAAAACAAATAAAATTTTTAGCTTTTAGTATTTCCAGAAATTATATTTTAAATAGTATTTAAGCATACATAAAGAGCTACTGGAATTTGTTAAATCAATAATGGCACCCCCTATAGTATACAAGGGTGACGGTAAGCATCAAACCGAACCGAATCCACCATTTTGAAAAATTCCAAACCAAAGAGGGTGAATGAGTTGATGATTTACACCCCATACCACCCTATCGATGCTATTTCGTTTGTCCTGCGCTTGAAAATGTCAATAATGCTCGCATCTGTCGAATTAGTAAGATGAAGGGATGTGTTATAGTAGAAATATCTAATCAACCCTGCCTGACCCTTTGAATCTTTCTAGTTTTTAACAATCCACAAACTTCAATCACACGACCAATGTTTCTGTAAAAATTTCTATTTCTAGTTTTTCTTGTTGTTATTTTTATGTGGGTACAAAAGTTTCCAAAATAAAAGTTTTGCTCTTATTTTTTTATTCTCCTTGGTTATATATATATATATATATATATATATAGCTATAGAACTGCAAGCCACCCCATTGTCTGTTTGTGAATGTCCATATGTCATTTTCAAATAAGTCGACCTTATATCTGCAGTTTTAGCCCAGGAACAAAATAATACACATAGATATGATTTTATATTATGCATCTTTTATTGTGTATGTGTTTCATGTCCATATATGTATATATAGAGCGCACACGAACTATGGATATTTGTATTAAACTTTTGCGGATGGTAATAATACAAAGAAAAAGCTGGCAGCTGCAACAGCAACAAACATGACGGATGTTGGGTAGGTTGTAGCTAGTGCGAACTACAAACCTTTAGTCATTTTACAATTTACAAAAAATAAACTAACAAAAACTGCACAAAAAAGAATGCAGATATTAGCTTTTTATTCAAGTTTTTGGTAACTTTTCCGAAACAACAAGAAAAGATATGTAACATAATACATACAAATATGTATATTTGAGCTATATTTGCAAATGGGATAAGGAAACATCTGCTACTTTTGGTATTTTACAGTCGAAAGAAATTTTCAGGATTATCTAAAGGCTCATTTACATCATAGCCGGTAGTTTTCTTGAGCAGAAGACAAGAATAGATGTAGCACCGGTTAGTTTTCCTTCTTATTTTCACCTTGAAGTAATTTAAAAAGCAGGTGTTTCAACATAAAGAGGTCATTCAACTTACTTATTAAAACCTTTTTTTTATGTGCACACTCCTTAAAAAGCTAATTTTATTAATTGAGCATTGTTTTGTGTATAATGTTCGATTACAAATTTTAATAAAGGAAAATATTAAAATACCCTAAAACTATTGACGAACTTATATTTATACATAATTAGACCTCCTGTGCATAAGAAATTCCCCACCGTCAAAGCCAAGGTTGTAAAGACATGCAAAAATATTTGATAACTTAGAATTTCCGGTCCGCCACTAATACTTCCAGTAAAGTTCCATTGAAAAATTACTAAATTAAGCATTATGGTTCTGCTCGAGAATATGAGTCGAATGAGGTAGGATAGTCAAATTAGGTTAGAGAAAGAACATATTTTTTTTGCTATTGGTTCGGTAGCTGTTGTTGGAAACTGATTACTTTTAAATTCCAAGTTTCGATAGTTTCTTCTTCGTTCTACAACAATTTTATAAAAAAAAAAAAAACAATGAAAAGCGTTGTATCTTTTATTTTTTGGAAATGTAAATTTATAATTAATTAGCTATAATTAGTCAAAAAATTCTTTGTTCACAATACATAAAGATGATAATTTATTGTATAGTAAAGATAGCCGAACAAGTATAGAAATAATGTCACTTTAACCTAGCGCAATGAGTAGTGTCAGAGTTAACGAACATTTCTTTTGTTATTGGCTGCCATTCTTTTCATTTCTTATTGTTGTTACTCACTGATATTCAACTAAAAAAACTAATAACAACAAAATATATTACGAAAGTCAAATTAAGTGTCTCCAGAAGTGTAGGCATATAGAATAAACCAAATTTTGGTCTTGTAAGTATAGTGAAAAAGGGAATAAAAAACCTGATTTTGAAATAGTTTTTCACGCGAGTGATTCTAATTCCCTGTGAAAGTTAAAAGAACTGTCCGAATACTTAACTTGAGAAATATTTTCTCAAGGAGTTAAATATCCGTGAAAACTAAATGAGAAGTAAAAAAAAGTTTTGAAAAGCTTTCCTTAGAGTTAGATACTTGAATGATAAATTTGTTAAAGCGAGCAAAGTGCTAGGACTAGGAAATAAAAAGAGAAAATTACTACTTAGATATATAGCTGAGTATCGATCAAAGCTAACCTATTGTCATTTTAAACAGCCATTTAATTTTGGCTTTAGTTTTTATTTGTAATGGAATTGAAAATCCACTTTTACATAGATTGGTCAAAAAAAGGTTTTAATGCCTTGTAACAAAAGGAATGCCTAATTAGAATAAGAATAAATTAGAATAAATAAATAATTAAATGTTGAAATTATTTTAAAACTAAACATTTGATAATCTAAATAATTAACAATTTAATTTCAAAACTTACAAAATACTAAAGCCCTACACATCGTACTATCCCAGCAATAAAATGCTGTAAAAATTAACTATACCTGACCTAATTGAGTAAGAATAATTTTAATTGTGCTCTAAAAAATTAATTTCTTAATTGTTAATTCATCCTAAAAGCAAATTATAACAAATATTTCAATCTGATTTTAATTTGTCAAGCCAAAAGTGGAAAATGAAAACTAATATGCCAGCAATATATTAAGAGGAAATTTTCATATTTGATATTTTCTGTGTTTATTTATCATTCATCGTCCTAATTTTGATTTTCAAGTTATTACTTGAAATAAATAAGAATAAAATATTTTTTATTCTTATTCATTTTTGTTAATCAAAATACGTCAGTGGTAAAAAAACCGAGTTTTTTAAGAAATATTTTCGACATTTACACATGTACCAAAAAAATATATATTCTAATTATTTAAAATATCTGCAAAAAAATTATAAAAGTTAAGAGTTTGAGTGTTTTTTTAATAAGTACTTATTTTCTAAAATTTCATTCAGAGATATAAAAAGCTAAGCCTCTTCGATATTAAGACTCATTACAGCCGAAAAACGAAATTCATTGTATCCATGAATCATTTTTATATCTCCTTAGATTTTTAATTCCTTATTATTTTTTTTTTAGTAAAATTAACACTAAAACGTATACAATATTCATAAAATAAATATGCAACAGAGATAGCATCAAAAATTTCATCTTTTATTTTCTTTAACAAATACTTTCACGTGTATATCGTTGAATTTTATTCCTTTTATTATTAATCATCTGAATATCCCAAATAATCTAATATTATTACTAATACAATCTTAAACTATATACTTGTTTTTATTTTATCAACTGAATTGCACTCTCAATTTCGCTGTCTTTGTCCGCCATTTCTATCTTCAAAATGTGAATGCTCATCATAGCTTTATTCCTTGCAATAGAATCACCATTTCCTGTATTATTTTGGTAAAGGAAAATTTAGTGAATCATCATCCCCCTAACTTAAATCTCTAGGGTTCCATTATGTAAAAAAACAAGGTAGAAAAACGAGGGGGTAGTTATAATTTTCTAAAGGGCTCTGTGTATTGCATTGTAAGTAAGTAAGCTATGGAAAACTCTTGTTCTGTTTGTTCAAAAATTGTTTACCATTCTACAAGTGGGTGGTTGATAATGGAAAATTCTATGTATATATTTTCGATATAAATATACATATATATGTATATATATGTAGCAGCTAGATTTATAGGTGGCATGAGTGCCGGGTTAAGGGAGTAGAATTATAAGGTGAATAATGTGAAAACTGCACAGATACAAACTTAAAGATATGCCTTGGGGCTAAAATTTATTTGTACGCATGTACAAAAATTATTTGATTAAGGGGATGGTTTTTGGGTTTTTTTTTTATATATAATAACCTTTTTTCTTTAGAATTCAAGGGTAGAAGAACACGTGCTGCCAGCTACCATGTGGATGAGAAGATATCCATGATTCGCATGAATCTCATTTTTATAAAACTAATTAGATTTGCTTTGTGATTTCTTAAAAAATTTATTAGAATTTTTCGCCAACACAATTTTACCTTAAAATGGTATTTTTTGTTAAAGTGTTTTTATATGAGCTTAAGATAACTCCTGGTTAGATATTCATCAAAACTTTTGGACAAAATCTATAAACTTAAATATAAATATTTAATATTCTTCTTTTTTTGCACAAAAAATCTCTAATTTAAAAAAATTTTAAATATCAGCATTTTACTATTAAATATTAGTAAATTTTAATACAAATTGTTTTGAAAATAACCAAAAGGGTATTCAATTAAACTTATCCTGTAAAGCATCCATTATAATTCCCAATAGGATAAATTTTTAGTTAAATTTTTAACAGACCATGTAAAAGGGTCGACGATTATCTGCCTTATTCTTAAAAATTTTTTTTTCCTATTCTTTAATTGAAAAAATGTTTTTCAAACTTAAAATATTTATTAGTATCACCAGAGTAACAAGTTTATGCATCAGATCGCCAAAATGTATTATCCTAACATATATTTCATATGTTCAGATAAAATTACATAACTGTTAAAATAATTGGAAACTTCTTTTAAAGTGATACCGTAAGATTTTAACAAATAAAATAATTTCGATTTTAAGTAAACTTTCAGTGCTTCTTTCATCAAATAAATGTTATTTTAAAATGAAATCTCTGCATACTAGAAAATCAATACTTGCAAAAGCGTCGCATGACAACCGGTGAATTTGTTAAATTTTCTATAGGATTATTAAAGTTTTATGAGATTAAAAATGTAGTATTTATTGCATTAAAGCTTATTTTTGTATGCAGTTTTAATCCAATCAGGAAATTCAAGTAAATTTTTTTCTTTATTTCTATGTAGAGTGATTTTTCTTACTTACTAATATTTTTTTTCAAATTGCTTTTGTATATCAATACAAAACTGTGCGGAGAAATAATTTTCAAGGCGATAAATTGTACCTTTCATCCTCTTAATGTTTAAGGAATAGCAATATGGCATAATCGTTTTATGCCGTCAATTTTTAGTTCTTTCATCAAATAACTTGAATATTTCATCAAAAGACATTAGCAGATTTAAAGGTCATATTCCTCGATCATTAATATTTATCGAACTTTTCTAAATTAGGCTATTCTAACTATAATATCTAAGGCGTCAAATGCCTCTCTCATCCCATGTAAAATATATGGAGATAGCGATTTGTGAGTAAGTTTTTATACAAGTTTAAATTTTTACGCAAAAATCATCATTGAGTCGTTCAGAAGCCAATGTGGATAAGTCCAAAAAATCCAAACTGAGAAATTTAATGTTTCTTAATGCATTCATAATACATAACACATGCATAGGCTATTAAAAAAACGGATTTTTGACCTACAAAAGTATGAGTAAATCCTTTTAAGACTAATAAATATATTATTTATTCTATTAAAATTTGCAAAAATCAGAAAATATGAAAAAATGGACTTATCCACATTGGCTTCTGAGCGAAAAAAACCTATAAAATTGTTATAGGAGACCAGTTGTTTAGCCCTTTAACCAGCTATGTTAAATTAACTAATCTAAGTTTATCAAAAATTTTTATAAATTCATTCCGTGCATCGAAATAGAGCTCCGCAATTTAATGGAGCAAACAAATCAGTCGCTTCAACCTTTTAACTAATTACATTATTAAAAATTAACAAATCTATATCAACGTATAAGGATAATTGAAAGTCGTAGGAATTTATTTATTTTCTCTAAAATTAGAGTATGAAGATTTCACTTCATTGAATATATGAAAACCAGTTCCCAGCACACCTCAAAATAATTAGATACTAAATTCAATTAATATATCAGTTTTCATATAAACAAAACTACCAAAATTCTAAGACACTTATGTTTTATAAACCCGGATCCTAGGTATAAGCATCACACGTCGTATCAGGACCTCTTGTTATGCTGGTACTAAAATTTCCTAACAACTCCCATAGCAAAACCCTTTTAATTCCCAGTTTACAACAGCTGAGTATAATTAAATGTCAAAAAGAAAAACAAAACCAAAAATCTAATACGGGACAATTGAATGGGGTAGGACAAGTGCCTTCTTCTGTAACGGTCTTGTTAAATTCCAAGGACTTGAATATAATGAACAGCTCTGCTACGATGCCTATAAAATAAGGTAATAAAACGAAGAATCATTCTTCACTTGTATACCTCGTATTTTTTTTTTTTTTTTTTGTGGTATCGTTTTCTCCTTCTGACATTTTTGTGTAAATGAGCCATAAAAATCGTTTTCTAAGAAGTATAGACCCTACTTAAGGAACTCCCAGCTATTCAAAGTAAAATCCGTTTCAGATAAGCGTCTAGTCCTTAAGAAAAATTTTATTTTTTGTATGCCTTATATGAGAATACACCAGCAGAAATCTTTGGGATTAAACAAAACATAAAAGCAATATATATATATATATATATATAAGAATTGTTAGTTTTTCTAAATGTGTGTATCTGATTATAACTAACACCTCTCATCTCTGAAGGTTAAGAAAGTCTAAAAATTTTTCCAAGTGGTAATTGGTTGCAGGATTTGTATACCCGAAAATTACATTTCAGCTGTTTATTGTTTGAAATTTTATTTTAGACCTTCCTAGTAATACAAAACTGGGAATTTACTACTGTTTTATGCTCGAGGCAAAAGCCATGTGTATTATTATACAGCCTGATTTACAGAACTAAATTTATTAATGTTTTAAATTTTTTGTTCCTTTAAAGTTTTTTGTTTTTTGTTTATACATATTTAACATTTGAATGGATAAAATTTAAAATAAGTTTAACAAAATAGTCAAAGATTTTGTCTACTTGTTTTATATCAATGTAAAATACAACATTTGAGTACATTTGTTATGTAAATCTTTAAAAAGTGTGTTTTTTTTAGAATGGGCCAAGGTGAAAGTGAATACATATGTGTAAAGTTGTTTGTAGGCGTTTTTATAAGCATAAATTTGTTCACTCAGCTGTAAAAAATTACTTCTTGTTTTCCTGAAAGTAGAATGCGGTTTATATGCATATATTATCATGTGCTTTATGAATTTTTTACACACTTAACTCATAATACATTGATCTATATCTGAAAAAGCTAAAAAATTCTTTTGAAATTGTCGTTCTTTAATCCAAAATAAATTCCAAGTCCATAAAAAGGATTTTTATTGTTATTATTTATTATTTATCGTGCTTTTTTAAATTTTTATACTTTATTTAGATATTTCATTCTCAGTAGCAAAATTACTTATTAGTCAAGGCCTAGTTTCTCGGAGAAAACATCAGCGCATTTTGTTAACAAATGGCCGCAAAAAATGTCGTTATAACGAATTTTCGCATGAAAATTTGACAGAAAAGTTACTATGATGGCTATTTTTTACATGCTGTTTTAATGAATCTTTCACAATTGAACTTTTCAACACGATTCACACATGAATTCATACATGAGAAACTCACTGATGAGTAATTTCCCTACTGGGATATTTTTACACCTCCAAATAGACTAGTTCAATGAGAGCTTAAATTTCCAATCTCATTTACGTGTTAGAATTTAGGCCTTCCAGACAATTGATTTTCAGTATTAGCAACTGAACAGTCACTTTCCAAAATGAAGCTCAAAAGAAAATTTTACTCAAAAGGAGTTGATATTAAATTTCATTTTCTTGAAGAGGTTCAACTTAAAGAAAACAAATTTTTTAATACATAATAAAATAATTTGATTTCGGAAAAATAATATTTAGACTACCCTTAAATACAAGCATTTAACCTGGCCAACGATCTCCAATTGAGCTAAAAATCTCCAATTTAAGAAATTAGGCTTAATATAAATGCTCTGCTATCTAGTTAATTTTAAGTTTCTTTGACTTTTGAGCCTTTCTTTATTTTTGCTTTATAAGAAAACCATTGATGGGAAAACAGCTTACTCTCAAATATTCACAGCGATGAAAATCCGCTCTTAGCAAGACAATTGATATAGCATGAATAATAAAAATCAAAGAATATAAAATATTATTATTTTTTTTTTTTTGAAAATTTACAAATAATTATAAATTATACAAATGTTTAAAATTCAAAAACTAAAACTTAAATTATTATTAATTACTAAATTCTTTTTGTTTTTTAATTTCAGGTAAGTCCATTTTATTCTATTTTGGATTCGAAATTTTTTGAAAAAGAGTTTTCCTTATATTAAAATAAGTTGTGTAATTCGATATCAAACTAAATAATAAGTGTGATAGATATTAAGTCAAAGGTAGTGAGAGTAGTTCTAAAAGCTACAAGTAATGATTTATGCACATTATGAGGGCGTTATGGAGATGATTAGCCAATTTTCTTATAGAATATTATTATAATGAAATGCGATAATAATTAAAAATTGTCTATGTATTAAACTAAATAAAACACACAAACATTTAAATTCATATATTCTATTCATTTACGTAATCAAAAACTAATAAAACGTGTAATTATAAAGACGAATGCTTTAAATAATGTTAAAAATCAAAACAAGAATATTTCAACTATAAATACCACATTTGAGCAGTATTATTCTCAAAAGTAAGTAAATTGTTAATAAGTTAAGTCTTTAAAACTCGTCGTATTTTTTTGCAGTTTCAATATTTAATTTGTTTTATTCACAGCAAATTTTAACAGCTTTCTAAGTAGAAATAATTATTAATTATTTTAGATTTAAATTAGGGCGAATATACAAAAATCAATTACAAAGCAATGTAAAACCTATTTTTCGTTTTTTTGTCAATAAAGTCAGTCTGACGTGCTTAAGCGGATTGTTCAGTATTTAATTTTTTATTTTTCCATGTTTTTTTTATTTTTTTTAAGTTAATGTATAACATCTTATGAGGATATAAGAAATACGTCGATTTTTTAGGTGAAAACCGGTATTTTAGCTTCCAAAATCTACCAAAGATTTAAAAATAAAAAATAAAAAAAAAATTTTCTCGTCATTATCTCAAAAACTCTCTTTTTTAATAAATAAATTTCAAAATTTTGGTTTTGGAGGGTTCTCTTGCGAGTTTTGCTGCGCACCGTAAAACATATTTTTCTTAAGGTGCCTTCAGATATTCACTGCCACTTGCTCACTTCTTATTATTTTGAAATAAAAACTTGAAAAAATATTTTTCGGATGTTGTGTTATCATATTAAAATTAATTAAATAAACTAGAACTATCTGTATTGCAATAAAAAAAACCTTGAAAACATGCCTTTTTTCAACAAATTAACCAAACCATCCCCTTAAAACATATCAAAAAAATTACCATTTAAAAATTAATTTGTTTTCGTTTTTGCAATTTCAACTCTTGGAGTAAATTTTTATGATAAAAAACAATTTCATTATTTACCTAAATGGAATTTAACCATTGTGTGAGTGTGAGTGTAAAAACTGTTCTACACCTCATTTCCATTTGTTTCTTTATTTCCTCTTTATTTTACATAGGTTATTTCTATTTTTTCTGCTGGATATATTCAATTTATATGCTCTATGTATACGCACAAAAAACCACTATCTTTAAAACAATCAATTTCCATGATTAAATGTCATCCGAGTAGGAAACTAATGATAATAATAGCTCGCTACTATGCAGTTTTAAAGATACAAAATTTTATTTTAGTTCAATGAAAATTTATTAAAAAAAATTTTTTAAAGCAAGATATTTTATGAGAATAACTAAACATCTTCACCATAAATGCATAAGGCGACTTGGCGCCAAATTCTATCATATTGATTAACTTATTAGGAATTTTTCCCGAATTTTTTTCTTACAGGTTCTTATATTTTCAAAGAAAGCACAATCATTTTTTCGTGCTATTAATTTGTCTTTAATGTCTTTTAATTTAAGTTTTATGCCTACCAGTAACTTCTTAAGATTTACTTCAGTCTTTTTTCTTTTCTTATATTTACCTCAATTACCTAAAAACTTATCTTTATGGTGCACAATAATAAACAAAAAAAAATTATGTTATTTTACAGCTTCTGTTCATACTATTTAGACTTTAAGTTATGTTTACTTAGCTCATTAGTATTAAATTAGTTATGTTAAGAAACCGAATTGATACTATTTAATATTGTAAACAATTGTTATAAAAGCCTGCTTAAAAGTCGATATTTTTCCTTCAACTAATATCTACGATATGTTTTCGATGTATTATCAACTAGCAAAAGAGAAAATCATGCTTAAAAAACTTTTTATATATATGGATTAATTAATCTAGAAATTAGCAAATAATTCTTGTCGAATTCCTGGCTGTCCTGGGCACAGCCAAAGAGGGCGAATAGCTTAACAGAAATAAAATTTAACGCAAAGAATTACGAAATTTTCGCTATTTAACTTCCAGTATGGTTTAGTATAATCCTGGGGTAGGTTTTTTCCTAAATGTTTCGTCTTATAATTTTTCTGACTCTATTTTCTTTTTCGTAATATCACTGTGACACTAGATCCTGCCGTTTATAAATGCTTCTCACAGAGGCCGTACCCATTTTACCCATTTTAAACAAAAGATTTTTTTATAAGTCTAAAATCCGTAAAACAATTTTTTAATTTATAACGTTTTATAAGTATATTTTGCGATATGTTGTTATTAAAATTTTCCCAAATTATTTTTTTTTTTTAATTTTAATAATTTAAGCACAGTGACGAATAAATGCTATTGTACGCCTCATATGAAATATAAGAATGGAAAAATTATTCCCAAATCTTATGTTAAACTTGTAACTTTCCCCAGACTTACATCCTTCTACTTTCTGTAGGCAGGTGCATCAGACAAGGTGTCTTTAGCTCTTTTAAGTTACCCAATATTTTATACGTTTTTTATTAAAATAACTAAAAATAATTTACAAGCTGTTTAATCATTTTTTTATGTTTTTTTCGAGAACACAAATCAAATTGGATGCATTAATTTGAACCTTCTCTAGTTGTTTACATTAATTCTACTAATTTTCAGTAAAATTGTACCTTTAAAGAAAAAAGTTCACCTATACAATTAACCTAAAAGATATAAAATTGAAAAACTTACTAAAATATATACGTATCTAGTAATTTCATCTAACTGCCCATAGTTTACATTAAATTAACTCATAAAATTTAAATTAATTAAATAAAATAATTTATTTGATTTGTTTAAATTTTATCAATTTGCTGTGTTGCTAATGGCAACCCCAACGACAGCAGCCGGCGTTTAATCCATATATATATTTTACCTGTCAAAATTGTTAAAGTGTGCACATCTAACTTTATAACATTTGGTAGCATCTTTGTGTGCATGTCATAAGCATTTTTTTTTATTGTTGAATTCTTTGCTTTATTTTTATAATAAAATTGCCGCTATAAATATTCCAGTAAGCTTGGTATGTATTATGCCGCAAAAAAAATAAGGGGGACCATACATATATGTATATGTATTCAACACTATATATTTATCTGCATTAGTGATTGATTATTTCTCCTCAAGCAACCCCAAGCAGGCTATAAAAGCTTCTTTTTTTTTTCAAAATGAACCCAACAAGTTCTTGTACACTGGGGACAATTTTTTTCCCCGCACCCGAAGATAAAGCTCCTATTTTGTGAATATTACTTACCTAAAAGCGTTTCATTGAATTTTCTATAAATTTTGCTTAGCCTGGGGTTGTGTGACTTTGAGAGATTGTTATAAACCAAGTTGAATATTAATCCAAATTTAGGATTTAATAAAAAAAAATTAATATAATTGCATATATGTACAAAAAATATGCACGTAGAGAGATATATATATATATATATGTAATATATGCAATTTAAAATTATATAAATACAAATGGAACAACTACAACAACAAAATTAATAAGATATAAAATTTTTCTAAGCATAAAAGTGAAAGTGTTACACGCGAGCAACGGTTTATTATTCTATACAGACGGCAGCAGCACAGCGATTGCTATTTGCTGACTGCGTTGTTCTGTCACAAAAATAAATTTTTACTTTATTTATGCTTTGTCTTTTTATACATTATGTTTTTTTTTTTGCTTTTTATTAATTTATTTCTGGCTGCGTTTTTTGTGAGGTTATATTGTAATTGGCTTTATATCGTTTTAGTTACTTTTTGTTTTCGCAATTCTTGGGTGAGGCAATTCATTCATTAAAAAAATTTGCTTTCATATGAATCCTTTGTTTGTTGATCTGTTCAGTCGATAGGGCGGAAAATGTTGACCTCCAACATGCATTTGCCAGCAGCATGCTTTTTCTTTTGTCGTCTCTTTTTGATAATTTGCATTATTTTATATATCATGTCGCTTATTATGAAATATAAATAATAATAATTATTCTTTGAAATTTTACTGTTTATTATTATCATCTAAAATCTAAATAGAAGCTTAATAATTATTATCCTTTTATAGGTTTTCCCACTAATGTCTTTTTTTAATAATTTACTTACATAAGTACTCATAATGTTCTTCTTGTTAAGATTTTTCGTCGCTTCTTAAAGTCATTCTATTGTTTATAGTATTCAGGTCCATTTCTTCAAAGTCTTAAACAAAATGTTTGAATTACCTATGGATATATACATACATATATACAGAAAAACTCCATTTTTAAACAATGATTTATTGATTAGTTTTGGAATTTTTTCTATTTTATGTAAAAGAAATTAACAAGGTGCAATTTAACAAAACCAAAGAAACCAAATTAACTTTTACTTTTGCAATCTAAATAGTTTCAAGGATACAAAATAAATAAAAACTCGCTAGCTGAAGGCCATACGATCTATAACCAGTGTTGAGAATCTGCTTTTACAGTAGGAAACACTAACAAGACTTACTTCACCAAGAAGAATTTTGCCAGGTAACCATTTTATCAGATAAAAAATGCTATAGAATCTATCTCCACAAGCTGCAAAACTTTATCCTTGTTCATAAACTTTCCTAAAAGAGTGAGTTTCACATGCCTTCGTCAATGCGACTACGCATTTTTAAAAGTATAAAATGAAGATTTTTATTTCATTTCAAAAGATTTTATTTTAAAAAATTTATGTTTAGGTACACAAAAAATTCTGGAAATTTTGTCATTTGGATGAAAAATTCGTAATCTAGGGCTAAATTAAGATTAACTGTTACTAGGTAAACTTATCTGTATGCCTTTAACCTTAGCAAGAGAATTTTAAGCCCAATGATCAGCTAGCAATTTTTAATTTATTCTTTATTGATTTATCAGACATAATTTATGCTTAATGTGAATCAATTTCTTTTTGTGGGCACAACTAAGGGCTTCCTGGCCCAAATGATTTCTTCAAGTGAAATTATAATGAGAATTAAAAAGTCATGATAAATATGCTACGTATATTGGGGTTAAAAATTTTCACATTTAAGTATTTTTTGCAATTGAAAGAACTTTCATGCCATAGTCAAATGATAATCTTCAAATATTAATGAAGCTCAAGGCATCTTAGGATGGTAGTTATGCTTAATTTTTCAATTGTTAAAAATACATATTCAAAATTACTATCTTAAAAAGATTAAAATTTGTTAGAAACACAAATAAATATGACACTGCTGAAATCTTACAGAAACTGAGACCATAACCTTTGTTTTCGATGTCTTTGGTAATATTTGTCGCATTTCATTACGATACATAAAACTGGTAAACGATTGAGTGTTATGTAGCGTAAATTTCGCCTCCATTATTCCATTCTTCAACATTTATTAGATATCTCTGTCCGAAAATTTTTTGTTGGTTTTCTTACGATAATTTTCTTTATGAGTTTAAACAAATATGACTAAAATTCATTGTAGTTTTTTTCTCCTTATTGCAAAATCCATCAAATCATTTAGTTAAATTTAATTTAACACAGTAATTAATGTAGCTTTACTTCATCAATGAAACAAGCTACTTTCTTGAATTTTGTTAACAAATGACAGTAAAAGTGGCCGTTTTGACAATTTTCTTCATGAAAATATGACCGAAAAGTACCTATGATGGCAATTTCATATATGCTGCAGTAGTAGTCTAGCATGATTATTGTTCCGAACTGTTTTGATAAATGAATACAGCGTATTGATATCCATGTAAAACCCTTCATAAAATTAAAGTTAGTTTTCAGGGTTAATCTTTTTTTATATTACATTTTTATGTTTCTAAACTAGTCTATTTTGAGTTATTAAACTTTAGAAACTGTAAGAAAAATATTTCTCCTATCCTAATGCCTTTTATATTTTTATACCACAAACCAAATTAAAAACAAAATCTATAGATGCTAATAATACTATTTAAAAATGAACTAACGGCATAGGTTGTACAAATATATGTATATATTAGATAACCTTGCAGACAACTAATTAGTAGTATTAATTTTTTTTAAATAATAAAATTATCAAAATTATGTTGAGACTGTAGCCAGAGTCAGATTAAGATTAGTTAACAGCCTCCTGTGAGGTCTGCCATTAAGCCATTTCTTGTGTATTCTTTAATTTGTTATTGAATTTATTAGAGCTAGGCTTCGTCTCAATCGTTTTATTCATCTTATTTTGTTGCTCGGCTATTGTTATTTAGTGTTGATTTTGTCTTTTAAAATATTGAAATATACAATGCATGTACGGAGGATATTCTTTGTTCATTTTTGAAATTTTACTAACAGTTATAGATAAGATGAATATAATAAGATACTCTTTAATTAACTTTTTGATACCATTAAATCATTTTGCAATCTTTATTCTATCTTAAAATGGTATTGTTAATATTATTTTCTATTCTATTTTGTTAATTTTATAACTTTCGTCAATTTTTCACTTAATAAAAAGCTTTTCCTTTTAAGGATCATCCAACATATTATGGCCAAAATCATATTCATTTTTTCTGTTCTGATTTCTGTAGTCAATTTTCTTCCTGATTAAAACATTCTATATGATATTCTAATTTTTTATTCAATTTGATACAAAAGAATTATTTATTATGTTTATAACATTACCATAATAATATGTCTTATAACTAAAACCCAAAATATACCTAGAATTAATTTTTCGAGAATTTTCAAATCTGATTCTCAATGTATATTTAATAAAATTGTCGATGCTATATAATTAGGATATTTATAAAAAAAAAAAACTAAATTAGATACATTGTTATACTATACACGCATGATAAATAAATTATATGGTAATACAGATGCTTAAATATTTTATGCCCTCATTTTTATTATATTTTAACTGAATTATACAAAAATAATAGTTTATTTTCTTTGTTAACTCACTAATTTTTCAATTGTCAAATTAGTAATTAGAAAAATCATGAAACAATTCTTTTTAACATTGAAAAATATTTTTTAAATATGGCAATACTAATCAATTCCCCACAGTTTAGCGAACCCGATTTGTATTAAAACGTGAGATGTGAGTCAGCCGCAGACAGCTTGCATATATACAAATAAAAAAAACTTAACACTATTACTTGGCTATTTTATTCCCAGCTTCAATTATACCCCCTGATATATATATATATATATATTGTAGTTCATGGGCTGATGGCGCGTTCTTTCTTGCATGGGGCATATACCTTATATATGTATATATATATTATATATATAAATATATATAAGAGCAATGATGTTTTTTATGTATAAATGTATATGTTTAATGTTGTGTATGCTCTTTTTTTTTGTTTTTTTGGAATATTTTTTGATAGAGTCAGCTTTGTATTAGCTCTTGTTGTAGGCAAACGCCATGAATTTCCTGTGTTGCTTAAAAATAGAGAATATTAAATAATATATATATAGATATATATATGTATATATAGATGTATTTAGATTTTTTGTTGAATGTGTATGTGTGTGTAATTTTGGATAATTTTTGTTCGAATCCGTTGAAAAGTGTCTACAGCCAACAGTTCATAGTGAAACCTTGTAGCTGTTAAAGCTTGCTAGTAATGTAAGCATAAATTCGGTTTTAAGCGAATTATAAAATTTATCTTAAACATATTTTTTAAGTAATAATGATCTAAATATATATAAATTTTATTTCTTTTTTTTTTCAAAAAAAATCTGTTATATTATTTTTAGTTTTTTGGTATTTTTTTTTGACTCATAGTAAAGTAAAAATTATTTGTTTTAAGAATATAACTTTGATTCTATTTGAATGCTCTTTAATTCAATATAAACAATTGTTCTTTTTTACATCTTTGTTTCGATATTTATCTAAGTGAACAATTTATAGTGTTAAAAATTTAAAAAAAAAATATAACTGAAAATTTTATTTCTTTTTAAATTAGTAAAAAAAATAAAAATATCTGTATATACATATATATATATAGAGGTGGCTTTAAAGGTTCAGTTATAAAATAAAAAGAGTATCAAATTGAATTAGGATTAATTAATTAAAAAAAGTGAAGTGAAAAATTATACTTGTTTGTGTTTTATATGCACCATTTCCTTCATATATAAATAAATATATTTGTATATTATTTGTTTTTTTTTTTTAGTTTTTTATACAATACTATATAAATTGGGTCTGCCCATACAAAAAAAAAGGATAATATACATTTGTTTGCATAGAAATTAAAAATTTTCATATAAAATATTCTTAAAGTGAATTAATATAGTACGACTGTTAACTTAAAATTTGCTACTGTTTTTTTTATTTATTTGCTCCTTTTATTTTTCTCTTTTTATAAAAAATAAAAATTTTATTTTAAAGGGAATAAATTATTATAATAAAGTGCAACTAATACAACTTCATATTGGGTAAAGTTATTGGAATAGTAATTTTATTAGTGTGCATGCATCTGGATCGACTGAATCGACTGAAGCATCTTTTAACAAAGAAAAACAAAGAAGTTACATCGTCCTACCACCGGTTAGTTCTTTTTATATATATATATATATATATATGAATATATATTTTCTATATATAAAAAATATAGTTGTTTTTATAATAAATATTTTTAATAATATTTTAAAAATGTTGAAAGAGAGATAAAAAAAATATAGAGCTTGCACTTTTGAATAAAACTAATCCCAGAATTTTCTAGATGTCAAATACTAAGTTAGAAAAGTCTAGAAGTCTTTTTTAGAAACAAAAAATTTGCTAGCTCTTTCTTATTTTTGTATGTAGGAGTGATTATGTTTTTGTTTTTTTTTTGGATTTATAAAAATAAAATTTTAAAAATGAAACACGTGAAATATCAATAAATAATACTTAAGAATAAGAAAACTTAATTTGCTTTACAAACAAAAGTTAAGAATTATCTTTGGTTTATTCTCTTTTTTTTTCATTGTTTTTTTCAATAGTTTTTGGTTTTTTGTGTAATATTCAATTGAATTAAGGGTGCACTTGGCACGCACCATTTATTTGTTCTGTGTTCGTTCAGTTTTAATTATCTTTAGGTAAATTTTTATGATGGAGAATTAGCTGTCATTTTTTTGATAATCAAATTTTACGGTTTAAACGGCATTCTTAAAATATTTTCTCAACTATTTATTCTGTTATTTTACTTTAATGTGAGGAATAGAATATAATTTTTGTTTTTTGTTAGTAATTTTGTTTTAAGTAGCTAATGTAATTTCAAAAGAAATTTAATTCTATATATATATATATATATATATAGGTAAGATAGGAATCCATCATCAATTAAAGAAAGAATAACATAGTTAATTAGAAAAACTAAATCAATTATAGTAATTAAAGTTTAGAAATTTCAATCCTCAAATATAGTTGACCTTGACCAGTAAAACACTAAAAAATAAAGAAAATCAATTTTAAAATATTTAATTTATGGCACCCAACTATTTTTTTTTTTCTGGATTGGATACGCTGTTTACATCATTACACAAACAATAATAATGATCAATAAACCTTTTGAGTTGTGTAACAAAGTTAAAAAAATTAAAAAAAAAATGGCTCAAAATGTTACCGCTGACAATTCTCTTTTACAATTGATTACTTCCATAAACTAAACACGTTGGCCCTAATCTCAGATCAAGTGTAAAAAAATATTTAAAATTTTCTTTAAATTTGTTCCATTCAAATAAATATTAATTAAATTTCTGATAATATACATATATATATATATAGAGGTATAAAGCTTGTCCTTTTAGATGCATACATTTTATCAATGGAAAGCATTTCTTTATTTTAATATGTCTTTCAAGGTTACATTAGGATAATAAGTTTGTTATATCTTCTCTAAATGTTACTAATTAAATATTAGTCACAAAGGCTAATTCTTCTGGACCCAAGAGACTCAGGCCACATACTACTTCGAATTTAGCAAGTGATATACAATAAAATCACATTCTAAAGCTTAACGCACTGGAGATCAATAAAAAATATGGATTTGTAAGATGTCAAACAAGAAAATTTGGAAAGTTTAGAAAAGTTTAAGATCGTAGTTTGCATATAAAAATAGTAACCCTTACCAATGGGATCCTAATAAAATATCACAACGTTTTCAATGTACTGAGCGAAAATTAAATATATCCAAATAACTTTGGACATATTTACTAAAGTATCTGATATCTTGTGCAAACCAATGTTTCTTCGACTTAATTTTCTGAGGCTATACTTCTTAGTGGAATATACATATAACAACAGCCTTTACCCTACAATTGTTAATTACAACACAGTATATACTCATGACACTTTGTTCTAAACAGCTTAAAAGTACGGCAAAAATTCAAATTTTTATGTTTAAAAATAAAAAATTACAAACATTATTATAAATAAATTTTCTGCCAAAACCTAGCATTAAATTAAATTAAGTACAGAATCTTCAAAAACTAGCAAGTACCGTGATTTTACGTAGTTATCATTTGCAAAATGAACTTTTAGGTTAAAATCATGGCCTTGATGGTTTTAAAGTTAGACACATTTAACCATCTATACACGAGTACTCTATTTCAATTTCAGGTTTCAGTACTCATTAATCAAATTTCAAAAATTTCCGTGAAACATGTGTTCTAGGTAATTAGTTTAAAAAAAAGTTTTTTTACTTCTTGAATTTTCCTATTATATTCTTATTATTACGTCTTTGAAGGGCTAAAACCGTGACTTTGCTTAGTTTAGCTTCGAAAACAAAAGCGAAATAAAAAAACAAACTTGTGGTGGCTATACGAAGACAGAAAAAAAACTGTTTTTTTTGTTATTCTTTTTATGTGCTTTTAATGAGTTAAAGTCTTCTAAAAGGGCTAAGGTGAAGTAATACAGATCAAATTTAACATTAGCTATAATTTTGTTTGTTGTTATTGTAAAAAAAAAATATTTTTTCTTTCTTGTATTTGAGTTGTTGAATGTAGTTCAATGTTCTTTAAAATATATTTCAAGGAAATTAAAACAAAATAAATTTTAATTTGGAGTACAATAATAGCCTTGACTTCCAACTAATTTCTTCATTTATATTTTCTGTGTATTTACATTAAATTTTCTCCTTTTTTTCTATTATCTGAGACAGTTAGGAAAAATTATTCAAATTGTGAAGTTAATTATAGAAGTAAAAATGACGAAAAATCATTTTCAAAGAATACACGTATTTACACGACAGACTAATAAGATAAAACAAATGACATACAATTTCACTGTTTAATGCTTTTCTAAGGTTTCCATCGGGATGTTGGCGAGAATGCGACATTTTTACAGAAAAACATATTCAGAGTAGAAATTTAAAGTGGTGGACCTTAGTATAATATTTAAAGGAATTTATTTCAAGCATGTATCAATAACTTACAGAGTGAAATATTACAATGAAAATCACTACGCTCTGCAAATTTTAGACTAAAAATTGTTTTTATGGCAGTGATTTCAAGCAACTTTTGATCTTTCTGCTGCCATAGAAATGTATGAAATCACTGAATGCAGCTTCAAATCGTTTCCAGAAGGACCAGAACGCCCAAGTCTCCCTGATTTAGTTTTAAATTTTTTTATTTTTAAAAATTGTTGTCTAACTTTATTTTATACCAAAATTTATCATCATCAGCAACTTTAGTCACTTATTCTTTTGCGTGTATTCTTTTTATATAATACTTTTTTTTTTCATTTTAATAACCGATAATTAATTGATCAAACCTAAAAGAGTCACCATAATACTGAATCTTGTAATCAATCACCGTCAAGTTAAATTTTTCATATAAAAGAAGGCAAATCAGTGAATTTTGTTAAATTTGTGACCCAAAAATGCTTTCGATTTCATTTGAATACATTTGTATCAATGGAAAAATCGAGGAACTAAAATACATCAGGAAAGGTTTTTCTTTCCTTTCTTTTCGTGTTTTTCGTTTCTCTTGTTTTGTGTTTTTTTGATTTTAAAAAAAAAAAATATTATTATGAAAGAAAATAATTGATTGTAGCTTTTGATACCCAATTAAATTTTTTTAGTTAAAAAAAAACAAACAAAACAAAACAAATCTACAAGTTTTTACAGCTTGGGGGCAGTTCTGATTTTGTCATTTTTGTTTTTTTTTTTTTCATTTAGCAAGTTTTCGTCTTGTAATGTCTTTTCCGACAATATGACCCCGTTTGAATTAGATTTAATGATTTCCAAGGCATAGCACTATTTCTTTTGACTAGCAGCAAACAGCAGCACAATTATTCGTTCCTTTATATTAACAACTTTACTTAAACCAAAATGTTGCAATCTGTTGTAGATAGAGCTAACCGTCTAGTTGTAATATTTTGTTGGATTATATGAACAAATCTCCTAATCGAAATGCCATTTCTTGTCTTGTGCAACAATTTCTAACATAAAAAAAAAGAAATACAATTTTGCACTCTTCCTATGCAGGCAAATAACAATAAAATATTATTTAAAATTTTGAACTCTGCTCTTAGCTTAGAATATGTGAAAATAACAAAAGAAAAATAAATAAAAATTAATATTTCAAAGAGTATGGATGTTAAAAAGTTAATAATGATTTATTTTACTGTAATTTAAAAATATAAAAAATTATTGTTTTCATTTTATTTGAATTACTTTGTTGCTATTCAATTATATACTTATATATATGATTCTATATAATTCTAAATACTTGATAACAAATCCAAAGTAATTAGTTGGGAATGTTATATTAAATTCAGATGCAATGGCCCTCCACTAGGGAGACTGTTGTACGTACCAAAACCGGTATTAATAAACTTTATGCTTAAACATGAATAAGTTTCGTCTTGCAAAATCTGATAAAATTATGCTGACGTTACAAATTTAGTTATTCTTTATGACATTTCTCATGTGGGTCCATTAGATTTTCATTGGAATATTAAATAAGATTTTCATAATAAATGGTTCAAAGTACTTTGCGCTCTATATATATTTAATTTTTTATTCATAAATAAAAAAATTAGCAACAAAATTGCTTTTATTTGAAATTCTCGTTCTTTTATTAATTTTTAAGTATTTCTAATCTTTACAAATTTGAATAAATTTCATTCGTTTCAGTATCTTTAACACAAATGTTAGATTTATTTAAAAAAAAAGAATTTCAATTGTTTTTCTTCTGGGCTGAATAATACCTACCTTAAAGACGGCTATATGTGTACCATAATCAGGTTTTAATACCGTTGTTATGCATCAGTTTTTTTTTTGTTTAATATTGCTTTTGGTGTTAGTTTTTATTAATTTTGTTTTATTATTGTTAATACTTGTTAATGACAATTTTTTATTGTTATAATTTGATATTTAAAATTATTATTCTCAAAAATAATTTAAAATAATAATATAAAAGAATGCATAGCGTGCTCAAGGAATATCTTTCTATGTGTTAGTCCTGTGATGAGCCTGAAATTTACAAACAATCACTGAAATATATAAAGTCACTATCCAGCCAATAAAACTCTCTTTGCATGACATGTGGAAACCAAGATGTAACCGATATAATATGTAAATTTATACATGCATAAATGAATTTAAATCAAGGATAAATCACCTATTTTATTTTAGTGTCCGTGTTAATTTGTATATACATAATATTGTTCATAGATGGCAAAACCTGACTCTTGTTACCCTTTGTTTTGTGTTAATTTATCACAAGTTCATACAAATTTTTTACATTTTTAATAATTTACATAGACTGAAAGTGAACTTCATGACAACAATAGAATTTTATACTAGACTCGTGTCAGGATTGAACAAATTTCAAGGTTTTCCTGAAAAAGATCATTGGTTAAAACTATAAAAATATTACTATCAATTAATTTGAGTCAAAAATAATTTCGGTTTCTGTTCAAAAGCAGTGGATCATAGGAATAAATTGATGGGACAGAATTTCCACGAATATTTTGCATAAAAACAAAAGTCAAACACATGCTTACCACAAAATATGATCAACAGCAATAGTGGAATAAATTTAAATGTCATATTCTAGGAATATTTCTTTAGGAAGAAATATTTTTTTTTAGAATTAAACGGAGAAATTTATAATAACACAAAAAGAAAATTAATTCGTTGGCTACTAGTACATTTCTAGGAAATACTTCCATTACAGCACATGATATTTTACGAGATTATATGAAGTGTTCTACAATCACTTATTTAACTGCTATAAAACCCATTAGTAATGTAGACCATTTTAAAAAATTTCATAATAAAAATATGCTTCAACTCTATCTTTATTAAAAGTTTAAAAATGTCTGGCTGACATCTGTGGTGCTGACTTAACGAACTAAGCTACATTTTTAAGTAAAGTTTTCATTGTGTTTAAAAAGAAGAAATTAAAATTTAAAAAACCAACAAATTAATAATTTTGTTTTAGTTATAAAACAATTCTCACACCTTTTTGTTAATTTTCTTTCAATGTCCACATGAAATAATACACGGCTGCAGGCTATTTTGTCTGCGAAAACTGGTTTTTATATGGAAAATAACAACCGTTGATTGTTTTAAAACAAGCAAATTATAAATAGAATAATTTTTGGCTTTTTGTTTTCAAAGTAGTCAATTCTTAAAATAATAAAGGAATGAATTGTAGTCCTGCGGTGCCAAAATTCATCACGTAAAAAAAGCATACATTTTTTTTATAAAAATATTAAGATATCAAAAAGTTAATTAAAAATAAAATCTAAAATGTCTGATAATATCTGACTAGATATTGACTTTCAATTTTTCTAGGATTAAACATGATACTTTTGATGTCAAAAATTTTTCAATGCGTCAGGATATATATTTTGTTGTTGTTCTATGGGGTGTTTTTTTCATTTATTTTCTCTTCAATTGACATAGATAAAAAATAAATTCAATAGTAAATTCAACCCTGATAATGGGAATTTAAAATACTTTTTTTTTATAACAAAGCCCACAGAAGGCTTCATTGATAATACTTATCGTTAGAGAATTCCGGTGTATATTTTCATTTTGATATCCTCACAAAACCAACAGATACAGCTATCGACGATTTAGTGGATGAAAACTGATGATGGTTATGGAAAAAGCGCAACAAGAATCTTTCTGTATTTCCAACTTTCACTATATATATACATATATATTTTATATATACACAAATACATACATATATATGTGTGAGTAAATGTTAGTTTCAAAGAAGGATGAGGATTGCAAATCCAGCTAAAATACATAAAACACACATACATTTATATTAAAAAATTAAGTCTACCATTATAATTTTACTTTTTAGTAGAAAAGAGGAAAATTTTGTTGAAGCAACAAGATGGGGTTTTAGATTTTGCGCACAAATTATTTTGCCGCCATTCTTGTCCTTTATTCTGCTTAATAATACTGCATATATATTGAAATTGTGTGTAATCCTTTGATATTATATATATATATATATAATATATATCTATTCCATCCCTCTAGCACAATGATTATAGATTTTTGAATAGAAACACAGATAATTGTTTACCACAAGAATAGTTCCGGTGACAATATTCTAGAAATGACCGAAAAACCAAAAGCAATCATTTTCTCAAGGACAATTTCAAATATGATTTATATTATAAATTGAAAGTTATTTTAAGCAAGTTAAATTATAAAATTTTCTTGTATATATGTAGAAATTTTGTACTTCCTGAAATAAATTCTCAAAGAAAACTTTTTTGAATAATTTAATCGAAATTTCTTTTTAATATTATAGAGAAAGTAGTTCAATTTAAAGGCTATGATCCTTATAGAAGCAACTTTCATCAACTTCATAAATTGGTGCGACTAAAATGAATCCCAGAAAAATGAGAAAAGTATTCATGTAAATATATTAAGTTGCTTAAAGTCGTTTTAAATTTTTATCTCATAATTTCAACACGATCATGATGGTGATTATTCAGAATTCATATCTAATATTAGTTTTTGTAAATTAAATACAAATTAAAATCTGGTTTATAGTTTCCAATCTGAAAAATTGGTGTTTTTAACACATTGTCTGCCATGCTAGCTTTGTTGAAAAACTCCATCTGATTCATACGCGATGGTGTACTGCACACAACGATTAAGAGATGCGTACTTATCGTTGTAAAATATTATTATGTTTAAAAGGAATTCTTGCAAAAAAATTTAGAGAAATATTAGCTCTGAATTTAGTCAACGTGAACAGATTTTGGAATACCTTTAAATTATTTTTACAGACTGCTTGTTTTAACATTTGCCACAATATGACCCAAGTGAAATGGACTACTTTAGTAGTCCCAAGTGAAAAACTTCCAGTTTTGTTTTTAACTTCGTAATAGAACTTTTTGTTGTTTTTGTTGCTCTCTTTGTTCTTTCGTATAGCAAAAGTTTAATTTTTATTTTTCATGACCGCAGGTAGACTTTGTGTTTTTTGTTTTTATAGATAACGATAAACAAAAAACAAAACTACCAAACAGTAACAAAAGAAATTAAAGTAATGACAGCAACTATAGAAAAGGAAAAACATAGGAGTGCTCATCCTCTGAGATGCTCTTAATTGCGTTTGACGAATGTAACTTCATTCTGACATTTGTTCAGCTTTATTTACTACAATTAACCAATTTTATTTAAGAAAAACTTAACAATTTATTTCTGGCAAAAATTATTGTTATAATAAATTTAAAAATTCTCAAATAATAATAAAATAGTTTTTATAGTCAATAGTAACCAAAACGAGTCAATATGTTGAACGCACCCCATAATAGAGTTAATTGATAACTGTAAAAGCGGTCCTTTGTATGTCTAGCATAAGTTTTTTCAAAATATTATAAAATATTGTTTTCTGATATTTTTTTGTTTTCATATATTTTTATGAATAATATTTTTTTAATGGAATAACGACATATCCAGTCAAATAAATATATCCTTAAAAGCAGAACACAATTTTTTCTATGCAATATTTTTTTCGAATCCTTAAATTTATTCATTTCAAGTATGCATCTGCTGTTCTAGGTTTATTTTTAACACAATTCAAATAAATTACAAAATATTCAAAATTCTAACAGTCACTTTTCAGATATTAAATGGAACCTATTATAAAAACTTATTTCCCATTTTAACATATATATGAAATGACAGTTTTTTCTTATTCATTCTAAAAAATTATTCAAACAACAAAGCTATAAAACCGTTAAAATTTGATTTAAATCATAAATATATATATATATATATATAACAGCTAAACTAGCTTTTATTTAGATTGTGTAGCAAACCATCTGTCTTTATTTTTGCTGTTGTCATTTAATATTTCTCCCCTACCCTAACTATAAAAATAATAAATATTCGTTTTAATTTTAAATATCACAAATACTTGTTAAGGATTTTCATTGATATGAAAAAACATTAGGGCAAATATATATATATATATATATATATGTATATATAAATAAAAATAAATCCTGTTAGCCCTAAATGCTATGTATATGCATTAAATATAGCCCACATGTAATAAAAGAGCGTCATATATGCTTACCATTTGGTAATATTACACTCTTCTATTTCTCATCAGAGTTGTATACTGAAAAATTTTTACATGGTGCATTTTTTTCGTAAGTCTTCTTTTTTTTTGTATACTTCTGCAATTTTTCTATTGGAAATTTATATCCCTTAAATGCAGCTCCTTTTTAACACCATTATTTTAATTGAGATGACTTTTTTTCTTTTTGTTATTTTTTAAAAATTAATATGCCATCTTTTGAATTTTATTAAATTATTTATTTAACCCATCTTTCTGAAGAAGGTTAATAGAATGAATCACTTTTGTCAAGTGATATTCATAGTCTTGTTTCCTAAGTCATTGGAAATTTATCGATGAACCCATAAAAGGGAAGAAATTGTTTTATTGATTACAAAAAGAATTTTACCCCCATTATATATATATATATATATTTTTTTTTTGAACATGTGGTAAAAGGTGTCATCAAATTTCTCATGTTTATGGTGTTGTGATGTGCAAAATTTTCCTTATATCTTATTGGATTGGCAATTCCTTTGTCTGGACAAAATTGGTTTCGTCCATTGCTTAAATATAGCTTTCTTTTTTAGTTAAAATGACTGCTGTTTTTCTCTTTTTTTTTGTACTTCCGTTTCCAATTGCTAAAACACCAAATGACAAAAAGTGGTGGTTTGTAAAAAATAAATAGAGCAAAAAAAATTTCTAGGAACGACAAATTTTTTTTTTTCCTGTTAAAAATTGGATACTTTTAACTGTATTTTATTTCCTTGAAAGTTTTTTCGGGTTAAAAACGAGTTCATCTTGTATCTGAATGTCATTTGATATTACTATAGGGAGACGTAATATCCTGTTATATTTTAAGGTTTTCTTGATTGATTAAACATCTAAAAAAATTATTTCGGAGAAATATTTGCCAAACTCAAAACTAAAATTGAAAAGTTAATGCGAGTTTTTTCTATAGGTAAAATGAAATAAACTTTTACATGATTGATGGCATATATGACCGCAGAGTATTCTCAGGCATTTATCCTTTTATTTTGTGTGTAAAATTAAGCTTTTATGCTTTTTTCAATTTTCCTAAAATTAATGGAAATATTCAAATATTAGAATTTATTTTTTTGCTAGAAATACAAGATGTATTCGTTCTGGCAATGTAAAACAAAAAATTATTTCTTTATTCTCATAAATTTTTTTTTTGAAAAATTAAAAAACAAAATGTAGACATTCCTGAATTTTTATATATGGAATAAATGATATTTACTTTGAAACATGGAACAGATTTTTGTGCTCTGTATTGCTTATTTTTATACATTTGAGTGTGCAACAGTTGACTTATTTATAGAATCTTAAGAAACAAATTCCAGCACTTCTGTGCTTGTCATTCATTTGTGGCCTGATTTTCTTAAGCATAAAGAAATTATTATTTCCAGACCCCTTCTAAGGTCATGCTATTTTCATTCATTCAAATACATTGAAAAATGTTCATGGTTTTTTGTTTTTGTTTTCAATTCATTTTTAAATATATTTTCTTAAGAACTGTTAGCCCTTGCTTTATTTCTTTTAGTAAAGTATAGTAAATTATTCTAGAAACAAGGGAGCGTTCTTATGGATTATAAATTTGCGCTAAAATCTTTACTATACTTAGAATCTGAGAAAAATGCAAAAATTTGTAAAACTTTAGCTTTCATGTCAGAAATAGAACATATTTCAAATTAATATATGAAATTTTTATTTCGTCTTTGTTGTTAATATTTTGTTGAATACTTTTTTTTTAGTATAATAGTTGTATATCTGTGAAGCTCTGCAAGGCGCTAACAGAACTCCTACAAGGCATAAGTTTCCTTAGGCTGCCCACAGAGTGCCGGCTTACAGCCGAGCTGACGCCGATTCCTATACCGAAGACTATAAAGCCGTTATGGGTAAATCAATTGGAATAAGCTCAAAGTGTTCAGAGCGCAAGCCTACCAATCACAATGGGATGGGCAGCCTTATGCAATATCCATAATTTTCTGAAGTTTTTTTGGGATTTTTTTCCTTATTACTTACATCAAATAATTTACCGCCGTTTGATGTGGATTCATGCTCCACGAGCACCCACATACCACAAGTTCATTACAAAAGACTGATCAGGAGACTTAAAGGTTCCGATTGACTTGAAATTTTGAAACCACGGAATTATTCTTCATCAAGGGGAAAGAAATCTTTGAAAAACGATTATAATAAAAAAATTCAAATGAAATTTTAGTTCCATTAAATTGTACACCAAAAATATATTTAGTTTTTATGAAATAATAATTAAAGCCATTTGCTGACATTAGCTGAAGGTACCAGCATTAATTGTTCAGCAAAATAACAATAATAATAAGACGAAAAAGTTAACTTTAAAACAAAAAAATATTTACGAGCCCAAAGGAACACATCATCGTAGTCATCGTCGTCTTCGTTCAAATCTTTTGTCACCGGAAGTCACTTGACTACAATTTTATGGGAATTTCTTTTCTAAAATGAAGTAAAATATTATTAATGGATTTTATGGCTATAGATAGAAAATATTTTAAAGTTCATTGTATTCAATTTTATTCTGTTACTAAATTCAAATCTTCTCATACAGAAGTAAATACCCTTGGATTGTAAATTAAGATACTTAACAGGAATAACAAAAATAGTTTTCGTTTTCTTTTAAGTAATAAAGTTGTATATTTTGTTATTTTTTTTATCGGTCGTTTTTATTTTCTTGGAAACTGACGTTAAAAATGCATCTCATACTTTTAATAAAAATAAACAAAAAAAGCTACTAAAATATTCGGATTGTATCATATTTCACATAAATAAAATTTCAAATATATATAATTGGAGTCAATTGGTATGTGTAAAAAATTTAGATATTTCCAAATTAAATTTTAATTTGATTACATCATTTTTTGGTTTTACTAAAAATGTAATGATAGTAATTAATTTTTAAAATTTTTTTCATTCTTAAGTTTGATAGAGTTTTACCTGAGTTTTAATTGTCTAAAATATAAAAATAACTTTTGGCAAAATTACTCAACTTTACAAAACTTTGAATTTAATTAACTCTTTTACTATTGGTTCTACCCAATAATCGCCTTAAGCTATTAAACATGATTGCCAAGCAAGCCAATATTGTATGTCAAGTGTTGCGCCCTTAATTCTTTGGGGATTTGATTAGTTGCACTTGTTTTAAAGTTCATGTTGGCTACCTTATGCTATTGGGTAATTCATTTCAAACAAATAAAGCAAAACTGTCTTTATTGAATCGTACCTCAGCTACATGAGCTGCTTATTTTATAATGTTTGAAGTGTCATTCCTCGATTTTGGAGAAATTTTCTAAATAAACTAATTGATGCTCTCGATGTTGTTTTAAAACAACACAAAAAATAGTAATCAACTTCTTGACACGGTAGAAAAGCTAAAAAGTCTGACAAGGGCTTGAATATTTTATGAAAAGTAATATTGTTTAATTTTTAATATTTAATCTTTTATGCTATTTTCTTACTTACCATATTCACTAGAATTTATTGATCAATCGAACAACTTTTAGATTTTTAAAGCTTTATGCAAGAAACAAACCTTATTACAAGCATCCTTGTTTCAGTTCAGTACCTACATACTCCCAACTTGGATCTGATCAATGTTATTATCAAATTTCTTTTACATACAATTAATATTGTTGTATAATTACTAATTAGTCCTTTACATTCTCTACTTGTTATTGGAAATATTTTTCCCAATATCAAATAAAGATGCAGATTTTAGAATAATCTTATCAAAAATAATACATTCTTAAAACTTGTCAGAATTTAAGAAAAAAAAAACCTATTAAATCAAGACCATGCTGTCGCCGAGCTGTCGCTAGATTCTATCGTAGACGATATATTCTAGTTTTTTTTTCTTTATTTTGAATAGTTTATCTATATGGCCCATCGTCTTTTTTTGTTTGCACAGAGCTTTATAAAAGGTTAAAATTAAACAAATCGCCACCATTATTGTAAGTATATTGATTGCGTGTTAAAGAAAACCGCGTGTTATTCGCTAACTTTATTTTTATAATTGCATATTTCAATTTTCAATCCTTTTTTAAAGAATTTTCAAAATCATGCATTGAAAACAATAAATTTGAAAAGAAATCAAGATTTAATATAGAAATAAAAATATTGAAAAAACATTGGGGGTAAAATATTTTTCAGTTATTCCAAAAAGAAATTTTTCAAATAATTTTATTATTGCTTTAGGCTTGTGCTTTACTTGTTGATTTCTTTGAAATTAAAAATAACAAAACTGTTGAATCTAAAACGAAATATAATTTTTAATAATTTTCCAAAAAAATAAAACATCGTTTAAAGAATAACAAAAGAAATAAACTTTTGACTTAATTTTGATTTCAAACTTTAAGATAATTTTTCTTTTATTTTAGTCCAAGTAAAAGAGAGCTTAAGGGTTCTATGTAAAAAAAAAAAAAAAGAAGAATTTTCACATGGAGACCCATCGAAAGTCAGAAAATTGGTATACATTGTTAAATCATTAAATTATTACACAGTTCGTTAAAGAAATAACCTGAAAAAAAAATAAATAAATAAATGTACTTAATTGGTGCTACATTTTATCCCCAACTTCAGCCATAGGGCATCGACTGGTTGTCAGAGTTAACAACATCTCCTGACAAATCATTTTTATTTTTATCTAACAATTTTCCAACAAAAAATCGATACAATATATAACCAGAGGGTTTTTCTGGTAAACACAAATTCATGTTTTTTGTTAAGAGAAAATAGGAATAAGACTTTACCGTTATAATTTAATATTATCTTTTTTAACTTTAACGATTTATACTTTTATATAAATGTTTGTCTTATTTAAACAAAAGAAAGAAAAATAAATACTAATAATTATCTCATAAAATTTTTAAGGGTTAAAAAAAATAATATCGTTGAAAATTAAGTTTTTTAGTAACATTATAAAAAGTTTAATATTTTGTACCAACTTTATTTATTTATGTTATTAATTTAGTAATCACTCTTGTTTTAAGTATCCTGTTTTGCAATCATTTATGTTTTATGATAAAATAAAACAATTTTAATTTCTTAAGACCAATGTGACTTTAATTTCCAACTAAAATTATAAAATCAGAAAAGGTACTTCTTTTTTTTTTTTTTTTAAATTAAGAAAAATATTTTTCCTTATAAATTAAAGAAAAATTTTTATTTTAAATATGAAAATAGCAAACTAATAAAATTGCCATCACATTCCACAGTTAGAATTTGTTTAATAAAATTTTTCTTGGAATCATTTTTATTATTAATTATTATTTTTTTTTATGGGTCATCGAAAAACCTTATCAAATATCAAACAGAGCACTAAAAGCAAAGCAGAAAATTGAAATTGCTGATATAGTAATATGAAAATCACATGGATCGGTGTCGAGAAAATAAGCGAACACATTGGTTTAAATAGACTTAAAGGCATACTTATAACATTTAAAAGACTTTATCATGGAAAGGCAACAACACCAATAATAAAAAATTACATATTATAGGTACAAATATATATTCCGCATATGTAGAGGTATGGTTATTTATAGTTAATGTCGTTTTATCATGGTCCGTTAACGATTTCTGACTATATTCCCAGAATGCAACTAAAGATTTATTTATTTTTTTTGTTTTAACTATGACCATGCAATATTCTAAGAATTTTTATAGTATTCATCTTTATGTATTTGTTCGTTATATTGTTCTTTAAAGTGTATTTTTTTTTTCTTGATTGCCTGCCTGCCTGCCTACCTTCTAATATTGCTTTACTTATCTTTAACTTAAGAGCTAGGAATAAACAAAATAAAAAAAAACAACGTATTTTTCCAAATGTAAGAATACTTCTTAGCACCTCTTTGGCCTTTAGACATCATTCTTTGATGATCTTATGATCCCACTACCGACAGTACTGGACAAAAGGGTTCATGGTATTGATGTAATTATTTCATTTTTTTCTTCTTATTTTTGTTTTTTACTGCTGCTCTAGCGGCGACGATTACTTCCCTTTGTTGTTAACTGAAGCGGATAGCCTAAACCTAGTAGAGAGACGACAGTCAAGTTGCCATGATCAAGACTAATACTAGTGAATACTGATGGTTTTTCTTTGTTTAAAATACATACATATATGCAAGCATACATACAAAGATTATTTTTTATGGCTATGTAAAATATTACAGGGAAAAAAGGTAAAACAAAAAACAAGCAAGAAAATTTGTAAACACAAAAAAAGCCATACTTAATTTGATTCTTGAATGAACAAAAAAAATTATATATATATCTATATATATATATATATATATATAAGAAAAGTACAACCAACCTAGCTTTCGTAGCAAGAAGGCAAAAGATCAGTCTTTGTTCTGCATTACAATCACCTTGAGAACAAAAATTCTTAGACATGGATCGGTGTTTTAAAATGCATCTCCTCTTGATGCGGATCGTTAAAGGGCGGCGGCGGTGTATACAGGGGGAACATTAGTGTACATAATTTTTCATCGTACTTTTTGATCATGGCAAATACAGAGAAGTCAAGCAGTTCTTTGTTTATCGGCTATTAGAAAGGCACTGGAATGAAAATCAGACTACACCAATATAACAACAACAAAAACAAAATAAATGTTTTGTTATATTCTTAAGGGGGGGAAAAGGGATTATGTTTTTCTTTTCTTCCATTATATTTCTTCTTTTGGTCTTATCTGTATCTCGAGGACGCGTGATTAATAGTAAATAGAAAAAGATAAAAAAATAACGAAATACCATGAAAGATCAAGGTTAAACTTTCAAACCCATCCATGTTAGGTATCCATTGTGTGGTACACCATCAAATAGACAGACAAGTATTAAATTCTTGATTTATACCTGAAATAGCCATCAAAAAAACATAAAAAGTTAAATAATAAAAAACAAAAAGAAACGAAGTATAAGATAACAATAACAAGAAGGTAAGCAGAGAAAAAGAATTCTTGTATAGACGTTAGATTAGTTTGACGTACGGAAGTATTTCGTATTAAATTAAATGACACCACCAGCAAAGGCTAAAGAATTTCCACCACTAGCTTCATTTATTTTAAATAATTTTATTAATAGTTTTAATATAATTTGCTTAATTAACTAAAAAATAAATTATTTAAGAATTTAAAATATTCAAAAAAATTTCAATTAAGAAATATTTTCTCAACCATCTGATCATATGTGTGATCGGTTTTAAGCCTTACTGATTGGATCAATTTTATATACTTATGGGATCCTTAAAAATTTTCCATATACTTCAAATAAGTTTATGTAGGATTAAAAATATTAAATATTGATACGATTCAATATATTAGAATTTTTACGTTTATAGGTAAACATTGTCCTTTTGTGCTCCCTGATTGACATTTTTTATGTTAGAAAATTCATTTTAAGATTTCTACTATTTAATGGTAGAATCTCTGTGGATGATTTTTTTTTATTATATAAAGATATTTTTGATAAAAAGACTGTGGTGAACCATGTCAACTTTCCATAAAATTTCTATAGTTTAAAATAGTCTTCACTGAAAAGAAAAATTAAATCTTTATAAAGAATTTATTCAACGTAAAATGAGATTATTTTTTCACAAAAACCAGAGTTATTTTTTCAAATTTTTTATATTTGTTATAGAATATTTATTTATTACAAGCTCCTTGAAATTTATACTTTTCCAGAACGTTCGAATTATAAATGCATCCCAGTATATAACTTTTTTGAAATTTCGTCCCTATGTAGAATATATACGATAATTGTGTTAATATTTCCATTTTCAGTAAAACACAGCCTGTCCTGTGTTTTGAAATAAAAATATTACTATTTTCCAAACCTTTGGAAATTTTAACATTTTTTTGAATAATTCTCCTAAATTATCCAGAGAAATAATTTTAGTCATAAAGAATATGATTTAGTCGAAAAGATCGATGAATTTTGTTTTAGGATAACTAAAACCAGGTAAAAAGTATCTAAAAAAATTGTTTCTAGTTTACTTTTTGACTATAAATTCATGCAAATAGTCATATATAATCTAATTTAAACACATTTTCCATACTGGAAAGTATTCCGTACTTATGAAAGTTTCTTCTTAGGCAGATTTCTCTATGCAAATAATTTTTATCATTTCTGATATTACATATTTTTTGAGATTTTATTTTACTTACCTTGTTTTATCGTAGAATTAGAGAATTAAATATAAAAGAGTTTCTCTTTAAATTATTCTATGATCCAATATTTTAAGGATTTTATAAATATCTCGTCTTTTTTTTGTTCCTGATTGGTTCTTGACATTTTTTTAATTATAAATCACTTACTAAGATTGTGTCTTACAATATATAAAATGTTTTATAACCAACTCTCGAATCTACAATTCCATTTCAGTTTTACATCATGTTTAAAAATATCACAAACATAATTTCCTCAAATTAGGAAACTTTTACTTCACATTTGCTAAATAACATAAAAGAGTTAAATAATGTTTATTAGTTTTTGAGGATTTCCGGCATTATTTTTAATAAAGGTAACTGTGATGCAAGTTTTTTGAACTTTTTTAATTCAAGAATAATTTCTAATTATTTTGGAAAACCCATATTTTTTGTTTAAATATGAAATTCTCTTTTTACCTGACTTTGTGAGAACTTTCTGTGTAGAATATAATTAAAACTCAAGCTCTAAAAAAATAATTTCTGCTTACATTAACTTAAAGAATAAAATCTTATACCATCTTCGACTTATTTTTGTGTGTACATAATTTAAAGAGGTTTTAAACTATTATCAGGTCAAAAAACTTTGCTAAGTTGAAAAATTAACATTGCGCTTTATGTATATAGATATATATATTTATATCCAAAGTAATCTTTAAAGATTTGGAAGAGACATGAACTAATTTTCTAAGAATTAGATTTTAATCAGGACACGTTAGGTTAGATTTCTTAGGAGCACCAGTGTAAATTTCTAAGTACTTTTTGAGATGTTATTGTTATACATTGCAAACAATTTGATGTATAAATTTTAAGGAAACAATAATTCTTTTAGATTTTGTAAAATTTTAAACATTTATAACTCCTCCTCCTTAAAGAGAAAAACTGATTAAGGTTGATCTGATTTAGTTGAAAATTTCTTTGTACATTAATTTTTGCCGAAAGGCAGTAGTAGTTGTTCTTAAAACATTTTACTAGTAGGCATACTCATAAGCAAGATATAAAAAACTAAAAAGAAGCCAACTAACATCTTGAGATGTTGTAGTTAATTATTCATCTAATTTTGGGTTTTTTGATTTAAAAAACTTAGCAATTTTCATTTATTTGGTAGTTTTTCGTTTTAAAATAGTTTATATACCATTAAAGTAATCCCATGGAAACCAGCAGGAAATGTAAGATTTTTAAGTATTTTTGTGGGTATAATTTTCAGCAAAATTATTATGGCTGCTGCCCCAATACGTTTGCGTCTTTTAATACTTGAGAACGTCTTGTGTTCAATCGTGTTCTAAGAAATTTAAGTTGGTCGTGAGTTTCTTTCATGGCTCTGCTTTTCGATATTTTACCTCTTGAAGACCTTTTTTCCGATGTTATTCCTTCTTTTTTTTATGTCTGCCGGCATTTAAGTATTTCCGTTTCAGTATTTAGTTTTTTTTTTTTTTTTTTTTGTTTTTTTTTTTTTTTTTTATAAATATGCTTGTTAAGTAAAACATCTTTAAAATGTTAAAGAGTATCCCAAAATTTTATTTAAGAACCCATTGTGATACGTGAGACAAATTTTGAAAATTTATTTTTATGAATGCAAAGACAAGTTGAATAGATTTAATTGCTGTGTTGTTGGTCCCCTTTCCAGTTTTTTTTTATATATTTTTTGAAAAATTATTGAGCAAATGTAATTGTTATTTGAATAGATAGAAAATGAAAAAACAAAAAAAAAATTGTTTATTATTCTTATTAAAATTTCTTTCCTTTTAACGAATATTTACATTTGGGTCAAAGTTTAATTTATTTATATTGTCATGAATCGCTAAAATCAAAATCAAGACATGCTTTGTTTATAAATATTTTTGATAGTAAGAGTTTTGGTAGAAGAAAATAAATGTCTCTCTTTGTAGCAAATGTTTTTAAATGATTAACATGCTAGCTCGAGTTTCTAAACTCATATAAAGTACTAAGATAAGTTTAATTATATGATGTCCTGCTTTAATGATATTTAATTTCTTCCACGAAGCACCAGAATAAAGTTCTTAAAAAGAGAAAAAATTTATATGGTGTCATATTGTTGATATTGACCGCTGAACAATCAAGGTTCGATTTTATCATTCTTCGGGTTTTGCCTATTAACACTTTTTTTTACTTTTATTTTTGTTTTTTACGATCTACTTACCCTCCTGAATATAAATCCACTGCAGTTTCTGAAAAATTGTTAACTTTAATTGCCATAAAATCCCTTAAAAACGTAATCAAACACTTAAAAATTTGACGGTGTTAAGGTTGTGGTGTGGTGGTGTTAAGCCCACGTTTTTCTTCCTTAAACAAACTCTGCGGCTAATTTTTCTATAAACGGTTACATACAATAGGTGTTGGTGCTATGCCTAAGAAAAATATACGCCTTCTTATCAAAAGGATAGGTGACTATCCCGGGCTACTCTCCATTTAATCATTATCTAAATTAAAATTTATATCAGTGACATTGATTTCTGAATGTCAAGCAAAGAGACGATTTTAACCGCTGGTAATATGTTCTTTTCTAAAGAATTTTCTCTCTTAAACGCTGCTAAATACTCAAACAATATTTAAGGACCAGAAAGGAGTAAATCTTTAATCAAAAAATCCAAACTGAGAAGTTTAATGTTTCTTAATGCATTCATAATACATAACACATGCGGAGGCTATTAAAAAAATGAGTTTTTGATCCACAAAAAATGAAAATATGAGTAAATCCTTTTAAGACCAGGAAATATATTATTTATTCTATTAAAATTTTCAAAAATCAGAAAATATGAAAAAATGGACTTATTCACATTGGCTTCTGAGCGACTCAAATGATGCAGTAAACTTATTTAGACAAGTTTGTATTGGCTGAGTTATATGTACATCAATATTACTTCAAGTTAAGCTATGTTATTATTCTTAAAGAAGAGGAAGGGAACCATAATATTGAACTTCACTTGAAGGGAACATTGAATGTATTACTACACCTATAGAAAATTTACTGCATTGTTAGGGGATTGGTACTAAAGTGTCATTCGGCAGCCCTTTTACTTGAAGTAAATTGCTATTTTAACAGAAATCAATAGAAAATCACAAAGTTAGCAGCAGCTAAAAACATTTTTCTTAAAAAAAAAATAACAGCTGCAACATTTACCCTTTTCCAAAGTATAATATTAGCCTTGCTTTTTGTCATTGATTCATACCCAAATTGACTTCTTCCTCTTTTCTAATTGAAAAGGTTTTTTTCCTGGTTGTTTACTTCTAATAACACCAAAATATGCTGGGTCAATCCTTAAGCATACAAAATTATTATCAATTTTAATAAATAAAATTTTAAAGTAAATTTATTACCTGCATATGTAAATGTCTTGTATTGTTTTTTTTTTTTGTGTTTTAGCTATAATTCCGCCATGATAAAACAAAATCGAAGAAGCAGAAAAAACAAATTTTTTTATTTTACATCACTCATCATAATATAATGTACTTTCTGAAGCGAACCAATAATTTCCACATATTGGGCTCGAAATAATTTTCCGTGGGTGTCGATTCTGGTTTCATAAATCTCTTATCTATAATTTTATATCATATATGTTGGTTTGGTGTTGTTACGCCAAAAGCCAAAGAAGCGAAGAAATTTCAAAGAAATAAAGAAATAGTTTTCTCATACAAACTAATATCTGATATAATTTGTATACAATAAGATTTCCAATTGCTTTGAATTACTTTTATTACTACAAACAATACAGAGAAATTTTTAGTTATAGTAGTGTCTAAATTGTTATGAATTTAGTATATGATATACCAAAAATTACAAATTTTAGGCAAAAATTTTGGTTACCTTTTAATTAATTACAAACAGTTTTAATGAGTTGTTTAAAATTACGCCAACTTTAGTTAAAAGCAGGTGACATGCGTTCAATTTTTAGGGTTTAATGCGTAATTATATGCTCTTGAAAAAGAACGTAATTTTTTTTTTTTGCCATACTTTTAATTTTTTTTAAAAGCACTTTGGTTTATAATGTAATCAAATAAAATCTAAACTAATTTAAAAAAGAGATTTATTTGTCTTGTTTTATTTTCATTATTCTTGTAAGTTTATTTATTTTTTCGTATTGTGATTGTTTTAAAAGTTGGGTTTTCAATCGTTATATACGCATGAAAAAAAAGGAATACCAAATGTTAAATAGGTGAATTCTATAAAAATAGAATGATATCATGAAAAGGGTAACTTATTTGGTCTAGAATGAGCTTAAAGTGTAAAGGACTTAATTTAGTGTACCTAAATCAACTAGAAATATCTTTTTTAAAATAATTTTTAAAATTTCTAATTCTTAGTGAAAAAGAAAACGTTTGTTTTCTATAACCAAGCCAAATATTAAAAATTTTCCCAGCTCCTGGAAATAAAATTTCATAGCTAATACAAAAACAAATTTTTCAGGTTTTAAAAATTCTCTTTGCTTTATTTTCTTTTGCATAAAAAACGAAATATATTCCAATTGAATTTTTTTTATATAGAATTATTTATGGTCACTATGCTACTGTATATAGATTCTTAAATATTCAATAAGTAAATTTCAATTAAGTATTTAATAGTCCTTGCTGATATATTCCACCTATGTAATGTGAAATATGGACTAGTATTTTTGCATTTATTTTCTATTCATTATTCATAAAAATACAGATACTAAGAGCATTAGAAATAATGTCTCTCCCATTATATCCTCATTCTTTGTTTTAGTTATATGTATCCATATTCAACTTTGCTATTTTAAGATACTCTTGACATCTTTACTTATTCTGTATTTGAATTTTATTGAGTTGATATGTTATGTTACAACTTGAACTCTTGAAAAATGTTATATCTTTAGTTAAAACTTTTGCAAGAAAAACTTTATGCTTACGAATCGAGGAATATTTATTTCGTTTGTTCCTCTTTTAGGCTACAAACTTCATACAAACTTCATACAAACTTCAAAAGGCCAATCAAACGATTGTCTTTTACACTTGATCGAAGAAATCTTGTTTTTTGTAGTTGGATACATTATTTCTTTGAATCCTTTTTTCCCGGACTAAAGCGTTCCTTATGCAAGACTTCTTTAAACCGACTAAACGGATTATTAGGGAATAAAACGAAGGAAATAACCAGGGAATATTATGAATAAACTTATCTAAACATCTGTTTATTAGGAAATATTTCTCTTTGCAGTTTTTGCAATATTGTTGTAGACGAATTTAACGTGGCTTGGAATTTCGTAAATTAAACCTTTTTTTATCTACCAGCTCTTCGCTTGAAACAAAGATAAAAATCTTCTCTATAATCAATATCTAATCTTCATAAGCTATAAATTTTAGTTAATTTGTGATTTTCGTTTATTTCTTGCTTGAAAGATTGGCGGAAGTCATAAATAACTTTCCATACGTGCATTTGTAACGTAATTTTTTAAAAAAAAAAAGAAGATAAAAACACTTCACAAATAAATCCAATATTTAATGAATGAAGAAAAAGAGACGTGACGTTTACTGTAAAACAACAAATACAAGTACGAAATTATTTAATACGCTTTATGTAGATGATACCTTGTTATATGGCATCCAAAAGCCAGTCATAGAATCTTTTTTTTCTTTGTGAACAAACATTTCAGACGAAAGCTTAAATTAAAAATTCTTGGCATGTGAACTTTAAATAGTTTCGCTTAAAATATATCGATTTATTTTTTATTATCCACAATGAATTTATCCATAGCTTCCAATTATATTTGTAGTGAACTTTTATCAATGGTTAAGATTTAATTGCAAATATATAAAATAACTTATTTAATAACAATTAAATTGTGTCAACATAAATTTCTTGTAATTTTTGTTTACACCAAATTTGATATGCATCAAGAATATTTTCCTTCTTAATTGTTATAAACACAAAAAGAGAGACCTTAGAGTTTATATTTATTTTTGTCGTTTTTAAAAGTTGTTTTTTTTTTTGTTGATAACTTCCTATCTTAAAATTAAAATTGGTTTAAAAAATTAAAATTTTAGTTTGATAACAAATCTAAACACAATATATAGAAAATTAAAAGCGCAAAAAAGAGAACGACATTTACGAAAATAATATCCTGTCAAAAAACTTTTGACAAAGCAAGCAATTATTAAGCATTTCTTGAATATTACATTCTTATTCATTTCTAACTTAAATTTTACCAATATAACAAAGCATTATATTGCGACTTGGAGTACATTTACCTCGAATGCCTTTCAATTCCATGGATCAGAAATAGCATCTCCTTTTGGTACCAAAAAAACAAAGAAGTAAAGCTTATGAGCATAGTACAGATATCTATATAAAACACAATATATAATACTTATCAGTCATTCATTTTGAATTACCTAAGACTTTAGAGAATAAAAGTACTTTTTAGTTAAAAGACTCCCCCTGAGGTTTGATTGTTGTGTATTCTGTTGTTGCGGTTGATGCTATATTGTCGCGATGCCAGTACCACCAATACTACTACTACTACTACTACTATTATCATCATTATCGACGCTGTCTTCATCTTACTTTTATCCAAAAATAACTTCCACGTAATTTGACTTATGATTCAAGACGTTCCATTCCAGCAATTCTGATTTCTCAAGCAATTCAAAATATACAAAATATTTCTGTATGTATGTTGTGGCAATACTTATAGCGCGTTAAGAAGAAAAGGTGAAAAGCAGTTGGAATATATATATATATATATATAGGTAGATATACTAACAATAATAGTAACAGCAGACAAAGTACAATAATACTTTAAGATGGGATAACAAAAACAATTCGAAACATAAAAACGTTGCGTTTGGGTAATATTCTATAAAGTTGTGGAAAGTAAGAAAAAAATTAAAAGTTGAAAGTGTTCCGACCTGATCGAGATGCAGGCTTATTAAAATTTAGGCTGTTGTACTTAAAAATTTATAAATTCCTTATCCTTAAGGCAATGCATCTCAAAGTCTGCAATAAAATCATTAAATTCTAAAAAAAACTATTACTGTTATAATAAAATATGTTACATATATCTGTTTTTCAATTCAAGATATATATTTGAATGTAATATTAATATGTATAATTTGGTATCAATACATATATATATATATATATAAAACTGCAGATGATATGGAATATAATATGTTAAATGATGACCATGAACCGCGACGGAGGCGCGACATTACCATTCACTAACAAAAATTTTTAGCGGATGTGATATAGCTTTAAAAAAGACCACAAAATAAGAAAAATAAAAAATGAATGAATTATGATAACATATTACCCAAAACTCTGAGCTAAAATGAATGCTTAAGCCACCCTTCTTTTCCCCCCCTGTGTTTTATTTCGTTTCGCATATTTTAATTTTTTTTTTTATTGAACAAAGAAAAAGCCATATGTACTTTTTTGTTTTTTGTGTTTTTTTAATCAAAATCAATTTATTATTCTTTTCATAGTTTTTAAAAATATAACACAAAATTTTTAATAAAATTTATTTTCGAAAATATTTAAAAAATTACAAAAAGAAAAGATTAGTAATTTTTTCGAGGTTAATAACTTGAATGAATATCTTTTCTGTTATTTTATTTTTTATGCGTATGATAATGATTCGCGTATGATGGTTAAAGTTTTTGAATTACTTTGGAAAAATAATTTTATTCCCCTTTGATTTAAGTCAAAATTCTTTATATGAGGAAATTTTTTAGCATGTAATTCTAGTTGAGGACATTTCTTTGTTGTTTTTATTTTAATTAAATTTTGTAGAAGATATGAAAAGCATGCAGCAAAACGAAATGTAAAAGATTATTTCGAGGTCATTGAGGAAGTTTGGCTTTAATACAAGCTCAAATTAAACCTTAGAAAAATTTCCTGAATGGAAATATAATTTTAGATTTTACAAAAGATTATATAGCTCGGAGAATATTTTTGGCTTGGAATTTCAAACGTTGTGGAATTACACCTTTGCACCTTTGCCAGTTTGTATTTCTCTCCTCAAAGCTTATCAAAGTATACCAGAATAAGATGGACATGCCTTTGAGCCTCTTAAGCATCTTATACCTTAAAATTTACATTTAGGTGGTCGATCTGTATGAAAGGAGGTTCAAAAAATACTAAATACTAACGTTTACCATAATAGTACTAGTTAAAATACTACTATTTACTTCATATATACATAAATAGAAGTGTTTTTACTGGGCCCTAGTACTTTTTAATATTTCATCTGTTGAAAATTTCCTAAGCTTTGTTGTTGTAAAAAATTATTTACATTATATTCACAATCAAACTCAACCTAATTTCCGCGATTAATCACTATTAAATAATTTATGAAAAAGAGTGTTAGGAAAAATTTCCCCTCCGTGCTGCCATAAGTGATCTGGTACTTTTTGCAAATGACTAGAAAAGAAAACTACATTTGATAAAAATACTAAAGAGCTTCCCTACAGAGTTCTAAAATTTCAAAATACTAGACTAGTATTTTTGCCACAGTCAGGGTTTTTAGGTCGAAAAGGCTCCTAAAGTATGTCGTCGACTTTCACATATTTCTTTTATAGAATATTTACACCGCCTAACAAATATTTTAATTTCAATTTAAACAGATGAACCTTGTTTTATTAATCAGATTTTTTTTTTCCGTTTAACTTTATTCAATTTCTTAATCATAGTAAATTAATAGTGATTTAAAAACACAGTTGGTAATCTTACATTTCTTTTCTTGTTTATTCCTCTGGAACAGCAATTTATTATAATATTTCAAACAGTGATACAATTTATTAAATATTTTCATTTTATTCCATAATTATCGCTAAGGGTCAAATTTTTTGTTTTTTTGATCAATTTTTTAGTTTAATCCAATATTATTTACACAGAGATTTAAGCCTGCTATTAATTGGGAATTGCGTCACTTTGGTGCTATTGAAAATTCATTGGTAAAATCGTAAAGAAAAAAGCATAAAAGCATTCCATTTAATATTTTGCGGTATCATATAAAATTTCATTTTTGAATAAGACAATTTTTATTTTTCGTGGTATATAAAAACCAAACATTTTCAATTTTAAAATTGAATTTAATGAATGATCGACAATAAATTAACTATTCATAAAATTCTTTATTTCTATAGTTTGTGAATAAATTTAACTGTGAAAATTTTGCATACAAAAATTTTACAATTCGGAGGGAGAGCGTGTGTGTGGAATATGATATATTCTTCTTTTGTAATAAATATTTAAATATTTATTGTAGTTGAAGTTACTAAAACATGATCCCACTTTACGAATATATATTAAAAAGTTTAATAGGGCCCCTTTTAATTTGTATATTTTTATGGTCTGCTTATTTCCTTTTGATAGAAAATATCTTTTCATAAAATTCGGAAACTATTGTCAAAACATAATACCTGAATCAACTTTATACATAATATTAGCAAGTTACCCAGAATAGGCAATTACTATGTATATTGGCACTAATAAATGTGTAATAAATAATAAAGATATAAAATTTAATTTGACTGAATTTTAGGTTTTTTCTTGTTATTTTTTATGAAACAGGTAAAAATGAATTCCAATTAAGTATGCGATAATAAGAGCTGCCTGCATCTTAATATAAGCTAATTGAAATTTTGTATGTGACTAGGGGCCACCAATTGATGTCAGTTTTAACTGATATGCCAATGACATTGTTAAATTTTTGTGCAATTATAGGAAAAGTAATAAAATTTTTTTTTAAGGTTCACTGAGCTGATAATTTTATAACGAACTGTGGGAAATTCTAAGTCTATAAGCATAAAGCGTAAAATATGAATGAACTGTATGTAATTTTAATGTAGCTGCATGATCTGGCATTACTATAAAGATTTGTTTTGATTATAATCATTTTCACTCACTGAATATTTTTTTGCTGGTATAGAAATTAGTAAAGCTTTTGTGATCTATAATTTACAAGTACGCCAAAAAAATAATTCGTGTTTAATACTTTATATAGCTATAATTGAGTTATTGTTGCGTAAAAGATATTAACGCAGTACTATGAGGCTGAGATAACAATATCTTGACTCTTTTTTATTTAAATTTTTTACATACTGATTTTAATAAAAGCGAAGAACAAAAATATATCCTAGTTGTGTGAAAATTTTTAATCTTTCTTACGAGAATATTCTTAAACGTTTTGATTTTTTTGTTAAAATATATTCTATAATTTTTATGGATTGATTGAAAAAAGACAATTTGTCTTTTCGTTTCACATTGTAGTAATTGCTTAGAGATGAAATATTCTGAAAATTTTGGGTCATTCAGAGAGAAGTTTTTTGTGCCGGTGACACAGCTTTTCCAAAGACGTCTTTGAAAACGCATAATTTTTGGTGTTCACTGCATCTGAGCTGAAAATTACCTGAAATCAAAAATCCATAAAATTTAGTCAAAGAATCATCGGATCCTCTTGATAATGTTGTCATATCATAACGTTAAAAATTTTTGGTGTTCATTTAAAGTGAAGACTGCTATTTTCGACGAAAAATTCCGCAATTTTGTAAGTGGAAAACTAACCCCCTTTATGTAAAAGACAATTCTAAAACTCAACGTAATGTAGTTTTTAAATAGCAGTGAACACCGACTTTGAAAAGGTAGTTTTGAGAAAAACGCGTTTAATAATTTTGAAAACTAAAAAAGAATGAATGAATGAGTAAAGGAGAGGAGACTAACTTTGAGAGTTTTGCTCTGATCGACTTCAAATTTTGGGATTATATTCTTGAAATATTGACCTATAAGGAAAGATCAAAAAATTAACTGAAACAAGAAAGATGTAATCGAAAATGTTATACACATTTACCAAATTCCCAGAGAAGAATGTCATTATTCCTTTTACTAAACAATTTCCTTTTTTGTATTCGAGAGAAATTTTTTTCATTATTAAAAAAATCAATTTAAGTATTTTGATAAAAATCACGTTATTTACAAAACAATATTATTTTTTATACCTGTACTTTCGCCTAAAAAATTAAGCAAAAGTTTACTAAAGTTGTGGTATTTTTAAGCTGTTATAACACAAAAAAAAAAAAAACAAAAAAGGAAAAGAAAGAAAAGATTATTTTTTCTTCCTTTCATACTCTTTGACTTTTTATGATCGATTGAAAACTTCTCATTTAATTTGGAAGCTAGATAAATGCAATGGATAAATATTTTCTCAATTGCCTATTCTCAGGTGACATTATTTGAGGTTAAAAACTTTCATATTTAAGATTAATTGTCACGTTATTTGCTTTGAATTTCTATATTACGATAAAGATTCCCAATGCTATTACATTGTAAAGATCTTAAGTTACTACAAAGTACTTAAATCTAATCCATCACAATAAGATTTAAAAATTATTGCTGTGGGATTGAAGCTTTCTCTGATATTCTCACGTTTTATTCTGAATTTAACAACAGCTGACAACAGAATTTAAATAAACCAAAATCGATTAGTTTGGAAATAATGAACACGTTTTTCACGATTTCTTGTTATTGATGAGTCATTTAATTAGAACCTTTTAATTAACAGAAAAAATTTCATACTTTCATATTTTATTGACTATCATTAAACACTTGGAAATTATTAAAAAGGTATTTTTTTTCTTTTTTTAAATTTTTTCTTATTAATTTGACCTTGAACGGAATGTTTTTTTTTTCGTTTTTCTTGTTTAAATATATTCAAAAGAAATTGAAATTTAATAGGAAACTAATTGTTGAACTAAAGTCAAAATGGCTGCTAATGTAATCAGTAATGGAAATGCAACACCATATGTATTCTCTTACATCATTTGGACTGTACTTAAAAAAACGAAGAAAAATAATAATAATTAAAAAAAAACGAGGTGGTGCCACTAGAGATCTGCTGAGGATTTAATTACTTCAATGCTCTTTGTGCCTTATAAATTAAAATTGAAGGCAGGTCCAACATAATATAAAATCGAAAAGTTTCATGTTATGATGGTATTTTTTTACGTCATGAAAATTGTAGACACACCTAAAATAAAAATTTTTTTCTATTTTTTTTGTTTGTTTGTAAATTAAAACAACAGCACAGCATGATCAAACAAATTAATCTAAAAATTGTGAACCTTAAGTTCAAATTAAATTCAAAGGACTATTTTGAATGAAAAACTAATTTACATTTATAATTTGTGTGTCAGTCAGTCAGTCAATATCTGTTAGGACAAAATTTTGTGGATTTGTTACTTTTCAATTTTAACTAATTGAACAATTTTAAATGAGGTCAAAAGAAATGAAATTATTTAATTACGAAGAAGACATTTAAGCTTTGAATTATTGCAAAGCCTAAATAAATTAACATTTTAAATATGAAAATTTAACTCGATTATTAGAATTCATTTTGAATGCTCATTTTGTATGTATATAAAGTGAGTAACGAAACAATAAAAAAAATTGACATTTAATGTATATTTTTGGTCAAATGATCTCTGCACAACATTACTTCTGTCTACTCTCGACTCCATTAACACAATAAAAATATAAAAAGAATAACAGAGAAGTACAACTTTCCACTAAAATTTAACATTAACATTAACATTATTTTTATTTCTCGTTAAACCATTCACCTTGTGTTAGTAACTATCTTTAGTAGAGAACCTAAACGCTATTACATTCTTTTAATCTGGTTCGTTCTTAAAATTCGTTAAATTAAAAACTCCTTGTTAATGTGATCAACGTTTTTACACACAGCAAGTGCAAAGCATTCTCAAATGATAAAGTTTTGGTTTAATGATGGTTTCTGTTATTTCATTTACTAAAAAATAATATTTATTTTTTCAAAGTTCTACAAAAATATTTCTTTTTTATTCATGATTTTATAGTCCCTCTGGGAACTATATTTTTTTTGAAATTTAGACAAATATTAATTTAACAACATCAGCTTAAAAATAAGTAATATTATAGTAAATAGAGTAAATGCTTTATTTTATGTTTTTTATTTTACCAAGTCTGGTTATCTTCTAACCTCACTATTTTCATTTAATAAAACTTTTTTATTCATTACTTTAATTTTATTAAAATCAAAATTTGTTTTTGCAAATCACAAGTTTATAAAACCACATTTGTATTTTGTCTTCTTTTTTTTATATATATAAACTTAACCAAAGGAATTTTATTATTAATGCTAAAAAAATGTATATAACTAAAATTTCCTGGCTCTCATTTGGCTGATACCTGTGGTATGTTTGCACCTTTCTCATCTTCTTTAAAAGAAATTTAATACGATTTTAAACACATGTCGTCCTTTACCTGATTTAAACAGACAAAACACGGTTATGTGTTCTACATTAATAAAAACGTGGGTTCTTGAAATTTAATTGCAAACTATATTTGAATTTACCACCACATAAAACGGTAAATTTAGGATAAAGGAAATTTTATTTTGATTTTTATAAGAATTTTACTGTTTATGAATTTTTTTTAGGGGTATAAATTTCTTAACTGCTGACTTTTCGAAAAAATTAATTATTATGTATCTAAAAGGCTCCTCTAGACTTTTGATTGAAAAAATTCAAGGAGCTGAGAATTGATCAAATTGACTGACTTGTATGTCAGTTCATAATACTTTATGGTAATTTATATATAAAGGATAAAAGTGCTCAGTATTTTATTCTTCTTTTTTTGACTTTATAAAAAAAAACATTATAATTTCAAAACAGACAGAAATCTAATTAAGTTTTTTGTGCATTTCTTGGTTTTACTTACATTTCATAGACTGTTCTTCAACTGTTTCTTTTAATTACATAAACTTTAAAGTTGATTGATAGTTCCTAAATTACAAACGTTCAAATTTTGACTGTTTCTTACGGTAACACTGTACATGTTGCATCCTCGTAGCCATGTTTTGTATTAGAAGTATTTCCTTATTTAAAATTAACAATTAATTTTGCCATTTTAAAAAAAAAAAAACAATAAAAACAAATCAAAGCTGTGCTTTTTCAATGAAACTCTTATCATGCCTTCAATAAAACATTGATTGCGTTAGTTAAACAGTTTTGATTTGTTATTTTTCATATTTATTTTTTAAATAACAGTTAAATTTGACTGTAATTTCATATAGGATTGATTTTTTAATACTTTCTAATCTTCAATAAGTGTTTGTTTTTCTATTATTCTAAAAATTTTAAATGAATTTTGGGAAAACTCTTCCCCAGGCCAAAACATTTTAGCTACATGGCCTGCACTCGAACCTAGTTAAGAAATATTTTGATATATTATTTTTTTTTTATATATATATATATGAAAAAAACAAGAAAAAAGAAACGTATATAAATATATACAATTCTTAGAAATGAAGCCTTAAAAATTTCACATATTTGAAAGGTTCTTATTAGTTTCTTTGCAAGCCAAATTAATGGTAAATTCAAAATAAGTATTTATTTATAATTTTCCTAATTATTTTTATGTCCTTTTGAATGAACGTCCTATAAATGCATCATATATCGGAATTTATCTCTAATTAAAAATATATAGAAGAATAAAACCAAAAATGATATGACAGGGCAAAAAAAAAGGTCTTATCGACCTAAAAAAGTAATTGACCCCGAATTATATCAAACTCTCACCGCCTATTTGAAAAATATTAAAAAAATACAAAAAATTACGCAAAATTAGAATAGAAAAAAAAATAATCAAACTTAGCGTTCATTACCTTGTCTATATTGCTGAGCGTGCTAAAATCTCATTAGTAAAACTTCTTAAAGTCAATAACCGTCAAGACTACCCATAGTTAAACCGCGACAGTAACAATCGTAATATCGGCACAAAGGCTAGTATAGATATGTACAATAAACAATAAAAATAAAAACATGACCAAAACTTGTTTACAGTGTATACATAATATTTTATGCATGGACATACAAGAATTTAAGCACCGTCTGGATGCTAACCGATTATCACAATCCAATAACAGATAAATAGTAAAAATTCCTTCTTGGAGCGCCCTCTTATTCCAGGAATTTATCTTTTTTTATCTAACTTGTTTTCATCATCCTAGCAAATGTAGTCCGGATGTTTATGAAAAAGTAATTTCAATTTTGTTGTTTTTTTTGAAATTTTTAATTCCTTATATACTTTCGTTTTCTGTACAAAGCTGTCCGATACCTGTGTGTATACCAAGTCTCCAATCACCTTCTTTTTTTTCTTTTAGTTTTCTTTAGCCACATAAAAAACCAGTTTCACACAATCAATTCCAATTAGGGATCATGTGAATTTATACCGCATCGTTGCGTAAAACTCTTAAGTACTAGAGTATTGATTATATTTACTATAAAAAGGCTAATTAAAAGTTTAGTTTTAGTTTTAAATTCTGGTATGTTTTCTATAACTTTAATTTTTAGTATCTTCTTAAAATAATTAAATGGCTACCAACTCAAATACTGACTGCTGAGTTTTTAATATTTTTGTACATTCATATATTACCCCAACGGATGGACAATGAACTGAAGACCTTGAGGAAAGTACAACATTTCTTAGAATTTTAACCTAAGATTTGGTATCCAAGAAATCTGTCTGGCCGTTCTTTATTCTCTTTGTAGTAGTTATTATAATATGCCTTTATATGTTTTTATAATATGTATATATATACATATAAGAACAAAAACTAAAGTAAAAATAATAAAAGCTAAAATACCATATAGAATGATGATAACAAAGAATAAAATAATAAAATTAAAGAAATATAAAAGCACGTTTGTAGAGTTTAATATACACACCACACAACAAAACTAAAGCCTCTGACACTATAAAAAAAGAAGAACTTTTTGTACACGGTAATAAAAATACTCTTCGAGCTTAAGTTTTCTTAAAAGCAAATAAAAAGAGATGAAATGGGCAACTTTAAAATTATTGTGTGTGTGTGTGTATAGAGGAGACTGAAACTTGCCGGCAGAACAAGTTAAAAAAAAAACAAGACAAATGAATAGATTAATCAAAGAAAAAAAGAAAGAAAAGTATAAGAAATCGAGGATATATAAGAAATTCAGCACCAAACGTATTCGAAACTAGAAAAGTTTAACCGGACTGCTATTGCTTGCTTGCTGCTCAGCATATCAGCGAAGTCAAGGTCAATTTGAGTCATTCTCTCTTTCAACCAAGCACATGCATTTAATCCAAAAAAAAAACACAATCCATACATATATAAGGATGTGCGTATAAATAGATATTTGAATGTGTTGTGAAATAAGAAAATTTAAAAATATTTAGAAAATAAATTTCAAAAAAGAAAATTAATAAAATGAGAGATAAGGCGTCGCCGACAAAAAGTAAAGTTTATTATATTTTATAAATTGGCAAATGAGAAACTGCTTTAATAAAATTAAGCACATGTACCAAAAATTATACATAATATTTTTGTTTTTTTGTTTCTTGAAAACTTTTTTTTTTTTAGCTAATGCAATAATGAATAATTTGAATTTAAGACAGTGTTAAAGGTTATTCAACTAAAAAAGTTAACATTGTACAAAGAATTTTTTCCATTTCCTTTCAAAAGTTCCTCATTCAAAAAGGAATCAAAAATAATAATAAAGAATGATATGTGTTACTTTTGGCGCGCTTTCTAAAAAAATTTCAAATAAAAAAATATTTTGTTAAAAAAACAAAAAAAAAATCCAAACATAGTTTCATTTTTTGTCAGTTTCAATGATATTATTGCAGACAACAGGGTAAAGACCTCTCTCTCTGTCCGTTAATGATGATTAAGAACTTAAACAGTATAAGTTTCAACTGTTAAATGGCCAATTAAGTTAGGAATATGAAGACTGCAATTGAATTTTTCTAGTTGATCGTTGTTTATTTTTTTTTTTGTGCTTCTTAATCTAAAAGAGTTTAGAAAAACAAATAGAAAAAAAAATTTTTTTTTTGGCATTTCGTTTTTTTAGATGGTAACTTGCTTGAATGATTTTCATTAATATTACCAAAAAAGTTTTATAATTAGAGTTTTGGAACTGTCTAATATTTGATTTTTTTTCACTTATCGGGAAACTGGGAATTATGATTTTTTGAACTTTAGGCATACATATGTTAAGTCCAAAAGGTTTTATTTATTATAGATTTTATTTATGATTTTTAATTCTTTACATGTGCATGTTTGTAAATATAGTTTTGCTGTCACAGAATGGGCGTAATACCCATTCTCCATTGTGGCTTATACAAATTATTTCAAACACGGAAGGAAATTTTGTATGGATGATTCATGCAATACACGTGTATTAAGCATGTCCCAATCGCCTTTGAAAAGCTGCATAAAGGAAATTTTGCCATCTATTTGGAATTGGCAGGTTGTCCCACATTAGAAATTCCCCTATTTATGTGTCAAAAAATTCCTCTATTTCTTCTGTCATTAAATATGTGATCCAAATTTATTTATTTTTTCTTTTTGTTATTTAATTAATTTACTTTAAAAATATATTCCAGCACAATTTTATTTCAATTTTTCGTTTTAAATTTCCCTAATACAGATTATTGCTAATGGAAAAACGATTTTTTTTTGTATGCGAGCTCAATACACTGTATAAGCTTCAATAGAAAATGGGTATAAGCCGAATTGATTGTAAAATGCTTACGAAATTAAAATTTTTAAACATAAAATTGCAGCATCCTGATAGCTCCTAATTGAAAAATATAGTGGATGTTGAGAAATCTGTCAGTATAACGCATACGGTATTTATGTTAATTTCAATTGTGCGATATTGCATGGAAATGCTTTTGATCCCATTGTGTCGATTAACATAGCCTTTAGACACCGCTAAAAACTTATCGAAAAATTATTTTCTAGAATTTCACGTGAACTCGTGAGTCTTACAAGTCGCTTATTAGTGTGTACATATAACGTTTGTATATAACTTGATGTTTTTTCTTTTCTGTTGTATCTTCGTGGCACACGAAGGAGCTGTCAGTAGCTTGAGGCTATTACTAATTAAACCAATAAATGCGACTGATTAAACTAAATACATAAGAATTGGTAAATGAGTTACTAACGTATATTTTACAAAAAAGATATTAGTATTTTGTAATATTATGAAAAAATTTATACATACATACATAATATATTCCCTGCCATTTAATCTTGGAGTTTTCTTTAAAAAACTTTAACATATTTGAATTTGAAGAAATATTAATTTAATGCGTGTTTATTTAATCGCAAATTAAATTCAAATTTTAATTTGTTTAGATACAATCACCCGTATATGAAATAACAAATGTAGATTTTAATAAAATATCAAAAAAACATCTTAACCACGTGGATATAAAATTAACATAAATTAAATATAAACTGGAATGCCTCCTGTTATTTTGAAAATAAACTACCTGTCCAAAGATATATTAATAATTTTTTGGTGGAACAATAATAAAAAACAAAGTTATAATAGTCATAGAGACAAACAAATGCCCTTGCTCAAGAGTGTTCAGTAACAACATGTGAAAGGGTTTAAACTTTTATTATTGATGATGACGTACTTGAAATTAATCGATCGCGTATACTACGCGAATCATTCTTCCACGTGCTCTGACGACATTCAATCAATTTCTATATATGTATATGTACCTTAAAAAAGTGCTCATGTTATCTTTTTTAGCTAACAAAAAAATAAGGTAAATTTTAAGCATATGGCAACACAACAAAAAAAACCTAAAATGACTCAAGCAAAGTAAAATACATAATACAAAAAACATTTAATTTTCATTTCCGTAAATTTCTTAGTGTTCTTGTGTTTTAATACACGGTGGGAACAAATGATGGTCATTGGCAGTCGTCACAGCTGTCTGTTTGTTGTTAACTCTGTTGTTCACTCACGCTTTAAATTTAGAGAAAAAAACAAAAAAAAGCTGCCGTCCGTTATATTATATATAGTTCTTAAATATATACATATATATATATTTCTTGTTTATTAACTCTCGTTTGGTCACTGGCTTTGCGACCTTTTCATCGCCGCCTCTGCATACATATGTATACAATTTTATATACATGCTTACATATTTAAGTATGTGTTTCTTTCTATATATACAAAAGTCGATCTTTATATACATGGTATTGGGTGATGTAATTTAGCTTTTGCGCTCTACTCCTCTGTTCTGCTTTTGTCAGCAACCATTTCATTTTTGAACGCGATCAGTTGCGATTGTTATGCATTAGGATAAGTTTGTGTTTTTGGGTAAGCTCTTTTCATTTTCTCCGGTTAATCAACGCTTGGAAACTGTGTTTTTTTTTTTTGTTCATTTCATATTTTTATGCTCGTATATATATATAAAAAGACCAAAATAATTTAATTAATCTGATTTTTTTGGGTTATATTGGTCGAAAATAATTATATTTTTAGATATCAGTATAGTTTATATACATATATAATTTTTTTCGTATATTGTGGTTAAAAAGTAAAATATCAAATTCAATTTCTGTGTGTTTTAAATTCTTTATGAAATGTTATACTGTGATGCCTAAGATCTGTTACAAAACTGTGAAAATTTATCAAATCTTTAGATAAAAGCTAGATATTGTGTTGTAATAGCTCAAATGGAAAAAAAAGTCTATATTGTTTAAAAAAACCGTGTTTTTCATTATATTTAGAAAATGTTCTATGAAATACATCACATACAAGTGTTTTGTGATTGTGTAAAAAAAAAATGAGTCTCAACTACTTCAGTCCTAATATTTCAAATTTGAAGTGTTGTTTTTTTTTTTTGTATATTTTGTTCAATTTCTTCTAATTCAGTCGTCAAGCAAAGTTTTATATATCAATTTCTAAAGCAAAAAATTAGGATTTGTTTAGATGAAACTAAAAACAATTTCTTGGTTTCTTGATATTTTATATAATTTATAATTAATAGTAAAATTTGATTGTAAAATCTTTATGTTCACTTTAAGAACAATTTTTAAGTATATTTCTCACTTTTTAACTCTATTTTATATTCAAAATTTAATTTCCTTTGTAGGATTTTTATGTATGAGTTGTTGTTAGTAACATTTTTACAAGTTTGATTTAGTCTCTATTTCTTATATTTATTTAATTGTGATAAATTTTTGACTCATTCGTAACAAACGCTTAATATAAAATTCACACATTCGTGCAGTGTTATAAGACATTTTCATTTTGATGTTTTTGTTGTATTACATTTGACATTTTTGACGTTTGCATTGCATAAATTTGTATAAAGTTCGTAAACAGAGCGTTCTCGCATAAACTTCACAAAGTCTTGCAAACTAGGGCAAATGCACCCTTTATACATCCGTTATTTGCTGAATTTGCTTATCTTCCCAAATGTGTAAAGGCTAACATAAGTGAAGTTTTTTTCTGTTGTCATTATTAAGATTTAATCAGCTGGATACTAAAACTGTAAACATACGGTGGCTGTCTTTTATTAAATATGAAAAATCTACTTATGAGATCAGTCGTGAATAGAGTAAATTTACATAGACAGGTAATATTACCTGTACAATGATTTAAGTAAGCTATTATAACGCATAAACCCATCTAATCGAATGATTAAGTGTTAAGATCTTCTTAAATTTTGTCTATAGATTCTTTTGTTTTTGATTCTGGCAAATATGGTTATAACTTAATACCACACTAAAATTATAACCGTCTTAGGGCTAAGTTTAAAGACATGCTTAATAGGTTGTAAGGGTTGGAAATGAAGAGATAAGAGGGGGATCTGATATCACTTAAATTACCAAAAGTTGTAATTTTATACGATCCAAAGTTTGAATATTCGCATTGTTTTTGTTTTAATCTTTTTGTAGCTTTTCAAGTATTGCCACACCTGGTGCCATTTTCTCACTTACTACATTAAGAAAACCCAATTTTTATATTACTGCTTTTATGTAGTGCCTCAGACAACAAACCTCTAAGGCACGAATAAAATATGTCCTCTCATTTTTCAAAAGAAATAAATTTAAAGAAATTGTTTTTTAACGTCTTATATTTAGGTAACATGTCTTAATTTATTGATTTGTATGCCTTCATTTATTTATACTAAAAATATTAACAAATTCAGACGTAGCTTATGTTTATATTCGAAGATTTCGGAGTTTAATTGATTTCAATGTTTGTTTAGTCTTTAAATATTATTTTCAACCGTTTTCATTCGTATCGTATCATAATGTCGGGATGATTTTTTGTTTTTTTCAATGTGTTACGAGTTAAATGGATTATTATCTGCAAAACAAAAAGTGCTGATAGAATAGAATTCGATATGTTACTTGATATGTTGTGATATGGATCACTAGATATTTGTGATATACAAAAAAGGTGCACAAGTAGTATGTTAAAAATTGCTGAAAGCAAATATTGATTTACACGATGAAAGTTTTTTTTTTTGTTTTCTTGAAAATTTGAAGCAACAAATTTGCTTACAGTAAACATAAAAAGGCCCATTGCAATATTCAAACTGGTTATATATTTCAATTAGAGTCTATTAAATTATGGATCTGAATCAGATTTATTGTTCACATAAACAAGATGAAAAGATCGGCTAAGTAGTCTGAGCGTCAAAATGGATTTAAACCTTTGGGTATTGTGCAAAAAAGTTTATACATTGGTGTGACTTCAAGCGATTAGCAAATTTTTCCATTTGTATAGGATTGATAGCATTTGTCACATTCTAATTGTGTAGTCGATAAGTTACTTACCACCCAAAGTCTAAAGCATGAAATTATATTTTGTTATCACATAATAAAATTGCCTCATACAAGGAATCAAGTTTTAAAATTTAAAAGATTTTCTAATATTTTAAAAGTTTCTAGAGAGCGAGAAAGGCTAATATACAATAAGCAGAATATAGGGTTCATTGTAGTAGAAAATTTATTGATACGTCCATCAAAAAATTGGCGTTCTGACATTCCCAATTTGGATCATCTTTTCAATGTACACTCATTGTTGTTACAAATTATAATTTCTCATCACACAAGTTAATTATAAACATCTTTATATTAATTTTCCAAGAAAATGTCATCATTGCTAATTTTGCTCCGTCCAACGGAAGATAGATTCTTGGGCAAAGCTTTTATTTTTTTCTTTTACTAAGTTCATAGAACTAAACATTTGCAAACTGTTTTCAATCTCTAAAACTAATCCCTTGATTAGTGTTGCCTGAACTTTAAATAAATATCCCTTAGTAATATTAATTATAAAAATGACAAAAGTTAAACTTACCACAACAAGTTTTAATATACTCTCTTAGTCATTGTCTGCTTTGAAAAAATAAACTTCAGCAAGGATTCGCTGACATGTAATTTTTCATTTGAAAAGAAAATTATTCCTTAAATGAAATTTTCTTAGTTGTGTAAGTTATGTAAAATTGAGTGTTGTTTGTGCATAATGTAGGATCAACATTCGTAGCCTCCATAATATTTTTCAAACAATTTCTTTTCCATACAAATACTTGATAATGTTTAATAGATATTGTTTTGTTTTGCTTTTTTTTTATTATCTATCCTGCGACCTGGATATCTTTCGTGTTCCTCAACGAACACATCTAGGATAGAAAGTTCAATTCAACATTTTCCATTTTCGGTGGCAGTTGGTAACTTATTTTACAACAACAAAAGAAATCGCGTGGTATAAGTAATAATAATAGTCAAATGAAAGAACCTTTTAAGGAGATTGAAATTTAAAGAACGCAAAACTAGTAAATGGAAAACCGATCAAGAATGCTTGATTACCTGTAAAACAACTAAGGATATATAAATTCGATACTCGGCGTGGTAAATTATTTAGGCGTATGCTTTTTCCAATTCCAATTCTATATATTTCATAAAAAGCCATTGCAAATTTTACTTTTTATCTCAATTTTAACAAAAATTGTTTATGTAGTTAGGAAAAAATTAATTATTTTGTTAGCATTTGTTAATTAAGGAAGAAAAAGAATGAATTTGGTGCATTTAAATATTTTGATTAAAATTAATTTGAAAAAAAGTTGAGTGATTGCTTCCTTTTTTTTTTTTTGTTTACCCTTTTCTATGGCTTGAGAATAAAAACGCGCGCACACAAAATTCTCTCTACATTCATATAAATATATATTCATCAGTACCACCCGCTTGACAACAAAATGTTTTAAATTGTCCGATGTCAGTCATTCTTGCTTTTAAAGAAAAACAAAAAAATTCCAGGCTAATGGCGAGTGGGAGAATGATATTAATAGTAGTGGTGGTAATAGTTGCCGTACGCATCAAAGATAATTAGATATAGATACAATATATATTTATAGTGGCAACTTGTTGAGAATGTTCGTATTATTTTCGATATATATATATATATATATATCCAAGTCTAGAGAGTGCAAAGCACTAATGATTACCAAGGCAAAAATTATGGGAAACTCGTGTGGGTGTTATTAAAATGAAAGACTTTTCTTTGAAAGGTCTGATATTGAACACCCTTTATTACTACCAATAAAAATAAATTTCTCATGTAATATTTTCTTGCGGAATTATTGTTAAAAAATTTAATTATTCTTTGTTTAATATCAACTTATGCTTTAATATTACGTAATTTTTTTAAAGTGCTTTTATTGATGTTTAGCTAAATTAACAAAAAAATCTTATTTGCATTCTTATCTGTAGCCAATTGACCAAACTAAATAAGTGATTAGATAAGGCTTTAATATTATCATTTATGATTTTATCAGTCTTATAGTTCCCTAATAATGGGATATACAGGTAAAGTAGATTACGCATTCTTACAAAAATTTGTGTTTGCTGACAAAGAAAAGAGAACTACGTTTGATTTTTCGACTTTTGAAATTGCAGTTCTGTTAAATTTCAAATATTATACATCGATTAATTAGACTTGAATCCTTAATGAATAAAGTCGGCTGGCAAGTTTACATCCTCAGTATTCTTGGATGCTTATGGTATTTCTGCCTATTTAATATTTTGGGAAGCTATCAATAGTTTTTAATAAATGGTAAAGAAAAGTTAGAAGAAAATTCTAATGTTAATGATTAAAGGAAAATTTTGCTTGCTATTGAAAAAATCCCGGGTGTCCGTTGGATTATTGTTTCATTAACGAATAACTTTTGTTTTTTTTTTTTTTTAGTCCTTTCTTGTTAACCACTGAGAGGTGCATGTGGCTGCGTTATTTATTTTTGTTTTGTTTGTTGGTTTCAAATCGCCTGATAATAATCTTAATATTTAGAAACCTGGAAGCTAAATTTTTGATATGGCAATCAAGTCGTGATCCTTACTGGAGCGATATTCAAATACTTCATACATTTGCACTGTTGCAAGGGATTTGAGGTCACTTTCTTAAGGAGCATGGCTTTTAATTACTTTGAAGACCATACATAAATTTAGAAAAACAAAAAAAACTTGCTTTCCTTTTCATTCAAGTTGTTGTTTTAATTATTAACACATAATTAGAAATTTAACTGTTCAAAACTGACCATGGATTTAAATTTGATGCTATTTTTCTATTAAAAGTATTTTTAACTTGATCGTTTTCCTAATTTAGTTATAAATATAATAGAAAATTTTCTTATTTAAAACTAAAATTACAAAACGAGTTTTTTCATAAATATATTTATGACATTTCTAAAATACGTTTCAAATTGAATAAATAAAAATTATTTTTACAAAGAATTTATATTTTATCTAAAGGTCATTTGATAAGATATTTTAAATAGTCTTTGTTAAATATTTACGTCTTATCGTCAAGACTTGTCTGCATATTTTACCATAATTTTTCATCATCAAGGACCTTTTTGTTGATATATCATGATGCCCTTTTCATTGAATAAGCCATTATTAAAAAAACTTCTTCAATTCTTCTTAGTGACTATATCCCTACCTGATATCATCTTATAAAAATTTACATAAAATTTTAAATGACTTTTATAAGGATAACCATGAATAAATGAATTAGATGTAGAATTTAGGAATAGAAGCTAAAAAATCACATAACTAAATAGTATTTTAGGCTTGGTTTTAAATATCTTTCTTTATAGCACACGTCTAATAATCATCGATACTTGAAGATTTTTCTTTTTTTTTTATCAATATCTGATATATTTTTTGGTTTATTTTTGCCCCATCCACATTTCCTTTTAAAACGACCACACACAGCTTCTAACAATATATTTCAGAAAAATAAAAGTCTCTTGAATTATTTCTCGTTCACCTTTATTTTTTGTTAGTTTTATTTTAAGCTAAAAACACATCTAAATATGTGTTTTTATTGTTGACGAATTTTGATATTTTTCTTTTTTGGTTTATTGTGTATTTTTAACTTCTTAGGGGTGTCTTTTTTTTTAAATGTTTGCAAGTCCTTCTCTACTCCTTAAAACATTTTAAAGATTTTTAAAATTGATAAATAGAACATGTTAATTTGCTTTCGATTTAAATAGTTTTTATTTTATTTTTATCTACCACCCTGGGCGGTCCGCTGTATTTCGATATTTAAATTTTAATAGGAATATTGGAAATTTTTGTCAGGTGCATTGAGGCTCATGTAAAATTCAGCTGTTATCATTTTTTTGACTGACTGATAAAAAATCAAAACAAAAAAATTCCTTATGAATGATAGCAAGTAGTACAAAAATAGATCGCTATACACAATAATACTCTAACAAAAGTTATGGGTAAAAGTAAAAAAAAAAATATTTCGATGTCACCCTGAAAAAAATCTGAAATCTGTTCGGCAGTGTTTGTTATGGCAGGTAAAACTTAAAATTGTCAAATTGACCTCTAATTAAATTGTAAAGTGAACCGAAACTCTAGGACTGAAAAAGAAATATACTCTTCCTTTGAAACCAGGAAAGAACTGACTGCCATCGTTAAACATAGAAAGGTACAACAACACAAAAACAAGTTCGCTACCAATAAAAATTCTATTTTGTTTATTATCAGGATTTTATTTTTACTTCTAAAAGCCTAAAAGTCTGATTTTTAATTACTCCTAGTTATTTTCTAAATAAAAATTCTTTAAGTCAAATGAAAGCAATTAGATAGATACCTCTATCAATGTTCACACCTTACGTCGAGAATTTACACCTTATAAGCTTGATCGTGTATTTTTTATTTTTAAAGTTATTTACCTTTTTCTGTAGTACCTAAAAATTAGGTATAGGTTCTTCTTTTGTTTATAATCATATCGAAGACATCGAATATCTTCAAAGAATTTTAGTGGTTATTAACACTTTTTTGAAATCTCTTAAAAAAATGTTTCTACTTAATTTAACTTTGGGCCTTTAATGTCTAAATTCTTAAAGAGGAGACAATAATACTTATAGAAGGGCGGCTAAAAAAAAAGAAAAACAGATGGTTTCAACTGAAGGTCTCTACTAAGGCACTAAGGCGATTTTAGTTACCGGTTTTCAAAAATTTCCATATTTTACTATCAAAATGAACTTAGACATCGTAAAATATTTAATTACTTTGAGTTGGTGTAGGAAATTACCTGTGGTGATGCCTTTGCATGCCAGCAGATTTACCTGGACTTTTGATCAAAATTCAAACCCTGGCGGCCAGTGTTTTTATTTTTGGTGAAAGCTAAAATTAAATTATTCAATTTGGCGGAAACCTTGGCCTACTTTTAATCAGATAATTGAGAGAAAAAGAAAAAAAAGTTGAAGCATAACCTCTAATAGCCTTCCATGGATAAGAATAGAAGACAAAAATTATTTTTTTCCCATCTAGATTTAATATGCAAATAATAATTCAAATCGAAGGTTAGCCCTCTGTTACTATAGCAACAATAAAAAATTCACCTTGAACACTGAAGAAAATGCAAAAAAAAAAAATTTTCTTATAAAGAAATGTTACCCAAATTAAATAATATTGATATCGATGAAGTTAATTACTGTTACTAAAAAGTAAAAAGTAAAAAAAAAAGAGGCTTATTACCAAAGTCTTTAATCGAATGCAACCAAGAAAAAAGTAAGTAGCTTGGCTGGCAAATAAGAAATATGTAAGACGCGGAAAAATTGGTTGTTGTTTGTGAGAAATAACGCGCGAAAGGTTTTTATGTTTTATTTTTTTGCTTTAAAGAGAGAAAGTAAATAAGTTGGGGGGAATGGCAGCTTCGCGCATAATAATTTTGAAAGTAAGTTCAAGAAGTTATGTCAGAAAAATTACATAAAGTTTTGACGAAGTTGGGAATTATACTAGAAAGAAATATATATATATATATATATATATGTAAGCATCAACATTGTATTTTATATTGATGAATGTGCCTTTTTATGTGGAATCTGATAAATTAAGTTTTATCTAGTTAATAAGTTTTTTTTTGTGTTTTTAAATTTTATAGTATTGTTTAATTACTATAAAAATGATCCAAAAATCTAAAAAATAATTTAATAATTTGCAGAAAAAATTATAAAAAAAATCAAAAATTTTGAAATGTAGAAATTTTTTTAAAGATGTGCTTGGAATTGTTATCCTTGCAAAAAAATTGATTTCAAAAATCGATTTTCTTCAGTATCCAAGGTGGATTACTATTGCAACAGAAGGAGGTCTTATCTTGTATGTTTTCACGACTGTACTCAATTTTTTTTTTGTTTTATTGAAGATGAGATTCTTGATTTGTAGGCATAATTTCTCAATTTTTTTTGGCATCTTTATTGCATCGATCGTTGGACAAAATATTTTTTCAATTTGTTTTCATTCCATCCTTCACACAGCACTCAAAATGTTTTTTATTTTTATTTTTGGAAATTCGTAACTTTGCTTTATATTTCGTGGGATTGATGAGTTTCGAACCTAAATACTAGACCAAGTCGATAAAAAAACCAGTGAAAAATGTGTTTTAATAATTATATCATTTCTAAACTTTTATTTTATAAAAATATTTTATTTTTGCAATAGTAAAAATAAATTTTTGAAAAAATTTCCACATCACTTAAATAACAAAATGTTGTCTCTCAATATTATTTTTAGATTTGAGAAGCCTTTATTCCTTTTTTTAACAAGTTTTAATAATTATCTGAAAAGTAAAACGTTTACTCGTGTGATTTTAAACGTTTCAGGAATATTGCTGGTACAGCTTTTCAATACAAACCATAAATATATTCATTTGTCATGCCTTGACAGTTAAGGCTGTGGTCCTTTTTCCTTTTGTATGGAATTTATCGACATTTGTCGATCATCATATTAGTAATCAAAAGACGTTTGATGTTGCTTCCCATATTGAACATGTTCTAAGTTAAAATCATATGATTGGTCGATTGTCATACAAAAATAACAATATTTTCAGAATAAATAAATTAGTCTAATCGAAGGTTTTTTTTTCACCAAAACCAATTGCATGATAAATGAAAATATTAAATTAAACACAAAGCTAATATCGAGATATATTTAACATAATCAAATTTTTTCCTTTCTATCTGAATCCAGGTTTTTAATTTCTGGGTAACTGTATCTACGCAAAATACTCGAAGGTATTAAATTTAAAAAAAGAATTAATTTAGTTTAAATTCATTCCCGCAAATATGAAATAAAAAGATTTCATTATATTTTAATGAGGCCTCATTATTAAATATAAAAATTATTATAGTATTTTTTTAGAAAGTAAATTTTATGGAAGTATTTTTAAAACTTTTTACTCTTAAATTAAATATAAAAAAAATTCCGTCATTTGACTTTAAGTGAGTGCAAGTGATGTAAATAAAAAATTAAATGATGAAAACTTCAAAAAAAAAAATAAAATAAAAATATAATTATCTAACACATAGAAAAATGAAAGTTTTAATTTTTTGACATTCGTGAGTAATATTTACGTTAATAAATATTACGTGCTAGTAAAAATACCTTTCTAACAGAAATAGAGATCTTATTTACATTTCCTTTTACTTGTCTGATCAATGATTTAGGATGATTATATTTATTTTTATGCTGAATCAATGAAAAAACAAACCATCTCTAAGATATATTTTAATTTGAAAAGTTTTCGAGTCTATATTAGATTGTTATCACATATCAACAGTGGTAATTTATATCGATATATATATAAAGTACTAGTGCGAATATATATTTTATAACACACCCAATCAATGATGAAAGAAGACTTATACTGAATCCTGATAATCATTACCAATCCACTACTATGCTAAATTTATTGCGTATCTAATCTTTAGATCTTTAACCACTATTTAGCTTAACACTTTTTCAGATGTACACGGCAGATAGATTTCTTAAGATATCTTTTAGGCAAAATATATAGAGAACAAGACCCGAAAATCTTATATGAAAGAAAGAAGTGTTAAATTTAATTGTTAATTCTATAAATTGATAAAATAATTACTAAATGATTTCTTCTTGGAAATTTAAGTAAAGAAATGAAATTCTTCAAGGATATCTAATCAATCCATTTTGGATTTAATATATTCCAAGTAATAAAGTAAACTAGAAAATAAAATTTTTAACATATGCTTGAATTTGAACTCATAGAATTAATAAAATGGTCTGCTTGCCCTTACAGAGAAGGTTAATAGAAACCACATTTTTTAAATAAATAACGATAAAAAGACCAATTGAAATGGAAGAAAACCATGCCAGAACTTAGTATTAGTAGTGTAAAAAAAAACTGCATAGAAAAACTGCAAATTTCTTTTGGACACGTATCCAAAAGAGAACCTCATTCTCTATAAAGGAGTTTTTTCCTCCCTATTATCTACTAAAACAGTCCTAATTTTGTTTGAAGTTGAACTGATTATCGTACATTTGAGAAATGTTGATTATTTACACCAAGGGTGTAACCTTTCGCATGCCATTTAGTTGATAAGCGAATTCAGATGGGTCATATAACTCCTTTTATACATTCTTAACTATGGCTTAGTTAGATAGAAATAAGGATGGAATATATCCAGTAGAGAAAGCAGCTTCATCAATGAAAGAGAGCTACTTTTCAGTCATAACACCTACTTTCTCACGGAAGGCAGCAATGAATTTAGTTAACAAATGACAGTAAAACTCGCCGTCATGACGACTTTCTGCATGAAAATATGAGTAATTTCCCTATTTGGATGGTTTGGCTACCTCTGATTTACATCTTCCCCTAATAGAAAAAATTATTTCTAATATTTTGTGTTATTTCTAATTAGACGCCTTTTCGACTAAGGATTAAAAATGTTTCTACCACTATCCTCAAACATGTGTTGATAGAAAAGAGAACCAACCGAAAGTAGCTTATTTGAATTTCAAACCATAAAGATGACTTTTATATATTTAATCTATAATAAATTCGATCGCTGAGAGAGTAGCTTCATAAGGACCACCATCTCATACATTAGCGTGACTTCAATGATGTTTCCTATTTATATAGAATTTATTGACAGTTATTTCTCAATATATTATATGACTTCAATAAGTTTGATGATCAAAAGTCGCTTTCAACCTTACGCTATCCCTGAACTTAAAGGCAAAATAGATAATAAATGGGCTTAGAATATATTTCAAACAATAGAAACTTCGTATTTTCAACAGTAAATGTTTGTATTAAAATGAAATATAAAAGAAAATAACTATTTTTAACTACAACAATTTCAATTAGTAATTTTAGCCTTCAACTTGTTTATATTTTACAAAATATATTTATTTAGCAAATATACAAAATTTAAGAATAACAAAAAATCAAAATCTAAACAAATATATTTGATTACAATTTATTTATATACACCGACCTTAAATATTATTTAAATAAGGCTAAAGTGCTACAATTCATACAGAAAAATTAAATTAAGTTTTAGACAAAATACAAAAACAAAACTATTAATAGGAAATATTTTAACTGATTTTGATTTAATATAGGAAACAGGTTAAAGTTATGTTATAATTAGTTAGCTTTGATTGTGCTTGTATGACCTTAAAATATAATATTACCTTATGACCCCCTTCGTTGAAATTTGCTGAAATTTTTCACACTATGTTAATATGACATACAACTGCAAAAAAACAAGACTTATAGACTTTTTCGAAATGTAATTATGTAAATTTATCTTGGCAAAGTAGACATAGTCAACTTACACCGGAAAAATTAAATAGTTGTGTTGTATATTTATACCAATTATAAGTGTCCATATATCCGCTTAAAATTTATTTATTTATTTATTTATTTTTATCTTTTTAAATAATTGTCTACACACGTTACCTTCCTATAGCGAACGATCACTATTCTGTCTGTGACCTAAATTATATTCATCCAATTCAATCAAATTGTTGTTTGTGTCAATGCACGAACTTGAACAGACAAAAATAAATAAATAAATATTGAAATGACACAAAAAACAACTGAACAATGATAACAAAATCGTCGATTATAGTTGAAAGTAATAAATAATAATAAATTCAGGGATTAATTAAGATGCACAACTAAAAGCGAAGGTTGTAGCAGCTTTTCAAGGGCCACCTGATATAATATAATTATGCCTTTGAGCTTACCTTTATTGGTTAGGGCATGTGTTTTACAGTATCATATAGGCTTTTTTTTTTGAGTTTTTGTTTTCTTTCCAATTTTTTTTTTTTTTGTTATTATGGAAAGAAAAACAAATATTTGAATTCTCTGTAATGAATATTCATGACAATTATGCAGTCATTTTAGTCAGTTAGTTCACACTTCCGAGTTCTAAATGGTATTTAGGATTTGTTTATTTTACGTTTTTATGTCATTTATTATGCTTTAATAATACTTCACGGTCGAACTGTCAAAACTGAAGTAATATTAAATGCACTATTTAAAATATTTAACGTGCATTTATATTATTGTATTTGGTTCTCATTTAAACATTTATATTTATTTTTTTATTTATATTAAAATAAAAATATGATAATTACAATTAAAATAAAATCGTTGACATTTTATCGTATTGACACATTCTAACTTTGTAAAGGTAATTGGTTTAGGAAAATGTAAATTTATTTTGTTTCTACATATCGGGAAAATGAATTTCCTTGTGTATATCCATAAATGGAGTTTTTGTGCAATATTTGTCTTATATTCAAATTAAAATTCAATACTGATGACAACGGCACAAATCTTCGATATCATGCCATTGTTAAAAGAAATAGTTTAAAATTTTACGGAATTCAGCATTAGTATTACGTAATAAATATAAAAAAATCTGTGATTAAATGTTAAGTTAAAAGCCAGTTCCATATGATTCATAGTTTAAAAAAGACTAAAACCTCTGTTTCATTTTTTAGATTACAAGAATATTCTTATTCAAAATATTTTTTAAAAAACTTATTTAAATTGCTTATTCTCCAGTATTACCAGTAATATTTTTTTTCATTCTACATTCCTTGCGTGAATTGGGAATTATATTAGGTTTTTTTTTGTTTTGCTTTTAATTATGTCTGTTTTTGGGATATCAGGTATAATTATAGATAGAAGCGGCTTCAATCTGATAGCTACACGAGTCGAAATTTTGAGCCACCTTTCCTCTTCGACCTCCTAAATTCAAGTAAAGGACGTTATTCTTACTTTTAATTTTTGCGAGCTTTGCTATATTATGGGATTATGTAGGATATACTTCGATATGAAAATTTTGTCAATAGGAGAAGGAAATCTAAATTAGGGTGTTCTTTATTTATTTTTTTACTCTATGAAAATTTCGATTGACTACCAATTGATTATTATTATTGATTATTTTCCATTCGAAATCCATTTTTATCCTGTTTTCCAGAAGTTATTAAATATGTTCAACAACTAATAGAAAAAACGATAAAAACTGATTTTTGTATGGGAAAACAGTAAAAAAAAAAACGGACAACTCGACTGTAGATTTTTACAATTCAAAATGTTTTGTATATTATTTTCTTTTACATAAGTGAAATTTTGAAAACTAATTATCAATAGCAAGCTTAGCTCTCTTTTTTTTTTCTCTCTCTCTCTCTCATTCAACATCGTTTTTACTAGTTATAAAAATAAAAATGCAGATAAAAAAATACTATTTTTATTTACTCTTTTCAGGTTGTGATTCATTGCAGGAGTTTTTCGCCAAAAAATAATTAACAAAATACCATAAAAATAGTATGCAGACCTAAAACTTGTGATTGATAATGTTAAAATTGATAAAACAAAAAACAAACTACGGAATAATTAATTGTTAACTTTTTTATACTAATAAATATTTCTCTTTAAATATAATTAATAAAAATATTAAAAGTGATAAAAAAACACTGAAAAAATTTGCAAAAAACAAAATAATGTTGTAATTGAAATTTTTGTTTATGTTTTTGGCAAATGTTATATGACAACATCAAAACATTCGTTAAAAATAATTTGTTATTGCAATCGTGTAAACTAAATAACATTTATTCATCATTAAAAATATCATCGAACTTCTTGTTAATTAAATTCTTCTCATTGTGTTTTGAATATAATATTATAAAAATTGTTGGTGCTTTTACTTGGTTCTACACGAAACTGTTGTTAATATTATTATCATTTTTATTCATATCGATTGAACCGGTACAATCTATACAATTTAACCACCGAATTTCAATAAATTATAAATTAAATCACAGACAATTTAATAACTTTATCAAAGTGGAATCGTTAAAAATTAATAATTTTCTTATGAAAAAATGGCTACATCTCCTACACCATCATTAGAATCAATACCGGGTGCTAATTCGATTGGTTCGTATGGTGAACAAAACGATTATTTATCTGATTCTCCATTAACATTAAGTGGTTCATCTCCACCAGTCAGTGATTCAGCAATTTGTGATGATTTTAGTAGTAGCGGTGGCCTAACAACAAGTAGCCTTGAATCACATCATCATCAAATAAATTCATCGTCATCAGCATCATCAACATCATCATCAACAAGTGGTGGTAGTTGTGGTGGTGGTGGAAGTGGTAGTGTTAATAATAGTAATAATAACGTAAATAATAGTAATACAACAACAATCAATACAACAAGTGGTGCAACACGCTGTACTGGCTGTAAAAGTAAACAATCTGATGCTGTTGCTAAATGTATTGATTGTGTCAATTTTTTATGCTCAAATTGTGTAACAGCTCATCAATTTATGCATTGTTTTGATGGCCATAGTGTTTTTCGTATAAATAGTTTTGGTAATTCAACAACAGCATTAAATGGTATTAGTAGTGGCTCATGTTTAGGTGATTTACAATCTAATACAATATCATTGATGTTACAACAGAATCAACAACAACAACAACAACCACAATCACAATTATCTAAATTAATGATGAACGGTTTTGATGGACAATCACAACGTTTTAATATTAATAATAAAGACGATACAATTAATAAATTAACAATGAATTCCTTATTAAATGGACCAAGTACAAATGATGTTTTAACAACAACATCATCAACAACAATAAATTCATCAATTAATAATTCTAATGTTAATAATAAACAAGGATCAACAGCTAGTCAATATTTTTGTACACGTCATAAAAATGAATTATTAAAATTCTTTTGTCGTACATGTAATCAACATGCCTGTAAGGATTGCCTTGTTACTGATCATCCATCTGGTTTACATGAATGTGAACATATACAGGATTCAACACCAAAACAAATTGAAAATTTATTACAAGTTGTTAATGATGTTAGAAATAAAGCAAATGATATGCGTACAATAGTTAAAAATGCTGAACATAATTCAGCTAGAATTCAGGTACAATATCAGAAAGCACAAAATGAAATAAATGAAACTTATCAATTCTTTCGTTCAATGTTAGATGAACGTAAACAGGAATTATTAAAGGAATTAGAAAATTTCTATAATACTAAAAATATATCACATAATGTATTATTAACTAAATCACAGGAACATATCGATAAAGTAATACAATCATGTGAATGTGTTGAACGTGTTACTAAACATACAGGACTTCCAGAAACTTTAATGTTACGTAAACTAATGGATAGTAAATTACAATCATTTACACAATTTATTCAGGAATTACAATCAACATTTGAACTTGATTTTGTATCTAATTATCAAGCAATACAAGTTGGTGTTAGGAATACATTTGGTTATATAAGATCATCAGCTGATATAACAGTACCTAAACAACCACCAATTGCAAGACCAACTAATAATCTATTATCAAATGGTACTAGCCCAATTGGTAGCAATTGTAATATAAATGGACAACAATTATCTACAATTGGTTCAAATATATTAAATGGTACAACTATAAATGGTAATGGTATTGTTGGTGTTAATGGTAATTGTCATACATCAATATTAGAACGTCAATTTTCATCTGTTACATCATCATCATCACAATCATCGGGTGTTTCATCAACATCACCAACATCTGGTATAACAACAAATGGTTCAATTGGTCTAAATGGTTTGACAACATCAAATTTAATTGGTGTTAATGGTATAACATCAACAACATCATCTTCAACAACACCATTTGATACAAATAGTATTATATCAAAACGTTTCAATAGTGTTAATAGCCTTGGACCATTTGTTGGTGATGTCAATTTACAATTAAATCCATATGAAAAATGGAGTAATGGTTGTAATGAAAATATATTTAATAATATATCTGATCAATATATATCATTAAGTGGTACAACAACACCATCAACATTAATTGGTAATAATTGTAATAATGGTTTAACATCAAATCAATTACAAAATGATACAATGATTGATTTATCATCAAAATTATTATCATCGACAATATTTCCACCAAAATCACAAATAAAACGACAAAAAATGATATATCATTGTAAATTTGGTGAATTTGGTGTTATGGAAGGTCAATTTACTGAACCAAGTGGTGTTGCTGTTAATGCACAAAATGATATTATTGTTGCTGATACTAATAATCATCGTATACAAATATTTGATAAAGAAGGACGTTTTAAATTTCAATTTGGTGAATGTGGTAAACGTGATGGACAATTATTATATCCAAATCGTGTTGCTGTTGTACGTAATTCAGGTGATATTATTGTTACTGAACGTTCACCAACACATCAAATACAAATATATAATCAATATGGACAATTTGTACGTAAATTTGGTGCAAATATATTACAACATCCAAGAGGTGTTACTGTTGATAATAAAGGTAGAATTATTGTTGTTGAATGTAAAGTAATGAGAGTTATTATATTTGATCAATCTGGTAATGTATTACAAAAATTTGGTTGTAGTAAACATCTAGAATTTCCAAATGGTGTTGTTGTTAATGATAAACAAGAAATATTCATAAGTGATAATCGTGCACATTGTGTTAAAGTATTTAATTATGAGGGTACATATTTACGACAAATTGGTGGAGAAGGTATAACTAATTATCCAATCGGTGTTGGAATTAATTCAGCTGGTGAAATATTAATTGCTGACAATCATAATAATTTTAATTTAACTATATTTACACAAGATGGTCAATTAGTATCAGCATTAGAATCAAAAGTTAAACATGCACAATGTTTTGATGTTGCACTTATGGATGATGGTAGTGTTGTATTGGCTAGTAAAGATTATCGTTTATATATATACCGTTATGTTCAGGTACCACCAATTGGATTGTAAAAATAAAAATAAAAATTATTTACAAAAAAAAAAACTACAACAACAACAATAACCAATAACAACAAAATGTTACTAAAATAATTTTACAATTGTGAATTCTATTTGTTGTTTTACTACACCTTTAAATTTTGTATATCTTTAATAAGAATATATTAGATTACAACAAAAAAGCAAAGAAAAATAAATCAAAAGACATATTTAATATTATTGGAAATTTATTTTTTTCGTTTCGTCATGTTTTTAAGTTTTTGCTCAATGAATAATTTTGCTTGTTTTTAAACTAAAAGAAAAAAGAAAAACTTAAAGCTAAACTTAAAATAAAAACTGGCGAATATTAAATGAAAAAAAAAAAAAAAACCTGGGAACAAATTTTTTCCTTAAAAAGATTACAATTTCTTTTTTTCCAAATATATAAACGTAAATTTTAATAAAAATGGGAAACCTTTCTACTTTATAATAAAAATAAAAAATAACTAAAAGTAAATGTGGACTATAAAAAGAGGAACAAAATTTAGCAAGGAGGGAATAAAAATCAGAAGAAATAACAAAAAAATAAACATTTCCACTTATTATTAAGTGTATACAGAATTTTTTTTTTTTTACATAAAATAAAAGAAAAATGAACATATATATATATATAAATATTTCCTATTTTTGTTGTCATTAATTTTGATTTTAATAATTAAAAGAACTTTTTTAAAATAGTTAAGTATAAAATTCTAGTTATGTGTATAGCTCTAAAGACAGTAGAAATTGTTTATATTTTGTTTACTATATTTTTTATAATTTAATTTAACTGTTAATACTATTATTTAGTTTTGCATTTAGAATAAAGACAAAATAATTATTGATTAAAACTATTTTTTAAAATTAATGCGAATCACTTAATTTTTATTTTATTATTATTATTATTATTTGATTACTAATCGATTGTTAAATTTCGTTTTGATTTTAGAATTTTCTATTGCTCAAAAATGTTTATAGAAACTTTTAATTTTTATTAATAAAAAAAACTATTTTTTTGACAATAATATGAAATATGAATTTCGTTTTCCGTTTAAAAAAAAATTTTTATTTTTTGTTTTAAGTATTCCCAATCAAATATTGTTACTATAACATAAAAAGTAATGTTAAAAAAAAACTTTTCGATTCGAATATTAATTTCGATGAATGAAATTTCTTGATTAAACTAATTATATATGAAAATAATTCTTAATTTTTCATGTATTTATTAAATAATATGTTTCATTATAGAAATACATATTATTTATTTCTTTTTCGAACTTCAGCTACTTAAAATGATTTAATTAATTAAAAATTATGCATTCAAATATGAATAAAAATTTTATTTTATAGAAAAATGATCTGATACTAATACCAGTTAAGGAAATAAAAGAAATTATTGACAAATATTTGAAGGCAATCATTTTTATTGTTGAGAATAGTTAATTCATTTAAACTAAATTTTTAATTTTTTTTTTTTTTTTATTAGTTTTGTTTGTTTCTTTATTCACATAAACTAATTAAACAATTTCTATTGTCATTTTAATTAAATTATTTTAGAATATTTAAGAAGAAATGCATTTATCGATTAATAATAATTGTATACTGTTTCTTTAAGAGAAAAAAATGAATCTTGTCTAAACAGCTCTCTGTATTTGATTTTAAATATATATCTATATATATATCTACATATATATATATAAATGTATATATTAAATCAAGAATTTTGAATCTTATGCATTTCAGTTAAAGTCTGATATGTATTTCCATAGTGTTATTATAGTGAATAATATATGTCTGTTTTTTTATACTATTATATAATTTTTTTTTTTTTTTGATGTTTTTAAATAAGCGTTTGACATATTTTTTAAGTAATGAAATATTAAGAATTATTAGCTATAAAAATTAGTAGGAACTAAAACTAATTATACTAAAACACAGAAGAAATTGAAGGACTTAAATTTGAATTAACTATATTTATTAATAATTATTATGAATTTAAATAAAAATATTTTAAAATTTTTTAATACAATATTATTAGAAATTTTGATTAGTAGCAAACATTTTTCTAAATAATTGTGACAAAAAATAATTTTTTAATTTAATGTAAATATATATTGCATTTATTTTTTAAAAGAACTTAAAATAAAATATATTTTATCAGCAGCATATAATTATAATAAAAAGAAGGAAAAAATTTTGAATTGCGTTAAAGAATGTTTTTTTTCAGCTACAAATCGCGCGCCATACATTCATCAAAGACAATATAATTTTTTTGTTTTTCAAAATACATAAAAACAGTCAAAATTATTTGATTATTTTAATTTTTTTTTTTATCAAATTTCCAACTAGAAATTTTATTTGTTTTTTTTTTTTTACTATTTTTTCTTATAATTAAATTCGATTTTGTGTGTTAATATCACTACTAATATGAACTAGTTTTGCTATAATGTATATATAGTATATAAATATATATATATATATATATATAAAGAAAACAGAAAAACAACAACAATAAGAATATAAACAAAGATTTGAATACTTTACCTAGTAATAACATTCTTTTAAATAATGCTGTTAAGATATTTTGTAATTATTTTTGATTATGTAAAGAACAAAAATAGGGAACCTATGGACTGACTACTTTTTGTTTAAATTATTTTTATGAAAATTTTCGTTATTCTAATTATTAAGAGATAAATAATAATAATAATACAAAAAAAAACATAGTCTAAACATTTAAAAAGTATGCAAAACCATTAAATTTTAATTTGCTTAAAGAAATAAAATTAATAAAGTGTGCTACTATTTTTTTTTTTTTTTATTTTAATAAAGTTCTAGCTCGTAGATAATAGCGAAACGAATAATTTCTTTATAAAAAAATGTTTTTAATTTTTTGTGTCTATTTATGCTTTTTAACTTGTATTTACATAAATTTTTTGAAATAGATAAAAAAAAAACATTAGGAAAATTTAAAGAATTTGTTTGCTTTTTTTGTACTTAGAAATTTTTAAAATTGCATCTAAATAGGAAAAATAAAAAATTGAATTTTTTTTTCTTTAAATGTTTATCAAGCAAAATTTTTGATAGTTAAATAAATGTAGTTAAGCAAACAAATTCTTATTTCAAAATTATAACATATTCTTTTTTAATTTTTTAACTTTCAAATTTAGTAAAATTTTTCCAAGACTAAAAAATTTCGCCTTTAAGTGCAGCAAAAATAAATGTTAAATAAAAATTAATTAAAAGAAAATGCAAAACTAAAGTTAACATTTGTTATTATGAGTATATATATGTATATATATATATATATATATATATATATATTTCAGTTTTAAGTATTATTATTAATTTCACATTTTATAAAGAAGAAAGGAAAACAGCAGAAAGCATTGTAGCGCACTGTAATAGATATCAGGAAACTTAATATAAACAAACGAAATAATTTGTGGAAAATAATTTGTTTTATAATTATAGTTATAGTAATAATAATATAACAAGTAACAGTATTTTTGATTAAATGTTTAAGAAAAGATTTAATTTTTAATTTTCTTTTTTTATATAAAAAAAACTTCAGTTACTTAAACAAAAAAGAGTATATTTTCGATTAAACATAAAAAAAATATAATCTTATTTTAATGAACGAATGAATTTAAATTTTATCGTTATTATTGCAAAAAAAGAAAAACCAACATAACATAACATAGAAATAACTTGATTTTTTATTATTTATTTAAGATTTAAAAAACTTATATTTCTTGTTTTCTTATTATTATTATTATTATTATTATTATTTTTGATATGTATAATTAAATTAGTCTTTTACAGTAAGTAGATGTGTTGTAGTACTATAAAAAGAAACTATAATTAAAATTAAATAGTATTTTTTTTATAAAATTATTTTCATTTTGCTGCGTAGATTGTTTTATTTTATATTTTTATTTTTCAAACTTAAATATTTGTTTTTAATGTTGTACGTAAATTACTAGATTAAAATTTCAGTTTTTATAGTTATTATTTCAAAATTATGAAATTCAAAACAAACACTTTTAAGAATGAATCATTTTTTTAATTAAGTACATAAAGATTTCTTTTTTTTTTGAATAATTATTTAAGATATGAAAATGACTATTAAAAAAATTATCTCTTTTTTTTGCAAATAATTGAATCAATTTAAAATTAAAGGATCTTAAGGATACAAAATTTTGATTATTTTACCAACTCAGCTAATTTGTTATTTCCGTAAAACAAAAAAAAAATAAATAAATACATATTACTAAATAATATAATGATGGCCCAGTTTCTATTTTTGTTTAATTACATTTTTTGTTTTTTTGATTAGATTTTATAAATGCTAGTGTATTTGTTTATTTCTCGATTTATATACTTATAAACATATATATGCATATTCGTAAAGTAAATGAAATATAAATTTATATTTGCAGAAAAAAAGGATATAAAGAATACATTATATCTTATAAGACCATATTTTATGTATATATGGGTGCATATTAATGAATTTATTATGCAAATTATAAAACCATAAATATGCATTGCATATATAAATTGGTAACTTAGTATTATTTTTGCGATTTCGTTTGTTTGTTTTGTTTTCATACTTCTTTGATAATATTATTATATTTTTGTATTTAAATTTAATTATTTTTTTTTTATATTAAATTTAAAAAAAAAAAATAAAAAAAATTGTTTTTGTTAATAAATTACAAGAGTAAAGAAATTCATTAATAAAAGATTAAAGAAAAAAAAACAAAATTTTTCTTTTGTATTTTTATTTCACAAAATTATTTCCTTTTTTATTTTAGATTTGTCAATTTGTAATATATTTGATATTGAACATTTATTTTTTGTGTGTGTTTGATTTTGTTTGCAAAATTTTGTATTTAAATATTTTTCAATTTGATTGAATTTATGATTATTTTTCTTTATTGGATTTGCAATTAATTTAAAAACATTTTAAGGTTTTTGAAATAACTTACAGCACATAGAAGCAATTTATAGAAAAAAAAACTTTTTTTTTTGTGTTTATCTCGAATTTGGCAATGAAGTTAAATTTCAAGAAATATCTTTGTATGAATTCTATATCATAAAAGCTCAAACACAATGCACAACGTTGTGGAGCGGAAGCGGAATTCATTCGGAATTCTACTTTGCTGTCACCACTTCCGCACACCATAATAGAAATTTGATTTGACACTCAACTGGTTAATATTTACGCTTTTTACTTTAACATGTATCTCAAAAATTATAATTTTTGGTGTTTAATAGCTAAAAAATACCAAATTTAAGTGAAAAGTTTTTCATTTAGTTTAATATATCTGTGGTTTTCTATTTAGTCCTTTTGATAAATAATTCGATTTTTGATTATCTTTAAAAAAAAACTGAATACCATACATGAAAATATTCTTAATATACTCAACCTGTTATTTTTTTTATTTAAAAGAAAAAACAAAATAACCGACGATTGACAGCTCATTATTTGCCTACCAATTGTTGCTACTTATTATTTTGTATCAAATTCACAGGAAAGAAAATATCAGAAATCAATACTTCCATTGTGGTTTTGTTTTTTTGTGTGTTCTTTTATAAATATTACACAATATAATTAAATGAATTTTTCCATTATATTTTTTAAAATTTTAGTGTCATAATTATGGTTCCACTTTGTTTAAAAAATTATCAACTAAAAGCAAAAGTGAGTTCAGTATTTACTTAAAGCTCTCCTTTTTTAGTATTATTAATTAGTCTTCACAGGTGAACGTTCACCTGATTCCCATCATATGAAATCTTGGGTTCTAGGGCTTAAAATATATTTGCTTCCTTCTACTCTGAAATTTAGCAATTAATATTAATGAGGCCAATTGTATTAATAATTTCATGTACTGATTGTATTTAAGTGTCGTTTCATTTTTTTTTTTTAAAGAAAAATATCAAAGCTATTCAGTGAGAAGAAAATTACCAAAATTAAATTTTTATATCAGCTTTCAAGTATCAGGATATCGATTAATTTGTGTTTGTTTAAAATTATACAAGTATGAACTTTAAAGTATCTTAAGTAGGGTAGTTAATTTTAGCTTTTAAAGTCTCAAAAAAATATTTTTGTTTTGTTTTCTACTTTCTTATGTTTAAATAAGAAATATCCTATCTTTAATACATTCCGATTCTGCGTTGGTTTCTTCTAACTTCTAGGAGCATACTTTCAACATACTTTTTTTTAAATAACTTTTTAACAATAAATTTATTTTAATTCAACTAAATTTCTCAAATAAAAGTTATTTATATACATAAAAAAATATTTTATTAAAATATAATTAAATATTTTCTTATTTACATCACCATTCAAAAACTTAAAAAAAAAATTTATCAGATTATTACTTTCAAACACAAAACAAACAAAAAAATAAAACTTTGACTTTAAAGTTCAATTCAATTTAATAATAATAAAATCAAAATTATCCTTTAAAAACAGTCGTAATTATTTTAATGATTTTCAAAAATATCTAAAAGTCCATTGACCATTTAAACAAAGAATATATATTCGTATATTCGCACAGGGGTCAAGAAAACTTATATACTTTAGCACAAATAATTAATGAATTTGAAATGCAAAAAAAAAAATTAAAAATTATTTTCAAGCTCAAATATTTCTATCAGCTGACTTGAAGTTAATTTCTATCAATATCTTAACTTCCGTAAGACCATAATTAAGAGGGGGTTGACTGAACTTAAGTTTAACTTTTAACCAACCGAGAAATTTGGTTTATTTCATTCAAATTTTGGGCATTTAGTTATGTTTATTTGGCTCTTAAATCACGTAATATTAAAATACTCGTATCTCAGATTTCAGAATTTAGATAGTAACGAATTTTCTTTTTTTTTACGACTTATAGTGGTTTTTTTTTAGTTGTGTATTACAACAACTTTTTCTTTTTAAAACTCAAATAAGAATGCTAAAAAACGTAATTTCAATGATTGTCCTGATATTTTAAAAAAAAATAATTAATTAAATAATTTGCAAGCAAATTTCATTATTTGAGGCTTCTTTGATATTTCGACTCTTTTTGCAATAAATATGGCTGTGCTGAAGTTTTCCATATATTTCTCGCTCTTCTTAGCTATTTAGTCTATCTAGACCTGAGCTGAATGTAAAAGGACAATGCATACAAAAACTGATCCTGTAATTTTTCTAACATTGTCATGAAAAATCTGTTCGGTTTGTTGTTTTTGTAGTAATAGAAAAAAGAAGAACAAAACTTGCCATTTTTGAAAATTCTGAATAAATCATTACTTCTTGTTTCAGTTTAAACAAAAAAATATCTGAAAGTTTGTTCAAGGATGTTATCTAAGATCTTCGTTCTGTTAATTTTCTGTATCAGAATCGATAATTCGCTTTATTATTACAAATTTCTAACATCTCAAAGTCCTTTTATGTTGCAAGAATTAATTGAAATAAAACTCAGAGCTTAGCACAAAATAAAAAATAATTTTGCATAAATTTCTTTTGTGTTGTTCACATATAAATACATTCGTAAAATAATCATTGGAATTGGAATTTGTGCCCTGCACATAAGAAATATCATCAAAATGAGAGAAAGAATATCGCTTCAACTCCATTACAAATTTTGGGCACCATTTGGGAATGGCGGACTAAAATATGCAATCAATGTGGAAAATGACAAGAATAATTTTAGATTACTATCAAATAGCTGCACTGCATTATCTGTTGTCAAATATTTTTTTTTAAAATAATTTACTGTAGCTGTTTTTGTGATTGAAAATAATAAAATTTAATTTATAATTGTAAATTATATTAATTTTTTGGAGTTATTATTATTTAACACAATTAAAAATTAAAAGGTATGAAATATACTATATAATGAGAAATTATTAAATATCTAGTTAAATTATATATAGATTTTATTATTTTTTATTTAAGACATAAACTACACCAGAAGATAATCAATTCTGTTTCTTTTTATTAAAAAATTAATTTTCATTAAATTATTTTAAAATAGTGAACGATAGCTTACATCTTACATCGAGGGTAAGGAAAAAATAGCAAAATTCGTTTATTTATTGCCAGCTATTGTCTTTAAATCATTGCCATTATTTTGAAAATTTTTTCATATAAGTGAATTGTTTTTATTTATAATTTGGGTATGGTAATTAGGGAATAATACAAATATTTATGTGTGTTTTTGTGTTTGCAGATATATGAATGAATGTTTATAATCTGATTATGTATATTCATATGATATAAAGTATTTTTCCAAAAATAATCGCAACTTATTAACACGCAGGTTAATAAGATTTCATTTCAGTTCAGAATAATAACTATAAATGTTAGCAGTTATTTTTTGTATAAATTAAATTATTTAAAATGGATTAAAGCTTATACTATTTAGAGGTTACTCTACTTTCAATTTAAAATCTAAAACACTAAATTCTATTACATTATTTATAAATATATAAAAAATTTTGTTGTTTTTAATTGAAAATAAATCTTATCTTCTTAATAATAAAAACATGCTAATACTAAATTTCTATGTGCTTATTTTTATTATTAACAATTTAATAATAAATAAAATGTTTTTAATATTCATTTTTAATTTCTTTACTCTTGCATGACTTTAATAATGTGTGGTATTAAATATATTTAAACATTCCTAATTTTTGTCTGAATTCTAGTCATTATTTCTGTGTTTAACTTAGATTTTAGTTAAAAAAAAATTTTTTTGTAATAGTTAATTTTAAATTAATATAAAAGATATTAAAAAACTTAAAAAAATATATATATAAAAGTTTTTTTAGCTACATGTCATAACTCATCAATTATTTTTGTATGAACTAGTAGCATAGTAAACTGTAAGGACTTATGCATAACAATCTTTAATAAAATTTGAAAAAAAAAAAACAACAACAAAAATAAAAATAAATATTAAATGTGTATTATTGCAATGCACAAAAGGCATTTAGGGAATTTTTTGAAAATATTTACCTAATAAGACAATTATTAAAATTTACAAGTAGTTGTATGTATATTTAAATTACTCTAAATAATAATTCTTCATTTTTAAGATTAAAATTAAAATAGATTAAAATTAAAATAGCAAAAAAACTGTGTGACCAAATTCTATTTAATAAATTATTTTAATTTGCCAACTACTTCCCTTTCGTATTTATTTTATATTATTACCCAAATTATTTTTTTTGTCCAATAATTATATATTTTTATTTTATGTGTTTTACAAAAACTCCTGCTTTTTAAATATAGTTATTTTGTTTTTTATTTTTCCGTAAAACTGCAAACAAAAAAAATATAATGTTAAATAATCAACACTCTAAAATGAATGATTAAAATCAAACAGCTAAAATATATCTGTCCTTCTAGAATTTAAGTATAAACGAGGGAAACATGTTCTTATGATTATTAAAATTAATAATTTTGCTTGTAAGCAATTTTTTAAATCTTTAAAAGCCAAAATTTGTATCAATCTTAAATGCTTTCTATATTAAATGTTAGTAAAAAAGAAAAAACCTTAAAATAAAGTGTTAGATTATCGGAACATAACTATTTAAAACCACAAAAATAATAACTAAAATAATAAACTATCCAGCTAAAATCCAATAAAATCATAATAAGATCAGATAAATCATAAACATAACATATATCGTCAATTTAAGCAGATAAAATTAACTTAAAAATATATAAATGTTTGCTTTAAACATATCCAAAATAAAATATATAAAATTAGTTATGTAAATTTAAAAATGATTGCCAAATTGTGGGTATTTCTCTTTAAAAATATTGAAATGAGAAATATAGTTTTTAAAAATAATAATAAATATAAATTAATAAGAACGTGATTCCAAATTTCTAACATTTGTAAATATATATATTCAAAAAAAGAAGTGTCAAAACACTAGATCTTCATTAACTTGCTCCTTAAAACAGACTGAAACAATTTAATATTTAGACAAAAAAAAAAAATACAAGATTTTATTGCACCGTTACTATTTGAAAATCTAGGGACCATCTTTATAGGTTAAATTTAAAAAGAAAATTCCAAAAATGTGCACCACCCAAAGCAATTTTAACTTTTTTTTTAATTTTTTACTCATTTTAAATAAAAGGGATTTCTTTTAGCTTCTTATATTGGTTTTAAGTTTTATTTTTCTTTGCTAATAAATATCTTTAATTTGTTTTAGTAATTTAATGACTATCAAAAATTTCTATTACTTTGCACTGAATAATTTTTTATATCTCGGTAATATAGAATTAATTTTTATTTTTTAACAAGATTACTTAAAAATTTATTCTTTAAATTCCTGTCAATATATATATATATATATATTTTTTTTTTGAGAAAAAAAGAAAAAAAAATCTAGGTCATTCTTTGAACATTCTGAAAAGTCATAAAACTTTTAAAATTCCTGAATGAATTCCGAAAAACTTAATTGCTAAAAATCACTTTGCAAAATCATCAATCAAGCTTGAAGCTTGTGATTTGAAATTCTCTGTTAGAGGGGACTTTTAAAAGGAAAAATTACATATATAAAAGACATACTAAATGGAATAATCACTGGACAAAAATACCATACTTAAATATTTGCCTACCTTTGTAAAAAAATTTTTTCTTCTTCAATTTTTTACTTAATGTGAACATCCTTCGTTTTGGCCTTTATTTGTGTTATTTATGTTGTTTGTTTTTTAATAGTATTCAGTGGAATTCTATGCCACTGTTTCGTCTCATACTTTGACTCAGGTCAAGTGTCGGACTCATATTTCATCCCTAATCAAATTTTTATGTAATTAAATACGTCATTTTGATTTTATGGCTTTTACCTTGAAGCATTTTGGGTGGCAATCTTGGAGAAAATTTGATCTAGCAAAACTGATTAAAATAGAGTTTCTGTTTTCCTTTTTTTGTGCTTTACAGCAGCCGTTTAACATTAATAAAGGTAGAATATTTTTTGTTGTTTTCCGAATTAGAAGAAACTTATTTTAGCTAATAATAAAGACTATAAAAAAATTTTTTTTATTGACCTTTAAAATATTTGCAATTCTATGTTTTTGAATTAGGAAATTAGGCTAATTTTATTTTATTTAGAATTTTACATGGTTTTAAATTTTACGGATTTAGGAAATGGTGTCCACATTTTCAAAATTGTCAAAAATAAAATATTCATTTTATTAAATATTGAGATTTAAGACTATTCTTAAGTTTCATAGCTGATTGATTGGGGATTGATGGCTAAACCTCTCTTGGTAGTAACAATGGTTGTCTTAAAATGATAAAAGTTATTTCAAGGTTCTTTGTAATATATTGAATCAATTATTGATAATATTAAACAATCTAAAGTATATAAAATTCTATTCCTGATATAATTACTGATTTAATCGTAAGAAGCTTAATAATATTTTTGGGTAAATTTTCTAATTAAAGCTTTTCTAAAGAACCCATACCTCTGTGTTCATAACACTGCCAGCTAACTGAGTTCGGAAAATTAAATTTTTAAGCGAATCACTAACACTTTGAAAAGTTTAGATTATTATTATTTATATAATCTTTTTGTTGGTTTAATTATTTTTTAGGATGATGGTAATCATTATTATACTTTCTCTTTTATCTCCTTCTTAAATACTTGCTTAAAAAAATTTCAAGAAAACAAGTTGAAAACTGTTTGAATTTCAGTTTGTGACATATATTGAAATCATATGCTAATTCCTAAATTAAAAACAAATAATACATCCCATTATGTTTCAATTTTTTGTTTATTGTTAAGAAAATTTTCATCTTTAACATAAATTTAAGCTAAAATTTTTTCATAAAATGCAATCACTTTAATGACCAATTTGTTACACTTGCTTTTTTTAAATTACCATCACTTTAAATACTGTTTCCTCTCTAGATATTTGAGTGTCTTTTTTACTTCACAATTTAAACAAAAAAATTATTTTTAACTATCCTTTGGATTAAGTTTTGCTAATCTCAGGAGGTTCTTTTTGGTAATATTTTTAAACCCAGTTGAATTTTTTAAAAGTTTTACTTATTATTGAAGTTCTTAATGAACTTTAATAGGATAGTTGTGTAAAATATAATTTAAAGGATTCAACATTTTTATCCTTAAATAATAATTTTAATAAAACATAATTTTTTATATCATTTTATTTATTCTATGCTTCTCTTAAAGCAGATATATTTAATCTTTTTCCAAATTACAAACCAATTGAAGAAATACACGCTTCTCAATTTAATTGAATATTCATTTTGCAATATTGCAAACTACATCTCATAAAAGTCTACATTTTAAGGATATTTTAAGGGAGCATAGAAAAAATAAAATAAACTTGAATGTATGTATTTTAAAACTCCCTCGACTGATGTTAGCCTACTTTCAAATGATTTCCCAATCTAATCGATTTTTTATTATTTGTAAAGGTAACAGGAAATGCTTATAAAAGCAATTTTTTTACATAAATATAGTTGAAGGCCTGTAGTTTTTATTGCTGATATTTCATATTCTATGAAATGCATTTTTCTTACTAAGTTCCGAAATTGAAAATTCCAACGTATCCAATAAAATATAAATAAAACGTAAACTATTTGAATTTCTTATAAAAAGTAATTGAGGTTTTTATTTATATTATTCTAGAATTTGTGGATCCTTCATAGTAATCTTATATGCACATATGTAGTGGGTATTAAGAGCGAAGATTCTCTTAATGTACTTTAAAATTAGATGGAATATATTTATTTTTTTATTTATAAAAGTTTTATGATTATTTTCTATTTAGCCTCAAAGTATGCATTGAAGCAAAAGGATAAAAACACTTTTAGTTTTAATATTTTTTGATTTCTTTAACGACATTTATTTTATATTAAGTTACTAATCAACTATTAGAGATTTTGAATTGCATATGATTAGTATTCTTAAAAATTGCTTTTCTTATTATTTTTCTTTACTTTTTAAAATATTTTTTTAGCAGAATTCAACACTTTTATCAGACTTTTTTAAGAGCTTGAAAGCAAAAGAATATCAATTAAATATATTGTAATAAGTCTTTCTGGTTAGGTTAAAAAATTTCAAATACAAAAAAGGAGAATACAAAACATAATAAAATAAAAATCACACGGTCACAACCCTACTGATAAAATTGTAAGATTATTAAACTGTGAACTAAAACTTTCGCATCGTAATAAAGTAAAAGACGAAGTGCTACTATACACACGTAATATCGAAGTATTGACATAAAAAAGTACATATTAAATATTTTACAGTGGTTATATTTATCAAAAATAAAAATATAAATTCTAAAAGCTAACAAAATGTCAGAATATTTGTAGCACTTAATTCTTCGTGTATATTTTACTCAATTTTATTCACTGCATATTTTTTGTTATCTTTATCGATACATATTTCTAAATTTAATTTGCTTAATTGTTATTATACATTATAATTAAAGTATTAAAAGATTAAAAGGAGTTTTTGATTTATTAATTTTCTTTTATATAACATAAATGCTTGGGAGGTGTTTATAATACATACATTTAGTTTGAATACACAAAGTCTTCTAAAAATCATTAAAAAAAAGTTAATGTCACACATTACATGACCTAAATACTAGATAAATATTTCAAATTTTATCTAATATAATCTAATACTATATTACCAATTGAATATATCAACTGAAACGAACTCCAACGTACTACATGTAGTGGATAGGGCGTAATATATTGTCAATTAACTAATTGTAAAAATTATAACTTTTCTACATTTTCTAAGGTCACATATACTTGTATAAGTCTTAAGAATGAACAGCACTGTGTTTCCTTTTTTTTCTTTAATGATAATGTTAATAATTTACAATCCATGTAAAATAAATTGAATTAAAATTATAATAATATGAGCTAGTCAGTATTTTATTATTATATAAAAAAAATAATTATTAATACTAAGACAAGGTTTTTGATTTTTAAAAGTTTTTCTTTTGTTGCAAATGAAAAATTTTTAACTAGAATTTTAGCTATTTAAAAAAAATAATTGGAGGGGTCGAGTATGCGTCTAAAAATTGGGTTAATACTATGTTAAAATAGATAAAATAAACTATAAATAATGTAGTTTTAATCTTAAAAATAAAAAAACAAAAAAAAAAGAGAAAGAGAGAGAAATTTGTTTTTTTCCTGAGAGGTTCTATTTTGAATACTTTTCTATGAAAAACAAAGGAAAATTAAAAAAGTTTAATGTTAAAATTAAATTTACTTTAAAAATCTTATAATATTAGTAAAATTAATAAAAATGTATTGCATTTAATGTGCTTCAGTGTTATTCGCTTCAAATAAAATAAAACAAAAAAACAAGAAACTAAAACAAAAATATAGAATATAAGAAGTGTCTTTAATTTGTTTACGTAAGCGTAAGTGATACTTTTTATTAGAATATAATTAAATGTTAATGCGCTTTATATAAGTTATTATCAAAAAATAATAATAACTAATTATTTAAATAAAAGGTTGTCCAATATACTTAGCTACTTAGGTTTCAATGATTTAAATATTTTATATGATTTCCTTATTGGTTTTTTATTTTCCCTTTTTTTTCTATTTCGATTCAACTGTTATTATGACACCATTTTTATAATAAATTTGAAAAAAGAAAAAATAAAAAAAAATTGCAAAAACAAATAAAAAAACAAAACTAAACATAAAGAAGCATTATCTCTGCTAAAATAATTTTTAATAAATAATGTTATTAATATTAAATTTTGCAACACTGACAATTATTATGTAATAAGTAAATTGAAACAAGTGGCAAAAACAAGAAAATTATTTAAAAAACTAGTCATATCTAAATGTCGTCTTTTAAAAATGGGGAAAAAAGAGTTAAGAAAAAAAATCAATTATTATAAAAACCCGAAAGAAATAAATTAAAAGTTTTTTGCTATTGCTATGCAATTGTTATGCACAATAAAATGTTTTACAGAATAAATCATATATTTTGGTAAACTATTCTTATCTATATAAAAAAAAGGAGTAAAATTTAAAGAAAAAAATAATTCTGTTTTTTTTTTTAAAAAAAAAAAATCCTTTTTTTCTTTTAGATTAGATTAAAAGAAAAATGCTTCTTGTATTTAAGAATAAATTTTCTGGAACTGACTAACATATAAAGAAGAAAAATGTGAATGTGAATGGTAAACACAATTATTTTTTGAATACAAAAACACAAAAAAAGGAGAGAAGAAAATAATCATGAAATATTTTATAAGTAAATATTATTATTGCGTGTATTTTATAGGGAAGTGAAAAAATTTAAGTTATTTTACAGGCAAATAATCTTATATGCTATACTGAAATTTTGCTTTTTTAATCTTTGCTGTTTTTAGCGATTATTTAAAATTATTAATGATTTTAAAATATCATAATATCACTACTATATTTTTTATTTTTCTGAATTCTATTACCTTTTACGACTATAAAACAGTGCAATACACAACATAATTTTTGTCATGTATTGATTAAGTGGAGTATTTATACAATGTGCATACCCAGATTGATAGAATTTGTTTGATTTCTACGAAATTTTAAAGCATATTTAATATCTAAAATCTAAAAAAACAATTTATTTATATCTAATAGAAAATGCAAACTTTTGTATCGGAAATTTTTCGTTATAAATTTTGTTTTGCTCGCAAATATACAGATAGTACTTTGTGTAATAAAAGTCCAAAATACTAAACACTGTTGTTTATTTTGCCTTTCATTTACTATTACTAATCATTTTTCCTAAGCCCAAAAAAAGTAAAAAAGAAAGCTACAGCGTAATCAAATTTGCGAATTTTTTAATAATAATTCTTAATTTAATTTTCTATTTCCTTTATAAAATTATCCTTCTAATTTGTTATAGTTTATTTTTTTACTTTGCCTGTAAAAAAAATTTACGGATTTCATAATGGAAAAAAGTAACAACAAAAAATAAATAAAATCAAATCAAAGTTTAGTTTTTATTTTTCAAAAAGAAAAATACTGTCCATATATATATTAATATTTCATGAAATTTTGGGAATAAAATTTTACTATGCATGATTGATTTTAATTATCGAAATGTTGAATAAAAAGAAATTAATTATGAAAAACAAAAAAAAATTTATAAAAAAAGGGATTTTAATTAAAAATTAGATTGTTAATGTTTGCAAAAATTGAATGTAAGATTTTCGAGTGTGTTTTTATTATTAAATCTAATAGTTATTCAAGTAAGCTACTTTATAATAGTTTAAGAATGTAACGCTATTGTTGCTAAAAAGAAACCAAAAAAAAAGAAAGAAACCAAATTAAGGTCGTTATATGTTATCAGGAGATATGTGAACGACCAACTAAAATCAAGCATCTTCTTTATTAATATTATGTTTTTAATTAATAAATTATGAACTAAAATGGAGCTGTGAAGTACTTAAAAAAACCCATTTCTCCATTTGCAAATAAAAAAACTGACACTCTAAAAGACTTGAAATAAATAAATAAACAAAATTATTGTTCTACTCTTATATCGCTATCTATATTTTTAATAGTGTTTTTTATTAACTATTGATTTATTATTGTATGTCGTAGTTGATTAACAATATTAATTATTATTATTATTATTATTATTAACAATGAATCGTATCAATATTAATATTATATTTATATTGACATAATATTTAATGAATATAAACATTAATGTTATTTTTAATACCAGTATTAATAAAAATAAATCTTAAAAAATTTCACAAAAAAAAAAAACATATTTTTAAATATTAAACGTGTTGACTTGAAAATAAAAAAGAATCGCAAATTAAAATCTAATTGAGTAAAAAAAAACAAAAAAGGAAAATTTGCGATATTAATTGAAAATATTTAATGTATTTAAAAACAACAAAAAAAAAAAACAAAAACATTTTAAATCATTTAACATATTTGTTTTAAGTGTTTTCAAATATTTTCATAATTATTAATATTTTTACACATAAACAACACAATCCATAATTAATTTATTTCTAACAAAAAGAATGCACAAAATATAAAAACTGAAATGAACAAAAATTAAAAATATAAACTTCGTTTTGAAAATTATGTTTAAGATTATGTCTATTAATAAGTTAAGTTATGTTAAGTAATATTATTTAGATTTGAAAATTTTATATATTTATTTATCAATGATTATTAAATTATGTGGTTTTTTGAATAAATTTGTTTTTATTTCCTATGATTTACATACATGTATTTGTGATACTAAAAGTAAAATTGATTTCATGGTTATACATGTCATTGAGAGCCTTAACCAGGCTAAACGAAACCTGAGATACTTTAATTGGATTTTTTTTCTATTCAAAAATTTTGCTTATATATATTTATTTGAATTCTTTTCTTACTTAAACGCCTATTAACTTTTTGTTATTTAATTTGAAGCTCCTAAACAACTTACAAAAGGCATAGTTTTCGAAATAGGATTTAATGAATAAGCTGGAGTTCTTATACAAATATGTCTGGAGCCCTCAATAGTAAAATAGATTGAAGATGCTCAAACGATGTTCAAGTATACAATATTAGCCACCCTTTTATGTTGTTGAATTAGGTCAAAATCTTTATTTGAAACAACTCGGCTTGTATTTTGTTGTTTTTATTATCCTTTAAGAAGTTTTTCTTCTAACGCATTCCAAAATGTATGTATATTATGCCTGTGCAAATTACACTCTAAATAAGTGAAAATAAAAATTATGTGAAAAGAATTAAAATTCGCCCACAAGCAGGCAAAAAGAAAGAACTCTTTTTAAACAAATTGCAAGGACAGAGAGGGAAGGAAGTGAAATCAAACACGTAAATCTATAAAATTTTATTTTGTTCTTAGCATTCTAACCAGCAGTATTAATAACTTTCGGATGTCAAGAAAATAATTAAGTTATTATTTATCATTAAAGTCAACTTGTATACTAATATCCTAAAATACTAAAATTATTGGAAAAATACGTTTTTCTTCTCATTTAGCTTACAGCATTACTGGTTAAAATTTTTGCTATGAACATTACATGCCAATATTTTACTTTTGAGACTTCCATCTTCTGTGATCTTGAAACGTACGTTGACTACCAAAGTACTAAACCTGGATATACTATGTAGTATATTATTATTCCCTGAAGTGACGTTTACGCTAGTTTCGAAAGAGTAGTTAGATATTACCTTATCCTTTTTTCTTAATTGGATTAGATGTACTTAACCTTTTTTGACATTCAATTTTTTAAATAATTTATTTTAACTTTTAATTCAAAAATAATTCACTAAGTATATTGTCCTTGTATCTTTCAAAGATAAAACAATCGTTAACACAAAAAGTTCTCTTTTGGTATTATTGCCAAGTTTTATTTTAATCCTAAATTCTATTTATCTTAAATGTAATTAAAACAACTTTAAGTTTTTAGCAATTGTTTACGACTAGATTTTAATTCATTTCTATGCTTTTTAACAGTCTTAACTTTTTGTGGCTATCATTTTGGAATATTAATGGTATATAATTTGAGATAAATATGAAATTTTCAGTTTAAACTTTTCTAATCGTAGAGGCAAGCTGTAAATTGTTTAAAATGTTTTTCAATTTATTAATGTAGGCTTATCTTGAATTTAGATTAAACAGTAAGGCCTTTTTTTAAAATAAAATTTATTACAGGGTAATAATAAGAAGGCAACAACAACAAAAGTAATTTATTATAAAAACCATAAAAAAAACATAAACTTTTGAAATTTACACGGCAACAATTGATAACTAACTCTGAAGGATTCTTCTAAATTCAACAAGTATTGATTTCCTAAATGAAATTTCTTGTTTGTTTGTCCTGTTTTGAAAAGTTATTTAACTAGACCAGCAAATCAACAAAACACATTTCTATCTTTAAAGCTATTTATATCGATAGTAAATGTGTCCTTAAGAATGGATCAATCTTATTTCCCGATGAGACCCATTTGTATAGTGATACAATTCGCAATCAATAAACATTGATTTATTCATGAGGTATTTTGCTGAGTTGTGTCTCCAAGGAATGACTTAATGTTGGAATCGTCTACTATCCTTCAGGCGATATATACAATTCTAACATTAAAATCGTTTTAGTTAAAAGAAAAAATTTTTAAGAATAATTTAAAAGGATTGATTTAACTACACTTTGATTAATTACAAATTATTGATGTAGAATTGTTTTTGAAGCTCTGGGATCCTTTTATCTAGTACTTGGTTAGAATAGAAATGAAAATTTATTTTTCTGAATTTTATCTAAGCTAAAAAAAAGCTACATATTTAATTGTAATTGAGAGAAATAGTAATAAATTATTTTGAACAAAATCCTTGTGTTCCGGATGTGCCCGGAAATTTCATGTTTAATGCAAAATTTAATGAATTTCTTGTATTTTATTATAAAACTAAGAAAATTGTTACATTGAAAATAAATTCTGTAGCTAAAATTAGCTCATAACCAAATTTTAGGAAAATATTGTTGATGCTGTTTTAAATAAAATTCAGAAAGTATTTTGATAAATACTAGCAAGGCAAATATTTCAAAGTATTTTGGATCATAATTCTTGAAATAAAAACAAAAGCCTTTATAATAACTCTAGAAACCCTAGAAGTCGAATTATTACTAAAAACAAAATAAATTAAACTTTTAAATTCATTAGTTAAAAGAAAACTTTGTAAAACTCTTTTTGGTATTTATTTTCAGAAGTTGGCAAAGCTAAAGCTTAACTTTAAGACTAACTTTTTACGTTTTAAAAATATTATAATAAAATGTTCTTTTATAACTTTATTTAAAATAGTTAAATTGTTATTATTGGTTGTGCTTTTGTTTAATGTAAAATTATATTCAAGATATTTCTTTTTATTTAAAATTCTTTATAAAACTAGTATTAATAAAAATTTGGAAGGACTATTATGCAATTTCTTCATAAATTACCATTTTAAGTATGTTTCACATCAGCATTGCGTGATAATCATCGGTTGTTGAAAGTTGCAAATTGAGTGTTTTATTTTTCTTAAGGTTAGTTAATGTCGACTCCCCTAAAATTTTATTTAGGACAAAAAGGAACATTAATGGTTAATCAAAAGTTTAGGTAATGAAATTATATTTTTGTTGTTTCTCTTTGTTATAAAAATTTTTATTTTAAGTAAAATATTTTTAACACATGGTGAATGTTTTTCAAAAGGCCTAAATAAGGGAAAATAAAATAAATAGAATGAATAGTAAAATCTTTACTTTTTGTTAGATGGATCTGATTTTAATTTTAATTTCAAACAATATATTACGTATATTATTAAGCGTTTAATATATACAAAATATTCAATTTATTATTCAATCAATCTCAAATGATTTGGAAATAAATATTAAAGTATTGTTTTTTTGATAGAAACCAGAGGTAATAAATATTTTAAGACATAGTATCTATCTTCAATTTATATCTGTTCACCAAATAGGGATTTATCTATTGTATCAGACTTTATTGAATACTAAGGCAAAATAGTTTTCTAAGTATATATGTATTGAATTCATCATTTAACAAGTATTCTGCCATTAAATTATACTATAACTAGTTATATTGTTTACTTTTAAAATGTATCCTGCTTTCAATTTTATTTTAGACCGTTTTGTGTTTGTGTAGGTTTTTTACATTATAAGAATGAAATTTTAGGTGTTCAAAATAAAAATTAATCTAGAGCTTTATGAGAAACTTAATTAGCTTAAAATGGTTAAATTAGAAGTCCTTTTAATATCAGTGTTTAAATTAACGACAGAGATTTAAGATTTCTTTCTACTAAAAAAAAACAATTTTTGTTCATTTTTCTATGTTTCATAACACAGTATTTTCTTTTTAAAAACCAACTTTGTTAAATTATACTATAGCAAATTACAGATCTGCCATTCGATAAGGAATAACACCTATCAATTTACTGCTTGATTGTGTCGTCATTTTTTTTTTTTAACTCTGTGTTCCAGGAAGACGAGACAGGAATAAGTTTACATAATCTTTTAATTTAAAAAAGAGACTTTGGAATAAATTTTTCTACACAATACGTCTGTCATGGTACATTATAGATTTGTTAATGCTAATAGAAAATTTTGATCTCTCTGAAATGAACACCTATTGAACTGATTTTCCAATTTGAATAATCCTTGAAAGGCTTAAAGCACATATTTAATTTATATTTGTATGTGTACAAATGTTGAGAAATTCAACGTCCTACACACTATATTAATAATCTAATGTTGGCGTTTTTTATATTCAGCCATATATTCAAAAAGTAAGAAAATTTTTATGTATTTAAAAAAATATTTTTTTCTGATTTGGCCTTGAAAGCGCGTAGCTATTCTATCGAAGAGATCAAAACGATTTCCTTGCAGTATTCTTTTTAGTTTCGTGAATAGTCAGAAGTTATACACAATCCTAAAGCTGGCAAATAAGTTAGTTGTAGAATGGTATGAGTATGAGTCAAATTTTGTGACAAAAACGAACGAGTCCATTGTGAGAAGGTGAATTATCACAAAATCAAGAATTCCGTGTCAGTAGTTTTGACGTCTTCTTGCGAATATCTATGTGCAAAGTCTTTGATAAGCAATACCAATTTTTTTTTTTTTATTATTATTTATTTTGGGATATAAATTAAAGAGGAATACCAGCATGGAATTTTTTAATTAAGCTCAAAAGAAACAAGATGTCATTAGTTTTTATCCATAGATATTATTGGCCTTATGTTCAAAAGTGATTTTTTTAAAAGAAGAAGCAATTATTTTTTTATTATTTTTCTCTTATTAAAAGAAACATTATTGTTTTCTAAAAGTTGACTTTTCAAAAAACAAGATAAATCCTTTTATGTAGAATTACACTTGAATGTTATTTGAACCTAAAATCACAACATGAAATTATAATTAGTCGTTAGCTATGAATAAACTTTTCTAAATATTAAATCTAAAAACTGTTTACTGTATTATTAACTATGTTAGAACTGTTGAAAGAAGTTCATTCAAACTAAAACTAAAATTAATGTCAAGTAAATTACTTGGAAGTTTGTGCTGCCAAGTCTTAGAAAAATTAAACTGCTTCAATATTAACGAGTATCTTATTTCAAAATTAAATATTTAGGGGTGAATCATAAAAGTCAATAAGCTTCTTTAGGAAATTTTCTTAGATTTAATTTAAAACTTTTAATTATATCTCTAGCTTTACAGTTTGTGTAACCGATATCACTAATTTTTTATATGTAATTTAAGTATTTTACTTAAACTTAAGTGCTTAGTGATTAGTTTTTTTACTGGAAAAATATTGGATCCTAGTAATTTTTTAAGTTTAAGGTTTTCTTTTATTTTCTATTCCTCTGCAAGGTTGCTTTTAGTATTTTTAATTTATATCTGCTCTGTTGATCTGTTGAAATATATTCAAATAAATTTTGATCAAGAGAAAATTTGTTAAAAAAATGTGAAAAGTTTAAGAAATGAATCTAGAAAGCTTTGGATTTGTAAATTCTAAGCTTTTTATTCGAATAATTCTAACAGTTTTTTATTCCAAAATGATCCGAAATTTGCGCGTTTTAAGTATTCAACAATATTATGTTTTTGGTTTTAGTGCGATCTATTTATTAATTTGTTCTTATTAAGTTGTCAGTTATGTTAACTATTTCAATATCTTTTTGCAGCAAAATATTTAACATTTGTTATCTTAAAAACTGAATATTTTATGGCAATTAATTAAAAATTTCATAAAGATATAAATATAAAAATAAAAAGGAAGTCGTAAACTTGTTGAAGGTTTATCTCTCGTTTACGTTATTAATCCCAAAATTGCTTCATCTGAAAAATTTTTTAAGAAAATCCAGAAAATGATGACTTTATACCTTTTAAGAGCAGGCGTATTTTAAAATAAGGAATTAAACATAAAATATGAACTGTTCTAGAAGAGCTTCGAAAATTGAATTTTCCTGTAAGGAAATAATATATTTATGAGGGTTTTCTCATTTAGAAATTCAAAAAAATCGATTTTTTTTTATTAAGAAAATTTTCTTAAGAAGATTTTTCGAAATTTCAAGAGTTTTCGGAGTTCATTTCATTTTGTTCAGTTAATTTTGTGACGTGTCGACAAAACTGGTGCCCTTTTTTCGAAACTGTGTGCATTATTTATCTCGAGTTCTGCTTAACCGATTTACTTGAAATTTGGTACTGAGCTTCTTTATATACCATATCATTATGCTATGAAGAGTTTTTTAGTAAAATTTTTATTTTTTATTCTTAAAAACTTCCGAAAAGCCAAAAAGACAGGAAAAAAACGTAGCTTATGCCGCCATCTTGTGAGAAAATTTTTTTCAAAAAATTCCCCCTCGTAGTACTGGAACTACATCCTTCTTCTTGAAGAATTAAAAGAAATTTTTTTCTTCAGATTACTGGAAGGAATGGATTCGTGCACACTAGGACACACCAATTTTTTTTAAGCCCCCTTTTTGCTGGCCTGCAGTTTTTTTTTATTTTTCTTTTAAATATTATTAATATTTTATATTCTCAAAATATTAATAAATTATAAACAAAAAAATGGCTGGTAAAAAAATATGTATATTTATTGGTTTTTTTTGGCGTCTGAAAAATACCCAAAATTCGGATGTCTAAAGGAGAACACTCCCTTAATATACATATATTTTTTTCTTTTCCATCATTAACAAACACTTTTCAGGGTAAAAATAAATTGTTAATATTTTCTTATTTTTTCTCTGTTGATAAACAGGTGTCCGTAATAACAGCTTATATTTAAGCCAACAGCCAATAAGAATCAATAAATTTGTGTTGTGTATAAAGAGTACACTTGTAAGGGTTAAAAATTTACTAAAAAATAGTATAAAAAAAATTTCTTAATGAATAATTGCTGCATTATTAGCCATTAGTAATTGTTAAACTCTCTGATTTACTTTTATTTATAAAAATCCAATTCTTATTTTACAAATATATTAAATTCTTTAAACGTCTTAAAGGAATAAAAAACTTATCAAACTTTATTTAACACTTGAAAGTCATTGAGTCTTTTTTTCTGGTATTCAAATAATTTTAATAAAATTATAAACTAATCATATTCAATTCCTCAAATTTAAATTTTCAATAAGCTTTCATAACTTTAAAAAAGAAAAAAAATTTTTTGCTATTTTCAGCTATGCTAGGTTTAGTTTTATTATTTCCCAAAAAGAAAAAGATTATTTTCAATAAAAATTCTTATTGACAAAAACTTGAAATCTAATTAACTTTTAACATTTTTGCTTTACTTTTTCCTTACAGGATGAGAGGACTAACTGTGGGTTAGAAGAATTTGTTGTATATTTTCTCAACTTTCTACGAAGTCGGACTGAAGAGTAAGTAGATAGGTGCTTAAAACTTAAGAAATACTTGCCTAGAAAAGTCCTTGAGTTTGAAATATAATAGCCATTAAATAAAATATTTTGTTGGCATTAGAAAATTCTTACTCAACAACTTTGTACCTAGTTTCCTTTATAAATAAACAAAATTTGTAAGTGTTATAAAATTTGCTAACAACAAAAGTTTTTGATGGAATTATAGAGACTTTAATAAGAAAATAAAGAGATAAAATAATATTACCTCCAACATTTAGTTTTCATCCTACATGAAACTTTCAAGGACAATCGAAGGTGTTTTTAGTTATAAAACTTAACAGTTTTAGTTTATTCAATATTACTACCCTAACACTTACCTGCCAATTTCAAGAAAAAGCTTTTCTAAAACTAGTGCTAATATTTATTTTCCTATACACTTGAGAAACATTTTAACGGAAAATCTTGAGGAAATGTTATTGACTAATACCAATCTATCAGAATAATTTTCTAACCGTGATTTTGTTTTATTTAAAACAACAATTTCATCACTAATAGCATTCAAGTTCAAATTCAATCAATTTTCTTTTAACATCTGCTTTAAAAATTCAATTGATTCTTTATAAAAAATGTAAATAATTGCATGGATACAGGTGAAAAGCGATCTTTGGAACCAACAATGTGAATACCATCTGTTCTAAATGTTATGCATCAACTTTAGATTGGATTCTAATATCGATTTTTTGTATTGCATATCTGACTGGATTCATTTGTAAATAAATTCAATGAAAAAATTTCTTCAAGGATAAAAACTGTTTGTAAATAGTATTTGCTCTGATAATAAATTATAAATTTTTATGTCAATCAATCTGATAATTGTATAACTAAAGAAAACTACGTAAAATTGAAAAAAGAAAATTTAACAAATTTTATGTACTTAAAGAACTAATCCTTATGGATTCCTTTCAGAGACTTTGTACATTTACTCGACTAATGACGTTAAATCTCATAAAAAAATAGAAAAATTCGCTTAGTTAAGGACCACTGTCTGATTCCCCTTAATCTAGACAAAAAATTTTCTATCTAGGAATCAAATGTTTCTAAAATTAGAAGGCCTAAATGTCAGAAAAGACTGTTAAGAAATGGAAATTTTATTTTTTGATTTTATTTTCTAATTTCTTGATTTTTATATGGATTTTAATCTGCGAAATAATTGATAAATCAGATATCTTTTTACTCTTATTACTTACAACCGTGTGAGAAGCTAGAAATTTTTCAAGTAACATGTTTGTTAAATGATAATGAGCTCGTTTTAAAAAAGTTATTAAGACTCGAAGTTAAATGAATTACACGCGATTAGATAAAAAAGGAAGACTTTATACTGAATCAAGCACTAAATTTTGAACGGAAATTTTTATTTTAATGATAATAGAGACCCTAATTATCCCAGATACAGGGATACACAGCTAATTACAATAACCTTAAGTAATCAAGATATCAAAATAATATCAAGTGTTTTATTCATTCAATTTAAAATCCGTCTGGGTAAAAAATTCACCAATATTAGTTTTAGTCTGAAGAACAGAAAAAGAACAGTTTATAGAATCTCAAAAAGGTGAAAAAATTCAGTATTAATAAATTACTAAAAATCATGAGTTGCTCGTAATGTTGAGTTGAAAACATTAAACTTTTAATTTTAATTTAGACAAAATATTTAATATCCAATGCGTTTGGGTAAAAAATTGCTTAAGGGTTTTTATAATATAGTATTTTGCATTGTTTCAACTTTTATTTTACTTTTTATTATTTATCGGTAATATTAAAATCTCTTAGACAGACCAATCTCAATTTTTGTACTTTATGAATATTTTTTTATGTCGTGAATAAATATTTAATATTGTGTCATTCTTATCCAAGCAATGAATTTTTATTCATTTTTAACCTCATGCTAACGCTTTAAAATTTTTTCCTTCTTTACGACCTACTTTGTTGCAACACAGCGCATAATAAGAATTTCCTAATTGAAATGAAGGAAGTAGTATTTATACTGCTAAATTATTTAAACTTTTTTCAACTGTGACATTTTCTAATTGCTAAACATTGAAGCTTAACTAGTTCCTGTATAATTAAAATTATATACATTTGAGGAGCAAAAACTTAGTAAATATATACTTATGCTTTTATCTATAATATATTTATAAAACGTCTTAAAGATATTCTGATTTATGTATATGTATTAATAATTACAACTAACTTCCTTAACGTTTCATGAATATTAGCTACTCTTAAGCCTTACTATAATAATAAAAATTATTTGCAATATATATTAACCACTTTTTTGGAAATTTAAAGTTTAAAATGATTCATCTTATTTTTGCTCTATGCTTTAGAGAGAGTGTTAAAATGTATTAAAATCAGCGGAAAGAGTTCCATGCACTAAAATGCACAAAACTGAATTTCTCAAGGCTCTATTTTTTTTAAAGGTTTAATCTGATTGAATTAAAATTTTTACGAATATTTTACTATTCAATAAAACAGTTAATTTTTTAAAGTTCTGACATTTCACCCTTTAAAAAAACTTTTACTTACAGACATTTCAAACTACAATGGATGAAGTTTTATATTATTTTAATATATTTTACGATGCGCTTGCAATAGTCGTTTTATAAAAATTAATTTTATATGTTCTTTTATATATTCTGAACGTTATTCTGGTTATCTAATTTTCTGCGTCTAGATTGGAATGTTTACTTGCCTGATCAAAAAAGCTATTTAACTGATAGCATAATAATTGATTTATGGCTATGTCAAAGCCATTTATAGCAAACATTAAGCTTTTTCATTAGTAGTTCCTTTAAAGTTAAAAGTGAAGCTTTTCCATAAATATATAATGAAAGATCGCGACAACGGTTTTATATTGTGAGAAATATTTATAGCATCTCATATTGAACTTAACCTTAAAACATAGAAAAATCTCGTTACTTACAGCCAATTATTAGACTATTTTCTATCAATGCTGTATGGCAATGCCTATTACACTCAAAAACAAGTTCCAATGCAAAAATAATTGTAGAAGTATCAGCCTGCATTCTGAACACATCGAAAAAATTCCAATTTATTTCCATATAAGCAGAAAGATGTCTGATTGTTGCGAGCTGTTGTTTATGTTATAATTCTTACTAACTTTTTAGTGTTTTAAATATTAAAATTTATTAAAATCTTAAATGGTTATTATTTTATTAAATTAACTATTAGTGCATTGAATGCATGTTTTAGTCCCGAATTACTAATTTACGCGATTGTATGGCCCTTATTTACGTCTTTATTTAAGTAATTCTTTTTTAACATTTTAGTTGTGGTTTGTTGTTATTTTAACAAAAAAAATTTTTTAATGCTTTTATAATTAAATAGTCTAATTAAATTATGTTAAGAGAATTTAATGTATTTTATTTCCATATAACTTTAAAATTTATTGTATTGTGCCAATTTCTCTCAGTTTCCAGTTTCAAAATTAACCCTTTCATACTTGCTAATATTTCTTACAAACAAGGGATGGATCTATGTATTTAGACTGAAATTTTTATGCTTATGATTTTTGTATTTGTATCTTAAAACATATTTTTAAAAAGAAAAACCTGTTCATAAGAAGAAAATATTGTATAAATATAGAAAATAACAAATTTAATTAATAATATAAATTTTTAATGTGATAAATTATGGGGTGAAAGATTATATTTACTTCTGTTTCATGTTTTTTTATGAAATTGGTGCAATATAGAACTACACCCGTGCGTATACATCAAAATTATTTTTTTGTAAACCGTTTTAAATTACCTTTCGAACTAAACATATAAAATTTACAACGCCCAACAAGTTAACCGTGTTAATATTTTAAGCCTCTAGATTTATAGTAAATCTGGTTTTTGGCAAATTTCTTAGACAGCATAAATTATTTACTACAAATATAGTTCCATAGGCGCAACAGCTGACTAACTTTCGATTATTGCGAAAAGAAGGCTGTACCGCTATATCAAATGCCTGGCAAACAGATATCTAGTCAAAACAACGTTAATATATTTATATATATATATATATATATATATATATATATATATATATATATATATATATATATATCGGAAGTGCTGCTTATATTTGCTATTATCAGTGGCATATCATAAATTTTATCCAAATGCCATTAGGTGATAGAAGTTATGACTTGGAAATCTAATAAAATCTTAACAAAATCGGCCAATGGACTAAGGTCATTTTTAAACCGATCAGTTTCACTTTCGTTAACAACAAAGTATTGACTAGGCAGGAAGAAAGTCAAAAATAGTTGCAATAGGACATTATCGTACTTAAATCTCTGATTACAAAATAATTCATTTAATAAAAGAAAGATTTAAAGAGAAAACAAGTATTCAAGTTTTTCCTTTTGTATATTTCTTTCATAACAAAAACAAAAAACAAAATAAATTAAAGTATTTGCAAAATATTTATATAGTGTAATATATGCCCGACTTAGTTCTTGACCACATAATTAATTAACCAAAAAGACATGTTTTCCAGATATCAATGAGGCTAGGTCTTATGTAAGTGACAGTAAAGGTATAGGAAATTTGTTGTTTTTAAGCAAAAAGCGGTTTTACTAAAAATTGTTGCTAATTCAACAATTTCATTTAAATTTAGTTAATAAATTTTTAAGGTTTTAAGCAAAACAATTATGGAATTATGTATATAAAAAAGGGTTGATTTGAATTCAATTAAAACACTCCAAAATCTGGCCCTCATTTTTATACGATCTTTTATAATTTTAGTTTCGATCAAAATTAAACATTGAAAAATAGTCATTAAAAATCTTTTATGTTTATTGAATAATTAGGGATTCAATAATTTAAACGTATGTCCATTCATTTGCTTGTAATGATTTTTAACTTGTAATTTCTTGATTTTTGTTTTTCTTATTTAAAATTGGTAAAATTTCATTGACACTTTTAAACGTTGAAACTTTACCGTGTAAGTATTTTACCCAGATAAACTGTCGTTAGTTTCTAAATGTTACAAAAGAAAGCCTATAGTCTTCCTCAGAAATAAAAATAAAGGACTTAAATTTGCAAAAACCCACTTGGGCGAACGAGTTGAATTTTTCAAAAGAGATTTATGGAGTGATTTATCTAAGTTTAATAGAGTAGGAAAAGACAGGAATAGTGTCAAAAGAATCAATAACATAATCCTTTGTACACATTTAGAAAAATTAAAAATAGTGATGGTAATACCATGGTTTGGGAGGCTATATCTTGGCATAGAGTAGGTCCTTTATATGAAATTATGTAATTAGCGTGTTTATATAGATATTCTCAACAGTATCAGTAAGATGTTAATATCAAAATGACGATGATCCAAATCACACTGCACATTTAGTGAAAAACTAGCTTATTTAGAAGAAACTTGAAAAGATTGAGTGACCCGCACAAAAACTTGATCTTGATTCGATATAGAATCTTTTGAAAAATGTCTAAAAAACTTAAGGGAATTATGACTATTTATAAAGGAAGGCTATATCCCACAGGGCTTCTTTCAACATACAGTAGAATCCATGCCCTGTAGATGTACAGCAGGTATAAGAAATAAAAATGTTGATATATTCCTTTTGAAATTTCTTAATCCACTAAAATTTCCTATTTTTCTAATTCTTCTATTTTATTTCCCTGGACACCACTGTACCTAGTTCTTACAAATTACACCAATCAATCAAATCAGGAAGGGCTTATATCATCATCATCCTACACATTTTAAGGATAAAAAAGCTTTCCAATTTCTTGGTATTGTGTTCAAAATGTAAAAAATATAATTTTTTTTAAATATACAAATTTTTCCAATGCAATTCTTAAAAAATTGAAAGGAAAATCGTCTAGTTTTGAACTGGGGTATTAAGAGAAATGCAAATTATTAAAAATTTGCACTATGATCACAGTAGCATGTTAAGAGCACCAGAAATATTAAACCAAAGTTTAAAGATATCTCTTTTAAAAGAATATAAATGTTCACAAAGTTCAGTGAGACCGTATTAAAAACTCATTTTTGGTTTTTATTTTTTATAACTTGGCTTTATGAAATGCGAGATGATTTTATGAGATGACATAAAATATTAGAACACTTTTTCTAAGGAAACAAACGTTTCCACATTTGCAGAAAATATTGGCGAAGTTAGAAAAGTTTAATCGTCATTGGATAGCATGTGACTTTTTATAAAAGAATTCTTGCAAAAATTCTTTCGTTATCTTTCTTTGGCAGTGAACACTCTTATTTTCTATTAAGCAATAAAAATAGTTTTTCATCTTTGAACGTATGTATTTTATAAAAGAGCTCAATTCTATTTATTTTTCGTCTTAACTAGTCAGTAACTAAAAAAATATTGTCCTAGCTAGTTAAGTTATGTTAAGCTATCTTGTTAAAATATTCAAAAAAATTTCTACTATTTTTACCAATAAAAGCTGGCATTTTATTTACATTTCTCTAGCCTAATGGTTTTTGTTTCTTTATTTGGTTTAAACTAATATTTAACACAAGCAGTTACTAGAGATGGAAATTTTTATAAGACGTTTACGTTACTTTAGACGGTTACGTTTTTGACAAATAAAAGTTTTAATGGAAAAATACTTTTAATTACGTAAATTAAATTTTTCCTTACGTACATATCATTTATTTAAGTACTCTGTGCGTAATATTGTTAATAGCTACTACTGAGAAGAATAAATGAAATATTTCGACCAAAATTATTTGCTGTGAAAATGAAGCACTCTTTATAAGACTTATCTATTTTGTGCATATCAATGTACTTTATCATTTGCAAAATCCAGATTATTATTTGTATTGCATGCATAGAATATGCACTAAGGTATAAAAACGTTATACTTCTCATTTGTATTGAACAGAAAACCAATTTCAAAATTCGGTGTTTTTGCCATAATTTTCCTATTCATTAAAGAAGAACTATCTTGATCATGCTGACAGCAGCTGTACGTAATAAAAAGAAGATGAAAATATATCTCCGCAACCTGCTGGCAGAATAAATGCATTCTAAGTTGTAGGGATTAACTTTATTTTTATGTATAAATGATAAATTAAGCGAACGACTTTGTCGCTTGGAATTAAACTTTAACGATTCTTCCATCCACCGAATGAATACCTGATTTGCCAAATTGGTTTTTTACAATGAATTTTATAAATAATAAAATTATTCTTCTTTAAGAATTTTTTGTTTATTCAATGTCAAAATATTTAAGTTTTTTCTTACAATACAAAAGAAATAATGTCTGAAGTAAATGGTCAATGATTATAGTACTAGATAGAGTGATCATTTCTAAACAATTATTTCCTAACTATAGAAGTAAAGAAGAAATTTTCTGAAAAAAATTTTATACCCATGTGTAAGGTCTCTCAACCAATACTTACTGTGTTATGATCATAAAATAAACAAAGCCTTAAGAATTATTCTACTAAGAAATAGCAGAAATTCATACTAAATTTCTCCAAGAATAGACAAAAAAGTGGCTACAGTTCAAAAACTACAAACTTCTTAGTTTAACTTAAATTGAAAAATGTTATCATGAAGTTGCTGTTAAATAATAATCTAGCGCTGTCTTTAAGTGCGCCGCCAAGAAAATAATATAATAAAATTTTTGAGTCGTAGATTTATACTAAAAAATATATATTTATCTCAGTTTTTAATTCAATCACTAACGAAAAAATTGTCTGTTTCTCAGTTAACTTAAGATCATTTATTTCTGGAACGCATTTCAGATGAAAGTTAAAATGTTAATAAATTACTAAATTTAAAACACTAAAAAGTTAATACAAAATTATAATCTAAACACTTTAAAGCATTTTCCTGAAACTCGTTTTTTTTCGAAGATGGTGTCCATGATAACTCAAAATCTATTAGACCGCTGGTTTTGAAATTTTGCACACTAATTCTTCACATATTTCACCAGGTAACAATGATAGCTTTTTTTTAAAATAATTATTAAATTTACAGTAACAAATAAGTCCATTTTTTAAGCAAAAATCGGTATTCCAAAGGCTACCAAAAATTGAAAAATCAAATAAAAAACCCTTCGCTGTTACTTCGAAAAATATATCCTTTAACTGTTGTGAGTAATGAATTAAAACCGAAAAACAACTTTTTCTCAAGGCGCCTCCAGACATTTACTGCCACTTATTATTATTTTGACATAAAAATTTGAAAAAAACATTGTTCAAATGCTGTTTTATCATATAAAAATTATTTAAATAAACTAGAACTATACATATTGATAAAAAAATTCTTGAAAACATGCCTTTTTTCACCGAATTAATCGTACTACCCCCTTAAGTCAACTGTCAAAAACTTGGAAATTATTCATTTAGATTTTATAGAAGTTAAAATTTTACTTCTTATCATCGTTTCCTTCAATTCAGGCATTCTATTTTAAAGAAAAAATAACAACTGGGATATAGGGCATCATATATTCAAGAGTAAAATTTTATCGGTAATTGCCCAGAAGTGAAAATTCGCTCTTATGTGTACAATGCGATGTATAAAGTCGCCAATCAATATAATTTCAAAGCTTCCACGCTATATGGGGCGATGTTATTGGAAAGTCATCGACGAGTATTTCAGCTGCCTGTGGGTACATGACTGATCAAAAGAGCAGAACTGACACTCATATGAATCATATGTCAGTTCAACAATAAAAATAACCAAATAAAATTAATTCCATAAAAAATTATACCTGACATTTCCATATAGTAATTGTGCTAAATATCTACAAAAATAGGAAGTGTAAATTAAAACTTGCTGGTTAACAGTTATTTTGTTTTACAATTTTTTTATTAAAAGCGAAAATTCTAATCATGTGTTAAAAATTTTCTTAATATTTTTCAAATATACTAAAGAATAAAGAAAAATATGTTAAAGTATAAGCTTTTATTTATTTAAACGAAATAAACCCGAAATCAAATTTATTCTATTGATAATTTTTTATTTAAATTTTTGTTTCTTACTTATTGCAATATAATATTTCATTTTTTTCAATCAAGGAATTATTCACTATATTCATTGTTTCTGTCAATCTTTTTGATATTATTATTGGAAATACATTAAATAAATTCCAGTAAATATCCTGTATATAGTCAAATTTTAAAGAATTAACTTTTTCAATGAATTCAATATGTATTTTGTTAATTTCAGTAACCTTTTTGAGCATTTCATGGAAAATATTAGCAGTTGAATTTATATGTACATCTAATAAAGAGTCCTGCTCTGATTCTGTGATAAAATTGTTTAAATATATTTGCAGATTAGTAATGGAATCATTGTAACTTTGTTCAATATTATCATTAGCCGTCTGTAATGAATTTTTTATAATATGGATAGCCGTATTATTTGGCCATGTAGAGACAAATTTTAAAAATTCTGATTCTTTCGTAGTAATAAAATTAATAGTTTCATTTTTAAATTCTTCCATTTTGATTGGGATTATTTTTATATCATTTGAAATTTCTTTGGTTAAATTGCTAATTATATTCTTAAAAGTTGTATTGTTGTCCACTAAAGAAATTATGCGAGCTCTCGTTTTTTCGTTGACTTTATCAACTTCATTTGAATTATAGAAAGATTTAAATGCAGTAAACAACCAACTAAAAAAATCCATGAAACCTTTGGTAGCGTTTGATATAAAACTGCGACTGTCTTTGTCTGCATTTATACTTGATACTAGACTAATTAACAAATAAAATACACAAATATAAATCTTCATTTTTTTTTTTTGTTCAAATTTTAAAGACTTAGAAAATGTCAAAACTATTTGTAGGCTGGCTAACGACTATTTTAATTTGCTACCTTTTGGAAACTGAAACTTTTTCATATTTATCTGATTCAATAAATTTGATTGACATTTATATTTTTTTCTTTATTTATTACTTGTTTACGTAAATTTCAATTGTATTTCAGATAAAATGAGATATTTGTTTAAACATAAGTATCATATGCTTTTAAGAATTAAACTTGTTGTTGTTACCCTTTTTCATGATAATTCGTAAATTTTCCATTGAACTAAATGTTAGCATGTGTATTTTGTGTAAATATACTTTTTTATTTTTAAATTTGCCTACGTTATAGATTCCCAGAAGTTTTAAAAACTAAATGACAAGTAATAATAAGTTTCTTATTCTTATTGTTAGTTTTGACTTGATAACGAAAATTATTAATTATGCAATATTTGAAAGAATGGTTTGAAAAAAATCTTAAACATAATTTTATCATCACTCGAAATATATTAACCCTTTTGCGCCAAGATATATGTTGCACCGAAATGACGTATATACAAATACTTATCTATAGCCGATGGCAAAAGTTTTCATTATACCGGCAGAACATTTTCTGTTGATTTTATTGACATATTTTATTAATCATTCTATCTATCAATTATAATGGTCACATTTTTCTTTTCTTTTGGTTTTGTTTCAATTAGAAGATGTTCGTTCATCAGCTAACAACTAATTTCAGTTTTTAGTCTTGTTTTGAATTTTTGACATACCTATGACATCAAAAACTCCTTAACGTGCCAACAAAAGGAATCTTTGTCCCTTGACTAAATTTCATAAAATTATCGAATTCACACATTACTCTTTTTGATTTATGTTTTATAAAAATTTTCCTTTATTTAAAGCTATATAATATTTCAAATATTGTAAGTACATGGGTTGGAATATTTGCTGAATTTAATTCTGAATTTCCACAAAAAGAACCTTCATCGAAATTATAAAATAATATTTTTAATTTAAAATGTTATTCAGTTAAAATTATAAATTTAAATTGTACCACTTTTCTCAAACAAATATTCATCAAAAATTATTTATTTCAGGATATTAAAGAATAATATATCAAAATGTAGCACTCCAGAAGTTAGTGAAATAACTGGCTGCCACAATTCAATACAAACGAATATACACTCAAACTTGTCCCAAAGTGAATTATCGTATAGAGAATTTGAAAGCAGTATCGAAAAAGAAGGTTCATCTTTAATAAATTATAGTTCGAATTCATCACAGAGACAAATACCACAGAAAAAAATTAGCAACAGTGAAACATTAAATATAAAAGAACCTGAGATTTCGCTCCATCACATTGAAAGTCTAAATAAAAGCAACGAAAGATATTTTCCACAAAGTACAACATCAACACCTGTAAGAGATAAAAGTCGTTCAATAACAAGTCAGAATACAACAAACAGTTCAATAAATTCATCAAATGAAAAATTTCGAAGCAATGAAAAATATTATCAAAGAAAAAGTCCACTAGCACCAATTTGTTTAGGTGATTTTATAACTTTGTCACCAAAACATCAAAAAAAATCTCCAAAGGATTCACCTAAGCAACGACCAAGAAGACGTGTTGTTCCCACTTTAATTGGTGAAGCGACAAACAAATTTACAAGTCCTGCATTTCGAAATGAAAATAATATTCTTTCAGTTGGTAAAGATGAAGTAATTAAATGTTCTCAGTTAACATTATCGCAAGAACATGAAGATCTCAAAAAACAAAAAAAAATAATAGCTAAAGAATTAGAAAATTCTAAACCAATTGAACAAAATCTTCAAATTATACGGCAAGAAAATTATGATATTAGCTCTAAAGATTTTGATTTGAATAAAATCACCAATAAGCGAATATTGGATAAACTAATTAATATCTATTCAAGCTTAATTGAATTAAATCTTACCACAAATATCTTGCATGAATTTTCTTTCGTGTTCAATCTCTTGAATGTTAAACCTTTAAATAATAATAAAAATGATTACAGTTTAATTAATGATAAATCTGATTACCTAAGTTTCATATTTAGAAATTATAACAATTGTTTATACTTTGCTTCTAGTATATTAGAAGAACAAAAACATTTTCTAGCTCTATTTGACTTAACAACATTAAAGGTATTTATTGACTTTGAACGATTGAAAATATGCAAAAGTGATTTAAAAGGATTTCTCAATGATGTCTATGTACATAAACTTCAATTGGATTCATTGAAATCGAGCTCCAAGATATATAATACTCCATTTACAAATGTTTTTTACCAGCAAGAAAATGATGCTAGACATAATTTTCCTTCGGACAAGGAGTTTTTAGGATTTAAAAAGCAAAGGGATATGTTCTATGATATACTCAAGTAGGTTAAATTTTTTTTTTTTTTTTTTTTTTTTTTTTTTGTAAAATTCTTGTTTACTCAAATTGCTTTTTATTAATGGGATGGTTCGGTTAGTTCGTTGAAAAAACAGCATGTTTTCAAGATTTTTTGTTTGCAATACAGATAGTGATAATACAACATTTGAACTATGTTGAGCCTGTTTAGACAAGCAACTTAGATCGGCTAAAAAGATTGTAGCTTACATAACTTCCACTCCAAGAGAAATTATAAAAGCGAATGAGTAAATTTTGCAAAAATTATATAGCAACTAGAAGCTTTATTTCCGATTTTGAAATTAATGTAACCTAAAATTTAGTAAAAACTTTTATAGCTTAGATTTTATTTTTTGAAAAAGTAAACAATTTCAATCTAATACAACCAATATAACAAAAATAGATCTATATTTTCAATGATTTTTAATCATATTTCTGTACTTTCTCTATGATTATCACTAAAACGCATTGGCCAAAGAATTATTCAAAGAGATTCCTATCATTACTTCGTGGCAAGAAGGAAATTTCAATAAATTCCTTATGGAATTGCTTGTTGGGATGCAAAATATATGTTGTAAGTGAGAAACCTATTGAATAAAATTTTCCGCCAACATCTGGTAGGTTCATGTTAGTCTAAAGGCTCAAACACAATGCACGCGGTTGCAGAACGGAAACGGAATTCATTAGGAATTCTACTTTGCTGTCAACGCTTCTGCTCTGGAACCGTGTGCATTGTGTTAAAGCCTTAAGGGTTAGCATAAACTAAACTAGTTGCCTTCTAAACCATTCCCATACTAATGATACGTAAATAGAAGATGTTTCTTATCAACTGAATTTTACTTATGCAAAGACATGTGTAAATTGTACATCGTCTTCTTAAATTGAGTTATAAAATTTTATTTACAAATATTTTTACTACACAATAAAACTAAGTTAACTCATTTTACGTTAGAGTAATTAAATTTTTTGTATTGCTGATACCATTTATATTAGATTTAGTTTTTAATCTAATAGTATTTAAAAAATTTACATTTTCATAATAAGAAATAAAAAAATTACAAATTTTCATATTGATATTATTTATAGATTATGGGAGATAAATCATTTGGATCCAAATTGGAATTTTCAACGTGACCTTAGTAATAAAGTTTCTTTTTTGATTAATTTTATGGAAAATCCAATTAATATGGCGCATTTAGCAAGACTATATACTCTACAACTTATTTCTACGATTTATTCTGTTTGTATTTAATAAAATTTTTAAAATATATATTAATTTTTATTTTTTTCTAGGATACACCAGCAGATTTTGATATTGAACTTCCTAATTTAGATGTTAATAAACTAAATAAACTACATCAACGCTTAATAACTCCAAGTCACTTTAGTAGCAATTACCAATTCCCTGGCAATCAAGCATTTTTTCGAGATTTTTTGATTGCAGCAAGTAAGTCAATAATTTTTGTAGAGCAACTAAAAATTCTACTTGCTGCTGAATTGATGGAATTGAATAATTCAAATTATGATATTATAAACATATCAGGATCATTAGAAGATAAATTCAACTATACAGAATATGTGGTAAGTATAATTTATTATAAATTTCGTTTTTTTATTTATTCAGTTATTCATTCTGAAATGTAAAAATATTTATTTTTTTTATTTTATCCAAGTCAAATATTTTTCTTAAAGTTAATAAATGCTTAAAAAGTTTACTTTTATAAGTAATTAGTATATTAAATACTGGTTTTTGGCACAATAAATACACAAAGCCAACAACATTTCATTTCTTTTACTGATGAGAAAATTTCTACGATCTCTTTGAAATGAATTTCCCAACTGGAATGCTTCAATTTTACATTTAGATTAAAACTCTATGCTCTGATTGTTATTACATCAGATTAAAAGGTACAAAAGGATTTAAAGAAATATACAAATAAATTAACTTTAATTTTATTTTGATGGTAAAGCATAAAAGTTGTTTTTATTTCTAAATATCAAACCCAATAGGCTTATATCAGAGTATTAAGTAGATAGTGTTCAGCATAATAAATAAACTGTAATTTCGTTGATTTTTTAAAAACCATTAATTTAGTAGGATAATTATTGAGGCGCAATTTATTATTTCTAAACAATTTGTCATTAATTTCTTGCTAACACATTATTTTTTTGTAATTCTATTGTTGTTATTTTTATTTTAAAATTTCGCCTTTACTATTTAAATCCCCTTGATTGTTAAAGTTTTCAATAGAAAGGTAAATATGGCCCCAAATATTATCCAAGTACATGGAATAAACACCTTTCAAACTTACTTGGACCTTTCAGATAAATTTCGTCTTAGCCAACACTATAGACGCTTAAGGATACCCAAGAATACAATGTAAAAAATATTTTCTAGGACCATTTCCATCCATTTATTATAACACGACTGAAAATTTTTAACCATCAAACTTTCTATTATTCTATTTTCAAAATTTAAAAAAATAACATGTAATAATTTCAATTTTTAAGTAGTTTTAACTAACGCATATTTTAGCAAACAATTAAAAATGCTAAAGTGAATATAATTGATATACTTTTTGTATAAATATTTGATACAGCTTAAAAAACACAGAACAGATTAATAATTGACATTAACATTAAACAGTTTCGGCATTAAATTTTTCATTTTCCTCAAACCTTATTTTACTAGAATATCTTTTTATGATTTGCGTACAGACAGTAGCCACTGAACCCATATCTGATGAATGGAAGGAATGTAAAATTTTAATTTGTGTCGTTTTTTGCGATTTCTATCTACTAACGTACCAATATCGAAAGCTGTGTCACAGCTGTTGGCTTACTTTCGAATTAAGAAAATACCTAACCATTCCAAAAGCTCACTGACTGTTATGACAGTCACAAATTCAATTTAAACAATTAAAACCTTAGATAACCTCTTGCTAAAGATTTTTGTTTCAATGATTTTTTCGACATTAATAACATCCTAATAACTTATATATAATTGATTTTTAATCTTAAATTATTTTTATGCTTTTAAATTCTTGTCTCAATACCTTCTTTTTTTTAAAAATATTCAACACGTGTTCATTTAATGAATTCAACACGTTTAAACTTTATTTAGTCTTCATATTTTTATTTGTTCTTTTTTAATGCGATTAAGTTTTCTTAGAAAATCCTAAATACGGCTTACTTTTTATATAATTTTCTTATACTTTTCAAGTTGATCTCCAAAAATTTCTTTTAACTTTGACTTACCAATTTTTTTTTTATTTAATTTTCTTTAAAATTAATCAGGAGCATTAGAGACAATTATAGAAAACGTAGAAAATTTTACTCATAATCCAGTAACTTTTGAATTTTTAATAAGAATTATTATTCTACTTTAAATTTCATAATTTTCATTACCTTAACTCCAATTTGAAAATATTTCATTACTTTTATAAAAGAAAATACTTAAGTAATTTATAAATAAATCATAACTTATTTACAAAATTTCTTAAATCATTTTTTATTATCCTAATATTGATCGCCTGACGTATTCAACCCCTCCTATTAAGCAAATATTTTGAATTTCATACGTAATAAAATCAATTTGAGCACTAACTCAATAACAATAATATACTTGATTAAATTATTTCCACGAAATATATTATATAACCACTTCTTTCTCCTTTATTCAAATGAGATTTTCAGATTCACTTGAATATATTTCTACTTTATTCGATGGCGATAAATGTGTACGTATTTTATTTTTAAAAGATATTAATATCCTACTTTTGTTCGATTTCATAAATCTCATGCCAATTAATTTTTTATTTTGAGAAAATTTCTAAAAAAAAATGACGATATAAAGCAAAATATCGTCAAATTTAATTGTAAAATTTAATTTCTAAATTTTTAAATATTACAGGATATCATTATAAATGTCAAAAAAATTCATTATTTATCAAGCTATTATTTCTAATAGGTTAGTACAGAGGCAATGTTAACAATGCTAGTCCTTGCAAAATTTTTGGGTTTAATTATTTCATGTCCGTTCAGTTACGATGCTATGCGTACATCATCAGTCGATAATAGACAAATCGAACTACGTAACAAGGTGAGTTTAAAATTTAATTATGATTAAAATCCTGCGGCTATCTAATTTAGCTAACTTAATAGGTTCAGCCCACAATTGATATTTTGGCAATTCTTATAGCATCTATTAATGAACGTAAACTAATCATTACAGTACCATGGGTGGTACAATACTTATCAATGTTTGATTATGTAACATTGCGTTTAACATATTATCAACGTCTAATGCAGACTTTATATGAACTTTATACCAGACTTACATTCATAGATGCTACACAAATACGAATGCGTCCCACATCAGTCTTTATATTACGTACATGTTTAGGTTGGATATTTGATCATCCTAATGTTCCCGATGACTATTACAAATATAGACAAAATCGAGAGTTTATATATTCTGAATTATTAATTGGGTCTGGATGTGATATTCAAATTTTTCTTCCAAAAGCTTTAAATAACGATTTTATAGTACAAGAAAAATTATATATTAAGGAGATTATTCAAAAAGGAGATGAGATTACGTGCACATTGGCTAAAATACAAAACTTACATAGATTAAAAGATAATCCAATAAAACAAAAAATGGCTAACTTTCATAAATCTTTTGATCCATTACTTGAAAATATTGTAAGTGTGGCATGTCCGTTTCTTGCTGATTTTCGTTTATCTATGAAACCAAATAAAATGGAAAAAACAGTTTCAAGGACTGGACGTTATCGACATATTACTACAATTTCACAAACTCCTACAGTTAATTGCCAGAATGACTCACAGATACGTCTTCAAGAGACTTTTTTACAATCACAGAGTCCTTCAGTAAAACGTATTGTTGAATTTGTTATCGAAAGAATTACTTCAGCTGTTGTTAAGGATTATCAAATGGAAATTCTATTACCATCTAAAAATGAGGCTATGGAAGAAATTAAGAAAATTGTTTCACTTGAATTAGTGAGTATAAGAAAAAATAGTTTTTATATATAAGTTTTTTGTTATTACATTAGAACAAAATTTCTTACAATTTTTTTAATATATTTCATTATTTTAAAATAACTAGGATTGTTAACAAAAACTAAGTAAGAAGTAATTAAAGTTATATTAAGGTAATTTAGAGGTTGAAAAATAAGCCCCAATTTGGCATTTAAGTTTTATGTTCTTTCAAATATTAAATCAAATCGCTACGGGAGATTGCATTTGAATTTTTGTAGATTTGGTGCATGCATACAACAATGTAAGTTTACTGTGCAGATCGTAATTGATTTCTGATGGAATGTTTTTTTAAAAACTTATGGTGTTATATTTTAGAGAATATATTGCTGACTTTTTGAGCTATAGAGATAGTAAATAAGTAGAAAATATTTTCTCATAAAAATTTTTCGAATTCTTTTTTATTTTAAGTCAAATAAGTTTATTTGATACAAAATTTAAAACTAAAAAAATTATCAAAATAAAACAATTAAAGAGACAATGTCTTGTCTAAAAATTCGTTGTTTGTTTTAGTAACTTTACAATTGATGAATAAGAAAACCTGAGACGTTTATTTCCGTCTTTACGGAAACGCTCAATATTAGAATTACTTTGCATACAAGATCTTATTCATTTGCAAATTTTCTTGGCTCATTTTCTTTGGTTAATTTTTCTGGTCGTTCAGGGGAATGCATGCAGTCAATTATTTTAATTCGCAATTGAATACTACATTAATTACACTAACTTTAGTCAACAATTTAGGTGTTGCTATTCTTTTCTTTTTTTTTTAAGTTATTTTATAAAATAAATAACCTAAAATTTTGATTAAACGGTTTAATTATAAAATATTATTAACTAATTTTTTCTCAGCTTAATATATTTCTTAGAATTATTCATAATTTAATTGATTAAAAATAAATGTTCATTATTTGTAAATAATGATTTTAAAAAAATTGCGTTCTAGTGGCATTTGAATTTTTTAATGCACCCGACAATCAGTTAAATAGTATGGAGCTAAATAAAGCTCTACAAACATAAGTATATGAATTATAGGTTCAAAATTTTATTAAATTCCACGAATAATTGTTTGTAAATGATGTTCCTACAATACCAATTTGATTCTAATTGGATAACAAAATATCAAGTTATAACAGTTTAATTCACGCTTTTGCAGATTTTGCAGATTTCGAAATTTTCAAGCGTCGGATGGCAGTAATCCATCATATTCGGCCTGATATTTAATATTTTTTGCACAACAATTCACTTAGTCACATCTCACTCATTGTTCGCTAATGATTCTAAATCAAGTTTTTACTACTTCTTTCTATTCCTAAAATTTGATATTGACGTTTAAAAGATAATTTTAATGGAATTTCATTCTTTAAAACAGATAAAAGACGAGTATTAGATATAATTTAAAAAAATAAGCTTGAGCTCGGTTTGGAATTAATTCTACTTCCGGTAACAAAAGTATCAAAACTATAATTTTACAAATTAAAATTTATTTTTCGCTCTGTTTTTTTTTTCTTCTCAGTATGAGAAGGTCTAAATTTAGTTTAGTCTTAAAATATATTAAAAAACTTAATTTTGATGACAATTTCTACATTTATTACAGGATGAAGTTTTTAATACAATCAAAGATTTATACAACAAAGCTGAGCAATTATCAATGGAAAAATGGAACAGCGAGTTACCGAAAATGATTGAAGAACGAACAAGGGTATATACATATATCTATATTAAAATATTTTTGCAAACATTAAATAATTTACTTTAAATATTTTAGAAAGCCTTAAATGCTCTTTTACCTAATGAAATACTACCTGCAATCAAAAATACTTGTGCTACTATAGTAATTCAAAAGTGTAAAACTAAAACAGAAGAATGGAGAAAAAATAACTTGAAAGGAATGGAGTTTTATACCAAAAATCTAAAAGCAGATGCACAAAGAATAGTCAAAAGAAATAGTGAAAATAAAATAAATGTATCTACAGTTTTAGATATAGATTTAAATATTATAGTTCCTTCAAAAGTTTTCAAACAACTCCAATATTTATTATATTATTCTTTATTTCATCCGAATTTGATACAAAGAAATGAAATTGAAAATTTCTGTGATGATATGTCGATTTGTTTAAATAAACAGTGCCTTCCATCAAGTTTTTACAAAGTTTCGGGCTCAATGACAGTTAACTTAGTACAAAATTTAAGTAAGATTATTTGAATATTTAAAAGGTTTTCTAATTTAATTTAAATCATTTTTAAATATTTCAGTTGAAAAAGAATTCTTGTTAACCAAAGAAACTATTGAAAAATTTATAAATATTTGGCTATGCAAAGGAATGCAAGAATTTATTAAAATTAATGAAAAACAGCCCGATGAAAACTCCTCGGAGCTAAGTGATTTTAGTTCAGGTAATTTTAATTTAGTGGATGATTAGAGAAATGAAATCATACAGATTTTACAAAAAAGTACTATTTTAGATAATCTTTTAGGAATTTTCTTTACCTTTACTACCTAACTATTATTCTCTTATTATTATTCTCTTTAGCTATATTTTTATTTGTATCTATATCGCATTTTTTCCAATAATGTCTTGGTTGGTTATTTTTTTTTTCTCAATGACATAAACCTTCAGTTTCACTTAACAATTAATTTCAAATCCTCTTGCCTGGGATGTACTGATGTACTATGTAATAATTTTTACTTCATTTACTATTACATTTAATAAGTTAATATTTTTAATGAAACCCAAAACACAATGTAAACACACATTCTTTGCTACGCTTTCTTCTTGTATATTTTGAACTGTCATTCTTGTAATGATATCCGTGAACAGCTAAAATTGTCTACAGCTGCTCTAATTCCTGATATCTTCTACTGCAGTATTTTTTCAATTTTGCATTGATTTAGAATTCACGACACATGTTTTTTTGCTGTCTTTTCCCCTTTGCTGTGGCAAATATCCTTAATTTTCGAAGTAAACAATGTTTCTGTAAGGTTAAATATGTTCAGTTTTTCCCATATATCCCATATATAAGGATTGGGAAACAGATAGTTTTCCAAACATTCTTTCATTTTGCATTTTTTTAAAATATAAATTTAACATAAATATCACCTGTTAAAAAAATACACAATATTTAATATGAATTTCCCAGATTATAAACTTATTTAATTGAAATTTCACCTATTGTAAACATTTCAAAGCTTTTGCCAAACAGTTCGGTAATTAACAGTCAAAAACTGATTACAGATACAAACATATTTAGCAGTCTTATCACTAAGATGTATATACGTTCATTGAATACAAATCACATTTGCTATGAAAGTTACACAAATCTTTTAGTACATATAATTAATGCAAAAATTCTTAATATTGACTATATCAACAATCGTTTTGTGGCTCTATTTAAAGAAGATTGGCCTCAGGTAAGTACTTGCTATAAAATCTTTAAATACTAATTAAATTTATATATATACTTTAGGATATACTTAAAGAATTGTCTTTTGTTCTTGACAATATCAAAAAAAGAGCTTTGAACGCCAATGTAACCGAAAGTGAAAAATCCTATCTCTTCATGGAAATGTTATATGATTTTGCAAGAGATATTGATGAGTTTTAATATTTATTAATCCTCTAAATATTTAGCGAATATATCTAGATAAAATTAAAATTTCGTTTAAGTTGTGATAAATGTAGTAAATTTTTAAACTGTACTTAAATTATAATTAATCTATAGCCAGAGAACAAAAAATCTAATCAAATTAAATAATTGAAGGCTCCTGCCCATGTTGTATGAAAATGTCTCTTTCATTTGTTGATAAACAACAAATTTACTATTTTATTTTAAATTAATAATTGTTTAACCCAATGCTACATATTTATGTGGAAAATATATATTTCCAAAAATGTCAATAAGCAAACATTTTCGGCTCTCGCGTTTGTAATTGCCGAAAAGTATATTGGACATGTATAATAAAAATTAGGAAAAATAATTTTAAACTATAAAAAACGTTACCATTCCTTTGCCTTACTAATTTTTGACAACATTAGTTTTATGAAAATTATTTCAAGATTTTTATGCAACTAAAGATACTATTTTAATATTATTTATCATTAACAGAAATAAATTTTTAATTTGTCTTACGGTGTTTCGCATTTTGGGGAAATAAATTAAACAATATAAAAAAAACTTTTATCCATACAAACATTTACAATAGGTTTAATTATTTTTCACGAAATATATTTTTATATTAATTTTATTAAAAAATTTTATTGATTTGGTTTTTCTTTCTGGATATCATTTTAGTTGATTAAGTCATTATATCTTTAATTTAAGATTTCTTTTTATATTTAAAATTATATTTGGACAAGCTATCTTCCACGGCTTATTTTTGTAAAATTTTTAATTTGTAAAACCAATAAAAAAACTACACATTGTTTTTCTGTAATTGAATATTTAATAATTCCCCTAGAATTTGTTGAATTTAACATTATTTCTAATCTATTTAATGATAAAGGGCAAAAGAAATATAGCCTTTATTAAACTTCGAATAAAACCATAGTCCTCTTTATTTGGAATATTACGAAGTAAGATAAACTTTTATATGAAAAAAAGTATTACAAATATTTTATTAACAAAGAAGATTTAAGAATATTCACTATAAGGAAATGCGAAATGCGAAAAATTAGGTTTTTACAATTTTTTTCGAGAAATGTACGATAATCAATTATTTAGACTGGATTAGATTTTAACAGAAAGTTGAAGAGACCCTTCCTTTTCTTTGATTGCATAGGGTTGCAATCGAAAAGATCAAGGTCGTCGGAGAGAGGGGTGAATGTAGTCTTTAGGGAGGTTGCAGCTATTACACAGAATCTTGGGGCTAACCATGTTTATGGGCACCAATAATTTGCAGGTCCCAGTTCATGTTGTGATCCTCAGATTATTAAAAAAACAATTTATTTTAAAGGATATGAATAGTGAAACCAATATACCCAACGATAAAAATCTTTTCACTGTACGATGAACATGCATGCCTTTTACATTGTGATGGGAACTCGAAATTCAAACTTTTCGAGAAATTCGATAATGATTTTTCACAAATTATAATTTTACTAAGGCCTTCGCATAACACTAATTTACGACATTTTTAATTTTGGAGACCCATTCAAACGATATCGTATGTAACGCATGAACTATTCACAAAACTCTATCTATATATATATAGTAAATGTCTATCGTAGAGATTTATATAGGTATATAATAAAGTGTGGTTTAAATGAGTAGAACTAAACGTGGTTTACCAAAATGTTGAAAATTACTTATTTTCTCCGATCAAAACAAAATATAGTACAAATACAATCTATAATATTTATAATATAAGCATAATTCTGAAAATGTTAGCAAAATTTTTAAACTTGGTGTTTTGATATCTTCCACAATTTTAAGCAATTATTTAGAGATTTTGTGGCGCAGTTATACTCAAAAGTATATGGACTACAATAATTATATTGCAGGTCAGTTTAACCGCGCCTCAAAAACACAAATTGTAAATAATGTAGAGTAATTATAGTAGTTTTAGCCTTTGTTGTGCAAGGTTGTGAAACATACCCTAAATTTAGCTGTGAACATGCCCTATAGTGTATATATATATAACTTTCCGCTATGTGTCATCTTTTAAACCTCAAACTTTAAAATATACCCTTGTCTATTTTATTGAACTTTTGTAAATTCGTGTTGACGGCCCAGAGTCCGCGAATTAAGCTTAAAAAATTAAATTTCATAAATAAGCTATCAACAACAATTTTAGTATGGCAGATAGGTATACTTTTGGAGGCGTTTTGTCGCCAATTACATGTCATGCATGGAACAAAGATCGTACACGTAATTGTTTTTGAAAATTTCCTAAATCAGAATCATTTATAGCTGTTAAATTTTGATAATTAGAAATCGCACTTTCACCAAACAACCATGAAGTTCATGTTTACAAAAGGGATGGTAATGATTGGAAACTAATTGATACCCTCAATCAGCATGATCTTCGTGTGATGGGGATTGATTGGGCACCAAAAACAAATCGCATTGTAACTTGTGCGGTCGATAGGAATGCCTATGTTTGGACACAAGGTGAGGATGGAAAATGGAAACCCATGCTTGTATTGTTAAGAATTAACCGAGCAGCTACTTGTGTAAAATGGTCACCACTTGAAAATAAATTTGCGGTAGGTTCAGGAGCTCGTTTGATATCTGTTTGTTATTTTGAATCTGAAAATGATTGGTGGGTTTCGAAACATATAAAAAAACCAATTCGATCAACAGTCACATCTATAGATTGGCATCCAAATAATGTTCTTCTTGTAGCTGGGTCTACTGATTACAAAGTAAATTACGCTGTCTACACTATTAAAATTTAATCTTGTAATTTTATTTTAAAGGTAAGAGTATTCTCAGCATATATAAAAGATATTGAAGAGCAGCCAGCTCCAACTCCTTGGGGAAATCGTATGCCACTAGGTAATCTAATGGCAGAATTTAAAAACACATCAGCAGGTGGGGGCTGGATTCATAGTGTTAGCTTTTCAGGTGATGGATCTTTAATTTGTTGGGTTGGACATGATAGCGCAATTAATATAGCTTCAGCAAACAATGATATTATTAAATTAAAGACTGAATATTTGCCATTTTTATGTTGTGAATGGATATCACCTACATCAGTACTAGTTGCTGGTCACAGCTGCATTCCTTTGATTTACTCATTAATCAAAAATAAAATTGTTTTATCAGCCAAAGTTGATCAATCCCAAAAAAAAGAGTCTAGTGGTATATCAGCAATGCGAATTTTTCAATCATTGGATCGAAATTCACGCCTAGAAAATTCAGATCTGAGTTTGGATTCAGTTCACCAGAATGCAATAATTTGTGCTCGCATACAAACTGGCGACAAAAATCATGCGTCTAAAGTCAGTACATCTGGATTAGATGGTCAACTCGTTGTATGGGATTTGGCTCCTTGCTTATCTAAGACTATGCAAGGGTTAAGACTTTCCTAATCTTAATTGTTGGTATTTATATGAAGAATAAATTAAATGGATAACTAGAAAAATTACATGCTAAGAACTAATTCATTAATTTGTTTAGGCTATGTTTATATCATTTATGTTTTTTTTTAACAATCATGTTTGTATAAGTTGAGATTAAAATAATAAAATGCTATTCTTGTTATAAACGAAATTAGATGCTAAATATATAAAATAGCAGAATTAAGTTTTTTCACTACCTAGAAGCAATTTAGGACAATTGGCTACTAAATTCGAACTAGTGAGTTAAATTTTTCAGTTTTAAAGCAAAAAACTCGCTATTGTAAAAGTAAAATGTATACAAAAAAATTTAAATCTTATGAAATCAAATCTATAAAACCGAGAGTACTACATATGTATGTTCTTAAGTTCTAAGCTCTAATCTGGTTTACAAGGCAATTAACTAGTTTGCTTCCAGAAGAAAATAAAACAGTCTCCCCGTAGCTAATCTATTGTAAATAAACTGCTTAATGTATAGAAAAATGTTTCTATTTAGTTAGATTTTCACAGGATTCTTACAAATCCCCACAGTAAAAGTAATATTATTATTATAATATGAGTGTCTAACATTCATGAGAATTTGCAAAACTATTGAATTAGTTCGCAATATGACCACAGCCTAAATATTACTAGACTAAAGCGTAATCACCAATCACCAAAAATCAAACAATTATCGGAAGCAAATGCTTTTAAAAATGTTGGAACTATGACATGTGCTTCAAAAAGAAATATTTTGTGATTGTTCTCAAATTTAAAAGGAAAAAATGGGCTTTTATATCACATTTTACCCCACATAACTTAGTTGAACTTGGAATGACCTAATGCTAAAAGTTTGCTAATATCTTACAATGGTGTTAAAGACTGTAATTAATTTTAAATTACAACAAAAAAATTACAAAACTATTAGCAGTTTATGTGTTTTATATTAATTTTATAACTGTGGAAACTGAGTTGACACTGTGAATCCCATTAATTAAAACTGAATAAAATTTCTCGATGACTCACTCACACTTCCGATTAAGAATTACCAAACTTATAGTGGAATAATTAAAAAATTCAAATTGTATAAGTGTATAATTGCTTTTTACTTATGTAAGCATACCTCTCCCAATTGTTTCCCTAAATACCCAATTTAAAATATTAGGCACAGTGTTCATAAATATATATTTTTTTCTTTGAAAAATCATAACTATAAATAAGTGATAAATGTTTTGGAACGCAAAATTTTCTAAATCTATCTTGGATTGTATATTTTTATATATATTGTGCTACAGCTAGATGATCTAATAAAAATTACTTTTGCAAAGAAAGGAATTTATCCATTTCTATTTAATAAGCAAAGAATTTATTAAAGTGTTCATTACTTTCTCACTTTACGAAATGGCACCATAATGTCTTTCAGTTAAATATTTTATAATTATCACGATTCTGATATTATACATAAATTTGTTCTTCGTATAATAATTCTTCGTATGTTCAAAGTATATGTGTTTTTTATAACTATAACTATATATTCACAAATATCATATCGATATAAAACTTTGAATTTTAATTAAACTATCCGCTATCCATTAAAACAAAGCAAATATCACATAATTAATAAATATGAAAAGTAACTGATCCAAATAACTTTTACATAAATAAGAATAAATGAAATTTCGTAGACATTAATTAGAAAACTTGTAGCTTAATAAATAATTAATATATCTAAATATATCTGCATATTAAACCATAATTTTGATTTTATCAATAATAAATAAAGTATTTATAAATTTGTATTAAATTTCTTTTAAAAAGTAAATTTAAGCTTTGTTGTTTGAATTTATAAAAGTTTTCGGCAAAAGCTATGTGGCACACGTAATTGAAAATACTGGACCAATCCTGAGAAATACCCGCCTAAGGACACTTCGCAATTCTGGTTTCAAGTCAAAACACATTATTTCGCAAAGAAGCGTATAATAACTGGAAATATGAGTTCCAAACTGAAATAAATAAAGATTATTCAATTTGAGTAACGAATAATAATTTAAATAAATATTTTAATTAAAAATGATAAAAAATTTTATGAAATTTATTCCTTTTTCACTTACCCTTAAATCAGACATTTTAAGCAATCGAGTTAGAACAAGAAGAAGAAGTGATGTCCATGCATCACGATGTGCTTCACTATGAAGCCCCAAAAAATATTCTAATGCCTCTTTACATATTGATATTAATCTAATTTCAATATCTTGCCAATCTTTTCTGCGATTCTCATCACTATATAATTTAAATAAAATTCTTAAAACGCAAGCTAATGATGTTGTTTCTTGTTTTAATAAATTTGGTTTAACTGCACCTTTGAAACCTGCACGCCATAAAATATTCCTTTGTTCATGATTTGAATTGAATTTCTTTGCAAAACGATGCGATTGCATTAAACAATCAATTAATTGAACTAAATGTTGTGTCTTAAGATAACTGTACATTCCTTGCTCTTCACGTTGAAATTCTAACTGATTACCAGGATTGCAACCTGTTAAATCAGCAGTAGCAAGTGCTAAAGTTTCAGCATCCTCTTTACGAGATGTTGCAGGAAAAAATACAATATTATCAATTGTTTGTATTAATTCTAATTGTACTACGCATTTAATTAATAAACTCGAAAATGTACTATTTGTAGCATTATTAATAAGATCAGTTTTACCATCTTCGGAATTTATACTGTAAATGGAATGCTGGGAAGTTGATCGTTTAAGTATACCATGACGGATTTCGCCATTTTCTGTTGTATTATGCTGCCTGATGAAGTTTTGTTGTCCCGATTCGGGTTTCCAAGTAAGTAATTCATGTTGTAATGTACTATCAAAAATATCGAGCATACATTTACATGTTTTGTTCCAAGTATCTTCTGTAAATTTAAATCCATTTGAAATAACTAAATTTTCTAAACAGTTTGTGCCTGATCTTGCTAATTGTTCATTATTTTGCTGAACACACCAATGCAGCTGTATATAAAGATCTTCAAGCAATAATGAACCAAGAACATCAAAATATTGTGTAAAAACGTCAACAATTGCATATAAAGCATGATTACATGTTGTTGTCATCCATTCCGCCTTTTCACTATGCTGTTCTGGTAATTTCATATTGCCAAATATACGAAACAAAATATTAAACAAATCTCGCCACCAATTCGGTCTAAAAGCATCTCCATGTGTTTTAACTATTTCAAAGAGAACAGTTAACCCACGAGTTCTAACATCCAATTTACAACGATTAACAACACAAGATAATGAAAACAACATGGGAAACCAACCTCGTACCCATACACGATCTTCTTCACCTACTGAAATATCATTTTCCATTCCTGCATGCTCAGCAAATAAATTCGGTGATTTATGGACACAAAGCGCACATGTTCTAACTAATCGTATGGCTTCCATGCTTGTATCAGGAAATTTAGCATTGCATGCAAATTCAGACAAACATTTAACAGCGTCTTGAAATGAATCAATCATAACAGCAAACTGTTTTTGATAAAATTCTGTTATTATTTTTCCTGTCGTTTGGAATGCTAGCTCCACAATTCCTTCGTCATGATCTGAAGCAGCTAAATGAAATATTGAAAAAATATTTTTCCAACCTGATCGAATATTATGAGCTTGTGAATTAACCATTTGTGCAACACATCTTACCACCATATCACTTATTGATGATGAACTATTTTTTTTCATGATGTGCTCAAAGGGCCGTAAAAAATCTTTTTGAAAACGAAAATTCGAAAATTCACCTTTCTCAATAAATTTCATTGATAGCTGACGTAATGAGTCTAGCGCAAAAAATGCAATTTCTTCATTTGGATTACATCCAACAGTATTGAAATGATTGCCTAATACTTGCCAAATTCTAGACCATTGTAATCGAATACGACCCATATTATAGTAAGATATTTCAACAATCTTTTGTAAAGAAAACATGCGTGGTTGATGGTTGTGAAGTTCATCTAGCGAAACCTAAAATTTAAATAATCGGTTAATGATAACAATTTCATTGTTGTAAAAATAAAAGTTTATACAAACAAAATAAAATTTAAAAAGAACCTTTCACACTTGTAGCGGAAATGCATTTTTGAATCACTCAAAATTTTGATTTTAACACCAATCATAAGAATAATAATAATTATTTATTGAGTCTGGAAAATACTAATATTAAGATGCCAAAGTTGATCACCAAATATTCTTGAAACTAAATTTGTAATATAGTTTTGGTTCATATTAAGTCAAAATTCTTCTTCCCTTACCATGATAATTTTTTACTAAATACTTCATAAGGTCAGAAATCTGAAAACCTTACCGTATGCCCCTTTTTGAACATAGCACGGCATCGCAATACCAAAGAACATAAGAATTTCTATACTTAAAATTAAAATAAATTTTATTTTTCATCTTTTTTAATAAGTGAAATTTTGTTTAGGGCTACTTTGATCGTTATAAAAGGATAATTGATATGATCTTGTAAATTGAATAAATTATTTCTAAAAATTTCATTTTACCTGACATAATGCCTTAACAAAGTCAACAATAGCATCACCATCTAAACGTATTGATCCAGTAAATATTCGATCAACTGCTACAACAACACTTTGGCTACTTGTTTCACCAATGTGTTCTTTAACACTAGGGTCGAGGGTGTCTTTAATACCTGTTGGCCCAGAAAGATACTGTGGTCGTACACCAGTTCCAATGAGTTGGGCAAGTTCTAACTGACTAATACATTTTACGATATCTAGCCAAGATGTTCCTAAATAATTCCCATCTGTGTGTGCTACCATTATCAACGTTTTAATGGTATCAATATTTTTGGCTTTCATTTCTGTTATTGGAGAATTTGCTGTAAGTAATGTAAATCTTGCCAATGCCTGAACATATGCATCTCGTTCTAATGTCATGTGAAATATACAAGCGATTCTTATTGCACATCTAATCCCTGTAAATAAAAAACTAATATTTTAATAAAACAAAAAATTAAGAAAATCATTAGCAATGAGCACGTCTGTATAATTTCAAACAATAAAATTAGAAAACAGTTAAAAGTAAGTAATACGCTATTTGCATCGTAATTAAAAACGAAAATATTAAAGTTATTAAGAACGATTTAGAAACAGTTATAATAAGGGATTCTAACTATACAATAATTTGTTTGTGTATAATCACATTAGTTTACTACCCAAAGGAGTACATCTAAGCTATTCACTCAACTACTGAACTTTTCAAATTAAAATACCTACCATCTAGACATAGACTGGCAATTTCAGGATCATCACAGTCTTGTAAACCAACTGAATATGCTGCTAAAAATGGTGTCCAAGCCATTTTAAACATTGGCCTTACATGCTGTAAATGTTTTGCTGAAGTAAATGGTGACTTAACATGTGAAACAGATTCCATTAAATTTTTAGCTGTTGTTGATATTGCTTCCATTTCCATATTCCATAAAAGTTTACGTTTTTTTTCATTAAATATTACTTGTTTTCCTGGTTTATTCATTACAGTATTTTTCATTTTAATTTCATGACCAGCAATTTCATCGTAAATTTGTGATAAATATTCTTCAGGTAAATCTTTGCTATCACTAATCCCTTGATTTAATTTAATATACTGATCTTTGGTCATTTTATTTTTGACTTGTGGTGAATGCAAATCTGTTGTCAACATAATTATTGAAAATGCTAATACATAGACTGTGTCTGCACTTTGAAATAGTGTATTATTTGGATTACATTCACAATATCGACTAGCAAATTTTTCCATCAATCTATCAATTTTTTGTGCTTCACCAGGTAAACGAAATCCTTCTAAAAAAAATCTTAATGCAGCCACTATTTCCATATTGTTGAAGTTCATAGCATCTATATAAGCGCACATAACCTGTCTCGAATGGTCATCATTTTCTCCCAAATAATCACCAACTACAGTTTTATCAAGTCGTTCATCCTCATGTAACCATTTCGCTATATCTGATGATGATGTGCCAATTAGACATTTTTCTTGTAAAAACAGCACTGCTTTTTTGGGTTTTCGATTAAACATATCAATTCCAGTCTCCATTACTTCTTTACGCATCTTTCTTTCTTCAAGTTCTTCAGGCAGATCTAATACTTCGCGGTTTTGAATACTCTCTGTAGAATTTATACTCTGACATGACCCACTATGCGAAGACTTTCGAATACTAGCAATATCGCTTAAATCTTCACAAAATCCACTTTTAGCTACAGGTTCACCTAAAGTTGTTTGAGTGTTCGGATTAACATATAAATCTTTACTCCATTCAACCATACACTTGAGTATGGAAACTAAACACTCCAAACCTTTGATCCGCATTGATTTCTCTTGGGTTGGAGTAGCACCAAGCTCCAGAGCTTGTCGTCCCTGTGCAATTTTTGACAAATCATTTACTAATTTTTCAAATAGATTTGCTGCAGAGAAATCACAATCATAATTAACGTAAATATCAACAACTGATTGCGCATCAGCGCAAATTCTTGTAAGAGCCTGAATGACCATCCACTTATGTTCAAATGAGCTTGACGTCGCTTCCAGTATATTAAGGAAGATTTCCTTAAAAAATACTTCAATTTGTCTTTTTAAATGAATTTTAAAATTTGATAACAATGCGACAAATATGGACAACGATAATTCAAAAACTTCTGGAACTGAACTAACTCCATTTTTAGATAAAGCGACACATAAATATTGTTTTATTGCCATAATAAACATTTCATTTGATCGAAAAACTGGGCCAGCATTTTGTAAAATTGATAAAAGCAAATGTAATGAGAGGATTTTTGATCTGAGTTCATGAGATTTTGGATCGGGCTGCCCTTCTGGTAGAGGTTTCATAGATAATTTGCAAAGAGCTCTAAAAACCAGAAATGCATCCTTTTGCAAAATATGTGTAAATTTTGCGGTTACTATAGCATCATTTTCACTATGTGTTTCTATACTTTCTTGTGATGGAACCCTCTTCAAACTTGTATTTTCAATCTTTTCAGTGTTTTTTGTCCTTAACTCTACGGTTTGAACTGCAGCTAAAAAAAAAAATAAAAACAAATGTATTTTATGTATGATATGAAAATTAAATGTTATTGTGTTTTTTATTTGCCACGACAAACAGTGTGTTATTGTTCTAAAATACTCGAGACTTTTATGAAAAACATAAGCTTACCTGTGATGATTTCATCTAGTAAAACCCTTGCAACCTCTTCAGCTGATGCTTCTTTAACGAAATCACCTGCTTCTTCTTGTACAGTTTGAAGGGCTGGCACTTCAACAGAAATATCAAATGCTTGATTTTCCATTTTGGTAAATATCACATTTAACATCTGAGTTAAAGTAGCTCTTGCTGTGGTTTGATTTACCAAATTTTTACTTGATAAATAAATATCATAGCATGTTCTAACTGCTTGTAGTACAGTCCCCTCATGAACTTCAACATGCTGTGATGTAACAACGGTCAGTAAAGCTTTGATTATTTGTAGCTGAACTCCCTCATCTGTTTGTGGCCCATTAAAGCAATTACAAATTGTATTTACAATTCTATCTATAAGAAATTTCCCTGGATTTGATGAATCTGGAATATTTCCCGTAAGATGACCATAAGCTATCAACTTTTGTAAGCAATCTAATGCTGTTACAACAATTCTAGGTGTTTTACCCTGACAAGCCAGCTCAAAAGGTAGAAAGTACTTTTCAGCATTTATAATGTTCGATTCATCATTTTTGGGAAGTGGCAAAGCTGCTGATGGTATTTCAATATCAGTTTGATTTTGACCAGCATCTTTTATTTCATTTTTTATTTCCTCTAATGCTGCATCACATGCCTTTTTTAGTTGTGAGTGATGAGAACGTTTTATATCTTTATCGCCTAAAATTTTTTCTAATGCACGTACAATAAACATTTCTTTTGTTTGCAAACAAATTTTGCGCATTATGCTATCCTAAATTTGCATTTGACTTAGATCAACAAATAATTTTATAACTTATTGTAGACGTTTCATAGTTCTCTTCACCTGTCACGGACTTGCTCATTACCACTAATTTTTATAATTGCTTTAAGGATATATACAGTGAAAGCCATTAATAATAAAAATTTATAAAATAAGTAGCTATGCTATATAAATTTTTTAAAATACGAGATTAAACTTCTTAACATTACTTATATTTATCATACAAATTTACTCAAAAATTACAGACGTCACGTAATGTCAAAAATTTCAGAGTTGCTCAATATATAGCAAAATATATAAATCTATAAATTAAACGGCAAGCACTAGAGTTTGTCCACCTTCTTTCTCTGTTGATATACACGCAAATATGATAAAAATTATATATTTATGTAACCCTTGAAACAGAGATGTGTAGAATATCAATTAAGTTTATATCTTTCACTTAATTAATAAGTAAAAGTATACAAAATATTTTCTTTAATTTTGACACTGCAAAAAGGTTTTATTCCTTACGAATTCTTACTGAGGGGCTACGGAAAAATTCAGTTAAGTCAAATGAAATAAATGTTTTTAGCTTAAAATATTCATATAAATGTACGTTAAATTCCGTTCCGCGATATTTTGAATCGTCAAACCTTAAAGAAATGAATCAGCTTTGTTCATTATGTGGAGCAAAATATTTTAAATCTGAGATTACTAATCGGGATAGAAATATATTCACTCTTTGTTGTCATTGTCTCCCTTATCACAAAATTTATACTTTCAAAACCTTTGTAAAGGTATTATTTCAACTGACCCTGTAGTGAAGATGGACTAACGATGTTAGATTATACTAAAAGATAATTAAAAAATCATAAGTTACAAACGAAGTAATTCCTAGGAACTCCCATAATTTTAGAATGCTGGAAATTTGCTCTCAAATTTCGAGAGCTGGGGCTTACAAGATAATATAAATTTTACTGTAGAAAAGGGATATGTTTTCTAGGGATTTGTTGTACTTAATAGGGACTATTCACTATTTTTTCCATTTGACGTCAAAACTTGCTTACCTCCTACCACTCGTGTACGTACATAGTGTAAAATATATACTTTAAAATGGTGTGGACTAATTTTATAATTGTGTGTGTATATTCAAGAGAGCTACACTTTCAAAGTAAAATTGAAAAAATTACACATATTTTTCTCATATTTTTATTTTAAAATATTATTTCAACTCTGACGTATAAACGCACTGCTGTATAACCCAGCTTGTTTTAACAGATTCATATGTTTTCTTCGATGTGCACTCCTCGAAGGCAAAATGGAAATGATTTTTTGGCATGTATGTATTAGTAAAGGACTAATACAAAAGAAACCGATAGCGATTTGAGAGTAGAAAATTAAACATGTTTAATTTTTTACTCTCAAATGACCCTTTCCATATAATTTATATGGGACGAGAGAGCCATTTGACGAGTTGGAAAAAATAGTGAATAGGCCCTATAAAGCGCTTGCAATTTCAAATATACATGGTTTTTTTGAAAATTATTAACTACAAACTGCATTGTAATAATAAATAAAAATATTAAATTTATTAATTAATAAAATAGGCGGTTTTCAATAGGGCAAATGATAGTCTTTCAGGGTATTCACATTGAGGCCGGTATCATTCAATTTCAGGGTAAGCGGAGGTGAAATGTAAGACGGAGTTTCGCAAATTTCGAAATAATTTTTACTCCTTCCTGAGGTAGAAATATTTCCGCCTCTGTAATATTTTACCAACATATATTAACATATTTTAGTGGAGTGAGGATTGTAGGGGAACATTTCCGATTTGATACCTGCCTCAATGTGAATACCTCCTTTATTACTCTTTTGTAAATCTGACACTCAGGGTAATCCTTAAAACTGAAATAAAAATTGTATTTGAGTTTACCAAAACACTTATAACTAGAAACGTTTATTTTATAATAGACTATAAAATAAAATAGTCCATTTTAAATACTAATTGATTTAATATACTGATGCTAAATTAACTTTTGTCTATGATTAGAAATGGTTCAAATTTTTGCTCAGTTTGTTCAAGCAAAAACTTGACAGTTCGATCAGATGACAGAATTATTAGAATCAGCAGGTATATTATCTTTCACAAATATAAATATATTTCACAAGTAAACTTAATATTGTAATATTTAGTAAATGAGGCAAATGTGCCACATTTACGGTCAGAACCTATTTCGTATGGGACAATACCTAGGCAAACAGATATAAATTTTTCAAACGAAATTATAAATGTTGGTGGCTGTCCAAGTTGCAGGATAGGTATTTTAGAAAATAGTTACACATGCTGTGACATACTGTGCCTGCCTCTAAGGATATTATGCTGTCTAGGAATAAGAAATAAACGTTGCATTAATTGCGGTGTTGTTTTTTAGGCGCTAACAACAATTTTTTAAAGAAAACTTCTAATGACGCTTAAAATATTATCAGGGTGTATAATGTAGTTTAAACTGACAAATATGTATATAACTTTTATTATTTAACTTAAGGATAATAAATGTGACTTTAATTGAATTTGAAAAAATTATTGAAAATATCAATTTCTAATTAAAAACTATTAACAGTAAATCTAGTATAACTCACATTTAATTTGAATACCCAACAAATGTATTTTTCTGATAGTTGAAAATAAATAAACTAATTTTCACAAATTTAGAAATTAAGATTTAAAGCAAAATATTGGCATAGTATTATTGAATAATATAGGCGATGTAGAAAGATCAATAAAAAAATGTCGCGACAAGACTATAGTATCTGGTATAGATGTGTCATGATGTTAGTAGGCATCAGTAATAACGAATAATTAGAAGAATTGTAAGGCTGTGTCTAGATTAGCGTTTTCGACTCCAATGACCCAAGTAAAAAAGAGCTTTTAAATAGGATTCCAAATAGTTTTTTTTATATTTTGAAGGATAACTAGGGGTTAGTTACTTAAAAGTCATATTCTATGGTATTTTTTCTTATCATTTTGATTGTGCTGTTTTTAGTTAAGATTTCATACAAATTTTCAATTAACATATGTTTAAATATATTTATAGCTGCCACAAATGGCAGTAGATTTTTATTAACAGAAATACATTATTAATAAGAAGATATATGCCTACATATATTAAATTAGCCCTATTTTTTTCTCAGGTATAAAGAAATGTAAATAAAATCGATAGCTATAACATATATTAAAATTGACATAAAAAATTGGATTTTTTGTTGTATTATAGATTTTAAACTGTGTGACTCTTTTTTTTTTTTTTTAGAAATTTATATATTATAACTTACAATATAGAAATTTTGTCAACCGTAAAAGCATACCAAGCACTGACTACGTAAATTTACTAAATTTACCTTAAATTACCGATGCCAATATATAAATAAAAAGCGGAATTATAGTGTATATTCTTAATCTATAAAGGCTTGTATGTGCTAAACTTGTGTGGGCTAAAGTAGTTTTTAATACCAAGGAAAATTTACAGATCAGATTCATTTACAAATAAGTAGCAAAACTAACAGTATTCAAGAGATTTGGAAATTTAGTCTTGATTTTCTATTCTTTAGCCCAAATAGTTTATTAATATTTATTATAAACGTTTTGTTACAAAAATTTAACTTCTTTTTAATACTTGCAGTATTTATTATATGGCTAGAAAACTCTATTTGGCAATACCAAATAATTTTCCTGGAACTTTTGTAATTAATGGAAAAAAACAAGCAACTGTCATTATCTCAACAGATGATCTCTGTTTTGGATCTAAATATAAATTAATTTTTGGTATATTTACTGATATTAACAGCAGAGAATAATATATTAAATAATTAATAAATTAAAATTGTGATGTAATAATTTAGTAATTATAAGTGAAAAAATGTCAGATAGTTTTCATGATATTAATCGCAACGACAAAGATAATATTGAAAAAAATGTAAACAAAAATGTTAACTCCCAACAAAGCAATTCAGGGGATGGTACAAAATATTTTTCCGTTGAATCTAATCAACATAAAGTACAAAATGGGAAATTCGATCGAAGATCCGACGAACCAAGCGAGTTAAGTTTTGAGAATTGTAAGTTTTAGTTTGTTCTACGTCGCTACATAATTTAAGTTTTTTTTTCTTTTTCTTAAAAGTAAAGCTTTTTTTTTGTTCTTATAGCGAAAATTGAATCATCGTTTTTGCTATGTTAAAAATTTATACATATCTGAAAAATATTAAGGAAGCTTTAAAAAAAAATTTTTTAAAATTTTCTTTATGATATTTATATCAAACCATTTCAACTGTAACATTAATATATTTTTAATCACGATTAATTATTTTAAGCTCCAGAAAGCCTTGAAGAAAAGCTTAAGAGAAAAAATATTGAATCTGCTTTGCGAAATCGTTTAACAAAGTTAGAACAATGGAGAGAATATGCTATATCTGCTTACGGACTAGTTAATGATGATCTTCGAAAACAAATATGGCCTTTATTAGTTGGGGTCGATCCTACAAAAGTAGAATCTGTTCCAAAAATCGATGAATTAAAATCACATCCAGAATATAATCAAGTGATACTAGATGTAAATCGTTCACTCAAAAGATTTCCACCAGGCATTCCATATGAAAAAAGAATAGCACTACAAGATCAATTAACTGTTTTAATCCTCCGAGTTATTATAAAGTATCCAAAATTAAAATATTATCAAGGTTATCATGATGTAGCAATCACATTTTTATTAGTTGTTGGCGAAGAAAAAGCTTTTCATGTAATGGAATATTTATCAACAAATCAATTGGTTGAATTTATGCAAGAAACAATGGAACCAACACAAAAGAGATTGCTTTATATATATCCAATAGTTCGCCATGAAAATGAGGCACTATGTGATTTTTTGGAAAAATCTATGGTTGGTACCCTGTTCGCATTACCGTGGTATTTAACATGGTTTGGGCACAGTTTGAACTCATATAAAACTGTGGTACGCTTATATGATTTCTTTCTTGCTTCCCCATTCCTTTTGCCACTTTATGTAACGGCTGCCATAGTTTTACATCAAGCTGACAATATTTTCCGAGAGGAATGTGATATGGCCAATTTGCATTGCCTTTTATCTCAGGTGAGAACTTAAAAAATCTCCGATACTATTTTATTATTTAAAATTTTTTTAATTAGATTACCGCTTTCTCAAAAATTAACGTCTAAAATAAAAGCGCATTATATTGTCTTATTACTATTTTTAAGTAAAATGTTTTGTTTAGTTTTCATGCTTTTATTATACTTTAAATGTGTTATTCATATTATATCTTATTTGAAATATTTTCGCGATTTTTTACAAAAACCACTGTCATTCTTTTAGTTACCAGATGATCTGCCTTTTGAATACCTTTTAAAAAAAGGAAATGAATTGTACACTAAGTATCCACCAGAAGAGATTGAAATGGAAGTAGAAGAACTAATCCAAAGAGAGTAAGCCTTTATTTTAAAAATAAAATTTCTATTTGTAATGTTAAGTATTCTATAGAAAAGAAAAACAAGAAATTGACGAACGCCTGTTATGTAAACGTAGGAAGCAATATAATGAAAGGCGGGCCGGAGCAAAAAGCACTTCGTCTGTTTTTAAATTTTTACCTCGTGCTCTAAATAACAAACGTTCAGTCATTGTTACAACTGCATTTTCAATTTTGTTTGGTATTTGTGCATATTATTATAAACAACAGTTAATGGCTATTGGAGTTAGCTAAATAAATTTGATGTATTGTAGATTCATTGCATAAGATACTAAAAAACATGTATTGTAATAATAGAGGTATATTTTATGTTAAATTTTAAATAATAAACATTCATTTAAGTGTAAAATTAAAATAAGAATGAAATAATATAAGTGAAAAATTATTAAACTAATTTTTTTGGGTTTTGTCTGAAAAGTTGACTAGTTGAAAAAATAACATTTGCATTGGATGAAGTTTTTTTTTTCAATCAAATCATTTCGAATTATTCATTTGCGTCATTTGGAAAATATTTTCTAATAATCACAAAACAATTTTGTCCCTAATATTTTGAGGCACTAGAGATTGCTGTTTGAGTCAGGTTTTGTGAGCTCTTCATGTGCTTGATATTAGCCTTGATCGAATAATGCTTCCAATTCATTGTTTTCAAACTATTTACGCTGTCCAGGGTACATTTTAATTTGATATGAAAATCTCAACTTTCAAATCACACAAACCACTTCTTATACTGTACATTTCCAATCATAAAGTAAACGATTACTTTCAGCTGCAAAAAGGTGGAAAAATAAAACTCCATTTAATTGCTGCTTTTTTCGTCAATTTTAAATTCTTTTGTTCTCGATTTTTAGTAAGAGGAATATTCCAATTAAAAAGATGCGGTGTTCCATTTCTAATATTACGCTTCACTTTGAATGGGTTTTGTTCCAGGATATTTTTTTCTATAAAAAGAAAACCGTCAGAATCTAATTAATTTCGATAAAAAAAAAATATGTAGAAAAATTGAAATGAAAACGGTAAAATTATAGAGTATTAAATAAAACATGCTTAAATTTGGGATTGTTATTAAACTTTTACACGTAATATAACAAATATTATACACAAGCATGAATTTTTAGGAGTTAATGTTGATAAAAAAAAAATCAAGTTTATTTTTGTGGTTTTCTAATATTTTTTTCAAATTATTAACATTTTATATATTTAAAAATAAATTAATTAAAATTTTTTTTCACTATATTATCATAAATAAAGTGATACAAATTAAAACTGTTGTTCACACAAGCAAGTTCCGAAGATCATTCTGAAAGAAGTTATACAAAATAATATTTATCACATAAAAAATTATTACTAATTATTTCCTTGTGAAAATGTTTTTCAATTAGAATTTCAAATATTCAATATATTTCTTGATATGAAAACTCTTAATTTTTATTGTAATGCGTCATATTAAACAATGATATTAACATATAAAACAATTTGTGTGAACCTCTTAAGAAACAAAAGTTTATCTCCTATACATAATTAAAAATTAGTTAAAAATTTCAATTTATAACGGAATTTATAAACATACCAAAATTAATATTAAATACCAGCAAAAATTTCAACTAATTATTGATTTCTTTTAGGTTTCCGACTAAAACAAATAAATGAATAATTTTAAATATATTATCTATTAGGTAGCATCTACTTTTTTAATAATGATATTCCAAGGGCTAAAATGCCACCTATAGCCAGTACTGCTCCTCCGGCAACAGCCGCTCCCCTTATGACTTCCTTTTCCATCTTCGATTTGACATATTCCTGTTTCATATAATTTTTAAAAAATTAACAATTAAAAAAATACTAATAAAACTTTTTTGTATAAATGTGTTAATAAGAACTTAAAATTTATAAAAACAACTGTCAAACATAGTTTTTTGTTCATTATTTATTAAATAGAATATTAATATCATCAGCAGTTTAAAGATAATTAGAAATATTTTGCCACTTGGTTCATTTCACGGGTCTTATTTGAGCCGTTCACAAGCCGTTGATTTTAAAAATTCAAAGTATTGAAGTTATTTAAATTAATCCTTACTTTTAATGCAATTAATAAATTTACAGAATAATAGAGATTAACAACATTATCATCTTGTTAGTCGTTAAAGAAAATATTAATCAATTCATATGCCGTTTGTTTTATGCAGTCAGTCGGTTTGGAATATGTGTGGCTTACTTCAAAGTAATATATGAGTCGCTCAGAAGCCAATGTGGATAAGTCCATTTTTTCATATCTTCTGATTTTTGCAAATTTTAATAGAATAAATAATATATTTCTTAGCCTTAAAAGGAATTACTCATATTTTCATTTTTTGTAGGTCAGAAAACCCTTTTTTAAATAGCCTATGCTTGTGTTATGTGTTATGAATTCATTAAGAAGCATTAATTTTCTAAATTTTGAATTTTTAGACTTATCCATATTGGCTTCTGAACGACTCATATATGTCTGGCTTTCTGCGGCTGTTTGATATGCAGTTCATTAACAATATAAATAAATATCAGGCTTTAAATTTTGATCCATATTAATGAACAAATTTGATTTCAGAGTTATGCAATAAACTTTAGAGTTAGGCTGTGCTTCTTAGAACTGATCAAAAATATGCTTACGTATTATATGATTTGGCTTTTATATATGGCAAAAGACCTGATCAATGAAAGTTTTAAATTCAATAAAGGGAAAGTTTAAATATTATGCTGAATCAGACCTCTTTACAAAACAATAACTGGTGACATTATATTTAAATAATTAGTTTGAGTTGATATAGTATCTAACGAAAAAATAAAACTTATTTCGGATAAAACGATACCTGAATATTAGTAAAACTTTTAAAAAGAAATATCAAATAATATAATCTAAGCTAAATAAATTATTCTTACGAACCTCTATATTCAAAACTTGCTGATTATTTGGTTCTAGCTTTAAAAATTCTTGGCAAAATTTTAATGCAGTTGAATATTGTTTGAGTCTAGCATTCCCAATTGCTAAATAGTAAATGTAATCACGATTTCCTTCACTGTGGCGAGTAGATAGATCCTCAAGTAATAATATTCCCTAAAAAGAGCATGTGATTAAAAATTACTTATTTCATAATTATATACTATTTATTACCTTTTGAATATCTGGAGTGAAAGGACTACGAACTAAATGCCAAGCATACTCAAATTGTGTTTTTGTTGTTACATTTTTATTTTCCAGTTCCTGTTTATACTTATTTTCGAATTTCTAAATAAATATTTTTAATTTTTTTTATTGATATAGTGATGATAAAATTCTTTTCAAATATGAAAATAGGCCAGAAAAGTTTAATATTGTAATAAAAAATATAATTTTCCGCATATTTAAAAAGCAAAAATTAATTAGTATAATAAGAACTATTTTTCAAAAAAGTTCCTTTTACTAACGAAAATTTCGGATTCCTCATATTAAACTTATAGCAGATATTGAATACACAAGAAAAAAGTTTGTTTGATATAAAATGTGATTGAAAAACGGTTCCAAAAATTCAGAAATGAAAAATTAACACCTTAATTTTGACTTTGAAATGCCACATAACACATTTACAAACATTGTGTGTTTTATAAAGCGCCAATTAAAAATTATATTTTCTAATCCAAATAAATATTATTTAAAACTTTATTCTCAACACGAATTCAGCATGTATCGATAATATTCTTAAAGTTATAATATTTGTAATATTTGTTTTACATTAAATGACTTACATTTAAATCCTCCTGCGAAACTATAGAATTCATAATTTCTTCCATGATGTAAATTAATGAACAATAAGTTGTTTGTTTTTATTGCGTTATTAAAAAATTATATTTACAACATTACATGTGGTCTCCAAAATGTTAATGTGTCAGATAAGAAAGTCTCCTCTTTCACTTGGTGTCTCCATATATATAGGCGCTTTTATAGTAGTTCTGAGGCGCGGTTATACTTAATAGTTTTTCTGTGAGTTTGAAAATATATAACTTATGCTTTCTAACTAGTTTTATTACATTAAATTGAATTACTGTAAATAATAATGAATAATAAATGCAATAAAATCAATTGAAAGCTACAAATTATATTTTTTGAAAGGACTTAATATAATTATTACAGTCAATATACTTCTGAGTATCACCGCGCCTCAGAACTGTTATAATTCCGTTTATAATTCTGCTGTCTAAAACGCTAATTTAGACACAGCCTAATTCACTTACCGTAAATATAATAACGGTACAAATTATATTTTTCTAAAAGATTTGTAATGTAATTATTATATTCAATATACTTCTGAGTGTAATTTTGCCTCAAAACTCCTATAAAATCGTATATGAAACCACCGTCCAAAACGCTAATCTAGTCTGATACAAAAGGTTTATGTTCAAAGAAATACTGTATATAATATTAGAATTTTAATATAAGACAAAAAAATACATAAAAGTACATTTGTAATTAATAATAATAAATTAAGTAGATGTTTTCTAAATATCATTAGTTTTTTATTAAATTATTTACTTATTTCCTTTATATAAATTATTCACTTATTTATTTCACTAACTAATGTTTTTCTTTTATTCATTTTTCAGGTTAAAGAAGCTGAAGGGAGGCTTAATATATTTATATATATAATATCCTCTTGAACCTGAAAAATGCGAACTTTCGTTAACCTCCTTTCGTCGTCTTGGGCCTGAATCGAAACTTATGTAGGCCCAAATGTAGGCACGATAGGAGGCCCAAATTTACATTAGCTAAAATGAGAAAGTTGAACCTCCTTTGAATATCTTGGGCCTCCCTAATAATATTGCAGCTTTTCCCTACAATTATCACCATTTCTACCGCAAGATCCGCCACCACATATTAAATAGGAATGCTATTTAAGGATTGATCTGTTTAAAAATAATCAATGATTCTGCAACAAAACTATATGCTGTGTGTCAACAACCGTAATTATAGGACGACTTCGATCGCTTGTATGGGAAAATATTGTGCAAAACACTGATGTACCGTGAAACTATATCTACATGTCACGAGCTTAACGCTTTTGATGTGCTGGAGAAAAGAAAGCGCTAAAAGCGTATATGTATATATTATATTTATATTATTTTTAATAATTTTGCAAGTTGCTTTTTTAAATAATCTGTTTGTTTCTGTTATTTGACAAATCGACATTTGCCCGTAAAAATAGGTATATAAACATTTTTTGTAGACCTATAGCATAAAACATTTATTTGAAATAATCACAGATGCTGTTGTAATTTAATTTTTTTTAAAATATAATTCAAACTTCAATTTAAATGCAAGCTTATGTTTATATATCAAAGAATTCTTAAAAAACACATCAACAATAAAAAACAACAAATTATATTAAATTATTTACAAAATTAATGCATATGGATAAGAAAAATAGAAATATTAGTGATATTTATAGCTTTTTTTAAACTCCTTCATCCGCTTGAAAATTTTAAATCTATACAAATTTCCATAAAACATAAATTTGGGTATAATATACATATATCTAGCATTTTTTATAAATACCTTTTTCTTTGGAAAAAAAATGGAGTTAGAATTGTGCATTAATAAATTACATTTAAAAATAATTTCAGTAACATATCTTATAAAGTTACGTTAATTTCTTCAAAGAATCAACTATAGTTTGCATTGAATCCTTTTCTGTTAAAAATGTTCTATGGTTTCCTTCAACTGTCAGGACAGTCACCTTTTTTTCACAAAGCTAGAATACATAATTTTTTTCGAAAATTAAAAAAGTTCTAAAGTTAAATTTTACTCTGGGGTTTTTAAAAATTATACAAACCTCTGAGAGTCCATAATCGTCTTCAAGTTTTGCATAGTTTTCTTTTGATTTGATAAGCGTGACATCACATTTCATTTTTTTGGTGGGTTTATAGCTATCTGCTAATGCCAATTTATCATAAAATGATCGTGCTGCATGTGAAATCTTTAAAATATACAGTGTAAAAATGAGACTAATAATACTGAAAAAGGATAAAGTTTACCTCTTCTATTGAATAGTTAATGGAATTGTGAAGAATTTCAGCACATTTTTCTACTTTTTGTTCCCAAGTTGGAACATTTTTAAGAAGTTTGACCATCTATTATTCCGATAAAAAATTTAATATTTAATTTTAAAATTTTAAAGTTAACTTACACCTCCAAAATCTAAATTTCCATAAACCATTGCAAAATATGCAAGTGCATGAGTACGTCCTTCATCTGGATTTGAGACATTTTTTCGTTGTTTATGGGTCGCTGTAAACCAAGACACATATTTTGGCCCACCATCTAACATAATTAAATTTGCTTTTTCGTTATTTCTTTCCAGATTAATAACCATTACGTAAGCTATTAAACCTCCGAAAGAATATCCTGCAATTGAATATGGACCCTCTTTTTGTATATTCTTAATTTCTTTGATATAATACTGGGCTAATTCTTCTAAATCTGACAAAGGTACATTTTTAGTACATTGTAGTCCATAAACTGGACAATTTAGCTGCTCAGCAAGAGGTTCAAGGGGTGCAGTAAAGCCCTCTATTGAATGTATAAAGTAAATTGGTTTTTGTGTTGAGTTTTCGTTTGCTTTTGATTTTAATCGTTTAATTGTTTCGATAGGCATTAATTCTGTAGTAAATGTAACTGGTACTTCCTCGCCAAATTGAGATGGTGTTTTATTTTCTGGACTAATAGGTGTTATAGATTTATTACCAGTAGATCCTTCAAGATCTTTTAGCTTTTTGAAAGTTAATTGTCGTATTTCTTGGGGGCCAATTACTAAATCATAGTTCCTTTCAAGAGTTTGTTTAATTTCGGCACCCATTAATGAATCTATTCCTAAATCCGCTAATGAAGTAGTTTCTTGAATATTTTTGATGTCTTTTATACCAAGAATGTTTGCAATACAAGTGACCAAGCTAACTGTGCCGGAGATATCTGATTTTCTTTTCTCAGCTACTACCATTGATGATAAAACAGGATGAGGTTGTTGTAAAAAGAAATCAATTGTATGTAAACATGATGACATTCTTTGTGGTAAAGTTCCTCCAATGACAGTATTATTATCACCTAGACTTTCAATAACTAATCCAGTATCACCTATAGCACCCCATTGAATTGCCATTCCAGGGAAACCGGATGCTTGCCTATTTTCACAAATTCTTTCCATAGTTGAATTAGCAAGTCCATAATTTGTTTGCCCAATGTTACCACGACCACAAGATACACTTGAGAAGCATACAAAATAATCAAGTTCGGGACACATAATTCGAGAAAACATATCTAAATATTTTGTCCCTTCAATTTTCGGTGTACAAACAGCTACAAAATTTTCAATCGTCTGATCTTGAAATAATCCATCACGTAGTACTACTGCCAAATTAAATATTCCACCAACAAGACCAATTTTGTTAGAATTTTCAATTAAATTTTTGCAGCCTTGCTCAGTTGTTACTGGATTTGTATCAATTACAACTATAACACCACGTTCTCTCCAACGTCTGATCATTAGTGATTGATAGCCTGTTTTTACACCTGTTCGACTTGTTAATATAAGTTTCTTGGCACCACGGGAAACAAGCCAGTTAGCTAATTCTAATCCAAAGCCACCTAGCCCTCCAATAATGATATAACTTTTATCTGGATGCATATAGGACTTTGGAATAGCATTTATAAGTTTTATAGGTGATTGAATAATTTTATTGGGCTCTTCATCACGAATTTTAATTACAACTTTTCCTATATGCTTGCCAGCCGCCATAAATCTAAATGCTTGTTCGATTTGTTTTTCACTAAAAACAGTTAGGGGTAATGGACGAACAGCTCCATTCCTAATACCTTCCTCAACTAAGGCTACAATCTGTTTTTGCATTGGTATATCACCTTCTGTAACACTATCGAGTAGAATACCCTCAAAAGATGTATTTTTTAAGAAAACCGACATTCCTAACGCGCTGTTATTGTTTAAATCGAATTTTCCTATCTCCAAAAATCTACCATTTATGCCTAAACAACGTACTGAAGCCTGTAATTTATCTCCTGCTAACGAATTCAAAACTAAATCCACTCCTTTGCCTTTGGTATGTTGTAATATCATTTGCTCAAATGATGTGTCACGAGAGTTACCAATATTTTCATCCTTAAGTTGTGGAAAAGTCTTTTTTAGGAATTCTCTTTTCTCTTTACTGCCAACTGTTGTAAACACTTGTAAGCCATAATGTAGCGCTAACGATATAGCTGCCTGCCCAACTCCTCCTGAGCCTGCATGAATTAATATTGACTCACCTTTACGCATTTGGCCACGTATACACAATGCATAATATGCAGTTGAATAGACACACGGAACTGTTGATGCTTCCTCCATTGTCCAACTATCTGGAACTCGCCACATTAAGTTTTTGTTTGCGATACATGTTGTTGCTAACGATTTTGCTGAAACTATAGCCATAATACGTTCTCCAGCTGTATTTCGTCCAACAAATTCCAGTCCAAGTACACAATCCTGCAGAGCAAGTTCACCTGGTAGAGCATCAATTGAAAGTTTTCCTGTAGTTAACATTATATCACGGAAATTGATTGGGGCATAATAAACTGTACACAGTTCAGAGTTCCCGTTTTGGTTAGATAATGCATATCCTATCATTGAACTTTCTATCCACTTAAGACTTGCCAAATCACCTTTAACAAGAGCATTTACATAAGCATGTTCTACTTGTAATGTTGGTGTCTCTGAATATGATTCTAATTTTAAATGTCGGTATGTTCCCCATGTTGAATTTTTGAATACATTACATATTAAATCCTTTTCAAGTTGTTTTTTATAGAATTGTGATTGAAAAGAAAATTTTGGTGCCGATTTATCTTGAATATAAAACATTCTTACATTATTCCCCCCAGATTCATTTTTAATGCAGTTAATTAAACCAAGTGCACCAAACAATTCCTCACCTTGTGATACTAAATAAATGTAGTTATTATCAGATTCAGCTGTTGCTATACTTTTTTTGAGTTGATTTACCCATTCAAAATTCTTTTCCGTGAGGTGAATTATTTCCTTTCGACGCTCATCTATATTAACGGATAAACGTCCGACAATTAAAGTTTTAGAACCATAAATAAATGTTTGTACAACTGCGATATTCTCTTGATCCAATATTTGATGACCAAGTTTATCAAATGTCAAAGAATTTTCTTCGAATAAAACAAATCCGTCAGACTTAATTGACATAATTATGTTTTTGAGTAATTTTTTGGTTACAGGATTAGATAACACATCGTAGGCCATAGCACAATGGCAATTTTGTTCAACAGGCGTTTCGTATATATTTTTGTTAATAATACGGACACCAGAATCATGAAAAGCATTGACAAGCTGATCAAAATTCTTCAACGTCACTAATGCAACATCACCAGCTAAAGTTGGTTGGGCTTCAATAGTATGCAAGATAGTTTCTGCTAGTAATGAATCTAAGTTACTTTCTTGTGCGATTTCAATTGCTTTCAATTTTAGAGCACCCGCAGAGTTTTCAATTACCAACTGTAGAGCTGTTTCGATAGCATATTTTCTGGATCTTTCAATATTTTCAGATAACTCATTTAAACACTCATGTGATATGAAATTATATCGTTCAAGTGTTGGTGAGTTTAATGATCCTGTACGTTTTGGGGCTAAAGACGCATAAGTACCTCTAAATTCAATACCTCCACTTTTGATGACATTAATAAAATCATACATAAAAACTGGAATATTTTGTTTATCTTTAATGTGCTTTGAAACTAGTTGTAGATGTTTTTCTGGATTAATAATAATTTTTTCTATTCTTGTAGGAAGATATAGTTCTCTTATTTCCTTTCCTAATATACTAAACTGTAACATTGTATCCATAAAACTTATCCAATTGCCTTCCCATTGCAATTCACCACAAGAAGCTATTGAATCAGCTTTATTTATTCCACAAAATAATTCGCCATAGTCATAACCACGTAATCTCAACTCTTTATAAACATCATTTTTTTTCATTTCTAGTCCTAATTTACTTTCTTCTAAAGGATTTAAATTCAATTCTTCAATTTCAATACTGTCTGGTATTCTTATTTTTCCAGATACTGTCAATGTTTCCCCTTCACATATTTCAAAATTTCCTGAGCCATCAAAGAAGTTTAATCCAAATTTAACTACATTCTCTTTGTTTAATATTGTTGCTCTATGAAATATGACATTTTCAAAAACAACGGGCAATTGATCAATTTCAACTCCGTGCTTTTTGGCATATATTTTCCATGCAAGTGTTATATAACCAGTAGCAGGAAAAAGAATACGGCCATCAATTGCATGCCCGGCTAAAAATGCATCCTCTTCCGTAGATAAATTTATTTCAACTATAGTTTCCCCAGACTGATCTATTAAGAAGAAAAATAATCATAATGAATGAAATTCGGCAAGTTGCTAAATTAAATTAATTTATAATTCTAAATAATTCATTCTTTTAATCTTGACAATAAATTATCTGCCAATAAAATAATTTACTTTCGAATATTCAATCTTAATTATAAGAAGTAGTTAATACTTACTGTTCATTCCAAACTTTGGAACAAGCCACCTTTGAGAATGGTCCCAAACAACTTTTGAACTTAGCATTGGTGTTCCACGGGCAACAGGAAAATTAATCGGTCTAAATAGTTTAGAGACATTTGGCTGACCACCAGCACTATATAGTCTACAATTAATCGAAAAAATAGCTAAACTTTTACATATAAGTCAAAAATATTCTTACTTTCCAATATTTGTTATTAAAAATTCCATATTATTGGCATGATCACGTTTAACAAGACTTAAATTTGTAATAGAACTATCTAAAGATCGTTTAAGTATAGCCTGCAAAAGACCATGTGGTGCTATTTCAATACAAATTGCATTTTTTGGGACTAATTTAAGAGCATCATTAAATAAAACAGGAGATAATAAGTTATTAACATGATATGAAGCTGAACTTTGCTTTGCAACAGGGGTATTCCATGCACTTTGAGGAATACTTGTACTTATCCAGCGTGAAGAACGATTTTTAGGCGTTGGTATTATTCTTTCTAGGCTCTGTCGTAGTTTTGGGCCAGCATCGGCTATATATCTACTGTGAAATGCATAACCTGACGACTTAACCATTTTAGCAAAGATACCATCAGCCGTTAGTTTTTCTACAACATTTGTAACAGATTCAACTGGACCAGAGATGGTTACATTTGTTTCACTATTATAACATGCTGGAAATACATCTGCTGGTAGAAGCTTATGACATTCCTCCCATGAAAGACCAACTGCAGCCATTAATCCTTTTGGGAGTTTTGTTTCCGTTATGCTACGACCTCTCCAGTAAGCTGAAAGTACTGTTTGCTCTGGAGTAAAACAACCATCTGCATATGCACATCCTAATTCTCCTACTGAGTGACCAATGATACCATCTGGTTTAATATTTAAACAAGTCAATACATCTGTTAAAGCAACTTGCATAGCAGCAATTGAAATAAATGAATGTAAAATATTTTCAAATGTATCTTCATTTGAACGTGTAAGAATTTCAATTAAATCAATTCCCTCCGGCCGTAAAGCTTCAGCACATTTGTGTATACTTTCATTGAATGGTTCTAACTGCATTAGACTTTTTGCCATACTACCCCATTGGCTGCCCATTCCTGAGTATATAAACCAAATTGATTTTTTTTCGTCATTCGTTTCCAATACTTCTCTTGATATTATTTTATTTTTATCAAAAACTGAATATCCTCGATAATTATGCAATGGAATATTTTTGGCATGTATTTGATTGATAAGAGCTAAGTATTCTTCATCATTTTTATAGTTTTCAGCATCTTCTAAAAGTATTTGTACAGATTCAACAGTTCGCCCGGATGCAACAACTAACTTTGGAGATGATAGGATAGGTATTATTGGCTTTGGTTTTGGATTAGATTTTAAAACAACGTGTGCATTAGCTCCTCCAAAACCAAAAGAATTAATTCCAACAATTCCACCATTCCATGGTGTATTCTTAGAAACAACTTGCAAACGGCCATCCATGAGACCATAGAGATCAGGATTTGGTGAAGTGTAATGTAAATTTCCTGGTATAATACCTTCTTCCATTGCAATTAGTACTTTCGCAATTGAGCAAACACCAGATGCAGGCTCAGAATGCCCCATATTTGATTTCACTGAGCCAATCATTAAAGCACCATTTCTGTCTTTACAAAAGAAATCGGTAATTGAATTGACTTCCTGGGGATCACCAACCTTAGTTCCTGTTCCATGTGCTTCAACATATGTAACTTCCGCTGGATTTAACCCAATTTCTTCATATGTTTCTTGCATTAATCTTTTTTGTATTTGTCCATTAGGAAAGGTTATTCCTTGTTCTTTATTACCATCTGTATTTGTTTTCACATTCAAAATAGTTGCATAGATTCTTCTTGCAAATTTTGCTTTTTGTAAAAGAATTGCAACACATCCATCAGATCTTACGTATCCTGAGACAGATTCATCGAAAGCCTTACATTTTCCTTCAGGGCTTAACATATTTAAACGTTTAAACTGTAATGACATTTCTGGTTTCAAAATGAGATTAACACCGGCAACAAGAGCAAATTCACATTTCCCTGCTTGCATATCAGTAAATGCCTGCTCTAAAGCATACATAGAGCTTGAACAAGCTGTATCTATACAGAGGCTAGGGCCTTTAAAATCAAAGGCAAATGATAAACGATTAGCAAACATTGCTCTTGCACATCCAGTTAAACCATAACCATTAACACGATCCTGATCAAAGCACCAATATTGCTCAGTCTCAGATGAAGAAACACCAATGTATACACCAGTACGGCTGCCACGAATTTCTTGAGGATTGATGCCTACAAAAAATTGCATTTAAAGAAATTAATATATCCTTTTAAATAAAAGAAAATGTATATTTATATACAAACCTGCATCAATAATTGCCTCATACGTGACTTCCAGAAGCATTCGCATTTGTGCATCCATGCAATCTGCTTGTTTTTGATGTACACTGAAAAATTGTGCATCAAATTGCTCAAGATCTTCTTCTTTTAATTTTCCTATTCTGGTAGGAAGATCATAAAGTCCTGCAAACATAAGAATTTTTATTAAAAAACAAATATTTTCACAGTTGCTTTCCTACAGAATACTTTTATAGATCTCAAGTAAAATGAGATCTAAAACGATTTCTAGACGTGATTGTCTTTGTACCTTAACTAATACTAGATCAGTTTTTGAGTAAAAGTTTTGAAATAAATATATTTATTTTTTTAAAGGATGAAAAAGAAAGTTTATGCTCACAGCAGTGGACTTTATTTTATACAACTGCAGAAAGTTATAAAGCAATGTACAAGAAAAATAGTAACGGCTCTTTTAGACATTCTTTCATGTTTGTTTTATTAATAATTCCAACTGCAAAATTTTGGCTCATTATACTACTACATCATAATTATATTTTAGTCTCAAATTGAATTAATTTAACATAAAATTTTGAATAATATCATGTTTTGTGATGAACTAATAACTGTACCCCTTCACATAAGAAATACTTTTATTGGCATAAGATTTTGATTTACCTTTTGTCCAACGACGTGGATCATTGTTGACCATATCAACTCCATCAAAAAGGTTATTCTTGAATTCCTCTATATTAGAACTTTCAGGAAGTCTACCAGACAACCCAGAAATTACGACATCGTCTGCTATGGACCGATTCAAGTAATGATTACCTTTACTTCTTGTACCATTATACCTGTTGTTATTTTCGACTTCTTCAACGAAACGGGCGGGCATATTTAAATTTTCAGCTTTTCCGTGGCCTATTTTTATATATGAATGTCTTTTTTATATATTGATATATTATCTAGAAAAACAAGACGAAGTTATTTAATAAAATAGATTTTTGTATTAAAAAAAGAGGTATAAAAATTGTGTATTTGTCTTTCATTAGAATATTTATATTTCTTGGTATAAAAAACAAAAAGACCTTTTAATCAGAATTCATACTATTCGTAAATAAGTAGACCAAATACAAATTAAAATTTTTGACAAGATATATTAAAATATTAAGGACTTAGAAACCACAATTTTTTTCATTTTATACTTTGTAGCATATTATTTGACAGATGGTTGCAATTTCTATAAAAAAAATTGTAAAGCTACTCGCGTTACTTAGAAGTAGATTTAATAGCGATAACATTTTATAAAATGATCAAAAAATTTTCATAAAAAAAAATTCCTTTTACCTTTCCCTTTTAATATTGTATTACTAATTTCTTTATTTTTTTTAAAAATATACTATCATTCGACGTATTTCATTTTATTATTTAGTTATAATTAAAAAGCAGTGATTTCTTAGTCCTTAATATTTCAATATATGTAGCTTATAAAAAAATCTATTAAAAAAAAGTTCCATTAAAATGATATTAAAGATTTGTGTTATAAATTGCTAGAACGTAAATTCCTCAACACTTTCGCGGACATTTCAAATTTCAGTTAACTGCCAAACTGAATACATCATTTTAAAAAAAAGCTTTTAATCCAAAATTTTTGAATAGATAAAGGAAAAATTAAATAATATTGAAACCAATGCGCTAGCCGGTGTTCAGGAATGCATAATTAAACCAAATATCTCATTATATATAAATATGATAGCAGTTTAAAATAAAAGTTTTTCAATATTACGTTATCATTTCCGCGAAGGCATTAATAGTCTCTATAGAATCAAAATATTTTTATAAAGGTATATAGAAACCAGAAAATAAACCAAAACCTTAAGATATAAGTATGAAAAACAGAAACAAAAGCTGGCGGAAGCTCTAAAATTACAAATGGGAAAAAATGAGATAAAAAATATCAGGTGATATTTCCCGTTGTATTATATTCCCCTTCATTAAGAATTTCTGTTTAGAGTGCATATGAAACAGAAAATCGCGCATAATCAAAAAATTTAGGTAATACATACTCTGATTGTGAGTCATATATTAAGGTCCCATAATCGCATGGCTGTGTAGTAACAGAAGAGAATTAATTTTTGAAGGTCAATTGAGACGAAATGCTAAATATTATCTCAAAAATTTGATGCGTGTTTTGGACTGTTTACTGCATACACATGTATGTATCACCAAAAACAGCATGGAAACAGCTGATATTTTTCTTACTTGCGCAAAATCATATAATTAATATAAGTGCAATATTATAAATATGTAATTAAAAATGCTTGGTGTCTTGAGTGTTATCAATGCAAAACAAAACATTGTATAAAGCATTAATCTTGTTTGTTTTTTCACTTCGAAAAATATCTGAAAGTATTAAATTACGACGTCCGTTAAACTCTGTATAGAAATATATTTTACTTTATGTAATATCTTTTAAAATTAGTAGAAAATATTGCTTTTTAACGGTCAAAAGTTCTCCCCTAAAATTAAATAATAAGAATTATAATTTTAAATTTGAAGTTTTCAAACTAGAAATGTTAAAAATAATTCAATTTTTTAGAAGTCTTTACTAATGCTACATTGGTTTCACATGCGATATGTCATGTTAATTAAATGCAATTATAAATTCAAATATAATAATTATAAAAAGTTTTCTTTCAAATTTTTCTGCGAAGGAATCAAAGAAATCATCTTCAGAGCTTAAATTGAAAAAGTGTTAAAATTGATTGCTTTTTTCTAGGGTTTAGTTTTAATAAGCAATTAATTTTATGAAGCCTCTTTAACAAAACTAGTGATGAATAATTAGAAATGAAAACTTATAAAGTCATCAAAATATGTAATTAAACCCTTTTGCACAAGCAACATTAAATTATTTCGATACAATGGGTAATTGAATATAAGCTTGAGGATATCATCTCCAATTACTTTTTATTGTTGGAAATTGTATTTTTTTCCTCGTCTTAAATGAAACACAAATGAATAAAGCTACTTTTTTTCTTAATATGTAAAAGAAATATTTTTGTATTGGACAATCAGTTAATTATAAGCTTTTTTAACATTTAAAAGTTAAGCAAATGAAAGTGAATTAAACACTTTTCTCCATTTGATTATTTCTGCTTTAATAATAAAAAATCTAATTTTGGTTTCTTATTATATTCTAGCACTAAAGAATGTTTTTTTTAACATTGATTTTATGTTACTTTGGCCCCTAATGTATAAAATTTTTTCATACTGACAAATTAATCCGAAATTGTATATTTTAATTTTCTTACAATTTTGAAATCCTCATAGCCACATAAATCATCAAAGATATTCTAAGTTTATATCAAAAATATTTCTTTACAACAATAAAACTCTTGGATCACCTGCAATCAAGCTACGTATATTATGTATATGATTTAAATTTTTGTTTTTTCGTAGAATTATTAAATGGGTTAAGCAATTACTTAAAGAAAAACAAATATATCAACGGAAAAATCAGCTTGCGTCGTGTTAATATCACAAGTAGCCAATTGAGTTGAGGTCAATAATATGTTAAACTTTTTGGGATTTAGATTAAATGTGTAAAGTTGAGGTCATAGTTTTGAAAGAGCCCGGTTTGTAAAAAATATTACGCATATGTAAAAAAAAAAAACAATATTTGAAGTTGATAAGTTTAATTAAAAACACTACAGTTGAATATTATAAAATATTATTTAACTTTTTTTCGCAAAAATTTTGACTTTTTGAGTTGCAAACAAAAAAAATTATTAAATGTTAAACTGGGACTATCTGACGGATGAACCGTTAATTAATTCATCAATAAGATATTTTATTTATAGAAGATGTGTGAGAGGTAATAAGGCCTCTTTTGAATTTTTGAAATTTAATTTTTTCTTTGACCTTGCTCAACTATTAAAGTTGCTTTACTTGTTAAGTGTCAAAAAGTTAAGTTCTATCAAAATTTAAAATTTTTTTTTCGCAGGGTTTTAAAAACAGCCATTATAAGGTTTATTGTTTTTGAGGATTCTTAAATTAATAATTTCAATACACAAATTTGACATCACTATACGTTACAGTCATTTATTTGAATATAAGAATTATAAACTCTGGGTAAGATAAAGTTTTCCAGATTATTATAATTAATGGAACCATTTTGTCAAATATTAATTTTAAGCAGTTTTTAAAGTTTCAATAAAACTTTTTTAAATTTTAACTTTTAAACCTTACAACATGAATTTATTCTAAGCACTGTAATTTTGAGAGATATGCTAAAAATTCTATGTATAATTTGAATTATTTTTTATAATCTTAGAAAATCTATAATTTTTTTACTATGCACGCATTAAAAAAATTAAGATAAATTTAAAATAGGATATGATTAGTATGTTATATGCGTAATAACGAGCTTAAAAACAGAACACTTTTAATTATTCAAATTTTTGGTTTAAAAATATACCACTCAGATCTTGTACCAAGAGTTAATAAATATGCTTTTCTCAAGAGTACTTTTAAATTAAATTTTAATGGTGGCACACGTATTTTTTTTTGTTTACCAATATTTACCAATCGTTAAGTTTACCGGGAGTAAAACTATAACAATAAGTTTCATGTGTATTAGTTTATCTAGTTGAGAAGAAAACCATATGAAACCGCATTTATAATTTATAAAATTAAATGAGCAATTTTTACCACTTTTTCACTTTCCGGAAAATTATATACATTATTTGGTTATCTTGTTTGATTTTCTCTCACGAAAGATATAAATTTACAATAAAGAATTTATTCTTTTAAAAAAAAAGGTAAGTGTTAAAAATCAATACTTATAACATACCTATAAGAAATATTTATATGCAACGATAAATTAGATTGCCGGTCTTAGCGGTTTATATCGTAAGCACAGTAAAAATCTACTAATTAAGCAGTAAAATTATATATTTTTATAAATTTCTTCACAGTTAAAAAATATTTAAATTATCAAATTTGCACTAATAAAACTTTTAGACTGAAAAATTCTAAATTGCATTTGCCATAAAACACATCCACTTCGTTCCAAGTTGTGGCTAATACTTACTTCCCCTTCGCAAAATTTATTAGGCTTGCTTGCATGCTTTCGATTTGCTCTTATTCTTGGCTGTAAAAAGATAAAGTAGAGAGTCTTATAGAGTATTTTTAAAACAAAAACACTTGCTTTTGGTGTGGTAAAATCAAAATCAAATTTCCAAAAATCAATCATGGCTCTGGCTGTAACCAGCTGTATTATAGCTAATAATTTAATGATGATTGAATTATTTAAATGACATCAATTAAGTTAACGTAGAAGTAATTATATGACGCCTATTTTTAAAATTTAACTCCTTTTCTAGAAAAAAATTATATATACATATTTTTTATTGTTCAATTAAAAGTATTTAGTTTTTGCATGATAGTAATAATTCTGCACAAAAATAGATTTTTTATCAGGGGAAAGCTTTTTAAGAGTATAAAAGTAAAGATTACGTTTGTGCTCCTATGACCCCATCATATGCTGAAAATCTGATGATTAAATATCATACCACTCTTTTAGCCAATCCCAATGCCGGTAAGAAAAACATGTGCTTGATGCCAATATCAAAATTAAAGAGGGAGAAAGAGATGTTTGTAAAAACTATACTTAAAAAAAACTACTAGAGAAATAAAATAATAAAATTAAAAAACTAGAATTGTTTTCGCACTCGGATTTTTCTGTGAAGTGGTTGGTGTTTGATACAAATTTTTTAAGGGATATTAAAGAAAATTTAAGTAAATAAAGTTATAAATGTCGATATGGACAGTTTTCAAATTAACCGTATTTAACTTTAAAAGTCAATTTTGAAACTAAAATGATATATTGATAATTATATAATTGTTAATCCAATAAAAAGATTTGATTGAATATTAATTGTTTTAAACTTTACAATCCGAACAACTTCTGATCATTATTATTAAAAAATTTGGTTTCTAACTAACTTTCTTCTTCTATTTAATATTTTGTAACATTTTATAAAACATTTATTTAAGTAAAATGACCAAAACAAAGTTTGCTGGAATACATTTAAATTGATAACCTTTTTTCAAAATATCCTTCAAAGCTTATAGAGTGCAAGGTAAGAACTTGTAAGATGAAAAATTTAAACGAATTATTTAAAAAGTCTTGTAAAGCTTATTTAATTAATTTATTAATGTTCACATGTTTTTCCACTCGTTAAAACGTGACTATCTGTTAATTAGAATTTTTAAAAAATAAAAGTTAATCTTCAATCAGTTTTTATTACACAAATCCATTTTCCAAAAGTTTGTAAACATACTAATTATTAAGTTCGTGTCGTTATAAATTTAACGTCCTTGACAAAAGTGTAGTAGTTTGTTTATGATAATAATTTGCTCATTACAATCATCAATCAAAAACGCACTTATTGTTGAAGAATTAAATTTTAATTTGCTTTATACAAAAGAAAAAGGCACACATTTAGAATCAACTTCCTCAAAAGAGGAAGTTCAAATAAATTTTTATTTTTAGGTATAAAAAAATTTCTAGTCTTAAGCTAAACGCTTTTATAAAATATGACATTTGCTTCTTCTATATTATTATAATTATATTTATTAGTTTTCAAGTTTCACTAGAAGAAAAAAAATTAAATTAGAAGTTAATAACAGTTAATGAATTTATAAATAATAGGTTAGGTCCTCTTTTCAGTATAATTACTATCAATTAGTGAGTAATTGAGATTAGACAAATAAACGGAGACATAATCAACTTGTTAAAGTTCAAAATCAAGAAAACCGCATGCTACTCATACATGTATATACCATATTTTCGTTTTCTGACAACTGGTAAGAGCTAAAATTTTTCTTGGACATCCTAATGAAATGGATCTAGAGAAATTACTAGAGAAACGAAAAGCAAATTTCAAGAAAATGCGGTAGAGCCATTCCAGAAACTACAGCGCAAACTGATAAAAATAGGAAATTTCATCAAATATTTGAGAATTACGGTACAGAATAAGGCAAAAAGTTTTAAGATATAACCACCGATATCATGGTTAAACATTTTAATAAAGATATCTTCGGACCATCACTCGATAGGGCTATGCTTCTCTGAAGCCAGAATACCCCTATAATTGCCTCCGGAATGGAATTGATCTAGGAAAAATTGAGCATATCCAACCAGAGACTACAATAGGAAAGATAAAAACTTACATCTTAAAAACTCGTCTTGGTTTAGACTACCAAGGGGGAATAAAGTAGAAATCTCGTTTTACTGTTGCAAATGAAGATGAAAATACTCCTGCTATGGTCCTAAAACTGGTTAGCAGGCATAGCAGAAAGAAAACAGAAGAAAAACATACATATATGGCCTGATTTTCTGTCATAAAGGTGATGGCTTGCAACCCTGGATCGGAGAAAACCAATAACTTAAATTAAAATTAATATCACAAGCCTAGCGATGACTGTATATGTCCAATATATTAGGAATATTGTGAAAATTAGCGTATCCTGAAATGTAGAAGCAGAGAAAAATATTTAAAAGACTGACGAGTGATTGTTACTATCGAAATTTCTCTTACGTGATTTTGCAAATTTTGGTTCTATTTGAAACCTTACTACTTACAAATTTTTACCGATTTCTTAAAAGCAATAAATTATTTTATGTTATTAAGAGTTCAGTAATGTTCAAAAACAGTAAAGATTAATTCGATAAATTATACATATCTCTTAAAAACGTTTATCTGTTATTTTAGTGACATTTAAAAAACCGTTGATTTTCAGTTAAATGATGTACAAAATCGTTTTGTATTTTATTGTTGTTTCAAAAATTTAAATCCTAGTCCAAAACCATTTAATAATTAAATTTATAAATATTATAAATTATAAAATATTTTCCAAACAATTTTTATTTGCAAAATGAGCTGTCATTTTGATTTTACATCCTCTAATGCAAATTGTTCAGATAAATTGGTTAGCTTTCACCGGTTAACAACAAGTCATCATGATAAATTGATAAATAAAATGTTTTCGATAGTAAATTTATATATTTTAATGTGGCTAATTTAAATTTATTATTTAAATTTGGAGTCATTAACATTCATAATGCAGTAAAAAATATATAATAAAGCCTAAATTAAATAATTTTAGCTGCCTACTTTTGCTCTTTTTGGATTTTATATAAGCAATACGTTTTGATGACTATGGGATTATAAAACCAAATTTTTAAAAAACTAAATAAAACTTTTTTCCAATTTACTACTCAGAAGCCAAAAAGTCTTCATCGGAGAGAGTCCGAAAAAATTACTCAAAATTTCCCCTCCGTACTGCCATGAGTTTGTCTAGTTTTTTCGCAAAAAACTAAAAGAAAGAACTACATTTAGATTAGTTCTTTTGAGAAAAAGACTAGAGATCTCCCATACAAATCTAACAAAATAGTTCTAAATACTAAAAACTAGGTTCAGTGAAAACGCACTATTAGGGGAAAATTCGGAATATTCGGAATTAATTATGAGTCTGAAAATATATGTAGTTTACTCACGGGTGCATTTCTCAATACACAGAAAGCAAGTTTTGTTTTGACATTTATAAATCAGCTGGGCGAAAGCCGATAAAGTATTTTAATTATAAAATTTTATATATTAAAGTATATAGTTTTTAAAGATAAGCATATACCCAGTAGGAAATGCGAGTATAGCAGGAGTAGTTTTGCTATGTATGCATTGAGTCTGGGATTACTTGCCTTTCCCTATGACACTTCATATACATTTCTAGAACACATGTCTACTTTTTGGAGTAAACTTAACGATGCATATGTGTGAGTAGAATTTTTGTAGGGGAATAATTAGGCTTTTTAATTTAAAAGCTCTTTGAAATATTATAGTAAAAGAAAGACGGACATATAACACATATAGTGATGAAAAAGCATATGCTATATGATCATCTGTTATATGTCCATCCTTCTTTCACCAAAGGGTAAGTCTGAAAATAAATATAGAATTAATAAAATAATTTAAAATGGAATAAATTAAACAAAGTTATTTAACTAAATATTTTATTTATTCTTCACTATTAATACAATTGAACAGTTTAGTTATAGTAAAAACTTAAATTTAATGCAAGACTTAACCTATATAAAATCACAAGTTATATAATTATATTATTTAATTATATTAAAATAACATAAATCATATATTAACAATTATTATATTATATTAAATTAAGCAAAAATAGATATATTTAATATATTTATTTAATTATATATATTTAATTTTTATTTTGTAACACATCACATGCCTATACTTTCCGAAATGTCAAAAATTATGCTTTTAACAAACACTACCAAACGTAGTTTATTCACGGATATACTTTGATACACACCATTTAAAAGAGCCCATATATAAATGAGTAAAAGCTTCAATTTACTCCTCGTTGCCTGACTTTGGAGGCATGCTGGTTACATAGTTTGTATACTCCAGCTCAAGATTGCTCTCCTAATTTCCTACTGGGTATTGACAACTGGGTGGTGACACACCAGTTGTCATGACATGCATAACTCTTCGAAGTAACGGGCGAGTCGTATAAAGAGCTCCCTGCAAACTCACTGCTATTTAAACGTCTCCCCGGTAATTTCGAAAAGTTTTGCATGTCATGACGACTCGTGGGTCACCCCCCAATGGAGCAATTTTTTGGTCAATTCAGGGTAATCCTAAAAATTCAAATTTGAATCCATTTTGAATTAATGAACATCGCTTTAATACATAGCAAAATGTCAATTTATATATATCCTTCAAGTCTGACGTACAAAACTTCTCCTAGCTTCACATTTATTTATTTGATTGAATAAATTTATACATAGTAAAAGTTATTTTTAAATTTTAAAATTATTATTATTATTATCAATGTATTCAATCTTAACATCTTAAATACTGTATTAATGATACCAAATTTTTGATTTTCATACACCTTATTTTGAATTTTTTTGAATATTGAAAAGTTACAAAATGTGCTTAGCATTCAAAACACTATTTAGAAATTTTAAAACTAGTGTTATTAATCAAGATGTGTCAACTTCTCGAGTTATGAATGCATGGCGAGTTCACAATTACGGTGATATAGAAGAACTCCAATATTCAGACAGAGTTAGGATTCCTGTTGTCCAAAATTCAGAGGATGTTTTAATTCGTGTTCTCGCAGCTGGGGTTAATCCTATTGACACCGGAATGCTAGGTATATCAAATAAATTTGTCACTAATAATTTGTGATATCTAAAGCTGAATTTGAAATATTTTCATTTTTTCTTTAAAAATACTTTACTATCAAACAATTTACGTATCTGGTTCAATTTAAAGGCGGTTATGGGGCAAAACTTTTCAACTTAATGAGATGTAATTCAGAAGGCATTGAGTTTCCGTTAACACTTGGCAGAGAATTTAGTGGTATAATTATGTATAAAGGAATGAAAACAAGCAATAAACTATCTATCGGTGATCATGTATGGGGCGTGGTGCCTTTACAAAGAAATGGAAGCCATGCCGACTTTGTCTTGGTTCCTGAATACTGCGTAGATATATTTTTTAATCAGTTTTTTTTATATTGTTAAAAAATAAATATTTTCTAGATTTCAAAACAACCTCAAAATTTAAATACAATAGAGGCTGGTGCTTTGTTATACGCTGGACTAACCGCGTGGTCAGGTATATTTATAACAGGACAATTAGGAGGTGTATCAGCAGCACTATGTACTAAAACTGGAGAAAACTACGGTAAAAATAGAAATGTCTTGGTGTTAGGAGCATCAGGTGGAGTTGGTTCTATTGCCGTTCAAATTTTAAAAGCAGAGGGTGCAACTGTATTCGCTACTTGTTCTTTAGATGCTATTCCGCTAGTTGAATCTTTTGGAGCTACTCACGTATTCGATTACAAAAATTCAGAAAGTTTAAATGAGTTAATAGGATATGGACCATTTGATATTATTTTAGACTGTGCTGGCAAAGGTCCCAGCTATGCTAGTCAACTAAAATGTAAATTTAGTAATTATGTGACCTTTTCTTCTCCACTTTTGAAAAACATTGACGAACACGGAATTCCAATGGGTGCCTTAAAAAACTGTGCTGATATTATACAGCAAAATGTTCAAAGTTTCACAACTAGGCAAGCTTTAATTAAATGGGCTTATTTCTATCCTTCACACCAAGGTATAGAATATTTAAAAGCTCTTGTTGAACTAAAAAAGGTAATGTTCTATTATAAACCAATGCTATTAAATAATTTATTATTTTTGAAGATTCGACCAGTTATTGATAGCGTATTTGAGTTTAAAGAAACAGCAAAGGCATACAGTAGAGTTATTGAGGGTCATCTTAGGGGTAAAGTTGCCCTTAATTTGGCGTGTAATTAACTTCAATGCTATTGAAATCCATTTTCTAGGAAAATTAAAGTAATTATACTATGTGATCATCGAGTAGTTCTTTACTTTTTTTGCAGTATGTAATTTTTACGTTTTTGAAAACGTTCACGTAAAAGAATTTATTGAGCTTAACCTCTGTGTGCATCATCTTTAAAGGAAAGCTTATGCGGTGATAATTTCTTGGAAGTTGTGCTAGTTAGTAAACGTTTTTTTTACTATAGCTTATCTAGTATCAGTTAAGAATGAAAAAAAAAATCCGATAGGTTTGTCAACATATGGACATGTCTTATTATTTTAATAACATGATAAAGTAATTATCATGTTATTAACATGATAAAATAATGCAACCTAAAATTAAGGTTTTGAAATATAGAATATTAACAAAAGTGGTATAAAGGTGAAAACTGCAGACTAAATAAATTTAGGGATTCATTCAATTACTAAAAATTTTAATGAATTTAAAGAAACTGAGAGTGTTTATTTAGAAATTAGATGTAAAACAATTATTAATTTAAAAATTATTACAATAAGTTTACAAAGATATCCGTATAATTAAATTTTTTTACTGTGTATTTTCCTGTTTATTTGTTTCGTTTTTCAATAATCAAATCTTTTTTTTTTTAATATGGCTATTAAGAACTTTCAGCGTTGCAAATTTAATCAAACGCAATGGTGATGTAAATAATATATCGTAGTATTATATCAATCCAATTGGAACTAGAACTTTATTAAAAATAAGACACTAACTTTGAAAAAATGATGAGAAATCATTTTTGAGTAGGTTTTAAGCACATACGTGGAATTGAAAACTATTCTAATTGAATATTTTTATTACGTTATTTATGGTAAATGTATGAAAATTTAACTTTCATAAATTATTAATTATGTTAAAACTATGTTTTGAATAAAGTAAAATGTACCTGTTATTTTTTTTCCTATTGTCAGTAATTCTATTTAACCATGTTTCCACATTTAGGCAAGAATTCACTTTTTTGTTTTATATGTATTATGAAAATACTTAGAATCGTCCCTTTCCACAGATCTCAGTAATATACAAGGTTATCAGTAAATCTTTTGTTGTATCCAATAAGTTTTTACCAAATTTCTAGGTGTCTTCATCGTACTCATCCTTTGAAGCCATTCCTAGTCATTCTCTTAAATTGATATTTATGTAATAACTTCAAATAAATAGGTAAAAGTTTTCCTTAAAGCTTTTACCTATTACTTAATTGTCATACATTCTTCTTTAATAAATCTAACTGTTGCCACAAGACATATTATTAATAATTATTTCATAAAAATACTTAATTTTAACAATCGAGTAGACAATCAAAATAATTTTTTATCTCAAAGCTGAATTGATATTTTGCTAAATTTATAAATTTCGAAATTATTGTTTTAGTATTTTTCATTAAAGTAAATTAAAGTAATTTTTAAAAAAAATTACAAAAATATGTCCTTGGACTTGAATGAACTTTTTTATATTTTCATAAAAACATCAAAGGTTTTGCTATTTATTTTATTATTAAGTAAAACAAATTTAAACTTAATGGTCAACTGAAATGGGCTAGATTGATGGAAAAAGACATCTATTTAACATATTTATATAATTAAAAGAAGTTAAAAACTTTGATTTAAAATAGTTTCAAATTGAAATTAATTGTATAATTTTGAATAAATGGATATGAAATGATTTTTATACTAGTCAAAAACGACTTTCATATGTTTTGCCCTGGTATATAATTGAATATAAGGATTTTTGCTTAAACTAATAATATTTTTTTAAATTTTCTTTTAAATATAATTGAAAGAAGTTAAAAACTTTGATTTAAAATAGTTTCAAATTGAAATTAATTGTATAATTTTGAATAAATGGATATGAAATGATTTTTATACTAGTCAAAAACGACTTTCATATGTTTTGCCCTGGTATATAATTGAATATAAGGATTTTTGCTTAAACTAATAATATTTTTTTAAATTTTCTTTTAAATATAATTGAAAGAAGTTAAAAACTTTGATTTAAAATAGTTTCAAATTGAAATTAATTGTATAATTTTGAATAAATGGATATGAAATGATTTTTATACTAGTCAAAAACGACTTTCATATGTTTTGCCCTGGTATATAATTGAATATAAGGATTTTTGCTTAAACTAATAATATTTTTTTAAATTTTCTTTTAAATATAATTAAAAGAAGTTAAAAACTTTGATTTAAAATAGTTTCAAATTGAAATTAATTGTATAATTTTGAATAAATGGATATGAAATGATTTTTATACTAGTCAAAAACGACTTTCATATGTTTTGCCCTGGTATATAATTGAATATAAGGATTTTTGCTTAAACTAATAATATTTTTTTAAATTTTCTTTTAAATATAATTGAAAGAAGTTAAAAACTTTGATTTAAAATAGTTTCAAATTGAAATTAATTGTATAATTTTGAATAAATGGATATGAAATGATTTTTATACTAGTCAAAAACGACTTTCATATGTTTTGCCCTGGTATATAATTGAATATTTAAAACTATTGTAATAAAATAAAAAAACAAATTTTCTTCACCGCACCCAAAACTCACTAAAAAAAATCAGCTCTTAGAGTAATTTCAGTGTAAAAAATGATACATATTAAGGATAAGAGTCTTTTTTGAGTGGTCACCTTCCATTAGGAAAAATCACTAAGTATTAATATTGCGCAAATCTATTATTTTCGGTCCTTTTAACATTTTTATTTTTATATTTTTGAAAATACTATAAATTTTAGTGAATTGTTTTCTTTTTTATTGTTTAGATGCAGCTGAATCATTTTCATGAGTACAGCAACCTCACAAATACTACACTATGAATTTAAATTTTAGTGATTCGTATACATTTTGTGTGACCGAAATATACCACCCTCGACAAAAGTGCCTAGTAAGGATATCGTATACAAATAGATATACACATATATATATATATATATCTCTACTACTAAAATACAACAGTAGTCCGCCTCTCTACTATTTATATTGCGCACACGTTCAAGAGCCGAACTGACATAGCCGGAGGATATTCTCCTCAAGGTTATCAAGGTTATCAGGTCAGTCTCAGTATCCTAGTGTTTGGATTTGCTTTTTGGACCTTTTTATAGGTGGTTTTTGGGATTGGGTTATACTAAATTGTGCATTGTCTAGATTATGAATATCTCACCTTTTTATTAGGAAAAATAACTTTTTTTCTGATATTAAATTGTTTTCAATAAATAATTATAAAATAGAAACGTCATTAATTAGTTAGAAAGTACAAATTATATTTATAATTATTTCGTTGGTAGCGTGCTTCCATCTTAATGTAAACAGGCCCCTTGACTCAACTGAGAATAAACGTAGCAAGAACTTAAAGTATAGTTTTGACTATAACTTCATTTGATATAATACGTCATGCGAGTGACCTATGTAAAATTTTCTTATTCGACGTGAGTGTAAAAAATTGAAAAATAGTGCGTAAAAGTGACACTAATATAATTTTATAAGTTTAATATTTTATTTTGAAGTGTTAAAAGCATTTTTGTGTTTATCTGAAGAGTGTATGGTGTTAGCTGCGACAATTTTTCACATCAAGTAAGTAAATCAAAGATGGCGTCGACCTAATTGCTCAACAAAGAATTTTTTTTTTTTTTTGCATTTCAGAAAAATTGATTCGGCATAAAAGGTAAGTTTAGTATTAAAAATATGGCAGAAAAGAACGCATCGGGGACGGCAATTATTCAGCCACCACCACCACCAAATATTAGCTCTGTTCAAAATACAATGCAAGGGACAACACCTTCATGGATGTACAATTACAATTCTGCAATCTACAATGCTTATCAAGCACAATATGCTAAGTATTACAACACATGTTATATGCAGCAATATGCCCAAATTCAGCAGCATCAACAACAGCAATTGCAGCAACAACAACAATTTCAACCACAACAGCAATCTAAATTACAAGAATTAAACAATCAATGTAATGCTATTCCAGGAACTGTAACCAGTGCATCTGGATTATCTTGTTCAAATTTTCCTTCCTTTGATGAGAGTAGTACTAAATCAAGTGAAAATCCTCCTTTACCTCCAGGTTCACCACCTAGTGTTTTTCAATCATCTCCTGGTAATTTAATACAGCGGCCGACTTTTTTCCCCCTTCAAAATGCTAGTATACCAAAAAATCAATTTGGGGGTATACGTTTTAATTTAAATCAGCCAAAGCGTATAACAACAGCTAGCCCATTAATAACGTCGCCTGTACAAAATACCTCAACGCCTTTAACAAATAGTAATAAAAAGAAAAGAAAAAGAAATAAACAAAACCAACAACAAAAAACAACTCAATTAAATGGACCAAATAATCCGATTATTTTTGACACAAGTATTCCTCCACCAATTATTCCTATAGCAACTGATTTATCAAAACCTCCCCCATTAATACCTACCATAAATTCAAATATACTTCAGCCACAAAAAACGAATGATATCACTACTCAATCCTTTAAAAAACCAAATCCATTTAATAATCCTACAGACACATGGCCTGAAAGTTTAAACAATTATGTAGCCAGATGTTATGCTAAATGTGAAACTGATTTGGACAAAGATCAGATAGACATTTGCTTAAAAGGTAAAATAACTGCAGCTGCAAACAAAGGAGAATTATGGACAAGAGATTGGAATAGTGAACCTATTCCAAGTGTACATAGTGAAAGAAACCATATAGTACCAAAAACACCTGTAATTGGATCAACAGATCAATTGCTTTGTCAAACAAAAAAAGGGCTTTCCAAGAGTCTTAATGCTCGTCTTGGAAATAAGAAATCTGCTCCTCAGGCGTGTGAAAGACGTTCGAGTTCTAGGTGAGTAGTTCAAAAGCTTTAAAATGTTTTTTTTTTTTGTTTTATTAAAGAAATCAATTTTTTATGTTATATAAAAATCAGATATTTATTTATATATTATTATAACTTCAAAGGAAAAACAATGATATCCCTAATGAATATAATAAGTGCTAAAATTGTTTAATATTTTCAGGTCTCCTACAACAAATCAAAAAGTTCCATTGAAACGAAGAACTCTTTCAAGGAGTAACTCAAAAAGTCCACGACGTAAAAATCGACGTGAATCTACTTCTTCAAGTGGAAATTCATTAGAAAATTTTATTTCCCTTAGTAATACAAATAAGAAAAATAAGAAAAAGCAAAACAAGAAAGGTGCATTCTATGCTTCATCATGTGGTGGTTCTATCGAAGATGATACAGTTAGGTTACAACAACGGGCGGCACGTTTTGGCCAACAATCTGGGATATCTTCTAAAAAGTCGGTTGTTGCTGTTGCTAGTTCTATTAATCCTTTAAAAAAGAAAAAATTCCCACAAACGCCCTCATTTACACGACTTTTTGTTGATGATTCTGCCGTTGATAGCAATTTAGATCTAACTGATTTTCATATAGTTGGTACAAGCAGGGATTTGGAAAAATCTTTTTTGAGATTAACGAAAGCTCCATCCGCTAGTGAGGTCCGACCGGTTGAAGTGTTAGTACATTCTCTCCAAAATGTGAAATCAAAATGGATAGAAAAGCGAGATTATTTCTATGCATGTGATCAACTTAAGTCAATTAGACAGGATTTAACAGTGAGTATAAGTAATTGTTAAAGATGAATTTAAAAAATTGTTTTTGTTTTTTGTGTAGGTTCAAGGGATTAGAGATAAATTTACAGTTGAAGTTTATGAAACGCATGCCCGTATAGCTATGGAAAAGGGTGATCATGAAGAATTTAACCAATGCCAAACTCAGTTGAAAATGTTGTATTCAGAAGTAGGAGGTAGCAATATACTTGAATTTACAGCATATCGTATACTGTATTACATTTTTACAAATAACACATTAGGTAAGTTTTAGATTTGACACAATTTTATTACATATACATATATTAGTAGCGCATAATACAATAATTTTTAGATATTGATCCCAAATTTTAATTTGTTAGTAATAAATTTTGTTATGCAGTTCCAAAACATTAAATTGATAAAATTTTCTTTCAGATATTACAACAGTATTGCGTGCCTTAACACAAACTCAAAGAGAAGACAAAACTATAGCATTTGCCCTTGAATTAAGATCAGCATGGGCATTGGGTAATTATTGTAAGTTCTTTAAATTATATCAGACAGCTCCTTTAATGGCTGGGCATTTAATTGACTGGTTTATTGAACGAGAGCGTAAGACTGCATTAAAAAACATAATCAAAGCGTACGTATTACAAAAAATTTCATATTTATTTATATTTTTTACATAGGTGCATGAATTATTTATTAGTTTTTATTTTATTAAAATTTTAAAAGGGATAAATTGAAAATACAATTTACGTTGAATTGAGAGAAAAGCGGAAAAAATACACTCTAAATAAGTCCTATGCAATATATCTAAAGGTTTTAATTTTCTTTAAAGTAACATAATCCATATTTATCCATTTTATTTCTATTTTTAAATTTTCATAAAGCTATCTTTAAAACTGCAAATGCTTTTAAATTGTTATTTATATCACTTTAGTTTTTTTAGTGTAATTATTTTAATCGTTGAAAATTTTCTACTACATATATTTCGGTTATGTTTAATTTATTATTGTTTTTGTTAGCTACTAACATGAATTGAAATTTATTGATACAATTTAATTTTTTTCTCGTCATACTTTTGTCTTTGCAAAATTAATTATAGGGACCCGGTGGTCTAGAGCTCGAAAATTTAAGGAGTTTTGAGGAATTTTTTTTTTGTAATAGAAATAATGAATTTTAATTAATGTTTTCCTTGGGTTTGTGGGATAGTGATCAAAGAATTCGCTTGCTTCATTTAACGCTTCGAGGCATTATTTACTTTTGGTTTTCTAATAAATTACCTTTTTTTTTTTACCAAAGTGCAAAATTTTGTCTTTATTTTCTTAATTTTCATATTTTGATGCGAGGAATAAATTCTCTTAATTTTATCAGTTTTTCAACAAAAAATTGTTGTCTCATTAGTAAAAACTTTGTTCTTTAAAAAAATTCACCATTTGTCTTTATTTCGAATCAAATACAATAAAGATTTTTAGAATCGTTAATGAATATATAATTTTAATTCATTTGCTATGGAATAACATTTTTCACTTCTATTCACTATAGTAGTATAAAAGTAGCATAAAATTTTCTAATTTAAATCAATACTGTTCCAATTTTTATAGTATAAAAACAAATAGTTATTTCTGTTTTGGTCTGGATTCTATTTTAAAAATTTTATCATTTGTATTATAGATATACATAACCACTTTTTGAATTATTATAATTTTGATACGCAATTGAATTTTTCAAAAATATTTTAATTTTTAAATAAATATAATATATGTATTTAGTTACCGTCCCAATATTGGTTGCGAATATATCGCAAGGACTTTGGCTTTTGATACAACGCAGAAATGTAATGAATGGCTGTCATCTTTTAATCTTTCCACTGCTGGAGCTTCTCAAGAATTAATTGATTGCAAAAATAGTATTAACGCGTTGCAAATTATATAATAACAATAAAGAAGTAATAATCGATGAAAAATAATACGCGAAATTGAAATTTTCGTATAATGGAAAAATAATAATAAAAGTACAAAATTTTTAATTATAATAGAAAAATTTAAAAGCATAATTCAATGTCCATAATATTCTAAAGATAAAAAAAGACTCCTTTAAGAATATTCAATTTAAATTAGAATATAAAAAAATTATAGATGTGGACATTCATAAAGCTGTCTGTGGTGCTAGTGAATAATTTATTTAAAACATTCTCGTGGACTTTAAAAAACTTTTTTTTATTATTAGTTTTTTAAGCTAATATTAAAAGTCTGATGCTATTTTAGCGAAGATTAATCAATTTTAATTATTTTGAGTGTTAATATCTCCTAATTACTTCAAGTGAAAATTTAAATAATTATTTACTACTGTAAAAACGTAAAATTACAGCTTTTAAGGGTCCTTAAGTCAAATCTATTCCAGATAATTATCAGCAATAATGAAAATATTCTCGAAGATATATTGAATAATTATTATAATTATTTTAAATTGGAAAATAATTTATTCGTTTCTAAAAGAATTTTTTGTAACACAGCATTTACATAAAAGTTTCTTGAAACTCATGTTCCGGTTAAACAGAAAAGATTTCCACGTCAAGAGGAGCTTATTTCAAATTGGTTATAACTGAATATAAAGGATAGTATTTTCAAAGTTTCTAGCATTAAAAGAAATGTACAATGGAAGTACAACTAAAGGCCTTAAATTATCAATTCTGGCAAAGAAAGGCAATGATGCCATTCTTAGTTGTACTTAAAAACTCCTTGAAGTAATATTATTTTCGGAAAGGTCTACTTGTTCAGCGAATTTGTAATAAATGTACACAACACTGCTTCAGTTTTACATGCCTAAAATTATACAAATTCCTTGTGTGATTTATGATTAGTGTGATAAAATTTTTAAAAATTATAAATCACTCCACATCTTTAGAAATTTATGAATACAAAAATCATAAATCAAAATGCCAAAGAAACTTATGTAACATCAGAATGTGGAAATGTTTATATATTTTTTAAAATATTCGCTTAAATATTCATTATTTTCTCAATAAAAGAAGTGGATTAATTTTTATTGAATTTAAAACAGAACTTCAAGTGATTTAAATAAATAATCAGTTAAAATGGACTTAATAATAAAATAATAAAAAGCAGATAAAAATTTCTAAAATTTCCAAATAATATAATAATTTTGCTCCTTTATTTGATGCAGAATCGAACAAATTAATTTTCTATTAAATTAAGTCAAAAAATTCAAATAGCAACATTTTTTGAATGATAGGTTTCAGGTTTGATGTCAACGTTTTGGATGCTTCTTAAAAAAAAAGAATTAATTAGAAAAATGTTTTTCAAAACGACATATTAATATTTCTGGAAATTTTGTTGGGCGGGGAGATTACAAAATCCATTTTCAATACATCCAAGTCTCCTTTATTCATTTAAAGTCCCAGAAAATTTCCAACTCAAACATTGTAACTTTCCTGTATAAAAAGCTTTCCTAACGTTTTTTTTTAGTTTTAAATAAATATTTTATTACATTTAAATAATTTTATAATATTATTAATATTTATGCTGCAGGAAAAAAGACGTTAATGACACCTTCAGAAGATATATTATTGAGTATATGTACATATGTAAAAACTTATAAATTATAGTAAATATAATTCATTTTTTTAAAGCTAAATTTGGTTTAATTTCTTATATTTTAACCAAACAAAAAAATTCTCGTGCTTTTATAAAAAAGAATAAAAAGCACAAAATTTTGTCCTATTATTTAATTACTTTCAAAAAGTCGCAATGATCTCGAAACTTTTTACTATTGTCAAGAAGAACAAAACTCAAATATGAAAAGAACAAACAAATTTTTTAAATTAATATACCAGTTTTTAAATAAAAAATTTTCTAGAATATATATAAAAAAAATTTATCAACATAGTTTTTCTTTAAATATTCTGAAACTTTTTTGATAGTGGTTGCCCGGTGAGATAGCATCAAAAAAGCATCTGCGCTAAAACCAAAAACTCATGAAGGAAATTCCAAATAAAACAAACAAATAAATAATTTATTTGAATAAGTTTGAAATCTGCCAGAAAAAAAATAATAAATTTTCAAAGAAATAGGAAAAAAAAGTAAAAATAATGTTAAATTAAATTTAAAAAAAATAATTTCACAAACAAAGCAAATGTTTCAAAATTAAAAATAAATAATACAGAATACATATAGATTTAGAAAACAATTTATAAATAAATAAATAAATTTAAATATATAGATTTATTTGGGAATACTTTCAGATTGTTCCTCTCCGAATATTTTATTTCCATTTGAAATTTAACAGTGTCAAAAACGTTATCAATAATTTTAATAGCATTTATTAAATCCTTATAATAATAGGATCGTTATAATAGGATTTATTAAATCTTAGACATAATTCGAAAAAATTGTCCACTTTTTATTTGACCTATGTACATATATATTAATGGAATAATGAAGCATAAAAGAGCAATTGGGACGTAATGATGAAAGCACTATATATATTTCGCAACTAACAGGCACTGTAAGTGACATTTACGTATTATAACCACGCTGATGAACGCTTAGAAAAAGCTGCAATTCAATTAATGCAAGATTTCACAGACACCAATAACATAAATTTTTTGTTTGTTGATTATATTGAAGCTTTCCATAAACTTAAAAACATATTAACTGAATCACCTATTCTGACATATCCAAATTTTACTAAGAAATTTAAAGTAACACCGATGCTTGTAATTTTGCAAGATCATTCTATGTGCTATGTATACTCTGAATAATCATGAGAGAAACTATTCTGCAATTGAGAAAGAACTACTAGCAATTACCTAGGGCATAAGGTATTTCCGATCTTATTTATAAACTCAATTAAAATCCAAATTAAAATTAATTCAAAATAGACTCATATAAAATCAATAAAAGTTTATTTTGAAGCTACTCTGAGATTATACCAATTTTTTCGGATTCGCCGTCGCATCTGATCGCATGCTACCCTGGGTCTAAGACACTGAGTTAAGACTGGAAATTGATAATTAAATAAAATTTTATGACTTATAATTTTAATTACAACATAATTTGTAATGTTAATATATGTATTAACTAGTTTATATAAAAACAAATTTTTTAAAGTATATTCCTACTTATATTTCTCATTCTTTCCCATTCAGTGAGATTGTTTTTTCTTTTTTCTGAATTCAGAATTCTTCTCATTTAGTTTTTTGAAGTTTTTCTCATATAAAACTAAAAACTAGTTTATTAAATATAATATTAATGAATTAATATTTGAACTAACCGTATTAACATCAATTGTCATGCACTGCCAACAGAACAAAATTTATTTGAACTTGATTCGATCAATAGAAAAGATTTTATTAACAATTTAAGATTTTTACATACTTTTTGCAAGCTAATAGTAGGAATATTTAAAAATGTTAAAAATTTGATCGCGTAACTCGTTTGACTTGAAACGAAAAAAGTGCGCTTTGTGAAGCTTTTACTTTTACTTTTCAGTTTTCAATGCTATTTTCTGTGACTTTTACCAAGAATGTTTGGTTTATGGTTTTTCTAAGATTTATTTTATTTTTATTGCAATTTAATTTTAGAAATTTATAAAATTTTATAAATTTGGCAAAAAAAAATGAAGTATGAACTAAGCTTAACTTCAATATTCCGAATATTTGTTCATTAAAAATTGAACAACCCAAGCTTTTTTCCGACTTTGTAAAATAACTAGAAATGCCAAAAAATTAGATGAACTTTATTGAATTTTTGATAAATTTTTATTATTAATGTTTTGTTTTGTTGTTGCTTTATTTATGAAAATAATTAAATAAAATTTTATATTTAGCACATGCAAATCGTGAATTTAATATCGTAAAATTCAATGTTTATAAAACAAACATTGTATATAAATTACAATTATAATTATAAATTAATATAATATAATTATTTACATAAATATATTTTGTATTTTATTATTAGGTTTCAAACAGTATGTCTTTACAGTTGTTTTTATAAATTAAATATTAATACAAAATATATTATCTTTTCAGAAACTTTATGTATAAATTAAGAAAATGATAATTTGAAAGAATGTTAATGTATAGTCATAAAATTGTTCAAAATATGTATATGTTTTAGGAATTTTTTGCACCTCCAGCTTTAACCCTTTAACTTACAGTTTTTTTGAAAAAACCGGCCAAAAAAAATCAATTTTTTTGTATGTAAAAAAACAAAAACTATCAACATTTATATTTTATTTTGGACAACGGCGCTCGAATTAACTCTAGTGTGCACGTTAAGTCGTTAATAAATATAATTTGAAGAATTTCTATCCATCTATCATTGAGAGGGCTATGCTGCACTGCGACCAGAATCGATCTATTGTGCTCCCCATCTGAATTATGCAGGGAACTTTATATTAAGCTCCCTTGCCAGAGCCAAAACATCTTTTAATCTCAACTCTCCTTCCCCTGTACAGGGCACGAAGCGAGCGAGAAGATGTTTTAGTCTCTTCGTCATCAGCCTCCCACACTTGAATAACAAATGGGTCGGTGTCTCCGTCACCTCCTGACAGAATCTACAATGTGTACTTGCTGATTTTCCCAGCTTATTTGAAGAATTTAGTAAATATGGTAGCGTGGCCGAGCGGTCTAAGGTGCTAGTTCACATCCTACCGCTGCCAAGTATTTTTCTGAGAATTTTTTTTTAAAATGTATAAAAGGTAAGTTATATGTATGCGGCCCGGAAAAAAAACTTCGAGTAAGGCTGATGTAGACTCATACCACTCCAAAAAAAGTGTTATAATTTGTTTTTCATATAAAATTTTTCTCTTTTCTGGTACCTCACTAGCATAAATATTGAAAGAGAGTCTTCGTGAGATCTAACTGATTGAATTATACCTAGTTCTGTTTTTACGCAGTCGTTTTTTTACGCATTTTCATTAATTAGCGGTTTTTTTGTTCAAACATATTAATTATTTGATGTTGTTTGGCTTTGATTATGTTTTATCTAAACATGCTTGCAAAGAAGTGTCTTATGATTTCATATCAAAAGCTTATTGGTTTTTATGTGTTTTCAAAATTTGTCCTTTGATTTTTAAATTGCACACTGCTAAAATAATTGATTGACGTTTGATTCGTGTATAAAATAATATTAAAAAGCTTTTTAACTTCTCGATGTGTCTGTTAAATAAAAAGCAAAAAACTTGAAGTGATTTATATGCAAATATTGCTTGACAAAAATCTTTTTAGAGCATTTATGCACAGAGTTGGTCTGTTACAAAGACTTAAGCTCTCAGGTACTCAATCAATTCGGTCGTGTTTACAGATGGTATATATCTATAAGTCTTTAAGTAAAATCAAGTACAATTTAGGAATTCCTAATCTTACTAATTTCAAATTACCCCAAAATATATAACTATAAAAGAACATTTATTAAAATTAAATAGTTTTATTTTAAAATCAACAAATATTTCATAATGTAAATACGAATAACATTAAGCTTTTAAAGCAAAATTATAATAATTAGTTTATAGATCAATTCCAAGCTGTTCTATTGTATCAGCAAAATATTGCATATCAGTTTTTTCAAGTGCTGAGTTTTGCAATACTAATCTAAAAAAATTTGGTATGTTTCTTAGTGGCTGATATGTAATCATCATTGTCCCATTTTTCATCATTCTTTCTTTTATTATCGGAGCAATAGTATGAAGTTTTTGATTAAAATCTTTATCTTTTTTACTATTTTGAAGACTTGGTGGAATATACCAAAAGCATACATTTGTACATTCTGGACTTTCTAATACCAATTCAAATGCTTTATTTTTTTTTATCACCTCTGTAAAATATTCAGCATTGTGAAAAATTCGATTGATATGTTCCTCCAAGCCACTTGTACCTTTAGCCTGCCACATAAACCAGAATTTTAAAACATCTGCTCTTCGGCCACACTGAATATGTTTATCACCGGTATCAAATTTCGTATCATAAAATTTATCCTTTTGAAAAAGATAAGTTGCATTTGTTGAATGACATTGTGATAGTAAATTTTGATGTGGCGTTAGAAATGCTGAGCATTGTTGAGGAGCTGCTAAAAGTTTATGTGGATTCCATGTAACAGAATCTGCCCTGAAATAATAATTAATTTGGTTATAGTATAGATAAATTTAATTTAATTAATTAAAAATATTTCTGTAAATTAAAAAAAGTGAGCAACTTTTGTTTTTGTTCTTATCAGAATATTAAAAACTTTTAAAACGATTTACTTTCAAATATTTCGAAATTCCGCATTACCGTTCATCCATCGCTCTTACCTTCAAAATAGCAGCTGCCAGCCTCGTGTGATACTAGCCAATCTTCTAAACTAGGAGGCAGAAAATTTTCATCCTCACTTTTGTCATTTACGAATTTAAGTATAAGCGAGCTTTATGCGATCAGTGTGGCAATTATAGTACCTACTTTATAAATTTATAACTCATTGTTTTTCCTTTTTTTCTTCTTTTTTTTAATTTTTTGGTTCATTTCTCGCTCTTCATTGAAAATTCTTTTGAAATCATGATAAAAAGAGTTAGTCATGTTAGTTTATCAATGTTTTATATTTTTTGGCAAGTTCAGACAAATTTCTACTGAATACTACTGCAAAATTGTAGGCGTATATCTCTCTTTTTCTATTCTAATAAGTAAAATTCTGGACTTCCGTTGAAGTCATTAGATAGTAATTATTAAGATATTGGTATTTGACTTTAGTTTGCATAAAATGTTATAATATATTTACACTATCCAATTACGATCACGAAATCACGAAAATTCCACATAAATTTTTGGATAATCATAAATAAAAATTTACTCTTAAATTTAAAGTGTCCATTAAAAAACTCAATTGAAAAACAATTTTTTAGTGTTTATAATTATTTCCTTGAAAGGCAAAGTGATGTTTGTATTTTGCACAGATAATTTATATTTTTAATGGTAAAACCTTCGAGAACTGAAATCAATTTTTTATCTTTAGTTCTGTAATGATAAATTCAAACTTTCGATTAGTTATAGCATTGAAAATCATTTGCGTTACAAACAAAACTAATTACTGCGAAGGTTGATTAGAAAATTTTATTTAAATTTTTCATTGGTAATATTTGTGTAATAAAGCTTTTGTACTATAGTGCCTCTTTTTACAGTTTTTTAGAATTTCTATCTATTTTTTAGAATTTTGAATTAAACGTAATTAAGGAGTGTTTAAATTTTCTACATCATAGTTTTTTTAACTTCTGTTAATGAATTCTTACATTGTAACCATATCCAGTTGATATTTATATATAAACAAGGCAATTTGAAATCCATGTCAATAAAATTACTTCATTGTTCCTAAAGTATTATTAATGTATTTTTTGGTTTTCTAAAGTTTGCATACATCTGTGCTTGCAATTATACACATTGAAATCGATTTTACGACAGTCATTCTGCTTTACAAACAATTAATAGCCTATTAAATTACTCATATTTTCATTATTCACCTTAAAACTTTCTCTTATTCTGAATTATTAATTTAATAATTTTAATATGTTTATAATTATTTAGAAGGAAACAATAGGAAAAAAATATTATGGTGATTTCGATTCAGTTAGAATAAAAGTGAATATAAATTACTAAAACAAAAAGACTATGGGAAAGAGAATGAATTGTTTTAATGTTTAGTTTTTAAAAATAAAGCTAAAATTGATATTTACTCACTTTTCAATACCTTTGAGAAGAAAACGATATTTTTTGGACATAAGAGCTCCACCACCCCAAGCAGCATCAACATGCATCCATAAATTAAATTTCTTGCAAACTTCATGAATTTTTTCCAAAGGATCAAAAGCACCAAGAATTGTTGTTCCAGAAGTAGCTGAAACCATAAATGGTAATGCACCCTCAACTATAGCTCTATTAATTTCATCTTCTAAATGATCAATTCGCATTTTGCCCCGCATATCGGTTTTAATTTTATAAACATTTGATATTCCAAGTCCCATAAAGGATGCCAACTTCTCAATTGAGTAATGAGCATCTTCAGATGTAAAAATGATCAATCTTGATAAGGAAAACAATCCCCGGCACTGAAATATATACAATAGTAAAAATTTTATTTTGATTATTAGAATTATTAAATGTATTTTTTGCATAAATATTAACTACAATAATATTGAATATTGAAAATATGTGGATATTATGGATTTATAATTTGTTTTTAAAACCAAAATAACTACGAAACAAGACGAATCTATTGCATCATCTGTCTTAATTTTAGAAGTTTTGAACTTCAATATATTTAAAAAACATTTAACAATCTTTTTATTTCGTAGTGAGGGGTTCTATACTTCTTTATGTATATCGTTCAAGACAACTGTTTAAGCATGTTCCCTTCTTTAACCTTCACTAAAGCGACGAAAACCATGAATAAAAAGCAACTCATGCAGTTTTCCGCATTTTACATATTCTGAACATTTTAGTTTTTTTTTATTTTTTACTATGCATTTATAATGATAATTAAGATTTTAACCTTGAATATCGAATTGTACTTAAGGATATAAATTTATATTAAAGCAAAAACATCCAAATTTGAAAAATCTGATAGAAATTGTTATTCATTACCTATAATTATGTTTGATTAGACAATGGTACTTAACCAAAAAACAACAAATGAGAAGCTAGAATTTAATAATCAATGAGCCTTGAATTTTTGAAATTTGATTACTAACAAAGATCAAGGAATTTCAATACAGGAAATTGCATGCCATAATCATATTAAATGTTATGAGTACTAGGTCATTTGCAAAGAAAACTGAAATCATTGAAAAATAATCGATATTAATAACAGAAAAAGTCAAAAAATATTTTTAAAATGAAATTGATTAAAGAATATAAAATATTAGTTTATTTCATGTGGTCCTTTTTTCATCAAAAATAAATGTATAAAATAAATTGTATGTACATATGAGGTCGAATACTTGGGGATTTTTTTATTGTTTATTTACAGTCAAATTGTATATAATAAAACTTAAATTTTTTGAAAACTAACACAGTTTGTTTTTATGGTAAGCTAACGCCAAATACATCATTCAATTCATTGAAGATAAAACCACTCAGTGTTTTAAAATTATCCAAATTGTTACATGCTGATTTAATTAAATCATTTTTAATTCACTTTAAATAATAAACAACAATTTCTAATTTATCATACTAACAATTATACTATTAGCAACACAATTATATAAGCCATGGAAAGCATTTCTATTTTAAGGTTATATTTTCACTACCTCTTTGGTACCCAACCTTGAAGACTAATTGAAAGATGTTTCTTCAATAGGCAAATAAATCAACTTGAATGCACACAGCATGCATTACATTGACCAATAATACTTTAAATATATTTTTTTATTAGTAAAAAAAAAATTGATCTCACCTTAATGTCAGGCATATATTTAAAACGTGCACAACTAATTGCATATCCGTTTGAAATAGATCCACCTGGGCAAAATATTCCATCACCTGTACCATCATTTGGAAAACCGATTATCCGACGCATTTCATGCAAAACATATTCTTCCATTAATGTAAAAACTGGTGCAACCTCATATGTATAAACACTGGGATTGAGGGCATCTGATAGCCATTGTCCAATTAATGCATATGGATCGACTGAAGAAAATAACTGATTAATAAAATATGGATGTCCTGTTTTGACTGAATATTTTATGACATCACAAATTTTATCTATCATTTTATTATCATCTACTGGCTCATTTTTTAATTTAAAATTGAAAATTTCTTCTAACTCTTGTGGGCTATGCCATTCCAAGACCTTATTTTTTCTATTTGTTGCTTCAAAAACAGCAAATTTTAAGATGACATCAACACAACTTCTTATAAAATTTTCATGATACTTTTGCACCGGAAGACTAGCATATTTCCATGTTTTTTGAAATTCTAGATTACTTTCCTTGTAATCCATCGTCAATTTATTTTGATAGTAACTATTTAAATTACTTTTTATTGAAGGCAAGAATTCCTCGTCTGATACTTGTGCACTTTCTGGACCGCTAGACAAGTTTGAATCATCTAATATTACTTCTGTACTTATAATTTGAGTTTTGTTGGCTGGCATTTTTTTTTTTTAGTGTTATGAAACTTTTATTTTAATTAATAATTACACTAAACAAAGACAAGTAAATAATTATGGGGACAATTTCGTTCTTCGTTAAAATAATCAAGCTTGCAGCTGATTGTCACTCTTCACACAAACTGTGTTCTTGTTGTCTGTTAACTGCTTTTTATATAGCAGCAGACAATGGTGGCATTAGTTATGTCTGGGGTTCATAAGCTATAATTGTTTTACATTAAGGGAAGGGCTATAGATTTGAATGTTCATAATTTTACATTAAGCAATATTTAATTATATTTTGAAAATATTTAGTTTTTTATATAGTATAATTATTTTTATATTAACAGGATTAATTAACAAAAAAAAAAAGAAATTGGGGGTCTAATTTTATTGTCGTTTTTTATCATTGTAATAGACCAAAAAATTGCTAAATAAATTGAAATATCATCGAATTTCCTTAAACTTTTTTAACTTTCTAACTAATAAAATACACATTTATTTGTTCCTACATTTGCAAGCTTTCAAAGTTTAATAGCCTTGAAATAGTATATAGTCGATAGTGATAATTTCATTTCTAAAAAATTAGATAAAAAGATTTTTATGTAGCATAACATTTGATAATTTACACCAATTCTACAAATGCTGGAGAAAAATTACATTAAATAACGAAATAACAAAAAAAATTTTCAAAAGTTTGCCTAAGTAAGTAACTAACTAATTGTAAGTTGTTAAGAAGCTAATTTTAATTTATTTTAAAGGGAAGGACAATAGAATAACCTGCAGAAAAACCTGCAGCTCAATTTTCTCTAAGGAGAAAAATGTAGAACTTGCAAAAAAGAGTATTATACTATTAGAAAATATTTAAAATTTTTTTTCATGCATAATTTTTCAATAAATTTAAAAGTCAGTTAGCTTTTGGTTATTTAATATTAGAGTGTTCAAACTTAAGTTTTCTTTAACAAGGCTATTTTTATTTAATTTTAAAAAATCATAAAATTCATATAAGGTAATATAAGTTTAATCTGCTTGTAGATCAAATTTACGATCAAAGTTGTATAAAGAATGTGATGACATAAACAAAACAAAAAAATGTTTCCGAAATTTTGAAATTGAAAACCTTTTTCAGAATTGCTTCCTTTTTAATCATGTGAGTTTTTTCATTTATCGTTTAAAGTTTATCAAGTTTATCACCTTATATAATTTTAGGAATTTCTAATAACAGAAAATTTAATAAAAATTCCACTATCTCTAACTTATATCTAGGAGTTACCCATTAAGAATAGACTTTCAGAAAATGTAACTTTTGGATATAAAAATAAAAACAAAAAAAAAACTTCAATCAAAGATTCCTTTAGGATTTCATAATTTTACTTAACAATTGAGAACTAAACAAGTAAAAATATTAAAAATAAAATGAACATATGATGCGTATTGAATATTCAAATAGTTTTAAATATGAAAGACTTTTGTTCTTTAAACACTTTAATTTCTAATAATTCTAAAATCAAAACTTTTATTTTCTTATACAAATTTTATTGTTAACAACAATGATTCCTCGATATTCAACTATTAAATTTATATAACTCCCATTTTTCACAGTTTAAAATATTTAAAAATTGATTTTATCAAAAGCAAAACAGGCCAAACATGTTAATTATATGTTTTCCACATTTTACAAAGAGTATTTTCCAATAAAGAACAGGACTGCTTCTAAATGCTAGACTTTTACATTAAAAACAATAATAAAATTTTTCTGTTTTTAATTCCATATTTATATTTTTTTGTCAACTTTAAAAATAATTAACGAGATAGTTACAAATATGACAACCAAAATGAATTTGACGTTTATCATCATGGTATTAATATTAATTTCACATTATTATAAAGTCCAATTAATCTTTTAAATTTCAAAAACTATCCTTTTCGTTCAGCAAATAACAAATTTTGGCAGTTTGAGAGTGCTTCGGGTATCATACCATTTCTTTAAAAATCTTTATCCAATAAAATATCTAAAATAATTATTTTGAAGAATTAAACCTATTTCTAGATTATTTTTTAACTATGATTCATAATTTTACTAAAATACATTTAATTTTTTAAATCAAAGTGCTTTTTCGTATTGAAATAAACTAAATGAAAATTGTGTTCTAGATTTTAATAAAAGTTATTATTATTATAATTTTAACAAATAAGCTAATCCTTGAAAACAATTAATTAATTTTCCCTGTGTTTATTTGCAATAAATAATAAATTAAAGCCTGTAATTATTATTAAATTTTATATACAAAAATTTTCAATAAAAAATATATTATTATTTCAAATATAAACAATTATTTTACTTATCATATACCACAACAAAGCTTTTGGTCCCAATTATTTTTTTAAAACATTCCATTTAATTTAAAATTTTTAACTATTTCTAATTAATTTTAAACATTTATCTTATTTTGCTCAAATTCTTTTAAGACTTCATCTGCTGATGTACAAGTTTCTTTCCAAGAAAATTTAATATCATCAATCATGGTAAATCTCGAACATATTGCTAATCTTAAAAAATAAATACCATTTATTTTAGCAGGAACTAAATGAATCTTTCCTCTTCCATTTATTCGTTTTAAAAATAATTCATTTAATTCATTTGAACCCTTTAATCTAAAACAAACCAGTCCCATCATAACTTCAGATGTAATTTCAAATCGTTCATCCTTACAAACAAATGATTCAAATAATTTTGCAAATTCACAATGCCTTCTAATATGAGCCTGAAGATTTTCTATACCATATAATCGTAGTACAAACCATAATTTTAATGCTCGAAAACGACGTCCAAGAGGTATCTGCCAGTGTCTATAATCAGGGGCTGAGCCTTGCATATCATGCTTTAAATATAAAGGATCAACATTAAATGCATTAACAACCCATGCTGGTTCTTTAAGCCACATTGCACTACAATCGAAATTAACTAACATCCATTTATGAGGATTAAAATTGAATGAGCTGGCTGTTTCAATGCCTTTCATTAAATACCGATACTCAGGACAAATAAAAGCTGAACCTGCATATGCAGCATCTACGTGTACCCAAACATCATATTTATTGCAAACTGGCCCACATTCATCAAGACGATCAAAAGCACAGGAATTTGTTGTCCCCAGAGTAATCACTGCCTAAAAAATTATTTAAATAATGTCATAATTTCTATTCAAAAATATCTTGTAAAATATTTAATAAAGTAATTGTGCGGCAATCTTTCATATATTTAAATATAAAATTTTTAACACCTTGAAAACTTGAAGTCTTTTAAAAAAATGGGGCAGCAACAACAAAATTGATAAAGACAAGGAATCATTTATTTCACATCCGAAAACTTATTTTTCTAATTTGAATCACCACCTGAGCCCCGTGGATTTGAATACTAAGCATAATCCTGGACTAAATAAACTCAATAAATTAATTAGTGAAATTACGCCAGCATTTCTAAAGAAAAATCAGATATTTTAAATGTAAATGCAATAGCAATACTTACATAAAACGGTATTAGTCCTTGATCGATATCTTTTTTAATCGCTTGCTCTAATGTCTCGCCTCGAAGTTGATTTTTTTCATCAGCATTCACTAACCGCAATTGAATACCACCCAAAAGCCCAGCTCGTTCTACAGAAGAATGTGATTGTGCTATTAAAAATAAATAATAATAATAAAAGATTTTGTAATTTTTTTATAGTAATTTTTACTAGAACAATAGCCAACAAGTTTCGAAACAATATCATTGTCATCTCGATCAGGTTGATTCGATTTAATTTCTTGAATTTTTTTCGCTTTAGCGCCTAATAGGGCAACAAGTGTTGCTTCACTTGCAGTCCCCTGAATTACACCACCACCTTTACCCCCTGAGCATGCTAAAAATTCTGATGGTAAATCTATCATTTTGCCTAACCAATCAAGCATAACAACTTCCAATTCAGTACAGGCAGGACTAGCGATCTGTAAATATATAATTTTAATAATATATTATTAAAATAATTAATAAAGTTATACCCATGTGAAACCAATACATGCAATAGCACCACTCAACATATCAGCAACAATCGCTGGGTATGAATTTGCTGTTGGAAAATATGCATGACTATAAATATACAATCTATATAAATATACAATATATGACTGAAAATATACAATCTCGGACTATGCCAGTGGGTTACTCCAGGCATTATAACACGTTCAATATCTGACATTAAATCTTCCCATTTATCAGGCTTTTGTGGAGCTTCATCCGGTATTAATGGTCTTAGATAACCAGGTTTTACTTCTGGGAGGACTCGTCTTTAAATATATTAAGAACAAAAATATTTTAAAAGGATAGCGGAAGATTTAACTTTTAAAAACAATAACATCAAACAAATTTTTTCAAGACAGACTTTTATTTATTTAATACGGATGAGAGATTATAATTTCTAAATCAGTAAAAATTGCATTTAATGATGCAGGAATTAGTAAATATTATAAAGGACATACTTTTTTTGTAATATAAAATTGTAAATGAATTTTATTAAAACCATTATTAATATATTTATTGTTATTTTTCATTAGTTTTATGAAATGAGCTTAATAAAATTCTATTAATCCTATTCTTATTTTATCCTTTTTAGTCGTATTTATCCCTTACTTTCAATATTTATATTATAATAAAATTAATTAGCTCATTGCAAAATATTTCGTAACTTCCCCGTCTAAAAACTCGGGTGGATCTAACGTTATACAACAACTTTTGCATACAAGCAGAATATGATTTTTTATTCCAGATTTAAATAACTTATCCTAAAGTAGGTAAGAATTCGAACGATGGATTTGTCAGAATTCGTGACTGGAACTGGGAACGAGTTAATTTTTTGGAAAAATTTTCTTAAACTGTTATCATTCAAGCAGCTTACAATTATATAATTCAAATTTCAATAGTTTATAAAAAGTAGGTGAGAATTCAGTTTTAAGACTTTCCTGTATTCGTGTCCAAAACTGAGAACGGGTTAACATTTTGGCATAACTTTCAAACATCGATTAAAGACCTTTACATAACAAAAAGTTAGATAAATAAAAGCCTATAATAAACTGGGACTTTTTTTGTCTACCAAATAGATAAAATATAGAATAGTTTTGAATAACCCAGGAAATCATATTCTGGATTAAATTGGATACAAAACGTGAAGGAAATAATTTTGTTCTTTTTAGACAAATTCTGGCACAAATATTTACATCTTAAAATTAATACGAGACTTTAAGCGGCACAACCAATTTGTCCATCTAAAAAAAGGGTAATTTCTGTGAATTTTTTCAAAAAAAACTATTGCACCGAAGTTTTTGGAAATTGGCGAAAATATTTTTGCATAAATAACAATTCCAAGTAGTTTTTTTGAAATAAAAATATTGGCGTTTTGGTGAGTTATCCACCATCTCAACAAAAAGATCGTTAAACTGGAATTAGGATTGTGAAAAAAAAATTAAAATGCAACAAAATGGCCAATTTTAGAAAGAAAAAGTTGAAATTTAGCTAACAAAATCAGATTGTTTGGGTCTAGCAAAATTATATTTTTTATCCAATCATAAAACTTGAGTCATTAGTCATTATATGGACAAACAAGTACAAAATATGCTAAAAAAGAATCAAATCGATCGGAAGATTTGTTATCGAGTTACAGCTGTAATCAATTTGAAAAATGTAGTTTTGAGAAAAACGCCTTTAAAGACAAGTAATGTGCCTTTCTAACAGAGGAACAGCTGCTCTTTAGCTCAGAAACTATTTGAGATTTTCACTTGATATGTTACTTGTAAAGGTGAAAATTATTGAAAAATGGAAAAAAAAGAATTGAAATTTTGAAAATTTCGTACTAGAATAATTTTATATCCTAATCATTTTGAAAGCAAATTGAAATTAGAAAAGTCATAATGAAAACTGTAAAATAGAATTACTACCTTGGAGGGATGCGAAAACAACAACGAATTAGGATTACTTTTTGTCAGTTTTGAAGTACAGAAATTTTATGTAAATGACAATATATTAACATACATATATCAAAATTTTTCTCACTGGGTAATAAGATTATTATACGGAGGGAGACGTATAATAATTCATTTGTTTTAGATAAAAAAATTAAAAATCTACTTAATACACCAGCATGAACCCAAAATATTTTTCATATTTTCTTTTACTTCATCTTTTTTAAAATTAGCCAAAACTGTATTAAATTTAAAAAACCGGAAACAAAAAACTGCAAAATATTATTATTAACAATCATTTATTATATATAACGCCGAATTGATTAATAAAAAAGCATTTTTGCACGAAATTAACCAAAAATAAATCTAATTGCAATTAAATTTTCCAGGCAAACCGGTATTACATATGCTTTCACTATCGATAAGTTGGATTATGTTGTTACGCAAGATCGCATTTGACCTTGTCCTCAACTCATTAAAGAAAAATAACAAACTTGATTTAACAGAACATTTATAAATTTTGTTGAATTTAGTTTGATTGGAATATTATTTGCTTAAATAAAATTTTATGTTCTTTTTTTTTGTTGTTTTTATCCGCATAACCCTGAGACTAGTTTTAGGTAAATGATTAAAGTTGCTAAAAAATAATATTTTTGTACGTACCTATCTCTTATGTTTTCCAAATAGTTAGCTATGTAGTCGACCATCTCTTTAGCAAAATCTTTAAAATCATTTGCCTCCATATCGATCTATAGGGAAAGAAAATTTTTTTTGAACTGAAGTTCTTTGATACCGTCTTATCTACTATTACTTACAGACTTGTTATAGTTTTTATCGTTAAATTCTTTATTAGTAGTTTGCCTGAGCATTTTGCTATACATAGATTGATAACTTAATGTTAGTATTATTAATAATATATGTACATATATATAGCTTTTTTCATTTGTGATAAAGTCATGGAAAATAATAAATAATTTTATTGGCTTTTTAAATTTTTATTACTATACAAATTTAAAATATAAACACTAACATGACCGTTTTACACTATAATATTATTGATAGTTATCTATCTGAAATTAATAAAAAGAAGAAATCCTATTAATGGGAAAACCCTAATATAATACTTGGAAATTCAATAAGTTCATGCGATGTTAGAGAACACACATAATATTTTTTTTTAAAAGATAGTTAATTAAACATGCCCCATAGTTGACAGTTTCAGTCATTTCTTATGACTTTTAAATATTATTCTATTTCAAAAAATTTAAACTTTCTATGATTATGTTTACAGTTAATACTCAACGGATTCAACTTTGAACTGCAGGCTTTAATCAAAATTTGAGATAAGAAAGTAAGAATCTCTAATAGTGCGTTTAAGAGAGTATTCTGGTTTAGAATTTCGAAAAAAAATGCTTTTATGTTTTTGCATATTTTCATAGTTCAAACCTTTAAGAAAATGCTAATAAAAGGATTTTTTGAAATTTACATAATTTTCGGATTTACAGCTCATTTTATGAGGCATTTAGTTCAGTTCAGTCTTTAAAACTTTTTAAAGCGTTTTTCCTCGAAACCACTTTTTTCGAAACTGCGAAAATCTCAAGTTCGACTTAACTGATTCCCTGATAGCTTTTTTATATATTATAGAATCGCATTAAAAAGTTTTTTAGTAAATTTTTTTTTATTTTTAAAAAATTTTGAAAAGCGAAAAAAAGGGACTTATTTTACAAACTGCCGCCATTTTGTGGAGAAATTTTTTTTTAAAAAAACCTCCTAATGGTACCCTACTGGGATTACTTGAAGAATTTGTCAGATCACTGGAAGGACTGGAATCTTGCACAAAATATTTTATACTCTAAAAATAACAATAAATAAAAATGCATGGCAAAAATACTAATTGTTTTCTTTTTATGGCGTCCGAAAAAACACCTTTGAACTCGGGCGTCTAAATCCGAATACCCTCTTAAAAAATTACAAAAGGTAAAAAATGCTTAACTAGGGTTACATATGCTGCCACAATTCACTAAAAATAATGACAAAACTACACAAATTGAGCTTCCAGTTGACCAACTAATGACTTCTTGCAGATCTTAAGAAGATGCTTTAGAGAAAGAGATTTGGTTTAAATTAAGAAATTACACGGCCGGTATAAAGAAACCTTTCAAAATAGTTAAAATAAATGTTTGTTACCATTTTTAAGACATTATGTTATCTTGACAAATTAATACTAATTTACAGAGTGTTATATATTTCTTCAAATCACATTTTTAGGAATATAAACATAAGGGGGTATTTTTACAAATTTAAGGGAAAAAACAAAATATATTGTTAAAATTATTTTGTTCTTTAATACCGTATAAGTTTTATGCTTTAAGTTTAATTAAAATTTATTTAAATTTGTTTTAATTTTCATAAGAATTAAATTGAATATCAGTTGTTACAGAATTCAGAATGATATTATTTTTTTTAATATTTTGGGATAGTTGAGTCCTATAGTGTAGATAGCTTTTTGCAGGATATGAACATTATTAGCCAAGAAGAAGGTTTACCCTATTTACTTCACATTAAAACCATAACTTGCTTATAATAAGTGTCATGAAAACAGAAATACAAATATTGGCAGTAGTGTTAATTCATAAGCATTCAAATTGAACGCGAATCATAATCGGTGAATTTATCAAAATATTTTCAGGGCATATGCATATGTACATATGTATGTCAGACAGAAGAAAACACCAAAAATTTAAACTAAAATGCAAGTCTGAATATTTAGTATTTACCATTTGTGCTCGCTCAAGACTTCAGATATTTGGTATATCTCTTAAGCTTGCTTGAGCAAAATTTAGTTGACACATTTAGGATCCTTTTACAAAGGAAAATAATTTTTTATCCATCTTTTTTTTTGCTAGTTAAACTATTTTCTAGCATTTTGGTAGCATATCTAACTCTATAGAAAACTACTACTTCCTTTTAGAGACAAAGTAGTCTAGGATATACGATCCTTTCAAGAAATTTTCGCAGTGTCTACCTTCACATTAAATTTTTAAGGTTATTAACAATAACGATCAATGTTAAGAATTATATTTTATTATAACAATCGATATTGTATTAAGGCAACAATTATAGGAGTTTAAAACCGATTTATGATTTATGGACAGTAAAAATTATATTTCTAAGTTGTAATAAGAATCATAATTAATTTTTGATGTGTTATTTAATTTAACTAAATCTTTTAAAATATTATAATTATGTAACTTTTCTATAAAATTCAACATTTTCAAAAAACATGAGTTGCTTTTTGAAGAAATTTAATTTAAAGAATTAAATATTAAGTTTAAGAGTTACTTAAATTTTTTCATTAGCTTATCATAAAGTCTAATCATAAATCCTATAGGAATAAATATGTTGAAAAGTAACTTTTTAAACAAGATGAAAAATCTTAATTGGATTAACTAAATCTTCAATTCTTGTACTTTAAAATAATAATTTAATAAAAATCGACTCAAAATAGGAATTAAAAGTAATTGTTATAAACTAAAAAATGAGTTTGTTAAATTTTTTGTTAATTGCTTGTCTTATTATGATCGAAACCTATAGTAATTCTAAAAAACTTAACAAAAAAATTACTATCACATTTCTATCCTACCTTTTTGAAAATTTCAAGGGCAATAGTAGACAGCCTTAAAGAATTGCAACACAATTAAACTGGTTCAATTGATACATAAAGTAACACTTTTTTACAAATATTTCATAAAAGTAAAATCAAGTCACAACCCAATGATTCTAAGTAATATTGGTCAAGGTTATTATTAACCAACTATTTGCAATATTGCCAATAAAATATTAGATATAAACTTAAGTAATTCTATTGTTATGTTTTAATTTTTTTTTCAATAAATGAAAATAAAAAAATTGAATATATACTCAAAATTTTAAAGTTTCATACCTCTACTTTTTCACTTTAATTCCTTGTTATATTCACAAAATTCAACGGATATAGAAAATTAACTGAGCAATTAACAGCTAAACTATGAACAAAAACAAAAAAAACCTACACTTAATCGACACTAAATTATAAATTTTATAGTAAAATCAATTTAAGCGAATCAGAAGTTATACTATAGTCCATTCGTGTAGAACTGAGCTCCATGTATCGGTCATCATGGGCTTTTAAAGCCAAATTCAAGCAAAATATATTTGAGAATGAGGGAGTTTGCCATTTACAAGTATGATATATAACTATGGAATGGGGAATCCCACTTAGCTTTGGAAATTTTTCAATCAGAGTGGCGCACTGGAGCAGTGATTTTAATATTATTTTACTTCTTTTATCTTATTCCCTAAAGGTATCTAAATTTTAAGTATACATAAAATAAAATGAATATGTAGTATGTGGGTTTATTGATAGATAGGACTTTGAAGTAACGGAAGTCCTGAATTCAAAATTAATTTAACTTTTATAATATAAATTTAATTTATATGTGTTAAATTAAAAGTAAATTTTTACAATTAATTCGTGGATATTATTTGTAAATGAGATCAAATATTTTGATTGTCATTTTATTACACACTGTGTATGAAATTTTTTCAAAAATGCATGAAGTTTCGGGTATAATAATAATACTATTTACGGGAATTTATTTTTTTTTCATTGTCTTTTAATGTACATACGATTAAAAATTCACTACCTAGTAGTTTACTGTATGCGCTTTCAGAGGATGTAATTGATTAAGAATTACAAATTTTGTATATAGTGGATTGAAGTAAACAAAAGCTGTTAGTACTTTGAGATCATTCTATAGCATTTAAGTCCAAAATAATTCCTCGAACGAATATTAATATCAATAAGTCTCAAAGCTGATTTTGTATTGCACATAGTATTATTTTACTCCATTACTTGATTGGAAAAGAAAAAATATCAACAGCGTTTATTACATTGCATTATGTTTCAGAACTTCATATAAAAAAAGTACTAGCATTGTCTTTGAAACGTATGCAATTTTAAATCTTTGCCTTTGAAACGCGTCTATTTCGCTCGCAACTTTATTGAATTAAAATACATAAAAAAATTAATCTAACAGCTATATTGTTGCGGTTATAATAGTTTTAATCCTAAACATGTTTAGCTTTTTTGTTATTAGGATATCGATATTGCAACATTTTGATGAAAAAGTTTTATATTTTCCTTGTTTGCTATATCTCTTTGAACCGTCGAATAAATCATGCTTTAATTTGTGTAATTTTTCTATACAAGAGACTCATTATCTTTATTTGAATTTGCTTTAAATAATACATTACTATTAGATTCTAATGGCAATTTTAAAAGATTGTCCAACAACATATTACCTAAAATAAATTAAAACAAATATTTTATTATAAAAAATAACTATCACAGTTTAAAAAAATTTGTTTTAAAGTAGGACACATTTGAATTTATTTTAATATCAAAAAACTTTTTTCAATAAATTGGGCCCTTTAATTCGGTAAAATAACTTTAAAAACAAATATTGATTTGTTGAAAAAACTTTTCTCTTGTATCCTTAATTGTATCAAAAAACCCATGCCATTACCAAGCTATTATTCCAGACTTCATTGAATAAAGCTCAGATAAGAGCACTCAAGGAAGCTTAATTTAACCAATTGTAGCCTTTTTAAAGGAAGAAGTAGAAACTTCTTTTAACTCAAACTTCAACCTCTTTCTCTATTGTAAGCAAGAAATCAAGTCTAAGTGATTGGGTGGTTGGGTTTTATGCTTTATGTACCATTAACTAGAAACTTCTTCCAGAAGATTTATTTGATTTTTCTTACATTTACATTACATAGGAGGTAATAAATATTAAAAAGGCTCTACAAGTGTATATAGCAGCCAAAAAATAAAATTAATTTTATTACTATTTTTCAAGGCTTTTTTCTTTGTGTGATACACAAGTATGAAATTTATAAAATTTTAAGTGGATTAAGAAAAGTATAAATATAATTGTAAAAAGGGAAATGTAGTAAGTCCTTCTATTTATATTTATATTATACTAGGAAATAACATATATACGAATTCATATTATAATTTGGAATATTAATTTTGTGTTTTTTTCAATTAAAACTAATAAAATATACGTCATATACCCAAAGCTAATCAAGGTAAAAAAACAAGGCAGATTAGCTGCCTAATTAGATTATCATACAAAAGCAAGTAACAAGCGAATTACAATATAAAGCGCAGTGAACTTGAGAATAATAAACAACCAACCGCAAAGAACAAAGTCATGGGGAAAATTAAAGGTGGTATAACTATAATTCGGACATTTCACGTTATAATTTTTAAAAAATATAAAATTTTGATAAAATAAACATATTTGGCCAATGTCTACAATTTAACTTTTCTAAAAAAAGTTTCATAATAACAACAAATTTTGAACTATTAAAAGGAAAATTGTCCAATTACCGAAAACCAGATTACATGGTTTACCAAAGTTTACAACTTGCTGATGAGACGACTTAAATAAAATTAAAAAATTAAAACTTAAAAACTCCGCTTAAATTTCTTGTAAAAATATAGGCAAACCCATGCCAGAAAATGGGTTAATCTACAAATACTATACAAGCTACGGAAATATTTTTCAGAATACATATCCAAAAAAGATATATATTTATATATTATATTCACATATGAGGTTGGCTGGGTTCAAATTTTCAAAAATGTACAGAACCCCATAAAAAGTAAACTGGAATTATTATCCGATTATTTAAGTTTTGCAAATAAGTAATAACACTTAACCCGAAGTTGCGTAAACTTTTTAAACAGGTAGTATTACCTGATCCAACTTTTAGGGTAGTTTTCAAAACAGGTAATTATTCCCAACCTGAAGATTAAGTAAAATTAAAATAAAGAAAAGTTTTTCTCAATTTTCAGCTATGGATTGAAAACTGCTCAGCAAAATTCTAATTCAATATAAACTAAGGTTAATAAATAAGAAAAACGAATGATTCTAAGTTTTTGGTATTTCACAACAAGTTACATTTTTTGGATTTATTTGCTTTTAAACTGTTATATTTATGCTTTGCTATATTTTCAGTTAATACTTCAAATATGTTCAAAAATTTTTAAAAAGTTCTCACTGCTGTTTCTGTCATATTTCTTAATGTAAATTTTTTTATATTTTTAATTTGTAAAAACAAGTGAACATGAAAATGGTTGTAGCATATTTATCAAAATTTAAGACGCTAATTCAATGGACAATTGTAATGATCTACCATTTTATAAATATTGGAATCGTAAATATTTTTGTCGAGGACAAATTCCGCCTTTTTCCGGATTTTATAACATTATTTTTTCTGGGATCTGTAAATGTTTATTTAGTGTCAGTCAATAGTCTTCTTCCAGTACTATTCAGATCAAAAAATATGTATATTAAAGGAATTTTTGAGGTAATTTTTTCGCAAAAAAATAATATAAAATTTTATTTAATAATAAAAATTTTTCAGTGTATTGCTCAATTGTTATGTGCTGAATTACTCTTGCGTTTAATAGATATTCCGGTACAGCATATTTTGCACTTTATATGTGTAAAAGGGCAATTGGTAAGAATTATTTGTTTTTATATAAAATTTTCTTTTTATTTTATTTAAAAATAATCACTATAATTTAAAAATTTTAAAATGAAACTAAGCAAACTTTGATATTTTTCTGTTTTTTTAATTTGACTTTCAGAACAAATTATTAGATTTCCTTTTACAGCCTTTGCTTTGGTTTGAACCGTTTAATCCAAGTCTGATACAGTATATTTTAGCATTTTGGACTAATGAAAGGATTTTTGAAAGCCTTCATTTAATATTTGAATTAAGTGTTCTTATTATTGCAGTTAAAAAATCAGGATTTTACAATAAATTACGGACCAAATATTACATGTATTTAAATTGTATTATTGTAATTTATTTAATAATGAAATATTCTTTTTTTAATTTATTAGATTTGACAAAAGAAACTATTGTAAATATGAAACTGAAGAAACGAGCAATTAAAATTAGTGAAATTTAAAAAAAAAAAACAGAGTTTCAAGTTTAAAAAGAAAAACAAAAAAAGAAAATGACCCGTTCAATAGTTTTCATTATGACAACAATAAATCATTTTATTTTAGAAAAATATTTTTATGAGCCAATGAAATATGTTAGTCCTTTAGAAATGTTTGTATATTTCCTTTTATCAATATGTGTTTTAACAATGTTGAGTACTTTAAATTTATGTCCTAAAAAATCCAGAAGTAGATCAGTTACAGTACAAATACTAAGTGAATTTTTTGTATGTACAGTTTTTGCAGAAATTTTAATTGATATCATATGGGATCAAACAGAAAAATGGATAATTTACTTAGAAAATTTACTTTCATACCTTGAAATTTGCAATATGTATAACTATATGGGTGGTAGAGTTTTTATATTTACAATTTTATTAATTGGATATTTACTTCTTTTTGTCAATATACTAATTTATAGTAAAAACTTCGAATTAGTTAAAGCAGTTTTTGATCTGGACTACGTTAAAGTAAAAACAATACTTTCTAGAAGATTTAAAAATTTATTAAATAATAATTCGTAAATAAATTAAATTGTAAACATTTAAATAAAGAAAATTATTATTGCATTTCATGTTTTCTTTTTGAAAAAAATGTTATAAATTTTAAGTAATACTACTTGGCAATTCTTTAATCTATTCTATATCATGCTGATATTGTTATATCAGTTAGCTTCTTTTATTAATGGTTTCAATAGTATCTTTAATTATAAAGTTAATTATAATGATGTTTAAAATAATTCTTTTGTATCTGTATTACTCTTGTAAACATTTCCTTTGGACTATCTACTTGTGGCGACATCACATTTTTTTTTTATATTTTAAAAATCGGCCAATTAAATTTAAATCTAGTTGACTGATTTAAATGATATGTCAAGTAAGCCATATGCGTTGTTTACTTGTTGGCTTGACATATCATTTAACTACGTTTAACCACCACATGCTTTAGTTTTAAGTAAAAGTTTAGCAATTTTGCTATATTCTCTGAAAGAGCAACATCTAAACTGTTGAATTTTTTAATATACTGGAATTGCAATTTGGATAAATGTAGATATACATTTTTGAAGGGTTTTTCTCAAAAATTATGACACTAAAGCAATCAATTCTACTTGTATTGGAAAAAATAAACAATATTTATTTTAACATATTTACATAATTTCTAGTGCAGTAGAATTGATAAAAAATTATAAAAATCGTTATTGACGATTCTAATGTTTAGCTTTTAAATATTTAAAAATAAATTTTTTCCTTTTAAAATATACTAAATTAAATTAAACTAAATTAAACAGTCATTATTGCCCTTCCAGAAGTTTTTGGCATTTTTTTGTTTGTCGAATCTTCAAGTTCTTTTGGTTTATAATAATGTGGGGCTACTTCTAATAACCATTTACTTTCAATTTCAATCATTTGTCGCATATATTCCTTGGTTGTAAAAACTAATTCATGATAAAGTACCCATCTTGGAAGCTCTTCAAATAAAGCTGAATTTGGATGGATCATAACAGTTTGATTATGTTTAATTGTTTTATAATTTCCTCCTTTTGATAATCTAGCAACATGATAAAAATAACCAGAAGTAATAGCTTTTCTTACATTAATTGTTTCTCCTTGACATGATACAATATCAATTTCAACGCGTTGCATTAAACCAGCCAATTGTTCACGTACATCACGAGCTCTTTTCATTGATCTATATTGAATAAAATTTTCATAACACCATTGTGTACTAAAATCTGTATCAGCCCATTGTGTATAAACTTGAAGTAAACTTAAATGATCTCCATGTATGTGATTAAAATTCTTTCTTGCTGTATCTGCATGAATTATTTTATCTTTAGGACGATAAAATATTGCACTATTGACTGAAAGCATAGCTGCAATTGTAACTATTTCTTCAGAGCATTTATATCTGCAAACAATTTAATATAAATGAGAATGTTCAATATTTTTATTTTTGAAAATTATCTAACTTTTCACTAGCAAGCAACATTTTTGCCATCATTGGATCCACTGGAAATTCAGCCATACGACGACCTAATTTTGTTAATTCACCATGATGATTAAGAGCCCCGAGGGCATAAAGTTGTTCAAGTGCTAATACAAGAGTCTCATGTGGTGGTGGATCCAAAAAATCAAAATGTATCAAATCATTTATTCCCAATGCTTTTAACATCAATACTGCATTTCCTGTATTTATATACATTAAGATTATATCATAAGAATTTGAGCTTATATTAAACATACCCAAATTGATTCTTTGTATCTCCGGTATAGTATTATCTTCTAATTCATGTTTATATGCCCATAATGTATATAAACGAAAACATTTACCAGGTGCTGTTCTTCCTGCACGACCAGCTCGTTGATTAGCTGATGCCTTTGAGATTGGTACAACAATTAATGATTCAATACCGGTCCGTGAATTAAAATTATTTTGTTTAGCAAAGCCAGGATCGATCACATAGACAATATTATCTATGGTTAGTGATGTTTCAGCAATATTAGTAGCTAATATGACCTTACGTGCATTTGGTGGTGTCTGCTCAAAAATTTTCGCTTGCATATCACTTGGTAAGTTCGCATAAACTGGCAAAATTATTAACTCTCGTAATTTTGAGCCTAGTCTTTTAACACGATCTTGGAGTATTTCATGACAAGTTTCTATTTCTTCTTGTCCTAAAATAAATATTTATTTTATAATTTAAGCTTGTTCTGCACAATTCTAATCGATTACACTACACTAGCTAACATATTATGGGATTTTATTATGTATCTCCTCCAAACCAAATTGGGTTCTAGAGTAATTTTTGTAATTAATTAATTTAAAATAATAACCGTTGTATTGCTATTACTATTTTTTTCTTTATTTTTATAAAGCTTATCAAACAAAGTTTGTAAGCTTTTGTTTTTACCATTTTTTCAAAATTCCACATTTTCATTTCTTTCTTTTTTTGTTTTTGCTTATTCTACAAATTATTGTTCAGTTTATGTTAATATTTTTAAAATATATAAAAGCGCATGATTAAAAAAAATATTTTAAGAAACTGGAAAAAAAATTATGTGCTATAAACTAAAAATGTAATTTGGGTGCGGTTTAAAAGCATGGAATATTTTCTTGTCGAAAAAATATTTGATTTATACAAAGATTTAAATTTTTCATTTAAATAAAAAATGCATAGGTCTAGATTCTAGATGGTAATATTAAAAAAAATTATATAAACATATAAGAGTTCATTTGAAACTAAAAATAAAATTTGCAAATGTTAAATGATTGATCGTCAAACTTATTTTTTCAAAAAAATGTAAAACCCAAGAGTAAATTGTTTTTAATGTAACTCTTGCACAGCCCAGTACTATAAAAAATATGCGAATTATGGCCATAACTTAAAAGAAGTGCTGGTAATGGTGATGGTCATTGAAAGTAATAGTGCAAAATGTATTTGAACACATATTGTAAATAACATACCAAAAGTTTGCATAAATTCGATAAAAACTATTTTCGATCCAATAAAATTTGTACAAGGTAAATAATTTTATAATTCTCAATGCAGAAGGTTAAAAGAATATCTAATGACGAATCTACAATCTACAGGAATATAGCATATATAATTCAAAAAGAGTTCTATGTATTTAAATAACTAATTTTTCTGAAAACTTCAAAAATATTAGATCTCAGTCATCTAAAACTATTTTTGTAATAGAAAATAACCCAAACATTTGTATTTTATCCAACTCTAGTATTACTTTTACCATAAACTAGTACTAATATATTAATTTAAAAAAATGAAATTCAGAAAGAAGATGCTTAAATCTCATATTTGATACAAAGCAAAAAAAAAATTAAACTCAACACAGGATTTAATATATGTATGCATTGAGTATATATTTAAATAGGATAAAAATTTACTCTTTTAAAAAAAAAACATTAGCTTACCCGTCAAAAAAACTAAAATATCTCCCAGCGGTTGTGTCGCATGAATTTGAAGAATTGATACTACGCAAGCATCAATATAATCTGCCTCAGGAGCTTTAGTATAATAAATATTTACCTTAAAATCAAATATCAATAAATGCATGTGAAAAATTATAAACTAAGAAATTTACAGGAAATCTTCTACCAGGTATACGAAAAATTGGTGCATCATCAAAAAATAATGAAAATTTTTCGGCATCTAATGTTGCACTTGATATGAGAAGTTTAAGTTCAGGCCGGAATCTAGCTATATCTTTAACAAGGCCAAAAAGGATATCAGTATGTAAGGTACGTTCGTGAGCTTCATCAATTATCATAACACTATATGAAGATAAATCGGGCTCTGAGAGAAATTCACGATGTAATGTACCATCAGTCATATATTTAATTACTGTTCGTTCTATAAATAAAAATTGTTACTTAGTTTTTATAAAATTTTAAATAATTTTATACGATTACCTGATGTACAATCTTCAAAACGTATACTATAACCAACTTCATTACCCAATTTTACACCCATTTCTTGTGCTACACGTGCAGCAACGGACATTGCTGCAACTCGTCGTGGTTGTGTACAACCAATTCTTTTGTTATTTTCTGTATATCCAGCTTCATATAAATATTGAGGAATTTGGGTGGTTTTACCAGAACCAGTTTCACCTTCAATTATTAAAACTTGATGTTCTTTTATAGCAGCTATAAGATCATTTTTAAATGGAAAGACAGGTAATGATTTTTTTGTTTCTTCAATATCTAACTTCTTCTTTTCGAACTCAGATATTTCAGGTTGCTTTGCTCTATTGCTTGAACCTTCAAGTGTTAAGGCTTGAATAAATTCAATATGATCTTCCAAAAGTAAATCATATTTTTCTTTTACTTTAATATCTTTAGCTCCGAATTGAAACATTGCTGACGCTAATTGTTCTGCTTCCCATTTCTTCTGTTCAGAATTTGGCTGCTTTTCACGTTCATCTACCTCAACGTATTCATCTATAATTATATGAGTTACATAAATCACACTTATAATTTTTATAAAACTTGGCACCTTTTTCTCCTTTTTTATCATGAGGCATATGGTAACGTTGTACCCTCTCAAGTTCACGTGCTTGTTCATGTTCTTTAGCAATAGTTAAGAGTTGTTTTTTATATGTGCGCTCTTTTTTCTCACGTTCAGTTAGACTGAAATTTGATTTATAAAATTAAATCTCAAAATAAGCAAAACTTTTACATGTCTTCTTCGAATAAGTATTCATCATCAATAATATCGGCTTCCAGTTCAGCTACTTTATCATCTTTCCGTTTTTCCAAATACTTCCTTCGTGACTGTATACGAAGTTGTGGTAATACTTTTTCTCTATCTTCATGTTCCAATTTTAACCGCTTTGCAGCTTCTTCATATGCCTTACGACTAGAAGATTCCAAAACTTTTCTGACTTTAACCTCATCTTTCTTCTTCAGCCTATTTGCAAACTCATCCCTTTCTTTTAAGTCTTTTAACCGCTCCTCCTCAGCACTATCTATACTTCCGGAACTTAAGCTAACACTTCGCTTTCGATTACGATTTCCACTCATTATTTATTACACATATGTACAAGAAATAAAATTTCAAATGTAATCAAAGATTTTAGGAGCTTGCTGCAATGACATTAAAATTTGCTTCGCTTACACTCCATCAGTTTGAATTTACTGTTCTATTAATTGAAATAGAATTGAAAATGCATTAGATTCATTTTTCATTCCAACATATAAAAATTAAAAAAGTATTATAGTTATTGGTGTGATATGATGTCGAAAAACAAATTTAAAATGCATAATAAAAGTATTCTCTACCTTTATCAGAGAAAAAGATAAATGTAAGTAAGAAGAAGAGAAGAACTATCAAGTCGGTATAGGAAGTGAATTTCATGTGTTTTCAATAAAACTAAATTATATTAAAATTAAGTAAAAATAACTTAAAATTTGTTTCCTCAACAATCCATTTCTGGTATGCTTTTTAAATATATAAAAAAATCACAATTTTTGGACGTTTTCAAGAAATTTTCTTGATTACATACATCTAACCTTAAAAACCGATAAATAGTTTTTAAGGCTTAAATCTAATTTTTAAAGTTATTTAGGAAATTTTTAATTTAGATAATATGACAGCACAATTTTTCAATCGAATTGGTCAGATTGGATTAGGTCTTGCTCTCACGGGAGGAGTTGTAAATTCAGCATTATATAATGTAGATGGAGGACATCGAGCAGTAATATTTGATAGATTTACAGGAGTAAAACAAACTGTTGTAGGAGAAGGAACACATTTTTTTATTCCTTGGGTACAAAGACCGATTATATACGATATAAGGTCTCAACCACGTAATGTTCCAGTTATTACAGGAAGCAAGGATTTGCAGAACGTAAACATTACTTTACGTATATTATACAGACCCATTCCTGAACAATTACCAAAAATTTATACAATTCTCGGTGTTGATTATGACGAAAGAGTCTTACCATCAATTACCCCTGAAGTTCTCAAATCAGTTGTAGCACAATTTGATGCTGGAGAATTAATTACACAAAGAGAAGTAATTTAATATTTATTTTTGTTTTTTTCTTGAATTAAAAGTATAAATTTAGATGGTGTCTCAAAAAGTTTCCGAGGATCTCACAGAACGTGCAGCACAATTTGGCTTTATATTAGATGATATTTCAATTACCCATTTAACATTTGGACGAGAATTTACTCAAGCTGTAGAAATGAAACAGGTAGCACAACAGGAAGCTGAAAAGGCACGTTTTGTTGTGGAAAAGGCTGAACAACAAAAGAAAGCTGCTATAATTTCTGCGGAAGGTGATGCACAAGCTGCTGACTTATTAGCTAAATCATTTGCTGGAGCAGGTGATGGATTAGTTGAACTAAGAAGAATTGAAGCAGCCGAGGATATTGCTTATCAGCTATCAAGATCACGGAATGTTGCATATTTGCCTGCTGGATTAAATTCTTTAATAAATTTACCAGCCTCAATGGTTCAAAACAATTAAAATGCAGTAGACAATAATGTAGACTTTTATAAACAGAAGGTCCATTAACTTCGAAGTTTCATTTAATACGAAGAAACTAAGTAGGGTATTTTTTATACTTTAATTTTAATACACTATTTTTTTATGAAAATATTAGTATATGTTGTGCTTATATTCAATATATTATTTTGGCAAATTTGAAGTATTAAAAAACTCTTGAGAAATCCTAAATTCGTATATATCACATATTTAACTAATTTTGGGTTTTGATTTAACGGCATAGAACTTTGATTACATATTGTTGAATAAATTAGAATTATTACCTAAAACCGGAGCCTCATGTTTTTAACTTATACCAAAAACAAAAAAAATACTTTAACCTTTTTATTCCTTTTAATGCAATTTTCTGAAACTATATTTTAAGATTTATATATTTTTTAAAATTGAAGTTAAATTAATGGTAGCAAGTATAAATTGTTTTGTTTAAATGCTACTTCAACAATTCAGAGAAAAAAATATATTTATTGTTGGAAACCAAGGTGAAAAGAATTTGGAACGGCTTTAGTATTGTATTAAAATATTGGTTCGCGATGATCAATAGTGTTCAATCAAAGTTGTTAATGTTCACGTTAAATTTATCATAATTTAATGGAATATACTTCAAACTGGATGAAAACAAAATGTTTACTTTGAAAAAATTACTCCCAACATCTCTTGAATAAAAACTACGCTATTTATAGTTTAAGAAATCCACAGATCAACTTATTTTGTCAACTAGTTGAATTTGAGAGATGCGAAATTATTGATCTGGGTTCTATATTGATTCTAATAAGTTGACAAGCAATTAAAGCAAAATAGAAATATATAATTGTTGTTTTTAAAAGATATATTTTTTTGATTAATAAAATGCCTTTGGAGTTTTAAATTACTTAAAATATTCTTTATGAGATAAGAAATGCATTTAACATATTTATTTTGTAGGTTTAATCAGCTAAGTACCTATAAAAATAAAGATACATGAATGCTTTAACTTACAATTAGTAAAAATCTTTTATATAAAAATTATATAATTGGAGAAATTTCAAAGTGTACAAATTTTTATTGATATATTTTTTATTCTAGTAATAATTGATTCATTTCAAATTCAATATCTTCGTTGAATTCCTCTCCTAATTCACTGTTATCATCATCAATTTCATTTTCCTCCTAAAATAATCAGATAAGTAAAATTGAGAAAAATATTAACAACAAATCTTTAGTAAGAAGTTACATATAATTCTATAGAATCCAATTCCTGTTCATTGTTACGACTAAGTTTTACTTGTTCTTCTAAATAGTCTTTGATAACTTCACGAATTTGTTGATGAAATCCATGAGGAACCCAACCACTTATTTCATTACATATTTCACCTAACATTGGTGGTGGAAGTTTCTCTAGCATTTCCATAACTTTAGGTAGACGTATATCTGAATACTAAAAATTTTTATTTTAGTTAAAAGAAAAAATATAAAATTTTATGCATAAAAAGATCAAAAAATTAACAAAATGCTTTTTATAAACATCGATTACATCTCATACTTAAGTATTCTACTTTGCAGGATAACATTAATAAGTAATTATTGTTTGGTGGTTAGTTTTAAATACAAAAAAAAAGTTATATCAATGACAAAAAAGAAATGAATTACCCTGTAAAAGCATTGTCGAGAACGAGGTAAATAACCCTTTTCTAAATACGGATAATTAACTGCCTGAATTGCATTTGGAAGTGTATGATCTTCATTTTCTTTACTGCTAAAGTTGTCATTACCGAATTTAAATCTTTTATTTCTTACCTAGCATAATAAAATAAATAAAAATAATATGTACATTTTTAAATTTAACATTTTAGATTACTTACATATTTACCACTTGCCATATCTAGCCTTAAACGAAAATCAAACGTTTGATGGCAGCGGCTTTGATAATCTTTGCGTGGATCATAACCATATCTCACGTACATAGTTCTCCATGGACCAGTCGAATAATAATATGAAAGAGATGGTAAAATAACTTTTATTTTTTCATTAGTTAAGCCAGTTTCATATAAAATAGCAACCTTTGGCCAAATTGGACATTTTTCAAATAGCTTAAAAAATTTTTTAAATAAATATTTAAAAATATTATATATATTTACAATAAATGATACCTTTTCTACTCTAGAAACTTCTTCATCTGTTATAAATTTAATTTTCATTTTTTTAAAAATATTTGGATTCGGCTTATCCGGAACTGGATCTGTTAAAGAAAAGCTATGAAAAACTCTTATTTCCATAGCCCGATTTCTAATAATTCCTAAAACATTTTCATCATTATCTCTTAGCAAATCTTTGGTAAACAATTTTGTTTGTATAGTAGGAAAGCGTGCAAACACTGCCGGTGGGCAAAACAGCGGTATATCGTTTTCCCTGAAAAGGAATATAATAATTTTTGGATTTTTACTATTTTATACATACGAAGTAGAAGGCTCGTCAATAATATTAGATGGTATAATTTTTTCAAATATGCACTCAGCTTCATTTGTATTTGGCTTTTTATGCACAGGTAAATATTGGAAATCACACAAATCTAAAATGTAAGTTACATTTTTTATTAATATCACTTAAAATTGAAACCTAAGATATACCTTTAAATTTAACAGTTTTATTGCAATGGCCTAGAACTTCGATATGTTGTTTAATTGATATATTGCTTCCTTTGGGTTTTTGAATTTTTACTTTTAATAAAATCCCACGGCAATCTTTAATATCCCCTATAGTAGGCTTATTATATGGATTATTTGGATGAAAATTCAATGCTAGTTGTGTCTTATTATCAGTAAACGCCTTTGATATTTTATCTAATCCACCTAAAGTATCAACTGCTTTTTCTTGATTAATAACTTTTCCCGGATATTCAATACAGAAAATTTCTTTCTTCCAATTTTTGCAATCAATTGTTACTTTCGGCTCTCCCATATTCCTTTGAAATTGTTCTTTACACAGTTTTACCAAATATTAGTTCAAATAATTTAAAGAGATTCTTAGTAATATTCTTCCTTTATTCACTTTACACTTTGTGTACTTTTACTTCAGTCCCACTTTAATTGAAAATTAATAATATTCTGCCCTATTTGTACTCTAGTAAATATTTTTAACTTTAATTTCCCCATAAACTTAACCTAAAAAGCCTTGAAAACCTAAGCGAAAATTAAAAATTCGACACTTTACCGATCTTCATCTTCCTTATTATGAGACATTTTACTTCCTTTTTTTTTAGCACTTTTCTATCTGTCTAGATTAGCATTTTGGAGAGCGGTTTTATAAGAGATTTTAAAGAAGTTTTTTGACGCGGTTATACGCAATAGTTTGTTTGAGTTTGACATTTTGATTGAAAATATATGTTTTCTTACAAGTTTTATTATATTAAATTGACTTAACGTAAAAAATAATACATTATAAATGAAATAAAATTAGTTGAAAGGTACAAATAATACTTTGTACAAAAAGGTACAACTTTGTAGATTTGTAATGTAATTATTGCAATCAATATACTTCTGAGTGTAAACTTGTCTCAAAAATTCCTATAAACGCTGTGGAAAACGCTAATTTAGACACCAAGTTAAAAACCACACTGATTTGTTAATTAATACTGATCTCATTTGCTGTAGTATCACTAATTAGCTCGGATAATTATCGGTGTAATTGTCGTTATAAAAGACACTTTCATATGCTTTTAAAGTCTTCCTTTAAACTTCTTTTTTTAAATATAGCAAAATTTGATCACATCTGACTCACAATTTAGTTTTGAAATAAAATCCTTTGAAGGGCATAGGGGGTATTCACATTCACATTGCGAAACTCCGTCTTACCTTTTACCTCCGTTTACCGGGAAATTAAATGTTACCGGACTCAATGTGAATACCCTGATACTATATCATTTGACCAGTAATTTATCCCGGATGTTGACATGGGAATCGCTTTTGAAAATAACTTATCAGTTTTTGGATTCGTAAGATGTAAATAGCCACATACACAACCATTACCTCTATGAAATAAAACCTGTAACTGTAAACTTTAAAATTCAAATATATTTTCTTGAATCCAGTTTAATGGAAGCTCTTGATCATAGAGACAAAATTTTCCAGTTCCTTCAATATTTTCAATATGAAGTCAATCAAACATCATTTCTCCTCTAGTGATAATAACTAAAACAGGGAGATATCCGGATATACTAAGAATTAAATAACCAATAAAAGTATCACAAAGGCACGATAAATTTAAAACTCGAATTAAAACTGATTAGGTTTAAGAAAATATTGACAATATAGAGCTGTTTTTGTTTCTGCGTTAGAAAATAGTTTGCGAGGGATGATTGAGCCCAAGATTGAGAGTACAACGACAGACCAGGATATACCGGGAATTAAATTAGCAATACTTTGCATTTGCTTGGGTTTTAATTGGAGCGGAGTTTTGCGCTTGCAACAACGACAATCTTGAAAGCTTCATTATTTCTTCTCAATCTTAGAATTCTGATTTCGGTATTTTTTGTAATTATCTAACATAATACAACACAAACAGAAGGCAAGCCGTTACCGGTAAGTGTCATAAAAGTGTAGGGAAGACTGTCTCGGGTGGAGCACCCTAATAAATATTTTATAAATGATTACAAGTAGCCAGAACACCACACAGAGTACTACCTCCATGCTATGCTTTTAGTTTTCAATATACTGTTTTCGTAAGATATTTTACAAATGAAAATTGGTATAGTTTTATTTTTTCCTTCAGAGTCATATAAACAAACTTTCAGCTTCAACAATTGATGAGCCAAAATTTCAGTTTTGTTCACCTTAAAATTCAAAAAAAAAAAAAAACATACGTAGAAGTTAATAAAATCGTATAACCCCATTACAATATTCGCCCAAACGACTTGGCTTTATTTAGTGTTAAGGTGCAAAGACAATGTACGCGAAGCACGGTTTCATTCAGAATTCTGCTTTTCTGTCACAGCTGAGTTTCGGTATTCTGAATTAATCCGCGTTCCGCACCGCTTCCGCGGGCATTGTGTTTGCACCTCTAAAGTAATAAAGTTGCTTATACCCATTCTCCACCGAAACTCATTATTACAATTATTACAATACAACGACGGAAATTTTGTATGGATTCACGCTTCGGTGGAAAATGGGTATTACACTGAAACAGTTCTGTTCTGTTTTTGTTGCAAAAACTAAGAATTTTTGCTTGTTCTAACTAATATTGAAAGCAAAATACCTTCGATTGTCTAATATTTAAAAACACATAAGGTATCTGCAGGAATTATATTCCTTCAGCTGATCCAAATTTATTAAAGATCTTTACAAGTTGCATAAGAAATTATATTAGAATATTTTCATAATAGACATTTACTTTAAATTAGTTTTTTCTTTAAAGACTAATTTTGTTCATAATTTCTTCACTTATTCTGCTTTTATATTGTTGGATGTCAATGTGAGCATTTTTTGGGGCAGATAAAAGCTTTTTTAAAGAAAAGGCTAGGTGCTATCAGGCACGCATAATATAAATTGACCTACAATCTAGTCTATGTATAAATTTAAAATACAACGATTAGATATTACGTTATTATTCTTCAAATAATTTCATATTGTTAAAGGAATTAATATTATTTGTAAATTTTGGAGGTTGATTTACCTTGACTATGTAAAATCAATTTTTCGTAAAAAAAACAAAAAAATAAAATAAAAAACCCTTGTTAGCAGATGGAAAAGTTCACATGAATCCCAGGCTTATGTAGCAAATTAAAGGTAATTTATATTCTGATGAGAAAATGTCATTTGTAGATGAAATTTTTAAGGATTATAATAATTTCAGCCTTAATAGTTTAAAACTTCTTTACCTTATATTTAAGTCATCATTTTAAATTTAATTGGTGTACATTTTAAAATTCTAAAGAGCTCCGTGACCTATTTTAATTTAAAAATTTTAGTTTTTAAATTTTTTATGGGCCCTCAAGGCATCAATTATTCAATCCCTTGAATTTAAAAAATAAGGTGTTTTAATAAATTTAATTAACAGCTGTTTGGCTAAGTTGTCTACTTGTAAGTAGAAGTATATATATGTGGGCTTTAACCAAATTTTAAGTAAATTTTCTTAAAATATCTGTCAAGTTAAGTTGTTGCCATATAAAGATGTTTAATCAAGTATTATTAATTATTCTGATATAACAATAAAGGGAAATATCCTTTCTGCAGATGCAAAAAAAACTATAATTATTTATTGGGTATATGATTTTTAAAATGCTAGAAATAATATAATTACTAATTAAATATTCCGATTATTAAATATAAACAAATAAACTAAAATTCACAATATTAATTGCGAATTTAGGTCAGACAACTTAAAATATATTTCCAATAATCGATAACTAAAATTAGGATAAACAGTCAACTAAGTTAAAGTCTTTATAATTTTATTCTTAATTCTGTTTGCATAGTAGACCTTTAAAAAAAATTATTTAACATATATCTTTCTGGAACTCTTAACTAGATGTGGATATGTGTCAGCTAACAAAAAAATTTAATGAAATGTTCATGAATTTCTCTTAATTTAATTAAATTAACTACAACCAATTGCAGAAAGTACAAAAGTAAACAAATACAATAGTTATATACAAAGTAAACCATTTTTATTTGTTATAATCAATGAAATGCTGAAAGTCTCTTATCCACTGTAACTAGCTATTTCGGTGTTTTGTTTTTTTTTTCTTACTTTTTTCATTTTTGTATAAAAAATCCTGCCTCAACTTCATGATAATATAACAACAAACGTTTGCGTGGTCAGTACATACACATATGAATGCTAATTACAGACTATATAACGTTATCATTAAAAATGTAAAAAGGACTTCCAATATGGTTTAGACAGTGTCTTTGTCTAGTTGTTGGGTCAGTATGAAACAGTATTTCAATTACTTTGGACGGTTATTCGAATTTTCTGTTAAAAAATTTTTTTAAAAATGTTTACTAAATAATCAATATAGTGATGTTAAAATAACTAGGATTAATATATATATATATATATATATTTCTTAGTTTTATAAACGGATATGAAATTATCATACAAAAAACTATATGAAGTCGGATAAAGTCCAGTTACAATTGCTAAGAGCACTTTTACCATCGGAGTTACTTAAAAGGAGGAAAACACGTTATATACCGAATGGTTAATGGGTATTTGTTTAGATACAGGTAATTGTTTTTTATATTTACTTTGCCCACATATCATTGGGTATTTTGAAGGATTTTAAAATTATTCCAAATTATTCTTCCTATTCATCATAGTCAAGAATATTATTCTATAAAATAATTGTAAATATTTTTCTTGTTTTATTCACAAACTAGAAAAAAATTTTATGATTCTAACAAAATTAACTTTCTCCTTTGTTTCAATAGTCTCAATTGTTTCAAAGATAATTAACAGTAAAAACTTATGTTTAAAAAAAATATCATTATGAAGTTTATTCAAGTAAATTGTGCGTGTACTTTATTATGTTGGGCTACAATAAAGAAACTCGGTCCACTGTTAATCATAATATGTCAAATTCTACCGGTATTTTAGATCAGAGAGGTGAATTGTAAAAGGAAATTTCATAAATATCAGAGATTATTTAGAAGCGGCTAGTTTTGCGAGTTCTTACCAATATATTTTGAAAGCATTTGTTCTTATTGTTCAGAGGATATACAAATTATTTTTCAAACTTCAATTTCATTTGATTTTTGTTTTTCAGAAGGCAAACAGAGAATATTTTACTTTTTATTATACAAAAAATATACATACGAGCTTAACAACCAATAAAAATCTTCAATTAAATTCCCATCGGGCATAATTTTACACATTGTTGTCTTTTTCTATTAAATAGGATATTTTTAGCCTTTTTGGTATTCTATATTGAATTAAATTACTAGTAATACTACTCAGCTTATAGTGCGTTTTCACTGACCTTAGTGCCTAGTACCTACTCAATAATTATTATTAACATATTTAAAAACTAAGCTAGAGATTTCCAATCAAAATACTTTTAAAAAAGTACTAAATACTAAGTACTAAGGTCAGTAAAAACGCACTATTACTCAGCTTAAGATCTGGTTAAAATACGAAAACTTAACGCAAAATTTGAATTTTGCATAATAATTTTAAAATAGGAGCTAATGATAACTAAATTCTGGGCAGGGCAGGCCTGTTTTGGAAGTTTGAAGAAAAATTGTTTTTTTTTGCTATTATATTAATATTTTTGTGATTTATTTTTTAAACGCTGATTGAATTTGAATATTAAGAAAATTTGCAAAAGATTTTGAAACCTGGTTTTAATTGCTAATCTTGTTTTAGTGGCTTATTAGCTCAAAATAGTAAAATAAAAAGATTTTCTTAATTTTCAATACCAGCCAAATTGAAGCTAGATCTTTTGTTGAAAATTAAGAAAATGGCGGTTTTAAAAATTTAAACCATAATTTAACAGTCAAAACTGTTTACTTAAAAAGCTTAAATCATATTCTCCATAACAATATGTCCTTGGGCTACAAAAGTACAGCTTATTCAATGTTTAGACATACACTTTGGAATATAGCTTTCGGGATAACTTGTTTACGTACACAAATTCAATTAATAATGATATTTTTGATTAAAATAACTATTAAAATCACTTATATTCCAGTAAAATAAATTTTTGAAATTTTTGGTAAGAATTTAGCTTTTATGTGCTAGTGTAAGGATATCACGAAAGTCTATTTGTTTCTTTTAAAATGATGCACTTTTGAGTTTGAATAATACACCACTTCCTTCCCTGTCCAACATGTTATACGTACTCTAGTTAGGATATCTTATTATCTGTATATTGAGACCAATTGCTTCCTAGGCTTTTAAAAATTTTCTATGCCTTAGAACAATTGCCTTTTAGTCTAAAAATATTTCTCAGTTATTGTCATGGCTTGATTTGGGATAAATCTCTTACCCTGCTGCATTTTAGAAGATATGCAGGGAGTCAGTAGTTACCCTAAACCATATTTAGTGAATAAAGTTGATGCAGTAATTACTCGAAGGTTAATTTATATAATTTTGCACTTATTTTTATGACCTTACTTTAATTGTTGATCTGCTTAGTCATGGATTGTGACGGTTTCTGCTTTGAAAAACTTTTCTACACATATAATTATAGAAATTAATTTATTAAATTAATTTACCTAAATTGATCAGCTAATTGTGGAAAGCCAGTAAAATTATATTTTTATAGTAGATTTCAATAAATCTTTGCGATTTTTTAACAATTCAGTTTTATAACTTTAAAGTCACAATAAATTCTGTAGCTATATAGCAAGTTATTGACAAAAGATTGTCTTCGCTTATAAACTTGGGGAATCATAAATATTCACCATTAAATAAAATTCCGAGTCTCTGTGTTTTTTTTTTTTTTGCGAGTCAAAATCAAGCAAAATGTGAGTATTAATCAGAAGTTTGGGTCAAAGATATTTTGGAATTAAAACAAACTTTTATAATTAATAAGATATTTTTTATTAAGAGAATAATTACAAAAATAGTTGAATGAACTTCATTTACAAACGTCTTCTTTAATATCTGCTAAATGGCTAACCCCTAACGATGAGCTTGTAAAGTCAATTTAGTCGTTTTAAGGCAAATAGAAGCATCTAAATTTTCTGTAGTTAACCTGTTCCTCTACTTGCTTAATGTGAATTTATTTTGGGAAAATATTCATGTTCATTAGTTGATCTGGATGTAAATAAAATAGGAAAGCCAATTTTTTTCAAAGATGAAAAATTCTTAGGAAGTGATACCCAACATGTTTATATCATGAGCAAATGATTATCTCCCTTTTTTTAAATAATTCAACAATTTTTTAAACTCATCCGTCCATTACGTTGGACTTTTAAAATCAATCATTACAAAACTAATATCATCAATTTTTAGTAATTAAAAATACTCCAAATTTCCTTGAACTATAAATTTTTCCATGCTTCTTAAAACTTTGAAGCCGATTTTAATATTCAGTTTTAATGACAAAAATCCAATTTTCGGACATATTTTGATTTCTTTTATCGATATTTTCTTTCTCATGTTTCCATCTGAACAAGGGAAAGAAATGAGATTTTTTTATTTTTTAATAAATAATATAATATAAATTTCAAATAATATAAATTTTAAAGTAAAACTCCTCCATTCCTCATACGTTTTCAAAATTGTGTGGATTTTTCCTTGAAGTAGTCTCTGATGTATTCTGCCTACTATCTAGATAGAATTTTATAGTAAAGAAATTATTTTTGATGACTTGAACATTTAGAAGATATATAGAAAAACATTCATTGGTATTATAAGTTAAAGAGCATTAATTTGTTTAAATAAACAAATGCATAATTTGTTGTAATAAACTGAATTTTTTTTAAATTTCAAAGAATGTTTCCAATTTAATCAAAAAAATTACTAACTACATAAGGAAGAATAAAAAACATACATTCAGGATGTACTTATCACATTTCAGCATTGCTTTGAAAGGATAGCAATTTCTCATTGGATATTGTTTAAGGAGCTCAAGAATTTTATTACATAAAAAAAATCTGATAATGACACAAAACACATTTCATGGCTTTCATTTAAAAAATAAGCCGTAATATTTATTTGGTGCTTTTTGATTTGTTTATAAAACAAAAAAAAACAACAAAACACGCAAAACATTTCTTTGGTGGTCATGTTACAAAATATGTTCAGCTTGAAGTAAATTGCGCTAATTCCTTTCAATAAACTATTAGTTATTAGCTCAGGTATGCTCACATATTTAGTATGATTTTTCTATAGAATCTGATTATAGTTACAACTTTTTTCCGTTATTTATTGTTTTAAAAAATTTGTTCAGGGCAAATCTAATTATTAATATGATATTTATTATGTAATCATTATAGAATAGGGTCAACATAAATTTTCATTATATGAAATTAGAATCAAACACGCGCTCCAAATTACTTTCTATATTTTACGAATCAAATGTCTAATTAAGTAAATAAAATTGTCATTGGGCGATTGAAATTAGAACTTTAAACAACAAATCCGAGTAAAGTTATTCTATATTTTCAATTAATCAATATTAGTGAAATTTATTTAATGTCTGGTATAATAATTTTTTTTTTTTTAAATTTTCTGATGACAACAACAAAATAAATAGAGTATAATTTCATTTTGTTATTTTAGACGCAAATACATTACAAGAAGAAGATGAATCTGATGCTGGATGGAAAGGTGGAGAAAGCGGAAATAGTGGTCCAACTCCTACGGCATCTTCAAGATCACGAAAACTTATAGAAAATATAAAATTCAATCCCCCCGAAGTGCCAGTGATCTTTGTTTTGGGTAAGATATAATTGGTTAATGTAAATCATAGTATAACAATTTAAATCTAACCCTCAAAGTTTTGATCTTCTTTATCTTCATGGAAGTTAAATTTTTTTAAATTGTTGTTTATAAAATCTTGGAGAGTCATCAGGTAGTCAACAACTTACGTAAGTGTCGGATCAGGTAATAATACGGATTCAATACAAACCCGAACATTTACTTATTTTTTCGGGATTTACATAGTATCATTTATATTTATTTTTCGATTAAATACTCCGGCGCTTATTTATGTTTTCAAGTTTAATACCCGTTAGTACCAAATAAATATTCTTTGTCCTCTTTTAATATGCTACTAATTATTGCTTTTGCTGATTTTAATAGTAAAAAATATTCCTATTTCTTAAAATAATTAAAAGGCTGAAAAGGTGATACCTTACGATTATAATCGTTTATTTGAATAGCGCAGGGCAAAAATCTGAAACACTATTATATCTTTGTTGGTTTTGTTATAGAGGAACTAGCCTGGATGACGATTCCAAAAGCAGCGTAAAATATTTCAATGATAGGTTCACCATAAAAACACTTTTTATGACCCAAGTGTAAATTTCTTAACACTGAGACTTAATATTGCTTTTCCTGTAGGATGGCTCAAAGTCTAATAAATGAGAGTTGTTTTGACTTTCCCGTAGATATTATCAATGTTGAAGCAATCCGCAAGGAATACGCTTAAAACATTTTGGTGTTGCGATAAGAACAGTTCTAATATGAGAGAAAAAATCGTGTTTTTCTTAACATTTTCTTTTTTTAAGGAAATCGTGGTACGAATCAAGGGATGATTTTCAGTGCTAAAACTACCCCTTAAAAAGAAGTGACTTTGAGCTTACATTTAAATTGAAATTTTTAAAATGTATTTCTAAATTCTTGCTATATGTTTGCTTATAAGAACGAATTTCAATGCTTAGAATATTTCAAAATATTATTTTTGTGTTTTCCAATTTCCAAATAAAAAAACTTAAAATTGCCGAGCAATAAATTGAGCTTCTAAATTTCAAAAGTATGATTTCAAATGTATTTATAATTTTATAAGCAAAGCTTTGTCATTTTAAATTAAACAATTAATTTTTTATTGAACATTCAGGAGGTCCCGGTAGTGGTAAGGTGACACACTGTGATACTTTAATGCAAGAAAGAAAAGGATTAGTACATATTAATATGATGGATTTATTGCAGCAATTTGCTTTGGGAAATGGTAAGTTCATAAATTTCATTAAAAAAATAATAACATTAATTAAATTTTTAAATAAATACCCAAAGTGCTCACAGGCGAAATAAAAGGTGCTAAAGTTATTAACAGGTCTACACCTTTTATTGACTAGGACTCACTAGTACTTGACGAGTTAAGTAACTTGGTGCGTTAAAAAAAATCCGAATGACTTCACAACTTAGATCTCGATAATTTTTTGTTCCTTGTATTTAATTTGTCTTGCAAATCGTTAAGCTACTAAGTGATTAGTTTATCTTACTGGGTTGGGTTTGGTATAATAACCCTCAGAAATATTATTGCCGTTACTTACATTAGCAGGGTAAGTAATTTAGGCTATCCAAATTAGAAGATGAAATAGCTTGCACGTTTTTGACAAAAGTTGCAACGATAAAAATTCAAATTTTATCGCTACCTAACTCTTCCATTTTCTTCAATAGCTGTGACGGTTTATGATCCTTTCAATAAAAATCAAAGCTCAAATAGTTTTCGAGCTACAGCTTTTTAAAGAGCAGCTACTCCTCTGTTAGAGATGTCTTTAAAGGCATTTTTCTCAAAACTACGTTTGTCAAAACTGCTGCAGCTGTAAATCGATAATAAATCATCATATCAAAGCAGTTTATGATTTCTTAATTTAAAGTTCAACAGATCATCTCAAAGTAGCTGAAAATTAGATTGTAAGATTTCAATGTATTTATGGTCAGAACTACGCATGGATTAACTTTTTATCTAAAAATTTACTCTTATACAAGCACCTTATGTTGATCAAATTTTAAATAAATAGCTTATCGATAAATACTTCAAAAATCGATCACAAGCCTCTACAGAACAAATAAAAGAAGAAAAGGAAATAAATTCCTTCATTCGTAAAAAGCAAAGAATCACATAAAAATTTTTTATCCTTTTATTTTCAGTAATGCAAGATTATTCTCAACTTCCATCAAAAATTGTAATTGAAGTTTTAATGCTGGAAATGAAAATGGCGCCAACAGCTAAGGAATTTCTAATATCTGGATTTCCGAGATCAATGCGTGATGTGGTTCAATATTTTGATAAAGTAAGTAAAAATATCATAAAAAATAACAAATAAGAATCATTAATCATAAATACTAACAGAATAAAATATAGAATTAAAGCTTTTATTATCTGATGAAAGTCATATATCAAATACAATCGAATGGATAATATGCCTATATTATTGATTTTCATCCTTAATTTCAAGGTCTACTGAATATTATTGTGTTGTTAATATAAACAAAATTAATACCTGTAATACTTGACTGTAACTGTAATGGGAACACATCACCTTTAAAAATTAATTGCAATATATACCAAAAATTGACATATTTTTTTTTAATAAAATTTGTTTTATAATTATACTATCACCCAAATTTACTGATAAGGTTAAAAAAACCAAATTCATTAATAAATTTCTTAGGCACATCTAATATTAAAAATCAATATTATTCTAATAAATTATAATTTAATCTTGTATTGAACATAGCTCCCGTTTCTATGAAGGGCAATGTCAGTGACATTGACTTTAATTCGTGCTGTAAAAAATAAGCAAATGACATAAAAAAAAATTGAAACAATTATGAACATTATCTCTAAAACTTATTAATAAATAAATTAATAATCCATAATTGTATTTTCAGATACAAGTATTAAATGGTGTTATTTTAATTTCTTGGCGGCAATTGACATTACAAAAACAAATCGAATATGGATCTAGACTTGGGCATGTGGTACTCTCTTTAGCCAAAATGGAATTGGAAAATTTTTTCAAAAGTGTAATGCCAGTTGCAGATTATTTCGATCAAAATGACATGTTAATAGCTGTATGTATTTTACTGTTTTACAAAAATATATAATTATAATTAAATTTTCTTTTTCATAAAATGATTTTTCTAAATGATTAAAGTTTTGCACTACAAAAGTATAAATTTAATTAGTTTTTTATTTATTGTTTTAGTTAAGAAAAATAGGAAAATATTAGCATGATTACGGAAAAATTCAACTACACAATAGTATCCAATGTGCATAGCACATTCGTCAATTAAAACCCCAAGGCTAATTTATAAATATACAAAAATTTTTGCAGAAATTAACTGTATTTATCCACCTAATGCTCTTCAAGATACATAAATAGCATTGGTTTCTAACTTTTCTGTATCGGCTATTAAATAACCTTCTGTTTCAGCGATGACTTCTTCATTTGAGCCAAACAATTCCCTTACAGTATTTTTTAAGATCTGTAAATAGTAAATTATTACTAGGGCATGAATCTGGTGGAATATGCTGGATAAAGACGCATCTAAAAGCTAAATTTGTCTATTTTTGTCATTTGTTTTAACGACAAACTCAACCGTTTTTGACTCCTTAAAACTTTATAATACGACGAAACTTGGACGAAGCAAGTTTACCAGAACTAATGCTATTCAGAGTTTTGACCAGGGTTATTACTTAAATATGTAGTACTACTTTGATTTTTCCAAAGAAACAAATTCTTTTTGGCGCAAATTTATATTATATGTATATCAGAGTAGCTAAACCTTTCAATACAATTAAATAATTCAATTAAATGTAAGTCGATCACAGCGACTCTGAGTTTTTTTATAACATTTTTCTTGATGGTTTGTTTTTTCTGGCGATTGTTACGTTTCTTTTCTGTAAACATATTGAAAGTTTTAAAATATAAGAAAAAACTTATTCTACTCATATCTCTTATTTTAATAAAGGATCAGCTTTTTCTTTTAGTATTAAAATTCGCCAACATTGACTTTTTAAATCACTTGGAATTCGAAAATTTTATATATATCCAAAAATGCATTTTTAAATACCAATTTATTTCTTTTTATATAAAAAAGAATTTTTCTTTAATAATTTAAATTTAATAATTGCTTTTTACTGAAGTTGTAGTTTTTCAGATTATACAAATAAATTTTTATTTAAAAATGTAAAAACGAAACTTTTAACTATACTTAGAAATTTATTTTTAGGTAAACGGAGAAAGAGCACCAGATGAAGTTTACCGGGATTTTCGATCAGCTGTTTTAAATATCCTGGATGGCTTAGAAAATCAAGAGGCTACACTAAATGGAATTTCAGGTATGGGAAAGGGAATAAATGATATACCCGGAAGTATTGTAAGTGTTGATACAGCTCCTAGTCAACAAAAGACTTTTACAGAATCTGAAGAGACTAAAAAGATAACCATATCAGATGTTCACAGTATGCAAAACACATCTAGTGAAGTGAATATAGAAGAAATTACTCATGTGCCAGAAGTTAGTGATAAGTTAGAAAATATTCCTCCAATAATTTGGGTCATTGGTGGTCCTGGTAGTAATAAAGCAGTCCTTTGTCTTCAAGCTATTAATTCGTATAAAGATTGGGGACATTTTAGGTAACTATAGTAAAGTTATTAATGAAATTTACAAATATTAAAAAAATTATGCAATTTTAAATAGAGTTATTAAAATTCAATCAAAAAAGATACACTTCCGATACTTTTTTTCGATTAAATAAATATTCTGTTTTTTATACGTACCTTTATTTAAAGACAAAGAACAAAATTGTTCAAAACATTAAACCTAATTTAAAAGTAATATATTTTTCATACCAAACAATGTCCTTAAAAACTTTTCACTTTTTTACTGATTTATAAGAAATTCCAAACGTTTCCAAAAATAATATCTGATATTGATCTCGAAAAGCTTTTTATTACCCTTATTATTCGGCTTGTCAGGACGGATAATTAGTAAAAATTTGAAGATTTGTAAGATTTGTCATAATTTTGCTTTTTTTGGGCATCTACTTAGTAATCAGCAGCTAGCTTGCAGGGTATTCGCAAAATGGGTGAGTTCTGAAATGCAGGGATACATTGCAGTGTAATTTTCTAGATACTTTTTACATTGTTTCAACAAAAAATTTGATACACTTATTGCGTGATTCATGTGCATCTAATACAATCGTAAAAGTTTTCTAACTCATGACATTGTATAACATGTGCAGTTTGACATTTATGAACTCATGACAATGCATCTCTGCGGTAGTACTGCATTTCAGAACTCACCCATATCACGCATCAACGTTATTAATTTATTTAAATGCGTTCAAAAATTTTTTCAAAAAATTTAACATTAGAACTGCTTTTTTATTTGACACTAGGAGGCTGCCACCTCCTTTTCGCTTTTCTCAGCCTTCGCCAATGTCTAAATATTTTACCTCTTCTCCTGATTCATACAATCCTAACAGAATTTTATGTTTCTTTGCTTTTCTATTTTTATATTTTTGTTTTATAAGAATCATGCTCAATTTCTATTTTTATAACAACAACAATCCAATCTATATAATAACTTCAAAACCACAGAATAAAATCTATTATCAATAATTGGTTAGTAAATGTGTAAATTTACAATACATTGAGAATTATAACGGACCAAATTGAAATTTGTTTCGCTCCTTACAAAAAAACAAAATTTTGAGTATTCATCTTGTACATTTTAAAAAACCAAAGGGATAGTTAATTTCACCCAAATATAGATTTATATTGAGTATAATTTAATAGACTAAATTCTAAACTATATTTATGTATTTGATTTTTTAGCATTGGTCGCATCTTACGAGCGCAAGCAGAAATGGCGACTTCAATAGTTAGCGAAAATTATAAAATAAAAGAGACTCTATCGTCTGGTGAAACAGTACCAGAAAACTATATCGATTCAATCATGGAAAATAATTTAAGACAATTAAAGGATAAAAAAGGTATTTTAATAGACAGTTATCCACGTAGTATGGAACAAGTTAAATCTTTCGAACTAAAGGTATTTATTAAATTAATTTCATATGATTATTAAACATTTGTTTTAAATAATAAAATTTATATAGTACAAACAAAAACCGCCAATAATTTTGTTAGATTGTTCTAAACTTCAGCTTGGCCGGGGTAGAATTGATGATACCGTCTCATCATTTCGAAGAAGGCTGGAAATATTTCGTGAAAAAACTCTTCCTATGCTCAAGGAATTGGATGCAGAAAACCGGCTTACAATAGTAAGTTATAGTTTAGTTTTCTCATTTATGAATAAGGGATATCCTTTTGAGTTTTAAATATTTTCTAAATAAGATTCAATGCTAATTATTCAATTAAATTCGAGCAATCAATGTAAGAGTACCTGTACCTTAAAAGAAAATTGAATAGAAAGTTTTTCATTCAGTTTAAAAAGTCTAAAATCTTGTGTTCTTATTAGCAAAAAATAGAAGAAAAAAAATGTAAATATTTTTATTTTTTTTTTCAAAATGCAACCAATTTAATATAAATGCAACTCAATCTAATTCATCTAGCCCAAGGTAGGGATGTAATTTTTGGCGGAAAACATGCTATTATTTTATTTTTATTACGTTCTATCCCTAACAATATTATTCTGGTAATAATTTCTGGTTATTTTTTTTATCTATTTTTAATTTTCTTATTAATTTGATAGCACTTCCTAACTCAATCAGTACTATCTATGGTAAGTAACAATTGTTCCAATTTCTGAATCACAATTATCAACAACCAAGGGCAAAATAAAGAGTTTTTCAAACTAAAAAGATGTTAGGACATATAAAAAGTGTTTTAAAATTCTGGTTATATTCAATTACTTATAAAAATAAAAAATAACAACCAATTTGTTTTATTAATTGGAAAAATCCTTTTCGGACTTATAAAAAAATAGCACAGTCTGTTTAGTATACTTTTGTATAATTTGAACCTCCTTCGATTTCCTAAATGCAAACTTTCACGTATTGGAGGTTAATAAGGCCCAAAGGAGGTTATGTTGTTTAAAAATCATTGACGGTTTCACGACCAGGGGAAATATTTTTCCCAATTTTAAAATTGTTGATTGTTAGTTTTTATTACAACCTTGTCTACATTTCTTATACAATTCCCTGAAATTCCAAAAAAAGTTAAATATTGTTAGGTTTTTAAGGAAAAACATTGAAAAAAAAAGTTAGGTATGTATGTTGATATTTTTTTTGTTTTTTATTTTTTTTACATGTAAGTAAATTAAAATAAACTGTAAAAGACTAATATTTCCTCCAAGAATCCCTATGGTCCATTACATCTAATATAAAATTCATTTATTTTATTAACTTTATTTATTTTCAGATTGATGGTGATACTGAAAGCAGTATAACACAAAAAGAATTTCAAATAACTTTGGAATCAATAATTAATCAATTATCCAATCAAAATATACTCAGTAAAAGCCAAAAAAATATAATCAAAACAGAAGAATATAATACTGATGCAGATGATGATACAATTCTACAAGACTTAGAAGAACAATCAACAGAAATTTTACCTACAGTTAGCCATCATATCAGTTTGGTTAATGGAAAATTTAAAGGAAGTACAAAAGAAGAAACAAATTTAAGCAGCAATATTAAAGATAAGAGAAAAAAACTCGAAAATAAACGTATACAAAATGGTTTTATACCGAATGGTGGAATAAATTTAAGAAACGTTCTTGAAGCAGATAGAGGACCGGTGAAAACTTTTCTATAAGAATATGTTTGTTATTTATATATTAAAAGTTAAGAAAATGTAAAAGCGCAAAGAGTAGTGTATTCTTGGCTAAGTGCCAATTACTAACTATCATAAGTCAGGTTATATACACATTAGGCTTTAATTAAGAAATAATATTTAGGTAATAATTATTTTTAGTGAGATTTGAAAGTTTTTATTAAAATTTCGTATATTTTCGCAATTTTTTATAGAATTATTATCAATTTATAAGTAGAAATGTCACAATAAAACAAAAATTTGTGTTTAAATGATACACTAAAAATTTTTTTTTGTTGATTTAAAATTTATGATACGCTACGGAAAAGAAATACTTTTAGATCCAAGTCTGAGAAAAGTTTGAATTAATAAGGGAACATATGCAAACCATAAAATACAATAAACGTTACAAACTAAAGGAAATCAAGTGTAAAGGACGGTATTAAGCTCGTATATTAAGGGAAACGAAAGATGATGAGAGAATTAGTTTAATATCTAAAAATTTGTTTGACAACTACTTTAATATTTTAGGTATTAATTTAGATATGTATTTATGTCGTAAATCTTTTAAAAGTTATAAATACTTACATATTATTTTTTGAATTGATTATGATAAATGGAGCCTCTTAGAATTATAATTTTAAGAAATCATACTACTATTATTTGAAATATTTAAATATTATTTTTTTTGACTGCCAAGCAACATTAATAACTTTACAAAATCAGATTTCTTTGTGATCGTTTAGATCTGGTACAGGAAATTTCAGTTGAAAAGGAACAAAATAAAACCATAAAGCAATAGAAGATAATCAGAATGAAAAAAATATAAGTAAACAGGGTTCTTTGAGCCCAAAAGTTTAAGTTTCCCACTCCTTGTGTAAAGCAATTCAGTAACTTATCCAGAAATTCAAATTTTTCTTACTCAGACAGAATACTTTTTAGTTCCCTGACTTTTATAGCATTAAAAATTTTAACGTTTTTTCTAAAAATTGATTTCTCAAAATATTTCTATTGTAAAAATATGGCGGTGTTTTACTTTTTCCTGCAGGCCAAAAATTTTTCAAAACTCTAAAAAATCTTAATGAAATTTTATAAGAACTCAAAATACTTTTTAAAATTTTGAATTCGCTTTAGTATTTATTTATAGTTTTTTATGCAGGGCAAACCGCTGAAATTCTATATTGACAAATGACAACGTGTAATGTCAAATACTTTGGAGCTTTTTCCTCTAAATAAAACTTTTAAAACTACAAATAATAATAATAATAATAATGTAAATATTGATAAATATGATAAATATTTTTTAAAATATAATGATTTTTTCTGGAGTTATATGTTCAAAAATGTTCCTTTATTAATAACCTCAGTTTCCTGTAATTGGCTTTGCCAAGAATGGATTCATGGTACAAAAGTTCATTTCAATTATTTGAAAAAAAATTTTGGTGAATTAAGAGTTCCTGTAGCAAACTGTTCAAAAATATATTTTAATAGCCATGAAAAGATTCATATGAAATTAAATGACTATCTTACATATTGGGAAGAATCAAAACATAATAATGTTTCAGAATTTTTATACTTAAAAGATTGGCATTTAAAGTCCATGAGACCAGATTATAATTTTTATGAAGTTCCTCTATATTTTAGATCTGATTGGCTTAATGAATATCTTGTTGGTAAAGATAAAGATGATTACAGATTCGTATATATGGGACCAAAAAATACTTGGTTAATAATCATTTATGTTATCTATTATTAAAATAAATTTAATATTATTCATAGGACCCCTTTTCACTCTGATGTTTTTTCATCATTTAGTTGGTCAACAAATATATTTGGTAAAAAAAAATGGATCATATTGCCACCTAAGGAAGAAATTAAACTTAAAAATGAGTTTAACAATTATCCATTCAGTATAGATGAAAGCATGCTTATCAATAAAAATGTCACCTACTTTGTTGTTTTACAACAAGAAAATGAATCTTTTTTTGTTCCCTCGGGATGGTATCATCAAGTATGGAACTTAACTGATACTATTTCTATCAATCATAATTGGTTTAATTCATGTAATATAATAAAAATATGGAATAGCATGAGGGAATGCTTAAAAAAAGTTATATCTGAAATTGAGGATTGTCGCACTATGGATAATTTTGATGATCACTGTCAAACAATGCTGAAAGCTATTTTTGGTATGAATTGTAATGATTTCTTTGAAATCATTGAGTATATTGGTAGAAAACGTGTTCGGCTTTTAAAAACTGCACATGATTTTTATACATTAGATGAATATAAAGTAAATAGATATCATCTTTTACATGATATTAATACAATATTACATCTTTTGAACTGTATTCAAGACGACTGCCGCTTTTTAAACAACGAAAATTTACAAATACGCTGTGATAACTTAAAAGAAATTATAAAGTCTCTTGAAATAAAAATTTGATACTGGGAATTTTTATTTTGTTTTGAAAATATCCAGCTTAAGCAGTAGTATAAATTATCAGACATAACCATTCTTTTCTAAATTAGTATTTGTCTGACTTAGTGTTCTAACCCAATTAAATAGTAATTAAATTAAATTATCAATGAAGATGATAGGTTTGTTACTTAGTTTAGGAAGAAAATTAAAAATTCACGTTTGAATAACCGAGTGAAAAGGATTTTTAATCTAAATATAATGACAATGGGACAAATATATGAAAAAGAAAAATAAAAATAAATATCTTTATTAATAACTTCACCAGACCTCCTACTACCATAACCCGTATATATACAAATATATATATATATTGTAAAGGTTTCAATTAAAGCTTTGATTTATTTGGAACATTCAAAACGCCTTCGTTGCTTAATTTAGCCATTTCATCTTCATTTATACCAATTTCACTTAAAACTTTAAGTGCACTTTCATAAAAATTAGTAACATATGAATTTGCTAATTTACCAGGAGAACGACTTAATTTCGGTGCAGGTTTTGGAATATGATAATTAGGTTCTATATTGCTATCAAATGATTCTCTTTCTTTATTATGTCGGTGCAGTGCAGCTTCTTGCCAATCAACAACTGGAAATACGCAAGCATCCTGATTTTCAAAAATTTCTTCCCATTCTTTTTGTGTTTTTGTTAGAAACTTTTCAGCAACAATTTTTTTGGCATTTTCATTATCATCAAACTGATCTAAGTTTTCCAGGCCTATACTATTAACGAATTTTTTAAAAAATTGTGGTTCTAAAGCTCCTACAGACATATATTTTCTATCTTTGGTTTTATACGTATCATAATAAAATGCACCAGTATCAAGATGATTTTCACCACGTGAATTTCCCCAAATTGGTAGTTTCTGAGATTCAATTAACCAGCTCCCTATATAAGCACACCCTTCTACCATTGAATTATCAATTATTTGCCCTTTCCCCGACTTATGCCTTTCTAATAGAGCAAGGCAAATACCAAATGCACACAAAAGACCACCACCTGCAAAATCCGCCAAAAGATTAATTGGTGCTGTTGGGTTTTCATTTTTACGTCCTAAAAAGGACAAAATTCCAGATATGGCAACATAGTTAATATCGTGTCCTGCTCGTGATGCTAGCGTTCCAGTCTGACCAAATCCTGATAATAGTTTTAATTTACAATAAACCACAATAGAATTCTTAAGATTACCTGTAAGGCGTGCATATATTAATTTGGGATTTATTTTGCAAAGCTTATCTGGACCAAGGTTATACTTTTCCATTACACCCGGTCTATATGGTTCAATAAGAACATCATGCTTCTGGCATAATGATTGTATTATGCTTTGTGCTTTTGGATGCTTAATATTAAGGGCAATTGTTTCTTTTCCATTTTGAAAACAATCGAAAGTATTATCAAATGCCTAAAAAGCAACTAAAAATCCCCTTTTGTAAGAAGTGTATTTACAATATCTTACTTTGTCAATTCTTGTCACTCTTGCCCCAAAATCAGCCAAAACTTTACCACAGAAAGGCCCAGGAGCTAAGCCTACAAACTCTAAAACTTTGATTCCTTTTAAGGGCATGATTATCTATTTTAATAATACAATTTCTATTTAATTTAAAATAAACACACAAAATTAACTGTATAGAATGATAAACTATTCAACTTAATTATTGCTATTTAAATAAAATATTTAATTTTAATTCATTTCTCACACCACGATTTTCCAAATCAACTTTCAACTCATGCTTAACAAGCTTAAATTAATTATTTGAGTGAATTGATATGCATTAAATTTCCTGCTGAGTTGTATAAGTCATCCAAATCTCTTGTTCGACTTTGATCTTGAGATAAAGATTCCTCAAGAAACATATTAAAATATAATTTTATTGTAAAAAAACTTTTTATACTTTCTTAATATATATTTTGACGTTTTTTAGACTTTTGATGTTTTACTTGGTTCCACAGTTAAATTTCCTTAATTTAATTATTATATATATCATTTGCAGTACTGCCTTATTTCAATTTTAATGATTTTTTGTTTTTATATAAATATTGAATGGTAACTATTTTGTTTTAATTCATTCCAAATATGAAAGAAATTATTATAATTCAAAATTTTTCTAATTCAGTAACGGTATTTAAAAATTATAAGGGGAAATATTGAAAAATAGTCTAATAGTTCTAATCTTTTTAACATTAACTTTGTTAGATTATAGCGATTATATGAGTATAGCGGCGCCCCAAAACTCTTATAAAATCTCTTATAAGACCGCTATCCAAAACGCTAATCTAGACAGCATATTTTTCTAGTCTTTCCTTAAGCTGTTAGATTTGAAAAATAAATGTGTTTGACATATTTTTGACATATTTTGACATTTTTTAATTACCGCTTTAATTATAACAAAATTTACATCAAGTAAACAATATTAATGACTCTATTAACAAATTGCTTTTAATTTTAGTGCTAATTTGAAGTAGCTTCTATGTAGCTTGCATGGTTTGGATACATATTCTTTTAATTGATATCTGTTACCGATTTTTGTTAATTTTTTTTTTTTGCATATTATGTTTTGTATTACAAAATGACGCATATATTTTATATATTTACCAAAGATTCTGAGATTAGCGTGCAAATTCCATTTCCTGTATCGTTTGAATCGCAGAAAATATTTGTTCGACGAGGAACTTTAGCGAAATTAATTAAAACAGTTCACCAAAATAAAGCACATATTCAAGTGCTTGATTTTGTTAATAATGATCCAATCTGGGAAAATTTATATAGTTGTTCATTTAATTGTCTCAAAAAAATAGATAATGAATTTTGGCCATACTTAATATCCATCTCTAACAACGAAGATCGTATTTGCGTTTTAGGTGATCGGGAACGTTGTAAGTTTATTCAACGGTTAAAATGTGGTGATCTTGTATTTGTATCAGGAGAATATTTTAAAAAATGTAAGGTGTATGATTGTATTATTCGATACATAGGTTTTGTTCCTGAGATTGGTGCTGGATATTTCTTTGGGCTTGAGCTATTGGTAATAAATATTAGCCATTAATTATAGATAAAGTTACATTCGTTCAAAAAATTTTAAATCATCAAAGGTCTATCATTAATTTATATTGCAAAAAGTATTTTGTGAATAAATCTAAAAAGAAAGTCATGTTTTTTTGTTTATAATTTTATAACACAATGAATAGAGTAAAATTTTATTTATGGATTGAAGTAGATAAAAACTTATTTGTTAAAATATAAAATATAACTTGGGTTTTTTAAGTAGATGCAAAATCACTTTTCTATCTAGAAAGTAAGGTATCAGTGATAAAGTTATGCTTATGGGAAAAAATTATCAATTGCATTGTCAACGTACTTAATTAATTTTAGAAATCGTAAATTTGTTTTAAAATTTTACATTATATGCTTCATGAAAAATGAAAAAATATTCCAAAAACTAGAAAATTATTAATTTTCCCAAAATAATAGAATAAATTAATTAGACATGATTATGAAAGGATTTTATTAGAAAACAATTCTTTAGATTATAGACTTATAAACTAATTTCAGTAAAGAAAGTTACATATTTCTATAGAATTTAGCTTATCGAAACTTATTTGGTCTTGCTTTGTTTTTTATTAAATTAAAACTTTTTAGAATTTACGTATTTCTTTGTTGAAAATTATTATAGATTTTATTTTCGTTGCATGATTTAAAAAAATTAAATGATTACTATCTTATCTTTCCAATTCAATGCTAATTCTACGAGTTTGTATAGATTTCTAACTTTTCTATTTAATTCAAAAATAATTTTAGAATTTGGACAATGGATATTCTCCTCAAGCAAATGATATTCCTTTTATAGCGAAGTATATGTTCTGTGACAAAAAACTTTCATTTTTTTTGGCTGCAAATTGGATTATAAATAGCAAAGATGCAAAGCATAAATTCAAAGCACAAGATTTCTTATGTTTGACATTAGATCGAGCTAAAAAAGGTATAGAGGCTGCTACTCGGCAAAGTTCCTTACGTAGGACAGGAAAACGTGTATGTTTTAATAATTTTATGAAATCTTCTGATGGATCGTATGATGTTAAATTGGAAACAACTGACATGGATCCAAATTATAATAAAATTGCTAATTTAGGTTCTTTATCGCCAGCCAGTAATAAGAGAAAAAGCAAGCTGGCAACTACTAGTGATTGTTTCCAAAATAAAGAGAAAGAAAATCCTAATAAAATTTTACAAAAAGATAAATCCAGTCAAAATGATTTGATTTCACTTGAAAACGAAGACTATACACGTTTCGTTGAAGGATATGAACGTAATTTAGAAAATAAACACGAAATTGATAGACAAAAGCAACCAACAGGTATACTAAAGCAAACTAAAACTAAAAAAAAGACATCAATAATAGGAGCTAACGTAAAACCAAATATTATTATGAGTCTTGAAGATCGTGATATTGTAGTAATTGATAAGGCAGATATAAAAGAGTCAACAATGAATGAAAGTAAAGTTATTGTTGTTGATAAATCACGTAGACAAAATGATGTTGATTTAATTGAAATACTTGGAGCTAATTGGCCAATTACAGCAGGTGATGCAGCACTTGTTTTAAATAATGATAATAATAAAACACTTGAAAGTAATAATAGCAGTGGAACTATAAGAAATGAACGTAATAAATCTGGTAATTCTATATGCCATCTGGAAGGTAATAAAGGAGTTGAGAAACGAAATAAAGAATTTAATTTAAAGCAGACAAATGATATATTAGTTGGTGATAATACTGCAATTAAAGCTACAGATAAAAGTAAGTTGAAAAGTTTTTTAGCAATATAAATAATAAAATATTTTAGACAATGACTGCTTTTTGGTAAATTGATAAAGTTTTCTACTTTTGAAATTTACTCAATCAAAGGTTCTTATTACCATTTTACCCTTTTTAATTACAAATGCCTTTAACCTGTAGCTAATACATTCGAAAATGTTTTTGAAATGGAAAAATTTACATATAAATACTTTATATTACAATATAAAAGTCATCTACAATCTACAATTCATGTATATATATATATATATATATATATATACTTAAGAGTCAATAATGGACTAAGGGATTTTATATTACAAGGATCAAAAATACTTAAAACAGTCAATAGTTAAATTTTAAAATAATTCAAAGGCTTTTAGTGTCACTTTTTCCATTTTTCGATAAATTGAATTTTTTGTTAATAGTTGTTATTGTTTTAAATTTTTATTCACTTTCCTAATTCGAAGAATCCACCCGTACAAAGCAAAATGATCATTTTCTTTTGGCAAATTTTATTATGTTTACATGAGATTCTTTTCTTACGCTTAAAATTAAATGATTTGAAACGATCTCATGCAAATCTATTGAGTTTTAGTTTTATTATCAATTTTTCTAACTAATTCAAGTTAAATCACAATATCTAATTTTTTGTTTTGCAAATGTAATAATCTTCTAGCCTTCACTTTTTCAAAAAAAATTTAAATGTTTTAACACTCCAAAACTCATGCACTTTATTCCATATGAACATTTTCTATTTTTGCTTTAAATATATTTATTTTACAAGATTAACGAAAACACACACATTAAACAGATCAACTGCCTATTTATAGAACAACAAATTAACACCGAAAATAATTTATGCTGCAATGACACAGTTATTTGTATAGATTTAGCATTTAGACATTAACAAAAGCATTTAATTTTTGTAAAAAAAGAATTGTTTTTATATCAAAATCAAATTCTCTCGTAGTTTATTAATTTTTGTGTTACATTCTTTATTTATTATTAAAAAATGAATATTTTCTATCTGAAAGAAATTTGATTAAAAAAAAAAAAATGGAAACACAAACCTTTCGTTATAATCATATTCCAATAACTGTGCTGGAACATTTCGATTGGACTGCATGTGAATCCGATAGTGTAAAAAACTATGAAGGTGATAAACTTTATAAATACAAACCTCTCAGCAAAAAAGTAATTGTCAATTATTCTTACATGATTTTGGTGATATTAATATAATTAAATGTAAAATTAAAGTTTTATAACTATATCGAAAAATATATATGTAAATATTAACAAAGAAAGTTTAAATTTTCAGAATTTAAAAGCACTGACCACAGTCATGATACAACCAATGCTTCTGTATCATCTTTACCAACTGCTTTAGAGAATGAAAATATATTACCATCACAATTCAATGAAGTTCCTGGCACAAATCTTGAAATAGGTTCAATGGTGGAAGTATCTACAGATATCAGCGAAGATTTATATGGTGTTATTAGATGGATAGGTTATCCACAAAACTCAAAAAATATAATGATTGGTGTTGAACTTGAAGACGAACAAAACGATAAGACATTTTTAACTGATGGAACTTTAAATGGAATAAGGTGATTCACATTAAATAAATTTTAAATCTAATCTAATAAAAATTATTATTTAACTTTAGAATGTTTAAATGTCAAAAAGACCGTGCATTATTTGTTACTCCAAGTCAATGTTCTCAGGATAAAAGATTTTCGGATATTGAAACTACAGATTCACCAGCCACTACTAAAAACACCAAATCATTTGATGTAAAAATGTTTGGACAAATGGATTGTCCACCAATAGCTGGCTCAATTCCCCCATTAAGTGAGTTGATAATTTTATTTATTACTGAGGTATGGATTAAATATTCCAGGATTTCAAAAACTCTTAAAGCGAATAAATTGATTTTTTTACATTTAAAATATAAAAAACTATAAAATTTAATATTGAATTTACGTTTCTATGAGGTCATATATTTTAAAGCATTTTGTTTTTTTTTTGGTAGGATTTGGTAGGAAATTTTCTATGCTCTGTCTGTCTTACTACATTTATTCTTAACTATTCTACGAAAATTATAAAGGGTAGTAAATTAGGTTCGACGCCTTTGAATGCCTTTAACCCTTAACGGTCCGGAAGTATTTCAAGTTTACTTCCTACCAGGTCCAGCTATTTTTCATACAAAAGATGTTGTAAAATATTTCTAAATCAAGTAAATCAAGTAAAACAAAAAGAAATATTAATATTTTAGTGAAAATTTATTAAAACTCCTTAGCGGTCCGGAAGTATTTCAAGTTTACCTTCCACCAGGTCCAGCTATTTTTCATAGAAGAGAAGCTGTAAAACGTTTTTAAATCAAAGAAATATTTTTATTTTAGGGAAAGTTTATTAATATAAATAGAGAATAATAATACTAACAATATTAATTAAATTTTATATTTTTTGAGAGTATGGTACTTTTCGAAGAACTCTCCAATATGAATTCCGGGTTTTTCGGTGAAAGTGTCGCAATAAAATTTTGTTTCTCGTCTTCCCCCTGAAACCTTTCGATTCGAGCATACTATGCAGTCCCTTTTAGTTCTACTGCGAATGATGTGGAGCTTACCATCTAACCGCTGCAAATCTTGTTCAGTATTAGCGCGTTCTCGAGGTGTTTGCAACATATGAAAGTCATCTACTAACTGATCAACCAATTCTTTCATAAATTTGTAATGTGAAAGTGTTTTTCGTTCTTTTCTTCCTGAACGGATTTATATAGAATGTAGGAATTTGTAGCACATACTTCAAGGCCTCAGAAAAAAAGTTTTCGCCACCATTTAAGGGATTTCCTTAAGAAACAGTAGTTGGATACATAGTGATCTGCCCGATCGACACCATAATTTCCTGCCATATTTTATGATTTCAAACAAAATCAAATATAATAAACTAAATTCTGTAAAATGTCTACGCTCTCCTTAAAAATCAAAACAAGACTGAATTTGGATTCGAATAACACAAAAGTGCATGTACGAAAAACAGTAGCAACAATAATAGTAATAAAAATAATGAAATGGTTTTTGGCGCGTATATGGCGCCATTGGACCCAGTAGGTAAAATTGTCATGTCGCCTATATTGCGCCATTGGACCCAGTAGGTAAAATTGTCATGTCGCCTATATTGCGCCATTGGACCCAGTAAGTAAAATTGTCATGTCGCCTATATGGCGCCATTGGACTGTTAAGGGTTAAATTTGAACGACAGGATGCTCCACTGTTAGATTTTTTACTATCAGTCCAATACCACGTATATTTAGAGGGCTTGGTTAATTGTCTCTATGACGGCCCTGATGCCTTCTAGGCGTCGGGTTTATTTTAGAGTATTGATTGAATTTCTACACTCAATAAGGCGCGTAATCCGATGTCTTAACACGATGAAAGCAAAACTAAAAAAAAAAGTAAGTGACATATGTCTTTGATATCATGAAAGAATAAAATAAATGGTTTTTCGATTGTTTTTATTTATTCAATTTATATTTTGATTAAATAGGATGCTAACGAGATTCGGCTTATACAATGCACAATGCACTTCGCTTAAACAGCTTAAGCATTAACAGTTTTTATTTAATAAATTATGTTGTTTATGTAAGGCCATTATAAAAAAAAAATATTTAATTTTTTACTGTAACTATATTAACATTTGTGTATTTAAAAACTCACTTTTTCTTCAGGCATTATTAGTAATTTTTATTTCACAAAATACTAGCAATTTGTTCATTTTTGTTATATATTTACAGAAATACTTAATTCAGAAGATTTGGAATTGATTTGTGGTAAATTTAAAGGAATACAAGGTCATCATAATTCTTGTTATTTAGATGCAACATTATTTGCAATGTTCACTTTTACTAGTGTTTTTGATTCATTACTGTTTAGGCCACCCGAACCTGAGGTATTCCAAAATATTTTATTATTAATTTGAAAATATTTTCATTTTTTATTTTTTTTTCAGGATATCCCAAATTATGAAGAAGTGCAAAAAGTTTTACGTGAAGAAATAGTTAATCCATTAAGAAAAAAAGTTTTTGTTCGTGCTGACAGAGTTATGAAATTGCGTCAACTTTTGGATAAATTAAGTTCAGTTAGTGGATTGACAAGTGAAGAAAAAGACCCTGAAGAATTTTTAAATAGTTTATTAGCACAAATAATGAGAGCCGAACCTTTTTTAAAAGTAGAAACTATTTAAATTTTTCTAATTTGTTAAGTAAAATGTTTTCGTTTTTCGTATTAGTTAAGTTCAGGGCAGGATACGTTTTATTATCAACTCTTTGTTGAAAAAGATGAAAGACTTAGTTTCCCAACAGTACAACAATTATTTGAACAAAGCTTTTGGTCATCCGATATAAAACTGAAGGAAGTTCCTTCCTGTTTAATCATCCAAATGCCAAGATTTGGAAAAAATTTTAAAATGTATCCCAGGATATTACCATCTCAAGTTTTAGATGTAACTGATATAATTGAAGATTGTAAGTGTCTTTTATTTTATTATGTTTTAAGTTTACAAAAAGTAGAAAAAAGATAAATCAAAGCTCTTAGCTCAACGTAATATGTGCAGCATTTTTCTTTTGAATCTTATATTTATATTTAATTTCAAATGATACAAAAAAAAAGTCATTTACATTTAATATTTCAGCTCCACGACAGTGTACAGTATGTGGTAAATTAGCAGAATTTGAGTGTCGTGAATGCTTTGGAAATAGTATGCAAGGCAGTGTTGGACTTGAAAATACAGCGCTTTGCAAAGTATGTTTAGATATAATACATTCCCATGCGAAAAGGTATTTATATCATTTTATAGAAATTTTAAATTTTTTAATATTTTTTTTTCATCAGAACTAATCATACTTTTAAACCAATTTCTGTACCACAAGATTTCAAAATAATAGCAGATGATATAAGTATTCCTCGCCTATTTATGGAATTATTTGCTGTAGTTTGCATTGAAACCTCCCATTATGTAGCATTTGTTAAATCAGGACCAGGATCAGATGCTCCATGGTGCTTTTTTGATTCAATGGCTGATAGAAAAGGTTTAAAAATTAATTAATAAATTAATTTAAAAAAATTTAAAAAATAATAATTGATAGGCGAACAAAATGGTTATAATATACCTGAAATGGTTTCTGTTGTCGACCTTCCAAAATGGCTTTCCGAGGATGGAGTACGTATTATTAATGAAGCGGCATTTAATGATAAATTGCTTCCCGAGCATGCAAAACGATTATTATGTGATGCATATATGTGTATGTATCAAAGTACAGATGTGATGATGTATCGATAAAAATTTTAAATGATTATTGAATTTAATAAATTTTCAAAATAAAACGTTAATACGAATATCATTTATTTAATTTAATATTCTTGGGACAGTTTTCACTAGCTTCATATATTTGTTCTAATCAAATTAAACGAATAATATTTCTTGTCCAAAATTTAAGTGGAATCCATTTAATATTTTATCAGCAAGTGGAAAACAATGTAAAATTATTTTAGCCAAGCTCATTAAAAACATTGATATTTAAAACCAATTATCCTCAGTCAAAGTAATGGTATTTCAATTGCATTGAATAAATATAAACATTCCGAATGTTTAAGCAAAAAACTTTATTTTAAATCCTTCAACATATATGGAAGCAGACCTTTAAATAAATTTTTTAAGAATCAGCTGTGGAAAATACTTTAAAAAAATGATGAGGCCATTAATGAATAATATTAATTTGTATAACAAATTGTAAATAATTTTGTAGGGAAAATCCCGCCAAAGTAATTTAAATGTTGGATAAAAGGTTTTCTAGATATTTGAATAGATGGTAGAGGAACTATCCCTAAAAAAATCTATCAGAAGTGTACAAAAATAAATTCAGAAAATGCAAGAAACTGGTTTTTAATAAATTTTGGAATTTTAAAAATTTTAACTTTTACACTTTTCAGAACAATTTAAAAGCAAAAACTTTCTTTTTTATGTTTTAAAGTAAAAAATTGGACAGAGTAGAATGTAAGGTAAAAGAATTATTTTGTAGGCTTATTTTTGAGTTATAATGCCCTTTTATTTTTTTTTAGAATTTTGATTACATTCAATATACTTTCAATTTATTTAACTTAATAAACTAAAATTATAGAGCATTTTATTTTTAAAATATTTCAAACACACAAATTTATATTCTATATGTTGAGCTGATATTATTAATCTTAAATTTATCTAAAACATCAATCGATTAAAAGTATCGAAATTTTTTTTTAAATTATTTTAATAAAAAATATATGGATTAAGTCATTTAAATGGTTCTCACAGATAGTCTAAAAGTAGATCTATTCCATTTAAATAAGTCAATCCGTTTACTGTTAATGCTTAAAAATTGTTTATTAAATTCTCAAAACAAAATTATTTTTTGATTACCAAATGATAAAAGAGAAAATTATTTATACATATTTTAAAGCATTAACAGGGGCTATTTCTGCTCGTAATATAAAACTTATTTTAAGAAAATCCTTAACAAATAATTTCATACTTAAATTAAAATAAATTGTGGTAGTTTTTATTGATATGGTATCGCATTTTTAAGAGGTACAAAAGAGGATATAATATTTAAAAAATATTTTTTAAAAAGCATAACTTTACCCAGCGGGAAATTTGGTACTCGCAGAAGGCCTTCAAATATACTGGCATGGCTTGTAGGCGGGCCTTCCATCCCTAGTACAAACCACCTTCCATTTGGCCTTCATTTAACATTACGACTTCATTGGAGGGAAGGTCGTAACACAAATAAACATAATTAGGTTTACATGTGTGTGTAACCTTAATATAAAAAGCGCATACATGCATACACCTATTCTGCATGAAAAGCTTTTTTAGGGGAATCTCATGTTGATTTTGTGTGGAATGAAATGGCATTCCATATACTAAAGAAAAGCTTTTTAATATACGAAAGTGAGGCAAAACTTTTCTGTTAGTATATGGAAGGCCATGACATTCCATACAAAATAACATGAAATGGAATGTCCCCTGTAAAAATTCATTTTAATTCTTTTTATAAATAAACTTTGAAAATTTTTAATATTTTATTTAAAAAGTCTTTTTGAAGTATAATGAATTATATTAATACTTATGTATATATATTAATTACTTTTAATTAAATGAATATTTACCTGATTTTCTTGAAATGCACTTAAAATGCGTGCATTTTTTGTAGGGAAATTTCGTTTGAAAATAAACAAATTTTGAAAATTTAAAATTATTTTATTTAAAACCCCAAATATAATTTTATGACATTCATTACAAATAATTCAATTATAAAATTATTAATAATTTTATAAAATTATACACTTTTTTGGCATTCTCATCTCTTTTAATTCCTTAGTTTAAGTTTTTAACCTAAAATAAAATAATTAAAAATAATTAAACTATAAATGCCTACCTTTTATAAAATTATACACTTTTTTGTATTTTAATCACTTTGATTTTAAGTATTTAGGTTGAAAAATTCAAAAATGATACTATTTATGTATTATAATTTATATCACACTGAAATTACAACATTTTTTCTGTAAAAAAGCATAAATAAATTTAGATTAATTAAAACACAATCATTTTTCACTTTAAACATAACCAAAGATAATACTTTAAATGTCAAATATATGCCAATGTCAAACATCAAGACGCATGCGCTAAAATTTCATATACATACTTGTTTAATGTGAATGTTTCATATATATCATATATGTGAAAAATGGTAAAAGTTCTATTTAGAGCTTTTACACAAATGGAATACGTGTGCCAGCGCATTCCATTTGGCATTCACACGGGATACTTAGGAATGCTCTCTTTATCACTCACCTAGGAAGGGCATTCCGATTTTCCCGCTGGGTAGTCATGTTTTTTTATCGTATTTTGGAATTTGAGTTCAAATTTAATATGTCAAGTCTAATGTTATGACACATTTCGTTTGTAGACGGTGTTATTGTAAATTTCTGGGTATGTAATAGATCTAAGTCTGACCAGGTATATTATAAAGAAACACGACTTTTTTATGGAAATATATTGAATTTAAATGTCAATATATATTTGGAAATAAAGTAAAAATGTAATTAAGACATTTTTGAAAATGATAAATAATCTGTGAACATTAAGAAACATCATTGAAAGCTGATACTTATTTTATTTCTTATTTTTGCTAAGATGATAATTAAAGAAAATGTTTGCAAGTTTATCAAAAATAGTAACAAATTAGTTATTTAAGTATTTAGAACGCACAAAGTTAAATTACGAGGGTAAGGATTCGGTATTTTTTTAAAAAATATTGTGTCAAAATTTCAAGTTGATCGGAGTAAAAATACTGAATTTATGAGCATTTGAGCTTCCTTTGCTCCAAAGTCTAGAGCAAGAAGTAAAGGAACAAAACTTTAAAGCGTTTTCCTGAAGCTTGCTATCTTCGAAGTCAATGCACACGACCGGTGCACGACCGGCATTGGACCGATCGTTTTGAAATTTTGCACATTACTTCTACACATATTTCACCAGGTAATGACAGGAGCTTTTTTTGCAATAGTTATTAATTTTACAATGACAAGTAAGTGGATTTTTAGGTGAAAATCGGAAAAAACCTTCATCATTACCTTGAGAATAAATAAATTTTGATTTTTTGGTTTTGGATGATGTGCACCACAAAACAACTTTTTCTCAAAGGACTCTCAGATATTCACTGCCACTCGCTCACTTATTATTATTTTAAAATAAAAATTTGGAAATATATTGTTCAAATGTTGTGTTATCGTATAGAAATTAATTAAATAAACTAGATCTACCTCTTTTGGCAAAAAAAATTCTTGAAAACACGCCTTTTTTTCAAGGAATAATTTTTTTTTTCAATAGTTGGCAAAAAGAAAACGTACGACAAAAAATCGTAGAATTTGTCTTTAAATTTGTGCTTTAAGTTTAGCTAATTAAATCCATACTTTTCAAATAGGTTTATGGTTTCTTTTTAGAATAACTCAAAAATCTAGTTAAAAACTAATACTATTAACATGTTTTTAGAAATAGGAGAGAGGAATTTTATTTTTAATAAGCTGAATTTGATGAAAAGCATGAGTTTCATTCGTAAAATTTCTACGAATAATTTTGATATGATTTGTAGCTCGAAAAGATGATCAAAGAAATTTTTTCCCGTTAGTCAGAAAACTTTCTTTTTTCTTTATTTTCGGCGCATTCAAAATATAAATTTTAGTAATCAAATAATTGATTACAAAATTTTAATGTTTTTTTTTTTATTTTGTCAACAATTTGTAAATAATTGTTAATTAGTTTTACTTAATTTATTAAATTTGTGAAAGTATTCATAATACTTGTTTTATTAAAGAAAAGAGTTACTTTGTTTAGAAACTGATTTTTATAAAATCAATGAAAAACTAAGCTCACTGAAATTTAGGTAAAATTAGATCATACAATTTTCCATTAATTATCAAGTTTACTTGAACAAGGTATTTGATCTAATTCATATTAAAATTATAAAAATGATTTTAAAAGATTAAACTAATATTTTTCAAGATTTGGCTCAGTAAATTTTATATCTGTCGAAAAATTTGAAAATGTATCATTGTCATTCTTTCATTAACTTGGGATATAGATAGTTTAGCTTTTATAGAGTTGAATTTTATGAATCTGAATCTTTTATGAATTTTTTCCAAGACAACATTTTTTTGAAATTAAGCAATTGATTGAGAGCTTTAAATTTTCGTATTACAAATAAAGTATTCTTGTATATTTATCTTTTCTTGGTTATTAAATTTACTATTCAGTATGTAAGATTCTAAAGGATGAAAATAATAAATCGTGTTAACTAAAGAAAAATAATATAGGAAGTGATTTTTATCCCTACACTGGTAAATATTTTGATATGTATTTTAGATGAGCCGTAAATAAGTATTTAATGAAATGTAATATTAATATATATAAAACTTAAGGTTGGGGGAAAATAATAAAAATAATGTTTTAAAATTAAATAGTTTAAAATAAACGCCTTAAAAAATGTTAGTACTAATATTTAAAGATTATGTGCACACAGTTATCACAGTTATTACACTTAAAATTATTAATACTTATATAAAGAAATATAAACAAATTTTCAAATATAGCTTCCATTAAAATTTTTAGTAATTGGTATGTGTTTAGAGATTTCGGGTATAATCTAGATCAGCCATACTCAAAGTTTCTTTTTATGGGCCACGGGTTGGTAATAAAAAACTGATATTTATGAATTTTTTTTTCTATAAACCAACAATTTATTTATTCCTTTTATTTTTAATCTCGTGAATACGGAGCTTTACAAGGCACAATTTATAACCTTGCATGGTCACGCATATTTTATAATTGCTTTAGCCTTAGTTGAGCTTCATTGTGAGACAATGACCTACCAACCGGGCCACTCATAAGTATACTGTGAGCCACATGCGGCCCGTGAGCCGCAGATTGAGTATCGCTAATTTAGAGCTTAGTTGTCGTGATTTTAAATCTGAAAATATACACAAATGGTGGATGATGGAAAGGTAAAGCTTACGCAGTTGTTGTTATCACCCAAATTAAAGTCTTCCTAGGTTTTTAAAACAGAAAATTTATTAAAATGAAAAAAGAAAAACAAATTAATTTTTGAAAATAAAATAAGAGCGACTTATAACGAAGAAAAGAAAATACTATTATTTAATAGATTATATCCGGAAATTGTTAAAATTGATAATTATTTTAAAAGGGCGAAGGCATAAATAAGATGTTAATATGTTCACAGATTATATCTAAGATTCTAGTTGAGATTTGTTGTCTACTGGTCATACTTGACAGTTTATAAAAGAGAACTTCAAAAAAACAGTCAATATGTTTCCAGTGATGTTACATTCTCTTTGTTCATAATATTTAATTATGTTTTTAAGATTTCTTTGATGTAAATAAATGGGAATCGATCACAATTTTCAGGTTCACTCCTATTTAGGAGTTATGAGTAATTTCAAAACAATTTATATAAGCTTAAAGAAATATTAATTAAGACTTAAATATATATATATATATATATATATATATATATATATATATATATATATATATATATATATATATATATATATATATATATATTGTAAATAGTTTTTATTAAAGCTTTTCTATTTACTTTAATCAATAATAATAATATTTTAAATTTCTAATATAAGCTCTTAATGATTTAACAAAATATATATTTTCAAATCTACTTATTTATAATTTAAAAAAAATAAACAGCAGAAATAGCCTGCATCGCGTATATAACATAACGTAAATTCTCACATCGCAGCTCTCACCTGCCTTTACGTCATATAATATACAAAAAAAGAAGGAAATTCATGTTCGAATATATAGAAGTTTCTAATTAAGACACAAAATATTTTTGTGTTTAATCTAATTACTTTTACTTGAGAGAAACTTACGTTAAAATTTACTGGAAAAAAAAAAACTTTTTTAGACCATATTTCTAATACCCATATGATTCCTCTTCCATTGATAGGTCAGACGACATTCCTTTGTCTCCACCGTGCAATGAACTGAAATAATTTGAAAATATTTTTTCATATACATAAATGGGATTTTAAATTATCTATAAATTTCTGTTTATCATAAATCATCAATTTTTTTTATTTTTATAATTAATGTAAAAATGTATTGCAATGCAAAGCTAGATATTGTTTTTTTTTAAAAAAGTGTTAGCATAAAAATTTGTAAAATTTAAGAGCAATTTAAAAATTTCATTACTGCACAAAATAAATTTAAAATTTTCAAAAAATTAAAATTACCAGAAAAAGTGTAACTAGGCTATCGCCTAGTGGAGCTAAAAGAATGCTAGTGAATTTCAACACGTTCTACAAGGCGCCGATATTCATATTTTTCCTTGTGTGACGTCACAAGAATTTGTGCTTCGCTTTATCTGGCGACAACACAATTTGTAGTCTTACTTTTTCTAAAAATAATTTATACAGATCGAAGTCCTTATGAGTCATATAAAGAAATATTCTGCATATTTAATTGGCAAATAAAAGTTATAGTCAATGCCTGTGAACCTCTGGTAGTCCGCACCGGGTAGAACGTGTTAAAGCTCTATTCCTAAAGTAATATGTGACATTTAGTTTCGCTGCTATCACTATTCATTTTATTAAGCACAGATAAGGCCAGAGAAACAAAAAATGACATATCGTTTTAGACTAGAGCATTAAATTTCACTAATGTACTGTTAGTTCCGCTAATATTCAATAGAGCACCGCCTTAATTTTATAATTTAAAATTGAAATAAGAAAAAAATGAAAACAATATTCCCAGCGTTTACCAATCACTAATATAAATAATTATGATGACTTACTTGCTTGCACGACATGTGAAGAAAACAATTCGTTTGAGTTTTTTGTTATAAAAGAAATAGTTGAATGACCATAAGCATCCCTGTTCCTCATATGGATCTGAACTTAAGTCTGGATTATAGCTGTATATATCGCATTCAGACAAAGCAATTTCATCATCAATGGCCGACCATATCACTTGCCGTAAATGTTGGCATTGATCGCCAGCTATAGCTGCTAAATTTGAATGCACTGAATTCATAACCCATTGTAGAGAGGGTTCTTTGCTAAATTCATCCGACTAAAAAAAAATTTAAATAAATATTAGTATTAGTATTCGACTCCATATTTATATAATTTTGCAAAGTTTAATTTTACACTAAGTGTTGATTCAGTCCAGAGCCAGACAAATTTACCAATGTAAAGAGCTAAAAGCTTGGAAGCCAACTTATTATTTAGTTGTATTAAGGAGCCTGATTGATTTAAGATCAAATTTAATATAAAATCGAAAATGTTAATCACAATTGCTTGGGAAATGCGGTCAGCTTTAAGTTTATAAAGTAGTAAACCCCACATCAGAATTCAGGGTTTGAAAGATTTTCCCAAATTTCAAATTTTTTGCCGGACTTAATTTAGTTGGAAGACACTTAGGTTAGTTTTTATTCCTTAGACGACTTTTTTAGTTGTTAAAATTGTCTAAAACCTAATTAGGGAGCTTAGACCCAAAAAATACAAAAAATTCTAACAGAAGAAAATGAGTACTCTTTGGAGCATAGAAAATTGAATTTCTCTTGTCCGGAGACAAAAATAAAGACTATGGTGAGGATATGGCCTGTTAATTTTAGAATGCTAACGGTATTCTGTTCATCAGCTACCATTGAAAAGAAGCATGAGAGACTATATCCCGAAATAATGCTCCATATGAAGAGAAAAAAAGTACTGTTTAAGTAAGACCATGGACCGTGTGACTAGAAAAAAAAACGATTACGCAAATAAAGATTTGAATTGAATTGAATAGAGATCTAACCCCTTAACATCAATTTGTAAACTTTAAAAAGATGTTCCGGTTAAAGATTATGAGCTCAAATGACGAATTCATCTACGAAAATTGAGGCTTAAATAAATAGATTTATATGAACAATTAGAGAATTGTTGAAATGAATACATATATCATTTTAAACGGAGACTATATTATTGAATAAAGTCATATTATTTCAAAAAATTATATTTTTGCCTATCAACCTTCCAATTAATAAGCTGTAAAAGTAACACCTCAAAAGAGCAAAATATTTTGTACAGATTCGATTTAAATAATTAAATTAAATGCAAAAAATAATACTAAACTCGCACACATAAAAGGGTAATTAAAAAGTACTTCATAATATTTTTGAAGAAAAGATAAGATCCGAAAAAAACTTATTTAAATAAATATTAAAAACAAGACGCTTTCTTTTGAATTGTTTAGTCATTTTTATAATTCGTTATCTTTTTTATTTACGAAACAAAAATTATCATGATAAAAAATTTGATATGCCCCATTAAAGAAAGCATTGCAAACAAAAATGTTAAACAAATAGTTTTTAAATAGATTATAAAACTTTGATAAATTTCTGAAAGGAATTCAATTTGTATTTATAAATGTTATGAAAACGAAAACAAATATCAAAGTAAAATAATACCTTAGCATTGGAAAAATCATAATCTGGTTCAAAAGCAGCATTTAAGGTTGCTATCAAATAGAAAAGATGATGTAGGTAAAGCTGGCAGAGCCATTTTAGCGGGCACACTTTAAAGTATGTGGATAATTAAGTGCTAATTAAATGCTAATTAAATGCCCAAAAAAAAAATTTTGTGCTCTTTTGGTTTTCGTGGAATTCAAGTTTCTGCTAGCTTTACGGTAAAGCTAGCAGAGCCATTTTATTCCAGCTAAATGCACCATGCCACCCTAATAAAAAGTACTACATAATTAAGTGCTAATTAAATGCTCCGGGAAAACATTATTTTTTGTTAAAAAAACCCAACAGTTTTCCCGCAATAAGGGAAAAACCCCTTTTGAACTGCGCGAAAACCAAAAACGTTGCTATTTCACAAATACAAAGACATTTTCATTTCAAACAATAAACATAACAGGCAATAAACATAAAAGGATCCCGTCAAACTCAGTGGTAACTTATTAGCAATTTTCCATGAGAAAAGGATCTTATAATTGAACAGTGTTTCTATTCCTAAATTGTTTTAAATATTTTTATTTTATTAGGAAGACTAACCTTGAAATAAAATAGGTCTGAATGAGTAAGAAAGGAAGTGTTTACAAATGCAGAGAAAGTATATTAGAAAGCGGTAAAGGAAAGGGTTTAATAACTTTCAATACATAAATTAAGATAATATTCTATTCTAAAATCCTTGAAAACTATTTTTGTAAAGGCTGTTTGTAAGCCTTATTATGTATCACTTACCGTCATAGACGTAATATTTTTCAAATTAATTGTCGCAGAAAAGTTTGAAGGAATACATGTGTTACATGTTATTTAGTTGATAGTTTTCAAATTAATTATATCAGTGTTACAGATGATTTTTTAAAGGTACAGTGCTTTAAGAGTTTTAAAATGAATCGTAGACCTGGAAGACCGAGACAAATCGATGCGTCGGCTGTAGTTAATAAACTTTTAGATTACAAGGATCAAATAATTCTACCAGGTGATAAAGTGCTTACTAAACACAGTAATATTTGGAAAAAAGTTTCGGAAGAACTATTAAATAAAAAATCGCCCTTTTCTCTTCATTCATTTGTGTGCAATAATATAAGTGGTGTCCGTGATTTGTTAAACAATAGATCACCCAAAACAAATAAGAACATTTTAGTTAAAGACAGTGATATTTTAAATAAATCAAGTAATTCCGAGATATCAGATTCACAAATTAGCTCAACAGACAATGATTTTCAGGACCACATAAAAACAGTTTTTTCTTTAAGTTCAAAAGAATTTTCTAAGATTGTAACTGAGAAAAAATATAAATGTTATCGTGCAAATAGAATTAGAATTTATAAAAAGTTTGTACCGGGTATATGGCAGGATAAAATTAGTGAAAAACTTTGGAACAATACAAAATTAAGTTGTGGGTTTAATTTTAAAAACAGTTATTTAAATTCTGACGCTACAATTGGCTCAATTGAAGGTAAATATTTTTATATATAAAAAACAAATTCTTCTCTTTTTTGAAATTACCTAGATATATTGATCTTTGCAGTGATAAAAATTATAAATAAAGCAAATATTAATTTTTTAGGAAAATGTAAATGTGGAAGCACAGTACAGATAAAAATTGAAGGATTGGAGAACTGCGTAAAACTTCACTGCACTATTAAATGCAAAAAAGGTTATTGCGGTAAACGATATTTAAGAGGCCTTAAAAGAAAACATGTTGGAAATTTATTAAAAAAAAAATCATCTGCTCTCTACAGAAATGAATTAGCCAACAAATTAATGTCTCTAGGTGATCTAGAGCCACCCCATTTACCAAGTTCGAGTGTATTAAAGGTGGCTAAAAGTGAAATTTCTAAATCAGAGTACCTACATATTGATCCAATTAGAGCGTTAAGCATATTAAAAAGGTGTGAACACGTAAGTGCAATTAGATGCATTGGTTATGATCCATTTTACGTTTTTTATACAACCGACTATCAAAAGTTAGTTTATAGAAAATATGCTCAAAAGCAACCAGCAGTTCTAGTTGTTGATGCCACGGGAAAAGTGGTACAAAAAATTTTAAAATGTGATTCAACATTAAGCAGTCACATATTTTTATATATGGCGGTAATAAATGTCCAAAAATCGCAATTTCCTGTAACACAGATGTTATCAGAAAGTCATAACACTGGTGCTATTGGAAATTGGTTAACGCAATGGATCAGGTTAGGAGTGCCATATCCAAAAGAAACTGTATGTGACTCTTCAAGAGCACTGCTAACGGCTCTTACAAGAACATTTACAGGTTATTTAACCATTGAAAAGTATGCCGATGCTCTTCTGCAAGGAGATACTTTAATTAAAAATGTACCTGAGTGTTATATCCGTATAGATGTAGCACATTTTATGAAGTCATATGCTAATTTTTTGCGTGAGAAACCGCGATTGATAAAAAAATTTTATCTAAGTATCATAGGAAAGTTAATCTTATGCCGGGATGAAATAAGTGCGAAAAAAATAATAAAACTGGCATTTATAGTTTCTCAAAGTGAAACTGATGGTGTTCTTTTGAAAAAAAATGAGCAGGATTCAGTTTGTGAACAAAGCAAGAATTTTTTGTTTGCCTTAATAACAGGCGAAAGTGATTTGGAGGCTTTAGTAGATATGGCACAAGCAAATAAAGAAGAAGATGAGGAAGAAAATGATGAAATTTACGAAAATTCATGGACAGAATGGGGTAGGAAAATTATAATGGAAGCTTCAAATCTTCTTGAAGAGGGAAAAGGGGTTAGTTCATATTATTTTCCACAATTTTCAAAACGTTTACTGGGTGATATTCGTCTTCTTCCTTTATGGTCATGTATTTGCAGAGACATATTTCGACATGGTCGAATTCCAGCGTCAAGTGCTGCGGTTGAAAGTGAGTTCAATAAGTTGAAGAATGTTTTTTTAAAACAAGAAGTAGCCCAGCCAAGGGTAGACATTTTTGTCAAAAAACACATTGAAATTTTAAATGGACAGATGATACTTGTCGCACCTAATATAGAAAAAATTAAAGATATGCCAGTTGAAAGCATCAAAGAGCCCGAAAATGACCTAAATTTACTTGCTAGCAAAGAAGAAGAAAACTGGAGAGGGCTAAACACAAACAGCCAAAAAAGGGAAAGTAAGTATTTAGCTAATCCAAGTGAATTCTTAGATGCTTTAAATTTTGAGGGGCATAAAACGTTACCAATTATTAAAAATGGAAGCTTAGGTACTGGTATAACTAATATCAAAAAACAATCGTACCTATTGAGCAACACTTGTGCTTTTGATTCGCTTCTGCAAATCATGCTGGTAGCAATATCGGAAAATAAGAATTTAAAAGAAAAACTTTGCCAAACAAAAAATAACTTTTTCCAGTTAGTAATAAATATCCTGGATAATGGATTGAGGTCCCATTCATACAACTTAAGAACACAGATTTTACTTGCAATTTATACAAATGAAACTGAGCGATTTTCAAATGTAAATAATTGTGTTTACTTTGACTGCGAAACAAATATTGCTTATTTAGCCCAAAAATTATTTCAAGATGATCCCAGCTGTAGGGAAATATCAAGCTGTGTTAATAATTGTCAAAAAAAAGAAAAAAAAGAAAAAAATAGAACAATATTAGGTTTACCTTTTGAAGACATGGTGAAGGGTGACTTCGATGAAGTTATTAAAAATATATTAAACTTGAAAAGCAGAAAATGCCATGCAACAGGTTGTAACTCACAGGTCAAAACGATAATTAGCGAAACAGGTAAAATAGTTTTATTTTAATTAAAATAGTATATACTAAAATATTTGTGTTTTTAAGGAAACTTCATGATTTTCGAAGTTTATAATGTGGAAAATCAAGCTCCCACACCATTGGCAGCTATAAAACCTGAATTCCAGCTAACAAACAACAGTGATTGCACCAGGTATAGTCTTTTGGGAGTAGTTCATTATATTCCATCCAGAATATCTCCGGAAAAGGGACCAGGAATTGGACACTATGTAGCCATATGCCGAAGGAATGGAAATATTTGGATGGAATATGATGATACGAAATCCAAGGCAATAAAAAGACAAAATACAGATCCTACATGCCCTGCACTGCTAATATATATGCGTTTGTAAAAATAAAGTTCCTTTTTATATTAATTTAGTAGTTTTGTATAGTACGAGTATATTAGAAGACTCATTTAATTTGTTAAGTTTTCTTTAAATTTTAATTGGTTTTAAATTTGAATTAAATAAATAGCTTAAAAGTTTGCTATAAAAATAAAATAAATTGTTTTATTTTTTTGGCAGTTATGAGCTTGTTTTACAAGTGCTCCTAAAAAGTGGTAATTTTTTAAAAAATATAATGATATTATTATGTCACTATTGGATTTATGTTTAGCAATATATTTTAATAATATAAGAGTTTTTTTCTGGCTTTTATTTGCGCATTTAAATAAAACTAATTAATTTAAAGTTGCACACAAGTTTTAGAGAAATTCTGCTATTTATTTTATATATCTTCTGAGGAATTTTTTCCTTATTGCGGAAAAACTGTTAGTTGTTAAAACTTGAATTCCACGGAAACCAAAGGAGCACAAAATTTTATTTTTGGGCATTTAATTAGCATTAAAATATCTGGCTGGTTTGAAATCAAAATGTCTTTGTATTTGTGAAATATCAACGTTTTTGGTTTTCGCGCAGTTCAAAAGGGGTTTTTCCCTTATTGCGGGAAAACTGTTGGGTTTTTTTAACAAAAAATTATGTTTTCCCGGAGCATTTAATTAGCACTTAATTATGTAGTACTTTTTATTAGGGTGGCATGGTGCATTTAGCTGGAATAAAATGGCTCTGCTAGCTTTACCGTAAAGCTAGCAGAAACTTGAATTCCACGAAAACCAAAGGAGCACAAAATTTTATTTTTGGGCATTTAATTAGCATTAAAATATCTGGCTGGTTTGAAATCAAAATGTCTTTGTATTTGTGAAATATCAACGTTTTTGGTTTTCGCGCAGTTCAAAAGGGGTTTTTCCCTTATTGCGGGAAAACTGTTGGGTTTTTTTAACAAAAAATTATGTTTTCCCGGAGCATTTAATTAGCACTTAATTATGTAGTACTTTTTATTAGGGTGGCATGGTGCATTTAGCTGGAATAAAATGGCTCTGCTAGCTTTACCGTAAAGCTAGCAGAAACTTGAATTCCACGAAAACCAAAGGAGCACAAAATTTTATTTTTGGGCATTTAATTGGCATTTAATTAGCATTTAATTAGCATTAAAATATCTGGCTGGTTTGAAATGAAAATGTCTTTGTATTTGTGAAATAGCAACGTTTTTGGTTTTCGCGCAGTTCAAAAGGGGTTTTTCCCTTATTGCGGGAAAACTGTTGGGTTTTTTTAACAAAAAATAATGTTTTCCCGGAGCATTTAATTAGCACTTAATTATGTAGTACTTTTTATTAGGGTGGCATGGTGCATTTAGCTGGAATAAAATGGCTCTGCTAGCTTTACCGTAAAGCTAGCAGAAACTTGAATTCCACGAAAACCAAAAGAGCACAAAATTTTTTTTTTTGGCATTTAATTAGCACTTAATTATCCACATACTTTAAAGTGTGCCCGCTAAAATGGCTCTGCCAGCTTTACCTACATGAAAAGATGTTCCGGTTAAAGATTATGAGCTCAAATGACGAATTCATCTACGAAAATTGAGGCTTAAATAAATAGATTTATATGAACAATTAGAGAATTGTTGAAATGAATACATATATCATTTTAAACGGAGACTATATTATTGAATAAAGTCATATTATTTCAAAAAATTATATTTTTGCCTATCAACCTTCCAATTAATAAGCTGTAAAAGTAACACCTCAAAAGAGCAAAATATTTTGTACAGATTCGATTTAAATAATTAAATTAAATGCAAAAAATAATACTAAACTCGCACACATAAAAGGGTAATTAAAAAGTACTTCATAATATTTTTGAAGAAAAGATAAGATCCGAAAAAAACTTATTTAAATAAATATTAAAAACAAGACGCTTTCTTTTGAATTGTTTAGTCATTTTTATAATTCGTTATCTTTTTTATTTACGAAACAAAAATTATCATGATAAAAAATTTGATATGCCCCATTAAAGAAAGCATTGCAAACAAAAATGTTAAACAAATAGTTTTTAAATAGATTATAAAACTTTGATAAATTTCTGAAAGGAATTCAATTTGTATTTATAAATGTTATGAAAACGAAAACAAATATCAAAGTAAAATAATACCTTAGCATTGGAAAAATCATAATCTGGTTCAAAAGCAGCATTTAAGGTTGCTATCAAATAGAAAAGAGTTTTTCGTGAAATTGTGTCACATAAAACAACACCTTCATCCCCAGAATAACTGTTCTTTGCAAATGTTGGTGAAAAATCCTGAATAGTTTGAGGTGGTGATAGCGCTTGAAGATCATGAGGTCCAATTCCATGTATTTCAGCTGTAAATCTTTTATACAAAGCCTTTTCTGCTGCTACCATTTTACATGAATAGCTTTGTATACGACCATAAATTTCGCTATCACCCATTTGTATGGATAAAGCATTATTAATTGCCTCAAAACGGATACTTTCAAGAAGCTTCATTTTATTATTTTATAATATTAATTGAAACAATGGGCATCAGTTTAATTATTTAAGAAATTTGCTTATTATATTTATTTTTTTAATATGTATTCGAACAAATTTTTCTTCTATTTAAACGATGCATAAATTTGTAGCTTAAATTACTTAAAATTAATTGAGGTAAAGAGAATTATATTTTTTTAATAAAAAAAAAATAATAATCTCTTAAGCCTGTTTTGGTATTATAATACTTCTTAAGGATGCAGCTATTATCAATTCGGTTTGTTGATAATTATTACCACAATTTTGATTCATTTTATTTAAATTTCTGAACATTGTGGTTGGATGTATAGAAAGTCTCTTTTTAAATGCACTTCTTTTTTTTTGAATTTTTCTTTTGTTAATAACAACTGACATTGAGCACATTACACCACACAAAGTCAATATTAATATATAAGGTCAGCTGAAGTAATGTTTTCAATTATACAAATTTATTGAAATTTATTTATAGACGTTTTTCTCGAATGCACACAATTATATATAGCTTTGTTTGAAAACAAAGCTGATTTCAATGTAGTTGTAAAGTTTTAAATTAGTATTTATCACTTTTTTTTTTTTTAAATAACAATTTTTTTTAGTAAAAATAACAAAGTAATAGCTATAAGTGTTCAAAACAATCCCTGGAAAACTCATACATATTTGCAATATATCAATTGTAATTTTAAGCACAAAACAACTTTAGAATATTATTTAAGTTTTATTTTACTGATAAATTAATTCCAAAATTTGTATTGGTAATTTTTTAAGGATTTATAAAAGTTCACAATTTAGAGAATAGAGATGTACACAATGACTGTATACTTCTTCTTTGTATTACCTACTTTCTTTCACAGTTTCGCAAGTAAAAGTGTACGAATTTCGAAAAGTAATGCCCCATACACGACCAAGTTCTATAGCCATATAATAAGATATTAATTAAGAATAAACTTCTTAGATAATATATTGAAAAAAAACTATGTATGTAGTAAAGAAGTATATAATTATTTTAATATATTTAACTTCTCTTGGGAAGTTACTATATTAGGTCCGAAAATCGAAATCAATAATTTTGTGTTTTCTTTACGTTTCAAGATCTGGAAAATCATTTGCAATTATTTTTATAGAGTGGTGTCTGTCCGCGCGCGCGTGGGTGTGTGCATATGTATGTATGTATGCATGTGAGCTTTTTTATGAGATTCGTTTTCTCAAAAACTACTGAACCAAATTATGTTTTTGATATATCAATCGATAGGCCACATTATGACTTAGATCTGAAAGGAATTTGAGCGAAGTCGGTTCAGCGGTTCGTTTTTTATGAATAAAAAACTAACGTTCTCAAGCATGGAACAAAAATTTTTATGTAACCATCATATTCTAACTACCGAAGGGTACACGGGTGTTTTCGAAGGTGCTGATTTTGAATCTTTTATGAGTTTTTTAAAATTCAAGATGGCGGACCTAATATGATGTAATTTTTTTTCTTTTTGTAAAAATTCTTCAAATTGGATGAATTTTAGTTTTAAGCTGGGTTTTAAGTAGTTAATTATAAAATATTTTGTAATGTTGAAAAGTTGTTGTTTTTTTTTCAATTTTGAGCTTCGTTTCAAAGTTATTATAATTGGTCTGAAAATTGAAATAGTAAATTTTTTGTAATTTCTTTACGTTTCAAGACCTGGAGCATCATTTGCAGCCAATTAGAGTGATGTATGTCAGTGTGTGTATGCGTGTGAGCGCAATTTTAAGTATTCAGCAGATGGTGATTTTCGAGCATGTTGATTTCGATTCAACTGTAGAAAAGGAAATAGACGAGCCATAGAATGCAATATAGTACACATGATACACATTTAACCTTAATTATCCAGAAAGACTTTTATGATCCCGTCCTCTAGGTAGCGAAATGCGGAAGTTTCAATAAAAATTCAGGAATATGCCAAATTTCAAATGAATTTTGAAATTTCGTTTAATATTCGAGGTATCGGAACATTAAAAAAAATTTTTTTTCTCAAGAGAAGTTGCTTGTGGGGTACCTGCTGCCGGACGTATTTTTATTTATTATTTTAATTTATTTATATTTAATATATTATAACTTATTTTAATAAGTTTGATTAAAAAGTTAAATCCTTTAATAGATCATGGTAAAATTCTCCCGGTGACAAATTCTTCATACATAAGCATATTAAGCGAACTGAATTTCCATATTCAACAACAAGAAAAAATGCAAAACAACAATTAATATAAAAAATTTAATAACTGTATACTACTTTTTTGGTATTCCTATATATTTCACAAAGTTCAAAATAGTTTCAAAAAAAAGCTTGATCTGTCAGTTTTATATACTCTTTGAAACTGATTTTAAACTGGCGCGCTGAGAAAATATTATTGCAGATAAACATATTCCAATTGATCCGTAACCGGAACCATCATTATTCATATATAATATCTATAAAAAAATTAACAAAAGTTATTTTACTTAATTAATTTCCTAAATTTATAATTATTATAATTAATAGTTACATACTTGATTTCTTGATTTGATAGACGACTTTTTGGTGCATATCCTGCATTTTCATAGTTGATAATATCAATCTGGATCAATTGATTGTTGATCAATTGATTGTTGATCTAGAACAAATTGTGGACATAGTACATTTACTTCATTTACCACATCATATTTTTTTCATTATGATTTCTAGCTTGGCATTTTCTAGGTAATTTTTATATCATAATAATTTTAATACAATTCAATTTTTTAATTTTTTATATGAATTCATAGGAATTCATATTCAAGCACAAACACATGATTCTAGATAAGCTTTACAACTCTATAAATATTATTTAGAAGTTTAGGCGGAAAATAAAATAAGTATTGCTTTGCAAAATCTTTATGAAAATGGAAAAAGATTATCATGGAATGTCCCTGATGAATAGAAAAGTACAAATTTATTTACAAAATATGACTTTAAGTTAAATATTTTCATATTTTTTTACAAATGTATTTAATAATTAATAGTAACTAGGATCGGAATTAATATATTTATTTGCTGCATTATAATCATAGCTCGTATACATGTAAAGGGCACATATCAAATACATTTTCAATTCTACACACCCTTAACAAAATTAAATTGTTTAAATTGTTCTAAACAAGACAAATTTTAAGACTTTGGGGAAATGTTGGAGACAAGAAACAACAAAATTCGAGATCAGTAGCTAATTGAACTCGACAGATTCTACATTGGATCTAGCTAGAATATTATTGCTTTGTTCGAAGAGAGCCCACGTTTATATGGGAAATTAGTGCACGTGGAAATTTTTTTAAAAATTATATATAATTAAAATGGTTTACTTTTTCGGCTAGAAATAAATTTTTAAAATGAAAAAGTCTTTTTAAGTTTTGGTTTTATTTGTTACGATTAAACTGTGAGTAAGAAAAATATGCTAAAAAGATTTTAAGTTTTTAAAAATGTAACAAATCAGTTCTTAAATGAAAAAACTAACAAATTAGAATATTTACCTTTTGTTAAGGAGGATTAGTCATTCAAAAAAATTTTTTCAACCGGAGGAAATTGAGACGACGGGAACCGCCTCAAATGAATATTCTTAATTTAGCCGAAAGAATTTCAGTCTAAAATCTTGCAGTTCTATATATTTATCAACGGGGTGAGTACTAAGTGACTAAATTAGAAAAAAAGTCTAAATTAAAAGATATGTTTTGAATTAAAGCAAAAAAAATGTGTTAATGTTTTCTTTATTTAAAATAAAAGTATAAAAAACTCTTTCTACTAATACTAAGTTGTTGCTCATTTAAAGTAAAAAACTATTATTAGATCATTTTCTGCAGTTGCTCAGCAGCATTGGAACTTTTTTTATAATATAAAAAAATCTATGTTGCCTTGTAGCATATTGTATAGTTTCAAATAAATCATTTTGAAGTAAAAAATTCTTTATTCAACGTAGAAAAAGGAAACAACAAATAATTTAACTGCTGTGCCAATGTGTTATTTAAACACATGCTCATATGTTGGAGAATTGCTGAATTTCTTTAACTTGGAAAATTTTAAAAATTGTTCAAGAAATATTTATAAATATTAGGATAAATTTCGATAGCAGGCTGGACACAGCAGGCATAATTCATTAAAAATTGATTTGATTTCTATAAAATAGTTTATTTTTGGAAATGCAATTAGTTTCATTCGAGAGAGTAAAATCGCGCATATAGCCCATAAAGACTTTTTATGTATTAAAGACAATAAAATATTTTCAATTCTTGGAAGGAAATTTTTGCAGTAAAATACTCAATTATTTCATTATTGCTGCAAAATCCTAATGAAAAAAAAAAATTATTTATAATAAATAATTTCCGTTATTATGGAAACGACTTTGAGGGGCGTCATACATTTGCGCGACATCAAGCTACTTTTTACTCAATTGTACAATATTGGATTGGATTGGATAGAAAATATTTTCATCGAATATTCAAAGATGAAATGTTGCCAAAAATATTTTGAGCAATATTCGATAAAAATATTTGATGGTTTAGAGAGCCTTTGGGTGCAAAGGAAGCGAACTCAATCGATTTTTGATCGTATATACTATATATAATATATATTCTTTATTAATCTCAATTTCTACTTATTGTCAAATAAGAACTAGTTTTAATGTTCATTTTACATCCTACATTTTACAAATCAGACAAAATGTGCTGCAATAATTTTATTAAACAGTTTTTTGATCAATAATTCCCAAGAAAATCCAAGATTGTGAAAACGAAAGCTCTCTTTTCGAGCAATTTTTTGAGGATGTAATTAATATTTTTTAAATCTATATAGAATGATATTAATTTTGCGATGAGGTGCTCCAAGCACGTTTTGGCTAACGTAATATTTCAAAGGCGAGATTTAATAGAGTAAAATATATTATACAAATATATCTATGAAGGACTTTTAGAAATAAAGTCAAAGATGTTTTTAGTTGATGTTATTGGATATAAAAACACCAACAATTTCTATTGCATCTGGATGTCAGCCAAAGTGCAATAAGCGCACAAAGAGAGGTGGATGCACTGCCAACAGATTTGCAGATATTATTTACGTTGTTAGTAAATGAATTTATTTTTCCTTTTCTAAGATCTTTTTGAGCTTTGAGTATAAAGAAAATTACTAAAAAGTAAAACTAATAGAATTAGATTAATTAAGAACTACTTAATCTGAATAAAACTATTAATATACATTCGTATAAATGTTTACAATGAACATTTTGTTATTTAAAATTCAAGCCTAAACTCTTGACTAAAAGGGGAGAAACAATTATATATGAGAGTTCGTACCATTTTGTTATTACTTTTGATTAGTGATAGAATTAAATTCACTATCAAACTTTTAAACATAATTTCTCATGAAAAATTTCTTTCCTTTATGTTTAAAAATTTTTCAAGTATTTATTTTACTTAATGACCTTTTTCTCTAAAGATTTAAAAATATGTATTCAACCTACTAAGAAGTATTGTTAATTAGTTCACTTAAAATGCGCTATAGACGTTCAGATATAATTGTTCTAAGATCAACCTTAGCCTCTATAAGGAAAATTGATTCGAATTCCGTACTATACAAAATAATTTTAAGATCCAAATTTTAAAGAAATGTTAAGAAAGGCTTAAGTAAAGCAGTTATATCAAAACATGGGTGCATAAGGGTTACAAAGATTAACTTGCTCTTGGACACTTAAAATGTTTCCATGAAGCAACAATTTTGCTGATTCTCATTAGATATTTCAAGTGTAGTCAACTTTGTAGCGTAATTTCATTGCACATCACTTATTGGGTTCGAAACAACATCTAGCCTTGTGTATACTGGCAGAATGTCGATTTTATTTAAATTATTTGGGAATCATAAAAATTGAACGAGCTCAAAATTGAAAAGCTTCGCCCTTATTATGATCTTCTCTGGAAAACCTACAAGAGCTTTAGCGTCGAATTTTATGTAAAAAAGCGCTACTGTATTTGTTTGGTAAATTAATGTCACATATATTAATTCCATCTTACAGATTCAATATTCAACAAGTACCAAAAGGGTAATTTTCCAACTAAATAAAATATATGAAAAAATATTAGACTTATATCAAATAATTAGATGTTAAATTTTTTATTATTATTAATTAATCCGGGGAAAATATGTAATTTTACCTATTTCCACTATTTATATTCAAATTAACATCTATAAGGTATTAGATCTCCTTGATAATCTTTTGATAGAAAACATAATTAAAACATAAACAGATTTTGAAACTATCTTTTTGCTTCCCAAATATTTGATTTCTTTAATAATTAACTCATTTTATTGTTTAGTCCCTAAGTCAAATAAATTGTATAGGCATAATGACCACTAGTTTAATTGTAATAAATTTCAGTTTTATTATTCTTACGACATTTTTATTTCAATTAAAATGTTTCTAGACAATATTACAAAACAAAACCCCTTGCCTTGGCAATGTATTCGTTTTTTCCAGTTTTAAAAATACTTCAATTTATTTTTAGATGTATTTTATTAGAAATATTTTGTAAACATTAAATATTTAAAGGAAGATATAAATTATGTTAGAAAATAAACTACAATAGAATTATAATTTTAAATAAAATCCAATTTGTAATTCTTCAAAAAAAGATATCCGAACATACAGCAATTTTTTAATTATACTTAAGAGGTCCAGTGTCAGAGAAACAAAATATGCAGCTATATACATTCAACAAGGCCAATGATATTGCTTTGTAGTCTCATTCTAGAAATCTATTTTTATGGGGCCGTAGTCGCATTGCTTGTATTATTTACTTTGATTGATATCGTGGGTTTTTATTTTTTCGTCACACGAAGATGTTTTAGGAAATGTTTTTCAGCACTAAACTTTGAATGCATTTCTGGCTTTAAAAATTGAAATGAAAAATGTTAGGAAATTTATTCATGGATTTTAGCCCCAAATAATTTTTATTACTCAAACACGTCAATTTTATTGATTAGTTATAATACATTTTCAAATATTTAAAGCTTTTTTATATAGATTGTATACGAAGACGTTAGACCAGATCGGAAGTAGCATCAGAATATTCCAAGTATTACATTTTTTATTATAATTTTCTTGTGTTGTTTTGTTTTCCGTGAATTAGATCATAAATTATTTACTAGAATGCTTGAAAACTCAAGAAAATAATATCAATCGATGTTTTTTATAATTAATATAGTTTTCAGTTCTTTTTATAGACATTTATTTATTTGGTTTTTTGTTCTAGAGAGGCTTGTGATCGGTGTTTAAAGTACTTGCCGATTAGCCATAAATTATAAACAAATGACTGATGATTAAAACATAAAATAAATTTACTCGATAGTAGTATTTATATTAAGAAGCATAAATGCTCTAAGTGATTTTTTAGTAGGAGCTAAGGCTACTAAGGCTGAAGACTATCAAATCTTGATCGCCTGTCCACCCCATCTCAATACTAAAGTTACGTTGTAAGCTTAGGTTAAGAATCATGTTCTGAAAACCTTAAATCTTTTTGTTACTAGAATCACGGGCAAAGCCAGTTGAAGCCATTGGTTCAATATCAAAAAAAAAATTTGGTTATATAATTAAACCGTATTAAGAGATTTTAAAGATATGAACTAGTAACTAAATAAATTATAATAACAAATTATTTTTTTTAAATATTTTAAAAAATTAGTTACAAAATGTTATTTTAGTTTTGTTAAATGAGTCGCTCAGAAGCCAATGTGGATAAGTCCATTTTTTCATATTTTCTGATTTTTGCAAATTTTAATAGAATAAATAATATATTTCTTAGTCCTAAAAGGATTTACTCATACTTTCATTTTTTGTAGGTCAAAAAACCCTGTTTTTAATAGCCTCTGCATGTGTTATGAATATGAATGCAGTAAGAAACATTAAATTTCTCAGTTTGGATTTTTTGGACTTATCCACATTGGCTTCTGAGCGACTCAAATAATAATCAAACATTAGTTGTATTAAATTGCTTTTAAGCATGATTTGGTTTCAACAAATTGTTTTATTTCTTTCTTTATTAAATTACTTTACTATACAAACGAGCCGTCTCCATCCCAACAAATATTTTTAATGGATTAAATTACACTGAGACTCTAACTAAGCAGGGAAAAGTATACGTAAGATGCTAAAGCAGATTAAAAATTGATAAAAAAATATTTTGGATTGTATATGCCACGATAAGAATTTTTCCACTTCCCTAATGGTGCGCTTTCACTGAACCTAGTTTTTAGTATTTAGTACTATTATTTCTCCATATAAGCGTTTTCACTGAACATAGTACTTAGTACTTAGTACGTATTTCATCTGTGAAGAATTTGTTTGTTGTTTGTTGTTATATTTGTGTTAATTGTATTAATTTTTGTAATTTTTGTGTTAAAAAAACACTTAAATAATTCAAAATGATATCAAATTAAAAAATTCTTAAGTTTACTCAATGATTATTTTTAACATAATCTAACTTCCACAGCTGTTCACTATGTCAAACTATTGCCGAAAGAGAGAATCTGAAAAAATTACTCAAAATTTCCCCTCCGTACTGCCATGAGTTTTGTCTAGTACTTGAGCAAGAACTATAAGCAAAAGAACTAGATATAGTTCTTTTGAAAAAAATACAAATTCTAACAAATAGTACTAAATACTAAAAACTAGGTTCAGTGAAAATGCACTATAAGTCATCCAGGAAGTAAATTTTTTCGGAGTGTTCAAAATGGGTATCGGACTACCACATTTAACATGAAACTTCTTTTTTATTGTTGTGTAGCTTGGTTTTCATGCCATTCACGGTGTTCAGTCTAAACCTCTTGAATCATTTTGGCATGAAACGACTACGATTTTTTTAATTTTTTTGCCACACAAAAATTGCATAATGTTCCTTCCTTTTACCAAAGAGTGTTTTATCAAAACATGCCATTCACTTTTTATTATTTCCAATAATAGAGGATCAAAAAGTTGTTTACTTCAATTCTACACAAAAACATTTTTAATGAAAAATGATTGTAATTAATAAATTACAATCAAAAAATTTTTCATTTCACAACCTAATGTGTAAAAAATGTTTATTAATCATATTATTACATTTTCAGGATCACTTGGTAAAAATGGAGTTAGGTGTTGGAAAAAATATACTATGAGTAAAGTTATTAATTTTTCTACTCAAGCGAGTGCTAATTCGGTGCTCTATCAAAAAGAGGTTGGTATATTTTTGATTTTACTATAGAAAACTAAACAAACTTTAATTAATTCAATAGTCTAATAAAAATAAACAACGGGTAACTTCATCTGGCTTCCCTGCATTTTTTAAATGGTTTAAAAGAAATGAAAGGGAGCAACATAAAATTCATCACAATAAAAATGGAAACTCTAAAAATACATCAAATTCTTATAAAAATGATTTTTCAAACAATTTAAGCAGCAATTATGATAGTCAAGAAACACTAAGTCCACGCTCTAGTCCAATATTAAATAACTTGTCACCGAGCTCAAGCTGTGATAGTATTTTAAGTACATCGACGACAGGTTTTGCATACATTAGGCCTAGTAATTCTGAAGCATATGAAAGCTATAAAGAGGTAAAATTATTACAAATATAAAATCCATGTAAAACAAATTCCTATTATTATTTATAGCCTTTTATTTTAAATAATTCAGAACAACCGACAGATATATTAAATTTTCTTGTTACCAATACCAATGAGCAAACAAATAAAACATTGCAACAAAAATATAACTTATACTCCTCAGATTCAATTTCATCCAACTATGATAATATTCAAGTGATTGATAGAAGTCTACCGATTTCTAGAAAAAAAAAATCTGAATGCAATATAGTAGTTAATCGAAAGCAACATCGAAGGACACTAAGCGAAGGTTCAAAAGAAAAGAAACCTGGACCTCATATACATGTTAAGGGAAAACGAAAAGCACCGCCACCACCAATAGTAGTAGCTGCATCAATTGAAAATAATACAGATCTTACGGATACTTTGTCATCAATATCGACACTTGGTCGCCGTAAAAGGCAAGCACCGCTACCACCATCCTCGTCTTGTAATAAAAGCAACAGTTCATCAAAAACTCCCACAATTGGGATATCAGATGATATCAAAAGTAAATCTATCCTTGAATCGACATCTAACGATAATTTAACGAATATCAAATTTGAAACGAATGTAATTAATCAAACAATAAAATCTGATAAAATGAGTACAAAACATCAGTTAACTGATCAGCAAAAACAAATTCTTCTTGATAATGTTTTAAAATCTCAATCAAAACCATCTACAGTACAAGTAATTGAAAGCAGTATTTCAACAACAGGATCACCAATTTCACCCAGGCCTTGGTATAAACGATCTTTTAGCACAAATCGTGACAGTTCAATACCTTTTAAACGTGAAGTTGTCCTTAAAACTATGGAAAAACGAAAAAACCGTTCAAAAGATCAAATCCCAGAAGTTGGTTGCCAGCGTCCATTAATGTTTGAAGCAAATCATAAATTTGGTTTTCTTTTACGACAAAAGGATTACCCAGATGATAATAAGGTAAAACGTAAATCTGGCATAGGTATGCCAAATATTAGTGAACTTGACCGTGAAGCTACCGAAATTATAAATAAGGAAAATGCAAGCATTATTGCTAAAAAGAAAAAAGAAGAAGAGAAATTTTATAAAAATCCTGAATTTATAGTTCTAGATCAAGATATGTTTGAATCTAAATATAATTTATCCGAAAAAGAAAAATCTGTCAAAGTTGAAAAGATAACATCAGCAAAAGAATTAATTTCAAGATTTGAAGCTTCTTCGAATTCACCACATCCCACATCAAATATGCTTTTCTTTGGAAAAAATGATGATATCAGAGAGGCAGGTAAGGGAATATCATTTAATATAAGTCAAATTTAAATTTTTTATATCTGTTTAAAATGTATATAAAACTAAGGGATCTTTTAGATCAGATATGATTCGCGTGTCATTTTCCTATTTAAGATATAGCGATAAGAGCAAAGGAATGATTTTGAAAAGTTAAAGCAAAATTTCAGTCCAAAACTATTTCACAGAAATCTCGTCCAATATATAGCATATGACTAGTAATTCGCACTTTCCATACTTTTGACCAAGTTCAATAACATTCTTGCATAAAAGTAATTAAAGTTATTTAATACTCTAAATGATAATCTGCCTTAGATTATCATGTTTTTATGAATTGCTTGGCTAGGCCTTTCAATTAAAATAGAAGAAAGTTTAGAGATGCGAGATCGTTAAGGTAATGTTCACCTTTCACAAATTTATTTACTCAAAAAGCTGTTCGTATAATAAACAATACATACTAGGATCACCCAGTTGTTGAAAATTTCAACAATACATCGAAAAAAGCTTTGCTTTGTTTTTATATTGTTGTTGTTTTTTCTCCCATACATTTTATATGGGATAAAATATGCAATACACATCAATCATTTGCGAATGACATGTGTGGAATTTTGAAATAATTTTTTCACTCCGCACATCTTGATGACGTCGCTTTTCGAATGAAACCGGTTTGAGTAAAATTGGTTGAGTTTAAATACCTTAAAAAGGGAGTACAAAAAAATGCCTTGCGTATTAATATATATGTAGATTCTGAATATTTTATACCCTCCAATCTATCAATACAAAACAAAATATTAGTAATAATACTCCGTTATCAAAATCTCTCCTAATGATACTGTTTTTATTTTCAGAGAAAAAAGTTACAGACCCTGACAAAGATGCAACAACCTCACATATAATTACAGATATGAAAAATATTTCACGAAAAGCGGATAATTATGAGAAATGTAAAATAATTAAAATATCATGGAAATGCCCATTTTGTACATTTGAAAATCCTAATTGGCGCATTATTTGCGAAATTTGTGAACGTATTAAGCCCTTTAAAAATTTGGAAACTATGAAAAATAGTCAAAAAGAAATAAAAGTAAATTTAACTAAGCCACAGATGATAAAAAAAACCAACGTAACAGGCATAAATCTTGATACAAGACTATCAAAATCAGACAATCCAATTGATTTAGATAAAAAAACTGAAATGGTTTTAAAATATTTTATGCCAAAACCAGTGTCACTCTCAAAATCAGCATCTGAAGCAGCAGTAGATAAAAATTTGAATTATTCAAAAAAGTATTCATCTCCTAGCAAACTAGCAATAGGATCACCAAAATTTGAATTTAAAAATAAACAAAGAAAAAATCCTAGCTCAATACCTGAAGAAAAAGAAAACAATAATCAATATTTAGAACTAAAAAAGCCATTAATTGATAGTAGTGCAGTGCAGTGCACGGTAACTCCAGTTTTTTATGCGAAGACTGCGTTACCCCCTTTGCCACTGGCAGATGAAAAAGATGAAATAAAGAATTCAAAAAACTCTTCATCAGATCCAGTAAAATCACAAATAGAAGATAAAATTAATAAATCAGCAACAAATGAACATGACTTAATTTTCAATGATATCAATTCACTTGAACGTGAAAAAAAAAGACTAAGAGAAATGATTCGTGCCATGAATGCCAAAGCTTTAGCTGATAAATATCCTGTCATTAAAAATATTTCAGTTAATCATAGTAATAATGAAGGATGTACAAAAGAGGTAGATCTAAGTGAGTATACAGAGATTACCAACAATTTTGGTGCTATCAAAAAAAATATTCAAAAAAATTCAAACTTAAATTCTCAAAACTACGAGAAAACAAAAAAAGATTCATCATCTTCTCAAACATCTTCCGTTATACAAAAAAAAGAAAAAAATAATTTTTATGCAGATATAAAAAACTTGAAGGTATCTGAAGATCAATTTGAATCAAATATTACAGGAAATAATAATAATTTAGATATAAAGACACATTCTCTGACTCCAGAAGGAAGTTATACAAAAATTAAAAATATTCAAAATGAAAAAAGTTTTACAGACACAATTGCTCTGAAAAAAATAATGCGAAATTTAGAATTAGCTATTTCAGCTGGCAAAGATGACATAGCTGCTAAAATTGCAATCGATTTGGCCAAAATGAAAGTTTCATTACATGTCACTAAACAAAAATCTCAAACGATACCAGAAACCATTGATGAATTAAATAAGAACATAATGTAAGTACTTAGAAGTTCATTATATCATCATTTACAGATTATTAATTTTTTGTTGGCTTTTCCTATCTCTGCCGTCTCTTCTACGAAGTTTTATTTTGTGGTAAATTGTATGAGTCATCAATATCCTTATACTCTCTTCTATGGTCAAATATCTTAGTAAATAGATTCCAGAATTCCACAATCACTTTTTTTGTGTCTTTCTCTACATTTAAGAAAAGTTATCAAAATTAAATTACAGTTTGACCTAAATCTTTTGTGATAATCATTTTTTTAGTATTTGCACAAAGTCAATAGTTGCTAAAGGCTAGATCTGGCCAAAACAGTAGAGTTAAGCCTTTCTTTTCAACAACTTGTAAGACGGTGTATGATGAAGTCTTGGTCTTGTCTGGGTGTCACTAATTTTTGTGATAGTATTGGTGAAGAAACTTTTCATATGGGTGCTTTATCCTTGTAATTAATTCACTTAAACGCACCAGTAATGAAATGTGAATTTCGCTGCTGATAGTCTCTCTTTTCCAAAATGAATTCCTTGGGATTTATAAACCGGTATATTAGATTTTTACATTTTAACATTTTCGTTTTGTGAAATACTTACTGAAATCGTGATTATGTAAAAAATTCCCTTATTTTTTCCAAAACTTTTTCAATTGAATAACTGCAAGTGATGGTAAAAACGAAGAAAACGATTTCACATTGAATTTGAAATGGTATATTTGTCAAAAATTTAAATAAAATGCCACAATTTCATTTCACTCCAATTTTTATTGGTTTTATATTATATATCACAATACTAAATATATTTTTTCTTCTATTCTATTATAGAATTGATTTATACGTTGAAGATAACATTGCACGAAAAGGTCCAATTCAGGTTCCTATTTCACCTTTACTAACAGTGGCAGAGCTAAAAAGTAAAATCTTTAAAGATTATAAAATTCCTATTGAAGTACAAAAATGGCTCATTAATAATGAATTCGCTTTGGACGATAGTAAAACTTTACTAGATTTGGGAGTTATTAATCATAATTCAACATTCCATCTTTTTATTATAACTGAAGCCTCTAATATAAATGGAATAAAAGAAAAAAATTATAAAATTGTATCAAGGAATTACAATGGAGAAGAGACTATGAGCAAAAATAAACAAAATGAATATTATGATAAAGAAAATTACAATAACAGTACTGAGGATAATGGATCAGGTTTAGCTGCTTTACCTACTGTTCTTTTTGAGGCTCCAAGTTGGAGTTGTCCACTCTGTACACTTATTAATGGACCAGAGAAGTTATATTGTGCATTCTGTTCATCAGATAAGCCAACTCAGTACAATTTTGAAGAAGATATTATATCAAATAAATTGGAAGAAACTTCAAAGGTCAAACAAAGTAAAAATGATTTAAGCAAAATTACAACTAACCGAAAATCATCAGAAAAACTAAATATAATTATAGAAAATGCACAAAATCGAAAACCATCACCACAAAATCAAAATTTCTCTAGTCCTAATATAACCAAATACAAATATCGAGGAGTTGATAACTTCAATCCAAAACTAACTGATATTGAATTATTTGAAACATCAAAAAATATTCAATCAATTCAAAAACGTAAAGCTCCAACAGTGCCATCTGTTCAGAATACTAATCATTATCTTGAACTATTAGATCTGGAAAATGATGATATAGTACCAAATGTTGAATCCTTTGAGTGTCCTATTTGTTTTATGACTTTTGATGTTGGACAAGGTGCTATTTTAAGAGACTGTTTGCATACATTTTGTAGAGAATGTCTCAGTAATACTATTCAATATAGTGAAGAAGCTGAAATTAAGTGCCCCTATATGGATGCTGATTATAGCTGTGAAAGTGTTTTACAGGATCGTGAAATTAAGGCATTTGTTACAAAAGAAATTTATGAATTGCATCTGGCTAAGTCAGTTACACTTGCTGAAAATCAAATCAAAAATACTTTCCATTGTAAAACTCCAAATTGTAGAGGATGGTGCATCTATGAAGATAATGTTAATCTTTTCAAATGTCCTGTATGTCAAATTACTAACTGTTTAACTTGTCGGGTGAGTAGCTTTAAAGAAGGTATTTATTGAAAATTAATAAAGATAGTATTTTAAGGATTTCTAGTAAAAAAAAATATGTAATATTTTTATAAAAATCAACTTTCTATACCAAACGTTGCTAAACTGTGGTAATGCTCCAGGGTGTCGTGAGACGGTACATTTTGGTCCTATGCAGGGGAAGTAATATTCTATCACCTCGCTTTTAAATCTTTTGTTTCCTTATTCTTTTGTTTATTTATCGTAACGCAGAAATGTTTGACGATACTGACTTCTTGAATAAAATAGCGTTTCTTTGCGATATATTTGAGAAGTTAAATATTATCAAGAAATCACTACAAAATTGTAGCATTTCAAAAAAGTTGCTGCTTTGGAAGAGAAATACAAGGAAATACTTATTATTTTTTGCTATTGAAAAATTTACAGCAAGAAAAATTCATTCAAAATCTAAGGCCAAGTTTGCAATTGATATTGATCCAACACTTATCAACCCTAAGCACTGATTGTGAAAAATATTTTTCTGAGAATCTTGATCAATATGACGGAATGATCCCACTTCCATATATGTCTTCACTAGTCGAAGAAGAACAACTGATAGAATTATCTTGTGATACGAGCAAAAACTATGATATGACAAAAACATGTGTCCCAAAAACATCTTACTAGAAGTGATACAGCTTAAAAGATTCTTTTACCATTTTTTATCTCATATTTATGTGAAATTGGTTTTTCTGCAGTTGCAATTATTAAATCAAAATATAGGTTGCAAATTAATTTAAAAAAACAAATGGGAAAAGCAATTTCAAAACTTGAACCTAGATAGATTTAAGAAGTGCTCAGAAAAACAAGCTCATCCTTCTCATTGATTTTACAATATGTTATTATAAAAATGATAAGATTCGATGGTTTTTCAAATTTTCTGTAATAATAAATAAAGTTATCTTAATGCATGTTAGAGAAACTTCCGTTGCGTCGCGAAACCGTAAAGTCTGTAAAGGGCGTCACAGGCTTAATCTTATCCTTGGACAGTTTTTAAAAAGTAATATTATTTAGAGTTCTGTTAACAAAATACCCGATTAAATAAAAAATGTAAATATTATTAGTATCGGGATATCCATAAGTTCGCATAATCAGAAATCACTGAAAGTTACTTTCATTTTTTACGAATGTCAAATAGCTGTTTAGGGAATTTAATCGATTTGTCAAACGCAACACCAACTTTTTAATTGGTTAACTTACCCAAGAAGTAGTAGAATTGATTTTAAGCAACTTCATTCATTTAAATGACAAATATCGTTAAATTCAGTTATAAAAGGGGTAAAGTTTAACAACAGTTTATTTGTAGTTGATTTATATATTCTCATTTTATAAAAAAAAAACTGTCTGAAAAAAAATTTCTACAGCAATAAAATATTTTTTTAGAATTACTCAATTTTCTTCAAAATTATTCAAATTCTAAGAAATTGAATATTAATTAATTAATAATAATTATAGGTAGTACATGATGGTCTCTCTTGTAAACAATACCAGGATAGGTTGATTAGTGATTGTGATAGTAACATTGAAGCCAAACGCACTAAAGAGATGCTAGATGAAATGCTTCAAAAAGGAGAAGCTATGAATTGTCCAACATGCCAGGTAAAAATGTGATTTAAGAAACAAACTTTTAAAAACCCTGTTTTTTAGGTAATAATGATGAAAAAATGGGGTTGTGATTGGCTCAAATGTTCAATGTGTAAGACTGAAGTTTGTTGGGTTACTCGAGGTCCACGTTGGGGACCGAATGGTAAAGGCGACACAACTGGGGGATGTATGTGTGGTGTTGATGGAATTAAATGCCATCCTAAATGTAATTACTGCCATTAGATATTCTAAACAAAATATCTAAATATCTAAATAAAGATTTTCTAAAATTTTTATTTTAATGTAAATAAATTTAATTTTAAATAAAATGAAACAATTTGTGATTAAAAAAACTTTTTGTATAGTGTTTTGATTGAACATAAAATTTTTATTCAATTATTTATTTTATTTTATTTATTTATTTGCTACATTCACTCATAGTTAAGCGATACCCAATTTGCCATCATAAATATATTTTCCTGCAATTGGCCTCTTTAACTTTTAGTACTTGAATTCATCAGTATAAGAGCATAGATCTTCGAAGTTATATATATCAGTAGGGCTTTTTGCTTGGTGCTCTTCTGTTCTATATTAATTTGAGTTAGTTTTTGCCTCTATACAAGCGTAGTGCTAAAAGGTGAACTTCAAATAAAAATCAAAAAGTTTGTTAAATTTTCATTATTTTTATGTGAAAGATTTCTAGTGGATATTTTCCCAGTTTTTTTTTTGTGTTTCAGTAGCATAATTTTGTATAGTTATATACATACATACATAAATGTATGTATAAGACAAATGCGTTGAAGGATTTTATTCTATTGCGTTTTATTATTGTTATTGAAGGATTTCAAAACAATTACGCTTGTATGTTAAATTGTTATTGTTATAATTGTGAAAAAATAATTTTTTGTAACAATTGTGAAATTTCATAACCAAATAAAAATGCAGACCAACAATTCTAATGATACAGAAAATAATAATTCACTAATTCCGGTTATCAATGAAAGTACGCATTATAATCAGCTATTGAAATTGGAAGATGTTTCATTAATACCAAATTGGGAGCCTTTTAATTGTACTATATGTTTTATGCAGATTGATGAAAAAAAGGGTGCTACTCTCAAAAATTGCTTGCACACATTTTGTAAAGATTGTCTAAGTCATACTATCGAATACAGTACAGATGCTGAAGTAAAATGCCCTTATACGGATGCTCGTTATAGTTGTGAAAGTGTTTTACAGGATTGTGAGATCCGAGCATTAGTTACCACAAAGGTTTATGAATTGCATCTGGCTAAGTCAATTACATTTGCTGAACGAAAAATGGAAAATACTTTTCATTGCAAAACTCCAAACTGCACAGGATGGTGTATGTATGAATATAGTGTCAATTTATTTGAATGTCCTGTATGTAAGTTCACTAATTGTTTAACTTGTCGGGTGAGTATAAAAGATCTTACTATAGAAAATTTTATAATTTTATTTAGATAAACAAAGCTTATCATAATGTAAAGTTTCCACGATTAAATAACAAAAAAGATATTTTAAATACTTTCTTTAAATTTACAATATACAAAATCCCATGACCCCAAAAGAATATGTGGGTATTTTTCTTGTATTAATCTCTAACAGGCCTTGTTACTGATTCCAAATTTAACAATGAAACATATATATTCTGGTTTCAGACCCATTTATGTGACCAAGTAACATAAAACTTATTTAATGTAATTTAAAAAAACACTACTTTATACCTTTAGATATTTTTTAAAAAATGCCCTTTATAAAAATATCTATTAAATTTTCAGGGAATACATGAAGGTTCAACTTGTAAAGAATACCAGGCCTCATTAGATAGTTACTGCGAAAGTAATCCTGAAGCCAAACGAACTAAGGAATTGCTGACAGAAATGCTCAGCAGCAGAGAAGCTATGAACTGTCCAAAATGCAATGTAAGAATATTCATAAGGAATACTAAAGAAATTATATTTCTAATTCAATAAAAATCTTAGGTAATAATAACTAAGAAAGATGGTTGTGATGGGGTAATATGTTCGATGTGCAAAATGGATATCTGCTGGGTTACTCGAGGTCCACGTTGGGGACCGAGTGGTAAAGGTGATACGACTGGGGGCTGTAGATGCCAAGTAAATGGACAAAGGTGTCATCCAAGTTGTAATAACTGTCATTAGATATTGACGCTGGTATACAAAAACTTTTTAATAAGCTTGAATAAATACTTTATATTTAATTAAGTCTAAATAATTTTTAAAAGATTAAAGTTACATACAAATCATTTTGATTAAAATTTTTAACGACCTTAATTTTTCATTTTAATTCATTTAATTTTTTTGAACTTTATATAAAAGTAGTAAGTAAATAAAACCATAAGAAATAAAATTTTTTGTTTGAGTAAAATCTGACATTATACCAGGTTGTATAATAGTCCTTGCTAATTCTAGTTATTTCGGTACGACTGTAAACCTAAAGGGGATTACTCACTCTGATTTCCAAATCTCTCTCGTCCCATATAAAGTATATGGAGGACAAATTCTTCCCCCTTTCTAAAAATGTATGAACATTACAGTAATACAAAATGCTTGATTATAAAAGACTAAATCAAATTTATGAATATTCATTGAAAATATTTCCAATATGTATCATTTATATATTAAAGATAATAATTTTAATAAGTAGATATTTTCACCTGTTATGTTTATTCCCAGCGAGAAACCTATTCGAGCGGTTCTAATCCAGCGCCAAATGTTTGATCTTCATTGGCTCTTATTATTGGAAGGGCCAAGAGCGTTTGATTTCAAGGGGCTTACGAGAAATAAATACTAAAATAAACTATTGTTTAGTAAGATATTTACAGATACACATATGTTTTAGAAATACTTACATATATATTTTATTATTTCGATTTAGAAATAGTTTAACTTATTAATCATTTAGTAAAAAAAGTTAAAATAATAGGATAATACTTTGCACATTGTATTTGTTTTCTTTCAAATACCCTAATTTCCACAAGTGTCTATTGGGCACTTCAGATATACGTTAAAAACACACTGGGTTTTTGTGGGTTAAAATATAATTAAATATTTATAATAATAATATATATACACTTATTAATAATTTAACAATTATAATTTATTGTACCAATTGTTCATTATTTTTCACTTTAACTAAATTTTTATTACACTATTTATTTATTTTCATCCACGTCTTCTTTTTTTAAATCATAACTAGAGCTGTCAATGCGCGAAGTGCTTATCATGTAAACATCAGTTGTGGGTCTAAAAATAGACGTGAAAATAAACAAACAATGGTAAAACTAAATTACACGTCTACTGTACACTGCAAAGCATATACATACTCATATTAGAAATGGAGTTCAATTTGAGCACTCGAATTGTTAGCATATTGATAATTAGTTTTTATTAATTGTATGTATGTCGAATATTGATCTCATAATGAGCTCAGTAGGAAATTTCTTCGAAAACAATCAGATATTTCATAGTATTTTTGTCAACAGAGACTGTGGGCACCCTTGAGAATAAACCTGTTAAAATTAAAATATTGCGATAGCTGCAAAAAGTATCATTCTTCAACACTTATACAGAAAATTATTAGGTTATATACGGAAGTATATTGAATAAATGTGCATAGCAATTTTATATATGTATATATATTGATGGTTAGATAAAATGATTACGAAGAATATAATACTGTTGACAAGTCGTCAAGCTGACCGATTTCCCAGTGGATACTCATTGCCTTTTAGACCTATTTGATGTTATTTTCAAATCTTCTTAGTGGTAGGCATAAATGGACGAACACTTTAGCACAATGCTCGTACAGAGGCAACAACTAACTTTAATATATATTTTGCAAATCAACCACGGGCTCTTGTAGTATTTCAGTTTATTTAGGACAGAAGAGCACGAAGCAAATTTAACTTCGAAGATCTATGCTCTTCTACCTGATGAATTCAAGTACTAAAGTTAAAGAGGCCAAAACACAATGCACACGGTTTGGTCCTCAGAAGTATAAATCCCAACGAGAAAACATAAGATCAGGTAACACAGCCTCGCTTTGTATTTTGAATATTTGATTCTAATATTTGACCTGAATACAAAAGAAGCCGGTTTTCCCCGTGCCAAAATCAAATTTAACATTTACTTCGTGCATTTCCCTTGTAATAATTTATTATTTTCTGTAATTAAGATTATTTTTACATTATTTGTATTAAAAATCAAATAAAACGTTACTACATTAAAAACAATTTGAAATTAATTTTTGATAAATTTTAGTACAACGAATTTAGTACTTGCTAACAAAATGCGTAGACAGATCTGTCTATGGTCGAACATTAAGTCATTTGCATTTTACCTGAAATTTGACAGTTAGCCATGTGCATACGAATTAAGCCGGCAATATAGTTATTCTTATTTATTTTCTTAAAATTAATACTGCAGTGCACGAAGAACAAGATTATTATTAAAGATTAGTGTAATAAATATAACAAGATGCTTAGTATTAATAACGATACGGATGAATGGGATGAAAGGGATGGCGCAGCCGCATTACCTAATCATACATTTGAAAAATCATACTGGAGCTGCGAAGCTTGCACGCTTTTCAATTTAGAAGAAGAGCAAAAGTGTACACTATGTTTCCAATCTAAACCAAATTACGAGAAGATAAATGAAGATATTTTATGTGATGAGCTTAACAAAGTCATGATACAAAATGATACTACAATTCTATCAGCTAATAATACCAAACAATACTCCCAATTATTAGATTTGGAAAGTGATGACATAGTGCCAAATTGGGAGCCTTTTGAATGTGATATTTGTTTAATGCAAACTGATGTAGGACAGGGGGCTATTCTCAGAGATTGCTTACATACATTTTGTAAAGATTGTCTAAGTCATACTATCGAATACAGTACAGATGCTGAAGTGAAATGCCCTTATGCGGATGCTCGTTATAGTTGTGAAAGTGTTTTACAGGATCGTGAGATCAAAGCATTAGTTACCAAAAAAGTTTATGAATTGCATCTGGCTAAGTCAGTGACACTTGCTGAACAAAAAATGGAAAATACTTTTCATTGCAAAACTCCAAACTGCACAGGATGGTGTATCTATGAATATAGTGTCAATTTATTTGAATGTCCTGTATGTAAGTTCACTAATTGTTTAACTTGTCGAGTGAGTATAAAAGATCTTACTATAGAAAATTTTATAATTTTATTTAGATAAACAAAGCTTATCATAATGTAAGGTTACTACCATTAAATAACACAAAAGATATTTTAAATACTTCCTTTAAATTTACAATACACAAAATCCCATGATGCCAAAAGAATATTTAGGAACTTTTCCTCTTCTAATCTCTAACAAGCCTTTTCACTGATTCCAAATTTAACAATGAAACATACTATAGTTTCAGACCCATTTGATCAAGTACCTTAAAACTTATTCAATGTAATTTAAAAAAAAAACTGCTTTATACATTTAGATACTTTTTAAAAAATGCCCTATAGCAAGTATGCTTAAAAAACCATAAGAGAAATCAAGAAAGTAAACTGGCAATATTTTTTATTAAAAATATCTTTTAATTTTTCAGGGAATACATCAAGGTTTAACGTGTAAACAATACCAGGACTTATTAGATATTAACTGCGAAAGCAATACTGAAGCCAAACGAACTAAGGAATTGCTGATTGAAATGCTCAGGAACGGAGAAGCTATGAACTGTCCAAAATGCAATGTAAGAATATTCAAAAGGAGTACTAAAGAAATTATATTCCTAATTCAAGAAAAATCTTAGGTAATAATAACTAAGAAAGATGGTTGTGATGGGATAATATGTTCGATGTGCAAAACGGATATCTGCTGGGTTACTCGAGGTTTACGTTGGGGACCGAGTGGTAAAGGTGATACGACTGGGGGCTGTAGGTGCAAAGTAAATGGAATAAGGTGTCATCCAAGTTGTAATAACTGCCATTAGATGTGAAGGGATAAAAGAATTAAAGCTTTTAGCCATAGGTTTTTTAAGTATAAAGCTGTTAAACTTTCAATAAATTTTTCAAGTGATAGAATCTCCAAAAACAAATTATATCCTAGTGATTTAAGAAAGTAACTTTTCTAATAGAATTTTTAATGATTTACAGTTTAGGACTTTTTGTATTTGTAAGTTTTTAATGAAAATATTTCAATGTCAATTGTTTTCAAGTCACTGAAACGAAAATATTTTAAGGATTTTAGAGAATTGTTTGACTACTTACTCAAATTAATACGTGAAGTTATGGAAGTTATATTAATAAAAATCCAAAGCCAATTAACCCATTAACGTTTTTTAGTTTTGGTTTCTATTTTACGAAGAAATTTAACATTGCGATCAAATTAAAAACCTCAGGAGTATTTTGCTTGTAATATAAAACATCTTGAAATAATTATCTTGACCAAAATAAATTAATATCAAAGTATAAGGTTAATATTTCTGACCTACTTCCAAGAATTATTATTAGTAAAAATTACTGCTTTACTATATTGCTTTTTTATATTCTTTAATCTGATTTTTCCGTATCAACATAACTTACCGCCACACTATTTTAAAGCAATTTTAACGAAAGGATACTTAAAAATTAAACCTTATACTTTTTACAGCAGATTAACTTCTATTTTTTTGATGATCATGCCTAAAATCAATTATAATACGTGAAAATCAACATCCCAAAATTATGATATGTACAAGATCTTGAAGAATTAAAACATATAACATCATATCACATTAATGTTTATTCCAATTTCAAATACCTTTTAAGGAAAATTGGAACCATCTCTTGCCATCAAAATATTTCTTAAATACTTTAATGTATTCAATTCATATTTTTCGCATTTTTGTTAGTCCCGGCTTCAGCCTTCTATAGACACCATTAAAGGATATTAAAGTAAAATTTGCAAAATAATAATATAAAAAACAATTTTTATCATTAAAGTAAAAGTATGGGTCGTCACCTGCCAACCTGTTTATGTTACAAACATAATAGCTTCCATTTTTTTAGCATATTAGGACAAATTTTATTTGAATCATGAAAGATGCTTTTAAATCTAAAAACAATAATGTATATTTTTTTCACTTTTCACAGCCAATTTGAGAAGTAATTTGAAAAATATTGCAAACAAATAAACAAAATTTTTATCCCCTACTTTATGCCAAAACAAAGTCGCAAGATTCCCCTGTACTCGTGCCCAGAACTGGGTACGGGTTAATTATTTGACTAAAATTTCTCACTAGGAAAACTACTCTTATACAAGTCTTATATGTCAGCAATGTAGGAAGAAAATATCTTATCAACAAGTTTTTCAAACATCGATCACAAGTTTGCAGAAGAAAAACGTAAGTTAAATAAAAGTCTAAAGTAAAAAAACACGTTAAAATGTAGATGGAATTTTCACTTTATTATCATAGTTGAAAAAATGTTGAAGTTGCTAGTTAAAATTTTTAAATCCTTAATTTTTAAATAATATTAAGATTTGTTTGCTGTCCGATATACTTTTTTTGGTGGAATAGTAATTTTCTTCTTATGATTTCAGCATTATTGACACATGTTTTTAATTTTTATAATATTTTCCAAACGATTTACATCTGCAAGATAGCTTAGTAGTTTCCGTTATGGTTGGTAAAAATTCACTGCATCTCGAAATCAGAAGAACGGTGGTCCAACTTTGTTAGAGAATATAAAACCATATATGTTGTTTGTTGAAAACCATCAGCTTGATCATCTTCTAATCAAATAGTTACTTATTTAGTTTACGCTATATAATTCCAAAATCAGAATTCTAGAAATTTTGAAATTTTGTTCTGCTTCGCAATTTTGTTAAAATGTAAAACATTTGTTATAGCTCAATGATATTTAAAATTTTTATGCAAATAATTGATTAAATCACTTTGAAAAATATCAAAAACCAAAAATTTTCAATGAGCAAATTTACAAATATAAAATAATAGTTATAAAAATAATAAAACTAATTATAAAATGCAAATCACAAAGCAATAGTGTTAATATTTTCATTTAGTTTTGCGATTTTTGCAATTATAAGAACATAAGAAAAACAATTTTTAAAGCAAAAAATAATATTAAACATAATTTTGCCCATTGAAAATTGTTTCTTTTTTTACATTCCTAAAGTTAATAAATATATATCGGCTTCGTAAATAGTCCTTAATTATTAAAAATTATAATAATGTAGAATACATACATAAACAGTAAAAATTGTTTTTGTATGATATAAAATTGTGAAAACCTGCCATTAACGATTGATTCCTGTTATTAAAGGTTTTGCATTCTGTCTTGATTATTTAAAATAAAATAAGGCAAGCGATACTTATATTGCAAGCCAATTAATACCGACGCTTATTTCTACTATTAGATCGCCGACGATCATTTGATCTATCTCTTCTTTTATCTCTGGTTCGTTCTCTTTCCTTTTCTCTTTCACGTTCTTTTTCTCGCTCTTTTCTTATTTCTTCTAAGCGTTTAGCGTGTTCTTCTAAAGATTTTCGCCTTGCTTCTTCTTTTTCAACAATCTAGAATTTTATAAAATGAATTTTTAAAATTTTTTAACTTCGTCTTTTACAATAAAAATACATTCAAAAATTATAAAAATCTTTAATTGGACTATTAAATAATCAATAATTTTTATTTTTCATAATTCAGATTGGTTTTAAAAAAACAAAATGATAAATTTTTCGAAGAGAGTTAAAATGTAACAAATAGTACCTGCTCGGGGGTTAATGGAAGCCAATATATACAAGGTGTTGTTTTTGTTTTCCTGAACAGATCATCAAGAAGACGAAGTGGGGGTTCATTTTCATTCCTTTTGAATCTTCGCCCTAAAGCATTAATAACAAAAATTACATAAATATAATAACATGAAATTTTAGTTACCTGGTGATAAACTGTTACTCCGAACACGTTCTCTTGTATTATTGTATCGCTCTCGTTCTACTGATCGCCGTTTCCGCTCCCTATCCCTTTCCCTTTCTTTTTCACGATAACGTTCCTGTTCTCGTTCTATTTCCTCTTTCTTTCCAAGATCCCATTCTCTAATTGGTCTACTCACCTGAATCTCCTACAAAAAGGTTTATATATATAAAATTTTCAATTATACAAAAATATCAATAAAAATACCTTTTTTTCATCAAAATCAAATCTTCCTCTATCCCATCCTATCCCTATAATTCGATTCTCCTTAACATTTTCTGTCCCGAATTTTGGTGTTTCTTCTAAAGTTGATGCAATCGCTTTCTCCATGGCTTCATTAGTCCCAAAATCAACATTTAAACATTTTGGATTTGATGTTGGCCATCTTACACCATGAAGTGCATGTCTTGTTTCAACTGCTTGACTAAAAATTATTTTAATTAGTGATTGAATATTTTTAATTTTTTTAGTGTAGAATGTTACTAACTCTTCAGTTTCATATTTGACGTAGCACTTAGATTTAATTCTGTCCATCCAAAATCCGTTTTCAACAATTTTCCCTGTTCTTGCTAATAAACCCTTTAATTGTAAGACAGTAAAAGGTCTTACAAGATTTGTTATAAACAAAATACTGCTTGATTCGTTGCGAGGTGGACTAGGTGGACGTTGTAACGACTTCCCATCATCAGTCGGTATAATCGATACCTTTCTACTCGAAGATATTTGTGTTTCTTCTTTTCGTTTATTTTCAACTTCTTTTGGTCGTCTCTCTCGATGCTTAGATCTGTCTCTTTTGATTTCTTTTTCGACTGGTTCCGGTTCTGTTTCAGAAGAAGAATCTAGTTTAATGTCACATAGTGGAACTGGTTGAACATCGGATATTAAATTCTTTAATGAATCTGTTGATATAGCAAGTACTTGACTTGTTTCTGAAGCTTTTCTCGATAACCATTTCCTTTTACGAGTCGGTTGTACTTCAGGCTTTTTTTCTTTTCTAATACTATGTACCTCGTTTGAATCTTTAAGTACTTCTTTCATATTAACTTCCTCACTAATGATTTCTGTATCTCTTTCCATTCTTACATCACTGTTTGAAGAAGTCTCATACACTCGATCTTCTTGTGTTTTTGGCATTGAATTTTCCTTATATGAAGATGATTCATCAGACTGCTCTGTTACTGTTTCACTCCCCAATTTAAAATGCTTTTCTTCGTTATGCCCTAAAGTTTCCTTGGATTCAACAGAATTGCCGAAATTACTTATTGTAATTTTTGCAGTTTCTTTTTGTAAAATGTCATTCTTTTTGGTATTGTGTTCTTGCATATCAATTCGTCTTTTATCATTATCCTCACAAACTTTTTTGCTATCCGTAAGTTCTAAAGGAAATGTTTCAATTTCTATGCCATTTGTGGAAGTCTCTTCCGTATTCAACAAAACAGGTATTTTACTCAGAGTTTCATTTTTTGGATCATAGTTATTTTGTTCTTCAACATTTTCAGTAATTGCCTCAATGTTTTCAAATTTTTTCGTTTCCCTCCTTCGCCGTGGCTTGCTAGGGCTACTTACAAGATTCGCTTTGGTGTTTCGGCTGGATCGTCTTACCCTCGTTGATCGCTCCTGGCTATCACGATCAGAACTAGAATCTTGCCTTTTTTCTTTATCGCCGTCATTTTCTTTAACGCTTACCTTATCCTCCTTATGTTCAATTTCAGTTGGTTTCGATGAAGACCTTCTCCCACGTCGTCCTCTGCGTGTAGATTTTTCGGCAGTATGTGAAGGTGAAGGAGACCTACTACGCTCGTTCTTTTTCCTCATACTAGAAAATAAGTCGTAGATTTACTGTAAATACAACTGTATTATTGAAAAACTGCATGTTATATTTTAAAAAAATAAGTAATGAATTCCAAGCCAAAATGCCGGACGGATTTCTTTGTATTTTGAATATTAAGTTTACCTTTTTGCGGAAAATAGTAGATTATTATGTAAACAGTTTTGATTAAAAATCAAGCTACAAAATGCAATTTATTTGAATCTTGAAAATACTATAAATTTAAATAATTAAACTTTAATGTAAAAGCTCGGCCATTTTGAGAATGTTACGTCCTGCCAAAAAATGTGAGAAACACCTTGCCATGTGTATGAAGTTGTTTCCGTTCAGTAGACATATAAGCTGTGTTCTTATAGTCTTACCGTTTTACCTATATCCTAGGACCAATCTGAAGTCTTCATGAAAAATTGTAATTAAAACGTTAAATTTTGACATATAATATATGTTAAATATGTCAAAACTCAATTTTATCATTACCATTATTAATTTTCTCAAAGACAGAATCCTCGCCAATTCTTTCGATGTTAGTTAAATTTATTTGTAGTTAACATTGATCAATAAACAAATATTAAAATTTATTGCGAAGTATACTGGATCAAAAATTTATTGAAATACCACAAGTTAACTTAAGGTGGGTTCATAAAATCAATTCAAACTTAAATTTTAATTATTTTAAAATGTTTTTAAAATTTATGGTTAAAATGTAATATAATACAATGTTAACAGAGGACTTAAAAAGAAATAAATGACTTTTGCTAAATACATTTAAATCGAAGCCTCAATTCAAAAATATCGTTGATTAGACCTACTTATTAGGGACTATTTACTATAAATTTCTATATCGTCAAATGGGCATTTGTGAGTACAAATTTAAACATATGTTTAAAAATTTACTCATAAAGCGTCATTTCCATATACTTTACATTGAACGAGAGAGCCATTTGACGACTTCGAAAAAATATTGAATAGTCCCCTTAATGCAAAATTGGTACGAATGATTTAAATCAAAGCTTTGTTCTTAATACCAAAAAAATGTTTATATTAGTTTTCAGGATTACACCGAATGTTGGGTTCATATTAAGTAAGTCACGTCGACCATTAGATGACAATTGACGTTTCCATTTATATTTATTTATGTGTATTATGCCATTAAGCAAAACCTATGATAATTTAATTTGCTTTAGATAATTAAAATACTTTAATATTCAAAAAATAATTTTTTAATGACAAACCTTGAGTTTATGAACACCCCGTAAAATGGAGTTTATGAACACAGCTAAAATTATATTTAAATAGAAAAGTGAGCATTTCTATTTTGGATCATTTCAATCGCTGCTATCTTTAAATAATTTAGTATTTATAACTGTGTGAGTGAATGCGTTTTGTCTGATACGTCGCGATTGAAAAGGTAAAAATTTTAATTCTTTTAATTAGTACGTATTAATTTAAATAAATACTAAATAAGTATTAAAGGTTTAAGTTAAACTTTTATTACGAAAAAGTTAATTTTATTATTATATTATTATTGTATTTGATTAATATTTGTGTGCTTGTATTGAATGGCATGGTAAAGGCAACTTGAATGAAAGCTAAAATTTTGAAAACATGAATAGGTTACGCTAATAGGTATAATTTATCTTAGATAGTGATTTTTAAAAATTAAATTAACATTCTTATTACTTTAATTCATATGGAATTAAATACCCGGTATAATTAATTATAGGTAATAATTTTGTGTGGGCAAATAGAAGCTATGGCGACTAAAAACATGTGTGTGTGAAATTTTGTTATGACTAAATTTTGAATAGTTTTTCTATGTTATTTCCATAAATGAAACTCCTTAGAATATAATAAATTTGAAGAATACTTCAGAATGTATTTAAATTTTTCTTTTATAAAATAAAATTAAATATTTCTGCAGTTTTTGTAATGGAAGTTTGAGTGCTTGGCAGAAGTAAAATATGTCGTCAGTTGGTGTGCGTGAATGCTTAGAAATTGGTATAGATTGCAGATGAAATAATTTTCAGCGGGAAACTAAAAATATTGAGTTTGTACATATTTTCATATTGAAATTGAATCAAAAAATTATTACAGTTATCTAAGATATGATTCCAATTAAGGCCATAGTTGACAATTTAGCCAAAAATGTCTTTATTGCATCAAAACCTGTTAAGGGTTTGCACAGGTTTAATATTTCATAATGTATCTAATTCTTTTTCTAAATTACTATAACAAATTCATATAGAATGAAATATTTTTGGATATATAAAATAAATGTTAGAACACTTTTTGTTTTTATGTTTTATGTTAATTACTCGTTAAGATTTTGAAAAACTATTTCTTGAAAGTTTTTAAAAATTTGATTTGGTTTAGATTTGGAAGATCCTCTGAATATTATAATTTATAGAAATAAAATTTCGTTTACTCTACTATTGCTATATAGTTGATTGAGATAGACTGAATTTATTATGCAATCCAAGTTTGATAATTTTAATTATTTAGTAATTACATTTAATTGAATATTTTGACAACATAAATAAAATTGACTTCTAATTTGTTAAATAAGATTTTTATTTATAGAAAACAGCATTAGACTTTATTTCTTATGGAACGACTTTTTGATTCAAGCAAATAGCAAAATTCGCGAATATATGAGGACTAAAACTTTAATAGGGTGACGTCATAAGGATTATACTTTTATTTATTGTTTAGAAATATATAATCGTTAAAACGACGAAATTCATGATGTTACGTTATTCATGCACCTATCAAAAGTTTTGAACTCAATAATAAAATCAAATTTTAAATTGTTTCCTTACGTCTTGAACGTTCAATTAATATTTTGAAGAATGCTCATTTATAAAATTATCATCAAGAAAACATCAATATTTTGTACATGGTAACTTTACCCATTATGGGATTCTTCAATTTATTTTCAATTGGTTTGGATAATGCCAAATTATTTGAATTGCTCCAAAGTAAAGTTTTAACCCCCATACTCGAAGAGAAAACATTATTTAATGTACTTTTCTGGTTTTAAAATTCATGTAATTTGTATGTGTGCTGTGTATCCCTAATAAAAACCTGTTAATATAAGTAAAATTTCTCCTAAATGTATAAATGTAATAGTTCAATCCATAAAAAATCCAAATCTCTCAATTTAATTTTTCATCATCGTGACTCACTCAGTTATTTCATAGTCTTTTAATCCTCAAATAAATTTAATTTGATCGATCAGTGGGCTCTGTTATTTTAGTGAAAAATTTTTTTTGAATTTTGTATATAATATAAGGAAAATTTTATTTTATTTTTATTTTTAGCTTGAATAGTCGCTTCTGTTTAAGTACATCATTTATATTTATATAGCTATTTGAAAAAAATAACATATTTTAATTATTATTTCAGATTTTTGAATGGTGCGGATGCGATTTGACTGAATCTGTTTGACATCATTCTCAACGGATTATTTCAATTTTAAGTATAAAGTATATTGAATGTAATTTATTGAATGTTAATTCGCTACCTAGAAACACAATCTTTAAGTTTTTGTTAAATACAAAGGATATTATCGAATATAGCAGAAATTTTTTTAAATTACTAAGTACATTTAAAATATTACCATGCTAACAACAGAAGAAGCAAAAAAATTACTTGATTTTAATCAAAAATTAGATATTGCTCTACTTGACAATATTGTTAATTGCTTTTATGTATGTCAAGGTGAACAACAGCGTGTTGCACAAAATATATTAACAACATTAAAAGAAAATCCAGAAGCATGGACAAGAGTTGATACTATCTTAGAATACTCCCAAAATTTGCAAACTAAATATTATGCGTTACAAATTCTTGAAGAAGTTATTAAAACAAGATGGAAGATACTTCCGAGAAATCAATGCGAAGGAATAAAAAAATATGTTGTTGGTTTGATTATAAAAACATCATCTGATCCAATAGAAATGGAAGCAAGTAAAGTATACTTAAATAAATTAAATATGATTTTGGTACAAATATTAAAAAGAGAATGGCCTAAAAATTGGGAATCATTTATTGGTGATATTGTTGGTGCATCTAAAACAAATGAAAGTTTATGCATTAACAATATGCAAATTCTTAAACTATTAAGTGAAGAAGTTTTTGATTTTTGTTCTGGACAAATAATACAGACAAAAGCTAAACATTTGAAGGATACAATGTGCTCAGAATTTTCACAAATTTTTCAATTATGTTCATTTGTACTTGAGAGTTCCATGAATGCACCTTTGATTGCTGTAACATTGGAAACTTTATTACGTTTTTTAAATTGGATACCATTAGGTTATATATTTGAAACAAAATTAATCAATACACTTATATTTAAATTTTTAAATGTATCGATGTTTCGTAACATAACACTTAAATGTTTATCAGAAATAGCTGGATTAACTGTTAACAATTATAATCCAAATTTTATTCAACTTTTTAAGGATACTATGGAACAGTTAGAAAAAATGATAAATCCAAATACAAATATGAATCATATTTATATGAATGGATCTGATTCTGAACAAAATTTTGTACAAAATCTGGCTATGTTCTTGAGTACATTTTTAAAAGAACATGGAAAATTAATAGAAAATCCAAAATCAAATGATTTAAATAAAGCATTATTATATTTGGTTATGATATCTGAAGTTGAAGATGTTGAAATATTTAAAATATGTCTCGAATATTGGAATAGTTTAGCAGATGATTTATATAGTGCCGATCCACTTTCACAACAGACAAATATTTTTCAAAGACGTTCAACATTTCCAAGACGACGCCTATACGCTGATATTTTATCCAAAGTTCGTTATATAATGATTTCTCGGATGGCAAAGCCTGAGGAAGTATTAATTGTTGAAAATGAGAATGGTGAAGTTGTACGTGAATTTATGAAAGATACAAATGCGATAAATTTATATAAGAATATGCGTGAAACATTGGTATTTTTAACACATTTAGATTATGCTGATACTGAACGAATAATGACCGAAAAATTAATGAATCAAGTTAATGGTAGTGAGTTTTCATGGAAAAATTTAAATACCTTATGCTGGGCGATTGGATCAATATCAGGTAAGTTAAAATTTAAATTTAGGAAAAAAGGTTCTGCACGCGTTATTACACTGTATTAGAATATATTATGAAAGTGTCAAAAAATAGGCATAAATAGAACATTAAATAATCTAACTGTGCTGAAATATAGTTTTTAAAGTTATTTAATTAATTAATTAAATAACAAAAAGAGAAAATAAAAACAAATAATAATTTGGATAATTAATAAATAACATATTTGCCGTGTATTAGCGTCTACGGATAAAGGGTAAACTGACAAACCAACTGAATCACAAAATGTTGAGCATTTGAAACTACTGCATATTAAAAGTAAAGTTTCCTCATTATTCTTAACATAAAATGAACCATAAAATAACCTCTTATTTTTGAAGTTTTATACAGTGATCATAAAAATTCTAAATTAGTACTTAACACATTGTTTGCGGGAAACGAGTAAACTCGTCATACCCTTTTTTTATAGTAAATCGCGGGAGACGAGTTTACTTGTTCTGTTGTGCGAAGTGGTAAGGCGCAGGAAACAAGGGCTCTAAACGGGTGGGGAGTCGTGCGTTATCTATTGTCGACGGTACCCGATCTAGATTGAGTTTGAGAAGGAACAAAATATAATAATTGTAAAAATGCCCGACTACAGTGTTAATTAATTTTTCTGGCTGACTAATTTCATACTTTATATGATATACTTACGTAAACGCCGGATCTGGTTTTAAGTGTCTATTTGAAAAACTTTTCTAAAAATCGGGTCGAGCATTTTTATCTATTTCTGTATAAGTTTCCTCTTTTCTTCATTGGCCGTGTGTGGACGTTTTAAAGTTAAATACCCTGACGGCTAACTTTTAAAGCCAACTTTTCCATTATTTCTAGGTTTGAAATTATTGCTCTTAATTTATTATACGGGATTGTTGCTTACTTAAATGTATTCATTCCTGAGAACTCTTAAAATATTTCATCTCGAAAACTTTTTAACACCACTTCTGCATAGCTAACTATCTTGTAATCTTTGTTAGCGGTAGTTTTTTTTTGTGGAGGTTAATTTTAGTTTCTAAAATATTTTATAGCAGATTTCAAAATTTTAAATTAAATGTTCAGCATTTTTAATGAAGTTTATTAAAATAAAATTTATTTAACATTATCTAAATTTGATTTTGATTTATGTATATGTGATTTATAATATTAATATATTTTATTATTTTCTTTAGGAGCATTTGGCGAAGAAGATGAAAAACGTTTTTTAGTTACAGTAATTAAAGATTTGCTTGGACTATGCGAACAGAAAAAGGGCAAAGATAATAAAGCTATTATTGCATCAAATATAATGTATGTTGTCGGGCAATATCCAAGATTTTTGCGAGCCCATTGGAAATTTCTTAAGACGGTTGTCAATAAATTATTTGAATTTATGCATGAAACACATGAAGGTGTTCAGGATATGGCATGTGATACTTTTATTAAAATTGCTATTAAATGTCGTCGCCATTTTGTAACAATACAACAAAATGAAGTATGTACTTTTATTGATGAGATTTTGGGTACAATCAGTGCTATCATTTGTGACTTACAACCACAGCAGGTAAATACATTGCTTAGTGTGAATAGTGTAAATTTTTTTTTTACCGCTAATTAACGTAACATTTAGTAAATTGAAATAAGTTATTGGAAAACAGTTAAATATATATAAAACAAAAATATCTTTAAACTCTATTTTTTTCAAATGGAATTCTATATTTAAATATTTATGAAATTTTATTTAAAATTATAGGTGCATACTTTTTATGAAGCTGTCGGTTACATGATATCGGCACAAGTAGATCAAGTACAACAAGATAGTTTAATAGAACGCTATATGTTTTTACCAAATCAGGTTTGGGATGAAATAATTTCGCGTGCATCGAAAAATGTTGATTTTCTTAAAAATATGGCAGCAGTCAAACAATTAGGCAGTATACTTAAAACGAATGTGAGTGCTTGTAAAGCTTTAGGACATGCTTATGTTATACAATTAGGACGAATATATCTTGACATGTTAAATGTATACACTATAATGTCCGAGAATATAATACAAGCGATAACACTAAATGGAATTAATGTTAATAATCAACCGTTGATTAAGCATATGCACGTTGTAAAAAAAGAAACATTAACACTAATATCAGAATGGGTCCAACGTTCAAATGACAATCAAATGGTTTTGGAAAACTTTATTCCACCTTTATTGGATGCCGTACTTCTTGTTTATCAGGTATATAATAATTTATTTTAGGAAATGTATTAATAAAATATTTTAATTTTTATAACTTTAATAAAACTAATTAAGTAAATAATATTTATTTAATGATTTTAAACATTTAATTATTTGTTTCAGTATTTGATGTAAAAAATAATTTATATATTTTTGTTTTAGAAGAAATTTTATTATTTGAATTTTAATCAAAAAATTTTCCAACAAATAAAACTTAATTATGAAATATTATTTTAGCGTTGCAAAATTCCATCAGCTCGAGAACCTAAAGTCTTGAGTACTATAGCTGTTATCGTTAACAAATTGAGAGGCCACATCACAAATGAAATACCAAAAATATTTGATGCTGTTTTTGAATGTACATTGGATATGATAAATAAAAACTTTGAAGATTTTCCACAACATCGAATCAGTTTTTATGAACTTCTAACAGCAGTTAATGCTCATTGCTTCAAAGCATTTTTAAATATACCTCCTGCACAGTTTAAGCTCGTTTTTGATTCAGTTGTGTGGGCTTTTAAGCATACAATGCGTGATGTATCCGAAATGGGACTAGGAATTTTACATAAGGCAAGTAGAAGATTTTAATTAAAAAAGATCTAATTTATATTATTGTTTTTTTTTCTTTTATATTTTTAGATGTTAGTAAATCTAGAACAACATCCACAGGCAGCTCAGAGTTTTTATCAAACATATTTTACGGATATTTTAACACAAATTTTCTCTGTTGTGACTGATACATCGCATTCAGCCGGCCTCGCAATGCATGCTACTATTTTAGCTTATATGTTTGAACTGGTTGAAACCAACAAAATTACAGCAAATTTAGGTCCCATACCAGATAATACACATTATGTACAAGAATATGTTGCATCATTATTAAAGTCAGCATTTAGTCATCTGACAGATAATCAAATTAAAGTTTTTGTAACGGGACTTTTTAATTTAAATCGTAATGTGACCGCATTTAAAGAGCATTTAAGGGACTTTTTAATTCAAATACGGGTAAGTAATATTTATATATATATTAAAAAATTTAATTATTGTAAATCAACTATTCTTCTTATTTTAAATTAATCTAAAGTGTAGAAGTAAATTTTTATTTTAACTTTTTTAAATGATTATAGGAAGTAACAGGTGAGGATGATTCTGATTTATACTTGGAAGAGAGTGAAACAATACTACAACAGGAGCAAGCAAACAAACGCTTGATGCAACGAAACGTGCCTGGTATGCTTAATCCACATGAAATACCCGAAGATATGCAAGACGAGTAATGTTTATTAGATTGATTTTATTTTTTAAATGTACTCGAAAATAATAGGAAAACGTAAAATTCTTTGAACAAGGATACTGTATTATATTATATGAAAATGAAAAAAAAAAAAACAACATCTTAAGTATATCGTTCGTCACTTTATTATTTAAAATATTTGAATTATTAAACGCAAATCCAGTTTTTTATTTTTTAAATAATATTTATGAATGGATAGATTGAATGGAATTGTGTTTGTTATACCAGAGTAGTTAAAAATTTTAGCTATTAAAAATAATATTTGATTTATCGTTTTTCTTTTGTGTTATTTCTATGAAATTATACCTCATTTCAAAATTAATAATGCACTACTAATATTAAGAGTGCAGATTTGTGTAGTTTACTAAAATTTAAAATTGTTTTAAGATTTTAATATCTTACGAGACTAGTTTTACTTAATAGTAAGAAAAATCAGTATATCTATGTTTTATATTATTTGATTTAATCAATGTTTGCCAATACATCTAATAAAAACTTAAATTTTAAATTGGTAAATGTTAAAAATTATTGATATTGTTTCTCATAAAGATTGGAAACAATCAAAAATTCTTTAAAACACAAAAATCATTGTTATTGTCTAAATTTTGCAAATTATTCATGCATTTTTTAAGGGTAAATTATAATAAGTTTCTTAAAACGATTTTATACTTAAATAAAACTAGTTTAAATGATCGATATCGTTTTTAGCCATTGAAATAAGAATGGTAAGTAAATTCATGCCAAAATTAAAAACATTTAACTAAAAAAATGCCAGCTTTTTTCAAAAATCTATAAACAAAAAATGAGCTGATGTAAAATAATAAGTAATATTAATATGTTTAAAACATCTACAAGCGGAAAATTGCTGTTCTGGTATAAAATTTTTAATTCCAATACAACGTAGGTTGATTTTATTTAGACTATGGTTGTATAGATTATTATTTTGATTTTTTTTAAAAAAAAAATGGTAAGAACTATTTTGAACTAATTTTAATTTGTTGTGTATAAACATATGTGAGTAATTTGTGAAAAATTTAATGTTTGAAAATTCGCATCTGTTTTATGTGGAAGTATGTTTTATATATAATGTCTGAGATATTAAAAAATGAGAATCTTAAAAGCTAAAAAATAGCGTGTATTTCTTTTATAAATTAGTGTTTTTTTGTTTATCTAACTGGCATTATTTCGTAATTATAACTTAAATTCCTAGCGATGTCAGCTTTAATATTAATTTGATATCAATCAATTCAAAAACATTGGCTAGCACTGATCACTTTAATCTGTTATTTTCTTCAAAATATGATGTAGTATTTTTGATAACTAAATTAAAAAATCATTTCGACTTATAGACAGTATTAGTAAATATAGTTACGATTTTTATGGTTGTTTTTACAATTCATTTAAGAATTGACTTACAATTTTACTAATCAAAAATTTTTTGCAGTTAAAAAAATCTATCAATCTACTAAAATATACATTAAATTGATACTTCTTGTTTTTCCTAGTATGTGTTCAGGACCATTGTTAAAAAAGGTATAGCGAAAAGTTACCAAAGATTAAAGGAACAGAGAAGTGTAAACAAATACCATATAAAATAACTTTATTATTAAAAATTAATTATATACAGAAAAAGTTTTAGTACTAAGAAAGTATTCTTCGCTATTTTTTTGCCTTTTTAGGCAGTGATATTGATAAAACACTTGCTTTACTAAACTTTTGTTCCCTAATTTATAGGCTGGTTTTAATAAATTCCGAACAAAGGAAATTCTGAAAAAGGCCTCATGGAATAAAAATTATTAACACCTTAATTTTAGAGGAAAAATCATTTCCTTGAATAACTTATAACCTAAACAAAGTTGTTTTTAATTTTAATTTCATTTTTTTTTGTAATTAACAAAATAACAAATCTTTCGCAGTCTTAATTTTTTAGTTTTTAATATTCAAATATTTCAATTCAGTTGAGCCATCCTTCTTCAAGAAAATTTAGAAAATTGAATGAATTCCTCACCTGAGGAAGTTCAAAATGACCCACGAGTTGATCATTAATTATAGTTGCCCATACGTTAACTGAAAACTGCTGCTGACATCTGGAAGGTCTAATGGCATGAGGATATTCTTTAGCTCATACGTGCAGATTTCTGAAGTTTGTTATTCCGGTTCGGGTGAAAGTAGCCTCATCAGTCCACATAATTTTACCAGCAAAATCTGCATCGTTTCTGATTTGTCTCAAAATCCATAAGCAGAAAGTGGCACGGCTTCGAAAATCAGGCTCATTCAAATTTTGCATTCTGCGATAATGGTACTCATGTAGACCTTCACTTTTCAGTATTCGCAATACTGATGATTTTGAAATTCCTATGAGGGACACCTTGCATAATAAGAACTATGAATTTGGTTTTTTTTTTACTATAGTTTGGTTAGAAGAGTAGGTAAATTTTAAATAATTTAACTTAATGTCAACTTTTATCTCAAAATTTAAGAGATAAAGCTTTGATGCTGTTTAAGATATATTTGAATTTCATTTATAATAATTATAATAAGCAATTTTTTTACCCGGTTAATAGAAAATTTTTTATATATGTCAAATTGTGTATTGTGGATATTTTGAAAGTAAATTCATCATGAAAATGATACAGGAAAATATCAATTGATGTGTGACTGTCTTCACTTGAATAAAAGACATTTGATGAGTTTTAGTACTGTGATGAAATATGGCGGCAACTTTAATACGACATTTTAATTCTAAAATTATTCTAACAAATTAAGTGATTTAAAATTGATATAAGTGATAAAATTTGTGTGCATAAAGTCCCCTTTATTAATTTAAGAGCACAAAACTAACGACAAGCATTCAAACTGTAAATTGTAGGTAAGTACCAAGTACCATTAGTGCTGAAGTTTCACTTTTATGTGGCTTTTAAAGTTAAGACTTATTTTAACACACAATTCACTTCTTGCATAAATAGCTTCATATTATTTTGATTAGTGTTCTCCAACCAGCTTTTTATGACATTGTGCTCATACCGGAATTAATAATTTTGTGATTCAAATCAAATAATTGGCAAATTTTTTCCCAGACTGCACTGGATTAGTGACTAGAATGGATTGATTTTTTTGCAAAAATAAGCAATAAATTTTTAAAATTTATTTTAATAGTAAATTACTAAAATTTAAACCAAATAGCTTATTGGCAAGTATTTTAAAAAGTGATGACAAATATCTACAGAACAAAAAGCGGGTGATTATAAAAAAAGCTTAGAAAAAACGGTTCTTCCAAAAACATTTTGGTAAGCATTGGATATCGCTTGAAACTGGGATCAGTGAGAACTATTTATGATATCGAAAATCTGCTGTCACTTTTATATTTAACATTACTAAAATTGTGAAACTATATTTTAAATGGCTAACAATAAGTATATAAGTATACATATACATACAAATTTTTATTCACGGGTGAAGGGTAATTCCACTCTCAGATTTGATGCGTTGGAAACGGAATATACCGAAATCAAGAGTATCGAACAAAAGAAGAGGTGAACATTTTTGGTTTAACCTATTACATATCTCATAGTCTTGTAATATTCCTAGTATCATCATGAGAAACATTTTCGAAGCTTCCTTCCGGGAGCATAAAACATCCTTGCAATCAAATGTATTATTGAAGAGCCAAACTTCTTTTAGTGATTTTTGTGTTTTTAAACTATCAAGTTCTTCGATGCTTAAAGATTTCATATCACTAATTATAAACCCAGTAAGAAAATTATCAAAACTACTATATAAATCCATAGTAAAATTTGATAGTATTGGATTGAAAACTGTAAAGCTACTCGCAGGTAAACTAGTTCTAGCCTTCAATTCTTGGGCTGTAACTGCTAAAGAAAGTGCAGAAACTCCTTCTCCTAAAATGAAATTTTTTGAATTTTTTTATAATATTAGGATTTAAAAATAATTACCAATCAAATGTATTCTCGTGATATTTTCAGGTAAAATATGAAACAAAGCTTTTCCAAAGCTCTTATAAATGGTTAGAGAATCATACATCGAATTATTATATAAATCTTTCGTGTTGATGTACTGAAAATATTTAGAAAAATAATTAATTATTTTGGTAAATTTTTAAATAATTAATGAATGTTTTGTATTTATTGTAGAATGCTTTTAATTGTCGGTTTTCATTCTTTGCATTTTGCAAAATTTTGTAGTGAAAACGTTTTAAGGCACATAATACACGTTTTCTTGGCAGTAAATGAAACCAACCTTACATGTTTTTGTGCATTACGCTGAATTGATAAACTGTGAGCCAAAACCAAAGTTTGTATAGATAATTTTCTAAAGGCCGGAATTCACTATGTGCGGAATAAAATGATTCAGCTATATAAAATATATGGCTGAATCATTTGTGAGTAAGGGTTCAAGGGTTCATAGTTCAAATCTAATTGGGGTAAAAATTTTAATGTGTTAGAACTTATACCTAGGGTATTCACAGTAGAAAAGTTTAAAAAAACTTTTCAGGGTAGTAAAAGAAATTTTGCCTGAAAAGGTGAAATTGCATTGGTTTTTTTGGATCTTTATATAGAGGTAAGTAAATTTTACAGAAATTCTATATTGGAATATTTTTCAGGACTTAATTTGAAATGACGAAGTACAAAAAAACTTTCAATTTTTTAAATTTCAACAAAATAATAAGATATTTTTATTTCATCAATCAATGAAAAAGCGTCCAATATTTTGCATTGTCAGATTCAGTAAAATATTCGGAACATGTTATATAGTAGTGTTAATGGATAAAATATAAATTCCTTTCTTGGTTTCATTTCAGAGTCATTTGCCTGAATAAGAAAAAAAATATAATTTTTTCATACATATTGACATTTTCCAATAGTTGATAAAGCGCTAACATAGTCATTGAACTCCCCTCCTAGGGTTGAATCAATTTCATTGCCTGGTATAAATATTATAAAATCTCGTTGACTACACTTTTTTAGATTTTCCTTGAAGCTTATCCAAGATATTTGACTTCCTGTTCCTAAATTTGTTATATTAAGCTTACTTAACTCATCTTCCGTAAGATTTATTTGTTGAAAACCTAAAAATAATGTTTTAATACTTTTCAAAATAAAATCTATAATAAATGTTTTAAGTTCACCTTCTTTTACAAATTTTGTAAGATCAGTTTTTAATTTATTCACAAAAATATCTGCTTTACTTTCATTATAAATGGAATAATTTACTATAATATCCTCCTTACGAACCAACTTTGTAAACTCAAAAACACCTAAGCTTCTAACATTACCAAAATTCAAACATTCACTACCATTCAATCTACAAATTTCATAACTTGCCAGCTCATTTCTCCGTACCATCATAAGCAAATTAGATGTTTTTCGGGCATAATTTATAGTATTATTATCGTCTGTGCGATTCACAAACAGCCATACTTTGAGCTGTTCCATTGATTGTAGAGTTTTCAATTCGCTATCACTTATTAGCGCTTTATCCCCAATTATAAATTCAGTTAAAAATATATTTGAGAAATTGTAATCGCTTGTAAGAAAGTTTAATAAAACAGGATTGAAAACTGTTAGAATTACTCTACTTTTAGGGTTTTTAAGCGTTAAATTATTTCCTACGTTAGCTAAGGTAAGGCCAGAAACTCCTTCTCCTGCAAAATAATTTTCGGATGATCTTAAAATAAAAGTATTACTTTCTAATTACCAATCAAATAAAATCCATCTATTTCAGCAGGCAAAATATCACTTAACTTTTCTCCAAATCCCTTATAAATCTTTAAAGCAACATATGTAGAGTCATTGTAGAGATTGGCTGTATCTATGTACTAAATTAATAAATAAAATTTATGTAAATAGTATCTAAACTCAAACTGTATTGTAATAAAATCAAACAAAAAGGCAGATTAAATGGGAAAAATCAAAGAAAAAAAAGATCATTGCTACCAATTTACAAAAGATCTATCTTCATAAGGAATAAAACGTGGTTCAAAATTCGTTTTGCAGTCATATAAAAAACTGAATTTCCCATTGAATTAGTCTTCTTCAGCTCTTCAATGTAATAATACATTTTTTGTAGTAAAATTTCGTAAAACTCAAATGCTTCTAATATTATGACAAGATATTTTTATAGCACTTGATATTAGTTTCTTTCCAACCATATTGCTTCACTCGTTTCTAGGTACTCGAATATGATTTGTTTTGACTTTTTGTCAGTCGTGACAAATGCTTAGTGCAACTAAATGAAGCCATCAAAGAAATTTTTTATATCCTGGGATATCAGGTAGGTCTGGTTTGTAGGTAAACATTGACAACACATAAAATCGCTTGTTTAAAGAAGCGAACGAATTAGATGTGAACATCAGCTTCCTGAAATTGTTGATTATGCAAAGAGACTCACTTATACATCCCATTACTAAATAATTTTAGCATTACCATTTGTCGCTATTTATTAGGCTGCAGATGGTGAGTTGTATGTAAGAACGATAACAATTATTTACATGGAACATGTTTAAATGTGTTACACCTTTTTTTCTTTTTTTTTTTAAGTGGTTCATAACGAGAGGGTGGCGTAAGGATTACTGCGGTCCGATAAATTTAACTTCGAATTTTTTTCTCTGCTACCAAATTATCAAATATTTTGAAATTTACTTACGTATTGCGATCCTGATAGGCTACTGAGTGATTCTATATACTTGTTTTCCCATAAGTGTCCTTTACTTTGTAAAGTCGATATCTTTTTGATACTTGGTACTATTATTGTAGTGAAATTTGGACGGCTATTTTTGAGCTCATCTTCGAAATCCTTCCAATTCATTATTCTATTTGTTCTAATATTTGTAATTGAAACTTTATCCAAATCATCGTCAGTGACTTCTTTTGCTGGGAAACCTATATTTAATAGTTCAAAAAAATTACTTAAGGAAATTTTAATTATCAAAGTATATAAGTTACCCTCATTTATAAATTGATTTATATATTTAGTTCGATTTCTATAAAAAATGTCAGAATCTTTATCTTCGTCAGCATAAAAATCTGTAGCACTTGTAGATTGCAGTTTTTTAACTTGAAATACATAATTTGTATTTAGAGGTTGTAATGAGCACTTATTGTCATTAACTCTACAAATTTTATAGTTTTTTAATTTTTGCTTTAATGTCATTGCGTAAATTGTAAATGCTTTACGATAAGAACATAAAGTGTCCATACAGTCCAAAGTACTCTCAAATATCCAAACTCTTTCTATTAGGTGCATTGCTTGTAATATATTCAGTTCTGTCGTGCTTAGTAATTGTGCATTAGTAAATATGAAAGTAGCGTCAAGTGTTTGAATATGATTATAATCGTTGGTATGAAATTCTAGTAATAACGGATTAAAAGCATCTAAAAAAATAAACGGTATATGCTCCTTTACTATTATTTTGTTTGTTAAAGCAACCAAAGTGAGAGCTGAAACTCCTTCTCCTGTGAAAAAATTTTTTTTATTCAAAATTATCAAACAGCTTCTACTTGGACTTTACCGAATAAATAAAAATCTGTTATATTATCTGGTAATGCCTCACCAAGGTGCTCTGCTAGATTTTTGTATATTGTCAGAGCTTTATACATGGAGTCATTGTAAAGATTTGATGCATCGATGTACTAAAATTGACAAAAAAAATTCAATAATTAAAAATTAATTTGTTGAAAAAAAATTAACTGTTAGTAAGTCAGTGAACTGAAATACTTTGTTAAGCTTGTTAAAGTGTCTGAAGTAGTTAAGTATCTAAAATCTTAATAAGAGACAACACATTGTAAATTCCAATTTTATTGTAACTTATATTTTGCATAAATCTTTTGAAAAAATTACAGATCTCATTCGACAAAGCCTAAGTTAGGAAATTTGTAGATATTGGTTTGAATTACACTGAATTATATTTGGAAAAGAGCTAGCAAAACTAAACAATTTTATTTAAACTAAGCGTAGTCGTAATTTTTTAACGAAAAAATGAAATATTTCGCTTTTTCAATATTTTACCATTATTTTATAAATATTTAATATTTTTGGGCTTACAAAATTATTCAGTTAATACTTACATAATGATTTCTTATGAAGGGATTCAGTCTTGATATGATATATTTATTTTCCGAAATATTTCCAATACTTTGTAAAGTCGATAATAATTTAATCCCTGGCATGATTATAAGAAATGACTGAGCAACATAGTTTTCAACTTCCATTTTGAATTCAGTCCAATTAAGTACATTATGCGTTTTAAGATTTGTTATCAAAATTTCGGCTAAATCTTCTTCCGAAAGAGAAGAATGTGGATAACCTAAGTTGAAGATCAAAATAAAATGTTAGAATTTAAAGTTTTAGAAATTGACAAATTTAACCGTCTTTTTTAAATGAATCAACGTCCTTTTCAAGCTTGCGGATTGATTCATCTGAGGTACCTTGCAGATCTCCAAAACATTGTATGAACAAAAGGAGAAAGGATATTTTCCTCATAAAATCACAATATTGTAAAATAATCATTCTGTAAAAGAAAATAAAATAAAAATTGAGCTAATGCAGGAAAAATGTGTATATCAGAATTGCGTTTGACTTTTAGCATAAAAAATATTGACCACTGTCTTGTTTTGCTTTATTTTAAAAATCAAAGACAAGTTAGACTAAGACTAATACTAAGAGTAGTTTCACAAATCTTGTAAAATAATCATGTATGTGTTAAAAAAACATTCCCAGTGGGTAAGTCGAAACATATTTAAAACAAATATTGTTTTGCATGAATATCAAAATTTCAGTAATAGAGTGAGCGCAGAAAAAAACTTGTGGAAAATGTTTAAAAGAGACATAGTAATAGCATTAAAATACCAAAAATGTTTTCCGATATTTCATTCGAGCTGCTTTAGATATTAATGGCAAAATATTACGTCATTACAAACTTTTCACTAACATCTGTAGTTATGATCTTTAAATTTGAGATTGACCAGAAAAATGTTTGAAGGCTTAGTTTTCTATCAAAATACAGTGTTGGAATGACACATGAACTAAGCAAAACCAATTTGACCAATATAATTTTTATATGTTCTTTACTTCCTGCTCGTCAAAAGATGGATTCATGTTTAGACCATTTGCTGACTTCAAACTAAAAATTGATATATTAGAAAAATATGGTTAGGAAAACCGTCAATATTGGTTTGGGAAAATTCACTATCTACGTTCAAAGCTGATGTGCACCAGAAGAAGATTATGTTGTATAACTAGAGAAACCGCATGGGTACTGAAATAAAGTGGAAAAGTTATTTTTTGGAAAAGCATATTTTTAACAGAGAAATTCCACGTAAAATTCCATTTTTGGACAGAAAAAGAGGGTTCAATTCTGCAATTTGTGACAAGAAAAACTGCACACAATATTGTTGACAAGGTTCCGGGTGCTCTATTTCAGCTTCCATGGATAATTTTCAGACTTTCTTTTTAGTTCGCTATAAAATATTCTTGATTATAATGCGTACTTAAATATCAGGTAGAAAAAATGGCAGTACACTACTTTGGTTCTTAGAACGTTGAACGTTTGTTTAAAAAAAAAATGAAAGAAATTTCGCTGAAATCTAATATCTAATTAATTTTTTTTTTGATATTTGATGAAATAAAATTCATTAAACTTAAAATTTATAATTACCTTCGATAATAACTTAAGGAAGTAAAGTTTTCAAAATCACTTTGATGTTTTCACTTTGAACAAACCGTTTTTCTTTGAACATTACTTCAATTTGAGTATCCTTTTATTTGTTTCGATATAAAGAAAAAGCTTTTCTAATTAATTAGCATAAATGAGAGAGTAACATGTTTACAATTCATTTTTATCTTATTTCAAAATATTTTTTTACCTAAAAATTTTTTTTACTGCAGAAAAATAATAGAATTAATAATTTATGTTTAAATGCGATGTTAGATAAAATGCTTATAAATGCATTTGAAGTACCTTTCATATACAAATTTTGAACAAAATTCATAGAAATTTCGGCAAAAACAATTCTATTTTAGAAATTGAATGGCGTTGTTAAGCCAAAAAATACTTAAATAATATTCATATTGATAAATTAATTAAAAATGATGATGAAATATTTCAAAATACTTTTGTGATGATTTTTTGTATTGTGAAATGAATTCAATTAAGCTTCTTTTCGTATAAGTTTGTTTGCGAACTTTTTATTTTTTAAAATAATACAAAAAAAATATAGTTTGTAATTAAAATTATTTTTAAATGGCTTGAAAAACGAAAAATATTTATTACCCTACAGCTTTCTGTAATTATATTTTAAATTTGTAAATTTACATCTGGACCATGGAGCTAAGAAAACCGTATTTAAGGAATACACGTCCACAGATTTGTTTTAAAATTATTAAATTTTATTGGTTATCTAAGATATGTAACTAAAATTTTTGTAAAAATTTTCTGATCCTACAAATGTATACATGTTTTCGTTAAAATTGAACTAAGGAATAAGAGGTTACGTGAACTAAGCTCCTTTTACTATATTTCCAGTTATTTGCACAGAAAAACTTTTTATTTTTTGAAAAGAAAATTTAGTAGGTATTTTAGTAGGGTAAGATAAAAACCAAGGTAGTACTTATCTAATTGCTTTGTTCTCATGAAAAATTTTAAACGAAATTGGTTATTTGAAGTTTGCTAAATTGAAAGCAAGAAAAACCTATAAGAGCCAGAGTAAAGGAATATCAAGTATATTATATATATATTATATATGGACATATATATATATAAATATTTACGATTAGGTAGAGGAGGTATTCATAGTAAGATGATCGAAGGCTCGATTCCTCCCTAGGGAAATTTATAATTTAAAAAAAAATTATTTAAAAAATATAATTAAAAGTATGGAGGTTGTCTTTCACTATAATTTGTAATTTTGTATATGACTTAACATTCTTCTTTAACTTTTCAAAGAAAAGAGGGATAGTTTAGGTGTGCTGCTTAATAGAAACAGTTAAGTGAAGGTTGTTATATAAAGGCAGTGGCAGATTTACTCATTTTCCAAATGTAGGCTATTGAATTTTTGCCGCTCTTACCTTTACAGTTGTCAGTTCCTAGATTATTTTCTATATATAAAGGTGGGTAATATATAATACTAACACAATAATATACACTCGGTAAACGTAATTAAAAAAATTTTATTTTGCATATGGAATTCAATTAAGTTACAACCCTTTTTTTCGTGATTTCTTGTTAGCAAAGTCATCGATGATATCGTCGTAAATAATTTTGTTCATTAATTCTGACTCTATGCATAAAAGAGCTAAAGTGTTTAATTTTTCTTGACATAAGTCGATTGCAGATAATTTTTGATCCTTTTTAGACATGAAAAGTTTTTCTCAACGGAACAATTCGTCGCTGGAGTATATAATCCCATACCAAGAGCTATTTCCACGTTAGGATAGACGTTTTGTAAACCCCGTTTTCGTAGAAATGAAGACAGACTTTCTCATGATTCAGATTTTGGTTCTACCAAAATTTTTTTCGAAGAAATGTAGCTTTGAAAATGTGTGCATTCTTGATTATGTATTTCTCTAAATCATTAGAACACATTTTACCAGTGAAATAGCTTTGCTTGTAAGGGTTGATGATGGCATTTCACTTATTTTCGTCAGAAATAAAATGTCATTAATTTAAGTTTAATTATAATAATAATATTTTCATTATATAAAAACAAAGTAACTATCAAGAAAATCCAGCTAAAAGTGTCTAACAGTGTCGTATATAAAAGTAGTTATGGCAAGGAGAGAGTCAGTTAAGTCTAGAGTTTTAAATTAATAATGTTTGATGATCTGAACTGCTTAGTAGGAAACAAAATATACAACCTAGTATTTAATGTGCAATGGAAAGAAAAAGGAAAAAGCCATCGGAAATATATCTTGCAGATTTCTTTCTGCATATCGTATCATAGAAACTTTTCTGATTTTTGTAAGACAGTAAAAACAAAATCGGTCCCCAAATTTGCTGCCCTAGGCTCCAGCTTACTCAGCCTGCTGGTAAATCCGCCACTGTATAAGGGTAGCAATAAACCACACACACTATACAAAGTATAGGAAAAAGAAAAAAGGTCATCAACACGCTGTAATGATGTATGTACTACCATTTGTTCCATATATGTATAAAGAAAGTGTTTATACTGGATCCTAGTATATTTTGATTAGTACATATTTCATCTTTCGAAATTTTGATTATCTTTGTTGTTGTGAAAAAATGTTAAATGTTAAATGTTAACCAACTTCCACAATTAATGACTACTATAATAATTCTTGAAAGAGAGGCTCCGAAAAATTACTCGAAATTTCTCCTGTTATGTCTGGTAAATTGAGCAAAGCTATTTCATTGTCTATTCATTGTCATTTCATTGAATTAAAACTTATATCTTTCTATAATTTCAAAACTTGACCCGTTTTAAGTGATAACAAAATACTTCAATTCTTAATTGATTCTAATCCTTCAAAATAATTATTCAAACATGAACTTTATCATTTTTTAAAGGTTAATTTTAATTTTGAAAAATTATAAAAATTTATATAAAAAAATTATTGATAAAAACTCAAATGAATGTCTTTCACCTCGATCTCCTATTGTATTTTTCTTACCAAATAAAATTTAATTTAGCTAAATTTATATTTTATAAACATTTTCGCTCAACATCTGCTTAGCAACTTTCTTGTAGCCAAGTACAGAATTAATTACTTTTCGAATCATCGACCTGTTTGAATAAAATTTTTTTGTAAGAGGTTTTATGTTTTTTTCTCAAAATTTAAACTTTTTATTTTTTTTATATAGCTTAAAAAAATAACATGTAAGAAAAACTTAAAAAATAGACTTTTATCTATAACCATTTCATAGATTGTATCACAAAAAATTTCAGATTTTAGACATTTATCCAAGTAGCTTATGATTTTTCAATTCAGATTTCAATATTTCATCTCAAAGTAGATGAGAATTCAGTTCCAAGACTCATTAAAAGTTACTTATGTTGGCCAAATTTAAAGAAAATCCCATCAAAAATTGAACACTACAGAACAAAAAGAAAGATAAATAAAAGTCTATAAAAACACGGCAATCGTTTGATTTACCTTCTACTGTTTTGGCGATTTCCATATAGCTCTATTCTCTAAGTCTTAAGGTTAAAAATAAAAGCTCTTTATTCAAAAAAAATAAACTCTAAAACTCTCTAAAAGAACAAAATTCCACCCAGGAAAAAGAGTTGAATTTAAAGCTCAAAGCATGTGCTGTTCTAATAGTCCTTACAATTTCCTTATGCCGTCAAAAATGGGATATACGGATAAAGATAAAGTACATCCAGTACAATCATCAGTAACATCCGGCAAATGAGTCTCGGAATCAAATTTTATAGCTCGACATCCCGAATCTGCACAAGCCATATAACTTTTTCCACACTTTATACACATATCCTTCGAAAAATTAAAATTAAATTTATAACTATGATTAAAATGTACTTATATCATCAATCAAGGCTACAACTTCTTTTATACTATCTAAACTTTTATAAGTAAACTAATTATGTCTTTTAAATAAGGAGCAGGATTTGATTTAACCATATGCTCTGCTCTTTTTTTTTTATATGAATCAAAGTGTGGCAAATTTTGAAAAAATTAAAAATAAAACATGAAATTTTATTGTAAAGAATATCTTTTGAAAACAGGATTAATCCTGATCTTTTTCTAGTTTCGGATAATTTATTTCGTTATTTTTATGATTTTGTGAATGGGGCAATGATTTCAACAAAAATTTTCGATTTGATTATTTTGATAGTTTTTTTACTAAAATTAGAGGTTATTCCTAGTTTATCAATTTTCCGTGGTTTTGGTTTGTGGTTTAGCATTTTGTGTCATTATGGCGTTTCCCTTTTCTAGTTTTAACTATTAACCCAGGGGCTGGACTGCTGTTGGGGCCTTTTTCATTTTCAAGATACTTTTTATACATCCACTTGAATTCAAATGCAATTTTGAACACTTGTAGATTTTTTCAAATATGAATTCATTAGTTAAATTTAATTAATTAATTTTAGTTTTATATGGGAGAAAAGAATTCAGAAAAACTTCAGATTCTTCAGGCTCAGATTCTTTTTCAAATTCAGAATAACGATTTCCTTTGTAGGTTCTTTTCAGAAACAATGACAAAATTGGTAGATATTCTATTAAAGATAATAATTTATAAATATAACAGGGTTTCAGGTTGATTATATATGTAAATATTTATTTAATAAAACAATAATAAAAATGATTTATTTTTTATTGAAAATACAATAAAATGATACAATTAACTTTAATTAAACAATAGTTTGCATCTTACTACTTGAAAGTGGTTTTAATTTTAATTTTCCATTTAAGCTTTGCAATTTAGCCGTTCAAGAATTGCAAAAATTGTGTGGAAAGTTAATTTGTGCATTAAGCATTTTCGGTGTGAAAATTCTTAAGCATTTTATCTGGATTATTCTTGTTTATATTATCAACTGTCGCCTCATTTCTCATCAAATGCATTTTAGTAAATTTAAACGTGCCTATATTATAGGAAGCATTATGTCCTTGTGGTACACACGTGTTATTATACATCTTACAAACTTCATAGTTTTTCAATTGCCTTAAATGTACTAATGCACGCATTGTCGACGTCTTATGATAGCAACATAATAAATCCTCACAGTCTGTAATATTAGTAAGAACCCAAATACTGGTCCTTGCCTGAATAGTTTGTAGTTGATATATAGCGTTATTACTTAATGGCTTTACGGCTCCAAATATAATCTCAATTTCACGAGATTTGAGTTCCCTATAAACCTTTGTAAGAAAGTCAAATGTTAAAGGATTAAAGCCAGTCAAATGAACTAAATGTTTTGATGCATCCAATGTATTTGCTAAAGTAGCTAATGCCGGAAAAGATACTCCTTCTCCTGAGAAAATAAAATACTTTATTTAATATGAACAAATATTTTTTAAATAATGATTACCATATAGCTCTAAATAAAATATAGAGGATGGGATAATTTTAGACAAAGCTTGCCCAAAACTTTCGTAAATTCTCAAAGCATAATGTACGGAATTTTTGTATAGATCTGTTGTGTCAATGTACTGCAAGTGTGAAGAAAGTTTATTATAAATTATTTATGATTTTTGTATATGTTTTGAATATATCTTTTTTGTGGAATATTTTTTCTCGATATAGTATAGCCGTTTCGGTAATAAAAATGAAGACATACGTAGACGGCTAGATTGAGCTGGCATTTGCATAGATGGCTAAAGATGAAAAGTGGTAGTTTGCCAAGGTAATTTTTGTTATTCTGGTATACCAAAAATTTTGTTTTTCATTGGAAAGAATCTGACAAGGAAGACTATTGTAAGAAGTTAAACTAGTTAAACTACTTCATTGAGGAAAAAATATTATAGTTATGATTTTTTAGCAAAAAATCTGCCGAGTATTGACACTGAGCTAAACTTATGCGGTTAAAGGTAAAATAACAAAAACGGCGATTTCAATAGAAACTTTTATGAAATTGTCAAGAAAAGAATTGAATATTTCTTTTTAGTTGTAATAAATTATATATATTATATTATAAATTATTATACATCCACTTGAGTTCAAATGCAATTTTGAACACTTGTAGATTTTTTCAAATATGAATTCATTAGTTAAATTTAATTAATTAATTTTAGTTTTATATGGGAGAAAAGAATTCAGAAAAACTTCAGATTCTTCAGGCTCAGATTCCTTGTCAAATTCAGAATAAAGATTTCCTTTTTAGGTTCTTTTCAGAAAAAATGACAAAATTGGTAGATATTCTATTAAAGATAATAATTTATAAATATAACAGGGTTTCAGGTTGATTATATATGTAAATATTTATTTAATAAAACAATAATAAAAATGATTTATTTTTTATTGAAAATACAATGAAATCATACAATTAACTTTAATTAAACAATAGTTTGCATCTTACTACTTGAAAGTGGTTTTAATTTTAATTTTCCATTTAAGCTTTGTAATTTAGCCGTTCAAGAATTGCAAAAATTGTGTGGAAAGTTAATTTGTGCATTAAGCATTTTCGGTGTGAAAATTCTTAAGCATTTTATCTGGATTATTCTTGTTTATATTATCAACTGTCGCCTCATTTCTCATCAAATGAATTTTAGTAAATTTAAACATGCCTATATTATAGGAAGCATTATGTCCTTGTGGTACACACGTGTTATTATACATCTTACAAACTTCATAGTTTTTCAATTGCCTTAAATGTACTAATGCACGCATTGTCGACGTCTTATGATAGCAACATAATAAATCCTCACAGTCTGTAATATTAGTAAGAACCCAAATACTGGTCCTTGCCTGAATAGTTTGTAGTTGATATATAGCGTTATTACTTAATGGCTTTACGGCTCCAAATATAATCTCAATTTCACGAGGTTTAAGTTCCCTATAAACCTTTGTAAGAAAGTCAAATGTTAAAGGATTAAAGCCAGTCAAATGGACTAAATGTTTTGATGCATCCAATGTATTTGCTAAAGTAGCTAATGCCGGAAAAGATACTCCTTCTCCTGAGAAAATAAAATACTTTATTTAATATGAACAAATATTTTTTAAATAATGGTTACCATATAGCTCTAAATAAAATATAGAGGATGGGATAATTTTAGACAAAGCTTGCCCAAAACTTTCGTAAATTCTCAAAGCATAATGTACGGAATTTTTGTATAGGTCTGTTGTGTCAATGTACTGCAAGTGTGAAGAAAGTTTATTATAAATTATTTATGATTTTTGTATATGTTTTGAATACATCTTTTTTGTGGAATATAGTAGTATATAGTAGCCGTTTCGGTAATAAAAATGAAAACATACGTAGACGGCTAGATTGAGCTGGCATTTGCATAGATGGCTAAAGATGAAAAGTGGTAGTTTGCCAAGGTAATTTTTGTTATTCTGGTATACCAAAAATTTTGTTTTTCATTGGAAAGAATCTGACAAGGAAGACTATTGTAAGAAGTTAAACTAGTTAAACTACTTCATTGAGGAAAAAATATTATAGTTATGATTTTTTAGCAAAAAATCTGCCGAGTATTGACACTGAGCTAAACTTATGCGGTTAAAGGTAAAATGACGAAAACGGCGATTTCAATAGAAACTTTTATGAAATTGTCAAGAAAAGAATTGAATATTTCTTTTTAGTTGTAATAAATTTCTCTGTGAAAGAGAAAAATATTATTTAAATTTAAAGTTATTCAGTTTTCTAGATTTATCTGTATACAGTCGTACTTTCTTAATTACTTATTTGTTAAAAATGGCAATAGTTCGAAAAGGACTGGATTGGTAATCGTTTTTTGCCATATCTTCAGATGTTGTTTTAATTGATGTCATTATAAACAAGCGAATGGTGGTGTACGCTAGCTCGCTGATCGAATATTAAGCATTAGTACAACCAGCGCAATACTATCATGGATCTTTTTCGATCAAACCTCAAGTTATGTAGTTCTTTGAAAAGTATTGCATAGTATAACATGAATTTATTACTTACATATTGACATTTATATGGATGTTTTAATAACTTTATGTAGTCATTAGTTGTTAAATAGTTTGTGTATTTCAAAGTCGATACACTCTTGATGCCTGGTATGATTAATGTGCCATAAATTGAACCACAATTTTGTAATTCTTTTCTAAAGTCGGTCCATTCAATCATTTTGCCATTATTTATATCCTGAATGACGAGATTAACTAAATCATTTTCGGTTAGATTCAGTGTTGAAAAATCTATAATTAATATTTGATTAGTATTAAAAAACTTTTTTTAAATAACTTATCCTATAAATAATGTGGTATTTTAATATTTTTAACATTACTTCACTTTAAACAACTTTTAGCGGTAAAAAACCAGAAAAATCCTCAGTATAGTTGTTATAGAAAGCATACCCCACCCTCCCCTTAACTATCTAATAAAAAAAACCCATTACTTATAGGAATTCCTAATACTTACTGCTGTGTATAAATTTTTCAGCTGCTTCCTGTGATTCTAATTCGTATAGATCAGCGCTTCTGTTAGTAGTTATATTATATTTATGACTGAATTTCATTATTCTTTTCGTAAAATTAAATACACCACTTTCATAAAAGCTGATATTATTGGAGCAATAATTATAAGCAACATCACAAATTTTATAAATTTTGGTTGGATTTTTAAAAATCATCATATACATGGAGGACGTCCTTTTAATATAGCAAAAAATGCCCCCACAACCTATGATATTGGAAAATAGCCAAATACGTTGTTCTGGTTTTGGTATTATAAATTTTTTAAATTCTTCTTTCAATATCCTTACGTCACCAATTATAAATTCGGTAAAGAAATTTTTAATGTTTTTATAATCATTTCTAAAATTATCTAATAATATTGGATTAAAGATAGTCAATTTAGAAATATTAGAACTTTTAGATTTCAAATTCTTTGCGGTAACAGCTAAGGCAAGAGCAGAAACTCCTTCACCTACAAATAAATTTGAATTGATATAATTATGTCTCAGTTTTTCTTTAGTTCAATACCGATTAAATGAATCCTGTTCATGCCTTCGGGAAAAATTTCTCCTAACTTGTCTCCAAAACTCTTGTACATAGTTAAAGCATTATATATGGAATTGTTGTAAAGATACATTGTTTCTATATACTGTAAATATAAAGATTAGTATGGTCAATGTGTTTGTTAGTTTTTTGTTTTTTACATATTTAATTTTAAATTTTCGAAGTTAAATTGCTTGAATATCTTAACTTAAAATGCTATTAGTGAAAAGTTAATGCAACCAGAGCTCCTTAAAGCTAAGACTTTACATATTAAAGGTTTTTCCCTTTAGACTTTTTTATGAACTCAAAAAAAGTGATTCGATTAATTTGATTGAACAGTGTACATCTTTTTCAACTTCTCGAAAATACCTAAGTCATTTTTTCTTATTCAGATGGATTTCATTTAAATAATTTTTTAATCTGGATGGTTTTCGGTTTACCGAAAATAAGCCATATTGAGGTGAATGATTTGGGATAAATCTTAATTTTATATAATCCGCACTATACTTTTGCTTCTTAAATTCCACCAGTCGGCATAAGAGGGTATTACCGTCCACTTTGGAAAAGACTGGTTTAGTTCATAACTTTAACATAATTTTGCATTAAACTCCGTTCAAAAGTTTTGGTAATTAAAAGAATTTCTTAAACCTGCGATGTTTTGTTCGTTTTCAGTTGAAATTCTGTTAATAGCTTTCAGCCTTTTTGGCAAAATAGCTTGCAACTAAGCTTGGAGGACCGTTTTTTGAAACTATTTAAAACTTTTTGAACTTTGAAGTGGTCTGAAATAAAAAATAAAATACTCCAATAGTAATAATATGTCAATTCTGACACATGAAATTTGTGAGATTTTTTAGGATCATATAGAGTAGTCAGCAAAAGATATGCACATGTATTACAAGCCTTTATAGATAAAAAATTTACACTACAATTCTGCTTTTTACTTACATATTGGCATCGGGATGAATTTTTTAGTAAATTTATGTAGTCATTACTTGGTATGATTTTACGGTTTTGTAGTGTTGACAAAATTTCTATCCCTGGTATGATTATTGTAAATGATTTTTGCATACATTTATTGAATTCTTCTCTAAGCTTTGTCCACTTCGTTTTTTGGTTTGTATTAAGATTTGTAATAATAAGTTTATTTAAATCCTTTCCATTTAGAATACGATTTGGAAGGCCTAAAATCAATGTTTCAATAATAATATTTATAAAAAATTATACTAAGCTTACTATCATTTTTTAGTTCTTTTAAAGCTTTTATAGATTGATCTTTGAACATTTCCATATTTTCCCTGGATGAAATTTTTGTAAACTGATAAATACCTCCATAACTAGAAAAATCGAATGACGAAGTCAAACATTCATTGCCGTAAACTTTACAAATTTGAAAGTTTTTTAGTTTTTCAAGTGTAATCATTGCTTTCATGGTAGAAGTTTTTTGATACGAACATAAATTTTCTTTACAATCTAACGTATTTATGAAAAACCAAACTCTTTGTACTAAATTTTGTGTATATAGACTTTTAAATTCTGTTTCACTTAATGATTCGACTGCTCCGATGATAAATTCAGCGGAAGCTAATTTAATATTATCATAATCATTTGTAAGAAAATCGAATAGTAAGGGGTTGAAGGCAGTTAATGATACATAAAGTGCACGTTTTTTTAATTCTTTGGCTACAGCAGCTAAAAATGGAGCCGCAACGCCTTCCACTATAATCAAATAAATTCATTGTAAAATAATGTTATTATCTTTACATCTAAAGTTATCCTTACACACAATATGGATTGATGATATATTTTTTGGCATAATATCAATTAACTTTTCCTTAAAATTTTTATAGATCCTTAAAGCATCGAATAGAGAATTATTGTAAAGATTTGTGAGATCTATATACTAAAATAAAAGAAATTCAATTAATAAGCAGGATCATTTAAAAACAAAATAAATAAATAAAAATTATTTGTAAAATGATTAATAAGCAATGTCGTAAAGTAACACAAATTTGAAAACGTCCATGTTTGGTCCATTCCTATAATTCCAGAAAATATGTCCTTTCAAATTAAGAGATTGCTATTTCCAAATCTTTTCGTCTGAGCAATCAGAATCAGCAAATCTCAAGATCAAAATTTAGTATTGTGTGGTCTATCTGGGCACAAACTATATCTAAAAATTAAGAATTACATTTGCTACCCACAATCATTATGAACTTTTAAGGTGGCTATAGACTACAACTAAAAGTGGACAACTTTTGCTTCCTTTTCCATATAAAAACCTGTTTTCTGGGACTTTTCGGGTGGATATTAAACATGTTTGATATTTTTCTGATTTTTAAATGCTCTGCACTAACACGCTCACAGATAAGTTTTTAATATTGTCCTGTTAACATTTTTCTGTGTCAAGTAAAAAATATTTATGTTATATTATATTCTATGCGGCTAAGTGTTGTTTAGTATAAAAAGTTAACATTAAAAACATTTAACCTTTATATCCAGCGCTAAAGCAAAAACTTAGTGAAGAAAAATTAAAATGCGAACGTTTTAATAAAAGCAGGGGGAATTCAAAAAATATTAATGATAAAAATATCGATAATAGTATAAATATACAAATATAAAAAGGAAACTTAATTAATTAGAAAAAATAAAACTAAATTTGCTTATCATTTAACCTGGAAAAAAACTTTGCAGTACAAGCCCACACATAGTGCAATCCCACCTTTTGATATATCATATGGCAGAGACCGATGTGCACTACTCGAAGAAAAATTGAAAAATAAATTTATCTGTGAGTGTGTTAGTGCAGAGCATGTAAAAATCAGAAAAATATCAAACATGTTTAGTATCTACCCGAAAAGTCCCAGAAAACAGGTTTTTATATGGAGAAGGAAGCAAAAGTTGTCCACTTTTAGTTGTAGTCTATAGCCACCTTTAAGAATATTAGAAATTTGCTCTTTCTCATTTTTTCTTGTTTCGAACAGGAGTAGACACTTGATAGTCGCATTTCCTCTTCTCAAAAACAGGAGGAATAGACGTCGTTAATAAATTTGTATCCCTTTTTCGCAATAATTGTCTAATAACTTTCTCCTACGGAAGAAGGTAAAATTCTCACATAGAATCTTTACGCTCTGTACCCTTGTTTCAATTTATGTTAAAAATTTTTAAAATAATACTTTTAAAGCTTTGAAACAGAGATGAGTGGCTTTAGTATTTTTAATTCATAGATTTGTTCCGGAAATTTGATTGCTTCTATTGGCCATTTCCACACGGGAAAACATATTACCAAAATAAACTGGTTTTTTTTCGGTAATAGAATGGTTTTTTTTCGAACAAATTTTTGTGTCCACACGGGTAAATAAGTTTCCTCTGAAATATTTCATGTGCAGATAGAACAATATAAATGTGTGTGTGAATTTTGATTACATTTATTACCATATAATCCTTCACATAAATTTAATTACCTCTTAGAAGCATGACATTGAAATAAAATTCAAATGCACAAGAAAAATTTCTTACCTCCCTCCCTGTAAATAAATTACTTCTTGTATGTGTTGGAATTTTACTCGTGATACCAAAATTTTTCAGGAAACATTTTGAACTTCGAATTTTGCGAATTTTACCCCTTACTCCTTGCCGCTCTATCCTAAAAACAAAATGTTTCCGGTAATATGTTTTCCCGTGTGGAAATGACCATTAGCGGACCAGAATTTACTGTGAGCAATGATACATCTCTTGTTGAAAAACTTATTTCTAGATTTCGTGCCAGATTTTTACATTATTAATGTTTCTTTGAACTGTGGCATTTTTCTGAATATGTATTTTACTTTTAAGAATGGAGAACTTTTTATGTACTTACATATTGACATTTAATCTTCATTTTTAATGAATTTATGTAATCATTATCGGATATACTAGTCTTGCCTTGCAAAGTTGATACACTTTTAATTCCTGGTATGATTATTGTATAGGATTTAGTTCTACATTTTGGGAGCCCTTGTTTTAATTCAATCCAAGTTACTTTCTGGCCTGAGTTGATATTTGTAATAATAGCTTGCCTAACTAAGTCTTTTTCACTAATATTTGCAGTTGGAGAACCTAAAATTAATATTTTAATGATTTTTAAAGATCTTTAATAAATATTTGTGTGTACCTTCATTCAAAAATTGCTGTACTGCTTGTTTTAAGCTAGTTTCGTAGTCATCTGTGATTTCATTTATAGCATTCAAATATTTTGTGCACATCAAAAAAAACAAGAGAATTATCAAAATAATTCGTGGCACTCGAAGAGCAGGCATTCTGTGGAAAGCAGTTAGAGTTTTTTTGGTTAAAATTTAATTAATTTAATTTTGTTGGACAATTCATTACTTTCTAATTCTCAACCATGTTTATTACTACAAAGATTTTCTGTAATCGAAATCCTCTAAAACCAGTAAGATGTAAGAATGGGTATTCACTTTGTAGATATGGTTTTTCGAAAAATAAAATCGATATCATACAACTCTTAGATAAATAGTTTAATAGTTCACGCTTTTTGTTCAGAAAAGGTATTCTAACTGGAAACATCAATTACGCTAATACTTCTCTCTGTACGTTTTGCTACTTGTAATTACACAAAAGAATCCACTTTAAAAAATAATTACCTATATAATGAAAAATGTCTCAAAGCTAAAAATCCGAACCAACAAATACTAGGAAGCATCAAAATTAAGAAAAATACGAAAAATACGAAATTAAACATTATATTTTTACGGTGTTCAAACACACATATGTTCAAAAAAAAGCCAACCTGGTAATTTGAGCTATTATTTTACTTATATCTAATCATAAAATGAAAAATTTAATAAAAACTATTTTACAATTAAAAATTATATTTTTCTACAGTTAAAAAACTTCACCCTATTCTCAAGTTATCTTTGTAATGTTTAAACGTGAACTTAATCATTTTTTGAATTTAATTTTGAAAACTTATATTATTTTTATAAAAATACTATTGATAAGATGTTAAATGATTGTCTTTTATCTCGATGTCCTGTTGTATTTTTCTCATCAAATAAAAATTAATTTAGCTAAATTAATATTTTATAAACATTTTCACAGAACAGCAGCTTAGAAATTTCTTTGTAGCTTAAGTAGTGCTGAAATTGGTTATTTTTAAATTTAGATTTAATAATTAAATGAATAATAGACAAATAAATGACTTTTTGAACCATCGACCTAATTTTATTCATCCTTTTGATTAGCGGCTATATTTTTTAAATTTTTCTCAAAACTATCAATTACTATCAATGTAAAATATACCATCGAAAAAACTTTACCTTCTGGTACACCGTTTATTGTTTCGGTGTGAATAAATATTAGGAAATTAGGATAAAAAAGGTAAATTAAATGTTTCGTTTTTACGGTGCCTAAACATCGTGAAAACATATCAAAACTAAAATTACCTTATAATTCGATCAAGTTTTTCGCTAATAATTTATTATGAAATAAAAAGTCAAATAAAAGTAATTTAAACACCAAAAATTATATAGTCAAAAAATTTCACACTATTTGAACAATTTCTCAACTAACGGCAAGCACCCAAATAATACATCTTATATCTTCAATTCTTAATTGATTCTAGTCCTTCAAAATAATTATTCAAACATGAACTTGAATTTTGAAAAATTATAAAAATTTATATAAAAAAATTATTGATAGAAACTCAAATGAATGTCTTTCACCTCGATCTCCTATTGTATTTTTCTTACCAAATAAAGTTTAATTTAGCTAAATTTATATTTTACAAACATTTTCGCTCAACATCTGCTTAGCAACTTTCTTTTAGCCAAGTAACAATAATAATTTTAAAAAAAATAAGAGAATTAATTACTTTTCGAACCATCGACCTGTTTGAATGAAACTTTTTAAAAAGGTTTTATGTTTTTTTCCCAAAATTTAAAATTTTTATTTTTTTTTATATAGCTTATAAAAATTACATTTAAAAGAAACTTTTTAAAAGATAGACTTTTATCTATGACCATTTCATTGATTGTATCACAAAAAGTTTTAGATTTTAGACATTTGTCCAAGTAGCTTATGATTTTTCAAGTCAGATTTCAATATTTCATCCCAAAGCAGATGAGAAATTAGTTCCAAGACTCCACTCTATTCATGGTAAGAGCTGCGAATGGGTTAATGTTTTGAAAAAAGTTTTTCTACTAGATTACACTATCATTAAATGTTACTTATGTTACTTGGCAAAATTTTAATCAAATCCCATCGGAAAGTATTTCAATCGATCACCAGCCACTACAGAACAGAAAGCAAGATAAATAAAAGTCTATAAAAAGACGACAATCGTTTGATTTACCTTCTACTGTTTTGGCGATTTCCATATAGCTCTATTCTCTAAGTCTTAATATTAAAAATAAAAATGCTTTATTCAAAAAAAAAATAAACTCTAAAACTCTCTAAAAGACAGAAATTCCACCTAGGAAAAAAAGTTAAATTCATTTAACTATTGCATAAAGCTCAAAGCATATGCGGTGGGATAGTTTTCGGTACTATAGAAGAAAAATGTTTTGAAGGCTTAGTTTTCTGTCAAAATACACATTAAACAAAAACAATTTGACCGATAGAATTTTTATATGTTCTTTACTTCTTGCTCGTCAAAAGATGGATTTACTATTACCTGAATTTAAACTAAAAATTGATAGTTTAGAAAATATTGTTAAGAAAACCATCAATATTGGTTTGGGAGAATTAACTATCTACGTTCAAAACTGATGTTCATCAGAAGGTTATGTTATGTAACTAGCGGAACCGCATGGGTACTGAAATAAAATGGAAAAGTTATTTTTTGGAAAAGCATATTTTTAACAGAGAAATTCCACGTAAAATTCCATTTTTGGCCAGAAAAAGAAGGTTCAATTCTGCAATTTGTGACAAGAAAAACTCACACAATATTGTTGACAAGGTTCCGGGTGCTTTATTTCAGCTTCCATATTTTCAAGATAGTTTTCAGACTTTCTTTTTATTCTTTTTATTCTTGATTATAATGCTTACTTAAATATCAGGTAGAAAAAATGGCAGTACAATACTTTGGTTCTTAGAACATTGAAGATACTGGGAAATAGTTCTAACTAACGAAGGAAACTATAATTCCTATTTTTACAAAAATATTTCGCTTACGTCTAATATTTAATTAATTTTTTTTTGATATTTGATGAAATAAAATTCATTAAACATGAAATTTATAATTACCTTCGAAACTAACTTAAGAAAGTAAAGTTTTCAAAATTACTTTGATGTTTTCACTTTGAATATACTTTTTTCTTTGAATATTACTTCAATTTGAGTATCCCTTTATGTTTCGATAAAGAGAAAAAGCTTTTCTAATTATAATTAGCATAAATGACGGAGTAACATGTGTACAATTCATTTTGATCTTATTTCAAAATATTTTTTTAATTAAAAATTTTATTTATTTTAGAAAAATAATAGAATTAATAATTTATGTTTAAATGCGATGTTAGGTAAAATGCTTATATATGCATTTGAAGTACCTTTCATACACAAATTTTGAACCTAATTCATAGAAATTGCGGCAAAACAATTCAATTTTAGAAATTGAATGGCGTTGTTAAGCCAAAAAATACTTAAATAATATTCAAATTGATATATTAATTAAAAATGATGATGAAATATTTCAAAATACTTTTGTGATGATTTTTTGTATTATGAAATGAATTCAATTAAGCTTCTTTTCGTAAAATTATGTTTGCGAACTTTTTATTTTTTAAAATAATACAAAGAAAAAATAGTTTGTAACCAAAATTTGTTTTAAATGGTTTAAAAGAACTTCTTTAATTATATTTTAAATCTGTAAATTTACATCTGGACCATAGAATTTAGAAAACTGTAGTTAAGGAAAAGACGTGCAAATATTTTTTTTTCAAAATTATTATTTTTTTTGGTTATCTAAGTTTGATATGTGCTGAAAATTTTTGTAAAATGTGTCTGATCCTATAAATACATATTCGTTAAAATTGAACTAGGGAATAAGAACTAAGCTCTTTTTACTATATTTTCAGTTATTTGCGTAGAAAAAAGAAAATTTAGTAGATATTTTTGTAGTGTAAGGTAAAAACCAAGGTAGTACTTATCTAATGACCACAATGACCTGTAACAGTGTAAATGATCGTTTAATTAATATGTTCCGCAGTTTTTTTGTGTTTATTTTTTATAACAATAATTAGAATGAAATTTTAAACATTTTATAATGGTGTCTCAGAATTATCAGGTAGAAAATTATGTTTCTAATGAGAATTCACCACTCCTGGATGACGTCTATATTTGGGTGTTTATTTCGTTGTCGGGATTTATTGGAGTTATTTTAAATTTATCTTCAATATTTATCTTGCTACGTACTAAGTGTAATGGTATGTGTTTATATATTTTCTTCTAAATTAAAGCTGTTTTTGTTTAGCGCTATACAGAATAAAGTTCAGTGGCAATAACCATATTTTGCCTTGAAAATTTCAGATGTTTCTTTTTCCTAAGTGAATGCCTTATTGTTGTAAGATTCTTTGTTTATTTGTTTCCTGTATTTTACGAAATTTGTGAAAATATATTTGGTCTAGACTTAATTATATAGTAAAGAACATGCGCTACAAGATTATTAGAAATGTAAGCTTTTATTTTAGACAAAATTTTGCGGATTTTGAATATGTAATTAAGGCTTTTGAGGTATTTTTGAGTGGAGCAGGTGCAAATGCTCCCAATACTTTTAAAGTATTTTTCAGTTTTTTTTAAAGCTTTCAGACTTATATAACCTGTGGTGGGATGAAGAAGGAAAAGAAAACGATATTCACTAATTCTTCCCAATCCCCATTTTTTTCTTATATCCAAAGAATTTGTTAAAGTATCACACACTCACACACTCTTTACACCTTTTTCTCCTTCTTTTTAAAGTTAATATAGTACCAGTAGTACTCTGGTCAGTAAAGACACTAAAGACACTAAAGACACCATTATTTCGAACTTGCAAAAATGATTCACAAACGATAAAACTGATTCCATACTGATCTTGGCCATTGATGTAAAAAAAATGACGTTGAAAGAATTGAGGGAGTAATACGATAATCAACACTGATGGACACGTTTTCTTCTCGTTCGATATGTATTGGTAAATTTAAGTGTAAAGGTGGACACCCACTTAGTGCGTATATCTCAGCGGGTAACTTTAATGACGTCATAGACTCACGCTAAAGTTCCCCCTCATATGTGGATGTTTCAGCGTGAAATTCATTTGTACGTCATTTTGACGTCAAAAAAGTTACCCGCTGAGATATACGCACTAAGTGGGTGCCCACCTTAAGAATGGCAACAGAATAGCTGTCATAGTTATGTATATCCAATATATTAAAGCTCCGTCTTACCTTTCACCGCTCTGGTTCAAAAAAAAGTCACACCAACTATGCTGGTAGTGCAAATTTTCAACAATTTCGTTTTACTTCTTTAATTACGGGTATGGGTCGCATTTAATAGAATTAGAGAATTTAGTGAAACATTAGTTAACTCATTTTTGATTTGAATTCAGAAAAACAGACCTATTAATAGCTCATGTCTTAATAGTTTCAAAGTGGCTCACAAAAATCTGCCTAGAACTTGGAATGAGCCTATTTATTATTTTTTGATAGTTTATTGAATCAAACTCAATTGTCCCATTAATAGTTTGTACTCCCAAGCAAAAGCTTATCACTTATTAGGTCAGAATTCATTTACAGGATTTAACTACATTATGAAATATAGCTAGATAAATATATTTGTCAAATTTGAGGCATATAAAGCTTTTTACTAAAAATATTTTTACTATATTCCTTTGCGTTTTGGTCACCTATATTAGTGTTGTTGCCTAAAGTGCAAACTTAACCTTCAAAACAAATTTTAATAAAAAAATTAATTTTATCAATATTCGCTTACTTAATGCAACTGGTTAACACCGTCAAGTTGAGTAATAAAAATTTCTTTTTGGAAACTTAACTATTGTGTCAAAAAATTATTCTATCTACTTATGTTTAATCTTAATCTGCAAAAAGTATTAGTTCACTTAGTTCATAGTTCATTGTTGAACAGAATAAAAGAAAAGAATTATGTCACTAAAATTCTAAAAGCAATTATTTTGCAATTAAAAATGTAGTAGTAGTAGTAGTAGTGAAAGGGAAACAAGATGCACCGCGACCAATTTGATCTATTGTGCTCCCCGCCAGACATGCTACTGTGGGAACCTGATATCCAGGTCCCTTGCCAGACCTAGGATCTCTCTAAGACCTATTTCCAACCCCTCTGTGCAGGTTACTTGTCGAGTGAGAAGATGCTTCACCCTCTTTGACATCACCCTACCACATTCAAAGAGTAGGTGAGTAGGCGTCTCCTCTACCTCGTGGCAGAATCTACACATAGGGGTTGTTGATCTTCCCAATTTGTAGAGGAACTTAAGAAAAGGGCCGTGTCCCGTTATGAACCATGTCAATACCCTAAGGGACAGTTTGTCCAACTTCCTTGCCTCGTCCAGGTTTTTTATTTTAAAGCTATAGAAAGCTTTGGACTGCACCAAGCCAGATGACTCCGTCCATGTCCTTACACTGTAGTCATTTGACCATTTGTTTAGGTACTGCTTGAGTACACCTATATAGGGGCCTATATAGCAACTGCTCGAGCCCATCCTTGCCAGTCTATCCGCCTCTTCGTTGCCTACAATTCCCTCGTGGCCAGGAGCCCACATTAGGGTAACTGCGTTTCTTTCCGCCAAGCTCTGAAGACTCTTGTAACAGCTCCAAACCACCTTTGATGTGAAGTTCGGTGCTGCTAAGGCTTTTAATGCTGCTTGGCTATCCGAAACAATATATATATGAGCCTTTTTAAAGCCTCTTTTTGTACACTGGATCGCAGCGGCCTCAATAGCAACAGTTTCAGCTTGAAAGATGGTAGGGCTATCACCTAGAGCCATGAAGCTCTTGTAGCCCGGACCGTTAATCTCTGCTCCTGTGCCAGAATCCATTTTGGATCCATCAGTGTACCAAACTGAGGCATGCCTCGGAATATTCTTCAGCATGTCCTCGACAATATCTCTGGATTCTACTTGGACCTCAAACTTTCGTTTACAGTCCGTTGTCCGGTCCATGTGGTCTAGCATTTGAATTACTTGACTGGGCATACCTATCTTTACCGGTATGCTGGCAAATTTCCTATTATTGGGACCAGTACGTCCCGAAGCTGTCATGATTGCTGCCGTTTTCCATGCCACCTGCTTCAAATAAATGTGCAGTGGGTGAAGGCATAGTATCTTTTCAAGTGTAGCCGTGGGTGCGGATTTCATAGCACCCGTTGCACACAAGCAAGCAGTTCTTTGTAATTTTGACAGCATTCGTTGCGTTTGTTTATCCTCCGTCTTATACCACCAAGCCACTACCCCATAAGAGAGTATGGGTCTTATGACTGCTTGGTATATCCAGAGAGCCATATGAGGTTTTAGACCCCAATTTCTACCAACCATAGATTGGCAAGCAAATAGGGATCTAATGGCCTTGTTTGTAACATATTTTATGTGAGGGGTCCAGGACAGGCTTTTGTCCATGATTACTCCCAGAAATTTAACCTCATCACTCAAGCCAATGCTGACTCCATCTAGCTGTAGTGGGTTAAATTGCAGTTTCCTCCTCCGAGTGAAGGGAACACATTTTTTCTTATGCGGGTTAACAGATAACCCCACGGTTTTGCACCAATTCTTAACTATGTTTAGGGCATGCTGCATGCACTCTATAAGAGTGTTTTCAAATTTTCCTCTTACTATGATTGCTATGTCGTCAGCATAGCTCACACAGCAAAAGCCAGCTTGTCCTAGCCTGCTAAGTAGCTCGTCCACAACTACCAACCAAAGAAGAGGAGAAAGAGCCCCCCCTTGGGGGCATCCTCTTGTCGTACGTACTGATATCTTGTCATGAACTAGCTCTGCAAATATATTCCTGCTATTCAGCATATTGATTACCCACCCTACGGTGGTAAGGTCAAGGTGTTTATCTTTAGCACACCTCTTTATAACCTCGTGTGCTGTGTTATCAAAGGCTCCTTGTATGTCAAGAAAAGCCACTAGGGCTACCTCCTTAACTCTTAAGGATTCTTCAATAACATGGACTATTTCGACTAGGGCCGTGTCCGTGGACTTCCCCGTCTGATATGCATGTTGTGATCCATGCAAAGGGTTGTTTTGGAGGATTTTAGTCTTCATATGAAGACCTAGTACTTTCTCCATAGTTTAAAGAAGAAAAGATGTTAAGCTGATAGGCCTATAGGCCTTTGCATCTTTATTATCTATTCTCCCAGCCTTGGGAATGAAGATCACTTTAATTAAAAATGTAGGTAATAACGAAAGCGGTGCAAGCAGTTTTGAAAAAAAGGATGAATAATTTGTACTAATCAACCAATTTTTAAACAAAGCTTTTTTTTTGTAAGTTATTTTGAAGCTTATTTTAATTCAATCTATATTTCTTTCTTGTATGAAAGTTGTTTAAAAATTTTACAGAAAATATAAATAATCAATAAAATTTATTATTTCATAACATAATTCTTTAGACTGCTTTTAATTAAGTTTCAACATTTTCAATGTCAATTTATAGATATGTGGTACGTCAAAGAAATCCTAAGTTCATGAAACTACTTGACCATAAGTTTTATATTTGTAGAGTCTTTTATATTGCGTATTTCATGCTAAATTTCTTCTTTGAGGTATTGTATATTTAAGTAATCATCAAAAGGAAAGTTTATTAATCAACCCTTTAAAAATTGCAACATGATTTCTAAGGATGTTACGTGGAAGTATAAAATTTATATATATTTTGAACTATTAACACTGAACTACCAAACCAGTCAAAATTATTCTTATAGTTCATGTTATGGCCCTTCTACACAATCGTAGCACCGCCGAACACAAGTTTGCCGATTGTCTGGACGGGTCCACGTAGAGTTCGGTGACTAAACCGCAAACTAAATTCGGCGTAGCACCGGCGAGTGTGTAGAGAGGCCATTACATTTTTTTCTCGAAAGAATGTCATGAATTTTGCAGCGATAACTCAAGAAACAGTAAATTTTTACATCAATTAACAATTCAAAAATGTATCATGACTACTTATACCAGCACCAAATGAAATTTTTGATAGTAAAAATAGTGATAATGAGGTTTTAGGCGAAGAAATGGAGGAGTCTTCAGAAATTGATAATAAATTTGAAAATATATTGAACTCTCGCAAAAGATGTACTCGAGTGCTTTCAACTTCTAAAGATGAAAATGAAAGCATACGGCAAGATAATCAAAATAAAATTTGTGCAAATTTATTGGGAAAAAATATAAGAAGGATTGAGTCCTGAAAGATTACTACTTCAAAGAAGTATCTGCGCATTGTCTTTACTAATCGACGACCATATTAGATTTTGCACGGATTTAGAAACCTCTCGAGTAGTTGATAAAAACTGGAATCAAACAAAAACAAAATTGAAAGCTTTTATTGGAGTTTTATATGGACAGGGAACACACGAAACAAAAAATTAGAAAGTTTTAATTTTATGGAACGAAAAATGAGGGCCAAACTTTTTTCCAATTTCCATGAGTACAAATGATTTTACAGAAATTTTGAAAGTTATTTGTTTTGATGAAGAAAATTTAACGTTTACAAAGCGATAAGTTTGCTTTGGAATCAGCAGTATGGGAAAGGCTGATTGAAACTATACCTTTTCAACTTCAAATTGGGAATAAACAATTTCAAATTGGGAACAAACAATTTCAAATTGGGAATAATCAATTTCAAAACGGGAACAAACAATTTCAAATGGGAATAAAGAATTACACATTTAAATATAAAGTAAAATTTAAAAAACCGATCATTTTTATTATAATGCACAAAATTAAATTAAATTATAATACAAATTAATAATTAAAAATCTAAATTAAAAAAGTACGTCCATCATATTTAATGCATCAGGTATGAATCTTTGAATATGCGCGATATATCTGGTGCACTTTACCACACTTAAATTTTTTATATTTTCGGTTATAATCACCTCTAACCGCTGTAAGCGATATTCAGTTTGAGTTAGGTTACTCCTGTCTTCGCCAGATACAATTTGTGGCATTTGAGTAGCCAAATCCTTTTTAACGTCTGATTTTAAGCTTGATCAAGCATGCTCTATAGCATTGAACATTAAATTTTTCTCAACTTAACTGGTTTGCAATTTTATAAAATCTAATCAAGCCAAAATAATTACTCTTTCCTTAACATATTAAAATTGACGCACAATTTTGGTTAACCTTTGAGCTAATTTTACAGGTAAGACAGTACTGGTAAGAAACTAAAAACGAGTTTGTACATTTTTACATTGAATTATATAGATAATTTGCCGGGCTTGTATTTATATGATCATCTCTAGCAACAAAATTTACCTGTAGTAATATTTTTCTACGAATTTTAAAATTAGCTCGAATTTAACCAGTACTTTTACCTCTATTCGAATTAGCCAGAGGTAGAAGGGCAGAAAAACTAATACAGCTATAAATGTAATATATCTTTTTAAATAAATCAATTATTTTTCCTACATAATTTTTTTTTAAATTACACAACTATAACTGGTGCGTTGTACAAAATATTCTTTACAATTATCATTCCCATATTTTTGAAATTGTTTGTTCCCGTTTTGAAATTGATTATTCGCAATTTGAAATTGTTTGTTCCCATTTTGAAATTGATTATTCCCAATTTGAAGTTGATTATTCCCAATTTGAAATTGTTTGTTCCCAATTTGAAGTTGAAAAGGTATAGTATGAATTGCTAGAAACGAGGACCAAAAATTAAAATTCATAAATAACTTCATAATTATGGTTAGCATCTGATATTCAAACTAAATATATTACAAATGGTTTTTTTATACATGAAAAGACAAAAGAGAAGTAACATTACAGACTCTGTGTGAACAGACAAAGATGGTTAGAAACTTCAGTTTCAGTAAATTTTATTACCTATAATTTACAATTTAAATGGCGTAAATATTGTACTCTTAAGTTCATAATGGGGGCTTTACGTGCACATATTTTATCTCTTAAATTGATTTTAAATCACTTAATTTGTTATAATAATTTTAGAATTAAAATGTCGTCTTAAAGTTGCCGCCATATTTCATCACACTACTAAAACTGTTCGATGGATTTTATTCAAGTGAAGACAGTCACATTTCAATTGATATTTCCCTGTATAGGCGCGTATCTGCAAAATGAATTTAATTCCAATATCCACAATCCACAATTTGACATATTTTTCTATTAACCGTATAAAAAAAATTGCTTATTATAATTATTATAAATGAAGTTCAAATCTATCTTAAACATCATCAAAGTTTTATCTCTAAAATTTTGAGATAAAAGTTGACAGTAATGTTATATTATTTAAAATTTATTCTACTGAATTCATGCAATTAGCATGAACCATTTTTGTTTAGAATGTTATTGCTAATCAGAATTGTGCTAAATTTAAATTAGTTTAAATAATTCTGTAACTCTTTTAACACGCTAGTAATAAAAGTTCTGAAATTTTCACAGATAATTTAAGTTTATAAAACATATATTTATGATTGACTATCCCATTGCCATCTACATTTAAAAGCATTCAAGCCAATTTACTAAATTTAACGTCAGCTGACATTTTGTTTACTTTTCTTTTATTTCTACGCCGGGTTTCTTAATTTGTAAAAAAATAAGTTGAAAAGTATTAGTTTAATATGATTTATATAAAGTTTGTAATATATGTTAATGTGATACAAATTTAATTAAGGTAATAAAAACTAAAAATATTTTTCAATCAAAGAACATCGACATTTGAAAATCATTAAATAACTTTGTTTAATCAAAATGGTATCAAAATGTATATGTAAAAATTTCTTCATTTCAACCATAACTATTAAATTTTTGACTAAACGAAAGTTAGTAATTTTGACTGAAATCTATTTGCAATAATATTTTTAAGGTTAAGGGTGTTTTATCCGATTACATTGGTATACAAATTTTTATGTGAGAAGTCATAGAATTACAAAGAGCTACTGAATGATATTTACTGGAAAAACAAGTGATTTCAATTTAATAGTAAACTCCTTTTGTTCTAAATATTTATTATTTGTATTTAAATATAAAGTTTATAGTTAAAATTTTTATTGACCATCTTACACCTATAAATAAACACTGATATCAAAATTAAATGGGATTCTCATACTGATATGACATAATATTTTAATTAAGTAGAGTATATTTGAATTTGAGCTTAGTAAATAATATATTTTAAACTTAAAATCTTATTGAGAACTCTTTATAATCTAAGCGTGCTAATGTACCCCAGTTAGATAGTTCACATTTTTCAATTTGGCATCCTGGTGATCCTTCATTTGATAGCCACTGACACCTAAAGTATAATTCTTTATTCTATAAATATATAATTTTATTTTATTGATTGTTTACATCTTGTCAATTTCTGCTTTAGGCCCTTGCATTTTTCCAACTATTGTTCCCCGTTTAGAATTTTTTACCCATCCACGGATACCGGCTTTATTACACATATCGCGGGTGTATTTTGTAAAATAGCAACCTTTAAAATAAAGATATATTTAGTTATTATTAACAGAAAATATTCAAAAAAAAAAAAAAACAATGTTTTATACTATCAATAAAATTTAAATAGTTTGCTCTGATTTATTTTCTAAGCTCAGCGCCAAAACTTGCTTCTTTGTTATCCTTGTTTCACAAGTAGATAAAAATAAAAGTGAACTTTTGAAAAATGCAAAGACAAAATAAATTCTCAAAACACTTTGGTCTAAAGAAATGCGCTAAATCAAGACCTGTGCCAAGGGTATAACCATCAACAAATAAACATGATTTCAGTTTCAAAAGTATTTCTATGATATGCCAAAAAAAAAGAAAATGATTAATATTTTTAATCAATGATCTTTTGATTAATTTGATATATTGCCAACAATTTGTATATTAATTCAAATATATATTATTACATTGTTATTTAAGGAAATCATTTAAAAAAATTTAATTTTCCTTCATTCAGCTTAAAGCTAGACGCACCCGTTGTCTCAAATAATGTTCCATTCATATGCTTGACTTATTTAACCGGTTAAAAGATCAAAGTCAATTTTGTCTTAGTTTTAATATATTGTACACAATGACAACAGAAAAAATATTTTTGCACCTCTTAACAGAACTTTGGTATTTCCACTTTGACTTATAATTAAATATTTTGATATTTAAAAATTTATTTATTTTATAAAATAAATTTCTTTGATTATTATACATATTTAATCAGGTTTTTGTTCTCTTTTAGGTAAGTGGCATTTAGGTTACTTATGAAGATTGTCAAAAAAGGGAAATAAAAATAAATATTTAGTGGATATGCTCTAAATAACTTTGTTTCATGTATGTAAATAACTAAATTTAATAATTAAACTGTCATAAAATGAAATTTAATTAAATCTTATGGTTGTAACAAATACTTAAAATTATTTATGTAAAAATGAAAAACAATGTTCGTAACTCTTTAGTCATATTGCAAGTTATTATGAGGCTCAATTGAAATTTTTACTGAAGAAATTAACTAATTTCCAGTATAAAATGACTGATCATCCCGTTCTATAGATTTATATTAAAAACCTGTCATTACAAATCGGTTATTATAGTAATTATCTTTGAAAAAAGGAAGCGAAAACTGAAAATTTCTGTGTTATTATCATTTGGAATTCTAAACGCTCACGTTATTTGTATTGATACGATTCTTTTAGTAGATCCTCTCTTATTATTAATTATTATTCATTTGTGTTGTTTTTAATAACTTTATTTTAAAAATATGTCAAAATATAAACCCTTAGATTTCTCAGAGTTTGTATAAAAATGAAAAATGTATTCAGATCCCATAGTAAGTACGGAAGTGTATTGTGTAAACCAGTGAAAGCTTATAGCAGCACAATTCCTGTTTCAATTAAAATTCAAACTACTCAGTCATATAAGAATCACCTACTCTTTACATTAGTTTGAAACTTCTAAAGTGTAATCTAAAAATTAAAATATTTTTATTTTTCTTGGGTCACTCATTCGTAAAAATACGAAGGGACCCTTCAGGAAAATATTTACAAAGAGTAAATCTTTTTTAAATATGACAATATGTGAACTTATGTAAATCAAGTTTTATAACATTTTTTAAAAGCAAAAGTGCGAATTATATGAACTACAATATTTTTGTATAAAAATTACATCATCACTACATACACATTCATATATATATACATACACATTCTACTATATAAATATACATGAATGCTTTGAAGGAAAATTTTTACTAAATTTTAGTATTTTAATTTATTTTACAATTTTTGCCAGTATTTTATGCTGTTACGATTTTCTATCAGAAGATGCGTTTTATGGAAATTACTGGCGTGTTATAAAAAACTTAAAAAGCAATAGCAAATATTTAACTAACTCCTTGATATAAAATATCACAAAAGAATTTTTCTCAGAATAATATATTTTGTTCTCATTACAACATAACTTAAAATAAAAAGCGTTCCAAGTCCTAATTTAACGTTATCGCAGTAGTAAAATACTCTTAAAATGTTTATAACTGACTTTAATTGTGCTTATGGAAATTAATTACATAAAATTTACATAAAGTTTTATTTTTTCAAATAAATTTTAGATGTTTTTTTTAGTTCAGGTACTGTCTAAAATGAACCGAATATTATTATTAAATCTGAGGTTAAGATTAGTATTTGCAACAGGGTGAAAAATGCAATTTTGCATCAATTTGTAAAAGTATAAAAACAACAGAAGGTAAGGTATCCGTTTTGTTTTCAAACAAACAGAAATTTATAGAATAACTCTAATACTGCAAATGCTAAAATTTCAGATAAGCTTTTGAATTAAATTTGAAATTGAAGTTATATATAATTATAGTTTATAGTTTAGTTTTATATTACTTCCAATTCAATGACCAAATTTCAATGTAAAAATGAAAGAAAATCCAATTTTTGGATTTACTATAATGCATTATTTTATTGAAAAAATGGGATGTATCTTAAAAAATCTGTAGTATAGTGTTAAATTAATTTCTAAAATAAATAAAGTATCACTTAAGAAAATATTCATACTGTATATAAAACGAAATATTTTACATATGTAGATAGGATATAAGTAAGAGATTGGTTAAGATCAAATTAAGGGTATTTTAAAACTAATTATAGCTGGTCGCTTAGAATTTTTAGTGAATTAAAACAAGAAATCATTATAAAAATATACCTTGAACATGTCCAAATATTTCAAATTCCACTTGAGCAAGTAATCCGTCGTTTTGAAGACCCATTGTCATAATTAAAGCACTAAATCACTAATCACCGTCAAAGGAAAAACAATTAAAAATTTTTTAAAATTATAATCTGGAATGAGGAAGTCCGATTTAATTAAACGTAATTCCACGTAAATGAGGCACCGTTTTTATTTTAGCAACAAAATCACAGAAAGTAAAATTAATCACTAAATTCTCTTAATTCAATTTTAGCTTGTTCACTGTTTGACTTATAATAGTATCAAAGCAACTCATTGTTTGTACAATTTTATCGACACTTTATATATAATTTTTTGGCTTTGTTTCTATTTAAAGGCACAGTATGAAGGATTTTTTATTTACTATTTTTATAATTCTTTACCAGCAGGGCTAATCGAAAATTTAATTTCTATTGCGCAAAACTATTTATTTTTATTTTTAATATAATTCAATGTAGAATTGAAATGATAAAAAAATATTTATTATATTAATTTATTCCTAATTTCTTAGGGTCATCGGAAGCTTCCTATTTAAATATTTTAGATAAATTTCTCTTATTATTTCCTCCTGTAAATAAACTAAAGTCTAAGCCAATTTCATTAGTATAACTGTTGGGAATTGTCTGTCAGCTATTCGAAATAAGTAAAATTAATTAATCCGACTTTGATTCTATTAGAGCTAAAAACTAAATAGGAAAATTATGTAATTATAATCACACTAATCATTATTATATTTTTAAAGTACTTTGCATCCCGCATATTTTTTAATTATTGGTGCTTAAAACTAGAAGATATTATATTATCATAGAAAGCAATTCTAATTTTTTGAACGGGTTAAACTTGTAATCAGGGCTAAAGGGTAAATCATTCATTAAACTCCATCTAATAGAATTTTCTAAGAGCACCGGTAGTACCGTTTTAAACACAGCATGCTCTAAAATAATTTCAATTATAGAAAATTGTTTATATGCTTGAAAGTTTTATCACAACATGGACAAGTTTGTAAAATAGATCACGATATTAAATAAAAAATTTTTATAGATTACTCGAATTTTTCATGAGGCTGGAAAACATGATGTACAGTATTAAAAGTTTACTTCCGTTTTATAAACAAATTAGTTTAAGAATAATTACTTTATTTTGTTCTAAATAATACTCGAGTTAAGTAAATAATTCATTAAGTTTGATTTAATAGTCAGCAGTTAGGAAGCTAAAGAAACGATGTATATCAATAATTTTCTAGTGGGCTTAATTAACATTTTTATTTTATATTATGGTGACTAGAATAATACTAAAATAAACTTTGAAATTATTTAAAAAAAAGATTTTTTTATCTAGACTTCGTTAATAATTATTCGCCCGCGTTATAACTCGATCGGACATTTGGGTGAGGATCTAAAAACAGATCTTTTTATCTAGCCGTACGGATAAGTTTTAAGAGCTAAATTGTTGGGAGCCATTCTGATAGTAGTATCAAATGTGACTGATTCCTTTATCTATTTTCAAAATTTTTACCAATGAGCTAAGAAATTAAAAGGTCAATAAAAAATACTACAAATATATACTCTATAAACTCGGAAAATCAACGATTCCAAATTGCAAGATTCTGTCAAGAGGTGGAGGAAACGCGTACCCACCTGCTGTTTGACTATGGGAGGTTTGTATCAAAGAGAGTAAGACATCTTCTCACTCGACAAGAGATCTGTATGGGGGGGAACTCGAAAATAGGTTTGAGAGATATCCTAGCTATGGCAAGGCAACTGGATATTAGGTTTCCATCATAGCATGCATGAAGGAGAGCACAATAGACCGAGTCTGATTTGTCCTCTTTCTACCACTACTACTAATACATTCTTATTAAATTATTTTTAGAGCTACCAACATATTTTTTATTTTTCCTAAAAAGTGACTTTTTAAATTATTATCATATATTTAACTGAATTAAATTTTCTATTAACAATATGTACCCCAAACGATATGTCCCTTCGCCTTTCAAACGTTTTTCTGAGTTTTTCAAACGGGCTAAAATCGTTACGGTCTTTAATTTTTACATCATTTTAATATTTATAATTTGATATAATAGTATATTAGGTCATTCTATTTTTATCAATCATTGTTTTATTTTAATTTAAATATTTACACCTTTTAACAATACAGACAAAAACTAAGCACATTCTTTATATAAATGATAAAAGATTTACAATAAATAAGTCTTAAAACATAAAATTATATTAATTTTTTATTGGACTATTTATACACCTTTTTGTACTTTAATCGTACTGATTTAAATTGCTGTTGTTTTTCGTAATTTTCTCATTTTCTCCTCGTAAAATCGATTCAATTTCGTTCTGAGGATTATTTTTAGTATCTATAATATTATTTTGTTTTACAATTTTAATACTATTTTGTGTTATTGTTGTCGATTTATCTAATAAATATGTAGTTGCACTTTGATCTCTTTTTTCCAAAGATTGAAAAATACGATTTGTTTTTTTTGTTTTTGCTCTTTCAAATAATGATCGTATAAAAAAAATTGGGAAAATAACACATTCTCCACCCGGTTCATCACCGTCTATATAAATTCCTCGAACTAATAATGAATTTGAACAATTAAGTAATGTTAGAATTAGAAATGGTAAACAATGGGTAATCCAATTTGTTGTAATACGATTATCTGTAAAATTTATAAAACAAGTTTGTTCAATATTCATATTTTGGAAAAAAAACGTATTCATATTTTACCTGGTAAAAAGTATAAATCAAGAATATGCCAAATACCACGCCATATGTTAACTGTTGCCACAAAACTTAAACACATAAAAGTGTCAGCTAGGATTATTCGTTGTACACCATGAAGACGATCACAAGACCATTGAATTATTGGCTGAAAACCAAATGACAATAGTACTAAACTTAGTCCGATTGCCTGAAAAAATAAATTAAATTGATTTAATGCTAAATGTAAACTTCACTTTTTCAAATGATAAAATTGTTTTGATTTGATTTTCCAATTTTTGGTAGCCTTCGGAAGCCAAAATACCGATTTTTACCTAAAAAATCGACTTATTTGTTATTGTAAAATTAATAATTAATAAAAGAAAAAAAAAATTCCTCGTCATTAGCTGACGAAATATGTGAAAAAGTTGTTTGCAAATTTCAAAACGATCGGACCAGTAGATGTTGAATTATCGTGCGCACAGACTTCAGAAATAACAAACTTCAAGAAAACGCTTTAAAGTTTTGCTCACTTACTTCTTGTTCAAATGCTCATAACTTCGGTAATTTTACTCCTATCAATTTGAAATTTTGACACAATATTTTTAACATGTTATTAAATTATATAAAAGCTTAATGTTTCACAAGCACAATTTTATGTTTTAGCGAACACTGTTTACTTTTAAATATTGAAAACCATAATTTTTTCATCCAAAAGCCCCAGGTGTCTCAATTTGTCTAGCAAGTCATTTACTTCTGAGAAATATCAATTGCAAGAGTATTCTTTCATTGTTTATATTAACCGTGCTTGCGATAAACTTCCCATTATTTCAGAAATAAGGAATTATCTTTATAAAAAATTTTAACAAAATTTTTGGCAGAAGAAGTGAGTAATGATGAATTTTTATCATTTTTCAGTTGCGGTGACAGCAAAGTAAAATTCTGAATAAATTCGGCTTCCACTCCGCAGCCGTGTGCATTGTGTTTGAGCCTTAATTATATCGAGACGCATTTTTTCAAGGTGATGTAGGCATTTATCTCTTTTTTTAAATGGTTGATTAACAAACAGCTGTTTGAACGAATTTCAGAAAACACCTTAACTTAGTACATACGGCAAACGTGGATATAGATGACTACAAATCTTAAACTTGTACATGACAAGCCCTTTGATTGCAAATTTCTTTTATAAATGTTAATCTCCTTCAATTACTAGAACTATTTCAAAGAATTATACTAAATTTCAAAATTGTTAACTAGAAATTGTTTGTCATACTCTTCTTCCAAATTCAATGTCACAATATTCTTTTGTTATCCAATATATTTGATTACTTTAAGATCTTCATACTCCTCTGGAAATTTTTTGGTAATAAAAATTAAATAGGGCTTATGGTGTAGATTTAAATGATGATAAAGCTTATTTGGCGAAAAAAATTACAAAACGTTTGAATTAATTAATTCAGTTTTGATTATAATTTATATTATTTGTTAGTAATTTACTAATCAATATTATTGCGTTCAATCAAATATTTGGTTTATCAAAAATTGCTGCAAAAAAGCTATCGCTAAGCTTAAAAAATTGTTAGCAAACAAAGATAAAATATTTCTTTTTTGGATTTTGACTAACATGGCGTCATGGTTAGTAATAATAATGTTTTATAATTTAATTGAAAAATTCAATTGCATAAATTATAATTGCGTAACCTGAGGCGCAATCTAATATATGTAAATTACATTTATGCTTAGAAGGAATTTCAAAACGAGTGACTAACAATAAGTTTAAGCTAAAAAAAAAGTTTTATGGCATACAAACAATGTCAAATTTTAATATGTAATGTTCATAAAAATATCATTTTAAAAGAAAACATTTAAGCTTTTTTGAGCTCGACAGAGCCATTGAACTGCTTATAAAAGAATGGTGTTTATTCTGGACTTCTGATTGTTTATCAATAGTTGGGAACTTTAAGCATATACATGAATGGAGATTTTCTGAAATCAAAGTCAAAGAAGACACATAACATCCAAGCTCATATAAAAGGATAGTGGTAGAGAAAACCAGCTTCAAAGTATTGACACAGTATGGAGACCGAAAATAAAACTGCATCGTATAATTGTTGTTTTCTACAAAGCTTTAAATATATTGGATCGTGGCATAATTGTAGAAAAACTAAATGAGCTAAAATATGCCTTTGATAAAATTTTGATGGACTCATAAAAGTCATTTTTTTATGAATAGCACGAAAACTGTAAAAATGACTTTTCCCCCTTTTTCGGGGGAAAACCCTATTCTAGTTCAACTGTTAACATATATTTTTTAAGAATCACGATGCAGGCAGCAGCAAAGGTACATTTGTCTTTGGAAGAACCGAAGTCCTTTATTCCCTCATTGCATTATGACTCGAAGCAGCTCTTTTTCGCTTCGACGCCTCAATTAGCTCCTTCTTTAATAATGGAATAGAATTGATTTGATTGGCATTTGATCTGAGCGTGAGAGAGAAGGTAAAGGCACTTTTCTGGATATAGACGAATAAGAAGAAAATGTAAATTTTTTTCCTAAGTGACACTTCCCAAGATAGGAAAAGAAAGAAAGCCAAATGTATCTAATCTGAATTCTATGGTTAGAACTACTAAAGGTTGTTCGTTGGTTTTACCATCATGATCCTATGGGTATAAGTCTGCTCATTGTGTGACAAGTTATGTGAAATAATCGACATCACTTGACATATGAGCAAAGCGATGTCTTTAAAAATAGTTCCTAAAGGCTGATTCAAAAACATCAAGAAATCAACCCCCAATACTGTTCTAGGAGAGAAAAAAATTGAAGATGGTATGTGAAAATCCTTTGAAGAGTCATAAATCTCATAGAAGTCATAGGAGTTTACAAAGTCCGTAATATTATTTAATATTTGTTATTTGAGATATAATGAGATATAGTTCTACTCACCAACGATCCCCATGATGAAAAAAATTTATTTTCTGGGTAAAGAGTCAAATCAAAAATCACCCAAATTCCTCGCCAGGCAATAACCACAAGTGTCCCAACGATTAGTATGGAAAAAATGCAATCTAATGTGTACAGTCCAGGATTTTGTATACTCTAAAAAAGAAATTTATTAAAATTAATTTGTTTCCTTATTAAATTAATAATATAATTTGCTAACTTTAAATTGAATTGAAAACTTCAACATTTTTTGTAATATTATTCCAATCATTTGAAATATAAATGTCAATACTAGACGTATTGCGTATGTTTTTAGATGTAGCACCTCAACGGTTAAGTGCTAAATTTTACTAACATTCTGTAATCTTATATTAATTCATGTGAAGTGGATCTATTTATGTATTGATTTGTAAATATGAAATTAAAATATCATCCGGTTTTTTTGAAAAAAAATTAAAAATTAAAATTCCAGTCATTATTAAAAAAGTCTACGACCTACGCCTCCTCTTGTTTATTCTTTGAATACTTTTAAAAATTAAAAACAAGTACTATACTTGGTGGGGTTTTTGTGACAGGAATAATAAGAACCCTATTGTCAAATTAACTCTTTAAAACTGAATAATAATTATTAATAAAAATAATCCATAATAATACTGATAATAATCTTTTTTTGCAAAAGAATTTTATTTTTATTGCGAGCCAAGAAAGAAGCTTATGATTTATTGTTATATAAATGCAAAAAGCTATTAATTATTCTTAGTTTGTTGAGACCTTGTTTACTACATGCAGATGTCGTTGGTAATGTGTTGTATATCCTTAAAGCTATAAAACTAAGAAATGCTTCTTTGAAATCGTGCTCTTACAAAAATTTTTAAGAAGTCTAATGCAATTAATTTATTTTTCTATTTGTATTAATTGTTGTTTTGAATATGCAAAGTTACTGGTAAAAAAGAATTGTATTCAAATCTTTTCAAGCTTTTTGCGCTCTCTACCCTTACTTTAATTACTGCTAAAGTAAAGTCAAATATTACTTTCATATCTTTATAAAACAGTTTTGGATCAAGTGTTCTAGATTCATCTTCACAGATTTCGTCATAATATCATATAATGGATATTCATTTACTTCTGAAGGCTGAGTCCATTTCCAAATGTCCTAAAAAATTTAGACTCGTAGTGGCTTTTTTTCATTTTTTCAATTGGGTGCAAACTTTACACATTAGTCACTTATAAACACGCTTAAAAGATAAGAATGAGTTTTTAAATTGTCAAAAATTTCAAACTCCTCCCTGAGAAAGAAATTTTGCTACCTATCGTGCAGTAATTCTTATAAAATAATTTTATTGACTGTCAATGAATTATTAAATAAGTTCAAAGCAGGCTGCGATTTGTGTACGACTGATGAGTCATTATATGTTAAGGGGTAGTAAAGTATTTTTGTTTATTTTTTTTTTTTTTATTGATGTACAACTTCCTAAGATTATTCTGTGAAAATTTGAAAGCAATTGAAGTAAAACTAACGGAGATATACACTTACAAGTCTTTTATTTTATGTACTTTATAGAATAAAATTCAAACTTTCAAACGCGTTTTTCTCACACTTAGCTTTTTCAAAGTCGGTTAACTCTGTAACTCAAAATCTACTGAACCGATCCTTTTGAAATTTCGCACACTCTTTCTTTACATAAATTACGATGTAACGCTGTCGAGTTTTTTTAGTTTTTTTTTTAAACTTTAACTTATTTTAAAACAACAAAATTTCTGATATTTTTAATGAAAAATCAGTATTTTGACTTCCGAGCCTTGTAAAAAAGGGAAAAATCAATAAAAAAAAAACTCGACAGCGTTACCTGAGGAAACTTATCAACTAATCAAATCAATTTGGGTTTTTGGTTTCAGTTGACCCAGTAATGAGTTATGATGTACACCGCGATGTTACTACCCCCTTAAAAAAACTTGTTGTGTCTTAATTGATGATCTGAACAAGACTGATAGCTTCTATTTTTTAGCATAATTGGTAAGACTAATGTAGTTTGGACTTATATAAGAATTTTTGGACATTGCACGATTCTACATATAGAATTTTCTGATATATATTGTTTTCGCGTACGGCATTCAACATTGTTAATGCCTATGCTTAGTTTTTATAACCCTCTAACTAAGGGTTAATAATAACATCAAAATCAAATTTTTTGTGAAATATTTATATCCATTGATACATTGAGCTATTTGACTGGACTATTATACAGAAAATAACGGGTAAAAAAGGTTACATATCCTCATTATGATTTTTTTCGATTACAGTGTCAATTGTTTCGTAGTTAATATATGTATATATAAAATCCAGTATTAATTTATGTTTTTCACTTTAGATACTATATCAAATTTTTGAAAAAAAAAACCAACTTATATCCCGTATTTTCTGAGAAATGTTTATTACTTTAAGTAATATCTTACCTCACTTAAGAAAAAAATGGTTGTCTTATTAAATTTATTACGACATTCTAACATGATACAAAATACAATTCTAATTCTACTAAAAACAGATAAAATTTATGAAAGTAAATAAGTAATAAATATGAAGTAAACTATGGAAATATTACGTAAAATACTCTTCAAGATAAAATAAAATATATATTACAGTGCTTTAAAACACCTGAACATGATTGCTCCATCAATTTTATGGCATAACAAAAGAAAATATAAACTATTTCTTTTAGACAAGTTTTATTCTAATATCAAATTTTTTTGTATAGAATTGCAATTTTTTCCTGTTTTAATTATTATTTATTATTATAAGTTATACTTATAAAAGTTACTTTTTACTAAAATTTTTACTTCTATATTTCTACTAATGAAAATATGTATTCTTAAGAGGCTACGCCACTCTACAGATCTCAAAAATAGGCATAAAAATAATTTTACATTTTGGCTGGCCCTTCAAATATTTCAAATAATTATTTTTATAAATTAGTAGGTACATTAAAATTTTGAAAAATTTTAAAATGGCGAATTTTAAAATGATGAAACTAAATTTTAGTAAACAGCAAAAGAGAATTAAGTTCCAGCTAAGAGCTAATTCTGAAGGTCTGCTTGATATTTTATGACATATAAGTAAAAATTTGAATTTTCAAAAAGTGAAATAAAAGTGAAAAGTGAAAATAATCATAAAAGTATAGTGTAAAGAAAAATCAAGTTATTATTGAATCATTCGGTGTCTTGAAAAAGGACCGCATACGAATTGCCAGATTTATACAGCTTTATATATATGTTTATATTTTTTTAAGTAATTGAAAAATTAACTGATATTTAGCACATAAAAAATACACATTTCAGGATCAGTCCCGAAACTGGTATATGTATAGCTGACATTGAGATGTTCATGCTATTCTACTTACCGACCAGTTTGGAGAAGGAGGATTTTTCAGAATTAATATTTAGGGATTCTTTCTCTTTTAGCATTTAAAGAAAGAAATCGCAAAAAAATACCCCCTAGGAAAAAAAAGTGCTGCTTCACCAAGACAATGCAATCACAAGTCGTTTAAAATTCTTGGATTAAATGGATTGAGTTTCAAAATTCTAACACATTCATCGTATTAGCAAAACATGTAGTTTTTTCCCATAATTTACTATATTATCAAAGGCTATCAGCCAACGAGACTACTGTCTTATTCTACTGCTACATCCATTTTAGGTATTATTAGGTGTCGTTAGTAAGAATCCGCAATTGCTGCTTGGTGATAGAACTACAATCATGATTATTAGTATGATTGTCGACGATTTATAAATGGACGAGAATAATAAAAGCTCTAAAAAACGAAGTACCTGCTGCATCAAAGTATTCATTATTCTTTCTTTTTATTTCCAGAAAGTTCCAGAAAATTTAAAATATTAATTTCTAGCTTAAATTAAATTTGAGATAATAACCAGTCTGCGAAGTCTACAAATGTGTTATTAAAGATAGGCCACATAAGTAAAACCATAAACTTCGTTGAAGATTCTCTCTACTAATTATTTTGAGAGAATAACTTAAGAAAAAATGTATACCCTCAAAAAATATGCCTCTATATATCTTAAAATTTAAGCCAAACTGTTAATTAATGCGGGAGTAGGAATAAAAGATCTGATTATATTCACTGCACTTTGTAGTCAAACTTTTCAAACAGAAACTCTAGCGTTCAGGGCTTGTGTATTATTGAGAATAAAGAATAACTTAAAATTTATAGAAAGCCTAGTCTTAGACACCTGTAATAAAAGAAACGTACATATTATTCACCCTAGTCTACTTCCTCAATTTGAATACTCAACCACCAAAAGTTTTAATGCTGAATTGCGTTTCAAATAGTTTAAGGATCAATATTTAAGTATAAGATCCGGACCGTTTTTCTGTTAATAGTTGATTCGGAAAAATTTGATTATGATTTTACTTTTATTTTTAATTTTTAAACAATAGTAAATATATTATATAAAACCATGTTTCAAGTTTATCCTGATCAAAATTCAGAGAATTTATGACCAGAGATCTTTAAAATAATTTTCAGTCCTACAGTTTTCTATTAGGGATGATAACTACATTGCAACATTGTATATCCTTTACCCAAATAACAAAAGAAACATTTTTCAATTTATGTCTTGCAGATTATGGCAATAGTATGAATTCTTGGAACTAATTTTTAATCCTTTACATGCCCATCAGAGATGACAATTAATCTACAGGTTTCATGGTAAATTTTACCCAAATAAAAAAGAAAATAAAAATTGTTGGAATATTTAAAAAAATGAGCAAATCTTTCTCTCTGAATTAAATTTTTGTTAATAACTTAATTTTAGCTAAAACCTTTAGAAACGTGAAAAATATTTTTATTGCTAGTTTCATAATTGTCAAAAAAAAAGTTTTAAGTATTATATTTTTTAGATTTACACATTTTCTAGATAGAATATTCTATACAAATTTTTAGTAGCCCTTTTGGAAAGTCTATAATTTTAAAATGTTTTTATTTGTTTAATTTTTTTAATCAATAAATATATTTAATATTATTTTTGAAAAAAATTCCTTACCGATGTCTTAAACATGGTTATAATTTCAAAATATTCATTTGGATTATCTGTAATTATAGCAAATGGTGCTGCTATTAAATTTCTTATTGTTTGCATTAATCCCAGCAATAAAACTGCTGTTAATGTTAATAATATCACAATATATAATTGAAAACCAGTAAAAATATCAGCTAACATCCAAGCACCACGCCAACCATTAATACACACTACACCAAAAATGTATGTATAAATTCTTGAAATTATGTAAAATGTTAATCGATGTTTATCAGGATGAAAATTTTTTTGATAAAAATTTTGGAATATTGTAAATATTAAATGTCCAAAAACACCAAAAGTAAATGATGTAGCTGCCGATAACGCTGGATTCCATGGTAATAGGTAATCTCCAACTAAATTCCATGTTCCACGCCAATAACAAATTACACAAGGTGCAATAATTATTATTGAAATAATAATATCTAAAAATTCTAAAAGTTTTTTATAAGCAAAATTTTGCTCATTTTTAACTTCACTTTCAAGCATACTGAATATTTTTAGATTTATTTTGCCGTTATTTTATACATTTGACTTAAAGAATAATTTTGTGTTTTTTTCTTTTTCTTTTTTTGAGGTTATTTTTAAATTATTTAATTTTTGTTATCATATTTTAGCACAAATGAATATGAAAAATTTTTAAATTCACCGCTAACAAACAAAAATTAATATAAATTCTGTTTTTTTCATTCCATTGTACATCATCCATCGAATTATTTTATAAATCAATTTCATTGTAATTATTTTCGATTTGATAAAAAACAAAATATTCTTTTTTAAAATTAATTCTGTTTTAAAGTTTCACGCTATCATCTTTTGAATTACATTTAACAACCATAGCACTTGAATTATTAATTAAATATAATTTTAGTACCGGTTGTTCTAACTTAATTAAACTTCTTATCATTAAGCTTTACTTTAGTAAATTAAAATGATAAAGTAGTAATAAAATAAAAAAATTCATTAGTCATCAGTCATAAGATCAGATTGAAGACTCACTTTGACTTTGAAATTAATATATTAATATATAAATAAGGGATTTAGTAATAAAATTAATGAATTAAAAAAATCTGACACTTTATTTTGAAGGCTATTTATAATCAAATTTGTAAAGTGCGATACTATTATTTAATCTAATTATAAAAATACAAAAGCAGTTTGGATAAATATCATTCAATTGTTATATAAATTAGGGTTATCTATTACGATTTTGTCTATCTATTGAATTTTCACGTGTATATCTCATTATTTGGTGTATTAAAAGTCTTCACTAAAACTTACGGTCTAATATTTATGATTTCTAAGTAATTTTAGTAATTTTAGCTATGTATAGCGGAAGCTGTTTATGCTACATTAATCTATAATGCTATAAGATTTTAAAATTCCTTTATATAGATATAATTTTAATTTTTTATGAAATTTTATGAAAGTGGGATTCTATAACCCTTAATTGGCAAACATATCTAAAATCACTTATTTGCACCCCAGTGACGACAGAAATTGTTATCAAAGAAACTAATTAAACAATTTTGCTTGAAAATTTGTTTACAACATCTTGAAAGGATTCCAAAAAATAATAAGGTAATATCATATATAAGTAAACTAATTGGGATACTTATTGCTATAGGATAAAAAAAAGTGACAAAATTTGTATTTTCACAAAAAAATTCATAATTTTTTTATTTTTGTAATACTAAGGGCCGAAATTTTTGGGAAGTCTTACATTAATATGTTACAACAAGAAAATAACAAGAACTTACGTGGTACTTTCAAAAAAAGTATTTACCATGCCTTTTTATCTTAATATTTTAGTTTTTTTTGTGTTAAAAATATTTTAATTATTATATGGATCTATACAATCGGTACATATAGTGAATCTGTGAATTTGGCAAACAGGGCGATGGCATGATTAACATCCGGTTTTTGGTTTTTTTTTATCGTCCTTACCGTTTTTTTCACTAAAAAATAGAATTCTTAAACGTATTCACTACATTCCGTTTAAGTAAGACAACAATTGCATTATGATTAAAAGATAATATACGAAGCGAGTAGTGGCGGTAAAGCTCAGATAGTAGTAACAACATAGGTATATTTCCCAAAAAAAATATTACCACCTAGTTATAGTAAAATAAGATTTATTCTACATCGAAAATTTTCCATCCTCAAATGTAAGGACAGTAAAATGTAGTAAAAAGGAATAAAGAGGTAGGTATATTATTAAAATGAGAAAATTACAATCTACGAATCATATTTATTTATACATTGTATGTCTATCTTAACAAGAAAAATTAGATATCATATAATATTCTTGTATCTCCAAGTGTGTTCATTCTGAAGTCAATAAACGCCCATAAATAAAATTTAAGCTAACTTGGCACACTGGGGTGTATGACGTCCCAGTGCAACTTTTGTACATTGAGAGACATAGAAAGACCAATTAGCAAAATGTCATCCCAATACCGCCAAAGGTTGAAACAATATTTTCATTATAGACACATAAATTTACGGAAATAAAGAGATGGGGTCTATTACAAACCAGTGTGTCAAATAACGATTAATTAATTTTATTTTTATTTTATGTTTTTCTGTGCATTTAAAAATTTTCTTAAGCAACATTAAGTTTTTTTAAAAAAATTACCGGTCCAGTTTTGCTTTTTGTCCAAGGGTTAAGTCATTTTTACTGAAAAAAGCAGAAAACGCTATCTTTTCATTAGTTTTTTGTAACCCTTTTCTTAAAATATTTTTTATTCCATAAAATTCACGTTACTATATTTTATCTTAAACTTGGGAGTTTCAGCCAAACCCACAGATCAAACCAAATTTTCCTTGATAAGCAGAATTTAATAATAGTAATAAATTAATTAATCTAAGATTGTACTAGACATATTCTATAAAGGATGTTAGGCAAGCATAGTAATCTGGTATTCTAGTATCCTGGTAATCTGGCAGTTAACAATCATAATAGATTTACAGATGTAAACAAAAGACAATCCTGGAATTTATTTTAAGTATTAAACTGCAAGCTTTTAGAGCAAGAAGAACACCATCTCAACTAGCTGAAATGCATATCATTACATTTTTCACATATAAATTTATGCATAAGCTATGTTGAAAAAGAAGACTAATCAGAAACATTAGCCATCATTAGTATTTTTCAATAGAATAAAACAGAAAGAACCAGAATGAAAATTTTGGTGGCTTTTTAATTGATTTTTTAATCGTGAAAAAAATAATAAATTGCACATTGAGTATAAAGGAAGGGCTGCAATTCACTAAAAGACGGTTAGCACAAAAATTTCCCCAAATATTACAACAAAAATTAAAACTAGTAATATAGTTATTATCAAAATATTTCTAGCTACTTTATAAAAATGATTAAAGCGTTTGTAATAGACATTGTTTATAGGAAAAAACCATGGTTGATTAATTGTTTGGAAAGATTAGATTAAGCAATCAAAGACAAATATATTATTTATATAATTGAATTTGAGAATTTCAAAATATTAATTTTTTTTTGTACGGCTAGATGTTTTTAAATATATTTGACAATTTTTACCTATGTGAAGTTTAATACTTTTTTTATAGTCACAGCTGTTTTAAAAATATGGGTGACAAAATTGGCCATCCAAGCTATATGGTTGTATTTTAACAAAACTTCTTAAATTTTTTTTTGGGCTCAAAACTGTTTTTTAAAACTTGATTCATTTCTGAATTACTATTTTGACTATTTAACTTGACAACTTTATTTAATTCGGAAACAGATATAATTTGCATTTTAATTGATTTGTGATAAACATCGGTTTTAATCTAATATATTTCACATCTTTTTAATAGCAAATATACGAGTTAGATTTTTAATAGATATAATAATTTATTTTTAAAACTATAAATTTAGGGAAATTTTTTTTGTTCAAAAATATGTCTAATAAGCTATAGGCTAATTATTACGATTTTAATTTCTAAATTATTATAAATATTCGGTGATACCTGATAATTTTTACAATCATTTCTTTGAGTAATATATTTTCGACATTTCTATTCAAATTATTCTCAAAATTTAAATCTATTGAAATAGAATTAATATTATTCAATAGCATATTGAATACCAGAATCAGAAAAAAAAGAAAGAATTTTATCAAGTTTTCCGATCCGGAAAGGTGTGATTGATTTTGTCAGAAAGCTGAATCAACCAAGAGATTTCAAGTGAAAATCAAATTTTGTGCTTTTGTCTTTGTCAAATTATACTTTTTCTGAGTTTTTGTTTTTATTAACCACACTGTTATAAAAATCTCTTCCTTGGAGTATAAACATGAAGTATTCAAATTTAATGGACATAATATAATTTTGAAGTTCCGTTCTTTTCTATCATGTAAGTTTGAATACTCCAAGAGAAATCCAGGGTTAATTTTCATCTTGCATTAGAAGACCGAATCATTATAGTCATACTCATCTTGAAGTCATAAAAAAGTTTGAACTAACGTAGTAATTATTAGTTTAATTATTAAATATCACTATCCTTTGGATATTACGTAAACATTTATAAAAAAAAAAAAAAAAGAAAAAAAAAGGGATTTAACAGTAAATAAATACTTATTTTTCTGCTGTGACTGTATAGAAAATAAGAGTTATTAATAATGTTTAGTTGTCGAGCGCTGAACAAAATCTCTTTTTGGGTATACTTTGCAGTAATTTAAAAAGACTGTATGAAAAAGCTTCTAAACAGATCGTAATGAAATTCTTTCAGCATATGATAAGTATAAAAATTTATAATTTAATTATCTCTTTCTATTTTATGATCAAAAAATTGAAAATATAATATCAATTTTTTTATCTATTAAAAATCAAAGATCAAATTAAATCAAAAGTACATTTCAACAATAGTAATTAATTAACTAGTTAGGATTGTACTAATCATATCCAATAAAGGATGTTATTTAAAAATTAAAAATCAAATATCAAATGAAATATGTATAACACATCCGTTTTTTTCAATTTAAATTCATAAAATAAACTATCGATTTAATTTTCAGAAAAACACATAATTAGCTAACTAAATCTTTTATTGATTTTGTCTGTTTTACAGTTTTCAGTTAACCTGACGATAAATAAAGTCATAATATCTTTTACATATTGCTATATATATTTATATCATTTAATTTTTGAATAAAATTTGACAATTTTAAAGTCTGAATTGTATCAATATTCACGTAAAGAAATTCTCATTTAAGGGGATATTCTTGTCTAGAAATTGGAAAAAATCGATTTTTTTTAATATTTTCGAAGCTTAATTCTTTAAGAATATGTTTTTACGAGAATTTTTTAAAATTGAAAAATCGAACAAAAGACGATAGGAATTCTAATTATACCTGCGATCGTATTCCCTCGTGAATCCTTACGTACTCTTATATATATTTTGAAATGCAATAATCAAAGGTCATCCTAATATAGTACATAGCTTTATACTGTGCTTAAATTAATCCGAAACTTCAAACGCGTTTATTTCGAAACTAATTTTTTCGGTAAATTCTTGTCATGTTTTCTCAAGTTTTATTTAAATGATTCACTTGAAATTTAGCGTGAGTCCGTTTTATACATTTCTCTATCGCACGAAATAAGATTATAACAAATTTACAATTTTTCAGAAATTACGGAAAAGTAGTTCTGTTTTTTTTTTTTACTTCAAATTACTAAGAGGATTACAATCGTGGCGATTGTAGTGCTCCATTTTCTTCAGACCCTCCACTTCATCAGTTTGAAACCTTTAGGATTTTTAATTTTTACACTTTTTTACTTCTTCATGTATTCTTTAAACATTAATAAATATCTTGCAAAATAATGGATATTAAAAATATTGTTTGTTTTGTTTTGTTATTGCACCAAAAAAAGTACCCAAAATTCATATCTCTAGACTAGAATATCTCCTTAAAATTTCTGAAATATTCCAAGATATAAGCTCTATAGACACTTAACTGTATAATTAAAATATTGAGTTATTTAATTGATAAATAAAAGTGTGAAATTTAAAGAAGTGACATTCTTTTTGTAAATTTTAAAAGCAATTCTATCAAAATCCATTTTAAGTTTTAATTCCTCTAAGAATTCAACTTCTGATTTTATTGTAAATTATATTTTTCATTTGATTCTTTTGGATAACATAGTAAACTATATTTCCAATAAAATAAACTATAATATTAAATAAACTATGCAAATGTTCTAAATACTGTATCTTGGTATAATTGATTACACGTGACCATTTAGGTATTTCAATGATTTGCCAAAACTAAATAAACAAATTTTGTTAATTAAAAAAACAGAAAACAAATGCTATTTTTCGTCTTGTTTTATTTTCGTTTAATAATTTTCATTAATCGCATTAATAATTTAATTTATTAAACAGAAACTTACATTTTCGTAGTATAATTTGTAAATAATTTAAGTGTATATTAAAATATAGTACAGTGGTTTCAGTGATTAAGTTTTTTTTTAAAAAAATTTTCAGCAGCTTGAGACTAATAATACAACATATTTAAGACATAGCATTGCTCATAATACATTATGATTGTTCTTAATATATAAATCAATTTTCAACGTTTATATATCTACTTCAAACCAGGTTAATCAAATTGAACAGGAAATGTTGGAAAATTCTGTAATTACGTTAGAAATATTTAATAAAACATGTTGTTAAGTTATATATGAGTAGGTACGTATGTACGTATATAGGAATCAAAATGAATTTTCAAATTGAGAAGGTTTTCAATTATAGAAAAACCCTTTAATTAATTAATTTGAATGATAAAATAGTAAGAGTATAAATCTAGTGATAAAAATCTTCTTATATGATCTTATGATCTGTTTATTATGATATTTTTCAATATTCTCACACTTTGATTTTAAGTCACTAATTTCATATACTTTAATAATATTGTAAACTACTTTTATTTATTTAAAACTTAATTTTAATAACCCAAAATCACATTACACAGAGATAAACAAAAAAAAAAAGCACAAATATATATATTTAGGTTCCGAAGGGTACCAATATTTGTTCGTTAATCGAATCATAGACACGAATAATTTAAAATAAAGTAAATTTTTAAGTTTTTATTAACATTAAATATGATCTTGAATATAGATTTGTTTTGTTCGTCAAAAAATTGATATCATTTAATACAATGGGATATTTATCTCAAGATAAGATTATTTCGCGAATGCCTACATAATACTAAACTATAGAGATAGATATTGCCTGTCAGAGAATTAGCAATAGACTTACGACTTTAAATGAAACATTGTATTTGCATTGTATTTTATGTTGTTCCCCTATTAAATAGTTTATACTCACAAATATTACTAAATTGGAATTAAAGGGAGCTTAATATGTTTATTTCATATGTTTTTGTGGTCCAAAGCTTTTATGACCCGCTCTTTACACTTTGGCTTATATTAAAAGGTCATTGTTATGTAGGTAAAATATCAAATATTAAAGCTTTTAGCTAAAAAGATTTAATTTATTTAATAGTTTTGTACTAAAGAACTTAAGGGAGTTCCAGAATTATTTTAGAAGGTTAAAATACAACAATTGTACTTTTGTTTTAATTTTCCAGCAAAACGAAAATCGACCATACCAAATGATCAATTTTATACAAATATGCATTTATATCTTTATATGCTATAAAAGTTGATTTATAATGAGAAATGAAACAAATAAATAAATAAGGAAATATATAATAAGGAATAAGGTCTTTAGTGATCCAAATAACATAATAAATAATTAATATTTATTGTTTTTGTATTAAACACCACGATGAACTGTAATGAATAAAAGATTGATATTTCATGCTGGAAAAGTATTTCACTTTTGAGGCTAAAGTTTGAATTTCTTTTTCAGAACAAAAATTGCTTTAATTGTTTTAACATCATTCTCCTGCAGCCAAATGAAATCTAAATAAATGTGTCTTTTACTCCAAAGAAAAATACACAAGTTATATTTTTTTCTGATTATTCAAATTTTTCTGTTATGAGGACTGTGATCCGTAACTTACACATCAACATTATCCATTTTATCCATTTTACCGAAGGTTTCTTTTCTAAAAAAATGTTTTCTCTCTAATAATGGAAAATTTTGGTTTAGTCTACAACATTAACCTTAAATTATGTTCGCATATAAAAATTACTACGAATTTTCTATTATATTGGCTGGCAAATAGAACTTTTTAACACAAAATTCATTAATCCACTATAAATTTAAGTAGAAACGTGTTTAACTTTTTGAAAACACATTTAAAAAATATTATATTACTCCTTATGTAGCTCAAAGTTTTCCAAAATTTGCGTAACATAATAAAAATTGTTTGGAACCCTATCAAAAAAAAAACAATGTTAACAAAAGTGTATAAAAAAGCGATGCAAAATTAAATTTCCAAAGACGGATATATTGAAAAGTTCATCTGTTTCAATTTTTAATCATCAAAGATTTATAAAACTATCCTTCCTAAAATTAATGCCAAATAAAATGCATTTGAAAAAATAATAAATATTTATCGATTTTTAATCATTTATTTTTGATTAATAAACTGACTTAATAACAAAAATTAATTGTTTTTATTTAAATAGGATTCGAACAGGATCAAAGTTTCTTAAAATCTCAAATTACAAAGTTTTTATCAAGCTTTTATGGATTTTTGAATTTTAAAACAGTCAAAAAGAATTTAGGTCTTTGAAAATAGTTTTTTTATTTTTTTAAATTTAATAAAATTTTTTTGGAACAATTACTTTTCAAGCAAAACAAAAATTAGATTTCGTTTTAGGAATTCTACAATTTAATTCTATTAAAAATATCACCGCGGTTGAAATTATTTTACACAAGTGTAAACTTTGCATACATTTTTGATTTTAACAAGAAATCTAGTAAAATTTATTTCTTTTTCAAATTTGTACCATTTTGATTAAAAAATTTGTTTCTATTTTTAATAGTTTCTTTTGGATTTTTTTTTTCTGTTTCACAATTTTCACGATATAATAATGGTCTGATATTTGAGGTTTTAACTAAAACACAAGCCTAAAATGAAATTTTAAAAATTTCAATATATATATTTAACTTTATTTTATTTTATTTACTTCTAGTAATGAAATTCTGTCACCATTTATCTCTTCTGGGTAACGCCATGGTTTTCTTTTATTCTTTTGACCATTTTTCCAGATTGTATAACCAAGAGCTGCCTTTCTAATATCTTTAACCATACGGGGCCCTAAACTATGAGTAACTTTATTTACTAGCCATGATGGTAGGGCACCTTGAGGATCACAATGTGCTACATAACCAAAAAAACTTCCACCATTTAAATGCGGACGAATAATAAATCCTGTTATATGAGACTGTGCCCTATTTTATTAATATAGTTTTGAAAAATTTAGTTTTTATTTTTGTTTTTAACTATAGAAAATATAAATTATTTACCTAATAAAACCTTTTTTTGGGGGATAATCTCTATGAGGCACTGAACGTGATAAAAGCATTTGTTCACCATTAGGGCCTGTATCCAACCATGATCGCAACAAAACAAAGTCTCTTGGTCTTAGTGGTGGCGGACAAGACACTAAAAATATTAATTTGTATTTAGTTTTTTGTTTTTATATTTCTAAAATCAAATTTGTCAATATTTAAGAGTTAAAATTTTTTTAATTTATTTTCACCAAATTATACAAACGTAAAAATTATATTTTTGTCTAATACCAGCAAGGTTTTGGGATTTTAATCGGGTACATTATGCAACAAATTTTTCGTATCCTCAATTTTGGGAAAGAATTAAATTTTGTAGTATCATGTAGAGAAAAAGAAACTTAACATTTCATTTGTTATAAGTTCTTTACGATTAATTTAAAGTATAAATCATTGAGGGTTGTTCGGCTTTTAGTAATTTAATTAACTTAACTGGACTTAATAGTTTGTTATTAAGATATAATCATAATACTGGAAACAATTCATTTGAATATTGAATAAATTTTAAGTGTAATCATCCTTGTTTCTAATTTGCGCGTAATCTGTGCGAAAAAAGTAAAAGAAAAACAGATTTAATTCCCTATGGATTACGGACCCCCAATTACAAAAGCGTTAAATATAGTCAAAAGAAATTTTTAAGAAAATATCTACGTCATATCTTAGAGAAAACAGTTATACTAACCAACCATCAAAATTTCTCTTTTATCACTAATCATCACAAGTCTTTTAGTTTTTGTTTTTAATTTAATTTATTACTAGTAATAATAATTGATAATGATATTTTTATTTTGCATAACTTTAGGATGAATTAAATAGCTTTTAATCCTATCAAAAATTGAAAGTAGTCTTTTTTTAAATTTTATTTGCAAAGCACATGAAGTAGACAATGAATAGATTCCTGAAATGAACCTTTTAAGCCATCGTATTTAATGTGCATTAAGGATTTATGGACAATTTTCCCATACAAAATGAGCTAAATGTGCAGCAGCTGCCGTAGCTTCATCGTGACTAGCAAGCAAAAGTAGTTGCAAAACGTCACTATTGTATTTTAAATTTGTAAACAAAACGTTTAAATTCATGAAGTCATTCCATCCAAGTATTTGACATGAAATCTGTCTCCCTTTTGGATATATTTTTAGACAAAGTATATTGATACTATTAAAATATTTCATGTACAAATAGAGAATATGAATACATGTTGTTCACTTGGACTAAAATATGAAATAAAGCTCATATGCATCTGAGAAAATGCTCGTAAAATAGAAATCGTTTTAGCTTCCTCTAAATACTAAATCAACAAACGTATCACGTATCACGTCTAGGAGAGCAAATTGAAGCTGACATTTAGATTTCAATATTTTTGAAACAAATAACTTTGATAAAAAAAAGAGCCAAAAAAACACATATTATAGAATATGTAAGTAAAAACTGTTTTAACAGACGTGAAAATCCTTTATGAGAGGAAAACTATCAAAATAAATATTCACAAAAAGATTATCAATTTTGATATTTAAAATTTTTATCGTTAGAGTCTATAGAAATCTTAGAAAAAATCATTTAACTTAGCTTACTTGCATAATAGCCGACATCGTTATTTACATTTACAATTCCAATTTCTTCGCTAGCTATCATATGAGAGTCCCATTCACGACGATAATCAGGATCATGGAGTACATCAAAGAGAACATCTGGTGAACAATCGTCAAAATATGCTAATATTTTTACCATATTAAATTCACATCCAGGCACTGATCGCGTATATACTTGAATGTTTGATTTTTGAAGTTCTAAACTCCATTTTAAATTGTTATCAATAAGCCCTTTAAGGTTATTGAAATCATCATCTTCAGCAATCTTTATTGGCATATCCATCGTTTGCCTATTATTTTCAACATTTCTTATAATTTAGAACCTTTTACGTACAACATATAATGTGATAATATTCTGGAAAAAAGAATATATAAATAATTTTAGCTATGATTTAAGCTTATAAAAAACTGTTATTCAAATAAGATCCATCACAAAGTTATACACAAAATTTTCATAGGTTAAATTGTCACAAGCCTCGTTTTTTTTATGTGATAAAGTGATAAATTATAGGATACCCGAAGGTTTTTTACGTAGCTCTTTACAATATATCACTTAAAATGTGTCTAAGAAAAAGATTTTTATAATTTCCAATACATAAAATAAAGATAAATTTTAAAGCACAAATTTTAAATATCATGAACTTCCCTAAATTAAAAATATAAAAATTGGAGGAAACAATATTCAAACAAGAAAACAGTCTTTGGTATAAGCTGTGACAATTATACAAAGAATGCGTAAAAGTTGCTCAAAAATCAAAGCCACAAATTAAGTTTTCTTTGATTTTTTGGTCTCTGATGCCATTTTGTAATGCTTTCAAAACAATAAATAAGCCTCTTTGGTGAGAATTTTTATAGGTAAAGTGGCGAAAAGAATAAAACAGAATTTAAAAATCTTCCTTAAAAAATATTCGTTGTAACTTTTTTATGAAATCAAAAATATTAGTTTCATTTTTTATGCAAACTCTTTTTAGCTATTAATCTGCTTTCAAACAATTACTATTCACTTATACAAAAAAAAATCCTTTTAATTTTTCCTTTGTATAGTTCTATAAAATTGTGTCATTCAGATAAGATCTACAAGGTACAGGTACAGTATATATTCCAAAGGATTCTTAAAGGAAACAGAAGAAATCATGAATTAATAATTCCAAAAATAACTTCATCGTATAAAACTAAAACGTTTTAGCAAAAAATTCAAGGGATATCATCGATCAAATCCTGTATCTTTAAAATAAAATCAAACTTTAAGAGAAATGCTGTGAAAAAAATGAAATATTTTATTACAATATAGAAAATTGGGTCAAGTAGTACATACTTTAGGTTCATAATACACACGAATAATATTAATGGAATACCAAATATTGAAGATCCTTAAACAGAATACGAAAAATGAACGAAAGAATTAAAATGAATTTATTGATGTGAGTATACATGAAAATATACGCACACGGCCGGTAATGATTTACGAAAAATTATGATAATTGATAACGCTATATGCTACCGGTAGTTTATGCACACCTTGGAAATGGATAGTTTTATTTATCCTCTGATTTTTGTACGGAAAAATTTTTTCTTTTATTTTAGAGTATTAAATTTTTTAGAATATTAAAAACTTCAATCATTTTTTTAAGTAATGTTTTGGGGGTATTTGCACTAAAAAACTTTATCAAAGGTTGAATTGTCTAAATATTTAGAATAATGAACCAAGTAGGGAAATTACTCATGAGTGAATATGTCATGTATTCAAGCATGTTTTTCCTTTATTTTCATTGTTGAAAGAAATCTAGTTTTCAATCATAAAACCTGTTTTTTTAGGGAAATAAATTGTTGACTTTCTTTTTACCGGAAAATATGACTGAAAATATGTATGATGAATACTTTCTGTATCTTCTATTGATGATTCTTAATTACTTAGCTCTTCAGCATGATTCACCTATCAATAAGAATACATAAAAAACTAACTGAGGAATAATTTCCCTAATGAATAAAATGATATAATATCTGCATCCAAATCCGTACTTTTTATCATACATATGAGCTATATATTACATACTGAACTTTATCCCCTCTACACATTCATGAAATTGGGGTTGTATTAACAACGATAATAATGACCTTTGTTTCGTCACTGGACATAGTGAGATGAAACTGACAGATCAAATTAACTAACAGCTGGCACTAAAAATTTAGCATACCAATAAATTAGAATACTGCCAATTTTACTTGTTCACTATGAGAGATCTATATGGGAACTAAATTGAACCATAGCCACAGAAATGTTTCTTATAAAACGACTTAAAATTTATAGCAGGACTATAACATTTTATTTATCGTATTGAAAAACCTAATCGCAATATTCAATTTTGGTACAAAACACTGAAGATTCTTTTTGATATTGAGCCAATCCTCAAAAAATTAACTACTGTACTAATTACTACGTTTATTTTTTTAAGAATACAAAATTTTAGCAAAATCAGCTTTTATAATAAATTAACAAATAGCATTTATACAGACTCTTTATAATGTTATATTTATCTATCTAGATCCTTTTTTTTCCAGCAAAATAATTTATGACAAATTTCCTAAAACTTAAATAACACAAACTTTTATTTGGGATGCTATCAAATTCTAATAAAAAGCACATGTTTTGATAAACAAATATTTCACTACATCTGTTGCAGACAGTTCTATTCAGATTTTTGACCTATCGCTTTTAAAAGCTTATTTATAGAAAAACGTCATGTTTACATATATATTTTTGATTACTTACCTACTTGGATGTAAACTTACGTGTCTTGAAATTTTTTATGCAACAAATAGAAAGGAAAAATAAAACAAGAATCTTTGTTACTGCAGATTTTTTTGCTGCCACAACTAATAAAGTTTTTTTTGTTTTGTTTTTTTCAATATTCTCGGCCTTTATAATTGAGCTGTCACACTGTCACATACACACTAGATTAAACATTTTATAACTATAACAAATATCCTTTATGAAAGAAAAAATTATTTTGGATATGTATTTATAAGGAAGTAAAATTAATCAAAGAATGCTAAGAATTAGAATTAGAAACTTCCCTAGCATATAAAACTATTGAACTAGAGGATAAAATCCTTCTGTTACAAGTCAAGAAATTTATCCTACTTTGAACTGCAATAAGCTTTATATACAAAAAGCTTAAAAAGCTGATATCAGGGTAGAGAAACCTTTTCTTTGTTTTGCTCTTAATCCAAAATAATATTTTCGAATTTTCCAATTGTGTCTTTTAATAAGTGTAAAGGAGGGTAGAAAACTTTAAAATTAGTGGAGCTTAATTAAGCATGAAATGTTTTTCTTTCAAAAAATACTTAAACACCAAAGTCCATCTGAAAATTATATTCGAGCTGGTTTTAGAAGACTTTGAAGGCTAGAAATAATTTCTTTTTACAGCTTCAATTTTACTGTACCTAATAAATTTGCACACTAGAAAGAACTTCGTGGACTGCCAGACCATTGAACAACACAATTTTGAAATATGAATTGACAATAACTTTGTATTATGGAAGGTAGCTTGGCTAGTAATTAATTAATAAATTTGATTATTGCTTTTTACATTACACTTGCTGTTTCAAATATGACCAATATATTTTATGGTAAAAGAATGTCAATTATCATGTGGAATTCATCTTATGGTCAGCATATAGAATTTCGGAAATTATTTTTAATTTTTGCCAACAAGTACTAAGCTTGCTCAAACAAAAGGTTAAGAATCACTTGGGTTCCTATATACTATATACTATATACTGCGGACATTCCAACCTTGGATAGCATTAATAACTGGACAAATAACTGGAAAATAAAAATAAATAAATCCAAATTTGTATATGTAACATACACTCTAAGAAAAGTAAATAGAAATCTGCATACATTCCTAAATGGTAATCAAATTCCACGGGCTGAAACTGCGAAATTCTTAGGTCTCCACTTGGACGAGAAATTAAATTGGAAACACCACGTAAGACAAGAAGCCATACAAATAAAGCTGCTAACAAGTAAATTCTCCTGGCTAGTTGGGAAGTTCTCTCAATTAGACCTAAAAAACTAAAAAAACTAATATATACGTCAATAATCAAACCTACATGGACGTATGGTATTTAGGTATGGGGGTGTACCCGTAAAACAAACCTGGAAATAATTCAAAAATGTCAAAACAGATTCCTACGCATTATAACCCATGCATGCTGACCCATTAGCATAAACTTCAACTTCAGGGAATTAATCATTGGATCATTCTCCCGCACTAGTGAATAATATAATTAGTTAATAAGTTATATGTAGGTCAACAATGCTAATAAATTAATTATAAGTTAAGATTGTAGCATACAAAACATCAATAAAAAAAAAAACTTGGGTCCCTGCGACTGCATTTGAATTTATCCAACGTAAACAAGTTTCTGCCTTTGACGATGAAGATAAGTTTGAGCGTGTATTTTTTTTTTTTTTTGAGAAAAATACTGTGGTCGCTCCAAGTTCCTTTTTCTAATACCACACTCTTATTCTGTGATCTTTATGAAACTGACAACTTCATAGCAACTTCATACATTGTACAACTTTAAGGACTTAGGGAATTTTCCCATTTATATGAGATGACAGTATATGAAGTTACTATAAAAAATTCACTTAAATTCGCTTCCACTGTACCCAAAGACCAAAGATTATGGTCTTATAAGTTTAAGAGCATTAAAACGACTTACTTTGATTAAATTCATCGATAACCCGTAAGATAAAAACCCACTTGGTCATTTTTCGTATGGTTCAGGATAGGACCTTTCCAAAATATAATATACATTTTTTTTTAGGATTTTTTTGTATCATTTTCAAAGCTGTTCAGGCAACTTGCTATAAATTTAAAGAAATATAAGGACGCATGTGCTAAAAAACTGATTACAATGGATTAAATGTCAAAATAAAGAATGATTTTTTTATTAGAGAAAGATTTTCTTTAGGTTTAAAATAAAAAAAACAGCTAATGTTGTGAATGAATGTTTGTTTTTTTTTTGTTGTTCTTGTTAACTGATTGATAAAGTTAAGTGTAAAATGCTCAACATTTTAAGCTTTTATAACTAAATGAATGTATTATAAATCCCATTCTTGAATTCGCCTGATTCTAAACTGGTCTAGGTCAAGGAAAATGTATGTTAACACTGTTTCTTGATTGCACTTTATTTTCATTATCAATCATAAATATATATAATATATAAATATCTATCAATATTTATGTGTACTTATTGTATGTGTTTCGAAAATGCAAGCGGCGTTGTCTTAATCACAACTTGAACTTAATTTAATTTTATCAGTAATTCAGACCTTAGAATAAATATTTTTCTACAATTACATTCAAATATTTATAAATTTTTAACATATTAAACAATTTCCTCTTAAGTTTCATTTATTAGATTATTTTTTCAAATTTATAGATATTTTAATGGTAAAGCATTAGTATGCTTCTAAAACTAATCATGATCTAACATATAGTTTTCAGTAATTAAATAAAATTTAAATTTATATGCATATATAACATGCACATGCTATTTTCAAACTCATTGAAATATATCTGTTATATACGACCTTATCGCTTCTAATACTAAATTTTGTTCGGTATAACTTTTCGTTAATAAATAACAAATATGTTTTCATTTAATACTGAGAAGTTCAGAAGAAACAAAATAACTTTTTAAAAATCCATACATTAAAAATTTCAAAAAAAAAAAAAACTAAAAGTTTTTAATAAATTTTTTTAGACTGTTTGATATGGCGCTACAAAATATTAAAATTGACTCTGGATGTGAAGAACTTAATAGGAAATTAAAACAATGGATTGAATGGGACCAAGTAAAATTTAACAACATTATTAAAAACATTAAACATGATCATGTAAAAAAAAAACACTGTTTTATTCTATAGAATAATACTACCTTAAATGAAACCAAGACTCTCATTGACACCAAGGCATGGAATGAACTTAAAAAAAGATTTTTACAACGTCTCAGCTTTGGAACTGCAGGTCTACGTGGTCCAATGCATGCAGGATTTAATGCAATGAATGATCTTGTTGTCATTCAAACAGCACAAGGACTTTGCAAATATATTCTTGAAACATTCACTGATAAAAATGATCGTGATAAAGGAATCGTCATTGGTTATGATGGAAGACATAATAGTAAAAGGTAAACAAAATACTATATTTTTTTCACAGCACTTTGATTTGCATTGGTTATAAACTAAAAGTAAATTAATTTTAGTTTTCTTTTATATTTCTTGCTTTATTATTTGAATTAATTATCAAGAATAAATTTTTTACCCAACTTAGCAGTTTTAACAATACACAATTTTGTAAACTGGCTTACTATGTAAATATTTTGAATTTTTAAAGTCGAACAATTGTAGTAAAATGTATTTTTTATTGAAAGAGTATTCAATCCAATTAACATCGCAATTAATTATTCATCAATACTATTTGATTGGCTGTTCTTTTACCACTTCTCCAATATTAACTTTTAAATGTTTAATATAACTCCAGACAAACAAATTAATAAATATCCTTTTGCGAAATGCGATTAAATTGCTTAGTGTAAACTTTTTCAGAATCAATGCAAACAATTCAATTCTTTTTAAGTCAAATATCAAGTAATTCAATTTTTCCTTTCGTAGCATTGACTTGTTACATCATTCTTTACACTTCTGCTGGTCGTTAATTCATTTTTATTTTACCGAAAAAGCTTTAATAAGTAAAGTTATGAAACTGTTCTTGTTTTTGGTTCATTTGGAATGAAGGTGTCATTCGTTCAAATTGAAATTTTTTAATAACCAGTTACTTAAAAGAAAATATAAGCAGAATACTCCAATAATATTTCAATGATCTGGGCTACATCAAATAGATTTTTTTGTTTGTATACTATATTGGCTGTATTTCAAAATGCTATCGTTATTAAGTCTGACTTTTGTATTTTCAATTCTACTCCTCACAAAACTGAAGTCAAGCCTCAGCGAAGGTAAGAACTAATCGAAAACCTACAGTTCATTTCCAGATTAGTAAATTCAACCTCGCTAAAATTCTACAATTTTCTAGAAGACAGACAGACAGTACTTAATAAGAAAGACAACTTTTCCACTTAAAAACTGAGCTACTTTTAAAAAAATGGATTTGTATAAATAGAACCCATTTTTCCTTAAAAATTAATTAGATTCGCTTTTCAACTTTGTTTTCTCTGACTGACATGCAGTTAAAAAGTTAATTTAAAATCTTTCTTAACGGTAGCTTATTTAAAATTTTGAAATAAAATCAAAATATTATTTTTATATTCTATAATTCTAGATTCGCTGAGTTGAGTGCATGTGTTTTTATCAATGAAGGTCTTCCGGTATGGTTGTTTAGTGAAATGGTTATAACACCATTTATTCCATTCACTATTTTACAAAAAGAATGCATTGTAGGGATTATGGTAACAGCATCACATAACCCTAAGGAAGATAACGGCTACAAAGTATACTGGGCTAATGGTGCACAAATAATTTCTCCACATGATAAAAATATTCAAAATAGTATTTTGAAAAATTTATAGTAAAAATTTTCTGTTTATTGTCACACAAATTTTTTGATTTTTTTCTATTTAATTTTTTAGTCCCTTAAAATCGTCTTGGGATCTTAATAACTTAAAAAGTGATCTACTAAAAGATGGCTTTCAAGAAATTTTTCATTCATATTTCAAAGGAATTCTATCAAATATCCCTCGGACATTTTTAAAAATAAATTCAGAAAATGATGAAGAATTTGTATATACCGCTATGCATGGTGTTGGATATAAATTTATAGAAAAAGGATTTCATGAATCTCAACTTCATCCTGTGATCTCAGTTGTTGAACAACAAGAACCTGATCCTAATTTTTCAACGGTAAAATTTCCAAATCCAGAAGAAGGAAAATCAAGCTTAGCTTTATCAATTGAACTTGCAAATAAGAAAAATGCCAATATTATATTAGCAAATGATCCAGATGCTGATCGTTTAGCATGTGCTGAAAAAAATCAAATGTAAATAATTAATTTTAATAATCAAAAATATATTCTTTTTCTTTTTAAACAAAGGACAGGAAAATGGAAAATTTTCACAGGAAATGAATTAGGTGCTTTACTTGGATGGTGGTCAATTCAATGTTATTTAGAAACTAATCCTGAAAAGTCCAGAAATAATTGCTATTTATTAGCGAGTACAGTGAGTTCTAAAATTCTTAAATCAATGGCAAAAATTGAAGGATTTCAATTTGAGGAGACTTTAACAGGATTTAAATGGATGGGTAAGTCAAAATTCTAAATAATAATTATGATTAGAAAATCCTTTTGAAATTGTTTAATCATAAAACTGTGTACACTTTCAGAAATGAAAACTATTTCCGTTATTTTTTAAAGGTTTCAGTATACCTGATAATAATTAATTTGTTATTACATTAATATAATAGAAACTAAAAGATATATTTACAAATTTATTAATTTATTTATTAAATTAGGTGATTTGGACATATTCGCTACTTTCTTATATCAAACTAATCAACAAGCATTTCGTTTTTCAATTATTTTTTTTATTAATATAAGAAAATCCAATTAAATATAAAAATACTTAAGTGACTTTAAATTACTGTATATGTTGGTCTTTATAGGCTTTTGATAACTTACGGCATTTCTAACAAGCATGACTTTAGTTCCATAATATATTTTGGACTTCTCTTTCATATCTCAAATTCTAAAATGCCAAAGATTTATTATTGGATTCCAATCTGCTGTTACTATTAAAATTTTTTTAAAGAATAGCTTTTCTTATTAATTTGTTTATACTTAAAAAATTAAATATTAATATTAGTTCTTACTAGCTTGACTTAGAAGAATAATCTGGATCGTCCTGAAAGGTGATATGGTCCGTAGTTGAAAAGTGCTATTTTATTGATGACATCAGATTTTATTTGCCTACCACCATTGATTCCGTTTGCTAATAATAAAACCAGATATTCTACCATAATTTAAGAAAAACAGTACAGCCTCAACTGTTCTTTTCAAATCCCAATAGTTGAATTTTGGCTTATCGGAAAATATAATATTATTTCATTCCATGGTAGACCAATTTTTATACTTTTTAGCCCAATGCAACCTTTTAAAGCGCTTTTTTTTGGTTAGATTTTATCTTTTGCTGATTACAATAGAAAGCATCCTGCTTCTATTAACTTTTTTCTATAGAAAAAACTAGTTTCTTCATGTTTTTTGTTAATTTTTGAAATTAATTAAAATATAATTAAAGTTAACACAATGAAAAATTGTGATTTCTTTTGTGTTGAAAACTTTGGTACCCAATAACTTGGCTAAAAGTAAAATAAGGAAAACTATTATAATTGTTTTATTAAATATTTTTAAGGTAATAGAACATCAGAACTTCTAAAACAAGGAAATCAAGTCCTTTTTGCTTATGAAGAAGCAATTGGCTTTATGTTTTCACCAATGGTTTTAGATAAAGATGGTGTTAGTGCAGCATGCCATTTGGCTACTTTATATTGTTATATAAAATCTAAATACGGAATTTCTTTAGAAGAAAAATTAAATGAACTTTATTGTAAATATGGATTCCATTGTACTGATTCATCATATTTCTTATGCTATGAGCCAATAACTATTAAAAATATATTTGAACGTCTTCGGCATTTTGAAAATTCTTCTGAAGGCTCTGTAAGTTTTTCATTTATTTTTATTATTTTTATTATTATTTTAAAATAATCATAGAATGTATTGGAATTTGTGTAATTGTATAATTAAGTTACTTCTTAAAATAAACGCGTTTAAATGTTTTGGATTTTTTAGCTAAAAAATCATGAATAATGACAGAGTTTGCATTGACTTTTTGATTATTGCATCCTTTTATTCCTCATGCTATTTGCTTAAATTTTTTAATCAGTTGTTAAACTACTTTTCAATCAGTAACTGCGATTGATTTTTGCATTTTTTCTTAAATTCATATAAAAAACGATGTTTAAATTAACCCTGAATCTAGTTAAATAAAATTTCCTACAAATGTAGATAAAATTGTTTTAGAATGTTATATGACTATCGTTTTGTTTAAAATTGATCTTTTCGAAATGAATAAGTAAATAAAATAATGTCTCCAAATGAAAGCGCCACATGATGGCTAATCTGCTGGTTATAACTGACACAATTGGATTTTTAAAATTATTCTCTAACAATAAAATATTAAATTTATGCAATATTTTTGAAAAATTCATAATTTAATTGACCTACATTTTTAAATAAACATTAATTTATTCAAAAATCTTATAACCTAATATATAAACGTTTTCCTCTGAACTATAAAAGCGGTATTTATTCTAATTTTTATATCAAAAACAAATTGTAAGGCAGTCTATAAAAATGATTAATGCCAAATTCAGCAATAATTAAATAGGAGTCATGTCTATAATAATAATGCATAGCTTATATCAAATATATTTTAGCAATATTTAAATATTTAAAATTTGTTACTCTGATAACGTTATTCTATTTTAGTATCCATCTTCTATCCTAAATGGAAAATATAAAATTTCTTCTATACGAGATCTGACTACTGGAATAGATACATCTCAACCAGATAGAAAAGCCCTGCTACCCACAAGTTCTTCTACACAAATGATCACATTTTGTTTTGCTAATGGAGCTGTTGTCACTCTAAGAACAAGTGGTACTGAGCCTAAAATTAAATATTATGCAGAAGTTTGTGGCAATCCAAATGAAAGGTATCAACAGTATTTTTTTGAATTATTATTTTAAAAAATAATTTTTTTTTAACTAGTAATGAGAATTATCTTCGTGAAATATTAAATGAAACCGTAAATGCTATAGTGGATGAATTTTTACAACCGAAAAAGAACAATTTAATTGAAAGAAGTGATTAATACAGAAAACTCATTATAAGTGTTGAACTGTAGCTATAATTTTTTAAATTAAAAAATTTAAAAAAATAAATTTATTAAAAAATAAACCTTCAATAAAAGGTACAAATACATCTTCTTTTTTTTTATTATCAACTATTATAGGTAAAAAAATTTTATAATTTATCCTTCATTAACCTGTTCTATGCAAGCCATTGAAGCCCAAACCCACAATTTTGGGATGAAATAAGGGGTAATCAATATGCTATTTTGCTTATTTATCCAGGATATTATTCATTATCACCCATGATAATTAGCGAGATGCAAACCTTCATCAATGTGAAAGAAGGATGTCTCAGTGCTTGTGCGACAAAAATCAACAGAGCTGTTTGACAAAATTGCGTTGATCAAGTCCAGAATAATGGACTTTTTTCCCTAATATAAATTAAAGGCGAACGATAAAAAAATCCTTGTGCTGTGAAAATGTGTTAGAAAATGCTCAACCTTTGAATGTTGGAAAACGAAGCTATGCCTCCGTGTTACCGAATCTCAACTGAGAGGAATTAAAAGCCTTAGAGATATTTTTGAAGATAGGTCTTATGACCTATCCTAGACAATCATTACTTTTTTGGTTAAAAACATATTTAAATCCAAACATATATCCAACAAAGATACTGCTATAATGGGGAGTTATCCACATTATATTTTTCTACGCCTCTTCGGTATTATTGGCTAGTTTTCAGTCATTTGAACATTCAGTAAGATTATCCAAAATAACAGCTTCCGGGATAACTTTTTTACATGCACTAATTTAATTAATAATGATAAATTGTATAAAAACAAATTATTAATAGCAGTTATTCTAATTAAAGAAATTTTTGAAAGCTCTATTGATAGTTTGGTTTGTATAAATTGGTAGGAATATCATGATAACCTACCTATTTCTAATGAAAAATAATGTACTTTTTGGTTCGAATTATACACCGGTTAATTGTGAAAATAAACTCTGATCTTTAATTCTTTTAAAGATATTATAAATAATATTATATTTTGCATTTTCCAACTCTTTTTTTCAAACTTTACATATTCCAACTGTTCACGAGTTTGGCTTCAATCTACCAGCGTTTTAAAAATTAGTTATCTAATCATTTTTGAAATTGAAAACCCGTTTTGACCTTTTTTCAAACCTTATTATGACCAATACTTTTGAAATATGAAAGATTAAGTCATTTCTTAAGAAGTAATTACATCCTTGTAGGAAAAATTCGATATTCCAACTTTTTCTACAATATTCTAAATTAAAAACAACACTGGCAATTAATGTCTTTATTAATTAAAAGAAAAGTCCTTAGAATTACAGTCATATGAATATATAGAGTATAATTTCACATATTTTTATTTGTTTTTCTCTACAATAAAATAAGAATCAAGTGAATATTTCTTTTAAAATCTCTAAGTAACTATCTACTTACAGAACCTTTAAAACAAATTTTTTGTTTTATGCTTATTTTTAAAAATGTCAAAATCTTGTAGTATTATGTAAGCTAATAACTTATTTTTAAAATGATTTAGTTAAAAAATTTACTCTCCTCCATTTCTACGTCTTGATCGAGAACGAGATCTTGATTCACCATGGTTTGAGTAAGAACGGCTGCGTCTTGTTTTACTTGCTTCACGGCTTCTTGAACGTGGTGTACGTGAAGTTTTATAACGACGTTTTGGTGATCTTGAACTACCACCATTTCTTTCATCTCCACTATTTCGATGATCATTATTACGGTGTCCATTTTCTTTAGAATAACGTTCAGTTACACTTCGATGATGACGATCATTGTTAGAATCATGAGAACGTGAACGAGAATGAGAACGAGACTTCGAATGGCTACGAGATGCAGAACGTGATCTCGAACCAGTACGAGATCTAGTACGATGATCACGTGAATAGCTACGTGAACGGCTACGAGAACGAGTCCTGTGAAAGAAATTAAACAATTTATATATAATTATTATTAATATAATTTTAAATTATTAAATATGATTTACAATTACCTATTAAAACAAAATATATTGCAACCTTTTAATTTATTTGAATTTATGTAACTTGTAAATATCTAATTTATTTATTTTGATATTGATTTTACTTTAAGCAAATAAAAAATTGCAATATATTTGTTTCTTTAAATTTATTAATAAAAGAAATTAAGATGCTGATTTTGCTGAAATGGCATACAAAGTTAGTAAAAATGACAATAAAACAAAATTAACAAACTCACTATTCAGACAACAGCGATGATCAAAATAATCGTTTTGAATCTGTTACTGAAAGCGAGCAAATCATATTCTTGATGTATAATTAGCTTATTAGATCATTTGTTTAGGACGGATGTTCTCGTTTTTTAAAACAGGAGAAATAAGACCGCATATTGCTTATGTTGACGATGTACACAGCCGTTTTCTTGAAGTTCTATTAGATGGAGCATATTCTAGATGTTTCGACAGATACACTACGTTAACTACGAGAAATTATTTTTTTTTTGTCATATTTATCTAAACTGAGGCCTAGAAGATCGTTTGAAAATTAATTTTCAAAGATGATTATGCCGATGCTGTACACAATGATGAAATGATTATCTTTATCGGCGAAATATCACTGTTAATGGTAACGTCATTTAAGTTCATTTGTGTTGCCTAGCAGACGCAAGTAGTAGACTAGTTGTTTCATTGTTGTGCACTTAACAGATGTCTTATCAAGATGAATCATTTTAAAATTTTCATCTAATGAAAAAGCTTTAATTTTAATTAATTTTTGTTTTTATATTTGTATCTTAATCTGACGGGGCGTGTGATGCATACGAAAGCTGTTGTCTATTTTTTTGAATTTATTTAATATTCTTTAGGTTAAGTATTTGCATAATTTGCACAGATATAAATCTGTTAATATATTATTAAACAGATATAAATTTTTAGCAAAAAAGAAAAATTTTCCTGAAGATAGAATATCTTTTCATTTGAAGAATTATGCAAGCTTTAAAATTGATTATAAATGATGTTTACATTAATCGATACCTACTTTCGCAAATTTCTGCCGAAACGAAAGCCAAAATAATGCACACTAATTTCAGACAACTATAAAATAATGAAAAATTTCTAGCAAAAATCATACGTATAGTTTTTATGAGAAAAATTGCGCTGAATGAAATTGTTTCTAGGAGAAAAATGATGATTAGGAGTATTTCAGCTAACAAAACTTATATAGAAATTTTAATTTACCTTATTAATTGTTTTCAAAACCAAAAAACTAAAACTTTACATTTCAAATGTTCTAAACAATATACAGCACATAACAAATTGAGAATTTTGAAGTTAATTATTATATAAAATTGTTTTTGATATGATTTAAAGATATAAAAAAAGGGAAGGTTATCCCATAAAAAGCATTTTAGGCCACAAATTATATGGATGTTTTCGACGATTCTTTTTTTCAACGAAACTTGTTTTTTTCAAAACGAGCTGGGACGCCAAACTTAAACTTTAGAATCAATTTATATACATTCCTTACCATTATAATCAAATTTCATTTAACGAGAAGTTTTCGAGTATTCGATTCATATATATATATATCTTTATAGTGTAATATATCTTTGGCTTCAATACTCAATTAATAATATTAACATAAAATACTTTCCGGATTGATAATTAATTGCTCCTGGAATATGACTCAAAAGCATATTTAACTTTGCCATTGGATAAATTTCAGAGAAAAAAATTAGAAATCATTATTTACTTTTAAAAATTAAGTTTTTGGCATTTAACATGAATTGCAGGCTTTTTTATTACATTTATGTTAAATTATTGCAAATGGTCTAGAGATTTAACATATTCCCCACATATTATGCTGAAATTTCGATAACATTTTTAACCATCCTCTTTATTTATTTCCAGGTTTGTTTTGAATGTAAATATCATTAACAACAGCACGCCTTGTCTGCTTTAAATTTAACCAAAATATTTGCTTAACGTTCTATATATCTTACCTGCGACGTTTGCCATAGCGCCTACAATCTCTGGCATAATGTCCTCTTCCGCCACATTCATAGCATTTATCGTCAGGATTGAATGGACGTCCTCTACCACGGGAACTTGCACGACGTTCAGAACGGCCACCTCCGCTTCCATATTTACCAGTTGATAATTCAACCCGAATTCGACGGCCACAAACTGTACGCCCATCTAAACCGCGTACAGAATCAGCCGCATCACGAGAATCCTCAAATTCTACAAATGCAAAACCAGGAGGATTTCTAGCTACCCAAACACTCCTTAAAACACCATAAGCACTAAATGCATGTTCTAAATCATCTTTACGTGCATTATTCCCCAAATCACCAACATAGACCTTTCGGTCGCTTGGATAACGTGACATTCTTTTCGACTTTAAAAAAACAAAAAAGATTATTTAATACATTTGAAAATTATTTTTAATAAAATAATTACCATGATTTTTTAAATTGATCTAAATGCTCTTAGCCAAATTAGTTGAACACTATAGAAAATATGGATGCTCCGACCAACACAGAAACCTTCTTCGAAAATTAACACTTTTTACATGCATACATTCTTCTTTGTATTTGTCTAATAAAAAGAGGAAACCATACGTTTGATAAAGCAATCAGGCTGTAGCATGAGTAAGATGAATAGTATAGTGGCGATGGCTGGGAAATAAAAAAAAGGCGGCTTTTATTCGTAATAACTTTCGAAATTCTTTTGGGAAATTTTTTCGTGCTGAATACTTCGAATCACAGGGCTATCCAATCTGTATTTAAAATTTCAGTCACCTGTATTCGATTTATTACACTTAGTGTTTTTTTTACTATAAAATATAAATCACTTAAGCTCTCATTTATTATAAATATGTTCAATATTAAAATATTAGTAATTAAAATTGCAGCTAAAAGTTTTTGTTAGCAGATTGAAAATTGCATAAAAGTCTATCATGCTTGCTGATTGGAAAAACTTATATATTTCAAGTTAGAAATGTCAGGCATGGTGCACGATTATTCTTTTCATTCACATAATTTTTCGCTAGCTGCTTTTCTTTTAGCTGGCACATGAGGATGAATTAGTCCAATGTCAAGTAGTGTACATAAAGCAGGGAATTCACTTGTGCGGAACAAAATGCCTCGGCTATGTTAAATATATGGCTGAATCTTTTGTGAGTAAAATATTGAACATGTTCAATATATGTTACTCACAAAAGATTCAGCCATATATTTTATGTGTGAAGTGAGAGCTGAATCATTTGATTCCGCAACATAGTGAATATCTTGCTTAATAGGGGCTATTCACTATTTTTTCCAACTCATCAAATCCCATATAAAATATATGGCTGAATCATTTGTGAGTAAAATATTAAAAATGTTTAAACATTTAATATTTTACTCACAAATGATTCAGCCATATACTTTATATGGGACGAGAAAGCCATTTGATAAGTTGGATAAAATAGTCAATAGTCCCTATGAGTCATTCAATCATCAGCTATATTTGACGGCTAGTTCACTGTATTAGAATATATGAAAAAATGTGCGTTTAAACATTAAATAATCTAATTGTGGTAAAATAAAGTTTTTAAAAATCTTAAATTAAATAACATAAAGATAAAATAAAAACAAATTATAATTTGGATAGTGTATAAACAATATTTTTACAGGTAAAAATAAGGAAAAAACTAAATTTTAAATTTTTATTATTTATTTTAAATTTTGAATTCACCTTTTAAATGTTGTCCAACACTCGGAGTGACCTGTGAAATTAAAATTTAGTTTACGTTTACCATTGAGTTTCAGTCTGCAGGTATCTGAGATTTAAAATGCAAATATATTTGTGTCAACGTGTAACCTAGACTTTAATTCTTATTAATTTCGAATTAATTCGCGTAGCTGTATTTGAACTATGGCATTACTAGGGGAATTTTTTGAAGAAATGTGCGCATACAAAATGGCATTTGGGAAATTTTTGAAACGTGGCATCCATTTATTCTTCTTTCTCAGTCTTTCATTAGCTTAAGTAGTAGAAGAAATAGGTAGAGTTAAGTTGTAGGCTGAAAAGTAAAGAAAAAATTTAGTTTAAAAAGAAGTTTTTATTTTAAGTTATTGATAAGCAAATTCTATTAAACGTAACGATGGAAGAAGATGAAAGGGGCAAATTATTTGTGGGTGGATTATCATGGGAAACAACACAAGAAAATTTATCAAGGTATTTTTGTCGTTTCGGTGATATAATAGATTGTGTTGTGATGAAAAACAACGAAACTGGAAGATCGCGTGGTTTTGGCTTTGTTACATTTGCTGATCCAGCTAATGTTAATTTAGTTTTACAAAGTGGTCCGCATACGCTTGATGGCCGTACAATTGATCCTAAACCATGTAATCCAAGAACTTTACAAAAACCAAAGAAAGGAGGCGGCTTCAAAGTTTTCTTAGGTGGACTACCTTCAAATGTAACCGAAACTGATTTAAGAACATTTTTTGGACGCTATGGAAAAGTAACTGAAGTAGTTATAATGTATGATCAAGAAAAGAAAAAATCTCGTGGATTTGGATTTTTATCATTTGAAGAAGAAACCTCTGTTGAATGTGTAACTAATGAACGCTACATTAATTTAAATGGAAAGCAGGTAATTAAAATATATATAACCTCACTTCTTAAAATTATGTTGCCGCCATATATTATTGTGTCATCATTTTATGTACTTTTTTTTATATCCATATTAATAATATTTCTCAATATACATTTAAAAATGGACAAAAAATTCAATGTAATTATTTTCAATTCCAAAATTAATGCAGGTGAGTAATACTTTTTGGAATTGAAATGTTATATAGAATAAGATTTCCAAACACGTTTTTTTTTAAATATTCTTCTTACACAATTTACGAAATAATAACTAACAAAACTAAAACTATTTATAATACGAAATATTTTGTTAGTTATAAAATATTGAAAAAATTAATAACTGTAAAATTATTCAATTCTAAATTCACCAATTGTGGAAATGTGCTTTTCAAGAAATATTTTCTGTATTCTTATTAAAAACATTTTTTTTTCAATAATTTTGATTTTTAAGATTTTTTTTTAACATTTTGGAAACAGCACCTTTTACCCATTTGGTGTGTATAATTTTTATAAATAAATTTAAACATTTGCTAATTGAAACTATTATAATTCTATAAAATTTTATTTGACTTCAAATTAAAATTTTGTTTAAGGTTGAAATTAAAAAAGCTGAGCCGCGTGATGGATCTGGTGGAGGCAGTATTTCAGGAGGTGGAATGGGAGGTTATGGTAAAATGGGTAATGATGGTCAGTGGGGACCTCACCATGGAGCACCTATGAATATGATGCAAGGTCCAAATGGACAAATGGGTGGACCGCCATTGAATATGCCAATCGGTGCACCAAATATGATGCCTGGCTATCAAGGCTGGGGAACATCTCCACAACAACAAGGTTATGGTTATGGAAATAGTGGTCCTGGCTCTTATCCAGGATGGGGAACACCCCAGGGTCCTCAAGGACCACCTCCACATCAGTGGAGCAATTATGGAGGCCCGCAACAGACACAAGGCTATGGAGGGTATGATATGTATAACTCAACATCTACAGGTGGGCCTAATGGTCCATCAGGTGGAGGAAGTTGGAATTCATGGAATATGCCACCCAATTCTGCTGGACCGGCAGCTGCTGCTGCTGGAGGTGGCTCAGCAAGTGATATGTATTCACGTGCTCAAACATGGGGAGCTGGCGGCCCATCAGCAGCTGGACCAGTTGGAGGAATGCCGCGAACTGGACCTGGTAATTCAGCATCTAAATCCGGCTCAGAATATGATTATGGTGGTTATGGTTCCGGATATGACTATGATTACAACAATTATAGTAAGGATCAAGCTGCATCAACATACGGTGGCGGACCAAGATCAGCTTATGGAAATGAAAACTCTTCTCAGCCTCCTTATCCAGCTTCTCAGGCTGTTTAAAACTAATTTTTTTCTATATTATTTAAACAAAAAACAAGTATAACATTTTTTTAATCGACAAATTATATAGCTAATTTAAAAATGAAAACGAAATATAAGTTACATAAAAAAAATAATAAAAACACTACAAATTATATAAGGAAGATCTAGTATATATGAAAAAGATTACGCGTTTCAAACGAAATTTTATTATTACTAAATAAATATATATTTTTTTTTCATTAATTTTACATGCTAATGAGAATTATATTCAATAATAAATAATTATATAAATATATATATATATATATATTAACGTAAAAGTGAGGTATATCCCCTAAAAAAGGTTTGAATAAGGAATAGGTAATAACTATTTTTACGAAATAAGTTCAAAAATGCCTGACATAATTTAAAATATAAAAATCAGAACAATATTTAATGAAAAATTAAATTATAAAATTAAAGGAAATGACTGTTAATTATAAAAAGAGGGAACTCTTATTTATTATAAAATCAGGATTAACTTAAACCCATTTCATGTCTTTTTAGCTTCAATAGGGCCCTAATTTTTATTTTTGTTTTTTAATAGCTAAATTAATAGAAAACTTGATTACATTTAGATAAAAAATTTTAAGATATTTTCATGTTTCTTCAACTGATATTTTGCTAAATAATATATTTTGAGAATTTACAAAATTATTCTTTTAAACTGTTGAAGTTTTTTAATTTAATTTTAAAATAGCAATATTAAAATCATACAATTTTTTAAAAGAATTCTTTATCTTTTACGTTAAAAATATAAAACTTAGTTAACTTTATTTTTATTTCAATTTCCTTTCAATACCTGAAATTATAGACGTTCAAATAGAATTTTAATATTTAGCAATGTAAATTAGCATTTTTGAATAATTGTATAGAATTTAGTTTGTTTATAAGCAAAAAATTATAAAACTCTTAAAAATTTAATTAAGTTGGTAGAGGAAATGTTTCATTTTTAAATATTAAAAAACACCTAATTTAAGAAAAAAGATTTTAGGGTCTTTTTAAATTTTTAACTATGCTAAAATTAATTATATGCAGTTTCGCAGATAAATAGTAAAACTCTTGATAGTCATGGAAATATTTACGTGCCTTGAAATATTCAGTAAATAACAATTAAAAACACTAAATAAATTTAAGGAAATAATATTTCTCGCCGATTAATTATTATAAGATTTACATTAATTATAAGAAGTATTTCAATCACTGACATCATTTTAGTAAAATTTATAATATTTTAGAAAAATAAAAAATTAACTAATTAACAACTAAGCAGGTATTTTAAAATAAAATTAATTGTTTTTATTTAAATTCAAATCAGTTTAAAAAATAATATTTTAAGTTTCATATTAATTCGAATTAATTATAGAGGTGCCAATCAAAATTGTTTTATATAGAAATAAAATTAAAAATATATTTATAGTCCTAAAATTTCTACTAATAATTGATACCTGAATTTATTAATAATAAGTTGCATACTAATTTGAATTAAGTATATTAAATTTAATTTTTTCTAAAGGATATCAGTGATCGGAATACAGATAAAATCTGGCACTAGTAAGGATAGATTAGAAATTCATACATTTTAAATATACATATAAATGTTTTTAAGATTTGAAAAATTTTTGTTTTTATTTTTCTTGTTGAAAATTTTGAATAATATAAAATTCCCCTGAACATTAATTTTTTTTTTTCAAACATTATTAACTATTTAAATACATTCTTTTTATTAATAGAAGCATTAGTGTTAAATTGTGAGTTCTATTTTAGAAAATAAATGCACAAAAAGACTGACATAAGCTTCTAGATTTTTAATTGAAAGGTAGAATGATAAAATAACAATTTTTGAGTTAAGAATTGAAGAAGTCATAATAGAATAAGGGATATATAGTGTTGAGGTACAAAATAAAAGTAGCGAAAAAAAAATAAAAACGAATTTTATAATATGTATCTAATTTTATTCCCATTTCAATAGAATATCGATTAACGTAAGATTTTGAAATAAATCTAAAAAAAAAGCAAGCTAAGATTTGTACATAAAAATTTATACAGTCTAGATCTAATAACTGCAAGTTAAGCTATTTAAGTAGCAGATAAGTTCTTTGTTAATTTTTTTTATATTACACTAGACAATGAATTTTAATACCCTATGGGCAAATAGATATAAAGGTTAACTAGATAACTATACTTGTAAATTAAAAAATTACCTGTAAAATTGAAATTAGTGAAATTTTTCTTTATTTTTTTTATTAAGTATGGATTGTAAGATTTTATTTAGACAAATTTATACAAGCTGTGTTAATTATTACAGTTTTTGTTCATAATTTTATTTTTCTCTTCTTTAAGGAAATGAATTTCTAAAAAGAAAAAGAATGTATTTAAAAAATTATAGTTAAAGGGGATATTTTTTTTTATATTATAATTATTTAACCAATCAAAATTAAGATATATATATATATATTTCAATAATTGTTATCATGTACAAACTGTACAAAAAATAATTGCATTTACGTAATTTATATTACATTTAAAAGTTAAATGTCATAAATTGGAGCTTATTTTTTTTTAATTGCTTTTAATCTTTATATTTTTTATTTGATATAACAAATTTTAAATTTCTCTTGGAGATAATTTAATGGATTCATATATGGTCATAATTCAAAATATACTTTTTAATATTGTGTAAATGAATTTTATCATACTTTTTATCATTGCAAAGTAAAACTGTAAAATTTTGGGGGTAAAATATAAATAGATTTCTTACTGTATGAACTTTTATTTAAATAAAAAAGAAATTAAAATATTTAAAAAATTCTGTAAGTAAAATTTTCATATAACCTGACTTAGAGTAAAGGTAATAAAATAAATATGTATAATTATTTTCTAAAAGAAAAGGAAAAGGAAAAATTGTTTAAATTTTTTTGAAATATAAGACAAAGCAAAGATAATTTTAGTAAATTAAATATTTCTATTTCTTAAATGATAAAATTAAAAGGTAACAGTAAGAATATATCTAAGATTTATCCATATTGACAAAATCAACAAACAAGATTTTTTCTAATAATTATTTTCATACATAAACTATCTTTTTTAAAAATGCTTGGAAAGGAAATTCTTGTTTATCAATTTTTTCGTAATGTTTACATGCACAGTCTGCCTATTTGTAATCACTTAATACTTTGTTTTACTAATTATTACAACTTCCGCCAGGAAAAATTTTATTGCTCAAGTATCACCAATTTAAAATGCTCATATTAGAATTAAATTATTTTTCCTTTTACTTTAAAATAAGCAAATTTTTTAAAAATATGTTTATCATCGTAATAAATGAGAACATGTCATATTGTTTTATACACTTATTTAAATTTAACAACAAATGTTTTGCTTTTATATCAACAAATAGATAATTAATACTTTAAACTACAAATCTAAAAAGGCATTTAACAATTTTAGGTGTATTATATTAGTAGTAGTCTACTTTTTTGATACAAAATCTATGAAAATTTTTTTAATTTATAAATTTATGAGATACAAACAATAAAAATTCTATTATGTCAATTTTTAAGCTCCAATTTAAACATAATTTTGAATTTTATACAGTAAAGCACAAATTTTTCTAATTAAATTAAATATATTTAAATAGTTAATAAAAATTTTAATAAATTTACAACAAAAATTTTTCACAAATATTAGCATATATATATATATATATATAAATTATTATTTATAATTAAAATATGCAATAAATTGATAAGTTCGGTTGTAAGATTCTGCGAAACTGCGTACAAAGAATGCTAATGACAAGAAAAAGGGTTGTTTAGTGACCTTATGTTAATAAAACCGTTAAAATTTTACCGTAATATAGAAATAACATTAAAAAATTTTTTCTTTTCTTTTTCTTATTTTATTTTTTTTTTTGTATTTCTCTATCTAAAAAAAAATTCAAATTATATCATGTATTTTGCCGTATTGAAATGTCCTACAAAGTAAATTTGTATAAAATGATTAGAAAAAAAAACTAAATAAATAAAAATTACATTTTAAGATTACATTTTAAAGCAAGAGAAAAGAAAAATTCAAAGTCTGTTAGAATTAAATAATTATTATATTCCATAAGTACATAATAGATTGTCTTTGTTTTTAATTGTTGATTAAAATAAATTTTTTTTCTTATAATTCAAAATTTTAATCGTTATTTACATTTGTAGAACTATAATTCTAACTTCTTTTTAATAATAATTTATAATTAAAAAAAATTATATAAGGAAAATGAAAGTATAGAACACAACCACCTTTTTAAGATTCTTGAGTTAAAAGCATTAAACAATTTAAGCTAGCATTTTTTTTTTGTTTTTGTTTTTTTAATGAACCAGGCAATTATGTAAATTGATTATCAACCTATTATAAATTATTTATTATTGAAATTTTTGAACACAAAAATTGTAGTAAGAGTAATATATATACTAGAGATTATAATGAAGATATTTATTATTTCTCATTGAAGAAAACAAAAAAAAATATTTAAAAAAAAACACTTAACATAAATTTAATTACTGTATGGGAAAAGAAATCAAATTAAAAACAAAAAATTATAAAAAAAAATATGGATATTTGCTTTTAACATAATTACACAAGAAAAAAATTTATATATATATATATATACATATATATATATATAAATATTTGCTAATTTGGGTAGTAGAAAAAATTTAAAAAATGAAAAAAAAAAATCAAACAAATGTAATAAGTTTTATATTAACAATTTTTATTATTATAATTAAAAGTAAACAATAACTAAGGAATACATTTTTAGAAGAAAAAAAACAATACTGTAAATGATAATTTTCGTTAATAAAAAAAAAAGAATATTAAATTCTTTATTTTTCCTTAAAAAATTTTATTTTATATTTTAGGCCATGTAATGCCTAACTTTTCTATAATAGAAATATTGAATAATTCAATTTTAATCAGTTAAGCGTTAAATTTAATTTTAAAAACCCCTCATAGTGTGCAAAATTAAAATCAAGGGATAACGTGTATACATGACGCACAAATTTTACGAAAAACAGAAAACTAAATTTTTATGTAAAAGAAATTTAATAATTTATTTCTGCAAAAGTTATGGTTATAATAACCTTAAAAATTCTCAAATAATAATAAAAGAGTTTTCATAGTCAATGGAAACGACGACGAGTAAATATACTTCGAACGCACCGTAATAGCGATTTGGGTTTGACGTGTTTGATATGGTGAGTTTTGCGATAAATTTTTTAAGTTAAATTTCTTTTGAAGCTAATTATGATCCAGAATCAGAATAATTTTCAACCTATTCTAACAAGTTAATTTGTCTTGTGAAATAGCACTTTTTTCTTCTTAATATGGAGTCTTTTATTACGATTTGTTGATTAAGAATGCAGCAGTAATGCATTTAATAATACAATGTAATAGTTTTTGCTAACGGTTTTTCTATACTCATTGGTATAAATTTTAGGTAAATTCTACAATAAACGAAGAATAAAAACCTAATTTCAAAAAATTAACTCTGTTAAAGCTATTAGCGAAATATACCAACAGAGGTTTGTTGTTCTAAATCCTATTTAGCTAGCGAAAAAGTATTTAAAAATATTTATTAATTTATTTCTGATTCACTAAGCTACCTAATAACTTAAATAATTTTAAATACTAAAAAAAATATATTTCAGATGATTTAACTCCATATATGCGCACTGATTGCTCATGCCATCAGAGAGTATCTGTCCGGGACACGATAATTTTTATCTCCTATATATAATTCGGATTAGCTGCAGCTTTGTACCGTAAATTTGGATTAAAAAAAGGTTATATATGTTATGCACTTTTAAGTAAATCCATGTACTATTACCGAGGTTTTTAGATTTTTGGGGCTAATTTTACTCCTTTTATTACTAGTATGAAGTTTTACTTGAGCTGAATTTATAAAATTAAAATGCTTCACTTAATTTAAATTCTGAGTTGAAGGATAGTTTTGAAGTTACACATTAAATAAACGCAATATGAATTTTTAAAAATTTATTAATTTTATATATGCTGTGTATAAAAATTAATAAAATATTTTCCTGAAAATATAATTAAAGTTAAAATTTAAAATTTTATTTGCTAACTTTTATAGGAGTTTGGGCTGCAAACTTGAAACTTATGACCAAACCGTCTGTAGAAAATCGGCAATATTTTTACAAAAAAGAGAAATGCCTCAGGAGCAAAAACAAGGAAAAATAATGAAAAACGTAAGGAGAATTATATAAAATTTAAAATAGAAGAAAAAAAAATGCAATTTTAAAAATTAAGTGGAAGAAATTTTATGGGGACGAAGGATAAAATTGATAGCAGACGTGTCAAGAGAATTAAATAAAATTTATGTGTGTTCCCATATATTTGAAAGGTAAAAAACGTTTCAAATTGGTACTTGGCAACAAAGAATTAAAGGGAAGAGTTAATTTATGGTTATGACGATGCAAATTGGGCTAAAGAAAGACTAAATCGTAAATAAAGCAGTAGCACTGGCATTTTTTAAACAAAGATAGGTTGCATTATCTTTTACAGAAGCAGAATTTAACGCACTCTAATCTGAAGTTTGCCGAGAAACATTTCGGTTAAAGTGTTTGTTGAAAGATATGTATTTGAATACCGAATCACCAGTAGTGATTTATGAGGACAATCAGAGTTGTTAAAAACCTACTCAAGAATAATTACAGAACCGAACTAAGCACATAAATGCACTATATTATTTTATTAAGGATTATGTAGTAATTGTGTAAGTATTGCCTAACTGAAGAAATGGTAGCAGATTGTATACTTATTCATTGTCATAAGATTACACGGTTGAGGAGGAATGATGGAATACAATTCTAAAAGTTTTTGTTTTCTTGAGTTGGCTAAAAAAGTAGCCATTATTAATAATAACAAATGAATTGATGGTTACTTAAAGTTTACATTGTGTAATTCACCCTATTTATGTATGTGAAGTCATTTCTTATCTGTTTGTTGCTTTTTTTTGTAAATAGATGAAATCAATAACTAGAAGATTTTCAGATACTTTTACAGAAAAACTGATTAATATAAAATACAAGCAAATAATATTGACTAATTACTTACATGTTATTGGATTTTTATCTTTGAACTTTTATTTACTGTTTAAGAATTAAAAGAAGTAATAAACACTCATTTGATTCAGGCTTAAAAAAGTTTCTGAATTTGTTTATAATTCTAAACTGAAAAAGCAAAATACAAATTTATCAAATACCAAAATCATAATTTAAGTATTAAGAAAGTAATTCCATTTTATTGGACCTTATTTTTTTAAAACAATAAATATTTCAGTTTTAGCTTCGACAAAAGACTGCATAATTTCATAGATGACCGAAAATCGGTGAATGTCACACTTCCTTGTAGACATTAGAAAAGTTTTCAAGTTGTCTAAAACCAAAAATTCCAATATCTAATAAAATTGTCCAGTAAGATTTTAAAACAAAGGGAAATACAAGTAGAGAAATTCACCATTTCCTCATTAAATTTTTAATAAGATAGCAAAAGAATTACTTACATTAAATTCTTTTTCACTGATGAAAGAGGGAATATCTCGACGATTGAAGTGTCTTATGTCGTATTCGATCTAAATACGGGTATTCAAGTCGTATTCAATGGTATTCGATTGAATTCAGAGAATTTGTCTGTTTTGCAAAATAATCCAGAAAGATCTTTTTTCTGTGTTAAATCGTCCATAGTATTCTACTAATTTGGCTCCGTACGAACCCTCTCAATTTCTAAAATTAGGATGGAAATCCCATCACTTGTTATATGATCACTACAGGCAATTTTACACGTATTTGTACTAGTTTTTATTCGATTTTTTGTTGTAAACAAAACTAAAATAAAAATGATTTGGTTTTAATATTATTGTCGAATGTCAATCACGCTGTCTAGGCTGAAACAATTTACTCGATTTGGACAGGTACTAAATTCCCAATAGCTGTTGTTTATTTTTCAATTGATTGAAATTCAAATATTTATTTTTATTATTTTACTATTGAGTTCATTTGGTTGGTTGTTTATATTGTAAAACATTTTCTACAAAGTTCTTTAAAAGAAATATTATCTAAAAATGGGAAACAATTTTTTAATTTTTTTCTGATTTCCTTATTGTTAAGCGATTTTTTTAAATTATACATGTCGTTTATATACAATAACATATTTTAACTATAATGCTGCATTGATAAATTTTAAATATTTCTACCACTTAATCAATTTTCTATGACAAAAATGTAGAAAAATGTTCATTATTTATTTCTTTACTATTGGCCTGATAAACTCATTATTATTTATGATTTTCTTCTTTTTTTTTCAATTACAAAATTAGTTCTGTACTAGTATGTTTTTTTTTACAATTTTTCTATAAAAATAATTAACTTATTGAGCTCCTCTTTTGTTTTTAATATCCAAATATCAAACAATTCCAATTATATGTGTACATCATAAATGTTCGATGTCAGTCAGAATCACTTAGAGCTTTTTTTCTTCTTTTTGATAATTTTGGTTTAGACCAATCCTCCTGTGAAAAATTATTGTAATATTAAGAAATTTGTAATAATTTTACATTAATAATATTAAAAACAAATTAGAAAATTACCGAAGGAATTAAATTTTGGAGTGCGGCAAATAAGATAAAAAAAAATTACCGAAGTTATTTAAGTACACAACAAATATAGAATATTGGAAGCTGTGCATAATGACACAAAAATCCTTTGATATGCTTAAAGTAGTATCTAAAATTATGGAAATATCATTTTTAAAATTTAATTATTTATTTCTAGTCTTTTAGAGGCAAATAATCAGTTTGTGATCAATGTTAGTCATTTTTGAAATATTGGATTTTGTGGCTTCCATTAATATCGTTGTTTTTAAAATACTAGAGAAATAAAAATATTTTTACAAATTAAAAGGTAGTTTTAACTGCCACTACTTTCTAGGTTCTTACACGATCAAAATAAAGTTTTAATTTAAAAAATAAAATGAACACAGTTAAATAATAGGTTTCAAAAATTTGTGAAATTTCTAAATTTTCCCAATTTGTTTCTCTGTTCAAATTTATGGGAGGTCACTAACCAAAATTAGTTAATAAATTATCACAATTTTAACAAGCGATAACAATTTTAATGAGTATATTCTTTTTTGCTTTTATTAAACTCAAGATAAAGTTCTACCAGAAACTTGCCGAATCCAATGTGTACCTTAAGTTATCGGCTTAAGTCAAAAATTAAATTTGAAAAATTTAAAAAATCTTAAAATTTTTAGATAAAATTTCTATTGGTGAAATGATAAATTATAAAGCTAGAATTACTTACATCACTCGACTCTTCATCACTAGAATAAGTACTATTTAAAGGTTCTGAATTCTTTTTACTGTTAGTATTACTATTGTTTGTATCTTTTTTGTTATTTGGTTGTTTACGTCCACGAGCACTTCCTCCGCGTCTGCCTACACCACTTGTATCATCTTCAGCTGCTAATGCAAAAAGATCACTGTACTGTTTCTAAAAACAAAAACCATAATTTGAAGATATTATAACAAAATTTTTACATAATATGTAGTAATAAAACAATTTCTAAATTGGGCTACAAATTGCTCTATAAAATTTAACTTTCCAGAAATTTAATTTATTATTATTGGACTTTGAAGTATTGCAGAATTAGATTAACTAGATTTTTATTCTAGGAATTAAAGATCTATATTAAATTACAATAAATATTAGCCATAGGCTACTTGTAAATAAATAAATAAAAAACCCATCAAAAAGTAGAAAATACATGTAGTAGAAAGAAACACCTACTTTAATACTGTCACTACTATGTGAAAATGCTTGTTGTAGGGCTCTTTGCATTGCATCTTGCACGTATAAACCAGTTCCTGTTCCATTGCCATGTCGGCAACTCCTCCGAAAATGTTCTAGATGATTTAATAACTAAAACAAAAATGAAACTTAGAATTTTAATTGTATCATATAAAATCTTGTTTATACTTGGTCTGATGTAGGACTACTATTGTGCGCTGAATTACTTTTAAGAGGTCTTTTTCTTTTATTTGGTGAACTATTCGGGTATTTAGATGTTAAAAGTGTTGCTATAATTTCAGAAAGACTTTCTTCAAATTCTTGACACCAAAACCTATAAAGGAATGCTTTTGATTAAAATCGTTTTTCTTTTTTTTGTAGATAACTCAATGAAAGTCATTTTTACGTTGAAAAAGGTTCAGTTGTTCTTATTAAATATTCTAATAAATAAAAATATAATATAAATATGACTATTTCTAGTTATTATTTATTAAATCCAATCTTTTGTTTTTTTGTATATTTTTAAGGTTTTTAGTAATTATATCATATGTTTGTAAGTTTTGTAATATCTTAGATTGCAGAAAAAAATCTATTATTAAATTTTGAACTAACTCATATCAAATAAAAAGTCCCTCAAGTACTCAAGCCCATTGAAATCCTAAAAAATTACAGAGTTACACCAATCAAAGAGATAATTTTTTCATGCACGGCTTTCAGATTTTCTAGCTATTTAGCCAAAATATTGAATAATTAATTACACTAAAAAATTAAATAGTAGTTTTCAATACAACAATAAAAAATTAAAATATAACATTTTTAGGAGCTTAGAAGAAATCAAAAAAATTTGTTTAATAAAATTCTAAAAAAATAATAAAAAAATACCTAAGAGCTGAAGTTACAAATGAATCTCCACGATTTTTAGTTTCTCTACTTAAAAGTAATCGTATAAGTTCTGCTGTTGGTTTCTCATTTTTTAGCATTAACAACATATATGTTTGTGCTTCTGCATGATTTGAAGATTCCAAATCAGGTAATATATCCTAAAAAAAAAAATAATAAATTTTCAATATAATAAAATATATAATAAATAAAAATAAAAATTATACCTGTAAATATTCAATAGGCACATCGTGAGCTTGTACTAATTGCCATAAACAAAATTGCTCAAAAGTTTCATAACAAAGGCTTTCTCTAATACAATCTATAACACCATCATTTTTAAATAACGTCAGTTTACCTTGTGTAATATTGTAAATTAAATCACGTAAATTTTTTGCATCTATACACCTAAGAACTATTTTAATTATTTCACTATTATTAATAATATTTGCTTTAAATTCACGACAAATATCTGGTAATAACCATAAAAATATTTGAGAATTATCATTTTCTAGAGCTGATAAATCACATGCTAAACAATTATCAATTTCATTATTTCGAGCATCACATATTTGTTTATATATACTAGCTTTATACTGATTATTATGTGTTGAATTTTTACGCGTCTGTAATTTTGTATAAATTTTAAGAAAAAATAATATTAAATATCCAGTTGATGGTATTTGTTCAACTAATTCAATTAAAAATGTATTAAATTGTTTTTTACATTTTTCATCAAATTGATGCATAGTCCTAAATAAACCAAACAATGGATAACTAATACTTTCAATAAGCATTTTTTCATCACTTTTACTTTCTGGAAATATTGCCTGCGGTAATGTTTGTTTTAAAATTGATATTATATTACTAAATAAATAATTTTGTTGTTCTTGATCTAATGATGCACTACTTAAAGTTCTGTAATCAATTAAAAATTTTTCAAAACTACTTGAAGTTCTATTTGATAAAAAATTTTCAAAAGAATCTGCTATTGTGGCGGGAAGCTCTACTTTATCCGGTGCTGGTTTTTCTTTTAAACGTACCTAAAAACAAAATATAAAAATGAGAAATTATATATTTTTCATTTAATTTGTTTAATTTTTTTTGTTTTGGCTTTAAAAATTTTAAACTTTGTAATTTTGTAAAGTTAAAAAAAAAAAAGATTAAATCAAGTTTTTTAAATTACGCTAAACAATACTAAACAGAGAGTGTGTAATGCTTTTTGGTTGGAGTGGAAAGTAGAGTTGATACATAAATTTATTAATTATTATTCAGTACACCTAACAGGCCCAGTACGAGAAGTGAGGATGTTTCACCAATGAAAGAAATCTACCTTCCGCCGGGAAAATGTATGAATTTTACTTTAAAATTGTTGCAAAATTGACCATCGTGGCTACTTTCAGCATGCTCTCAAGAGTATTCGCCACCCAGTAGACGTATACTGATAAGATTTTATAATAATCCATTTTTAATAAACTATTTTAGAATTTTTACCTATTAAAAATTACCTATTAAATAATTAAGTAATTTGATCACATGTAGAGTTTTACACAATGAAATAACCGGAAATAATCAATTTTTCAAAATGATTTTTGACAGTCATATTTAAATATTTAAAAATTAAATTATTAATAAATTAAATATCATAGATATGTATATGAACGTACGCAATGTTATTTGTTCTTAGAATTATTCTTCACAAGGTATTTTATACTCGTATGTGTACCAAAAGAAAATAAAGCAAAAATTATTCATGATTTTTATTTTAATCCACTAAAAACTATCGCGTTTTATTTCTCATGCTCTCTGGATAAATTTCAATAAACCAAAAATGCAAGTCCCCCATTTTGTCAATTATAAAATAAAAACAAAAATTTGTTATTAAACTGTAGGAAATATTTAGTATTAGCAAACTAAAACTTTTTATTTTCCTAGTTTTGCACGAAAATTTAAGAAGTTCTGATCGTAAATTAATAGTTTTATTGTCAAAGAGGAGTTCAAATAACATAAAAATTTATGATTATAAAATGATAAAAGGAAGATTTTCAAAATTACTTTTTCCCTTTTCCCTGAATTAATAATTTGTTGCTTAAATTTTAATTTTAAAGCACAAAATAAATGTTCCAGATTTTTCGCACTTCCAGGACCACAACTATTCGCTCACCCAATTTTATAGGACTTACATGTCAATTAGGGTTATGTAAAAACCAGCCGGAAATAGGACATTTTTAAAACAAAAAAATTTCACTCTCTCTTTTTTCAACAATTGCTAAAACATTAATAAAATTCAACATAAAAAGCGGAATTAATTTTTATATAAGAACTAAAAAATTAGGAAAAGATATCACAAATAAGGAATGATTTTATAAAAAATCTAAATAAAAAATTTTTTAACTTACTTTTGATAATGGTATATCATCATCATCATCTGTGAGGTCCTCTATTTTAGTTTCTATACATGTTACCTCTTCATCGTCATCACTAAATACTGGTTCAGTCTCATTTTCAGTGATATTAATAGTATTTTGTATTAAAATTGGATTATTTAAACGTAAACCTCCACCAGAATCATTTTCTAATTTAATTTGTTCATTTTCTAAAGTTAATCCAACACTATAGCTGTTTGTATGTATTCGAGTTTCTTCTAAATTAAATGAATTCATACGCTCTTCTGGCATAAAATTATTTATATTATCGGGCATTGGTGCAAATGATCCTTGATTACAACTATTATTTGTTGTTCCACAAAAATCACGAAAGTTTTCTCTTACTAAAATTCTTAATTCACGATCCAATTTTGGTGATTCAAAAAGTGGATGTAAATTTGGAATTACCTGAAATAAATATTTTATTGTAATTGTAATTTCAATTAAAATACAAGAAAATGGCTTTAAAAGATTTGATAAGAATAAAGGACTCTGCAAAAAGAAACTATAACATCCAAAAAAAAAAACAGTAATAACACTAAGAAATCAAATTAACCGTCATAAAATCTTAAGTAGAATAAACAGAAGAATTTTTTAGCTTTGAAGTAAAAAAATGAATGGTAAATAATCTCAAAAAAATTAAAAAAACGTAATAATACAGAATTTCAAAATCTTTAAAATTGATTTTAAATGTCCCCTCAAACTGTTTTTACATTTTGTGCTCGCCTCTCACTCATACCTCATCCATTGCTGGTTAAAATGTTTTTTAATTTCGACTTTTAAATGAACAACAAAAGAAAATATCCAAACGAGGGTAAATTTATTTTAAAAATTATTTTAAATTTTTTTTTTGTTATTTTGATAAGTTTGAAAAAAAAAATATTTATATATGTGGTAGGTGGATTAAAAATATTCCATAAAGATTAACATTTTAGCATTACGCTAATAAGCGTAAACATAAGACGAAGAAGTTGTCTATTCCAAAACCATATCATCATTAAAAAGTACAAACATTTCAAAGAAAAATGTCGAAATTTCATGACAATCTGACGTTCACTTTAAAAATTACTTTTAGAACAATGGATTTTAATGTAATTTTATGTGATGAATTATTATCATTGTTTTTTAAATGGAAAAAATGTTGGCTTGATAAGGGTTGGTCAACGTTAACTTTGATTATTTGATGTTAAACCTGGCCGTAAAAAGATCCCTGCTCCTCACGCGGTGCTTAAGTGAAATTACAATAGATAATTAACTCTAAAAATATTACAAGAAAATGTTTTCGATGAATGGTTTTTTAAACGTAATAAACAGATTTTTTGCCTCAGTATATGATAATCGATAAAACATCAAATCACCAGTAAATCCAAAATAAATTGAACGGAATTGAACTAAGGTACTATGAAAAACTAGAACCTTACCACTTGAGATATAATTTAGTTCAAAAAGATTATTGAAATACAAATGCATTCACAAATTAGGAGGACAATTTAATTTGGCGCTTTTTAAAATAAAAATATCAAAGGAATTTTGAGATAAATATGTATATGAATTTATTTTAAAATATAATTTCCGTCATTAATTATACCAACAATTTGACAGATTTAGAAGAAGAAAATTGTCGAAGGGAAGTTTTTATTGATTTATGTCTTTATGTGATTTACGAAAAAAATATTCCATGGAATGAAATAAATGATAATCGGAAGGTGCGATGTCTTGTGATATCGTTGTCGAAGATGTCCCTATCCATGTTCAAAATTTTGCTCACGAATTTTTCTGCTATATGTTAAAGAGTAAATCCAAGTCTATTAACAAGTTTTTGGCCGTTTTTTAATTAAATTTTTATTTAGTCTATTCAGCTCGTGACAGTAAATAACTGCAGTTACAGTGTCTCCAGGTTTCAGAAGTTCATACTAAATAATTCTATTGTAATCCCAACAAATATAAAGCAATACCCTACTAATTGTAAGTGTTAAATTGGATTTTGGAGTTTCCTCTAGATTACTAGAATTTGTACTGCAGACTTGGAGCACTTAAGTCTTTCAGATAATTCTTAAATTAGTAGTTCGGGATTGGATTCGATTAAACCCAGCAAAGTCTTATCTTTTAATACTATGAATCTTTCAGATTGAAGGGAATCTACCAAATTAAAATTACCCGATTTAAATCTTTTAAAATAATATTGAAAAGGTAGTTTATTAGAATAAATAGTGGCAACCATTGCACAGATTACGTAAATAATGTTTTGTAAAAAAATCATCCGTCATTTCAAAATACACAGGAGAAAATTCTAAAAACACTCAAAATTGAAATTTAAGAAATTGACATTAAAACGAAACAAAAACATGTCTATTCTATCTAAGAGAACTGATTCTCAAACTGCATCAATAATTAAATACCACAATAAATTGGTAATCCTAATATATTTATATACGGATGTAATTCCTCCTTGGAATCAAATCCTCGTTCCTATGATGTTACTAAACGATTTAAATTAACGACAGTGTACTAGACCTGGTTATAAAATGCAAAAATTTGAAAAATGTACTCAGTTTCATGAACATTTTCATAAAATTTTAATTTAGGATACAAAAGTAAGATTTTGATATGCTTCAAAATATATTTTAATGGGAAGAGCTATGAAACGAAAATATGTTATCAAAAGTTTTCATTTCTATCGTAATTTTAAAATGTTAAAACATTGGGTTGTAAGTATAATCCGTAAATTATAAATTTACATTAATAAATGTAAAGTAAATTAATTCCAAAGATTCTAGCGAAAACGGGCTTAAATCATATCAAGTTAAGCGTTGTGATAAATTCTTGTAAGCTAACATTTACATACCTATAACTACATATTTATGGCAATTTTTCCATTTCAGTTTTATTTAAACAAACTGATTACAACCTGTGAAAATATTTGATTGGATTTACCAAGACTTGTTCTAATAATTATTATTTTATAGATAAATCATTTAAGAGTATTTATCCTTAAAATTTTGACTAAAATTACCAAATTTGTCTTTAAATATTAAAATCGAAATTGTTTATAAATTTAAAGGCTTTAATGATAGAAAAGAAAAAAAAAAGGAAAACTACTTACTTGCTTTTCTAATATTTTACGTAATGAATTAAATACACCAACTCTAATTTTGTCCTCATGCTTTGGATAGAAGTTTTTCATAATCCGACATAGAAAATCTAATAAGGTACTGCTAACTAATGGATGATTCCGTATTGAATGATACATTACTAGTATTCCTGGTTCTACATTCATTATATTATCTTTATTTGGATCAAAAAAGAGCCAATCATAAAATAATGCAAGTTTAGCATTAGCTAAAGCAACAGGATTTGTACATGATGTTAGAAGCCAACCAATAATTGCCCATCTTGGTATTATATCTGAACATAACATATCATTTGTTGGATGTATAGCATTAATAATAAAACGTATTAAATCAGATCGTAGACTATGTGATTCAGGGGTTGTAAAATATTTATCTTGAAACCAATCCTGATATCGTTTATGATTACCAAATTTAACTGATGATGTTAAAAAATGTAGTTTACGTTCAACTTCTGGTGTTAGACGACATTGAAGAAATCTACGACTGGTTCGAATTTGTAGTAAATTCCAAACTCCATTAAAATTAGGTAACAAAGATTTTGGATTAATGAGAATGTCACGCCAAAGTTGTTCAAATTCTGGAATACGGGCAACATTTTGAAGTAGTCTAAAATAAATATTTAGAAGAAAAAAGAATATTAAATTGATTTATATAAAAGTTTTTGTAATTGAAAAGCAGAAAATAGTAACTTTAAAGACTCAACTTTTTTATAATAAAATATTATTAATTTTTTTCATATTCATATTTAAAACTTTTATAACGTGGCAATAGAGTTATTCAACCAAGCGTTTAAAAATTGCTATTAATATTTGGCAATGGACTCTTACGTCCAATTGAGTTCATTCTACCTGATCAATCCACTTGTTTGCTATGTTTCATATACTGCTGTCTAGATTCCTCCAATAAAGTTATTTTTTTTTTTTTAGACAAGCACTGAAGACTCTTGATACAACTAACATTTGGTATTGCTAAAGCTTTTCATACACCTTGACTCTTACAAACAAATTAAATATGACTTTTTTTTGGAATTATTTTGATATATTGCATTTCATTGGTCTAAATAGTAGTAATTTATGTTAACAATTCTGCTAGTATCTCATTTCTTCACTATAAGAATGTTTACGCAAAAAAAGTGGCGATATTCATTACGATATGATATATCGATCAAAAATATCATTTTATAAGTTTTTTAAAATTTTGTTTATGGTATTTGAGGAAGCCAGGCGGGTCTGCAAAATTAAATTTTTTTAACCTCAGATTCAAAATTGTGGCAAATAAAATATTAAAATTTCAAAATAATAATATAAACTATTGAAGGAGAAGTTATGTTGACGTGGGAAAATTAAATTAAAGATACAAAAATAAGCGATATTAATAGTAGTAGCATTTTACCAAAATATTTAGTTAAATATTATTTCAAAAAAATATATTCATAAATATTTAGTAAGAAAATATTAAATATGTCCATAGACATAGATACCCCTACACCCTACATTTTGTTATAATTCATTACAAGAAAATTTCCATCCTGAATATTAGCGAGATAAATTGGGTATCGTTCATATAAGTATGAGACTTTATTTAGCTATGAAAAGAAAGGAAATATTTCCTTAAATTTATTTAAAATTGCCAACAATCATTTTTGCCAATAAATAATTCCTATGCTCATTTTTTGTAGGAAAATTGTAATTACATCCGAATTTATTTATGATTTGATTCGCCTTAAAGTTTGTAAAAGTAAATATATCGTACAAATAAGATAAAAATGAAGAAAGGAACCTTAAACATCAGAAATGTTCTAGAATGCTGGAATACCGCTACAAATAAATTATGTTTAAGATTAATAAGGATTTTTTTCAGTTTACACGTTTCTTATTAAATTAGGCAAAGTTTTCGCATACTTATACTATCTATAAAAAACAAAACCCTCTTAATATTTAGTTAGCAATTGTATTAACTTAAGGTAAAGCTTCATTTATATTTCTAGTATACATAGAGAGAACACGTTTTTTGATCAACTTGGAGTTTATATTTTGTCATTCAAAAACCGGAACGAGTTGTATTCGCCACGTGAAACCCTTACAATTGGGATAGGAATGTGTCTTTAGTTTAAAATCGGATATTTAATATTGTTTAAGAAAATAACATTTATCAGTTAAAATATCACTAAATATATGGGCTTGAATTATAAATAGTACCTGCCCAATCAAAAGATTTTAGTACGTGACCTAAAGGAATTTTAAAAAATCTTTGTATGCTTTCATATATATGAAATATGTATGTTTGTATGTATGTATTTTATTAATAAATACATGATTTATTTAAAATATATACTCGCTAGAATTTTTTTTTTAATTTTTGGAAAGAAATATTAAAATTTATGTTATCATACTAAAGAAATTAAACCATAAAGCCTTCAAATTTTTTTGCTATAGCCATACAAATGTTGTGATGTAATATTTTAACCATATAATCTAGTTGAATTATTTAAGAACAATGAAGATAGTCTTTTGGTTTTTTTTCGTTCTGGAAGTGCTAAAATAAATTACTGAATACAGAATATTGAATGTCAAATATCATTTTCATAAAAAATAAATTTTAATAATAATGAGCAGATATTTTTTAATTATATTATTATGATTTTAAGGGTTTTAAGACCCTTTAAGCTTTTATGTCGAGTATACTCGTCATTAAGAGTAAGAAATTCGCTTTGCTATTTATTTTAATATTCAAGTAAACAAAATTTACAATTTTAATAGATTTTAGAAAAATTACATACGTTATCGAAAATCATTCATTTAAATTCCTTTCAAAACTTTAAAAACGGGAGACGGAAATTCATATAATATGAAATTTCATATAATACCGTGTGAGCGGTAAGGATAAAACAAGTCTAAAATATTTTTAGATTATTAGATATTGTTCGTCTGGAGATAAAATGTAATTAGCAAAGGCGATCGTGTGTGGATATGTTCTTTTTTCTTAGTTAAAGAGTATAAAAAGTAATGAAGTATGCCTAAATATTTTATGCCACCAGCTGTATAAAAGGACCGAAAGGAAGAGTGCATGTACCATACGAAATATTATACTCTGTTATAAATATCTTTTGCATTCACTTTATATTTAAAAAAAAACATAATCCTAATCCTATAAGATGCTTCCACTGTTCTAAATAAGGGATTCGAAGGTATTGGTGCCCAATATGTGAGGTGGCGTTCTGTGTAGCTCCTTGTTTTAAACAATACCATTCATCATAGAAAAAAATTTAATTTATCTATAGTCACTTTTCAAAATATTTGAGTTTTTAATTATTTTTATGAATTCAATTCAAGCTGTTTTCTCTACTACAATTAATACTTTTCAGTTATTTTTAGTTAAAAAAAAAATTTTAAAAAAAATTTAATATTAAGCTCTGTAAATACCGCTTGTGAATTACTTATAAATACTTACAAACTTTTCGAGAAAAAATATTACTTATAAAAATTGAAATTTCGCAAAATTATATCTCTTCCTTGTGGAAGTATATGTTTAGCACCTATTACTTGGTATGTAAAGTATTCGCGAGATATAATAACGCCTATATGGGCTACATATATAGAAAATATATATATATATATATATGTGTTTATACTGGGCTCTAGTACATTTTGATTAGTATATATTTCATCTCTCGAAAACTTGGTTATCTTTGTTGTTGTAAAAAAATGTTTCACGTCATATTCACAACCAAACTTACCCTAACTTCCACAATTAAGCACTACTAAATATATAATTCTTGAAAGAGAGAATCCGAAAAATTACTAGTAAATATTGAGCAATATTTTGCAAACTAAAAAGCAAACTAGAATTAGATTAGTACATTTGAAGTATACAAATTAAATTTTAATATTTTTAACATTTAATTTTTTTGATAGCTCAATTAAAAATGAATTAAAATACACAATGCATCAATCAGGTTGCATTCCCGAGATATTAGGCATCAAAGTTGAGCAATTTTAGCATAAAACAGAAAAAAGAAAATACTTTAAAAATTCTAATTTCCCTATGTCAAAAAAAAAAAAATTAATTGTGATGCTATGAAAAAACAATCAAAAAATGTTTTACAAGTTTATTTATTTAATCCCTGATAAAGTTTCCACAAAAAAAAAGACAAGATAGCAATCCTACATACGCTAATCCCTTTTTTTTATATCTATGAAGAAAATTTAGTACTTGAATTTGATAAATTTACTTTTAAGGACCGCTTTCTCCATTATGTTATTATCATACAAATGAAAAATTTGTATTTTATTTCTTTTATCGTTTATCGTTCTTTTATTACTATAAATTTTTTCCCTCGAAAAGAGATATTTTGTTTTCCTTTTGAAAATTAAAGGTTATTTTTTTTCAACTTTTATTTTATAAAGTTTTTATGATATTAATGTGTCTGCTGCAAGCGTTTGCTACCAATTGTAAAAAAAGTACATAATTTCGCCTTCAAAGAACTTGCAAGCGACTGAAGCCTTAAACGCAAGGCAATGAGGCAATGAACTCACATTGTTTATAGGAGTTTGCTAATTTTGCATATTAAAAAATTTTAAGAAAATGAAATTTGCCTTTCTTTTATTTACTTTATTTGTTCCGTAACACTGAAGTTATTTGAACAGAAACCAACATTTTTCTTTATCGATAATAATCTACTTTTGGTTATTAGGGGGGGTCTTCTGGTTCAGACGCCCAAATTTTAGGTGTTTCTTCGGACGCCATAAAAAATAACCAATAAATATTTTTAACTAAATTTTTTTTATTTTTTGTTTATTAATGTGTTCAGAATATAAAAAATCAATAATATTGAAAAAAAAATCACAATTGAAAATACTACAGGCAAATAAAGTTGGGACTCTCGCAAAAATAGCGTGTCCTGGTGTGCACAATTACAGCACTCCCAGTAATCTGAAGAAAAAAATCTTTCTTAATTCTGAAAACTCTTCGTTTTTCCATAGCCTGATTTATAAAGAATCTCTGTGCCAAATTTCAAGTGAATCGGTTGACTAAATCTTGAGATATCCTGCACACCTTTCCTAAAAAAGTAGTTTCGAACAAAACGTGTTTAAAGTTTTAAAGACTGAACTGAACTAAGCACTTAATGCGTTACAAAATGAACTGTAACTCCGAAAATAATTCTGATTTCGAAAAAACCTCTTAAGAACATTTTCGTAAGGAGTTAAGCTATGAAAATGTGCAAAAAAAAAATTGATTCTTTCGAATTTCTAAACCAGAAGGCTCCCTTAAGCTTTGAAAAATATAAAAAAAAATAAATAATAAACAAAATGGTATCAATCAAACCCTAAGTAAACAGTTTAACAACATATGTAAGTCAAGATAATAAGTAAAAAATTTGTTTCTTTGTTTTGTAAATAATAAAAGAATATTTTTAAAAATTAGTGTAGGGTAGCACAAACTGCAATTAGTTTAAACTCCAAAATAATATTTTTTTTTTTTAATATTCTTAAGTACCTTAGCAATTATGGCAATAATAATAATAAAAAGGAACGAGGAATGAGATAAATGGGAAAAATGTGCTAACGGCATTCTAACCGTGTTCTTGTGATTTTTAACTTCGATATCAGCAAATATGCGTCTGAACATTTTATACACATAAGACTAAACAGATGCATATCTGGGTCGAAAAATGTTTGTTTTTCCTTTGGGTTTCTTCTATCTGAAATATGTGTATTTTTAAATACTTTCATCAACTTTGGTATACTTTGAACTGCCTTTCATACTAAAGGACTCTTTAAATGCAAACTTTTGCGTATGGTAAGCTATTCAGGTTTAGCTTATTTCGGTTGACTTTAATAATTTTTGAAGAGAGAAATACAAACTTGCTCACGCAGCGTAAAAGCGACATAATATATAAGTTTGAACTCTTTTAAGCCTATTGAGCCTTCTAATCAAAAGTCAAAAAAGCTCAAATTTTTTAAGATAATTTTTTCAGTCTATAAATGCATAAGTATTACAGCCTTTTAACCAAACTTTACGATCACCTAAAAATTATATAAAATCATATCAATTTTTATAAAAAGGATGTTAATTTTGAACCATGTAAAAAAGGAATTGGTGCCAGTAAATACAGCACATAACTAAACTTATAATTTCTACAATATTACGTTGACAAGAATGAAATAGTTAGTTAAGAATATTAAACACATTATTTCACTTTGGCCAGATATTTTTCTGTTTTGTTTTTTATTTGGGACATTATGAGCTTATAGGAATTTAGTGCAAATATGTCAAATTTAAGGTGTACAAGATCTATAAAATCTTGGCATTTGAATTCAAATTATTTTTTCATACAACTATAACAATTAATTTTTTTTTTCTTGTATTCCAAATAGATTAGACTTACCTAACAAAATCCCTTCCAAGTGGTATCACATCTTGAAATCGTTCTCTTATTAATGAAATAACAAATTTGGTTTCTTTATTTCTTAAATTGGTTAATAATAAACTTGTATGATCCTCTATAAGTCTGACATATGTATAGACGACAGCTCCAACTAAAAATTGATATTTCTCTAACCACTGTTTATAATCAATTAAAATATCTAAAAGGCCTTCAACAAGAAATAAATTTCTTGGGGATATATCACCACCACTGGCCTGCCTTAAGCAATTCCATACAATATTGTCAACATTAAGCACTTGATTTTTTACTAGTTCCCTAAGTAGCCAAAGAAGTTGACGTCTAGCAATTTCAGTAAATTTTGTATATTTTTCAGCAATTAAAATTGAGAGATTGGTTGTAACTAATGTAAAACCATCTCGTGTAATTAAAGTTAAATCTCTGTATGTAATTGGGGCTAGAGATGGTTCAGTAAGAATTGTATAAAGTAGTCCTATTGAAACTTCTTCATGATGTTTACAAACCAATTGTGATAATAGATCATGCAATTCTTCTGCATTTAAATTTGCTGTTTGCTGGTGTAAATTTTGATAAGCTCTCTCATATTTCTGCAAAAAAAAATATTTAAAAAGAAAATAATGATAATAAGAAGCTAATATTATTGTTAAAAATGAAAACTATAATCTTATTTATTGCATAGTATTCTTAGAAAAGTCTAGTACCCTGTCGCCTAAGTTATGCTTAAACAATCATTCAAACCAAAATATGAAATATTAAACCAACAAAAATCTATTATTTTAAAAAGTAAATCTTTTATTATAACAGATTAAAATATTTGTCCTAGAGTCCTCATTCAAAAGTTTTCCAAAAAAACTAAAAAGGTTAACTGTCTAAAGAAATTTCAAAGTAAATTTGAGTAACTGAAAAATGAAATAGTATTTAAGAGGATTAATAATATTAAATCTCTTTAGTCCGGCAGTCATTTAAATACACTGAGTTTGTTAGAACAATGCCCTGAGAAAAAATGAACCATCAATAAATCATCAAACATCCGTAGCTTTTCCAGACAGACGAATACTTAGGTGACCAACTTTTTTTCAATGACCACCAGTGCTTGGCATTATTGGATGACTTATGTGGGTTAAAAATTGTGATTTTTGATTCAACCAATTGAAGAGGACATACTAATGCTCTAATGATAGAAATTAAATGATAATATTTTTAACTGTCAAATATTATCAAAATTTTGTTTTATAGAATTATGATCACACACGTCACCATAACGAACGTCAGATTTTTTACGAATCAATTTTTATAAAGCGTTTTGAGAAAAACTTCCAAGCTAAGAATAACTAAGCTTCAGATTATACCAATTATTTGGAGACCAGTGATCTCATTTGCATTTTGTGCACCCAACTAGCTGTGAAAGTCTTAGGCCATTGCACAAAGCGATAATATTATTCAAATATCATAATCTAAAATTTTGGTATGGATAAATCATCCAAAATTATGTTTCGTTAAGCTAAATCTAGCATGTTTTCCCTAAATCGAACCATATAGGATCATATCAGCTGATCTCATTACAAAAATATTTGAACTTATCTCGATTATTTACTTGCCCATAAATCAATAGCAATTGATCAAACTCTTTCAAATGTTTTAGTATTTCCAGAGTAATGCAACGTAATTTGAATAAGAAATAAATTTTCACATGAAATATGCTCATTTTTTAAATGCGCTCACATCTTCAAACTTATAGTTTTGTCAAAAATAGATGTTTTAATTACAAAATACGTTAAGATGTCAAATATTTTACTATTGAAAAACGATTCCAGAATATTTATATTTTTAATGTGAGAGCTAATACAGTGTATTAGAATCTATACATTGCTATGGTAATTATTTTGTAAATAAAAGAAATATTAATTTTTGTTTACAATTTTTTCTTTTTAATTTAAAAATTTTAATTAGTCACAAATACAACTAGGATACTAGTACAAGTAAAAAAAGAAAAGCTTTCTTATCTAAATATGTACATTTTAGATTAGTAAAACAGTAAAAAAAAAAAAAAACTTTTAAAAAATAGCCAAGTATGAAATAACTTCATATAGATAAAAAAATTTAATTACTCATTATGATAACTATTTTTGAAAATTATTTATTTAAAAGTAAAATATTTAATTAATTTCTAAAAATAACATTTCCGTAGCTTGTTGGTGCTTTTTAGTTATTACATTGATAAAAAGCTGAGAAAACGCGCGCATCTGGAAAAATTTTGTTTATTAACAGCTTATATGATAGCTTTACTAAATTAGAATTTGTTTGACTTTAGTGAAACACTACGTGGCAAATTAATAGAGCCAATATTTCAAATGATATTTAATTTCTTAATTTTTTTAAATAGAAATTATTAAAATTAAAATTTTAATTAATAATAAACGGTCTACTTATGTTTTCTGTTTAGTAGCCTGATAATTACACAAGAAAACAGAATAAAGTCTGTGATAACAAAACTCTTAAGTTTATTTTTGAACTAAGGGACTAGCTAAGATACTTAAATTTGATGTTTTTTTTAGCCAAAACATTCACCATCCGAAACCTTTTGAGCAAATATGCGACTAAACTGCTGTTTGGAACGCAGAGTAATCATATTTAGAAATAAATATTAAGAAAAATCAATTTTCTTTTTAGTCTTAAATAAGCATTGAAGTAGCATTTATATGTAACCTAACAACTCCAAAAGTCTTTTGACATTTCTGTCAAAGCGGCCATGACCTAAATTACTATAAATTGAGTGATAGTACGTTTTCACTGACCTTAGTACTTAGTATTTAGTATTTTTTTAAAAGTATTTTTATGGGAAATCTTAAGTTTATTTCTTAAATAATAGTGCGTTTTCACTGAACCTAGTGCCTAGTACCTACTCAATAATTATTATTGACATATTTAAAAACTAAGCTAGAGATTTCCAATAAAAATACTTTTAAAAAAGTACTAAATACTAAGTACTAAGGTCAGTGAAAACGCACTATGACAAAAGTGTTGGAAAGTTCTAAGAAGAGTCGAAAATTTCATTTTTATTTAATATTTATGTTATTTACTTCAGATTATTTTTTTTGACTGGATATTTATTTATTATTTATTTTTTTTAAATGGATATTTATTTCTAGCCAATTAACTATTAGTTTTAAAAGCCTATATCTATAAAGATCAAATGTACAAGATTTGCAGTTTTTACAATTAATAAAATTTTTTAAATAATTTAATTTTCATTTTTATGAAAATTTCAAAAACAATCAGAAATACATAAAAAAATTTTTCTAAGAAAATTAAATATTTATTTAAGCGACACTTGAATACTTGAAGAACAATTTATATATTTTTTTTTAAAAAAATAAATTAAAAATTTGTACACAAATTCATTAAATTTATATCTAATCGATAAATAAGCGACCTTAAAGAAAATTAATTATGTATGAAAGCATAAGGGGTACCTCCTTTAATATAAACATAACATGAATACTAAAAATATCTTAATCTGCTGAAAAAAAGCTCAGAATTGTAAGCGTTTAGGAGTACTACAAGATAAACAACTTTTTCCTTAATTTATTTTGGAAATATTTTAAAATTGATTATGAATTTTGTTATCTTTAATATAAGTTTGTTGCAATTAATTAAATGCATTTAATTCCACTCAACTTTTATGATAACTGGAGCCACTTAGAATAGCTTTTAATATTAAACACAAGTTAACAATTAAATATAAATAGTTAAAAATTATCTTGCTTATAAATTTATTTTCTCATTTTTCACTTAAAAATGTGATTTTAGCACTTTAATAGCTTCGAATCCTGTAAAAAAAACTTATTTGGATTTCTTGAAATAATATTCGAAGCAATACAATTAAGTAAATTCAATTGAAAGCTAAAAAATGCGGAAACTAGATACATAAGTAAAATAAATATTTATGTAAATTCATCAAAAGCATATATTTTAGTTATTGATAAATTTTATTAAAAAATTTTTCTTAAACATCTTTAAAAAAATGTAAATTTTAGCAAATTAAAAATTCATTAAAATTTTTGCCTTTGATTTGCTTTATTGAGCCAAAACAGATGTCATAACATTTAAATTATTGCATATTTAGTTATTTAATTTGGATTTGTTGTGAATTTAAAAGCGAAAACATTTATATTTTTAGTTAAGTATTTAAACTTGATCACTTTGTTAACTAAAAGATTAACCTTGATTTAATTTTAACTACAGCTACCGCAAACAGAAAAAATATAGGAAATTTATTATACTGGTACACAGTACTTAGTTAATATTATAAAAGGGAGTATTATTGGAAGCAGGATAGAGCACCGTCCTAGCCCTCGAATTTAACTTCCTTTGCATATGAATTCCTTAAATGATGATTCATATGACCACATAATTTATCAAACGTGCTGCCTTGATTATGTTTCATGAATATTTCTGAGTACACTGCGGCGTTCATAAATGGACCTCTGTTTTCCATATTTCAACTTAAACGCCAATAGAAATTTTAATATTTAATCAAATTTAAAGAAATTTTTAATTTCTTTTAAGGTAACATAAATTACAAAATGAGCTATAGGAAACTTCATATAACTGCATCGGTCCATTTTTGCACATTTTGTTCTTTTTTATTTCAAGTTGAAAAGTGAGCCAATTTCGATGACTCACAGCCAGACATTCCCCTACTCCCGCTTTTAATTATATATCTAACAGTGAAAACGTTTTTATAATGGCTTAGTTTGGTTGCGTTTAATAGTTAATCAAAAAATACAAATATGATGAAAATATCAAGTGAAATTGAAAATAAAAAAAGCAGTTTCATAATTTTCGCCAGCATACTCCTCAAATCAGGTTGACTAAAGTTAACATTTCTGAGATTATTTAGTACGAAAACAGGCTAAATATATATGAAAAAGTCTTTTTATTTATTCATTTAATAATTATCAATATTAAATATACTTAAACTTTATTATTTATAAAGTTTAAAGTGGAGTCCTAAAGGCATAATATTGATTTTATCACATTGTTTGTCACTTTAACAGTATACAAAAGTTACCTAAAGTCAACCAAAATACGATGGACCTGTTTTGACCCTGCTCAAGCTGCCATTGTCGAAATTCGTAATTTTCAGATCGTTCAATATTTTATGAGATTCAAGTTATATCAAAGTTGACCCAAATTTCCAGGTCGAACAGGCTCACAAGTCACGTTTAAAAATTCCAACTCAGGTCAATATAAAACATTTTTCTCCAATGATCTACAATCTTAAAACATCGTTTACAAATTCGTAATTGTTTGTTGCTGTAAAAGTATTTTATGTCAGATTGAGAAGTACCACATGAGCCCGGCAGCTGTCATTCTTATGATAAGAGCGGTCGAAGGTAGCACCGAGTTTCGAAAATTTCATTTTCTTGAGTGAGGTACAAATTTTACTGTCTCTCGCTTTGCATCTTCACAGTCAGATTTAACCTAACTTTACAACTAATTTTAAATAATATAATTCTCGAAAAAGCGAGTTCCCTTTTTTCTGGATTACCATGAGTTTAGTATTTTTTACATAAGACTAAAAAAAAAAAGTAATTTTAAATTAGTGTTCTTGAGAACAGTACTAGAGATCTCCCAAATAAAATTTAAAATTTTTAGAATACTAAAATAATATTCTGGCGCGCTATTATGAAGACCAAGCATTTAATAATATTATTTTAGGAGTGCTTGAATAAAGTTATTCGAACTATTTCATTGGCATAATAAATAAAAGGAAATTCCTATGAATGCGAAATAATTTTTTTTGCTTTTGATTGGCCATAAATGATCATTTTTAGCCATTGAACACTTAAGAAAACCTGCTTCAAATTGATCAAACAACTTTAAGCAATGGGTGATTGTCGTGCGGCACAATTATGAAAGAACCTTTAGACATAAACATACTAAAAGTCATTTAGAAAGATATTGAACGAATAATATTACCCGTCTGGGTAAGTTTCCTCTTTTTATCACATACACACAGTTATATATGTACCTTAGAGTGCCATAATTGCGTGTGTTAATTCATATGGAAGTTATCGATGTGCGATCCATGAAGGAAAAAGGATTTTTTTAAACATATGAATTAGAGAATGACAAATACAAAAAATATCGATAACCATTTGAGAGCAAGTCAACACCAAATTTTGGTTAAACTATTTTAATTACATTATTTTTGTTAACTGTTAATTAAGAAAATTACTCCCTTTACACATTACTTACTAACCCTTCTGCAATAAATCACAATTTAACTTAAAAAGTTTAAAGAATTGCAAGAAGAAACTGCTTTTTTTTTACTAAAATTACGGAATAAAATATAAACTGTTTTAATTGATTAGGTATATCATTTTTTGCAACAAACAAAACTGCAAGATATTTTGATTATGTTTAATATAATAATCCCACAAAATACGCTAACTAAGTACCAAATTTTACGTTATTCAATAAACCATAAAGAAATAATACCTTTTATTGATATCAAGATAATCAATAGACAAAATATCTTTAAGAAAGTTTACAAATACTTCAGAATTTAATCGATAAATTTATTTAAGCTTATGAAAAATTATCCTATGTCGAACTCATATCAGTTCAACGTACAAAGGGGGCCAAATGCCAACTGATAAAAATTTTTTGTTTTTATCCTTGAAGAACAAGAATTATTACATTTATAATGTCAAAGAAACATTATTACCTTATTTGAAATGCCATTCGAAAAATGTGTCTAACTTACTTTTAAAGATAAAAAAGAATTAAAAACTATTAAAATATATCATTAAAAAAATAGGATATTTCTTGAGAGCAATAAATTAAAATGTTTTAAATTTATTAAACCTACAATAAAAATTTAACAAGTTCAATTTTTGATTTTTAATTATAGCTTAAAAGAGAAAATGTTAGAGTTTTAGGTCATAAGCTTTTATTATATGACTTTTAGATAGGACACGGAAATCGACACAATTCATTAAAAATTTAAGCTATTCATAATAACGCAGGTTCAGAAAGCCCCATAATAATAAAACATGAAAAAATTTCAAACTAAAAGATATACATTAAAGCGAGAAACAATTTCCATGAAAATATTTCAAGTTTCTTTATATTAAGGTTCTAGTAACCAATACAGGGGAAAAATTATATCGCAATTACTAAACTTTTAGTATTAAAAAAATTTTTTGCTTAAATTGGGATAAATCAATATTGATATCCCAGGATTCTTATGTTGAGATTTATATTGTTATTTGCAAGTAATTAATAACTATGGCCATTAAAATATGTTATAAAATAATCGATATTCCTTGTGGCAAATTTTATTTTGGGATTAAGAATTTTATAAAATGAAATAATTTGTATTTGAAATTAATGATGCCCCTAGTTTAAATATCAAGAGAAAAAATACCATGAAATTTATATTCAATATTTTTACATTAAAATATATTTGTAATTAGAACTATAATATGTGATTGACAAAAAATGAATAAATCTAATGATGAACATCATAATATATCTGTATATAATCATTTACAAAAATAAAAATGCCATTTTAACAAGACAATTAAATATTTTACAATTTGTTGAAAACTATGGGCAGTTTCTTCCACAACCATCATATTCGTTATATTTAGGCCTGGGGAAAAAGATTTAGTTCAAATTAAGAAGTTAACTTAAACTTAGGGCTATTTTAAACAAAAAATTAATGGTTCCTTCACGTTAAGTATTGGAAAATTGTTGTTTATTTATAATATTAGTCTTAAAGAGTGTTACACAGGTGAATAAAGTCGAATTTTGTAAAAAAAACAATTAAATTTTTATGTGTCAAGCTTAGCTGAAGCAAAGTCTGAAAAAATTTTCGTGAAGTTATTTAAAATGCAAAAATTACAATCTAAACTTTAAAAGAACCGACTCATCTCTTGAAGACAAATTTATTGCAGGTAGAACATTTGAAGGTTGATATTTAATTTTTTATTTGAAGCAAAGCAAGAAAGTATTGCTGAACTGTAAAATAGGGGAATCCAATGTGATTCTAATTTAATTTTCGAAAATAGTTGCTCTATCTTTCAGAATTATATCAACTTTCAGTGCTTTCTGACTTCAAAAGTTGTATTTCACAGTTTTCTTTAAATTTAAGTAATTGGGTATACTTTTAATAGTTTCGCAGTAGATCTTTTGGTTCTTCTTACTAACAAAAAAAAAAAAAAACAAATATTTTGTAAAATTTTTAAAATTTACAAAATCAATTCTTCAGTTCTAAAATTTAATTAAAATTTTAGAAATTATTTCCGTTTAACAAGTTAACAAAATAATTAGGTCTGCAAATGTGTTTGTACTTTCATTAATTAAGTATAATTATTAAGTTTGGAAATTTTAATGTTGTATTCTTAGTGTGCGGTAAGTGTGTCTCTGTGAAATCAGAGAAAAAGGACTATTGTAATTGGGCTCGACAGCCTTAATTTTTCTACTGGCCTATTGCACTTAGACACAAATATTTATTTTTAAGAAAATGTTTAACTGAAATGACTCCCTTAATTTATTTAAAGTTTTTGAAGATCAATTTGGGAGATTTGGGTTAATCAATAAATTTTGATAATAATTTGTGTAGTCCAATGGGGTCAGCATTAGTTAAAAATCCACGTGATTTTTAAAAATAAACCCAAATTTCAAATTATAAAATTCAAAACTTCATGATAATCTGACGTTTAGAAATTATATTGATTTGAGCGATGTCACTTTGGTTATTTTCAAAATAGTGTATCACAGAATTACCGTTAGTATTTCCTATTGAAGCGACTTTTAATCTTCCGAATTATCGATGCCATAAATATGAGAGACAAGTATCGATAATTCCTATACAAATGTAAAAAATTCGCTTAAAATAAAAAAGAATTCACTTTTATAAGGCCAGCGGCCTTAATTGTGAAAGAACTGTCCCAACTTTTACACATGAATACAATTTAAAAGTTCGCAAAATCATTATTTCCGATCATAATATGAAATTACACGAAATAACTTACAACTTAAAGACTAAAATTTTACACGTACTTCACCGTTTTACATGTAATTATTCTTGCTCACAGCTGACCAAAAATAACAACACGTCAATGATTCATAGCAGTGTATTAACCATTTATGAGTAATTAGAAGGATTTTTTCCATGAACCAAGCAGTACATCCTGAAATTAGATTGGAAGTTAGTAAAATAGATAGCAACCCCTTAAAAGTCTTTTAAAACGTCCAAAGAACATGTTCCTCTTATAGGCTACTTTAAGAAAGGAAAAACCATCAATAGCTCTTATTAAACTGAATTACTGGTGTGTTTGAAATATGAAAATGGGATAAAAAAGGCCCAATATGGAGAAGAAAAAAATTCTATTTTATAAAATATTAATACAAACAATTTTTTCATAGTTCAAATGCCACAGATTTTGTCTTACACGTTGTTATGACTCAAAAAGCATATAAATTTTCTTTAGTAACAAAAACTAAACTAAGTATCAAGAAAAAGTGAAAGTGAAAAAGTTAAAAACCTAAAAAACAAATTCTCAAAGAAGAAATGTTGATACATAAGTAATAAAAATTTCAACTAAAGAACTATTTCAATGCTTAATGGTTAATCTGAGAAAAATACAATTTTTTTATGAAAATTTTTCATAAAACCAGGTTTAAAAGTTTTGAATAGCAGCAATTTGTGAAAAAACCTAATTGCTGGATCAATCCAATCAAGTGAAGATATGTATTTATAGTTATGTTTCATTCAATAAATTTCCTATTGTTATATTCGGTGCCAATAAACGTTTTTTATTCTTTTTTGTTAATACAATCTGCTTGTAAAACTTGACTATGACATATTATAATATATACAGTTGTTATTTTTATATGAACATGGTTTAGTGTAGCAAATCCTTTTCCTTGAAAATCCACTAAAGCCTGTGTCTTCTTAAGAGCATTTATTTATTACTTACATACATTTTATAGCTTTTTAAATTAAAATAACAAAATACTACAAAAATAATTTTAAAGTATTTATTTTGTATTGTTTTACAAGTTAAGAATCAAATTTATTTAAATTAAATAATATCAGTTATATTTTGGTTTGGCTTCGTGGCAAGATTAGTTAACACTAATAGCATAAATGTGCCATGAGCTATTAATATTTTCTTTTTATTATTGTTTTGGTTTACATAGAAAACCTATTTGTAAAATTATATTTTCCAATATTAATTTTTGTTTCTTTTTCTTTGTCATGTTTGGTTATTTTATTTAAAATATTAATAATTGTAAGTCGTAGTATAATCATAAACTATTGTAATTTACACCTGATCAAAGCGATATATATATATATATATATATGCAGGTATTTATATATTCCTAATAACTCTCCAAATAGTCTAGCAGAGAATTATAATACTTTTATATACAAATATATAACAGCTGATTGTATTTTTCTCGAGAGAAAATTTTACTTGGCAAGCGCATAATGTCATGATATCATCTTCTTTTTAGCAGGTTTACATTTTAGCAACAATTTTACTAATCGTGCTCTTTTTATAAATTAGACAAAAAGAAATAATTAGCACATTTTAACACTCCACTTGACTTGATAATAACTAATAAAAAAAAGAATATATTTTATTACTTTTTTGTCACATGACGTGTAAAATCTGTTCCCGCCTTTTTGACTTTCATTTCTAATATTTGAAAGATGGATAGGAATCAATTATAATATTTAATCTATCACTAAACCTAATTTCACTTAACAAAAATCTTTTTTACTATCAAAGCAGGCACAAGTATCGTCTTCTATACTAATAAGAAAGACAAAGATAAATAAACTTGCACTCAAAACTTTTTTACATTTTCGCTTAACACTAGTTAAATTAAAAAATTTTTTTAAAAAAATAAAATAAATATACACAGTTCTACTACCCATAATCAACACATATGTACAATCACTAATTAACACATATATATATAACAAAAAACAAAAAAAAACAACTTTCAGAGAGAAAACTATACACATATATATGAGAGAGAATAAAACAACATTAATAAAAATGGCGACCACTGAATTATCATCCGTTCATGGGTAACACGACAAACGAAAATATTTTTCGAATAATATGAAAAAAAATTTTTATAATATAATCTAATTACATTTTAATTGCCCTACCTCTTCAAATTCATCCCGAATATCAACAGCTGAATACACAAAAAGTTTAGATATATAATTTTTACACGTTTCCATAATTTTTATAGGAATTCATTTGATAAAAAAAAATAAATTTTTTATTCAGCAGCAATGGCAATCGATGACACCGAAAATTTTTCCTGCATCAAAACGCACAACGACTGACAAACGATGTAAATTCTCCGATGTCATATCGTCAAAAGTAAATTACAAAATGAACCAGTGACTTTTCTGCTGCTGGTTTCTTTCAAAAAATTTTGTTTAGTTTGAGCAAGATGAGTACAGATTTCCTATAGAAATAGCAGTTTCTCTTTTATACTTTATGATTTTCTATATAGCTCTGTGGGATTATTTGAACTTTTTATCAGTTTCATATATTTTTACTCTACTAATGCACATATACACTTTAGTAAAATTCAATGTATTAGCGAAAATTTTATGTAAAAACTTCATATATATATATATTATTTTTAATTGTGGTAATTGGTTATGTGTATATTTTTTGACAGCAGTTTTTTAAAGGAGAATGCGTGTATCAACGCGCATTTACTTCTTATCATTTAGCTGTTGTTGTTTTTTTTTTTTAATTTTCTTCTTCTAATTTGTGTTTTTTTGTTAATTTACTGTTAATTGATGCTTCCCCTCAATTGAGGGCCAGCAAGGTGGTCATTTTTTAAGCTTTTTTCTATTTAAAGCAGCATTACAATGATTTTTATTACCCTTTCCTTGGTTGTATATAAAACTGTTGAGTTCATTTTAACTTTTTGCATTTGATAGAATATAAGGGACTTTTAAAAACAAAAATAAATAACCCTTTTAATATAAGTAGTATAATGACCTTAGAAATTATGATAACGACAATTTGCAGTGACAATTAATAAATTTACATAAGTCAAATATGAGAAATATTTGTAAAGAATTTGTGATGAAGAAGTCCTAAAAGTTTATATAAATCGCGTGTATGCAAGCAAGATACATGTAGTAAATGCATTTTAGAGTATCAAAGTATATTACTATGTAAAATGCCGGTATATTCAATATTCGTTAGGATTTAAAAAATCACCTGCTACACAAAAAACAAGTGGTTTTATTTAAATTAATTTTATTTTATAAATTGAATTGAACTATTTAAAATTTTAAAACTAATAAAAGTGAAAAATCTATTTATCCGTTAGGATTATTTTTAAATTGCCAGATATCGAGAAATAATATCGCATATTTGATTGTAGTGATGCTAAATTAGCGTTTTGAAGGACTTCTAAAGCGATGCAAAAATTTATGCTTTTTCTTTTTCTTAATTTTTTATTAATTTTTTTTTAAAAAAAAGTATTTTCAATCGAATATAAGAAACTATGATCAGGCTATTCGGCTTTGCATAATAATTATAAATGTGTATAATATAAACAAATAATAAGGAGCATGAAAAGATCCACCTTTCATTATTATTAATAGAATTTTAATTTAATTTATAGCTTTTTGGCTTTTACATAAATCTTTCTCAAAAGGGCTTTTGGCTTCCCTTGAAGAGCAAGCATTTTGTTGATTATCTTTTTATATTATTTTTAACCAAAAGATAATATTTGATTTATGAATTATTTTCTATATCTACAATAAATAATTTGCAAAAATACTATAGGTATTCGCCTAAGCTCAACTCAAAATTGATTTTTTAGTTAACCTAAATTTCTAATATTAAATAAAGTAAGATGGAGGTCTCATTTTCCCTACAGATATTGTTAGTTTTATTAAACCAGGTTAAATATTTTAGTCAAGCAGTGTTAAACTCCCTTGTATACATTAACTGAAGGCTCTTTTGCATCGCAATCGCCAGACATTACCGACAAAATTGTAAAACTGGTCTTTTATCGTACTTAGAACTAATTCAGGCTGTGTCTAGCTAGATTAACGTTTTGAACAGCGGTAATTTAAGAAATTTTGTAGAAGTTTTGAGGCGCGAAAAATTCAGAAGTATATTGATTGCAATGATCAAATTACAAATCTTTTAGCAAAGCATAATTTGTACTTTTCAACTAATTTTATTGCATTTATAATGCATTATTATTTACGGTAAATCAATTTAATATAATAAAACTAGTTAGCAAGTATAAGTTCAATCAAAATGTCGAATACAAAAAAAATCTATTAAGTATCACCACGCCTCCTATGATACCTCTGTCCAAAACGCTAATTTAGACACAAATTGAGTTGGTTTCCTTAAGTTTTCTGATGCCAAATTTGATTATTTATGGCCTTGCAGCTTATATCATATAAAAAGACATTTTAAATATAATAATGTTCTCTTTTGCCTTTGTTAAACTAGAAGAATTAAACTGCCAGTTGCTCGAAGGACAACACAAAAACCACTTTACAACTTTGGGCAATCAGACCAAATTTCTTATTCCATAACATTTACATATTGGAAAAATATAAGAAATTATCAAATTGACAAGTAATCTAATTATATTTAGTACAAGTGTATAAAGTATTTAATTGGCTTTTATAAAGATTTTGGATTTATCTTAAAAATATTTCTCTTTTTATTACATTAAATAATTCCTACATTTTTTTATTATTATATCTTAGGAGACATTTTTCTATTTATTTTTCTATCACCTTAAAAACACGGTGGCATAATTACAGAAAATACTTTTTTATACATATTTAGTCAACATATTTATTCCAGTGCCTTTAAACTTTGAAAAAAACATATTTGATATCAAGATAATCAATCATTTGTTAATATTTTCAGCTCTATGTATACATATACTGTATTCCAAGCATTTTTTGCGTGTATGTATATATACATACCATAAAAATGCTATAAATACGAAAGAGTGCCTGATCATTTTATCTAAAATCTAATTCTATTATAGAAGCCGAACTAGGTAAGCAATAGTAAATTGCTACATCCAACAACAAATATTGGCGGAAAAACATGATTAACACAATTCTGACGACTCAGTTGTACAGTAATACTAACAAAAAAATAATAATAGTTTAATTTCACATTAAAAATGTTAATATTTTTTGGTATAGAAATACATGCACGTTAGATTAGGTTAAATTTAAATATTACATATATATATATGTACATAATATAATATTTTTTTTACTACAGTAAAATAGTTTTGCAATTCACAACTTTATACGTAATCTATTAAAAATCATAAAAGCTCAAAACATGTGATTGTTGGATTATTCATGTTCAACGAATTAATTTTAAGCGCATTTATTAAAGCGTAATGGCCTTGCGTTCAAGATATCAGTCAGTCGCCTACAAGCCAAAAGGAAGTGTTTTTACATAATTTCCCAGTTGTGTTCAAGCGGCTACAAACTTGAGCGTTTGCCTGCTAAAAGTAATTTAGTACATATAAGTATTTAGTTATGGCGTCAAACGCCATAAAACGGATTTATTTCATAAAATGAAAGAGGTGAGAGATAAGCATTTAGCTTTATTTCTTAACTCAAGCAATTGCAAATTAAAAGGATAAGCTACGTGCAGTCGCTATGCGACTGATGAGAGAATAAGTATTTTTGAAAGTACTTATTAAAGCCACATTAAGTATCCATGTCTCGAGGTGTAAATTGCTTGCCAGAAGTCAATTCAAATTTGAATTGAGATAAAGCTGTCACCTTTCGTTCTGTGATCCTCTTTAAACGTTCTAAAGTGAACCAACAAATTAACAAATGAAACAAATTAAATTTGAAGCTATTTAATGTCTTCGTTTCTGATTTTGGGAGACATAAATCTAATCTTGGAAAATACTCAATATTCAAACAACTCTGAACATCAGCCAAAGCATTAGGAAAAAGATTTGTGGGGAATCTTAAGAAGAAAATTGACAATTATCTTTTGGGAAGTAAATAAAACGTTATATCTTAGGGCATCGGTCCGAACAAGAAATTCTGATAATAAGAAACCCATTCCAATTGGTATTGGAGTTTGATGACGTCACAGATAAAATGCAGGATGAATTTTGTTGTGGCACTTTCTTGTACTTTTTCCGGCTACTTATTTCATTTTCACCGATGTGTAAAGGTGGGTTTTTTATTCCATTTCAAACAAAACCAAAAGTCAGAAACATATAGACATGAGTTGAAGACTGACCCATACTTAGCCCAAATTTCAAAATATGTAACATTAAAAAATTAAAAAAGGTTCCAATATATACCTAAAACAATACGTTTTCATAGCACTTTGCTCGATTTACATATTTGTTTAGCTGTACAACTATCTAACTCTAAAAAAACTGATAAATTTTCTTACGTTTTCTTTTCCCTTCTCGCTTAGTTTTCACGGACATTTTAGCATGCAAATACAAATCTACCTATAAGAGGTTTAAATTAGAAGAAAAGATACATATCACTTCAAAGGAAATATTATTTCGCAAAGGGAAAACAAGTTTCACCCCTATAAAATTGAAAAGGATTTAATGCGGTAATGATCTGTATATATAAAAAATAAACAACAAAATAAAAAACAACAAAAATATATAACATAAAAGGGTTATATATTTTCAAGGCTTTTATTATTACACTAAAGTGTAGAGCCTTGTTAATACATTACTAAAGAAGATAGAAGTGCGTAGAAAAACTAGTTAAAAATAGAACTGTTAACCGAAAAACTAATTGTAAGTAAGTTTAAATCGATAAAATAGCCAAAATTTATTAGAAGGTTAAGTAATTCTTATTTACAGATATATTTTGACGTATATTTTTCTAAAACGTTTTTTTATATATATAATTCTATTCAAAGTCTTGTAAACTACAAAATTAAACCCAAAGAAACTTTTTACTCTATAAAAAAGGGCTGCTCAGAAGGCTTTTTATAATGGCAAACATTGGCAGCTCTTAAAGTAAAAGAAAAATATTTATTCGAAAAAATAAGTTGGATATATTTGAATTAACTCTTTTTTGGTTTTTTCCTTATTTTTGTTACATCTGTCCATTTGTTTAGAAGAAACACATTACATTATTAATCGATTTAAATATGAAGTAATTACTTTGTTGGAAGGAATCCTTTGTTTTCTTTTATCAAAATATCTAAATATTAATAATTTATTTGTATTAATTTTTAAACTTATATTTGACTTTTAAATACTTCTTTTCTTATGATCACATATGATGTCAATCTATAGCCTTGTTCAGACTGAAGCGTATTTCCATCGCTCGACGCCTAAAGCCCTGTTCAGACCAATGCGTTTTTCATTCGCACGACGGACAAGGTTGTAAAACGGGGATGCATTTGCTTTAGCCATAGCTAGAACAAAAATTTTTGTTTCATAATAGTAAAAGAACACTTTATGGTCCTCAAAATTTTTGTTGTCTTTGAAATTTTTGTTGTATTTATATTAAAAGGTATAGGAAATAATGATTTTATTACTTTTAGAGGTACACCAAAAGTTTTGAAGGCCGCAAAATACTCCTCTAAAAGTACAACAAAAATTTTGAGAGCCATAAAGTGTCCTTTTAGTGTCATAAATGATCCTCAAGGAAGAAAATTGTTTCTTCTAGCTATGGCTACAGATAATGCATAACCCGTTTTATGATCTTAGGCGTCAAGCGATGGAAATACGCTTTGGTCTGAACAAGGCTTAAAGCGGGGTATTCACTATATTTCCGAATCAATGATTCGGCTCTTAGTTCCCATTTAAAGTATATGGAAATGAAGAATAAGAGAGAAAATATCCAACATGTTGAATATTTTACTCACAAATGATTCAGCCATATACTTTATATTGGCTGAGAGAGCCGAATCATTGATTCGGAAATATAGTGAATACCCTGCTTAAGAGTGGATCTACACAGGCCAATTCACAGCAGAAAACTTACAGCGAAACCGGTTTTTTTCATACAAAATTCACAGAATTGCTGTGAGTTGGCCTGTGTAGACCCACTCTAATCTATAATTTGAAAGACAAGTTCCCCGTAGTGACTAAAAGTTTTGGCCTAACTGATCTACAATTTGGATACCTCTGATCTAAAGTTTTAAATAAATTATAATATTCTAGAAAATATAAAACTATCAATGTGCGAATATTTATAGTTTTTCTAAATATCCAAAAGTATTTAAGAAATAAAATTTTGAATAATCTTGATTGAGCTTTTTACATGTTCTAGGTACACTTTAAATGAAATTGTAAATTAAATGTAATATTAGCAGGTGATAGTATCAAAAAATTGTATTTTTTGATGCAAATTTATATAAATTTTAAAGATTAAAACATTAAAAATTTGATGCGTTGTGATTTATGAAAAGCCAAATTCTTGTTGACGATGACGAACAGAGGTTGATGAAGTTTTAAACGTACAACTCACAGAAAAAATATTTTTGGGCGATCGTATTTCACGAGATCATCTAAGCCTTGGCAATTAAATAAACGAAAAAGTTTAATAAAATTTATCTACGATACGATAAGGGGTGGACCCCTTTTCTTATTTTGTTGTCGACGTCAAGTGTACCACAACTACAGTACCAAACCTATTAAGTCTAAAGTTCACTACTTTCTGAAAGTTAGTTTTTTATTAGCTATATTTTATTTTTTAGACTGTGTATGCAGTAAAACAGTTCATAATTGTGTGAGAGTCATCTCAACTACTTATTTGCATGATGAACCATGGCTCTTCCCTAAGCTAGGTACTTGTGTAAAATCTATCAGAAATCGGATGTATTAGACAAAATAAGGACCTTTTTTAATGATAGGGACTCGAAAAAATATCATTCCATCTATATTATCTATTGTCTTATTTTGTCAAAAGGCTTGAGTGCGACATTCTGTTCAATATAAACATTTTAGAATCTCATATGATGTATCTATCCTTTTTGAACTGTTTAGCAATTCCTCGCTAAAAAACTATTAATTGTGTAAGTAGCTTAAAAAGTTGTGAATAAAAATAAATCACAAAATCTTATGATTTTAACCTTATAAATAAATATTAAAAGTTTCATTGATTTTTTGCGAAGCTTTTATTTTAGATATTTTCTTTAATTTGAAAACATAAAATCAAAAATTAAACTTTATTTTTAGTTTTAATAAAGTTTTAATACTTTTAGTAAAAATTTTCAACTTTCCCTTTAATTTTTAAAAATATTTAATGACTGCGTTGTGATTTATAATTTTAAATTTGCAAAAAATCTTGTTTTTACATCAAATTTTCTTGTAACTATAAATTATTCTAAATAATTTTCTTCATTGTATGTCAAAAATTGTTTCCATATCCGCAGAACTCTCTAGTATTTCATGACAGAATTCCTTCAAGTCAAAAAGTTTCTGCATTTTATTAAACTCATAATTAATATTTTGCGAAATTTTAGTTTCATGCATGGGATCCATTTGGCGAAAGAAATGAACTAAATATTTTTTGGCTTCTATTACAGTTACACTATCACCAGACTTTGTCAATATTTCTAGTAATTGCATTAGACTATATTTATCCGTATTATTTTCATTTTCAAGCATATCTTTAGTAAAATAGTTTAGTGCATCTAGTATATCGCTTTCTTGATAGATAATTATTGGCTTGTGATTGACATAAAGTTTAACCAGATCGTCAAAAGTTATGGTAATACGTTCAACATTGATTTTTGTTCGCGCCATTTCTTTGAGCATGTTATCCACCTAGACATAAAAATTTTTTATTATTATAGACTTAATAGATATAATAATAGAAAGATATAAAGAGAAAAGCTTTCTATGTAAACATTCAAAAGGCTTTTACGCTTCCAAGTTGTGCAATTCAAATAAAAATAAAAGAATAAAATAAATTCTATTTGTGAAACATTTAAGAGCTTTTTGTATAATTAAATAATGACTTTAAAAATAAAATTAACGTAAAATGTATAAGTATCTTGTTGGAAATTTTTAAATATTATTTTTAGTAAACAAAAGTATTTTTTCTTTCATCTAAAATTATTATTTATATTTATATATAAATACATATGTATATAAATATACATATACATATATAGATATAGGATATATATTGTGAGATTCTAAAGAAAAACTTTGTGATATCGCTATAAACCGCCCTCAACGAAGTCAATAAAATTTTCTTAATTTGAATACATCTCAAGTATCAATTAACCACGTCATCGATACAAATGCAAAAATTCGTAATACTAAATGTGAAATAAAGATAAGTTTTATTGTATATATAGAAGTTAAAGGAAAGACTAGAGAATATATCACATGGTGAATACTACAAAAAGCAAGAAACTAATGGTTTGGATGTGCAAAAATGTCGCGGACAGTTTTACAATAATGGATCTATTATGACTGGCACATATAAAGGAATCCATGGTTATGGAAATGGAAATGGTTATGGTTATGGAAGTGAAATGAACAAGACGAAAATGCTTATAACATGTCTAGCACACTCTTTAAAACTCTGGGCATGAATTCATTGTCATTACGTCCAGAAGAAACTAGCCATTTTAGATTTGTGCAAAATAGCTTTTTGGTTAGATCCACGATACGGTGAAAAATATTATAAAAGTGTACAAAAATTAATCCAAAAATAAATAGTGACATAACAAGGTCAGCTAAACACATAACTGTTACAACGCTATCAAATAATTTACTGGAAGATATCAAAGCTCTGAAGTATATTTTCCTCCTGCGGAACCTAAGCAAGACCTATTGTATGTGGTAATAAACTTTAAACTTAATAATTTGGGCTAATATTCTTCAACAGATTAATAGAGCTAACATCAAAATGCAAAAAAGAGGTGAACATTACTGGAATATTATATTTTTTATCAGAAAGTTATGGCATGCTTAACTGTACAGCTGTAACAAGAATAGATAGAAAAAAATGTCCTGGACACAAGAATTTAACATGTTTTTATAGTTTTACATGTTCGTTCGTGGTTGTATACTCCTTATAGTTAATTTTATATCCCACCAAAGATAAAATTATTAGATCATAGGTTATAAAGAGTGTAAATTTATTATAGGGTTGTTATTTTCCTTTCCAGTTTATGTGATTTGTTAGTTCATTAAAATCATACATATCTCATTCGTTGGAAAAAAAAGATTGTGTCTCTATCAATTATCTTTCCCAGTGTAAAAAAATAGTAGATCGAGGATAAGTACCACTTATGAAAAGTAATGAAATTTCTAGGAAATTTAAGATTACCAGTGAGAGTATTTTAATTAAATGTAAAAAAGTGAATACTTTAAAAGTCAATTTTGTATAATTAAATTAAGTAGCAAAATATTTTAAAAGTAAATAACATAATCAATAACAAAAAATAGGGCTGAAGCAAGCAAACATTATTTATTTATCTTTAGTCAAAAAAAAAAAAATAACATTTTTTTGCAACATACCTCAAAATCTGTTGGAAAAAAACCATTTGCACGCATAAAACTTGGAATATCTTCTAGTCTCATAGAATTAATTTTCTGAAAAAAATATTAATTAAAATAATATATGGAATTTTTATAAATATATTTTACATTATGATCTTCTACTACATTGAGCCCGTCAGCGAGAATTCGTATATGTAAAAATATTCTCTGCATTTCCTTGTGTTGTATACCGTTTAATTTTCCTGGTACATATAAAAAAAATGATTCTAATTCAGATTCTTGAGAAGCAAGACGATCCAATATGATACTAATAAAGAAAATATAATAACAATAAAAATTCGTAAGTTATATTTAGGTAAATCTATTATTTTGACAATCTTATTTATAAATAAAAAATATTATAAAGATCTTCGCAGTAGCATCGAATAAAATTTTAATTAGATAATAAATAATAAATCAATAAAAAACGAATAAGAAAATTAAACATACCGAAAAATTTAAGATACTGTTAATACGAATCCGTATTTCATGTTCCTGAGACACCATACACTTTAAGGATATCAGTTTTTTTCATATTTTGAGTGAAAAAAATTATGAAAATTTTATTTCTTATATTTTTTCTAATTATAACACTTGGAATGAAAGAACTAAAACAATGTTTTAACATTTTTATTAACTAAAATCTTTCAAATCAACGGAGTAGAAAAAATGTTTTAAAGTGTTAAATGGTTTCCCTGAAAAATTCTATTTGAAATTTGATAAATGCTCCCTAGTCTATACTAAAAATTTTAGTCGAAAAATATTTTAAAATAAAATTTTTTGGTATTAATATTTATAATCAACTCAAAAATATATAAATTTGTATGAAAGATTTAAAGACTGCATTAAGATAATTTCAATTATTTCTCGTAATTTAAGAAATGAGATAGCAAATGCCTTAACGAAAACATAATTCTCTAGATGTGCTAATTATGTTTAGGTTATTATATTTTATAGAAAAGTTTATAATAGAAATTAAATAGAAATTCATTACCTTCTTTTAATATTCCAATGCATAATACCATCACCATCTGTTCCAATAACAATAATATTTTCCTTATCGCTTGTCGGCAAAAAATCCTTAATCTAAATAATTATAATATTAAATATATTTAAACAAAAAATAACATAATAATTCTTAACAATATTAGATGAAATTAGAGCTCCTGAATATTTCAAAGGATTTCCATCAATTGGAACTAAACCTAATCCAATATTTTGATTGCTCGCAAATATTAAAAGAGGATCATTTAACATTTCCCTTGCTGGCATATACTTAAATTTTATTTTAAAATTTGTATGAATTATAAAAAAAAAATTATTTGACTTACAAGTATCTTTTTAATTGGAGTTTCATATACAGGCCCTTGAAAAGTAAACAGATTTTCTAAATTATTTGGTTCAATCAATTTAATCTTATATTGATCATTTGCAATTATTATAATAAAATCATTTAATTTTGTATTTGTTTTTACAATAGAAGATGGTACTAGAGCCGCTGCTGTTATAACTGCTGTCTGTTCAATTCGAGTGTCTTGTTGTATTACTAAATTTTCATTTTCAATCGTTTCAGAAATATCATATTTAACACAGAAGCGATCTTTTCCAAATGTTAATAAAAATTCACAATTTTCAATTTCAACAAATATCAATTCAATAATTTGTTTACAATGGAATCGTTCTTTGCCAATAACTTCCCATCCTTCCTTAAAATTTACTATAGATATATTGAATTTTTTATCCTAAAAATATATTAGCATTTTATTAATTGCCATTTTTATGTAAAAATAAAAATATAATTGATTTTAATATAAAATTTAGATTCAAAATTTTAGTATGTTCTGTTAGTTTTTTTATAATAAGGACAAGGATTCAATATACCATAAAATGAGAATTATAAATTTTTTTACTCAGAAAAGATGCATGAAATTTGTATAAAGAAACCATAATTGAAATAAATCAACGAAAAATATTAATTTAAACATTCGAAATTATAATCCTATAAATAGTAGCAAGAAGAAAAATTGAGTATGAAAGATTTAACACACAAAAAAAAGACGAATTTAAGGTTTTATATTCCTGTAAATAAAATAATTTATTTTTTATTCAGTGGTGGTAGCACATTTTAAAATATTAGAAATGGCAATCTTTGCCTTATTTATTCTAAATTAGTTTGTTGAAATTAATTATATCAAAAACACTATAAATATTTAAGTAAAATACTTTACCGCTAAAGCGTATATCATTTTTCGGCTCGAAAATACTATTTTTTCAATAGATGTATCTGACACCATTATTGAACTTTCTTTGATTGCCATTGTTTTCATAAGATTTATTATTTGAATTGATCCATTATCAAATCCAACACAAGCAGATGTTCCTTAAAAAAATATAATATGAGTTTCTAAAAGAGTAATTTAATTTATTAGTAGTAATATTATTAAAAATTGTATGGAAAATTAGCAATAAAATTTATTAAAGCCTTCTTTCCAATTAAAATTCTTAGAGATTTTGTCAACATTCAATATTTATGTTATCTTCTTAATTTTTGTCTTTAAAAATTTTACCCGAGTATTGATACTGTTAACCCATCAAACAGAAATTCTTACATAACAATGGATCCTAGAGCCGTATGGAAATCAAATATTCTTTTTTTTGATCATAATTCTTACCATCAGAGCTAAATGCTGCTGCAGTTGCTAATTTCTGTATTTTTTTATTTTCAGCTTCAGTTGAAAGTAAACTTTTATATTTTCTAGTATTATAATTATATAATGATATATTTCCCATGATATCACAAAGATATACTTCAGAGTCATTTGGATATTGAGTAAAATTAATTATTGAATCTGGACAACGATTAAGAATAATAGTGGGCTCTTTTTTTGTAACATCACAAAAATATACGTTTCCTTTATTTGAAACTATAAATATAAAAAATAATTCTTTACTATTATCAATTTAATTTTTTTAAATTTAATTATTACCCAAGTAAAATTGTCGAACGACAAATATTCTTGCATCTTCTGTATAATCAGTAGGACAATTTGATTTTGATAATATTTCCAAATTAGGATTTTTATTTTCTATATTTAAAAACCCATTTGAGCAATATATGTAAAATATACAATATGTATATCATTAATTCATAAAAAACATACCAGAAATTGTATCTTCTGCTAACTCAAACATACGTGGATTTAATAAGGGATAAATTTTTGCAATAGGAGGTAGTTTCCATGAAGAACATAAAAATATCAATTTGAGATCAGTATCGAAAAATTGTATTTGTCCATTATTATCGACAACTGTTAAAAATTCATCGACCATTTTGATATCATTTGCAGAACAAGTTGTTATTTTGATTGTTTTTAACAAATTTTTTTTATTTGATGGAACACTTTGAATTTCTTTATCAGTAGTATCACACCAGACAATTAAATATCCTTCTCTTGTTACACTTGCTACATAGGATGTATTAAACACATAGCAAGACTCATTGAATTTATACTTAACAATTTTTTCACTTTCAATATAAATTGATAGTTTCTCTTCTATTGTATCCCAAGTCATAAAAATTACATTTTTAGACAATGTTATGGTAAAAAATTCTTGTTCTCCTAAATTTATACCAAATCGAATACTTTTGATTACACCTTGATTAGGTGGTAGCTTAATTTCATCTAAAATATAATTAATAAATTTATTACGAAAATTATAAATTATATTACGCATGAGTTATGCCCACACGTTCAAATTTTTCACCTTTACTAATAAAATATATATTAATTCTTTATTTTGTAACAACTATTTAAAAATATTTTTAATTTTATTTAATTAATAAATAAAATGTCTACCATCGAATTTAAGATTGCATAGAGACCATCTCCAGAATTGAATTGTATACATATGTTCATTTTCATATTTGATGGCAACTACCACATATTTTCCTATCGGACTTATCCAAGCACCATGAACATATGGATAATTTTCCCAGCCTCCATATCTTGCTCGCCAAATAATTCTTTCTTCTTTATTTGAAGCCTCAAAATCATATACTCTGACGCGCTTTTTATCAGCCGTTACAAAAAATCGTCCTGATTCATTGCCTTCTATTGAAATGATGTCTAATTTCTAAAATTGTATTTAATTTAAGATTTAACCAAATTTTTATAGCGCAGATTTTGGTATATGAAATAAAATAAGTTTAGTAATTTATAAAAAATAATATTAAGTAAAATGTATCATATTCTGATTTATACGTCGTATAATAATCCCGTATTAAATTATATATTCTGTCGTTTTAGAAACAACATCTTACAGGAAACGTGAATACTCCACGTATTCAGATAACATTAGATCGCATCTTAAAAGAATGGGCTGAGAAAAATCAGATTTCTCTAAATAGAAATAAAACTGTATATAGGACTTTTGAAAAAAGTGAAAATCTATACTGGAGCATACGGTAACATATAAAGGTGATTGATAAATAATCAATTCATTTAAGTTATTGATAGCTACTGTGGACGTCGGCAAGTTTTTAGGATTTATTTCCCAGAAAGAATCACATCAATTAGTGGTAAAACAAAAAAACCATTAAGAATATCGAAACATTATTTTTAAATACAGCTCTGTTTTTGTTTAATACCCAAAATCATTAAGGTCAAATATGATGTCCTTAATTTTATGACACGAAAATGCCAGGTTCGATAGAATAGAAATTAAATAAGTTGCAGAAAAGTTTTTCTGTTCACAGATTTCATTACAAAATATGCACGAAAAAAAAAAAATTATAATCCTAGCAATACCATATTATTAAGTGTAGGAGCAGAGTGAAATCTTTAGATAGTGAATATTGGCTGAGTGTGACGAAAAATCAATAAAAAAATTTTATACACGTTTTGTAGTAAATTTCTAATTATTATGACAAAAATAAAATTTTTTTTAAATATATCTTAAAAAGGACAAAAAGCATGCATACTAGTCCTTCAGAAAATTTGATAACAATTGAAAGTTTTTTTTTCCAATATATGCTGACTCACACTTTTTCTAATAAATTACAAAACTTTTAGTTTTTAAACAATACAAATATTTATAACATTTATTTAAGTCTTTTTATGAATAAAATCCCGAATTTCAAATATAAATTTTTTACTAAGATTGAAATATTCCTAGCATAAATAAAATAGAAAATGTAAAATATTCATAGAAAATCTTTCAATTAACTAAAAATCAACTTACATGATCTGAAATAAATTCATTTTTTCCACTATCTAAATTTGTTTTGCATAAAAAATTTCCTAATCCATATAAAATATTGTGTCGTTCATATTTTGTGTCAATAGGTTTTACACCAAGTTCTCTGTTTAATCCCGTAAATCCAGTGAATTCCTTAAAAACAAAACCAAAAATTATAAAAGAAATTTTTAATAAACATAATTACAAATGGAGCTGTTTGTTTATTTAGTTTGAGAATAGAGCAAACATCAATTAAGTTTTTAGATTTATCTTCAATCATATTTAATTCTTTTTACTCCTAACGATAATATTAAGAAAATTATTAAATTAATTCTAAGCTTTTGTTTCTTAGCAACCTATCAAATTGATATCTGTCTAATTCTATTGGATATGATTTTTAATGTGCAGTTTTTGAGTTTTAAAAAATTTCTCATTTAGTCATATAAATGCTTACTAGTTGCAAAAAAAGTAAGGCAAACTTCTGAACTACTATTCAAAAAAACGCCAAATTTGGTAACATGATTTCTTCCAAATATATTTTTATGATTTTATTTTAAATGTTTTTGAACTTAAGATTCTCGATTGCGTTAAGCGAAAGCAAAAACAAAACAATTTTTCATTTTGCTGGACCAAACCTTAAAAATTTGCAATTCTCTCCTTTATTGGGATTATTATAGATTATTTTTATATACAGATAAGTTAAACATATTTAAAACTCTTAGCAAAGACTTTTTGGCATCAATATACTTAAAATTGAAATAATTTTACAAGTTTTAACTTAATCATAAAAATCTATTACTTATTCGTTATAACGATGAATATATTGTTGTATTTGATATATATCCATAAAAAACAATATTAGGGGAATATAGGAAAGTTTACATCAAATTTTTGGAAAATATTAATAATTCTATACTCTCGGGAAACTAAGAAATTTACAAAAATTTAATATCTTAATAATTTTATTGAAACTAAAATATCATTTGAAAATTAAATAAGTTACTTTTATAATGATTATGTCATAAGAAACATAAAATGATTTACATAACTACATAATAGTTTTATTTGCTTTAAAATTATTAAACATGAATAAGTGTACACAGCACAGTAGTTACTTTAAATCACTAAAATAATTATTTCGTACAAAAATAAAAATTTATAGGAATAATTTGTACGCTATAATAACAAGGTTTGAATAAAATATAATGTATTATTTGAATTATTGAGAATTTTATAACTGATATGTGTATTAGTTTTACCATTATAGTATTCTCTTTTATATTTTGCACTATAAGAGTGGTGAAAATTTATAATTAAAAGATTAAATATCATAATATCTTTCGGAAATACGCTTGAAAAAATAACCATTTCATATATTTAAGTAGGTATTCGAGTTTAAATACTTCAAAATTTCAAAATAAAACGTTTGGTTTTAAATATAATAAAGTTTAGTTGTGTTAAACTTTGGTATATTCAACCATGCAATGAAATTATACTCATATACACAGTTTTATCAAGTTCATTTTAAATATTTTTAAAGTTTTAAATAAATATGTTATTAAAAATTTTATAAATTAAGGTGATTTTTTTGCTATTTCTGTCCTAAAGAATATTAAAAATAATTTATAGGCTTGCTCAACTGAGAAATCTTAAAATTGTTTTCAAATATAAATTTAATTTTGGATTTATAAAAAATAATCGAAAATATCTGCAAATATATATCAGCTTAATAATAAAAATGTACGATAAATATTATATTTTTCCTTTGTAGATTTCTTATAAAAAAAATGAGCATAGTAAAATTTTTAAGACTTAATGTAAACATTAATAAACAAATAAAAATAATAACGTTCATTAATTTCAATAAAAACAATAATGGAATTTTAAAAATTTCGAATTCAAGATCTTTTAAGTTAAATATTTACAATTAAATTTGAAACTTCGTAATTTTCATAAAATTGAAATAATCTTAAATATTTTCATTGATTACAATTAGATTTTAATATTATAGTATACATTATCCTAATGAAAGATATTTATTTAAAAATATATTACGTTAGTTTTAGGTGTAAAAATAACTTTTTTAAACAAAATGTTTTTTTAATTTTGGCATAAAAAGCGCATATATAATATATAGTATAAATTAAAAGTTTTCTATTAACAGCTGACAAAAGCTGCAAATGTAATTTTGTGCATTTTTGAGTAATGAAAATGTTAGTACTATAAAATAATTAAGTTTTACAAATTAAAATCATTTTTAACATTTGGGATCCCCTTATAATTGATAAATATCTATTCAAATATGTTTATTTTAGAATAGAAAAATATAGTTTTATTTTAATATTATATATATTCTAATTATTTTGTTTAAAATTCGATTTCATGTATCACATTTTTGTTTTTATCACGTATATTTCTACGTTTTTTGCCGAGATCAGTTCTTTGCCTTTTTTTTGTGTAAGATCGAAGACGACGATCAGATGCAATTGGTGATTGATTTTTTGTCTTTTTTGCAACTAAAGAAAAAATATTAATTTAAAATATAATTTAATATTTCAAATATTTTAATATACTTGGTGTATTTGATTTTTCATAGGATTTCAATAGTTTCCTAGTTTCTTTTAGTTTCTTTACAAGAATGTGATTTTTTGTTCGTTCCATAAATAGTTCTCTGCTCAACTGAGCTTTTGTTATTGTTTCCATACGATGAAGGACACTAAAATATAGAATTTGATAATTGAAAAAATTCTACAAAAATTTTCTTTAGAAAAATTAATTTCATACTAAATCGAAAACAGTAAAAAAAAAATAAGTTTTTATAATCTTAGAAACGAATAGATTTATTGTGCTCCCCGAAAAAAATATGGCAAAGAAAGTAAATCAATCCTGAAATCCTGTGTCATTGCCATAATCTCTTTAATAATAAAATTTGCTTTATTATACTTTAGAGAAATTTTAATTTCTTTTCGAGAAATATATTGATCCTTATTGATACCAGCTGTTAATTCCAAATCGACGACTAAAAAACTTAACAACTCTTAACCTACCGGTTGGATTTAGAAAAAACATTTCATACCACATTCAGTCATTGATTGAGTTATTTACAATTAACTACGTATTAAACATTTAAACTTAAAGTAGGACTTCCAATCTTTTCAAGATAATGAAATAAAAAATACTCTTCTGTCCCAAATATTAAGAGTTCACAAATTAAATTGAAAATCTACAGTTGTGGATCAAATAAACTGGGAACCATTTATTTTTGAAATTTAAGCCGGTTTTAGTAATATTACTGGACCTTAATTCCTTTAAAATTTTTACATATTTTACCACCGGTTATAAACCCGGTTGTTCGTCACGGTTAAAGAATACATATTCCTAAAATTTTCCTTGATTGCATCGGATTGCGGTTGAGAAGACTAAGCTCTCTTCTCCTCTTATCTATTGCCAAAAATAAAGGAAATAATGAATGTCCACCCTAGACATGTTCTTGGGAGAACACAATAGACCAAGAGCCCTTAGCGCAAAAAACAAAAACTATACTAAATATAATATTTAATAATCAATATTGAAATGAAATTTGTTTCGGAATTCAAAAATAATAGAAAAAAACTTACTCGTGGTCTAAAATTGACTGACATGTAGGCCTTTTTTCGGGATCAGGATGTGTCATAAGCTGTAATAGAAACATTTATATATTATCCATCTGTATAAAAGCTGAATTTTAATTTATTATGCACCTTTATAAGATCATTAAATTCTCTACTTAATTTTGGTAAATCAGGAACTTGACCATTTCTCAATTGATGCCATTCTGGGCCATTTTTTGGAAGAGGATAACCTCCACCAGCTTCATATATTGTTAATCCTAATGAAAAAATATCTGCTTTAAATAAATTTCTATAGTCTTCCTGCAGTATTTCGTTTGGTAAATATCTACAATCTCCTTCTTCAACTTGTGGATGTTTTATTGATGTGACATGTCCCAAATCCCCTATTTTATAGGTAATTGAATACTCGGAATTTTCAAGTTCTTCATATAATTCTTCAAAGCCAGCATCTAAGCTTTCCAATGGCGATGTGGGCCTTGTTGGCACTCTTGTCAGAAATATATTACCGGCTTTTAAATCCATGTGTACTAATTTATTTGAATGTATATATTTAAGACCCTCTGCTATATGTACAAGAAGTGTACGTAGTTCAGATTCAGTCAAAAATCGGCTTTGCAAAAGTGTTTGTAAGCTACCTTGATCACAATATTCATTTTGAATTAACATATGACTATCCTCTGCCCATGCAGAGTAATATCGTACAACGTTCTCATGTTTACCTAGTACAGCATGAGCCCAGACTTCATTCAAAGCAGTTTTTCTTAAAATACATAAATTTTTTATAATTAATCATAGAACAACAAAAATAGGAGTAGAATTAAAACTAATGAATTAAAAATTGTCTTATGGTTATGCAAACTAGCAATTCTGGAAGAAGTTACTTTAATAGGTAGAGTCAATTCAAAAAAGTTTAAAGCCGTTTTCCAAAAAATGATTTTAACTTACTCAAAAGAGCTTCCTGCCACAGGTTTTATACTTTTTTTAATAGCATATACACATCCATCAAGACGGTTAAGGCACTGATATACTAGGCCAAACTCTCCAACACCTATGAAAAGAAAACACAAGATGAATACCAAAATTATGGTTCGAAGCTAAAGTTAAGGGATTTAAAATAAGCCCAATAACCAAAATTTAAAAAATAAGCATTTATTTGTTGTTCAAGTAAACAAAAATTAATTAATTAAATAAATTAGAATTAATACACAAGTTTATATAAAAACAAAGTTATATTTAAGAACGCACAAAACAATTATTTAGTTGAATAGATTAAAAACTAATTAATTGGTAATTTAGAAATAAAAAATGACTCCGTTTTATAAAAATGTGTTTATATTAGTCTATCACAATTTTAAAATTTAGTAAATAAAATGATTCTAATTAGGAAGACAGTAAAATTTCGAAAAGGTATTATCATTAAATTTAAACTATTAAAATTATTGAAAAAGTCTAATGAAACTTAAAAATTTTGTTATATCCGCGGACTCTTACCTATGAGTGAAAGTTCTAAAAACTCCTGTTTATATCTACTAATATTTGTATCTTGTAATGCTAAACGCTTGGGTGCTTGTCTCCATTCATTTCCTTCTTCGTCATCTGAATATAAATTTTCTTTTTTCTGATCGCACAAAAATGATGACGGTAAAGAATTATTATGACGATTTTCTGCTCCAATATCTAATCTTGAACGTTTTTTACGTTGAAAAATAAAACCTATAAATATATTTGTTATTAAAAAAATATTTCCAATTAATAATTTCTTTTACTATTTGGTGTAAATGGATTAATATTTGCTGAAGGTATTAAATTATCTAAGGCACGATTATGAAGTGGCAAGGCTTTCGGACGCTCTACGAGCATTGACGATTTCTCAACAGTTTTGGCAAGTAAATTATTAAAACAACTACGTTGAACAATTGATTTAGCTGACTTTTCGATTATTGTTTTAGGTGTTGCTGGTGTATCAAAAAGTCTGTTTTAAACAAAAATGAAATATTTATTTAAAAATTATTCTATAATTATTATACCTTAATGCACGAACTTTTCTATAGGGTGGAGAAATTGATAGAGGTTTTTTAGGGCTTTCTGCCAGACTAGCAGTCATATACTCTTTCTGCACTTCATTATTCATTGATTGATCGGGCGAAAAACTAAATGTTAACTTCCTTGGTTGTACGTTAATTACCCGATCTGGGGAATGAACTTCAATACTTGAATTCATTTCTGGTGAAGTATCAATTCCACTACTTTCTGTATATACGTCCATAGCTAAATATGATATTGATTAATAAGGCACAATTACTAAATATTATTATCCAGTTTTAAGCACAGATTTGTTATTTACGCTTCCTAAGCGTCCCATAACCGAAACACAAAAACGCAAACTTTCCAATTAGATTCGTAGATACATAACTTCTATAACAATAATAATAAATGAAAAACTAATACACAAATCCTGAAAGCACAAATTCTACTAAGTTTTTTTATATTTAATATAACTCAGAATTGTAATATAGAACTAAAAATAGTTAAATCTTTAAGATGTGTCGTTTATGACTTCTGCTTAGTTTGACTTTGACGGTTAGGATTTTTGAAATATAGCCTTTCTCTTTTTATAGCATAGCCTTCTCAATAAATACACCGAAAAAGTATAGCCATATGTAGAATAAAATTTCGATATTACTAAAATTATGTGCCTCCAGAAAATGTAGATAGTTTCGAAATTGGAAAATTTACTAAAAAAGGATTACAACTTGTTTACAGTGGCCAGACATCTAGTCTATTATTTTTAAATAAATCTGAAATTTTCTATGGAACATATATCTATATCTATTTTGGAATTAATTGGGGAATTATTTCGGGTGATACTGTGGATATTGCATTTTAAATATTAGTCAAATTTTGATTACTTTTTGGAACAGTTTTGAAATATATATTTATTGTACGTTCCAAAATTTAAAAACCATGACTATTTATCAAAAAAACAATTCTTTGTAAAATTATTCTAGTGTTATTATTATTTTTGATTTTGTATTAGTCCTACCTAAGTATTTCACTGACATTTTCGTTATATGAATTTGACTGAAATTACTTGAGTTCCTTAAATTAAAAAGATATTATGCATAAAATTTTAATTTCACAAAATTTTTCTAATTTTTTCTTAAAAAGGCACAGTGAGTCAGTTACATTTAACGTTGCATCATGAAGCTAACTCACTTTGGTTTATGGGCTAGGGAGACACCAGGTAAGAGGAAAATTCGAAATATTTAGCCTAAACGGCACCCTTGACTATCAAAGAAATTTGACAATTTTGATAGTTAAGGGGAAAATTTAAATTTTCATCCAAAAGCGATCACACTTTGACAAAAATTTCATAAAAATATATAAAATTTTTTGACACATAAGATATTATTTTAAGCAATAGTGTGAAGATAATTGTAGTTTCGTTTTTGTATTAGAAATAAATTCACATTTTATGAACTCTAAAAACATAAATTTACGATTTTATATACATATAGCAATTGACATGCAACTGTGAGTGAAGTAACAACTTTAATTTTAGCATTTTAATTTTGTTTTAATTCAACCAACCTAATTAAAACTTTAATTTCTTTGATCAAATAAATTTGATAGTCAAGGGTGCCCTTAAAAACCAAAGTGAGTAAGTTTCATGATGCACCTTCTAATATACCTAATTAAACATTTGCATATAAAGGCTGTATTGTGTATTTCTTGCAGGTTTTTGAGGCAAGTTTACACTCAGAAGTATATTGACTGCTATAATTATTTGACATTATTTGATTGAAAATATACAACTTATGCTTTCTAACTATAGTTCCATTATATTAATTTGCCGTATCGTTAATAATAATGCATTATAAATGCAATAAAATTAGTTGAAAGGTACAAATTATATATTTCGAAAGTACTTGTAATGTAATTATTGCAGTCAACATACTTCTGAGTGTAAACTTGCATGAAATACTCTTTTTACTACAAGAATTTTCTTGTTTGGAGGTGTCATCCATTTCTCGAGTTTCCTGCGTGGATATTATCTGAAAATTTTCATAGAAGTTGAAAGTAAGCCCTATAATATTTTAGCGGTAATATAAACAATTATTTAAAACTAATTTTTAAGTTGAATTTCTCAATGTGAAACTTAGTTTGGTTATGTTAATAAAGTAACTTAAGCATCGAAAATTTTTCTTTGACACATGCATATATACTTATATACAAATATATTATTCATATATACTTATCTTGTAAATATATTATTCATATATACTTATCTTGTAAATATAATTATATTATAAGCTTTTTAAGAAAGTGTAGACAAAATGTTTTAACTTTGCACGTTGTTTGACTTTTTAGGTTACCTGAAGTTTTTTTAATCACCCTCAATATGCCAGGAGCTACTGTAAAAGATGTTGATCAGCATGTAATTGTTAAAGAAGTAGCTATCTTCTTGAAAAAGTAAGTATTCATGCTTAAAAGAGCTATAGTATGATTGTGAAAAATTTACCCAGGACAGGCAAACTTAAGGTTCCCGAGCAAATGGATATTATAAAAACAGCTAAATTTAAAGAGCTAGCACCTTGTAATCCAGATTGGTTCTATGTAAGATGTGCTTCTATTTTAAGGCATTTATACCATCGCAGTCCTGCTGGTGTTGGATCAATTACAAAAATTTATGGTGGTCGAAAACGGAATGGAGTCCACCCATCGCATTTTTGTAGATCTGCCGATGGTTTAGCACGAAAAGCCTTACAAGCCTTAGAGCATGCACGCTTTATAGAAAAACATCCAGATGGAGGAAGAAAACTAACATCGACAGGACAAAGAGATTTGGATCGTATTGCTAATAAAATTGTTAGTAAACACAGTCAACTAAAGAAAGATGCTAGTGTACTTGTTTTAACATAAAACAAATATTACAAGATTTTCACTTTTTATTTTTAATAAAATGTTGAATATATAAAAAAGAAATGTTTTTTATTCAAAACTTAAAATTTGTTTCAATATTGCCCGTAATAATACTATAATTTTTATAAATGTTTTATATATAAGAAATAATGGATAATTGGAAAACTCTAAAAACAGTAAAATTAAAACTAAAGATAATCATTATAAGATACTTATAATTATATCCGACAAAAAAAGCGGAGCGGAAAAAAACGTTTGTAGCCTATTATAAGTGAGCTTCTGTTTCCTAATTTTCTAGAGCAGCCGAATCGAACTCATTTATTGCCAATACAATGGTTGCAAATAAGTCGAAAGAAGTTTACTGAAGTATGTTTGCATTCATTCATTCTATTATAGAGTTACGGGTTGTTTATATTGTTTGTGCTATTGGCAAAGCACACGGACATGTTAATGATAAATAAAAAAATAGAAACATCACATCATTACATATGATAATAATAAACTGGCATTGAGAAAATGGAGCAAATACTGAGAAGGAATACCACTTAGTTGTCTAACTTTGAAATGGGAGGTAGGTACAAAAAAAATTCACCTAATCGTATTATATTTATTATAACCAGACAGTAAAAAGAAAGCAAACCAGGAAAATCTGTTCTACTACAATTTCTTTATTGATAGATGTAAAAACAAAAAATCCATTTAGGATTAAGTTAAAAAGATTATCTAAGTTTGTATCTAAAATTTAAATTTTTATTCTATTTACATTCGAAAATAGGGTAGGGTAGGTATACACACAAGGTATTTCATATTTCCATTTTAATTTTGTTATTAAAATCTTAAGTAATTTCTTGTGATACTTTTGATTATTAATAAAAATGTAGAAGTTTTTAAAAATTTAAAAAAAGGAATATTTCAAACAGAAATCAGAGTTCTGCTTGTTGAGTAAACTTTTCCGAAAGGTCACAAAAATTAATTACAAAGGCGGCTACTTTGACATCCACTTTTATTTTACCAAAAGTTCATTTTCAATATTTCGTATAAATGAAGTGACTTAGACTTGTTTGCATTCTTGAGAAAAATTCATGTGAAGTTTTGATTAAAATCTTTCCAAACGCCAAAAACGTCCTTTATTTAAATAAATAGCAAAAATGTAAAATTACAAGAGATACAATTGTATTTACATCAGAAATACTTCACAGTTTGCATAGAAAAGTTTTCCTAAAGCAGAAAAAACCCCAATAATAAGGAAATTTGTTTGGTTATATTATTAAAAAATATTTATATATATATATATTATTTTTTCTATTTATTTCTTTTTATAATCAAATTGAAAATGTTCAAATGTTTTAAAGAAATTTATACAGTTACAATATAATTAATAAAAAGCATAATATAAACCAATTTATATAAACAAAAAGAAAAAATCAATTGAATTTATATAGATGTAAGTCCATTGTCCAATTAACTAATGTGGTTGTGCAAAAGGATGATTTCATTTGAAGATAATCACTTGGAGGTACCAATTTGATGCCAATTTAGTTTTGGTTGATTTGACTTCTCTTACAGTCCTTGTAGTTTAGTAGTTCTATGGTGGCGAGCATCCTTTAAACCTAATGATCAAATAAATATCAGTTTATCCAACATCTCCTGGGTAGTAGCTGTAATTTTGGTTTTGTTTTTAAGTTTATATCATTTATGCTTTCATATAATTGTTGTCTTAACGACTAATTAATCGATTAACTTAATGAATATATATGATGAACAATTTGTGCTTCTTCCTTATATAATTCTTCCAAGGTTCCTTTATATTGTTAACTGGTTTAGTTTATCCAAAAACGGTTTTTTTTTTTAAGTAATTCTTAAATACTAATAAATATTACATTTAACTAATTCATATGAATTGGTACAACTTTTATATAACAAATTAATTATTTTTATGCATTGTTTCTGTCTTCTATTTTTTACAATAGTAATAATTACATATTTAAATATAAATTTTCGTTAACAAATTTTTTGCGCGTATTGTAAATTATATTTATAAAACTGCTCATTTAAATTACATGCATTGAGATTTTATGTGATATTTATTATTTTCTAATGATTATATTAATATGAAGCATAAGATAAAAATTATGAATATACATCAGTTATTGTACATTTTTTATAAAAAGGATATACTTGAAATTTAAATAATTTGAGATAAGATTGATTAAGAAATTTTAAATTTATATTTTGTATAGTATAAGCCCTTAGTATTTTTATTAAAAAACAAAAAAAAACAAAGTTTTTGTCTCTAAATTTTTCTATTAACATAATCAAAAATATAAGCAAAGTTTTTTTTACAAATATACAAAATAGAAATGTGAGTGTTATAAATTTATTTTATTAAATAATAAAAGTAATTAATTAGTGAATAAAGCATTATTTGAAAAGAGAGAAAGATAAGTTTAAGAAAACTATAACAAAATAAATCAACAAAATTGAAAAACAGTTGAGCTTCCTTTAATATACATAATCGGTTTTAGGTGAATTATTTAAGAAAATTATCATTGCAATGTAGTAGTGGAAAAACCAAAAATTTTATTTTATTATCAATGAAATCAATGAAAGTAATCTCCTATTAAATAAATTATAACTTCTCAGAGCTTTTGAAATAGAAATAATCATTTAAGGAACTTTATTTTTTATTTTTACTAATAACCTTTCTCCACAGTCGACTAATATACTGTATTAGCTTCCTATACAAATAAAACATACTTTATTAAAATACCATAAGTGCGATTCAAACAATGTAGAATTTACAGCGTTTTAAATATTTCATGCTTTTGTTAGAATAATGCTGCAATGATCAGTTCAATGTATATAAAAATGGAATAAAAGTCGTGACTAATTACTTCTGCACAGGCTAATACACTGCATTAGAATATATGTATGATACAGAAGTGTCAAAAAAATAAACATTGCATTATCGAATTCAGAAATAGAAATAGAGTTTTAAAAGTGTTTAAATTAATTAAAAGACAAAATAAAAACAAATAATAATTAAGATAATTAATAAATTACATATTTAAAGGCAAAATAATGTGGGGCTTAACTTTTATTTTATTGGACAACATGTAAATGCACAATAAATGCTCAAATTTCCATGTAATCAACTTTCAAAGGCTGTGATACATGATTCAACATGCTATAAAGCATGAATCTTCATTTCTTTCCATGATTGTAATACAGTTTATTAGCGTCAATGGAGAACGGGTATAAAGCATCATTTTAATTTTTTAAGAGGAAATGGTGGTGGTTTTTTTTTATGATTTTACATTTTAGTTGAAAGTATTCACAGTTTGATTACATAATGACAATGATAAATATATTAAAAAATTATAATAATGCTTGATGGAAATTGACATTAAATGGAAATCTTTAAGTTTTCACTTCCACCGAATTTTTGAATATATTGTTAACGCAACTATTAAAAGTGAATATTGTTAATTTTTTGTAAAATTGTTTTTTTTAGACATATTTAAGAATATTTTAGATTATATTATTTAGTTTAAGCATAGTCTTTGTAGTATAATTAAAGCTTTTTTGATCACAGATACACATGCATTAAAACTAAATAAAAATACAACTAATACTAAATTAATAATTATTTTAAGCTACCTAATACGATTACAAATTTTAAATTATAAAACAATATATAAAAGTAAGACCCATGCGTTCTTCAAAATAGTCTAAAGCTTATAAATTTTATCACAGATAAACTATAATCAAAATTTAAAAGTTGGCTAATTCAATATATATAAAAGTCTTTGAATTATTCTAAAATTTAAAAAAAAAAGAGCCTTATAACTAAGTATTAAAATAATAAAATTGACTATCAGCTTGAGAGTATATTATTTTTATACATAATAATTTAACTAATAAGAAAATTTCAAAAATTTACAAATGCAAAATTTTAGCTAAAAAATTATTAGTTACATTTTACATTTAAACTGGAAAATATGAAAGGCTTTTTATCTTAAAATTATCTTAGAAATTATATTTTTCTATTAAATTTTAAATAAATTCAAAATTTTTTTCAACAAAAACACTATTCACTTAGCAACAAAAGATCTCATATACAAAAAATATTGAGGATCTTGTAATTACATCTAATACATATGTGCTGTAAAAATAAAATTCGAAACAAATATGAAAACAATGATACCTTCTCTGAATTCCAGTCTGCTGCTTTTTTTGAAGATTTAAATGTATTTGTCATAGCGCCAAGTCTTAGATGAATCGGTTTTTTTGAATTTGATGATGATTGTTCCAATGATGATATTTGTGCATCAATATTGTCATCTTCTTCAGATCCTTAATAATAAAATTTAGGATTTTTTTTATTATAATGAAATTTTAATGTGTATAATATTTTTTTTTATAAATGTAAAAATATATTGAAAATTCCAAAAACCCATAAAAAACTAGTTTATAGATAAAAGGATGTTATCCAATGGAAATTTTTTTTCTATCATTAAAAAAAAAACAAATGATTAAACAGTAAAAGAGAAAATATTACAAAAAATTTCCACCCATGCTTGTTGAATAGTAGAGACATATACCTTTACTATTTTTAACCCTTACAGGGTGGAATTATACCCTAATTATTAAGATAATTTATATTTTTTAAAAGTTATTCAAGTTTATCGCAAACAAAATAAACTAAAAAAAGAAAAACAAAAAAGAGAAGAGTAGCATGACCAGAAAACGCTTTATGAACTCATGCTTTGTATTCGATAGAAAGAAGATTTAGTCAATTTTATTATTTGGTATGAAAAAGATAACCTAAAACTATACTCGTATGCAATAAAGATAACTTCAAAATTGCCTGGTAGTTTGCTAATTTTACTTGCTCTATGAAGTACCGAAAATTCACATAAAATAAATTGAATTTTCTGTTTTTGGTTATGTCAAATGTCAAATTCTTCAATATATTTTAGTTACAAATAAATATAATAAAATATAATTAAGCTGCAAACACTGACAGTGTTATAAACAAAAATTTCTTTGTCTGAAACGTGGTTACTGCCACAGATATTATAATCATTCTTCAGATGTCTAAAGAGCTTGAAATATAAAAGTAACAAAAAAGGCAGCTTCTCAGAGCTAATCATTCAAATTTGTTTTTTTAAATTTCATAAGAATCCGCTTTTCAAGTGAATATAAAATGTTTTTATTACATGTATTTTAAAACAAAATTAAAAAAGAGAAAAAAAGATCGACAAAAATCTTTTAAACAAAGAAATTTTAAAGTATATAAATCTAGGACGTTTATTGTAAAATATTTACCTTGTCCTTTATTTGCTTTCTGTTTAAGATTCACAGAACTATTTTTATTTCTGTCTTCTATTTTAGATATACTCTTCTGACTTTTTTCAACGTCTGCAATAATTAAAATAGTTAAATTTTTATGATATTAGACTATATTTTTTTTTATTATACCTTCACTATTTTTAACTGATTCAAATGTTGATCTAGAGTCATATTTTTTCTTTTCATTACCCTTAAAATCATATCTTTCATTTCGAGAACTTTTTACTTTATTGTAGTCTTTTTGTTTGATCTTGTGTGTATTCTTTTCTAATCTCTGATAGCGGTCATTTTTGGAATTATAATCAGTTCTATTCCTATCACGTGAATTTCTCGCTTGATTAGACTCTTTTAATGTGTCTAATTCTTTTAAATCTTGAAATATTTTAGTTGATGATAGTGCATTTAATTTCGCATAAGAAAGTGTTGGTGCATTTGTATTTCTTTCATTTTTTGTTGAGACTAATTTAAAACGTCCTTCATTTTCAGACTCACTCTCGTCAGAAGCAAATAAGTCAATGCCATCATCATCATTATCACTGGTTTCATCATCTTTTATTGGTTCATTTGTTTTATTCAGATTTTCCTCACAATTCACATCATTTTTAATTTTTTCATTAGATAATGGTGTCCTAGATTGTAAATTGCTATAACATTTGTTCACTGTGCTTTTATCAGATTCATTGTCATTTAATAGTTTTTCTTTTTCTGGCTGACTTCTAGCATTCAGGCGGTTTGAATCTTTAATTTCTTGATTTATTAAGCGATTATTATATTTTTCATTTCTATCACATGAGCGTGTTCTAGATTTTCTCAATCTTCGGTGGATGGGAGTTCTAGATCTTCTGTTTCGGTAATTATTTATAGCACCATTATATCGTTGTTTTTTAATTTTACCAATTGGCCAATGTCTATTTGATGAACTTGCAACATTTTTTCGTACAGATCTACCTAATTGTCTAGGGTTTGATCGTGAGCGTGATCTTATACGAGGTGGGGTATCTCTAAATTTTGATTGTAATGGAGACCTTTTTTTATTTTGATGCTTTCCTATTGTTTCATTTTTGAAACCCCGATATGAATTTTTGCTACATGGTGATAAGCTTTGACGAATATTTAACGAGTTTATTTGATTTATTAAAGGACTTTTACGTTTTCCATTGTAAGTGCGTAAAGGTGAACGTAATATCCTATTTTCTTGCCTTGAATGTGACGGAATTGGTGAGCGTGATAAATGTCTCTTAATGGGAGACTTTCGTTTGATGTTGTAAGGTGATCTGGATTTTATTCGTTTCGGAGAGTGTTTCCTTGGTGATTTAGGTGAATATCGCAAACCATCATACCCCTTTGTAGAATTTCGGGGTCGCTGTTGTAAGGATGGTGAATTTGATATCGATCTATGACGGTTTTGCGGAGAATTTTTTGATGAAATAGATCTTGATCTGCTTCTTCGACTTGAAGGCACCCCTAAATAGTTTTTTGGTAAAGGTGAAGGAGATCGTGACCATCTTTCTGAAATTATCCTTTTATCAAATGAGGTACCCATTTGAGGCGAATTCGGTGTATATGAAGGTGATAATGATGAATTTTTGTATGAATTACTAAATCCTCGAGATAATGCAGTTCCACATTTAGTATAATCGGAATTTTGACGAGGAACAGGTGATCGATATTTAACTTTTCTTCTCATAAGAATGTCATTATTTTCAGCAACAAAAGCACGACTTCGCGGGGATAACTGTACATTTGTTATTATTGGTCCACTTTTATTATTAATAGCAGTAGGAACATATGGAGCATAATTAATAACTGTTGAATGTGATTTCCAATCATCATCTTTGTTATATCTATTTTCAGTTATAGGTGGTATTGTTTGAGCATTATAAGTATTACTTATATTAAGATGGGGTAAAACATTGCTTGAAGTATGTATTTCTATATTTTCACTATATGAATTATGTGATAAGACTTCATTTGATGATGGTCTATAATTTGCAGAATTTGGACAAAATATACCAATTTCATTTGGACTATCCCAAGATGTATCTCCATTTTTGACTAAAGATTTTAAAGCTGCTAATCGTAATGATTCGATATCATCTTCTTCATCTGAATGATAACTAAACTAATGTTGAAATAGTTATTATTAAAAATACACTATTTTTTTAAAAAATTAATTTTTCACTAATAGAAAAAACAATTAAAATTAATTTTTCTAATAGTATTAACAAAAATTTAGCAAATTTAATGTTTTCTAAACTTAAACCACTATATTTAGGAAAATCAGTCACGAAAAATATGCCATGTAATGTAAATTATACAAATTACAAAAGGATTTTACCTGATGTTCTGCCATAATTAAAGTATTTTAAATCTTTCATACTATTGGATATAATCCTCTTTTAAGGTTTTTCTTAAGTATTTAAATGTTTATAAATATTAATTCTCTAGAATAAAAAAAAAATGTCGTCAGATCAACTCAACCAAACAACATACGTCTAATTTTTCAATTACTGAGAAAGTGCTGCCATAGTAGACTTATTTATAGCCTATTTCGTTCTAATTATAATTTGAACGAAAAAATTTTCGGTGTTTTCCTAGGCACAAACCTAAATAAATTTTTTGCTTTTGTTTTTCTTAATTTTTAAATACAATTTTGCTTCTTCTTTTCAATTAAAGAATAAAACAAACACTTTTTAGCGATTTTGCTTACTTAGGAAGGTGATTTTGCATCAGAAGGAACAAAGAAATATTTTAAAATGTACTAAAATGCCCACGAGGCCACCTGCTACAACTAGCAGCTAAAATGCGTTTTTTCTAAGAAAATAGTAAAGGCAGTAAGAAATGCTTTTAATTATTCTCACTAATATACTGGAGTTCCATTGTTCAACTAAACTATCTGCTCTTAAATCTTTCCATGCAATGCGAAATTATAAAATATTTTTTCAGTTTTAGCATCCCAAGTAATAAAAGTTGCTCTTTGTGTACAAACTCCAATTCCAAATTCCAAAATTCCAGGTCAGCAGGCAATATACGAGCATCTAAAATTATTTAAAATATTAAGCAACAAAAATAACTATACCTTGAATTGAATTGAAATATTGTAGTTTTAACAATTTGATCCCAAAGCTCCTTTGACTCGATTTAAAAATATCCAAGTTTAGGACTTAATAAACTAACCTTGAAATTAAATTCATTTTTTTGTAATATTTCATTAAATATATAAAACTATGACCTTATTTCCAATATTACTACAATTATAAATAATAAAGTTTTGAAAGGTTCTAAAATTCATACAAATAGGAATTTCTGCAATGTGTAGATTTAAAAATGCCCTGTATAAATCAATAAAATATTTACTTGCGCGTTTTTTTTAACAAAACATGGAAAAAAATAAAATATTGTATCTGTAACCGCAATAGTTTCAATACAGCTAATAGATATCCTCTTTCTAGTAAAAATTAAATAACGATCCAAATTTGTAAGACTATTTAAAATATAAAAAAAGTGAAAAATTGGATTTTAGACCATTGCGACAAAGTTCCAGAACATAAAAATTTCAACTTTTTTTCGAATTTCTGGCATAAACAAAGAAAATTTAAAAAAAAAAAGTACAAAACTTATTAACAGCACTATCAATGATTTGGAAATTGCTACAATTAAATATAAGACAACGAATAGTTGTAGTACCTACGTCTAGTGAAGCAATATATTTATTATTATAAATGTTTATAAATAAAAAATTTGTTAAAGTTATATTCAAATTCTATTTCACTCGTCTTTAGCTGGTTTGATCTACTCAAATGACCCTTGCTCATATGAATATATATATTAATAATCGCTAACTTTTTTATATACTCGCGGTGATAAATTTTGAGAATCAAAAAGGATACATAAGAAGAGAGGCATATACTACGTTAATATAATTTATTGTCCAAATGCATTGGAAATTACATATGTGCCTTTTAAGCGGGGTATTCACTATTTTTTCCAACTCGTCAAATGGCTCTCTCGTCCCATAGAAATGGTCATTTGTGAGTAAAATATTAAACATGTTATAAAATTTACTCACAAATCGTCTTAATACACTATAAAGCTTCACTTCATTCATCAAAAACATTATTGAGACAATTTATATTTAATTGGAGCTCACTAAATTTGGATCCGTAGATATGTTTTGGTAAGATCGTCTTGCTTTTCATTTTTCTAATCTGTACAAATAAATGCAATATTCCTTCAGCACAATAATCCTTACTCCTTTATGCGTATTAAGCTACTTTCATAGAATTCTCAAGAAAAATTTAAAAACAACTTCATCTCATTCATGAGAAGGTGTATATTGACTGTAAAGATAATATGATCCGTTATTCTTGAAATCAATACTTCTCTTGAGCAGTTCCAAACCCAAGACTTGATTTAAAGGGAAAAGGAATTAATAATATTGCAATGCGGTGTGTGTCAACAGTGATAACTCAATTAATGTTTTTTTCAATAGAATAAAGTGAGCTAAATTATATCTTTTTCAAAATTAAATATTATGAAATATATATAATTATTTTTTGTTTCTCAATACAAAGAAAAAAAGGTTATATTAATTACTTTTATAACTTTATTTAAAAATTTTCTACAAATTACCTACTGAAAAAAAAGTGTAAATTTTTTAAATTTTCTCAACTTGAATAAACAAATTTGTTCTTTTCTTTATACATTTTTCACAGATGATTCCTCTTTTTTAAAAAGAAGTAAATTATGTTTGGTTTAATTATAAAACAGTTAGTATCTAATATTTTTCTTTTAAAAATTTTTTTAACTATAAATTTTGATGAAGACAGTAAAAATAGTCAACATATATTTTCTAAATTTCTTTAAAAATAATTTTTATTAAATATAAATAGTAATATTTTTGCAATTAAGGCTGACAACCTAACCTTAATTTATATTACAGAAAACATCGAAACGTTAAATATATTTAACTTAAAAGCGCAAACAAAATTAAAATTAAGAGTATACCTTATGTAGTTTGTTATAATATAACTATTAATTAGAAATTTAGTTTAAAATAATATTTTAAATTTTAGTTGACAAGGAACAAATATTTATGTTTAATTTTTTACAGTTTTATATTAAGTTAAAACAGAAAGTTTTATTATTTTTAAGTAGTTTTTGTTATCAATATTACATTTACACTAAAATTATCATTTTCTAAATATAAATATTCTCTTTTGTTCTATAAAATAATTAACAGAAATATGAATAAAATATATTTTATATGATTTGTTTAAGTTTTGCATTATTTAAATGCAGACAGTTTTCTTTAGATTTTTAATGACAATAAAACATTGATTTTAACATCTTAAAATATTTAATTTATAACTTTGAATTAAGCTTAATTTATTCAATCAAAATTTGGTCTTTAATTATAGAAAAAAGTTTTTATGTGTATTTATTTAGCATTCAGGTTTTTTTGTGACGAAAAATTTAACTTTTAGTTAGATAGTTCGTGTTTGTTGATCAGTAAAAAATTGCTTTATTTATAATAAGCCTTAGCAAAAATTATTTATTTATCTTATGAAAATTATAAAAAATTATTACTGAAAAATGCTAAGTTTATGTTACTAACTTTTTTTTCCCTTTCAAAACGAAATTTAGTTATTCTAAAATTTTTCTATTTAGAAAAATTGTGCTTATTATTTTATGAAACCAAAACGTCCTTTTTATAGCGAAATAATTTTCGAAAATTATCTAAATCGAAATTATGAGAAATAAATTCTAGTAGACTAAATAAAAAAGGAAAAGGAAAGAAGAGAGTGACTCTATTCCCGAAAGTTAGTGAACTTGGCAGATCGTTAGCGAATTTGAAGACACTTAATTCAAAAGTAAACTGCAACTTTTCGTTTCATTCTTAAATTACTCATTTTTAATGAAGACAACAAAAAGGTAAAATAAGGAAGCAAGAAATGGCAGCGCAATTATTTACTATAGCACTAAAGTTAAGGGACATTCTTCTAAATATGCTTATATTCGGTAACAAAGTCAGTGTATGATAGTTCTAGGATATATTGGAATAATTCTCTGAACTTACAGCATATATAGGAGGTGTTCATAAGTTAAGGTATATTTTAATTACGCTATGTATTCATCCAATGGAAAACATTACAAATTAACTATCATACTTGATGGGAAAGAAATCTTAATAACAATAAATTTACTACTACTTAAGCCACATATAAACCTATTCTCTATACCTTGACAAAAACGTGGGATGCCTGCACAGATTTTCACAAAGAATATTAATATATAAAAGAAGCCGTTATTAATTAATAGAGAAAATTCAAATAGTAGACAAATTTTTAGGAATACTTAATGTAATGTGTAAAAATTTAATTTAACTTAAATGTATATTAACTTTTGTCTAAATTAAACATTTATTTATTAAAAAATTTTAATTTAAAAAAATTTTAATTTATAAAAAAATAGAATATGTATAATTAAACGAAAAAAGGACAACAATTGACATGAAAAATATTTTTGAGTACCATCTCAAATACAATTAAATTAGTACAACTGAAAACTAAAGCAATCTTATTTGAAATTTAATGGAAAATTGTTAAAATTTGAAGATGCTTCTTATTGGTTCAGTAATAAATAGATAATACGGGATTTCGAAAAAAGGGGTATCGTTAGAGTGAGGCAATATAGTAAACAATAAAAGGCAAAAATATATAAAAATTGTATCGGTATAATTGGATATCAGAACTACGCACTGAAACATTTCTATAGGAGTTAGAAATAGTATCTAACAGACAAGAGAAAATAATTTTTATTTTAATTTTTCACCACTTTAATTTGAATAATTTAATATAGGAGATTTAAAGATTTGGAAACATGCAATAACAATTCAAAATAATTGTATTATTTAAAAAAAATAAAACTGGATAAATATAAACTTTAAAAATTGAATTTGTCTTCTTATTAAATTCTCCACATTCTGAGGGTGTTTCTATGGTAATGTGTTTATGATGTGAAAAATAAATTTAGATTAGGGCTTATTTTAATTCACCGGGCTCTAGGCAAAGTCCCATAAAGGCCTGTGGATAATAAATTATAACCAATTGCTCTCTTAAAAGTTAATAATTTTGACTCTGAGTTAACAATGAAGCAAGCAGGGTGTAAAAAAACATTAAGAATATTAAGGCCTTAACTTATTCAAGTTAATAAAATTATCTTTTGAATGAAATTCCTTAGCATTACAAAAATAAGTCAAAATATTTATAGAAATTCTTAGGAGAAAAATTTTTCAATTTTCAAATCTGATTAACACATTTTATATATTAATATTTTTAATCTAGATTTCTGTTAATATTTTTTATTTTCATTTAAAATTTTTATTAATAACTTTTTTTAATTAATTCAATACGCTTTGAGCTAGCAGCAAATTAGAATTAATTTACTTATATAAATATACAAATGTTTATTTTATATAATATTTCTTAAATATGAATTAAGTGAAAAAATATTTTTCCTAATTTATATTTCATATCTAAATTTTAATGAGCAGTTGACTTTAAGTTATTATTTAGAATTACTTTTGGTTTTGTTTTTTGCATTAATTGTTGCTTTTATAAAATATAATTAAGTAAAATATGTTCATTGTGTGTTTTACTAAAAAATATTTTATTTAATTTTATTTCATTTAAAAAAAAAATTCTGAATTAATTTTTCTATAAAATTATTAACTTTAGTTTTTGGCTTAGCTAATGTAACTGTTTTACTTCTTATTTATTAAGGCAATGATTAAATTGTTTTAAAGAAATTTATTTAACTATTAAATAAAATAAAATATACTTTTATGTTTATTAAAAATAGCAACAGTATTTTAGTGGTTCTTTTTTTTAGTTTTGTAACGAATATTAAAAACTTTGTCATTTATATATTTTTAGGTGAATTTTTTTGAAGTATTCTAAAAATTGATTTTATATATATATATATATGTATATATATGTAAAGGCTATTAAAAGCTTTTTGTTTCTAAGAAAAATGTAAATATTTATTTTTACTATTTAAATTGTAGTAAGTCTATTTAATTAATTTTGATTATTAAATTTTCTTGTAGGAAAGTTAAGCAAAATATCAAAAATTTATTCAAAAATTAAATTCATCTGAGTTTTAATTTTTTTGTCTTTTATTTTCAAATTTGTGCGAACTTTTTACCAAATCTCTTTAAAAATTATTTTTTTCTTATTCAGGCATTTATAATAATTTGGGAAGAAAAAATTTCCCTACTAAACTTTTAAATCTCATATATGAAATCCTTTTATCTAATTTATTTATTTTTTTTCTTATATTTTTACATTATTCCCAACATTCACAAATTGTCAAATTTTTTTAGGTATTTATTTTTCTTACAAATATAAATTTTTGTGCGAATAAAATTCTCACAACAAATTATCCTTGTTGTAATTTTTTTAAATATCAAATGCCAAGTTTTAATTAAAATGTTCTATATTATAAAAAATTTCAAAATTTTTCCATTTTTTTTTAAAAAAAATTTATTTTGGCTAACTATGGAAAACTTTAAATTTAAAATTTTTATTAAAATTCAGTTGACGCTATGTTAACATGCGGAAGAACATTATGGCCAATACTACGTTCACAATTAGCACCAGCAAGACCAATTGCTGGCGTGAAAACCAGTCCTGTAAAAATTAATTATCATTTTTAAAACATTATAAATTATTTATAATAAATGAATTTTTTAAGCATTTTTTAAATTAAATGCTTAGCATTAAGCAATATTTTTCATAAATATATCATTTTTACATGCAAAACATGCTTTTATATTTAGATTTTAATGAATTTTCATATTTAAACTGAAAGAATGAATGAAATGTAATGGATTTGGAAGGTGATAAAAATCAAGATTTTGTTATTTTTGATTTAACACCGTAATAAATCACTACTTTATTATCGCATATTGTTTAAATACTTAAATACATCCTAGGATTTTTCAAACTTTCGTCTAAATATTTTAATAAACCTTTAAAGTAGAAAACAATTTATAAGCTTTATGTTATGAGAAAAGCCTATTAAAAATAAACAAAGAAATTTTACTTAATCGAATTTGCCTGTCATGAATTTAGAAGGAATATAACTTTGAAATTCTGTCCTTAAGTGTCATCGGCCTCTTTCTTTTCAAACTAAATGAGTCATTTTTTTCCAACTAAGGTCGTGGTCCTTATGATCGCAAAATGATATACAGTTAAGTAACAAGTTTTGATAAAATTGCTAGTCGCTGAAAGTAGCTTGAAATGAATCCCATAAGGATAAAATGGGTAAATAACCATGGAAATTAAATGCCTCATTACAATAATTCTTGTAGCAAAGCGTAAACGAAGGTACATCATATTCGGCGTAATTAATATAAAACTTTCCAGAACAAAATATAAAATCATGATTCAAACATAAAATTCTTAATCTCACAAACTTTACAACTTTGTCTCTAGAAGACGCTGACTAAAAAAATTTAAACATAGCCTTTTGGAAATTTCTTAAAGAATTTGAAAAGAGCAAATTTGACGGACACAAAAAAGTTCCTCAGGAGTTCCAAAAAGAATTCTAGTCAACACCTTATATTCAAAAATTTGAAAATTGACTTCTGTATGGAGCCCGAAGATAAGTTAAATGATTCAAAAGTATGCAAATATGGGCTATTAGAGAAAACCACAAAATTTAATTATATAGTATTAAAATATTCACCAATATTCATTGCAGTGGTTCATAATAAAGCAGAAAAGCAGAAAATTTTATTAAGAAGAAAATAACTTAAAAATCCTTTTAATCTAATTCTGAAATTAATACTGATGAATTATTGTGATTTTATGTTTTTATAACGCAACATTGGAAAAAAAAAACAAAAAGAAAGTGAAAAAAAGGCAAATGACTTTGAATTAATTTTAAAATTTAATATTTTTATTTATTAGCATAAGCTTTTAAAAATGGATATAAATAATAAAATTATAAAAAGTAAAAATGAAAGATTAGAAATTTGAAATGATTTTTTAACACTGATTACATCAAACATACCTAGATGTCTCTCTGGTATAGTGTGAATGGAGCAGATCGTGGTTATATTAGTTTTTGTTATAAAGTTAAGAAAATAGAGTTGATAATTATATTAAAAACGGATTTAAATATGATAAATGTTAAATTTTATTTAGCTAATATTTATATATTATTTAAATAATGTTAATTTGTTAATAATGTTACTTTAATTAATAAACAAAATTTAAAAAAGTGTTTTTATATTACAAAGTTTTTAAACTACAAAAATTATGGTGCTTAAAAAATTTTTTTTTTGTTTGAAATTAAAGCGTGCATCTTCCAATGCAGAATTTCAATAATAACTAATTTAAATATAAAATAAAAAATAAATTAAACATCTTTTGTTTATTATACTTCACTAAAATATTGTTTTAGAAATAATTCAATGTATGCAATTCATGGATAAAAAATTTCTTTATTTTATATTCATCATGAAATATAATTAACAAATAACCCAATTTTAACTCAATTTTTGTTGTATATTTATTTAAGAAAAACAAATTAAATATAAGTAAAAAAATTGAGAAATTTAAGCAAAACAAAAAAAAAAACATAAATAACCTACTTTTATTGGTGTTTTTTATTTGGTATTGAAATAATACAACTTACCTTAACTTGTGGACTGACCAAGTAAAGGAAAGGATTTGCTTTAAGTCTTTCATTATTTTCAATTTGTCGTCGTACTTCTTCGCGTCTTGCTGAGCCTAAAGCTGATACTTCTTCTCGGCTCATTGCTTCAGTTGCACGAGGTAATTCTTGAACATCAGGTAAAGATTTTTTCCGTTGTAGTGCAACATTAATTGGAACACTCTAAAATTCAAATTTAACGAAATGAAAACACGAGAAAAGGTGAATTTTTTTGATTATATAACGAAGAAATTATAAATATCCTTTTGAATGATGAAATAAAATTATTTTTAAAATATTTTAAATCATTATTGATTGAATTTAAGAAGAATTTATAAAGAATAAAATTAAATTGTTATATAGAATGCATTAAAATACTTTGTTTTAAATACATTAAGACATATATGTAAGAGAGTTTTGAAATTAAGTTCAAAATATACAACACAAGAGATATTATATACATATTAATTACACAAACCAAGTCAATCTGCAAAAAAAAACCATAATAGCCTCCAGGGATTGAGTCAAAGAATCAAAGAAAGGAAGCCCGGGATAAAATATAATTAAAATTTTTTTAACCGTATACCAATAGATTCTATAAGTCAATTGACCTGTGGACCTGTTCATATTATTAAGACATTTGGCCCGTATATACATACATATGTATATAAATAAAGGGCCTGCATATAATTCGAAGTTTTTTTGTTGGATGAACACAAAGAATTTGTTGTGTTTTGTTGTGGTATAGATATCTAGTAGAATATTTATTCTTTTTATATTCCTTCACAAAATAAAAACAAATTTCAAGTAATATCAGGGCAAAAAAATAACTAAAAACAATTTTGATTATAATTAAACTAAAAACCAAAGCAATAATACCAGAATGAAGTTATTCGTTAAAGGTGTCCATTATAATTAAATTTTTATACATTGAAACTAGAGTAATTTGTTTGGATATCTATAAATTTTGTTTTCCAACAGGAATTCAATGATATTTTTTTGAATAACTCATTACGAATAACCGAAATTATGATCCTATTTGAATTGAAACATCATAAAAGCAAATGGACTTTAGTTAATTACAAATTGAAATTTTTGTACCTGTACATGCACAAATTTAACTACAATTCATTTAAATACTGAACTATTTTTATTATTACTTTTATCATCATTTATAAATAAAGATTTGGGTATTTTTTTAGGGTAATTATTATATCTCAGCAGTAACCGTGTTCAATAATTAAAAATAAAAGAATTTAAGAAACATATTTTTAACTAAAAAGAAAGCAACTATGCGGTAACTTTAATATTTGTGAAAGTTAAATGCAAAAATTCAATTTATTTTATTTTTTTGGTTAACAAAAAAATTTCATTAAGGTAAAAGCACTTTACAACAATATCTCCCAAGACAACAATTTTACTCCACAAAATAAGCGGCACAAAGTAGCAAAATTGATAAAAAAAGAACTGAATAATTTTTTGTTTTTTTTTTTAAAATGTTTTGTAAAGTTTTGGGAGTTATCCATTTTTTCTCCTGTAATGTTTTTATTGAATTGTTTCCGAGTAAGGGTAAAAAATTAAATATTCAAATCATTTTGCATTTTTTACCATTGAATATTAAAAATTTGAATCATAAAATATTTACTTCAATTGGAGGCGCAATTATCCAGCTTTCTGAAGCTCTACGAGCTAAAAGAGCTGGTGAAAACATTAAATCCTCTTCGTCTTCATCCTCTGGGTACCATTCCATTTTAAAAAATTTTTTTCTTAAATTTTGTTTACAAGTCACTATTGAAAATATATCACTTGCAAAAAATAACTTTTTGAAATTTAATTAAAATAATTTAATAAACAATTCGAACAAATAAAACTTTTTCCTCAACAAAAAATACTAATCAAAGTTTTATAGTTTATTGTTTAATAAATCTGTATTAAAACTAATCAAAATGAAATATTTTTCTTTTTTTTTTTTTGTTTCAAAAAGTGAATACTATGTGACATTCTTAGAGATTAGCGAAACTTTAGGGACTCCTTAAAATTTGTAATTTATTTTTAACTTTTTGCTATTTGGCTCAATTTAATTTTAGGCTGCGCACGCGTTCCATTTGATTCTTTAGGAAATTAGGGTTACCAGGCGGACTAATTAAATATTAGTTCTTATATATGTATATGGTTAAACCTTAAAAATCTTTGTAACCATCCCCTTTATTTGATTGTATTGTATTTTTATTTATTAGTAGTTTTTTGTCTTTTTTAAGTTCTTCCTACGACTCTATTATTACATTATTTGCGTTGCATTTGAAGTATTTTTGTGTAGTTAAATTTATTGAACTGGTGTAAATTTAGGTATATCAAATCAAATATAATTTGTTCAATTGTTTTATTAACAATCAAAAAAAAGTTCAATGGAAGGTTATTAAAATTGATTATCAAAACTGAAAACAAAGTTTATATTTGAAGAAGAAAGCAAGATTTAGGATATATTACATTTGACTAGAATAGACATCTGAGAGTAAACTTGGGCTGAAAGTTGCTTTTGAGTTTTCATTAATATTATATTACTAATATGTCTTCTTGTTTCCTTTTGTTGTGCCAATCCATGGTACACAGAAGCTGATGAGTAAGGCTGCTCACAGAGTGCCGGCTTACAGCCGAGATGATACCGATTCCCAATGTGATTGGTAGGCTTGCGCTCTGAACATTTTGAGCTTATTCCTATTGATTTACCCATAACGACTTTATAGTCTTCGGTATCGGAATCGACGTCAGCTCGGCTGTAAGCCGGCAGTCTCTGTGGGAAGCCTAACAAGCTTTACAAGATTATTTGACTTTACCAAGCAACATTTAGATCTTCAATTAAATTCGATACATTAGCTAGGTGGCCCAAAATGGAGAAAAAATGTACAAAATGAATGCAAAACTGCAACAAATTGTCTTTCTAAGTAAAGGAGTGCAATAAAGGCTGCACCCATTGCTGCATTAAAAAAAATCCTATGATTATGGATGGACCAGGGCTGGGATTCTGTCTCTGTGAGAAGTGAGAATGAGAATGAGAGTGTCAAATTTTGACATATTTGCCCTACATTATATGTCAAAATCCGACTTTCTCATTCTCACGCTAACTTCTCACCGAGATAAAATCACAGCCCAGATAAGTGAAGTATTGCATTGTACTAGAAAATATATTTTTCATGAGGATTCAAAAAAAATACCATGAAAGGAAGGTTACGTAAGGTTACGTAAGGAAAGTTTGTTTGGCATACACTAAATAAGAGGCACAGGTACAGGGGTTTTGAAGTAGCAGTATTGAAATTCTACAAGTAGAAGTTTTTACTTTTAAAATCTACGCAGTCCAATAATTCAAAAGAAGACTCAGCAAAATTCGTATATGTAGCATTTTGAATAAGATTAACAATTAATAAAGTCGATGCTATCTTAGCTCACAGACGTGTTTCCCCGGTTTTATTTATCCACAAATCAAGGCTGATCTCTGGATTTTATTACCAAAAAATCCAGATCAAACTATCTTAATAAGGAAAGAGATTCGACATAATAGTTCTTACAATGTTGACACGTTTATCAAATATTTCTACTATATAAAAAAAGAAAGCCAAAAAAATAACAAACGGAAGATTCTGGCATCCACAACCTGAAAAAAGTGACGTGACACTTAAATCTTCTTGCCTAATGACGAATTTTATAACCAGATAGAGACAAATGCTTCCACGAAAAAGAAAACTTAAGGGGACTATTCACTATTTTTTCCAAGACGAAAAATGGCTCTCCCATTCAATGTAAAGTGTATGGAAATGGCCATTTGCGAGTAAAAATTTAAACATGTTTAAAAATTATAAGATCTTTAAGACTATACCTGTTATTTGACCGTATTAAACCTTTCCCTACACAAGTATCTATTATTATTGAAATTTGGGGTAAAAAACAAATAACTTAATTTTTAGAGATTCAAGAAAAATAGGAAAATGAAATCATTTATATATAAACTGATTTACCAAAATTACTAAGAGTGTGTTTACAGTTACTAAAGGTACTAGATAAATGTACTACCATTACTCCATATATAAAAATAAGTGTTTATAATGGGCCCTAGTACATATTTCAATTTGCTTATATTTGTTGTTGTAAAAAATGTTTTACGTCATATTCACAGTCAAACTTAACGTAATATCCACAGTTAAGCACTACTAAATAATTCTTGAAAGAGAGAATCCGAAAAATTATACTCAAAATTTCCCCTCCGTGCTGCCATGAGTCGTCTAGTAAACTGAGCAATGAACTAGCAAAGCAAACTAGATTTAGATTAGTTTATTTAAGAAATATACTAGAGATTTCCCATACAAATTCTGAAATGGTAGTAAATTTTTCTAGCACCCTTGGCCACTATAAATGAACTATAAAACAGCGTCACACATCCCCATTGCATCAATTTGAGTACGAAAAATATTATCAGATTGTTTATTTAAATAATATTTCCAGAAGAAATAATAGTATATCGAGACAAGGCCCTCACAGCCAAAAGACTTTTCGTTTCGCAACATTGATTCTGTGAGCTCTATTCAGAACACAAGAGAAATTCTAAAATATTAAACAGTGAAATGAATTAATAATGTAGAACTATTGAAAAATGGAAAGTTGAACGCATAGTTAAGGCAGTAATTGAAAGTAGTTAAAAACAGAATTTTACAAAAAAATAAGTCTGACTACTCTTACCTAAAGACAGAAAAGAAGAATCCTCTATGAACTAAATATAAATATTTTGTTTAGTTTAAAAAATGAACAATCAATCCTAAGATAACTTTTAAAAACCGGAAAGTATACAACTCTACTATATAAGTTTAAAATTTTTAATATAATTTAAAAAATTTACTGATAAAAATAATGCAAGTTTCAATTTCAATTATAAAATAAATTATTTGAATAAAGGCAAAGATAAACATTTTTCATTGATGTAGCATCATTTAAATAAATAAGCATGAGTCAAAATAAGGCAAAAATAGAAATACCACACAGTCATTAATATTACTTATAAAGTGAAACAGGTGCACCAGTTATACAAAGAATTCACACCTGGTATATCTATGTTAGTTCTCCTTATGAGTAATATTATTTTATTAATATTATTCAAGAAAAATTATTTATGTATAATTAATAAAGAAAAACAAACATGAACTAACCTTAAGCTTGGGTTTAGCACCACCAACAGTTCCAGCTAGCCCGGCTGATGGAATTGGCTTTGGTGGTAAATATAAACTCTCTGTTCGTTTTGGTTGCATTGGTGAAGGGATTATATCTTGTCCTAAGGTACGTTGTCGTAGTAGGACATCTTCAAATGGTTGATTATTTGATGAGAATGATGAATGTGTATTTTGTGTCGCATATAATGGTTGTATAGTTCGTACTGGTACACCAATGCCTGATGGAATTGTACCATTATTTCCAGCTGAATTCGGTTGTGGTGTTTGCCCACGATTAGTTGCTGATAATACTGAACCAGATCGTAGTGTTTTTTCGGGCGTATCTTGTACATTAGTTGTTGTAATTCCGGTTCTATCGACTGATGTTTGTCTTGATCCCAAACCATTTCCGCTAAGCCTACTTGCTGCTCGTGTATACCGATCAACAGATGAATCTCTACTGGGTGGACGTTTATAATGATCAAAATGATCAATCGATGATTGTGTAAAAGTACCAAGCATTGGTTTACTGGATTCATTAACAAAACGAGAACTACGGCGTATTGACGTAATTGCACCAGATGTTATTTCATTTGATTGATTTTGTTGTTGTTGCTGTTGTTGGTGTAGTGGTGGCTGCTGTTGATCATGTTGAATGTATTGACCACCTCCTGAATATCCAGTATAGTATTGGTTACGTGATTCAGTGGAATTTTGTGAATTTGGCTGTATCATTGGACTACTATTATTACTACTTAAATTATTAGCATAGATTTGACTAGGCTGATTTGTATTTGACGTATAATTGCTACCCATATTTCCTGGTGGCTGTTGCTGTTGAAATTGATATGATGGATTTGTTTGTTGATGATGTAATGATTGTGCTAAATTTGGATTACCAGAGATTTGTTGATTTATATTCTGTGTGAGATCCGCTTGTGGTGGTATTTGTGAATATATAGCTGTATTTGTTGTATTTGGAATTTGACTATAATCTATAGATTGCTGTTTCGTAAATGGATGAACTGATGGACGACGATTAAAAGCCGTATGAGTTGACTGCTGATGAAATGCTAATGATGATTGATGTAAATCTGGTTTAATTAAAGATTGTTGACTAATTGGACTATTTGTTGCTGATGTTGCAGATATTTTAAGTGGCTGATCTAAATCAGCCATACCTCTAAGCCTATCACGATATCGCAGCCTTTCAAATCTCTCTAAAACTGATGGTTTAAAATCTGGAGCAAAATCACGTGCTGTTGCTACAGCTGTTTCACAATCGATTTTTGCATGATCAGCAGCATTATCAGCATATTCTGCCTTGCCACGTGCCGTTGCTGTACGTGATATAGCTATATCAGCTTTTTGTAATGCTATTTTTGATGCACGTTGAGCTGAACTAACTGCCGCTTCGATTCTTTCACGAAATTTTCGTGATCGTATCAAAAACAAATGCTTTTTCTTTTGGCTTGTAATTAGGACATTATTTTTGTATTTACCTTCCTCCATTGTACCATCACGAAAAGTAGTAACACCATATCCATGTTTTCTATTATTATGCCATTCACCTTCATACCTACAATTAAAAAATTAGTTTATATAATTTTAATTAAATAAAAATAATATTGATATACTTAAGACCATCACTTCGTTCTGATATACCATAACCATCACGCTTATCTCGTTTCCATTCGCCCATATAAGTTTCAACTACACTAGGATCTAGTTGATCTTCCTCAACCGTAAAGCTAGCATTTGAGTCTGTATGTACAGATCTAAAAATAAAGATTTTAAATTTTTTATTTTAATTTTTGTCTAAAAATGATAAAATCTTACTTTGCTGTTAGTCCCGATTGCGATGATCCTGTACTAATCCATGATGCTGTAGATACAGTCGATCTAATACTCCCAGATGCTATAGTTCCCCGTTTTTCAAGATCTCCAGTACTTCGCTGTTTTCGAATTTTCAAACCCTTTGTAATGATATTATTTAAAAGGCTTAAATAGTAATTATTTTGAAATATTCAATACCGAAAGAAATCCTTTTTTTGATTTTTCACCTAAGCTATTCCTTCGAGCTGGAGGTTCATCTGAGCTTGCCTTAAGAACAAAACCACCTCGAATATCATCCATACGATTATTTCGTCGATCTGATGGATCCGCATTTTCATTGCTACGTAACGAGCTCATCGATGTGTGAATATTTTTTGGACGGTAATGTGATGCTAGGCCAAATGGAGCTGATGTTCGTACACCATAGCCATGTCTTTTACCCTCTTGCCATTGACCCTGATATGAGCCTTTAAATATAAGAAAATGAAAGATCGAAAAAAATATTTTTACATGTGCTTTAAAATATAAAACCAGATCGTTAAATAAATAAAGAAGATCAAATTGAGTCAGGTGCCTATTTTTTAAGATGACTATTTTAACTAGTTTTAATAACATTTTGTATCTTCCTATCAGATGTTTCAATATAGAGCTGTTTTACAAAAAAGAACTCGGGACACCAAATTTTTATTAGTGTTTTCTTGGATATTAGCCAAAATCTAATTATTTAAAATTCTTAGAGGTTTTTGCACAGTTAATAGCTTGCTAACAATCACATCTGGAGAATATAATGAATGAAGAAGCATTTAGAAATTCTAATCTTTCAGTTCTTCTCACAAATTTTGATGTTAAAGAACTTTTTTCATTTCTCTGTTTCGTCGTTATTTTTTTATGTCGTTTTTTCAATTTTTCCAATTTTTTTTTAAAAAGTTTTAAAAAAGCGCTGAATCATCAATGTATACCTGCTTTTTATTCATTGTGAGAGAACACATCATCCACTTAAAAAATAATTACAGTTTCTCGTGTAAAAATAGTCAGCATGCTGATATTGCAGCAGCGATATTGAGCAGCGATTAGGGGGAATTTTTTCGCAGATTTTTTAAATGTTTTTTTCTTGTATCGCTACATTTTAACTTAGCAAAGCAGCCATAAACTGATGTTTTCTAGGCTGTTCCTCTACCAGTGGAGACACGAAGCTATAAAAGCAGGCTGTATTAATACTTTCAAAGATATTTTTAAGTTAGAACAATATTTTTTCCTACGTTTTTGGGTTAATATATTCCGAAATTATGTGGAATGTTCGTTGAAATTATCATATTCCTGTATTAATCCCAGAAACTTTTAGTAAATTTGAGTAAATTGGCATCAATACATTTTTCGTATACTAATTTATGCATGTTTATCATGGAAACCAATGAAAAATTTATTAATGAATCCTACACAAAGTAACCATCATAGCTATTTCCTTATATAGAAAGTAGACATGAGAGTAATTTTGGTATCCATTCTAGAACAAAATTTATTTATATTTTCTTCGAGAAAGTTACTGTTGTGACTTTTAAATTGATGTTAGATTCTTAATTTTCTCAGTTTATATTACTCAAACTATCGAAACCGATTGATGTCAGGACATATTTTCTAACGGCGCAGGACGGCGTGTATATGTAATTGTGTGTGCAAAATAATAGCAAAAATTTAACTTACACCAAATAAAATTTTACAAAAACAATTTCCCTAAAGCTAATTACTATTATGGCAATATATAAATTTGTGTATATTTTTATTTATGAACAACTTTTGAAAGTTATATTTATAAATTTTTGTCAAATTTATAACATAATCTTCAGTTAAATATAATTATTTAATAGAATTTTTTTTATTTTTAGGAATGCCTAAATGAAGTGCAGGCAATCTGCCTCAAAATATATAACAAAGATACAAAATATGAATCTAATTTATTGCAAAATTGAATTGAATCATTTAAATAATTCAAAGAAATAAAATAAGAAGAAATCCAAGGGAACACAAAATTATTTAATTTGGGAAAATGTTGATTATCCGGCCAAGCAATTGTGCATATGTCTAAAAATATCGAAGCTCCTAAACCACTGACAATTTTACAAAATCTTTCAGCTAATCGTAGAACTGTGGGGCCAAAAATCATCTGAGATGGAATTTCAAAAGTTTTGTCTACTTTTTACATTGGCATAGTTTTTTGTTTTGTTGAAATTTCCAATTTAAATAACGAATCAAAAAGAATGATATTTGGCAGCAATGCTTTAGTTTATTATATTATATTTTTTTTTAATTAAAAAAAAAATTCTTTTTGATATAATATTGATATAATTTTTTCCTTAGAAGAACATTTTCAGTGGCTCCAACATAAAGTGTTGACCTGATTCCAAATATCTAAATAATTAAATGTTTCCATTAAATCTAATTTTGGAGTGAGTCATTTTACTTGTAGTATAAAAATTAAATATTTTGACTTTATAGTTGTAAAACAAATGAACTAATTACTATAATGAAAATAATTAATAAATAGTTTTTTTGCTTGTATTTTCTGTGCAATCTAAACTTTTCTGTTGGAATAAACTTTTTAGCTTTTTGTATGAATTGAATTTTTGTTTATAATGAAAAAACCACTCAAGCATGGAAAATCGTAATGGCATATGTATATATATATATACATATGTATGAATGATTTCATTTTGAGTGAAATTTTTCCTGTGATTTCTGTACAAACATGGTATATAGAATGAAGCTCTAATCAAGGAATAGTGCAAATTAACTGCACAAATTAAATATTTATAGCTATACGATCAAATTTCAAACAAAAAGAATTCAATATTTTGATTTCTAAATTAATGAAAATATCAAATAGTTTATTAATAAAACTAAAAACTTCCAAAGAAAAGATATATGTACATAAATTGGTTATATAAAATATTTTGTTGATGACAAGAAAAGTCCAAGGTTTCAGTCAATACTTTTTTAAGTTTTTAAGTTTATTCACTTTGTTTCAGTTTTGGCTATATTTAATTTTCTTGTTTATCTTGGCTTCTATTTTTTCTTTGAAAAATAAAACCATCAACAAAAGAAAATGAACAAATTTTCAGTTTCATGGAAAGTACATATTTTCTGAGAAGCAAATCCAGAAAATACTGTGCAAGTTCGAGCTGTTCAAAATACAACACTTAAAGTTGAATGGTAATAAAATTCTCATCCGTGCGATCACAATAAAAAGGTTCACCTACAATGTTAAATGTAAACTTATATTACAGATTGCGTTATTCAGATACTTTAGTATTAACAAATCATATCAAATTATTCTTGAAAGCAGATGTGATTGCTTTTTTGCTATATTAAAATATTTCAAAAAAGACCTGATTCTAGTTTTATACTCTTTAAGATACTATCCCTATAGTTACATTACTCTTTGTTAAGATTTTTTTCTTTGATTTAAAAAAAGTCAATGTATTGCACTGAGCCAATACAAACTTCTATGAAGGATATTAAGTAGTTAATACTGCGCAGCTTAAAAAGTGACAATGGCCATGAAAGCCACAAAGTAAGTTTAATTTGGTTTTGATTAAATTGGCCAAAAGCTTGTTTCTAAATAAAAATTTAAAATAATAAAAAATAAAATAAAATGAATCCTGGACTGTGAGCATTATTAACTTCATTTTGGATTCATTGTTGGTAGTTTATTGGCCTCCTAACTGCCCTTCATACTCTTGTATGCAATGCGGATTTTCGTTTTTTGTTAATACAACTTAAGTGAATATTACTTTGGTAAATAACACAAATGATTTATTCTCGAAAATTCTTTTTGATAGTTTCGTTTCTAAAAAATCTTGCGTATTTTCAAAAAATTAAAAAGTTTGCAAATCAGAAACAAATAAAAAGAAAAATAATAATCTCATATCAAAAGCATCCCAGGGAAGAATTATTCTTCTAATCAAAATTAGAGAGAGAGAGAGAGAGAGAGAGAGATGTAAAAAAAATTGTATGAAATCAGCTTACCACCATCTGCATAAGTTTCAGATCCATATCCATCTTGCAGACCATTTGCCCAAGTACCTTCATATTTAGCAGTTGATGTTGTACTCTGCCTAACTCCGTATCGACCTTTATACCCGCTAGTCCATTCACCACGATAAATAAGACGACCACGTTGTTCAACACCTAAACCATGTCGTCTGCCATTTTGCCATTGCCCTTCAAATGATGATCCACTGAAAATATTAATTTTTATAAGTATTAAAACACTTTTAGATTTATTCATTTAAAAATTTTAGTAAGTATTTAGGGTGAACTAAATTTAGATTGGGTCTTTTGTTGACTTTATCACTGCCAATCGATAAGTATGAAAATAAAAATTACTTTTAGGCTCCAAGTTACACTGAGCCATGAGTAACATTTAATGTAGGGAAGTATCAGGTAAGGGAATACATCAGAAAATTCAGACTAACAAAAGGATGTAGATTTAAAAATTCTCAGTGGTTTGCAAATTCGCAAAAAGCAAATTTTTTATTGGTTACAGAATAATGTCAAAGTAAGAACTTATGTTTACATGTGCTTATAGCACATGAAGTAAGAGTCTAAGCCTTAGTAGCCGCCGATGAGTATTTTAAAAAAAAATCCCAGAATTTTTGATTAGTTCAATGTGGCTACGTGTCAAGAAAGGTAATGAGTCGTAATGATCCACGTACGATCTGCCGTTGCATATATTGTTTGGGTCTAAACAGGTCTTCAATAGATAGGCCTAATCGGCCAACTTACAAAGATTAAAAATTAAATTCGGTATGAGAAAGGGAATGCTCATTGACTATAATTTTTATACGTTTGTAAAGCCCAAGATTTGGCTTTAGGCAGAGAATGCTAAGAAAGTCAGTCATACGCGGTATAAAACAATTATGTTGCATGTTAGTACAAGAAATAGATATTAGAAGGACAGCATTTCCATTTGATATTTTAGCAAAAAGTTATGTTTGTGCTTAGGCTTCAGCATTTTTCAAGTGATGACGAGTTTTCAATGTGTCACTAGAATGTCTTCTGTGATGTTTTGAAAAGAGCTCAATACATAATATATCATTTTTTTATTGAAGTTTAGATATGTTTACATCATAATAAATATTTGTAAGTCCTCTTTAAAAATTTGGGCATTTAACACAACATTGCATTTTTATGTCAATTCCACAAAAAACTTTCTAAATACTTATTCTATACTAAATTCAAAGAAATTATATTTGTATAAAATATATAATTTTCCCAAGTCTGAATTTCATTTTTTTTTTTGTTATAGTTTCAAACCTCTTTTTAAAATCCTCTTAGCGAATTGGGGTAGTAACCTAAAGTATATAAATAGATAATAATGTTTGATTAACGCCCTCAAATGTCAGCTTGAATAATATATTTAAAAATTTCACTTGAATTCAGCAAATATACATGATAACACTGCCATCTAATTGAATTTATTAAATAATAGATTAATTTCCACGCTTAAAACACTCACAGAAGAAACATTTCTTCAGAAGCCTAATAAAAAATTAATTCTTCAAATTGTTCAATCACTTGTGGAAAGAAAAAAATTGCCTCCAAAATTATAGGTTTATAAGTCAAGGCGTCGAATATCTTATAGATAATTTAATGGCACAGGATACATATACATAATTGTTCTTGAAATATGTTTTTTTTCACTCAATTAAGCCGCACAAGTAATCTAAAACTTCGCCGAAAAAAAGTCAAGTAAATGAGTCAAGAAAAACAAATGTAAAAAAATCTAAATACTTAATAGAAGAGGGAAATTTTTTTACGTTTTAAATTTTCTTTTAAGCTTTTTTTCTTTCAATCCATTATGTAAAACGGGCAACAAAAAACAAAAACAAACACGTGTAAGTGCAAACCAACTTTTAAGGTCTTTTCCTTCATTTTCTTATGTAGGCATAAATATTTAGGAGATTAATTTATTCAATTTATATCTTTAAACGAAAATCAAAATATTTACCATTTAACAAGAAATGTATGGCAAATATTTGGGGAAAAAATAAATTTTTTTCATATTGTAATAAATCAATTTAGTTGTTTTATAAATATTTGAGTAAATAAATAAGAATGCGCAATTAAAAGAAAGGGTAAAAAATTCATGTATAATAGAAATAAATGGGAAGTACATAAAAGGATCAAACCTATTTAGAAAGTATTTACTTAAAACAAAATAATTGATGACAGCTCTTAGCTCTATGGAATTGTCTTCAAATTTCATTTTTATTGAATATTGTTATTGTTAGATTCAGTAATCCGTAATCAAAAAATTCCTTTCATATTACATTAAACTTATAAAACCACATTAAGTCAGTTTCTTTGTAAGATTAAACGAGCGCACATCCATCCAGCAGCAGTTCATGTAAGATACTAAATTTCTTTTTTTCCTACTGTCCAAAATTATTTTAATTTGATGTTATATTTTATGAAATGTTCATGCTTTCATGCAATTTTGGAGGTCTTTCGTATTACGACTTTTTCGTATGACGGAGTCCACCAGCAAGCAATTTATATCCGAGATTTAGCTGCTTAAATCAGGGATATCTAAAAGTTTTTTGCAATGCTTTATCACCAAAGGCAATAAACACATTCTTGTTGACTTCATTTACCGTTTAAATTACAAAAACTATCTCACAAAAATATCCACAAGTTAAATCCATTTTTTCTTGCTGGAGTCATATTTTTCCAATAAATACGAACTTGATGGTTAATATCAATGATGGTTAAATACTTAAAATTTTACAAAATTTAGTTACTATAGGCTTGAAAATTTCACTGGATTTTTTAATCATTACAACTCATCCGTTTAAAAATCGTTATTTTGGCTGATCTTATCGTGAAAAGTTCGACCATGTAACATTTTTTTGGTATCCAATATTTTCAATTTGCTTCGTAACGCAAAAAATATTTTGAGCAATTTAATTTTAAAAAATTGAAAAAAAAACAGAATTTTGAAGAGAATACAATGCCTTTGAATATGAGTAACTAATTTATTTTTGTATTGCCTAGCACTAGCCTTCCAATGATTTTGAAGATTAACCATTAATTGCTATCCTACTTTACAATTAGAGTTGCTCTTCAGACATATTTATTCTTTTTGACTAGTAAAAAATGAAAGCCAACACAATCACTATAAAATTCTATAATTACTTCTCATCTAAAATCAAATCATTTTTAAATAGAAAGAAAACAATCAGTTGCTCATATCATAACAAAAACAAAAACTCTTTAATCATTTAAATAAATCACTTGGCTTACATGATTGTTACTAAATCCTTTAAAAAAGAAGCAAATATTGCAATGATACCAGCCAGAATATTACTCACATGACAATCATATTGCCAATTTCGCCCTAAAAAGTCAATGACACTATATCGAACTTAATTAATTAAATTGAGTCTTAATGTATTCGATTCTACATAAAATATTAATTTAACTATTCATAATTATTTAATTAAAACTTTTAGTCATCCAGCAAATTGAATACTAATCTGATTCAACTTTGGAAAGAAACTTTTAAGTTGCCTAACAATATTTTTATTGTAAAAATTTTTTAAAAAGAATATTACTAAAAAAAAACAGGACCTGAACTTCATTCCATCCATCACTTTTTCTGGCACAAATTTGGCTCTATACCAAAATTTCGTGTGTGAAGATGGCGGATGCTCTACTAAAATTTATGTTGGCTTATGCTGTAAAGGTTGGGGTTTCCTAATTGCTAAATTAATGTTCTTCTAGTTTTGAATTTTTTGAGTAATGATTTGGTCCAAAAACTTGATGTCAATTTTATGAGAGTACTTAGAATTACAATATCAAAAAAACAGGCGTTGGCCGCCTTAAGGAAATATTAAGAAAAATTCAATCATAAAATATGATCAGTATAAATATTTATATTAAAAGATGTAAATTTTTTCTTTGAATATTAGCCATTAATTTATTGAAAAAATGTTTTTTGTTTTTAATTTTTTTTTGAATAAACAGAAGTAGCGGACAACACAATTTTCAAACTATGCACACAAAAATTTCTCTTTAATAATATCGATTAGTAAAAATCATAGTTTTTAGTAAAATTTGGCATTGAATATCATTTTATTATTTAATTTACTTTTTTTATTATATAAAATTTATTCAATGTATTTTTATTGATAGTTTGTTGCCTTTTAAGTGCAAATTAATGTTAAAAACAATTTATTTAGCTTGAAAAATCAAATTCAGTAGACACATTTAGATTGTTCAATTAATGCAGGAGATAAAGCTCTAACGCTTTTTTAAGAAATTGGCAGAGTTTAGGGTAGTTAGGCATAGTTATATCTGTAACCTATTTTGGGCCTTCTTAACTCAAATGCGTAAAAAATTTGCACTTAGAAGGCAGAAGAGGATGAAAGGAGGTTCAAAGTTTACCAAAGTTCTTCTTTGAATTTGAAGATCCTCTTCAAAAGGAGGCTCAAAATTTTGACTCGGGTACTATCAATGAAAATTTGATTTGATACAAAAGACAGATAAAATAGAATTCCCTCAATTAAATCACCATTGGCACATATACGCTCATATTGCTTGAAAAAATTCGGAAACAAGGAAAACAGTTAGATTGTACGTTAATACAACGTAAATTATTACATATTTAACCAACTATGCTAATAAAAATGAGTCTAACAAAAGCTATTAATCCTTTTAACTATTGACAAGATTAATAATTTTTCAAATCTGTTTAAAATTTTACTTAATCATCAAAACAAACTCTTTCGAGAGTAGTGCATTCATTCTAAAGTATTCCACACTTCCCTATGCTTTCTATTTAGAGTAATTTATTATTCATCCTAAAAAAATCCCTCTTTTTCTGCGTTGTTTTTTTATTTTAACCGAATCTAACCTCCTGAAACGTATTGTAAAAAATTAAAAACGGCTAGAAATCTGGCCAAAATTCTGAACTGACAAATGCGGTGAATGAGAAGATATAAAAAATGTGTTTGATTGATAGTATTCCTATGTTCAATTGTAATCGTACATTGAAGTAGGGCTACAGCAAAAATATTCCAACTAAAGAGAATACCAAAAGGTCTGTTGTTTTTAGTTAACAAAAAACCTTTCTACACTAAAACCCGAATATAAAACTTGGAATAACTGGATGGACACGATTTTTTAAAACTGAATTTAAACATTCTTAAAAAACCTTTGAAAGTTGAAAAATTGCAGTAACCCAAATTAATTAAAATTCATTTTAAATTTCAACTATAAAAAAAAGAAAAAAGAAATATGTATATGAGACTACATACCTTGGCCATATATAAAGTCCAGAAACTTCAAATCCATAATTCCATGCACCAGCATACGCACCTTGATGTTTTGGTCCTGTACAAACGCCATAGCCATGAGCCTTACCCTCCTCCCAGCCACCACAATAAGTTCCACCATCTTCAAAATCAAATCGGCCACCATTAATTTGTGCCCTATTACCTGTTGTACCAAAAGAACCAGGAGGAGAATTAGGCGCTGTCGATGTTTGTCCAGTTGCAATTGAACCATTATGATGTTGTTGTTTTTGTTGCTGCTGTTGTACATTCGATGATGACTGCTGCATATTTTAGTTGGGATGATAAATAATTACACCCCAATGTTGACGAATGAAATTGAATCAATTTATTTTTATTTTTATGCTTAAAAGCTTTTGGTAAGCTTTTTAAGTTTTTATAATATTTTAATCTATGGTAAATTTGTGTCATTTGCAGAAATTTTGTTTGTTATTATTTCATCTTTATTTCAAAATTATTGTTTTCGTTATTCACTTCTTTTTTTTTTGAATTTACAAAATTTAAAGTCTTTCTTCGTTTTTCTCATTGAAATTTCTTTGTTTGATTCGTTGAATTAAGTTTTTAATTGCCGAATAGCGGATGTTCATCATATTAATTATTCAATTATTTTCTTAGGCATTCATTTTAATAGCTTTTAAAAATAGAAGTAAGTTCTTTTTTATTTCAATATATAATTCATTCCTGTATTTTATATATTATTTTTTTTTATATTATGTCAAATATTTCTTCATTGAAAATTTTTATCTTTGGCTTATTAATATTTTTAATTTTTTGCAAAATGTTAGGGAGTTGAAATGTATGAGCGTAATTTTTTTGTTTTGTCCCTAGAAAAAGAAAAACGAAAATCAAGATATATTAATTTTATGAAGAAAAAGTAATCGTAGTTGAGGAACACTTTAAAGTGTTATTGACTTAGAGAAAATTTGTTTAAGTATCAAAAGTGGAACTAAACTAGTAGGATAAACTTTTTTAAATTTCATATACTTTTTATATGTACTGTTTCTATTCAGGACCAGTTCGGTGAAATCAAATAAGGCCTAAAAAATACAGAAAATCGGTGATATATGCCTGGAATGGGTTTGGTATAGATTTTCACGAAGGAGCATTGCATTTGGAGCAGCTTGTGTACCTTTAAGAGCATAAATGTCTATTGGTGATGAATTAATATAATTCATTTTGATATAATTAGGAAAATATTTACATATTTTAATATAAGAATATTTAATTAGCTTAAACAAATATCCTTTTATTAAATATGAATTAAATATAATTAAAGATGAACCAAAAATTATAATTATGAAAGAATCAACTGTTGTCTTGACTTGAATTTACTCACTGTCTTCTCGGAGCTTTGTCACACTTTTCGTAAGAATTTTTGTACTGAAGTACTGAAGTCTGTAGGCGTCGAACTCCAAAAAAAAAAAATTTGTCTTTCATGCACATGAAGCAAAGATTTAGTATGCAAACACTTTTCAAGTTCTATAATCTAATAAAAATCTATTACAAATTTTGAAATTCTGATGAGAATTCAGAGTTATCATAAGCCATAAGCATGAAATTATGTCATACATAATACAAACGGATGCAACCATGCTTCACGCATCCATTTCAGGTAACTTTTTTTATTTCAGTTGATCAAAGGTTTTAAAGTTTTGTGTGAAACACATGTGAATAGAAAAAAAGTCCTAATACAATAATCAAAATAGTCTGGTAATAATTTAATTTCTTTAAATCAAATTAAATTTTGTTTATGATTTCGGAAAAAATTCTATTCACTCCCATTCTCCAAAATATTTTTAAAAATTCAAGAGAGTACATTTTGATGTTAGTTATTTATTTTGGCAAAAGTTTTTACTTAACTTCTAGAGTAAAATGATGTCAGGAAAAGAGTCTTCTGGCATATTGACAAATTTAAAAAATATGAAACGGAATATTTTGTTAAGTTTTAAAGGTTCTTAAATTGCGTTTTGATTTGCTGCTAGTAATGAGTTTTTTTGCTCTTCAACTTTCATTCCCCAACTACAAATGTTAGGATGGATTTCACTTAAACAACGACACAAAATGACACAAAATCTTAAAAATAAGTGTATTTTAATTAGGATTACAAAATTATTTTTGTGTAAATATGGATATAAAATGAATTAATTAAAGTCTAAATAATTCTCAATTATATAAAATGCATACTTTAAGCAAAATCAATATCCTCAGTTTTAGCAATAGTTTTCTATTAGAGCTAATTTGAAATTAATCATTCTTACATTTAACATATATGAGTCCTTTTAATTTTTACTTTTACTTGCCCAATTATCCAAGATAGAATATAGAATACTGTTGTTAGTTTATTAGAAAATAGATTGTCTTTTATTGAAAAGTACTTTGTTTGCTCTGCTAAAAGCTTTTACAATTTTTGATAATTTTGCTTTCCTGGAAAAATGTGTATCAATAAAAACAAATTGACAGAATACCTACTTGAAATACTTGAAATTACATTAGCAAATTATTCAACGCTAAAGTAGAGGGAAATTTCATAGAACCCAAATCGATTTTGAATTGCATTAAAAACCTCAACAATGATTATTTTAATCATAAAAATAGGTAAATTAGTTAGTTAAATTATAATGTCATTACTTGTCATTTACTTGGAGAATTTAAACAAGAAAAGCATATTTCTATTTGAAAGCCATTTTCGGTTGTGTTCCTCTGTCTTTTTGCCATTAACCACATTTTTAACTCATACAGTAGATTTCTTTGGGGTATTTCAATAAATTATTTATAAATGTTACGAAAAAATAAATAATTTTGAAGCCATGCTAAAAAAATCATTTGCGTTAGCTAAAAAACGACTTTTTTTACCCCCTTTTTAGGTCCCCAATAAAATTTTTCATTCGACTGCTGTATTAAGCTTTTAACTCCTTTAAATCCTGAACATAATTTCTAAAATTTTTATAATATCAACATATAACACAAAAACGTAGAATTTTTTTCATCAAAAAACATTTTACAGGTTGGTTTCTGTTTAAAAAATATTATACTTTTAGTACCATAGGATAAGGGATAACAATCTACGACTTTTTAAAAAATATTCGAATGACACTATGAAATTTTTGGTATTAAAAAAAGATGAATTGCAAATTTCACAAATATTTTTTGAAGGATGTTATCAAGAAAAAACTTTAGAAACTGATGTTTGCCAAATTAAATAAAAGAAAAATATGTTTTTGCCTAATCAAATGTGATAAGCTTCTACGTTCATATATGACATTGCTAAAACATAAATTTATTTAATAAAAGTAAAATAACAAAAAACTTTATTTATGAACATTTTATACAATTAATGTAGCAAAAGCAAATGAGCAAAAGAATATAAATAATACCAGACTCTGTAGTTAAGTAGAAATTTAATAATTGTATTAATTATAATAGTTGCTTATTTAAAAATTATAATCTCGCACGCAATGCTCTACGTCAGTGATTCTCATCTTTTGTTTTGTTGCACACAAAGAATTTCTTTGAGCAAGAAGTATTTTTTGTTTGTACCTGGTGTGGGCTAATTAGCTTGTTAGCTAACGTTATCATTATCACTATTATCATCGTCAACCTTTCTTCTTTTTAACTTATCCATTTTCAGAAAGTTATTTAAAAAAGGCGAATCAAATATTACCTTTAAATCCGATATATTCAAGTTTGAGAATACGATACTGCAAAGCCAATATGTTTACATAATTTTTCAATTGGCTCTGCAAGCAAATAAATTAATATTAAACTGAATCACCTACATTTGCCAATTTTAACGAAAGAAAATATGCAGTAGTTACTATGCAACGCGTTGAGAATCTCCGCTGTCAGTAATAGTACTGTTTTTGTACGTACTGGGACAAGTGTGAGCCGACCGTGAGCCTTGTTCTAAGGCCAGGATTATTGTGAAAGCAACACTAAAAAAGAACGAGTTGCAAAACAAATAATGAAATAATATAAAAAATTTTTATGTATTTAAATATCTATTCCTTTTAAAAGTATTTTTATTTTTAAATCATTTTATTTAATAATATTAACATTATTATATATCTAACATTTGGCGGCACGCTTTTAGAATTTCATGGCACACAAAAGTGCCGCGGCAAAGTGGTTGAGAATCACTGCTCTACGTATTTATTTTTTGTGATATAAAATATAAATATAAAAATGTAAATAAATCTTGCAAAAAGCATTATCTATCCTTCTTTTGCCGGGATTAAATATGAGTTTTTTACAATTAGCTCATTGAATCTATAAAATATTATTATAGAAAAGTCTACTTTTTAAAATATTTTTTAATATTATTATTCTTTTTAGTCATATTTAATCGCAAAATACTTCTCAATTTTCTCAATCTTCGTCAATCTTCAAAGCATTCGTGACTAGAAGGGAGAGGGGATTAAGTGTTTCTCATAATTTTTTAATGACTTTGCAATTTTATCCAAGCAGTTTATGATTTCTTAATGCAAAACTCAATAGTTCATTCCAATATGGATAAGAACTTTCTTAATTTTTTACCAAAAATTCTATCATCAGATGAAGTTATTATATAAGCAGCTTATGTTGGCAAAATTTGAAGCAATCGGTGAGTACTTCAACACTGGATCACAAGCTTCTACACAACAAAAAACAAGGTAAATAAATGTCTATAATAAGAAACATCCAAAATATTGTTGCTTAGGGAATTTAGGTCCCAAGAAGGAGAAAACACCGAGTTTTTTATTTTGAATGCATCTGTACTTAGAAAACAAAGAAAGATTATATTCTATGTAATCATAGAGTGGGATTTTACGGAATTTCATCCAAATCTTATGCTTGCTCTAAATCTATTTATGACAAATGAAATGGGTTAGTGATGTTAAAACGACAAGAAAAATTTAAAAAGAAATTATTTGGTAATTATGGATATTTTACATAATTCTAATCAATTAACAGAAGAAAAAAAAAATTACAACAGTCAATGCATTATTTAAGTCAATATTTCCTTTACAATACAATTATTTGTCAAACTTTGTACTGGTAAGTATAAAATAAACAGATGAAACTACCATAAAATTTTTAGTTGCATAATTCGTAATTGCTTTGTGTTAAAAAACATTCAAAGAAAAATATAACTAGAGTAATTCAAGGTAGTTTTGTGGCTTACTTGTAAGGAACATGTAATATATAACTTTTAATACAAATAAAAAGTTGTTTTTTTTTCAAAATAATGTCGCACTTAAAACTTTAACAAAAATGCTATTTAAATTCAAGTAGATCATTATAAAATTTTTACTGGAAAAAATGTTGAAAAACACTCGACACGAAACATATATTCATTCTACCAGATTGAAGTCATTTATTATTATATCCTTTTTTGAAAAAACTAAAATCTGAAAAATTTGTATGATTATTTATTGTACAGAGGGAGTGTTTCATTTTGAACGTTAGTTTAATATAAATAAAGGATATGAAATTCAGTTTTTATTTTTATGACTGCTAAGCATCATAGAAAAAAAATAACAAGGAGCTCAAGTATTTCTATCAATGCATAAAAAATGATGATTTGAAGTATGGAGCAAATAATATAAGAGAACTACCACCTTATTTAGCTACAACTTTACAGGATATTACTTTATCTAAATAAAGTGATGTGAGTCTCTAAAAGTGATATTTTAGTTAATTTATGTCGGCACGCAATTAGTTATTAAAAAGTTAATGAAAAACGTTGTTGAAGCCATCATTTTAAACCGCAAATTTCGAGGTGAAAATATATTACTACCACGGAACCTTATTATGGCATTTGCGATGACTATCAATAAGTCTCAAGGCCAAACGATGTCTGTTTGTGGCTTAGATTTGATCACACCATGTTTTTCACATGGACAATTATACGTGGCATGCTCTCGAGTGGGAAAACCATCCAGTTTGTTTGTGCTAGCTTAAGATGGGATAACAAAAAATATTGTACACTCTATTCCGATAAGGGATATATATATTGTTTTTTAGTAAAATTATTATAATAAGTGATATATATAATTTAAAAAAATAAATTGCAAGTGTTGTGTTATTTTTATATTCCATCATCGTTCACAGCGCTCCATGCCTCTTTCACTCATATATACCGCACCCTCACACACTGACAATAAGTTAGTCATTTTTTTCTACTAAAATAATCCTAGGAATAATTTAAATTTGGCAAAATAACGTTTGTTGGGTCAGCTAGTGCCTATATATATATACTCGGAGAATCGTGTCCAACAAAATAAAATTAAAGGTTCCCCAATTTATTGTGTCTTTAAATATTTTATTTAATAAGTTAAACACTTTAGAGGCTATATTTCAGCACTGTTAAATTATATTAAATAAATGCCAATACGGTGTATAACCGTGAGTGAAGAAAAATTATAAAGGAAAATCAGCAGAATGCTCGCCAAATCTTTGAAATTGCTCAGTATTTTTTTTTAATTTCAACTACGAATTATGATTTTACTTTTCTATATATATAAATTTTAAATTGTTCAATCTTCTAAGTCGTTTCGAACATATAGTATTATTTTGAAAATAGCAGTTCATGAGACTAAGAAAACAATTATCATAATATTTAAAGCAAATATTAGCTTCTATTGGAAGAAAAATTGCTCTACTAGGAAATCCCAAATATAAAATCAGAAAAACGTGCTTTTATAAAAAAATAAAATTTACTTGCTGCAAAAAGGCTAATGACGATCATTTTTATTCATTTTGTATGTAACGCAAATGTTTGCTCAAATAAATTAAGAGTTATCAACTTTATATGTGAAAATATATAATTAAAATTCATTGCTGGGTAATCAAACTAAAACATCAAAAAGGCGTTAGTAACTATTCTATATTATAATCAATGTACTAAACCATATAATTTACACCAAAATCCTGTGATAATGTAAAAAAAACTTACTACTCAAAATAAAATTTTCGATTGCATAGCTCAGCAGGAATCTTTCATCAGGGACAGAGTTTATTTTTATAAAGAAAGCTTCATTTCTTAGAAGAAATAAATTCATAGAATATTTTTATTACATATCACATTTTTTATATATTAGCTGAGGATATTATATGCACGTTTTTTACCAAAGGATTCTTTTTACAATTTAATTCCAAAAAATTCTAAAACAACTAAGCTTGGCATTGAAAATATAATAATCTTTTTATAATGTATTTTTTATTAATATTATTTTGGATAATTTTAAGAGTTATATAACACACAGTTATTTCATATTCAGAAATATGAGATGAAATGTGACAATAAATTTTTTTAAAGGAAAATAAAAGCAAAAAAAAGAAACATGCTTTTCAGAAAGGTAATATTTGTTGCACGTGTTTATAAGTATATTTTAGATAAAAACAAGAAAATGTTACTATGTACATATTTGAAATATTAAAGTTTTATTAGCAGATTGTAGTCAGTTAATCATAAAACTTGAAATTTCGAAAAATTCAACAATGACAGATACAAAATAATTTGTTATATATATGTACGCAGCTTTTGGCTTTATTCAAATATATGCTCTTATTACAAGCCTTTTCAAATTTTAGCTTCGCTTTCTACCATCCAAATCCCTTTGGAGGATTTGTTTAAAAATATGTAGTAAGAGAGAGGGAGATGATTTGAAGTCATGATAATGCTAAAATGAAAGAAAGATATATCCAATCCACCTTAATTTCACCTCCAAATCAAATCAACAGTCTAAGCTAAGTGAATGGAGCTCTAAAAAAGCAAATCAAATTGATCAAAAACTCAAAGGCCTACTATCAACTGCATACGAAATAATTATTACCTTGAAAAGAGAACAATCATTAAAGCGATTAATATTGCAAAAAGTTAGATCGCTAAGAGATGAGATCATTGCAGAAATTGAGGTTGGTTTTTGTAACGAAGACAAACTTCTAGAAAACAAGAACAGTAATATTTCCAAAGCTAACACATAGATAGTTAAAATAAGAATCCCAAAAATATTCTGTTCAATGTCTACCATTGTATTTGGACAACGGCTATTATATTGCGTATAGGCAAAAATTCACAGGAAACAACATAATATGAAGAAGAAGAAAAACTAAAAAGATTATAAACCATGGCTAAAAGCTATCCAAATTTATCATTAACTTGTCTTTGTATCGGCCGCGTTTGACTTGCCTAGCCCTTAGCAAATAGTGACTGTTTGCAGTTTTAAATTTAGAAACAAAGTTAGAAAAGTTACTCATTTAAAAATTGTTTCTAAGAACTGGTAGCTTTAAAATGTAAAAATTTTTCAGTCATGAATGGGATACGAAGGAAAAAGTACAAAATTTAAACAAATTAGTACGAAACTTAATAACCAAGTCTTTAAGAAACTACATTTTTTTATTATCTAGCAAATATGTTAAGTTGCATGAAGCAAAGAATTTGGGAAAATGATAATCTTAAGCAGTACTTTTTCCAGAAAGAAAATATCTTTGATATATATTTCTGCTTGAATTAATATTATTTACTATTAGGTAAATTTTAATATGCTTAAAAAAACAATAGAAATTATAGTGAAACCAAATTTTCGAACTTATGATTATAACTGAATTAAAACAATTATCAAAGAAAATATTTTATATAATGACTTATAATTCGTTTGTACTTTTTAAACTCTTAAAAAACTTATAAAATATTTATTTTTCTACATTATAGACATGTGTTATATAACAATGATCAGTTATAATCTAATCAATTTTGTAAATGACTTTAAAGCCCGGCATTAAAGTTTACTAATTAAATATCATTTGCAAATTTGTACGACATGAAAGTTCTCTGCAAAATTTCTTTCATTACACTAGAAATATTGCATCTATGTAAAATGAAGACATTTACAAGGTACAAAACTTTTATATAGTTCATATATTTCCAGCCAGAATATTTCAAAATTAGTTCCTATGTTATATATATATATATATATATATATTAATTTTAAATAAAGGTTTCAAGAAATATAAATTATTTATGATCCAATGATGACATCAAGTCAAAGGAAGTGAAATATAATCTTTAAAATATGGATGTATATGAAACTGAATTTAAATATATTTAAAGATATTTTGCACTAGAAAATTAAAATTTTAATTAATTCTACTTATCAAATTTGATTATTTTAAAATCACAAATTTGTTGCCAATTTGTATAAATATTATAAATTTGATTACGTTATAAACCAAAATTTTGGTTTAAATTTATGCCTTCTGATTAAGATTATCACTGACCAACATTGAAAAATGGAATCAATTTGGTCTATTTTCTATAAGCAAAAATTATGACATAATAAAAATAATAATACCAAATTAGAACATTTATTTTGAAAATTTTTTTAATAAGTTTTTTAGATAATAAATTAATTATATGAGTCAATTTAACTTAAATGTGAAATTAACTAAAAATTTAGAAATCCGGGGTAACAATTTAAATCAAGTAAAGTAAAGCAAAAGAACAAAAAAAAAAAAAACATTTCCATCTTGAATTTAGATAAAGCTTTGGCTATGTTAAAAATAGAAGATGTACCACAAACATAACCCGATTTTTTAATACATTTTTTATATATAACACATACTTTGCAAATTATTTAGCTTTAAATTTGCAAAACAAAATATATAAATTAAATAATAATATTAAGTACCTAAAGATAATTTGAATATAAAATATTTTAAATATCGATTATTAAAAGTTTACACTTTCCTTTAAATTTACAATTTTGGTTAAAATAATATATTTTAAAGCAATACTAATTAAAGTTAAATTTTACACAAATATATGATAGATTTTTTTTTAATTTTTTCAATTGTAATTTTCTGAAATTATTTCACTTAAAGTAACACGCGACCATATTGAGCCCAGCGGTCGACACTTTTAGAATGAACACATTCTTCCAGGTCACCTGTTTTACTTAAATTGCTTTTTTTTTATAATTTTTATTAATTTCTTTATATTTCCAAACAAATATTAAATTAAACTTTCTTTTAAATTATGTTTTTTTATTGTTTAAAAGTTTTTATTTTATGTATCGATCGCATTAGGTAAAAACAGCAAAATTTTTACTAAAAACTCAAAATACCTAAGAATGGGACTAAGCAGTCAAATACATACAAAAAAAACCACACACATTGCACAATATAACCACTTTTCCTGCCAAAAAAAAAAAAAAAAAAAAAAACAAAAAACAAAATAATAATAAGATTAAAAAATAAAATTAAAATTAAATATATTAATTATATTTATTACAATAATTTATGCACCTTAATTTCACTTTTATATTATATTTTAAAAAAACTAAAAAAATATAAAAAATATTGGCCAAATATTTTATTTATGGCCAACCAAAAATTTTTATTTATTATAATTAAAAAATATGAGTTAAACATAAAAATCAATTCACTTTCAATGCATTGAAATGTTCATATTAAAATTAAAAAAATCTATTCTGAAAATATTTTCACCATTTTTAATATAATAAAAATTTTAGAATAGCATCACTGATTTTTCTTTGTATATGTATAGAGGAATTTCGTAAGAGAAAATGAAAGAGAAAGAGTAATAATTCACAAATGCACGCATTTATAAACCGCGATGGCCACCTTACAATCACATAAAATCAACTCTTTTTCATAATTTTAATTAATACAGAAATATTAAAAAATGGAAAAAACTATAAGATTTCTGCAAAATTCACTTAAAAAACAATTTAGTCTTCTATAAATCCAAAAAAAAAATTTTTTATTACCATTAATTAATCATAATATTTAACACTAAAAGTAAATGAATTGAGAAATGATCGAAAATTTCAATTCGCAACACGTTTCGTATGGTAGAGCTCTCGATTGAATACTATTTTCAATATTTCTATTTAAAAGAATAAAACAATAATTAAAATCGAAAGAGTATATAGACGCCAATGAGCAATGCGCGGTCGCCAACCACTATATGAGATATTTTTTTCTATATTTATAAACTTTTGCTGGCTTTACTGATACCTATACATTTCTGTGCAAAAGATTTTATTTTTGGGAATCACTAGGGCCATGTTTGTACTACAAATTAATTGAAAATATCATGGCACTAGGATTATTGCAAATTTTCATTCTTTAATTTAAATATAATATAAAAATTTTTTATTTTATGAAATATTTTAATTTAAAAAATATTTATTTTACTTCTGAATGTTTTTATTCATTCATGTATATGACCTATTTATTTAGGATGACCATAACCCAGAATTATGTAAATGAGTACGCGTGCCGTTTAAAATACACGTGGAATTTTTCTTTTGACTATTTTAAATAGGTTAGAAATAAGCTTAGCATAGTATTTTTTTATCGTATGAATTTTATTAATTTTTTTCATTTTCAATTAATACTTTTGAAAGAAAAAAAATAAAAAATAAAGACATTTCTAGAAAATTTTTTACTCATAATGAAAAAGCGATTTTAAACTCTTTTATTTTCCAATACAGCAGCATTTCAGGAAATTTGATTTAATGTTTATTGCAGCATTTCGGGCGTAGTTTAATATCAACTACAAATAGCGGTTTAAGAAATTTTGCTCTTTTTTTTAAAATAATTTTAGAAGAAATATAACAATAATTTAATAAGTAAAAGGCGTTACAAAAGAGATATTAATTTGCTAAAAAAAATTTATTGCACTTTTTTTAGCGGTTAACAATTTTTAATCTATGTGGTGGATTTTTACGCACAGGCAAAAAAGGAGTCAAAAACTAAATTAGGCTTTCAATAAATTGTGAATAGCTGTATAAGATTTACAAAACTTTGAACAGGTGCACTTCAGTCCATAAATTAAGAATTGATCAAAATAAAAGGAAAGGTCAGGAAAAGTCGTAGTAGAAGGTATGAAATCTTATATGTAACTAATTTTTCTTTTAATTAGAGAAGACCGGATGTCATTATAATGTATATTTTTTTGCATATCTAGAATATGGGAAACTTTAATTTTTTTTTGTTATAAAAATTGCATTGAAATTCATTTGTCCATAAATTTATAGAGCATAAATTTAAGTATTGATACATTAAATATAACGAACAAAATACGATCATTTCTAGCGTAAGCAATTAGTAAGCCTGTTTTAACTGTGTTTGATTAAAATAAATAAATACCTTTGTATATATGCAAAGATAAAATAATTACATTAAAAATTAAAGGTTTAAAATTTGTAATACAGTCGTTAAACGGTAACACGCCAACATTTTCACTTATTATTGATATAATTTTCTAGGCTAACACGCAAAATATTTCATTTATACTAAATGAAAATTATTTCATTTCGTGCAACTTAAGAAACCGATTAATGATGGATGTACTTCACTTATGACAAATTAACACGAAAATTAAAATATCTTCTTTTCTTTAATATGGAACTTGCTTCTATTACAATTAGAAAATGTTTTTTATAGGATATTAGGTATTTTAGCAGTATTTTAAAGTTTTAAATTTCAAAAGTCTTCCTTATAATAATTAACTTTCTTTAAATTTGATGTCATTTATTGCTGGCTTATTTTTTATTTATTTTAATTTTTTTTTATTTATTTTATTAGTATCGAAGAACTCTTGGAGAAAAACTAAAACATAATATTTTTTATTGTATGCTCAAACTTTGAGATAATGTGCCTTAAGATATTTACACCTTAAGAAAACAAAAGTTATACAGATTCTTTCGGCACGAACGGAGATTGAGAAGTTTTATTTACAAAATTTTTCATATAACAAATCGATGTTCCACTGCAAATAAACTCCTCACATCTTCCTAAAACTGTCTTAGAAATCTTGAAATTTCATCACTCCCGTAAAATGAATTCTACGTTTTTAAAAAAAGAGAAAATAATGCTTCTAATTTTTTATAAATCTTAAATAATAACTAGGACGGATATACGAGGATAATACTTGAAAATTTTATCGGTAAAAGACATTAATCTTCTAAAACATTTTGAGTTATTTTTCATGAAATTTGATCAAGCCGATTTTACATAGTTTTGAAAAAACAAAATACTTTTTGGCCTACATATAAAAGTAAAACGTTGCCATATTTTTTACGAAAAATTTTGAGAACTTTTGTCGCTTAAATTCTTAATGTTGTAAAAAACAAAAAATAAAAATATACGAAAAATCGAAAATTCAAAGTGTAATAATTAAAGTTCAAATAACTCCAAAACTTATTTTTTGTTTTTTGTTTGTAAAGACCGCAATCCAAGATTTGAAAGTTTGGTATATATTTTTTGCATAGGACAAATATGGCATGAATTATGGCCCTAGAAGCAAAATCAAACTCTCAAAGTTTGTTCACACGTTTCCAATCGTTTATAATTACTAAGCTCATGTAATCATAAGTTTTAAAAAACGTTAATTTTAAATTAACTTCTCATTAAAATTGCATTATTTAGCTATAAAATAATATAAGTAAGTACACCTTTAATTATTTCTTTAAATACAGAACAAGGCTGTGAATGTTACGAACGATCACTTCTTATTTTTAGAAATAAATAGAAAAGAAACTTGTTGCTATCATAAACTAAATAAACAGGAAAACTTTTTTAACAGAATTTTTACTACGCCCGAAATAGTTTTTTCATTAAAAATTTTTGATTTATAAAAGAACAGATTTACCTTTGACAAAGTGAGTTGTATACAATTTATATAAATAAAAAGGATACTGAGTTGACACTCAAAGGAGCTTTATTTTTCTAAAAAAAATTGCATAGAAAAGCTTTAAATATGACACAAAATATACTCCCTGATTGAATTTTACTACACATACACACATAGTGTATACAGCAAACTAAATGTTAATAAAAATTAAATTTTACTTACTATTATTTTGTCTATTTATACTATGAAGCTCTTTAAATAAATTAATTGTAATTATAAGCAGATTACTATAAATATTAGAAAAAGAGCCCAAGGAGTAAAAAAAACCTTTTTGTATGTTAAGAAATTGTTATTAATAGGAGAATGCAATCAAACAAGTTTTCTTCGAAAAATATAACCAGCTGTTAGAGTTTTTCAAAATATTTTTTGTTTAAATTTATAAATAATATATTTTAAAAATTATAATCTAAATTTGCACCCAAAAAATTATAAAATCACGTCCACCTTAATAAATTTAAACAACATTCAGATCTATTAATACCGTAAACTTATTCTTCTTTTTTTTTTAATAATTATTTTAATTTAAAAATATGCACTTCTAGTTTTTCAAACTATTAAAAAAAGCAATTAAATAGTTTTAAAGGATTAACAAATTACCAAAAATTCTGAACTCAAAGGATATATAAAGACAACAAGTTTCGTATAAGAACAACACGACACTAAAAAAAATATCAATGCTTTGAAAGTTTCATACAGGAGAAAATGAGAATACAAATTGAAAGCTTTTAATTAGATTTTCTCTTGCAGGATTTTTCAAACAGTAAACAAAAATTTCAGAAAAAGCTTTTAAAAAGAGCCACTGAACTTTAATAATTATATAGTTTTTTTTTTTAATAGTTAATGCAATTTAAGATGAACGTTAAAGGTTAATTCAAAGATTTTGTGTAAATAAATAAATTTTACATTGTGCATAATATCATACGCATCCTTTTGGTACAACCAGTAATACGGCATATCCGTTTTTTAATGTACACCAATTTTTAGACCCAATCAAAGAATTTTCTTTACTATCAACCTAGGCTGATTTTTACCAAATTTTATCAAAAACTGGTCCTGATTTTGACGAAAAAATAAAATTTAAAATTTTCAGAATTTTAGTGGAGATTTTTGTAAACAATTTGTTACAAATAATTTGAATATCGCTTTTCTTTCAAAGAAAAACAAAGGAAACACATTTGAAAATGAGTTATAGACAAGCAGGTAAGAATCTAATACGCATTTAAAAATTTAAAAAAGACGCGTTGATCATCCTGGAAACGGATGGTATAGAAAAAAATAAAATTTCTATATATAAGAATAGAAACAAAATATATCCGGGGTAGATGAGCGAAGCAAAGCGGAGGTTGGTGATAACAAAAATTTCTAACCTACTAGACATAAAAAAACTCTTTGTGGCTATTGATGTTCTAACCTAAAATTTAAGAGAGCAATAATAAAAAAATAATTCAATTCGGATAGTTTTTATACTTTAAGAATGAAAAGCTAACCAGGATAGCCTTGATTTGGTCTTTTAGATTTGAAATAATAGCATAAGATTATTTTAACTTCTCTTTAAATTAAAAAACAAACAAAAAATTCCTCAAAAAGTAAAACAGTTTTTTGAAGAAAAGCTTTACATTTCCATAGAGCTACACTGTAAGTAAACAACAGTTTATTTTCATAATATATTGCCTTGTTTACGCGACGTATCAAATATAAATATATATATATATATATTTCATACAGGTAAACAAATAATACCATATGCATTTTTTATTCAAATGCCACATGCCCCCCTAAAAATAATTGTTTTTAACATAAACTTCAATAAATTGTTACTAACATCACGTTTCATGTTTGTACAAAAGCTGTTATCAGTTTGCTATATATATAAATATATATATATATATATATATATATCACATATATGTTTCTTTTTACATGTGATCGTCTGTAGCGTAAAAATTTTATATTTAATTGGAACCACAATTCTTTTTTGTTTCAATCAATCTCAATAAACAACATCCCCACCATATGAAACTTTTGGCTTGCGCGCTGTTACAAACGTTCTTTTAGCTACTGTTATTGTTTCTTTGAAGACCCAATTTACCCATGTCACAAAACTTTTTAATTTAAAAAATATATTTCTTACTGTTAACTTTTTTAAGTATTAAAAGAAAATATAATATGATAAAATTAATATACACTCCAATTTAGCTGGAAGTGAACAAATAACAAACAACACAATAACAATAACAATACTCTACTAGTACTGTACGTATGCTACATATATTTATAGAATGTATGTGTTGCGTACGTGTTTTTTGTTTGTTGGCAAACTCTATATAATTCTTGAGACATAGCTTTTCTGTAAAAGAATTTTTAGTTTTATCAGTCGCAGTTGTTTCTGTGTGTTACAAATAACGTGAATAATTGTTATTTATAAGCTCATCATCTAACAAATTAATAAAGTTCTGGGAACTGTTCAGTTATTTGTTTTGAACACATCTTTAACTTTAAAATTTTGTTTTTGTCACTTATAAAAATTTTATACATAAAAGATGCAATGTGACGAAGATTTCAATACGAAATTTGTGACAATTGTTAAAAAATATAAATGCATTTATGACAAAAGAGTTCCAGATTATAGAAATAAGGATGAACAAGAAAAAGCTTGGGTAGAAATTGCTTTACAAGCTAAAGAAAGCAGTAAGTATATTTATAACTACATGGACATATATATATGTATATATAATTATTTGTCGTTTTTTATTTCATTTTTGACAACATAATATTAATAGCTAAAATCAATAAAAAGCGCCTTAGAACTGCCAAAGCTTAAGCAATTTAGTTATGTGTAGAGTACAAAAATTTGTTTCAAATTGGAATAACATCATGCCTTGATATAGTTTTGTTATTGCTTTTATATAACAAAACTTTAATAACTGATTGTGTTAGTGAATCTGATTCTGATAAATAAAATATTTTGTATACGTATAATACATAAATGATTGAAATTTAATTTAATCACATTATTTATTGTTTTTCAAAAACAAAATTGAAATTAATCAAAAATCTAAATGTCAATTGTATGCTCTCCATACTGGGCTTTATTTAATCTTATGATTAATATAATTGATTATTTAATAATAAAAAATTTTAAGCTCTCAAAATTTTTAAAAAACAGCCAAACAAAAATTTGAAATCTAATAAACTAAAAATTAGCTGTCCACGGATTTTGTAATTCTGCTTTTTATAAAGAGTTAATAAATCTCTGTAATCATAAAAACGGCGATATTTTATTCTTTTTAATTTGAATTTCGCAAAATATATAGTTGCAAATGATATAAAACTATAGACTACTAATTACATATAAATTGGAAAACTCATCATATCTAAATTTCATTTGGACGAAAAAATAAATCTTTTTTGGATAAATTTGGTTGCTAGTAAAACTTCTTTTTTTTGGCTTTTATATGCAATAAAATTTTCTTTCTTGGGATAAAAACACAACGTAACGCGTTTTTATTCTAAAAATGATACATTTCGCTTAGCTAGACGGAAAAAGTTATTGTATCCGTTCGAAAAGAACAAGCAAAAAAACATCACTCCATCAGTATTTACACAAAAGACTTTCCTTATATTACAACAAAAGCAAATAAAAACAAAAAAGACAAGGCAATACCATAAATCAAGGTAATTTTTTAACTAAAATCATCAATTAAAAGCTTAGCTAGATCGTAAATTTGAAATTTTCTTTATTAGTGACGTAGTTAAGGGTGTGAGCAAAGCGATTAATTCCCCCCTTCCTGGTTAATTATATTTTAATGGTAATTAGAGAAAAAATTATGTCTCCATCTCGCAAAAAGCTAACTACGTCACTATTTCTTGTCACTAAAAGTAATTTCTTTTATGCGTACAAATAACCTGACAACCTATTTTTCCAAGAAACACTTTTTTTTCGATAGAAACAATGATAGTGTAATGAATGACAAACATCCAGCTGATTTTCTATTTTAGGCTTTCACCCATTTCTTAGACCTATTCGATCCAATCTGCATGGTTTAATATTATTCACCTACAGGTTTTCGCAACGTTTTTAAAATTTAAATAAATCAAACATGTTAAATAATTAGAAAAAAATTATTTACCTTTTTCAACAGTTTCACATTGTAAAGAACGTTGGCGTAATTTGCGTGCATGTCTTTCACGTTACATAAAACAACAAAGTAGCCCTGATGCTCAACACAAGCCATATTATTTAACAGATCATATGAAATTCCTTTTGCCATTCTTAAAGCCATCACGTTCATCAGGTAGTGGTCATATGAACTTTGAATCTAATGTAAAAAATTCTGATGCAGATGATACAACAAATGAACAAGATTTTCTAGATAATCATAAATATGATTATAATACAAAAATCGATGAAGGAAATTCAATATTAAAAATATATCCTATAACACCAAAGCGTAGCTTAAGTGAAACAGATACAGCATCAATTAATTGTGTTCCAGATGTTCAAATTGATACTGATTATAATAATGATGAATCAGATTTTTTAATTTCAACATTTAATGATAATGGTTCATCTAAATTAAGAAAAAAAATAAAAATTGAAAATACTAATCAACAAATTTCAATACCCACTTGTCCTGATATGGACTTTTTTAAGAGTATACTTCCTGATATTAGAACCCTGACACCACAACAGAAGCGGAAATTTAAAATTGGAATATTGGAACTTATTGATGAGGTAATAGTTAAATATCCCACAGAAAATAGAACAAATACAGGAGCTTCCAATGAATTGAATAATGCTTGGAAAAAATAATATTTAAAAGAATTAAAAACTACATTCTTGATTGTGATAATAATAAAAATGATGTTAAATAATGTAAATAAATATTAATACTTTTATGGGAATTTTTTTAATGTAAAAAAGTACCTTTCAGTGTCCGAAATTCAAAATAAAATTCCTTGACGCTTGAATAATTAAAATAATTTGATATTAAATAAATTGGAATTTTCAGGAAATATATCAAAACTATTGGATTGAGGTAAATACAATAAAATCATTTATAAGTATAAAAATATATACTCTGGCAAAAAACATATTCAAAATTTCACCAATTTTTTGAAAAATTGAGAATTACTTTTAATTTTTCTAAAGCAAAAATTCAAATTTTAAGTATATATGAACAACGAATTTGTTATTCTTATTTTGTTTAAATTGTTAGCAACATAAATTTTATTCATGTAGAATTTAAAAACTTTAACGATAAAATTAATTACTTTAATAAATAATTATTATAAACAATACCATCATAATTGAAAGCGTATTTCTTAAGCAGTTTTGCTTTTATTAAATTTCTTTGTAGGATCTTTAGCCATATCAAGTAATGTTTGTGCTGGCTTAAATGGTGCACCATATAAATCAGCATATGATAGCATTTTATTAACTAATTTTGAGGCTGTATATTGATCAACCCATCGGAATGGACCACCAGTAAATGGTGGAAAACCTAATCCAAATACTGCACCAATATCACCTTCGATTGGACTATCTAATATTTTTTCTTCTAAGCATAAAACAGCTTCATTAACAAATCTTGAAACCATTCTTAATTGCATATCTTCAACTGAATTTGCACCCTTTGATACCAAAGAGTATTTCTGTTTTAAAATTTCTAATGCTGCTTCATTGACTGGCCTGTCTTTGCTTTTACCTTCATAAACAAATATTCCTTTACCAGATTTGCGTCCCATAAAACCAGCTTTAACAAAATCTTCCATAACACCCAAATCTCCGCCACTTAAGCGCTCCCCAAATGCCTATAATGAATATTTTATTATTATCATAAGTTTTTTAACAATATTTCTCTGTGTTACTAACTTTACTTAAATCAACAATAATATGTGATCCAACATCTATTCCAACTTCATCGGCTAATGTTACTGCACCAACCGGAAAACCAAAAGATTTTGTAATTTTATCTAATTCCTTGGGATTTACACCTTCTTGTAAGAGTCTTGAAATACATTCAGAAATGAAATTATTTTATAAAAACATTAATATACTTGAGATTACCTAATTGCTTCTGATAACATTGTTGAGAGAATCCTAGTTGTATAAAATCCAGGTCCATCACCAACTGTAATAACTACTTTACCCTGTTTAAGACCCACTTTAACAGCTGCTGCAATTGTATCTTTCGATGTACCCGGATGTGTTATAATTTCAAGAAGTTGCATTTTATCAACTGGTGAAAAATAATGCATTCCAACTACTTTAGATGGCCTTGAACTTCCTGCTGCTATATGTGTAATGGGTATAGCACTGGTATTCGTTGCCAAAATACAATGTTCTGATGTAACTGCTTCAATTTCTTTAATAACTTTATGCTTTATATTGACATCTTCAAAAACTGCTTCAATCACCATGTCAGCTTTTTGAAAACCTTCATAGCTAAGTGTTGGCTTAAGATTAGATAAAATTTCATCACGTTCCAATGGTGTCATTCTCTTTCGTTTGATTTTATTTTGAAGGTTGTTCTGTATTTGCCCATAACCTCTGGTTAATCCCTCAGTACTGTTATCTTTCATAAGAACTTTATAACCCTTAGCTATACTAACTTGACAGATACCAGCTCCCATTAAACCAGCACCAATTACACCAATTGTTTTTGTTTCAATTTTTGGTGGACCAAAACGACTTTTTTTACATTCAGTTTGGCCCCTGAATAGCCCAATAAGTCCTTTAGATTGTGGTGTCATTGCAAGTTCTGCAAATCCTTTCATTTCAGCATCGTATCCTGCATCTACGCCCTTGTCTAAGCCTGTTCTCACTACTTCCAGGATCTATTAAACGAAAAACAACTAAATTAAAGCATATTTCTAAAACAGTAATTACTTATTTTACCTTAAGCGGTGCGGGATAAAGTCCTCCACTTGCTTTCATAACCTGTCCTTTAGCCGTATCGAAAATTTTATCTTTTACAAAACCAAAGCCCAGTGCGAAATTCATAACTTTGTCCTTTAGGCTTTTCTTATTTCTATTCACCTAAATTTCAAAATGAATAACAAAAAATTTTAAAAACTGCAGAAATTAATTTCTTACAACAAGATTGCCATTCCCTAAATCATTTGCTATCTTTACAGATATTGATTCCAAGTAATCAATTGTATTCGATTCAGAATCATTTAATCCAGGACCAAGTTGGTCTACTAAAAGATCTATCAAGCCAAGTCTTTTAGCTTGCTGTGCTTTGATTGATTTACCCGTTAAAACTAAATCTAATGCGGATGGTAAAGGAATAAGTCGTGGTAATCTTTGTGTACCTCCACCACCAGGTAAAATTCCAAGTAAAACTTCCGGCAAACCAAGGAGTGTACTTTTTGATGTAGTTGCAATCCTATAATGGCATGCTAATGCAAGTTCTAATCCCCCACCAAAGGTGGTACCGTTGATTGCTGCTACAATTGGTTTTTTGCTATTTTCTATTCGATTAAAACTTGTCTGAGCCATTTGGGCAATTGCAAAAGCTTCTTCCACTGTTTTGCATTTCTCTATCATATCAATATTCGCACCAGCTATAAAACATCCAGGCTTGGCAGAAATGATGACCGCTCCAACCAATGAACTATTTGATTCTAATTCATTTAAAATAGCTTGAAAATCTTTAACAACATCTTGATCTAAGGAATTGACTTTTGCATTTGGATAATCAAAAGATACAACCATAATATTATCAACAACTTTGGTTGACGTACATTTTAATGATGGAACCGTAGATGCATATCGTGCTGTTTTTAAAAATCCACCTATAAAAAATTTAATTTTTTTAATAACCTAAAATTATTAATATATACAACTAAAAATTAAAAATCATAGACTTATATTTTAAATGATTTTGATTTATAAATTATTTACATATTTCATTTAAATGGTTTACAAATTTGTTTCAGAAATTACTTAATAATAGCATTAAGGTACAAAGTCCAAAATCCAATTAATTGACATAATATGTTCTAACTTATATATATATATAACACTATATAGTAATTTTGAATAAATTAGTACCTGTACGCAATGAATTATGGAGGTGATAGCTAGAAAATTTTCTCCATGACGATAATAATCTTTGTGCTGACATTTTGTTATAATTCGTTTAAATTAAAAAATTGACTGGAAAAAATCTTTATGAATTAAAATCTTCAAAATTATATTTAGTATACTTTAATTTATTTAGAATTACTGCAATATAGTTAAATATATAAACCAAATGCAATAAAAATTTTACAACTGCCACAAACTCTCAAAAGTAGCTCCCGTCAACTTGATAATGGAAAGTGTGGTGCTACCAAGCTTTGCTTTTTCGGAATTGATCTTCGAAATAAGGATACTTCAAAGATAATTCAGCAAGAAAATTAAAATAATATAACTATTTTTGTTGAAAAAAGATTTTCATTTCTTAAAGGATTCTCAAACATTTAATAATAATTTCATGTAAAATAATTATACTATTAAAAATGTTATGATGAAAAAATGGCTTTATATTTAACTTTGGGAGTAATTATATTTCAAAAAGATATGTTCTTAAAAGATAGGGGTGTTCATAAATTCAAATAGAACTTGAATTTCAATTTCTAGGGCTACCGGGTTTGTTATGTACGGGGAATACTGAGGAAAAAATGTCCCAGACCAATATTAAAACTAAATAAAATCTTAAATATTTGAAACAATCAATTAAATTAATTATTTTTCAAAATTATATAGCAACAAGTTTTTAGAAAGAAAATCGAAAATTTAGTATTTTTATCGGGTGATATCTCTCTTACAGTGCGTTTTCACTGAACCTAGTACCTAGTGCTTAATAAATGTTTCATCTGTCAAGAATTGTTTGTTGTTTGTTGCTGCGTTTGTGTTAATTGTGTTGATTTTTGTAATTTTTGTGTTAAATAAACAATTAAATAATTCAAAATCGTATCAAATTAAAAAATTCTTACCTTTTACTCAATAATTATTTTTGACATAACCTAAATTCCACAATTATTCACTGTCAAACTGTTGCCGAAAGAGGAAGTTCGAAAAAATTACTCAAAATTTCTTCCCCGTACTGCCATGAGCTTGTCTAGTACTTCAGCAATGAACTAGAAAAAAGAACTAGATTTAGATTACAGTAAAAGCTCCTTATTCGCGCTTCTTTCATTCGTGTTTTCACTATTCACGGATTAAAAAAATGCATCCCAATTCCTATATTCGTGGCTAAAAATTTGCCTAAAGTATGTTGTTAAATGATATCGCTGAGGACCTTGACATAAGCCGCCTTCGCCGCGAGCGATTTTTTTGAGGATGTAAGCAACCTCATTACTCAATGAATTAAGTAAAAAAACCCCACAGAAAAAAAAAAGTTTAGCAAAAGAATCGACTCTAGTGCGTTTCGCTATATAATCATATCGTCTTTGGCTGCTTTGTAGTCTTCACATTTTACGTTCTCGTAAAATTCCATTTCGTTCCATATAAAATATATGGAGATGGCAGGTTCGCGAAACAAATTCAAAGAATTCAAAAGACTTAACCCATAGGAATATTTTTAAATGTTGCTGTTAAGCAGTTTTTGCGTTTCACGGTTCATACTTAACCCATAGACTTAGCTTCGTACACCAATTTTCACGACTTAAGAGTGTGTTTTTTTAATCAACCCAATTTGGATTAGTTTAACCCAAGGGAGTGTTCATTTGGCGAGAGAGATACAGCTATATTTGAAGGAACCTCATTTTGGTTTTTTGGCTGGGGAGACACCAGGTAAGGAGAAAATTCGCAATTTTCGAAGATACTTTTCAGGCAGAAAGCATGGTCGACTCACGGGTGGATTTATCAATACACAGAGAGCAAGTTTTGTTTTGACATTCATAAATCAGCTGAGCGAAAGCCAATAAGTTTTTTTATTTAATACATTTTATATATTAAACTTTTGAATTATGAATTATGAATTATGGTTTTGTAATAAATTACAAATTTTCCTTTATAAATTCTATACACTTTTGACACTAGCCACAACTTTAAAATTACAAACAACTAATACATGTGAAAACCTACCTGTACTATATTGAGGTTGTCTCACGAGGTACGGTCAAATTTTGAGAGTTTTGAGGCTATCTCATGAGGTATACCGTAAAATATAACTGATAAGAGTTCAGAAACCACAAAAATATGTCAATTGTAAATTATTAGATCAAAAGTTATTTAACAATTTAGTAATATATTTATTAGCTTTTATTATGAAAAAAGTTAATATACAATATAAAGTAATGAAATATTGCCATACAGCTAAAGGTTCAAACACAATGAACACGGCGCGCAAGCGGCGCGCAAACGCGGTTTTTTGTGAAGTTGTGCACAAAACCAGAGCGCGACTACCTAACACAATGCACGCGGCGCGGTTGACATATATTACCGACTTTTATAGGAAAAGAAGAGATGACTCTGCTATCTAGCTGGTATATTTTATCAAAAGCGAACAGATGGCCTTAAGATCGCTTTTCAATAAACATCCAATTAGTCCACTTAAAACACTTTATTACACTCTTTAATGAAAAAAGCATCGAAAATATTTTCTTAAACACAACATGAAAAGTAAACAACAAATATGTCGGCATAAAAGTAATTATCTTTCAACGATGAGCGATCCTGTTAGAAAATTTTCGAAGCTACACAAGCAGAGCCATCTATTTAAATTTTGCTCAAAAAAAACGCGTGTCAAAGTAGAAATTAAGGCCCAAACACAATGCACGCGGCACGCGGCAGCGGCGCGCAAACGGCAAAGTAGAATCCATACAAACAAATGGGAGCTGACACAATGCGCGCCGCGCTGGAAGAAAACCGCGTTAAAAGTAGACCTAATTTCTACTTTGACACGCGGTTTCCTTGAGAAAAATTTAACTAGATGGCTCTGCTTGTGTAGCTTTGAAAATTTTCTAGCAGGATCGCTCATCGTTGAAAGATAATTACTTTTATGCCGACATATTTGTTGTTTACTTTTCATGTTGTGTTTAAGAAAATATTTTCGATGCTTTTTTCATTCAAGAGTGTAATAAAGTGTTTTAAGTGGACTAATTGAATGTTTATTGAAAAGCATTCTTAAGGCCATCTGTTTGCTTCTGATAAAATACACTAGCTAGATAGCGGAGTCATCTATTTTTTTGCTATTAAAGTTGGTAATATATGTCAACCGCGCCGCTTGCATTGTGTTAAGTAACCGCGTTCAGGTTTTGTGCACAACTTCACAAAAAACCGCGTTTGCGCGCCGCTTGCGCGCCGCGTTCATTGTGTTTGGGCCTTTAGGTCTACTTTTAAAGCGGTTTTCTTCCAGCGCGGCGCGCATTGTGTCAGCTCCCATACTTTGCTGTTTGCGCGCCGCTGCCGCGTGCCGCGTGCATTGTGTTTGGGCCTTAATAAAACTGCAGTTAATTCTAACTTGAAATTTGACATTTTTCTTCAGTTTGAACTCTTATCTCTCTCACAAAATGAACACTCCCTTGGGTTAACTAACCCAAATTGGGTTGATTTACAAAAACACACTCTAAATTTGACTTAACTGTCAGCAAAGCAGAATTAGTGTCAATTTTACTAAATTTTATTTCAAATACCTTCAAAAAGAATTACTTTACTTTAATAAAAAATGCATTATTTCGCAATAAACAAATGATGTATCAGTGAGTTGAAAACTTAGTATTCTGTTGAATTGTTGAAAAACATTAACAACATCATTAAAATTATAAAAATTTTCACACAAGTTTGGTCGTTTGGAGACGCTAACAAACTTACTCTATTTTTTGGGTTAATTATAAAATGGATTTTGATTATGAACTCCTTGACAAACTTAATGAAATTGAAATGGACGAAAGCTTGGGAAATAATAAAGTGACAAATTCAAAAAGAAATTCAAGTTTTATAGTTTATTTTAAATCAAAAATATTCACTACAATTATTATTGCATTGCATTTGATTCCAGGCAAGCATTGAGACTTAATTTCGTAACGTTCTAGGAAATGTTTGCAGGGTAACATCTTTTTATTATAATAAAAAATGCATCTAGTTAAATTTATATTAGAATCATCATTTATAATTATAGAATAATTAATATAATAATATTTTAATAATAGAATAATTATGTTATTAATAATACTTTTAGGAGGAAAAAAGAAGAAAATTGAATTCAGAGATCACGTAGATGATGGAAATGAAAAAAAACAAATAACCAAAACGAAGATTGGACAAACTCAGTCGGAAGGTTCTGTGGAACCTTGAACAAAGAGAAAAAACAAAATTAGAGAAGGAAGAAGAATTAAAAAAAGTTGTAAGTAAAAAATAATAATTTATTTATCTTTTTCTTTTAATGATATATGTTTTATTTTTAAAATAAAAATAATCAGGGAGTAAATAATGCAGCTCATGATATTGTAAGTAAAAAACAATAATTTATTTGTCTTTTTCTTTTAATAATATATTTTATTTAATTTAAATTTCAGATAGAGATTAAAGGAAAACTCTCTTGTGGTTTGTGCAACAAAAGCTTTTTTTAAAAAAAAAAACAATGGATAATTCACCAAGGAAAAATTTTAGGTGCAATTTATGCATAAAAAATATTCGTTTATATGTAATCTTTTCAAACATGCGTACAAAATATTACAAAATGATATAATTTCAAAAAGTTTTTAGTGTATTGAAATTTTTGTATTAAAGCAGTAACAAGATACGAACAAAGAAAGTGACGATGATAATAAAATTCACGAAAAAATAATAAATAACTTTTAAGTTATCGATTTGTAGAAAATTTGACTTTTCCATCCGAACTCCATTAGCTGACTACCAATGTTAAAACAAATATTTTAAGAACTAACATTCTCTTAACATTTTTCAATAAATGAAAATCAATTTAATTTATTATAATTGATTATGAATATGTCAAAATTTTACTTTTGTATTGTCTTCTTACTTTTCACGCAATTAGAATCTACAAACAGAAAGATAAGGTTTGTGTTAAATATCTTTGGCTCAATCAATCTCAACTTAATAAAACTTCTTTGTTTACCCTTTCCTTTTGAATATAATTTAAATTCTAGTTATAACTATAACAAGTTATGAGGTTGTATAGCAATTTAATACAATTGATTTTACTTTTGTAAGCAGTAGTGATATTTTATTCTTGTATTATACAATTTTTGATTAACCTTTAACAGATTTCTTTAAAAAATAAACTAAATTCTGAAAATGCATAGAATTCTGAAACAAGATGATTTTTTTTACAACTACACTTAATAATTAAAAAATGGAACGATAAAAAACTTTAACGTACAAAACCTATCGTGTGAAACTTTTGAAACAGAATTACATAATATACATAAAAACAGTGTTTAACAGTAAACAAAAAAAGCTTTTATTTCAATATTTAAAAACAAGATGAATTTCACAATTCAAAAATAACACTATCTACATATTCCTACTTAAATAATATATTTGTGCTTTAAATACTATTAATATTATGACTACACTGAATCTATCATAATCTTTTTGGTTTTTTCACACAAAAACTCATGAATTTTTGGCCAAATTTCATTTGTTGTTTTCCCAGAAAATTCATAAACTAAATTATATTTTTTATAAAATTCAATAACAGGCTTTGTACATGTTTCATAGATTTTTAAGCGTTTTTTAACTGTTTCTGGTTGGTCATCTGGACGTTGAACTAATTTTTCACCAGTTACATCATCTGTAAAAGGAATTTTTGGCGCATTAAAATTAACATTATAAACACGTCCACTTGGTAAATGAATCCAGCGTCCACGGACCCTTTCTAAAATAACATCATCTGGAACTTTCAAATTAATAACAACATCAATTGATTCAATTGATTGCAATTTTTTAGCTTGTTCTAATGTACGTGGGAAACCATCTAATAGATATGAACAATTATTAATTTCAAAAATTCTTGCAATTACACATTTAATTATTAAATCATCTGGAACTAAATGACCTTGTTCCATATAACTTTGAACTTTGGTACCTAATGACGTCCTATTTTGTATATTTGTTCTAAGAATATCACCAATTGGTATAGGCACAAAACCAAAATTTTTAACAATACGATCAGATATTGTACCTTTACCAGAACCTGGTGCACCAAGAATTATAGCCCGAATAATTTTTAGCGACATTATAAAATTTTCTTTCAATTAATTTTTCCACGAAATTCGTCATCAACTTAGCAGCGGCGCTGTTGTTCATTTACTAAATGTTTTTATATCCCTGAATTTAATTTAAAGTTAATATATAAATCTGAAATAAACTTATTTGATTAATTATATGAATCTATTGAATAAATTATTGTCTATTTCAAATGGAAAACGCATTTATGAGAAAGAATAAAACATGGCGTATGATATTATTATGCCTCAAATTAAGGAGGGAAATTAGATATTATACTCACTCTCAATTTTACAATTAAAAAATTTCACATTACATTTAAATCACTAAAACTTTACCTAAACTTATAATTCAATAAATTATATAATATAATATATATAAATTTCATAACCCTTGTTTTGATAAAAAGTATTGCCATATTCAAAATGGTAAGCCTGCTCACCATAAATATTATTACATTTAATATTTTATCTTAAAATTGATTTTATAATATTTTTGACTAAAAATATCAAAAAATAGTTTAGTTTCTAACATAAAGTAAAATAGAAAATGTGTCATTCCAATAATTTGATATTTACGTTTTCCTTTTATTTGAAAATCATGAAAATTATATGTCGCTCTTTGAAATTTCCTCTGGCACTTAATGAATATAGTGACATTTATTCTTTGAAATGTATTTTATCTTCAGCATTTTAGTTGATGGGGCGTAATGGTTATATCGCCATTGTTGAAATTTGCCCGAAATAACTAAAATTACAAAAAGTACACTATTCCAGAGCAATATATGGATATAAAAATTGATTATCATATAAACTATTTAAAAGTAGGTAAGTATTTTTAAAAAATTATCAGATTAAAGTTCATTTTTAATATTTATCGACCACGCTAGAATTGTTTCTAATAAATTTCAGAAGTATTTTCGTGTATTTTTTCAGATTAATTTTACCGTGTTCATTATTTAAAAAGGTAATGATGAATCCTGAATTAATAGCTAAATCGCTAAACTTCCATGGTCAGCCATTACAAAAAATTTGGGAAGGCGAACGTGGAATTAGTGAATTGAATAAATTGGGTCTAACAAATCCAGATTATACTATATATGGAACTAGGCAAAAAACATTAACATTTCAAGATCGTGCTAAAAGACTTAAATTACATCAGTTTATATCTAAAAAAGCTCCAATATTATTTGATAGTAATTTAAGCCAAGATTTACCAACGTTAAAAGAGAAAGAAGACGAAACAAATGGTATTTTAAATATTAAACTTATGTTTTTTTATTTTATATTTCATTTGAAGGAATTTCAATAATAATGCCACCATACGAAAGCCTTCTACCTAAAAGTGCAGAAAGAAATAAGGATATAACTCATATTTTAGGGGTAAGTAGATTTTTTAATTAATTTAACACTTATACACAAAAGAAATTTCTTTAGGTTATTCAACCAGGGGATATTATGTATGGAATGGTTACATCACGAAGTGCAAGCGGCTTAACAATAAAAGCTTTATGTACCGGAGAACCTACAATAAGATATTTGGCCGACTTAAATTTAAAGGTAAATTATTGTTATCCAAAATCAGATGATGAAATTTAGATGAAGATTTTTCGTTTAATAATTTCATAACTTCGTAGTGAATGTAATTAGCATTGAGTAAAAAAAGTAGTTTATTAAATTTTTTATGAAGCCGTCAAAATATTTAAGAAATGAAAACTGCAGGTTTTGCAGATCGGAGAATTCACTCTTTTGTAAATCAAGTATTTTTAATACAATAATAGGAACAATTTTTAAAGTTTTTTTTTTATTGAATATTAAATAAGTTTAACAATTCCGTAGAAAAACTTGTTTGGGTTTTGTAGGTATAAGATTTTTGCTCTCGGCATTTTGTTGTCGACATTGTTAAGACGAGATAAAGACAAATCGTTTACGGTTTAAATTCTGTAGTAGATCTCTTGTCCAAGAGGGTAAGCCTTTTGTTTTTTTTACCAAAGTCTACCGGGGGGGAGCTTTATGTGAGCTTAAGATATATAATATTATGGCAACTACAATTTGATTACTTAGAATAAGTAATTTAATTAAACTTGTATATTTAGATTGTTACCAGGAATTTTTTAAGTATCATAAAAATTATGATAAAAGCATATTTTGAATATATACAAGCCTAAAGAAATTTATTTATATTTTTAATCTAAAAGAGAGTTTAAAGTTAGAGATAATAAATTAAGTTAATTTTTACGGTATTTTCTAAATAATTCATGTGGAAATATTGAACCAACAAAGGGTAACACTGAAGAAAATATTTATAATCATGTGGTCATAGCAACAAAGGGTAACAATAAGGAACATTTTTGATATTTAAAAATTTCTACTCGCTTAAAGTAAATTATTGAAGTATCACTAAAGGTTAATAGATTATTTTGTGTCTAGTTTTTTTAAGTTTTTAAATACATGTGCTAATGGGGAGAAAAATTAAAATCCACATTAAATTACTGGCGTAAATATCAATACTTTGGATAGCAAGAGGAGGCTTCTCATTTTTTAATTTTTTTCATAAAAATCTTGCTACAATTTTCTAATAAAATTCAACTGTTTTTTTGTTTAAATATAAACCTCAGTTACAAAAAAGTTTAAACTTATATAAAATAATGAAAAATCTAAAATGAGCATTAATATTAAACCAAAAAATAAATTAAAACATCTATTTAATTAATTTTCAGGCATTCATTTTAACTCAGAATTTAATACCAGCACATGATAAAAAAGGTAATCCAAAACCTTATACAATAAACGCATACGTCTGCTGTGAAGTATTAGATATAGTGGTTGATGTAGAACGCATTAATCTTGGTATGAAAGGAACAATTGCTAGTAATTGGAAAGCAACTCTTGGTCCCATAAGTGCTGAACAATTGCCTGAATATTATAAGTAAGTATTGTAAAACTAAAAAAATTAATATTATTCTGAATGGGTTGTTTTTAAGCAATCAAAGTATTTTTTTTTGTTTTGTAAATAATGATATTAAATTTGAGGTTCTTTTCATATTTTGTGATAGCTCAATCGGATAAAAATTTGTTTGCAGTTTTACTCTTTCCATCAAACTGAATAAAAACTTATTCCGGATCGCATTGATTTATTATAAAGAAACAATTAAAGAAAAGAATCGTGTTATTTCAAGTGCCGAGTTTAAATATACACACAGGACAAATCCAGGATATAATCTTAAGATCCCAAAATCAAACAGCAATCTAAGATTTTCGGTAATTCAATAGGGGAAAAATTTAACAAAAATTACTAGCGCATGAAGCACTTCAAAGCAAGTAATTACCTGTTTTTTCTCGCTATTAAATTTCATGAGGGTACATCACAAATTTTATACAAGAAATGGTTCAAAAAATGCTGAATTATATTTCATGGCACTCTCACAATGAATCATCCTCCTTACAGCCCTGATTAGCTATACAACAATTTCCAATGATTAAAGCTACAATTGAAAGCATTTTTTTCGACATATCACAATAGAAAAAGAAAAAAGTGTTACAAAAATAATTTCAAGCGTATGTGAAATTAATTTTGTCGTCAAAGATAATAAAGGAATTAAAGGCCTAAGAAATGTGTTTTTCTAGCATTTTAAACAGTTTTAAATTAAACTAAAAATGTTTCTAATAAAACAAAAATAAAAAATTGAATAAAGTAAAAGAATTAAGAAAACCTAAATTTTAAGACAAATTTAACAAATTTATAATTATATGTTTTAAGCTATTTTTCCAAAATGGTGAAATAAAAAATATTTAAACAAAACTGATAATTAAATATTTTGCTTTATTTTTTAAGAAATAATAAATTTCTTTTACTTCATTTTAGATTAACAATTTCCAAACCGGATGTTTCATATGAAAAATTATTAGAATCATCAAAAAGTTTCCAAAATCCAAATTCAGCTGAAATATTTTTTGAATACTTTGATCTAAATAAAACTGAACCGTTAAGTATTATGAATAGTCTACTGAATCGTTTTCCGAAACAAGAATATGCCTCAGAGCTACGTCAATTACAAGCAAGTAAATGGGCATTCAGGTAAATATCTACATTGGTCCACATTATATTTTTTTAAATATTATTTTACTATTCATTTTTGTTAATATACTTAAAAGGTTGAACTAGTGCAGTTTATAAAATTCATATAATTGCAACGATTATTTTGTATTTGGTGCTTAGAAAAATCTTTAAAATTATTTTTTTTTGATTTTAATACATATAAAATTTTTTATTAAGTTTTCATTGCAATCTGATTAGAAATATTTAAATCCCTATCAATCTGAGTGCTTAATAATATGAAATTAATTTAACAATGAAATTTCAGCGAAAATCGTTATAAACAATGACTGCTGTATTAAAAAATAATTTAAGGCTTAGTCATATTAATGACCTTAAAATATTGCGTTTACTTAAAATATTTTAAAGAATTTTGTTTTGAATTAAATTTAATAAGCTAGGAGCGACAACACTAGAAATATTTCAAGGGATTTTAGTGCAATGTCTTAACACAGTGGAAGCAAAACGACAATGGGTATATGGCATATGGTTTCGGCTTTTACATATGAAAAACTGGATGACTCTTTATGTAGCTACTTTTGTTAAGTAAAAAAAGAGAAGATGGTAATGTAATCAGGCATTTATAAAAAAAAACTATATATTTCATTTTTGTTGTTGGCTAATTTGTTTTTAAATAGTTAACACAAAAATGGGGAAGAATATCAGCATTTATGTAGTTAAATAGTTACTTTAATAATAAATTACGTTTTATTTTCATGTTGTCTGGGTCCACGAATAAGCATATAACACATTTTACTAGTTAAACAGAATATGTTTTCAAATTTAAAAGTTTTTAAGTATTTAACACGTTGAGGACGTCGTGTATCACATCGGCTATACTTTAGTTAAATGGAAAAACTTTATGTAACTTTTAATTTTCCACTTAACAACATTTTGTTCGCCAGATAAAGACAATACAACTTTCACTGCAGCCAGATGAAGCAAAATAGAAAAAACTGCGCTGTTCTCAACGTCTTGATTTATAGAGAAAAAATAAATTTTACTAGTAGTTTTTATTTAACTAACTAATAACTAGAAAATTTAATTAGAGACAGTTTACAAAGCGAAATGCTAATACCGTTTTCTTTTACGCATAAAATTTAGCATTATAAACACGAAGTTTTTAATAGTTTAATCAGATACATTTTTTATATTAATATTTGGAGTTTTTTTAGCTTAGACGTATTTATCCTTTGACATAAAAGCTTATTTTATACAACAGAAGAAAGTAAAATGAAAATTAAATAAAATTTCTTCTTGCAAAACATAAAGAACATTCAAGTTTAAAGTTAAGAATAGGAGCAACCTTATTTATTAGCTCAATCAAAATAATAAGGAAAACAAAATATATACAGCACTAGTCCACTCTGCTTGTATGTAAATCATAAATGAAAACTGCAGAAAACTAGGAATTTATAATGCCGGAAGTTATAAGAAACTTTAACCTTAATTAGTGGCAAAAAAATATTTTACTGTAAAACAAAAAAAACATTAAATGACACTCATGCATTCGATTTACCCTTTCCGCTGATTAAAATCAACTGTGAAGTCATTTAATTACAATTCAATTTATTTATACGTTTTAACTTGGAATTATTTAGTATTTTTCGATTGCTGATTTGTTAGTACGCAAAAGTCGAATAAAAACGTGATTTTTATAAAGCTTTACAAAGTGGACATGAATTAAGTTTTTGCTACGGTGTAAATAGTGTGAATGTGAACACATTACTTCGACTCTGAAGTGAGTTATAAAATTTTAATAGTCTTCAAAATAAGTCTTTAAAATTAATGCACTCTGCCTTCGGGCTTTTTCTACATTTCATAAAAATTTATGCGTGAAAGTATATTTTTATAGTCTGCTAGTCAGAGATAGAATCTCTAAATTAGAAGCTCATTGCAACAAATTCAATTCAAGTCAAGGAAGTATATATTCAATAGTAAAATGTATCCCAAATCATTAAATCGTGCATTTTTTTTTCAATTAACGGAACTTGTTGAAAAATCTAGCATATGGCTATAATTATTAATAGAAACAAACTAAATGTAGTCCAAAATTCAAGTGAAATTTTTATTTTATTGTTTTTTTTTTGTTTTTGTTATAGATCTGTTGCTGATGGTATAGAACATTTTAAAGTTGGAAGGCATTCAGAAGCATTTCAATGTCTTAATAAAGCATTGAATATTGACCCACGAAACGTTGAAGGCTTAGTTGCTAGAGGAGCACTTTACGCTAATAGTGGATCATTCAAAAAGGCTGTAGATGACTTTGAAACTGCTCTAAAATTAAATCCATTTCATGCAAATGCTAGAAAATATATGGGTGAAACATTGGTTGCACTTGGACGTAGCTATGAAGAAGAAAATAGAATTGACGAAGCTAAAAAAGCATATAAAGATTGTTTAACTATAATTCCACAACATGAAGAAGCCAAAAGTTCATTAGAATTTTTAAATGGCAAAATTGGAAACTCAAAAAGTTTAATTGACACAAATGAATTTTATTTTCCAGGTTGTTTATATAAATTGAAAATTTTCTAAATTTTCTAAATTATTTATTTATAAAATTAGGTGATGATATTGGTATAGACCCTTTTTCAAAACCAAAAAAAAGTGAAGAACGTAAAGAAAAACATTCTAAGAAAAAGAAAGTTAAATTGCAAAAACGTAAAACTTCATCGCGTACATCAAGTTCAGAATCAAGATCAAGCAGATCTAGTGCTTCTGAATCAAGTTCAAGTGAAAGCTCTAGTTCCTCATCGTCAGGTTTGTTAAAAAATTTTTTAGACAAAAATTAAATCAAATATATATATATATAAATTTAAATATTTCATAATTTTATTATTTTTAAAAATTATCAACATGTTAACTATTTTATTTGTTAGAAATATTTTCTTAATTTCTGTAAACAACTTTTAGGTAACAACTGGAGATTGATTGTAAAAATAAAATTTACAATTTACAAAAATAATAATGTTATATAAAAATATATAAAATAAATGACGATGTTATTGCCAAAAAATATAATACAATCATATGAAAAATAAGAAATGATGGATATTAAATTAAAACAATTTACTTAAGGAGTGGAATCACACCTTAAAGATGCAAAATATGATAGAGTTAGTTCAAATTTATATTTTAATATTTATTTCATCAAATCCGTAAGAAATAAGAAAATATAAATGTTCTAATATCAAGTTATATCAAATTTAGAAGAAAAATTCAATTGAATTTGGCCATGATTAGTAGATTTTTAAATAAAATTATTTGTCATTTTGATTTAATTGTAGGAACGGATACATCATCATCATCAAAACCAAAAAAGAAGTCTAAATCAGAAAAATCTAAACAAAAATCATTGTCACCTTTAAGCAAACGTATGGCTTTGCTTGATGAACAAAATTCAACATCGAATGTTAAGAGATATCAATTTAATCAACCATTCCATTTGGCTAATGCAATTTCATCTAAAATCGATGATTATGATGAAAAAGTATGTTTTAGTATAAACATTTTGTTAAAAAACATTTTTTTTATGTAGTTTAAAACTATTCTGGAAATTATTTTAATTGAAGTAATTGTGCACAAATTTTAGTAAGAGTAAATATTTTCCTTCTTTGATTGAAGAGAATTATGATATGTTAATCAAAATTCTTAATTTTTTAAAGTGATCAAAAGTCATATCAAAATATGTTTCATAATAAAAACGCTAGAAACAGCGTTTTTTGCTATTTTATTTTTATAAGAAGTTTATATACGTTTTTCTGTTGATCTTTTATTAGAGAAAATTTTGAATTTAATCAATTGTTCATCTCTTGTTGCCTTAAAAGGGTGCTAGATCGATTATATTATTTATATATAAAAATTTTAGAACTTTTTTTTTATAGCAGACAAATTATATGATAAGGAATTAATTTTTTTTTTAGTAGCAAAACCAAAACCTCATTTTTTTGTTTTAGAAATGAATTTCTAATACATGTTAATAATAATTTTTCCAGCATCTATTACCCCTATTACCTAGAAGCATTTATGTTTTTTGATTATTTCTAACCTAAAACCAGATATGATTTTTTCTTAAATCAAATCTGAGAGATAACATTTGTTTAAATTAATAAACTTTAAACAATTAGGTTCGTAGTTTTTTGGATGTAACACGTGATGAAGAGGACTATGAGTATCGTGTTAGAAAACTTGTAGAAGAAGCTTCTAAATATCGTAAGGAAAAAAAATTGGATGAGAAAATGAGAAGAAAAGATAAAAAGAAGCTAAAGAAGCTTAAAAAAGAGGCAAAAAAAGAAAAACGTAAAAAGGAGAGATCCAAAGAAAAACTTGATTTAGATAATTTGGACAAAGAAGAGCTCAAAGAGGCTTTAAAGTAAATTTTTATATAATTTTTTATTTTAAAAATTGAATTTGATATAATTTTAATTTTTAGAATTATCAAATCTTTACCAATTTTGGATATTGAATCCAAACTATCAGCTGATCTAGCTAAATATGAGAAAACAATTGAAAATATTCAGCGGTAAGTAATATAGTTTTCCTATTAAAATTTGAGATATTAATTAATACAATTAAAACAAAAATTATTATAATTATTGTTTTTTTTTTTTCAAATTTAATTTCGTAGACGGGCACGTGAGGTCCCATCAACTTCAAAGCTTGGATTAAAACAATTTAAAAAAGTGAATTCATCGGATACAGAAAATGATAATGCTATTAAAAATGAACTTAACAATCAACAAACATTACTCAATAATCCATATGAAAATTATGAAAAAACAGTACCCGAATTACCGGAAACAATTAAATTACAACGGCCAATAACACCACCAATTGAGCCGACATCAACAACACGAGAAAAACCGCATACACCAGAAATAATTAAAACTTTACCACCAAAACCCCCAATTGTGCTAGATAAATTTGGATGTTTCCGTTTAGCTTCGTATGATAATGAAAAATTAGCAGCTATTAAAAAACGATCATTAACACCGCGTCGATCACGCTATAGTCGTAGTCGCTCAAGATCACGTTCACGTTATCGTAATCGTAAAATATCACGTTCAAGAAGTATATCTAGGCATAGATCAAGAACATCATCAATTCGACGATCATATCGAAGGTCATTGTCATGTCGTAGATCAAACTCACGAAGACGATCCTATTCAAGACGATCACGTTCAATATCACCACGTCAACGTCATTATAGATCAAGGACACCATTACGACGACGTTCAAGATCATTTGGGCGTGACAAATGGAGAAATAGTCGTTCAAGATCATATTCACGATCGCGTTCACGTAGTCCATTACCATGGCGTCGTGGAGGAATGCGTCGCGGTGGACCACCATTCCGAGGTAATCGTAGTTTTGGTTATCGTGGACGTGGGCGCGGTAGAGGACGTGGTGGCTTTCGTGGTAGAAGATCACCATACTTTCGTCCAAGCCCTTATAATGACAGACACAATTCACCACACCACTCACGACGTGGTGGTGCTGCTGGAATTGATAGCGATGATGATAAAGATATTTTAAATAATAAAAAGAAATCGAAAAAAGTAGATAGTAACAATAGCAGCGGTATCGAAGGTAAATGGACACACGATAAATATGATAAAGATATTATCAAACCAGAAAATATTAAGGAAGAAAACAAAATTGAAGAAGAAGAAAATTGGGAAAGTGCTGATACTTCTGTCGAAGAAATTAATAAAATGGTTGATAAAGCTCAAAAAGAACGTAAAGAGGAAATTATTCAGCGAGAAAAGGATATTTTAAAGAAACCAACACCTACAAATCTACCATTTTAATTTTAAATTCTTTTATTCATATAAGTATCATTTTACAGAATTTTATGAACTTTATTCATTTAAATAAAATCACATATAATCGTCATTTGACTTGAAAATTTGTTTGTTTATTAAGAGAGGAAACCAAAAACATAAAAAGACTACTACTATTCCATTTGTTTGAATTGTTTCGATGTCATAAAGAGAACTTTTTTGATAGCTTTCATTTGCTTTCAAATTCGTCCTTGTTTTTTTTTTTTTTTTTGCATAGGAAAGATATATTTATTGTTTGTTTTAAAGAATTTATTTCTTTTCTTTTCTTTTGTATTCAAGAACTAAAAACAGTGCCTACTGCTACAATCATTATTACTCCAGTATAAGCTTTTCCGTCTTTGTGTAAAGGTCATCATTACTTTGGTTCTTTTTTTTTTCTTTTATTGTAATTTTTTCTTTGTTTTTCTTTTTTTTAACTTTTGCATTGGAAATCGTGAAACAAGAAAAAAAACGAAGCTTTGTTGGGTGCACAAAAAGAATCTTTGTTCTATGAAAAACTGATTGTGTTTTTTTTGAATGAGGAAAATTTCTATTCAGAATGTTTAACTGTGCTATACTCGATTTTATTATGAATACCTGTGAACTGTGTTGGCTCATTTCGAAAAAAACAATTCTTGTGTTATGAATTCATCTGTGGTTGGATAGAACAAAAGGTAAGTACATAACTTTTTTTTCACCTGTTTTTAATGCTTTAGATTAAATCTTATTGAATGCATGAAAAGGATGTAAAAAAAAAGCTTGCGTCTTTAATATGGTTTCCGGAGTTAATGAAAGAATATTTCATATAAGGCTTGGTAGAATTTTTTTAAAAATAAATCTCTTTGTTTTATTTAATCAAAAAATTTTTATAGTTTCAATTGTAATAATGTTAAAATTTTATTGAAGATGAGTTAATTTTTGAAAAACAATATTGAATTCTACTACGAAGTCAAAACAAAATTTTTCAGATGGGCTAAAATTATTTCTCTTGTGCTTTCATGGCTCAAAATTTAATTCTGTTTATGCCTAAAACTTTAATTTTTTAATATGTTTAGCCGTAAAACTATTAAATCCTTTTTTTCCAAAATGCAATTCCCAATTGTTAGTCCCTGTTGGCTGACATGCTCTTTAATAATTATATAAATGAATTACTAAGCAAACTGTAATTTTTCAAAATATTATTAGCCTACATTAATGATTTATTTTCAAAGGATTACAAAAAGTCATAGAAAAAAATATCAATCAAAAAGTGTATCTTTGAATTTTTATCAATAACATACAGCAGTGATGAAATCCTAGAATAAAAATGTATACAATAAAACTTTCAATTTTAATTTCTATTCATTAGGAATATATTTTAGTAATATTTTGCATTATATCCAAGACTCCTTTTACAAAAGAGAAAAGAATTCCTTTGATACACATAAAAAACACTATCCATCTTGTATATTTTCAATACTTATCGGCCGTTGTAGTCTTCAATTCACTCATCTATTCATAGGATTTCTATAGAGTTGGCTTTTCATTCAGTTTTTCCATAGAAAATCACCAGAACTTTTGTTTGGAATCCGTCGTTTCGTTTATTTGTATAGAACACTAGTAACAGATTTTCATGTGTTTTTCTTTTCTCAATAGAGTTTTGTTAGATACCCTATTTCTTTTGCTTCTGTAGAATTTTTAGAAATTTTTGAAATGCCGTAACTATACATCTATTGTTAGTCTAATTTCAAAGGAAAGCAAAGTTGTAAAAAAAAGAAAGGAATAAAAAGAAAAATCACGCATTAATTTTTTAAGTAGTAAAATTTTTTACAAAAGATTGGACACAAACTAAACCAAATCAATCGAAAGAATATATGGGCACACTCCAAATCAACGTTGATAGTGCATGTGTCCCTGGTAGTCAAAGTGCTTTTGTTGTCATATTTTCTATTATTCTGCTCTGAATGACATTTTATATTCCTTGTGTATATATGTATATGGGTAGTCCATTGAAGATAGAATCACAATAGGTTTGAATTCCCGTATAGACGGTTGAATAAAACGAAAGTTCGTGGGGCATGCAATGTGTTTTGTATGGGGGTTTGCTACAAGAAAAACGACATAAATTCTATCTATCTCATCTATACTTTTAACTTTGTCCTCTTACCAATTGCTCTATATCTTTTGTCTGATTTTTGTTATTCTTAGATGTCAAGCAATTGTTTAGGAACAGCTCATTGCTGGGTAATACAAAACGAAATTTTTTCCTTTACTTTATACACATATAAACAGTTAAAATTGTATATATAAATTTGTTTTTGTGCTTTCTAGCATTTCAACGTTATCTTTTTGTTCCTGCTATTGTTGTCTTCGATGGCATTCTATTAGAAGATGCCACCAAGCATCTATACAATTTACAAAAGTTGTTCTATGTTTCGGTGTGATAAATGGATAATGTTTTTCACACTATTATTTAGCATTTTAAATGATAACGTATGAAAAGAATTAATGATGGAATTTTTAATAAGTTAAAATTCTATTTTATAGAAATTAAAAGATTTAGTAGCTAGGATATGATTAGCAGCAGTATTTCACATGTAATTGTTAAAAAAAATTGAATATAAACATTAAAACACAAAATTTTGAATATTTATTTTCTTCAACACAAATAGTGCTGATTTATTTAATTGTATTTAAAGCAATTTTAAAAATGGCAAGTTTCAGAAAAACGTTTTAAAGTTTCATACAGTAGAAAATCATTAGCAATTCTATTCTATACACACACACACACATTGATAAGTATGTTCATAAAATTACCAAGGCTGCAATCCTACTCCGGCTGCCGCCCGAAATCTGCTCCACTAGGTTAGACAATTTAGCAACGAACACTAAAGTAATAATAACTTTCTTCTCTAATCAACTTGAAATTTTGAATGCTGTGCATTTAAATCAAGAAAACAAAAAAAAAATTTATTTTAATTTAAAAACCAAGCCAAATTTAACTTTTTATCTTTAAATTGAAATAATTTGCCTCTCGTTCAAATAAGTCTATTTGGCACATCAAAATTAAATTTAAAGATTTCAAAAGAGAAACAAAACAGGTTTTAAACAGGTTTCAAATTTAAATTTGAATGCTCTACAAAAACAGTTATATGACACATGCATATAATTCATGTTAGAAAAAGTTTAATAATACTTAAAATAACATCAGAAATTGAAAAGAATTTAAAAGTACTAAAATAAAAAGTAATAAGCATAAAAATTTAAAATATGTATGTATAAAAAGCTGCATACAGTATTTAAAGGATTTAAATATTTTAAATACCCCAAACGCCTGTTGCTTTTCAGTGTAAATGGAAAGGATACAAATTCCCCTTTGGTTCATAGATAGGGTTGATGAGCTTTCAATATAACCTGCTGTCAAACGTTGGTGAACTTAAATATTTTTTTACTGTTATGCGAGTCTTGTGCATTTACGACTGCGCAAATATCATTATGTTTGTTCTATGTATATTGAAGTTATTTGGAGGGTTAAGAAAAGTTTTCAATTCATTTAAGATAAAATAAACTTGCAGAACAATCGCAATATAGTTCGTAATTTAGTCAAAATTTGTGTTTTGTTGGGTATATAAGTAAATGCGGTATCTATATGTCATTTTGTTGTGCATCTGTGTATTGCACGTGTGCTGGCGGGAATTAGAATTTAAAATGTGAGATTTAATTATTTATATTTATTGTAAGTGATTATTTTTCAGATGTGTTGTGTTTTAGAATTATTTTTGTTTACATATTTATGTGTAATTGTTTTTGAAATCCCCCGAAAAAAATTAATAAAAATATGTGTGCCAGGTGAACAATGAAATTTTAGTTTTTTGTCGATATTTTAAATTATACTACTTACTACTTTGGATTACTAATACTTCGGATTAATTATTAGCAGATTTTAGGATTTAATCTTGTTTAAGAGAAGTTTAATCAAATTGGTAAGTCAGTTCAGCCATTTATTTTTCTTTAAAATAAAAGTATATGTTTTAAAATGTTTTTATTATTATTAAACCCTAAATTTTTATAGGGTCTTAATTTATACTTTATTATGGTCAATTCACCATTTCATGTGAAATGGTGAGTGTTTCAAGAAGGCTGCTAAGAAATAATGTTTTATTAATGAATGCTATACTTTTTTATTATATGTCTAATTTAAAATTTACATTATTAATATATAATAATATACTATAACGAGGTATCGACCAAATTTAAGTTATTTTACCCATACGGAAGAAATACTTACAATTATTATTTTTATTTGATTTATATTGCAGCATTCTATTGCAACTTTAATAATAATTTCCTTATATATAGGTATATAAAATAGTATTTACCAAATAGGGAAAGACAATTATCTTAGTAGTTAAATTTTATGGGTTCTAAATGTTGCCATGAGGGCTAACAATTTTACAAAATGACAGACAACAATAAATTTTCGAATAGTTAAAGTATGAACTATATTGTAATTAATTTTAATGCAGTTTATGGATTAAAAACTTAAATTAATTCATATAATACTTAGCTTATAAGATTTATTTCTCTTTATATTCCGAGCATCCACAATATTTTCATAATTTGTGAAAAAAAAATACATCTTAAATTTTATTGTATACTTTTACTTCCTTTTTCAAAAAAATTACTATTAGAAGTTATATACGCCAGCGTTTATTCCAATTTTTCCATGCAAAAAAAAGTCACACGGAGCCGTATCTAGTGAATGCTTAGCCCAAAAGCCGTAACGGAACGAGCGCATTGTAAGACTGCTACATAGGGACGTTAATAAATTCAATTAAAGTTTGTAATTTGATTTTTAAGGTAACCCTGAGTTTTGGTGTGTGGGTCTTGTGGGAAAATGGTGTCAAGGAGAGTAAGACATCTTCTCACTCGACAAGTGACCTGTATGGGGGGTCAGAAACAGGTTTGAGAAATATCCTAGCTCCTGCAAGGGAACTGAAACAATAGACAGTGTTTGGTCACGGTGAATTTTGTCCCCTTTCTGCCACTACGACTACTACCACTACTACTACTAGGTCTGGATTGAGTAAGTCTAATCGTCAATATTTTGAAATTAACGTTTCAATTTGTTATTATTAAGGGGGGAGTTCGGTTAATTCGCTCCAAAAAAGGAATGTTTTCAAGAATTTTTTTTGGCGATACAGGTAGTTCCAGTTTATTTTTTTAATTTTTATATAATAACACAATATTTGAATAATATTTTTTTAAATTTTAAATTTCAAAATATTAATAAGTGAGTGAGTGACAGTGAATGTCTTGAAGCGCTTTCCAGAGAAATGGTTTTATGGTGTTCAACACAACTCGCAACAGAATCATCTAAAATAAAAAAATCAAAAGCCTTTTATTAAAGGAGATGTTTTTCGAGGTAACATCGAGGGTTTTTTTTTTCAATTTGTATATTTTTGGTAGCCTTTAGATGTTATAAAATTAATAATTTTTTCGAAAAAAAAAGCTTTCGATGTCACCTGGAAAATTATGTCAAAAAGTAGTGTGCAAAATTTCAAAACTATCGCTTTAGTGGATTTGGAGTTATCGTGAACACTGACTTCGAAAATAAGAAGTCTCAGAAAAACGCTTTAAAGTTTTCCTCGCTCACTGTCTGCTCTAGAGCAAAGGATGTTCAAATGGTCATAACTTCGGTAATTTTACTCTGATCGAATTGAATTAATATTTTTAGGATGCTAAGCATTAATTTAATAAAATAAAAAAGAAATTGGCAAAAAAAAAAAAATTAAATACCCTACTCCCCCCTTAAGTAATAGTTAATTCTATTCTTTTCTTTAGACGATTTATCCAATCAGCTGATAATTCAATTTTGAAATGAGTTTATGGAAATATCTCGAGTTAAAAATCAAACTTCGATACAGATTGTATTCAAATAGAATCACTGACAAAACACTGACAAAACTGTCTTTAAAAAAGTTGCACTAATTTCTTAAGCTCGGGCGCAGAAAGTATAACTATCCAAACTACAAAAGTATATATTGTGCTACACTTTAAAGAAAAAATTAAGAAAAAAGGACAGAGAGATAGAATTCTCATCTCATGAAACATTTTTAGACTGCAATTAGAAGCTTTGAAAATTATCAATAAATAATTAAACTGAAGGAATATCAATTTGAAAAGGCAGCTTTGGTTCGCAGAGCATAAAATCACTTAAAATAATGACAAGTAATAGTTCTCAAGATTAGAGCACTAAAACTATGATAATTATTTCTTAATTTTAAATAATTAGGGTCTGATGTATTTATTGGCTTAAAAATTATTAAAAGAGCGTATGAGACAGTCACATCCTGTCATATATTTCAAGCTAAGCTCACTTAAAAATAATCAATTTAAGAAAATAAACTACTTCTAAGTATAGCACAGCCATTCCAAGCATTTTAAGATTCCTAACTATGATTCAATTCATTAAATGAACTTCATAGCGGGTAAATTAGGTGTATTCAAAGCCTCTTCAGAATTTTTCTTAATTCGTGATCTAAGAAAATACAACAACAACAAAATACAAGAAAAATTCTCTTTACACAAAACCGTTGTGCTTAAATTGATGCTGCCTGGGAGTTTTCTTAAATTGAAAATCTTTTTGCAACAATACAGCAGAAATGAATGACAACAACTCTTGATTTGAAATTGAAGTAAGTCGTGTGTGTATTGAATCCTTTTCTGCATCTACTTTATATTTCTTTTTTGGTTTTACATTCAATGTAGCAAATTTTTTTTTTCTTTCTTTTATTTGTTAGCCATCTTACAGTATGTTCAAATGGTCTATCATCATAAGCAGAGCATCCTTTTATCACTACACCAGAGACACCTATATTTATTGCTCAAAATTAACGCTATTCATGATGGATTTCAGAAGTAGTAGATTCTATTGTGGCAACAATTTGGTTCGTATTCATAACAAATTGAAAAGGCTACCCAGCCCATTTTTATAGAAAACGTATTCGTAATTTAGCTGCTCTGAATTTCGATTTACTTTTGCTGTTGATTTTTATTTGAATTCAAGTGGGCTCATTTCAGACAAGTAAATGTATTTTATTCAAAAAATACATAAATTATTTATTTTTTACTTGTATCTAATAGAAATTAAAATTAATTTCAAACCACATCATATCTACTTGAGTTCATAAATCAACAAGTCAAGAGTTATCAGTTTTCGTTTTTCCTTCCTTTGTAGATTTTCCTTAGCGTCAAATATTATCCCTGTCATTTAATTTCCTGGTGAGATTCCCCTTTTTGAACAAGGTACAAGTGAAGACTAATAGAGTATTTTAGTGAAAGAAAAGTATCTATTCTTCATTAAGGGAGTATATAACAGTAAATTTTACATGGGTGACATATGGACATTAATGTGTTTTATCTGGTTTGTTGCTGTTGTAAAAATGCGAGAGCTGTATAAAAATTTTTAGCTGTAGTGATAGGGCTTTATTATTAAATTTTGATAGATCAAATATTTAACTTTGGCGAAATTTTTAATTGACGGGTCCTAAAGGAATTATTATTTTTGTCAATTTGATTTTCAATACTAAAGTTGTCCAGCAAACTACTATAGTAGAACTCAAAGGATTTATGAATTTAAAGATTTATATAAACAATGTTTTATTAAAATAATTAAGTATGTCACTTTGGGTTGGAAATATTTTAAGATGTTATTAGATAATTTCAGAGAATACCAAAATTTATTTTACAGCCTATCCTTAGAAAAATGTTAAACATGCTTGGGTTTTCGTAAAAGCAAAATTTTAGCAAACGCAATAAAACAATTTGAAATACCAAACAAGTATCCTGTTCATAATTTAATTATCTTTTTGCTATAATATTTCTTACTAATTTTTAAAAGACAAAATTACAAAATTCTTTTGCGTTCAATCGATTTTAATGAAGTAATCAATCCGATCAAATTCCACTACTTTTTTTTAGTTGTAAAAAATGTTATAACTGTCGTATGAATGTTTTCTCATTTAATAATTTAAGTGAAAAACATTAATATTTCATCCTAGACTGATAAATTCTAATCGATCCAAACATAAATCATTCAACGTAAAAACTTTAGGAAAATTAGAAAAAATTAAAATTTTTTTAGAACCCGTTAATAACAAATTCATCAAAATTCAAATATTTCAATAATAATTAAAAGAGAATATTTCCCTATATAATTTTTTCACTCCTTTTTTCTTATATTAATATCTTTTTATACACATTTTGTGTTAATCCTTTCAATTACTTACACGCCTGTTATTCTACATACATACATATTACTCTAAACATATTTTTGTATATTCATAATAATCCTACAAATCTATTTTCCTATATTTTATTCTAAAACTTACCTTTCCTAATTATTACCTCTTTATGCTATAGTAACGACAGCTTTTATTGAGTCTTCTGCCATTGTATTTACCTTCAGATATACTTGGCAGGAAACTACAGCCGTTTTAAATCATTCCGGTGTGATAATATGAGGTTATTGTTCTTATTACGAAGCTATGCACCTTGCGTAAGTGGGATCGTTGATTATAAACACTATAAAAATATTTCAACATGTATCACCAATTGAATACGTTTTGAATATCGCCCAGAGGATTTTTAAGGAGGATTCAGCTAATTGTCACCGGGCTTAGCAAATAAGTAAAATATTTGATGGTTAATGGAATGGATTGTAAATGAAGACGTCCAAAGAGTGTTAACTGTTACAAAAATGTTTCACCGAAAGACACTTGGCTGGAATAAAGAAATAGAAGGAATAAATGAAAGGCGATTATGTTCGCAAATAAAACCAAATTTTGTCAATAAAATTGTAATTTTATATGCCATCTTCGAAACCTCTTTTTCCATGTATTGATGGCAGATGTGTGGATATGTTTACTGTTTTAATCTTGTAGTTTTCAATTTCAATTTTAGCTTAAAAAAACTTTAAACGAAACATAATTCGCAGTGAATATTTCTTCCATCTCCAGTCAAGAGAAATTGTTTTCTTTCGAATGAGGCTAGGTCTAATGTTTTAAAATAAATGCAATTCAACCTAAAAGCAATTATCTCTTGCTAAACAAATATAGAAATCTGGAAATTAAAAATTCAAGAAATTTAATATTAATAAAAAAATTAACAAAATTAGCTTAAAACTTAATGACTAAAGAAAGTAGCATATAAAAACTATAAATTATATAGATTATTGATTTGCCGCAACATAATCATAAGTTTCGACTTTTTGTTATTTGTTTACATAAATGATTAAAGTCATTGAATGAAATCATTATTAATTATCGGGTTTAAGAGAACAATGGCCTGGTCATTGGGATATAAACAATAGCATAATTAAGGACAGTACATAAAACTAAAATTAATTCAGCTAAAAATTTATTTGTCCTGGCAAACAATTTCATCGTGTGTTGACAATGATGCTATCAAAATTTTAACCAAAATCCTTTTTTAATAGAGTGCACATTTTATAAACATTCTTGCTAAAACGGAAACGACTGTGAAAATTTATTACTAAAACAGATAATAACAGAGCTCAAAGGAACAAAACAGTGAAAAGCAAAACCAACTCAAATAATAAAATAATGCTCTGGAAGCTAGTTTTTATGAAGTTATTTGAAATGGTTAGTTTTTCTAACTATTATAACATTTGTTTAACGAATTGGAAATAAAATTTTAATGAATATAAAAGTATCCTTTCACCAAACAAAAGGTTTTGTCAAAATATTGTTTTTCCCGTATATAAAACAAAATCTTTGTGTAATTTTTTCGATTTTATTTTTTTTGTTTTATTGAAGATCGTAGATCATTTGATCAAGCTGACAGTGTTTAAAAAGATTCATTATTGTATTTATACCAAGCAGGAAATTGACTCTTGACTGAACTTAAGAAATAGCGACTTTAAGCGATTAACAAAATTTGCAATTTGTATGGAATTGATTGACACTTGCTACAAAATATATGTCGCATGATCAAAAACCGCTTCCAATGTGCTCACAGGCTTAGGATACCGATTGAATGAAATATTTCTATTTCACGAATTGTTTTTTATAATTCATTAAAAGCATATTGCTTTTTGTTTTTTTTTAAAGATTAGAAATTTAATTTGCGAAGAGCAAATCTTCCTGAAAAATGCTGGTATTTGCTAATATTACTATTCTATTTCCTTGGGGGCTTGCAGAGTTTTCTTTTTAGCCGATTTCCAATAGATGTATTTTATGTTTATTATAATTTACATTTTACATGTATATTTTAAAGTGTAGGAATAAATAAAATGATTTTCTTACATTTTTTAGGTTTCATATGTTATCTCGCATTCTAGGTAGCTGGTCCTAATTGCGAGCTTTAGAAATTACTGATTTTTATTAAATAATTTTCAAGTTAACTAAGAACTGTGAATGTATTCAATTTAATATTATTACATCGTTGGAAAGGATCAAACAGAAAAAGTCTTTATGGACTGCTTTAAAGTTTTTGTCCAACTTCTTAAAGTTTATAGAGAAAACCCAGCAAAGAAAAGGTACAAACTCCATTTATAATTTTTGTATCAGTGTAAAATACGGCCATGAAAATTGTTCACTTTTTTTAAAAAGTAAGTTGATTCCGTTGGTATCAAAACTATTAGAAAATAAATAAACGTAATAAGAGAGCATGAGTTTTCTTGCATATGAAAAAATTCGGCATTGCAGATAATTCTTTATATTCATTCGCTAATTTAGGAAAAAGACGACCATTCATACTTCTAGTTCTTGCTTTGATAGCTGGTCCTAATTGCGAGCTTTAGAAATTACTGATTTTTATTAAATAATTTTCAAGTTAACTAAGAACTGTGAATGTATTCAATTTAATATTATTACATTATTGGAAAGGATCAAACAAAACAAGTCTTTATGGACTGCTTTAAAGTTTTTGTCCAACTTCTTAAAGTTTATAGAGAAAACCCAGCAAAGAAAAGGTACAAACTCCATTTATAATTTTTGTATCAGTGTAAAATACGGCCATGAAAATTGTTCACTTTTTTTAAAAAGTAAGTTGATTCCGTTGGTATCAAAACTATTAGAAAATAAATAAACGTAATAAGAGAGCATGAGTTTTCTTGCATATGAAAAAATTCGGCATTGCAGATAATTCTTTATATTCATTCGCTAATTTAGGAAAAAGACGACCATTCATACTTCTAGTTCTTGCTTTGATTATTTTAAAATTCCTAGTGTCCCAAAATTGGTTGGTTCGCCATCTTATCATATTTTTAATGAAAACTAAGAAAATACTTTATAGTATTCAAAAGAATCGACTTAGCCATATCTGCACACTTAATTGTCTTTTACATATTTGAAATAATAGTTTTTCGGATGAGAAAAAAAAGAAGTGAGCTTAAGTTTATTTTACATACAATAGAAAACTAAAAATGAGACATCAATTTTTTAATCTTAAAAGGTTTTCTGCTTTTTATTAAAATTTTTAGTTTATATTTATAAGAAAAATAAATTTACTTTTCTTGAGAACTTCGATCTTTTATTAAAAATTTCTTTTCAGAATTTTACACTGGAATATCCTAGCTGAAATCATGAAAAATTATTTGTATGGATATGAAGTAAGAGTTACTTAATTGTTCAAAATTGTTTAGAAAAACAAAAGTTTTGCGAGATAGGTTACCGAATTTATATGGTTCTAGTTTTTCATTAATAATATCACCTTTCTATGAAATAATATTTTTAATAACGGGATAAATTTCTTTACAAAAAACCTAAATTTTTAGTTAAAAACAAAAAGAAAATAAAAATTATGCACCAATGTTCCATGGAACATTGCTTCCGCTTCTGGAGTATATATTTCTATTGAAACTAACAAAGCTCGTGCTGAAAATATAAAATGGAATGAATTTTTTCTTTCACTATTGTTTTTTCATCTATTATAATGCCCTTCAGTTCATTCTTAGGTTCGACTTTTTTATAATTTTAGCAAAGTTTCTCCTCCTATTTTTTTAGTAAAATTTTATTCACTCTCAGCTATTCATTTTCCTCTTTTTTATTTTAGAAACAAAGAAAAAAGTGTGAGAATAATATTTACGAAAAGAAATTCTTTAGAATCCTTCTAATGTAAAAATATATGTATTTACATGTTATACAGAGAGAAAGATTTAGGGCAGAAAAGAAATCTAATAAAGTTTAGCCTGGTTAGATCTTAGAGATTTCTCGCGAACTTCAGCCCATTGTTCCGTATTGTAAATACATTCTAAATGCAATTCTTTTTATATTTTTAAAATTGGAGACCTTTCTTCTTCAGTTAAGTCATTTTTCTTATTTTTGTGTTGGCTTCGAAGTAGAGTCTTGAGATTGTGACTTTTTTCCTTTTATGTCGGTTTTGAAAAGTGGTGTTTGTTGCAAAGGAATGAAGGATCTTCCGCTGGAAATAATGTCATTTTTGTTAGTTATGTACTCAAGTGTGAAATTTTCTTTGTAAAAGTTTTTATTTAAAATTTTATTTTTGTTAAGTTATTTTTTAAAACATTTTTATTTTGTTCTTACTCTGTGAGTTGTTTACTATTTAATGACGTTTTGTAAAGGTAGCATGGAGATGTAAGAAAATTGTGCAAATCTCTTTGATGTTCATTGTTGTTGTAATTTGTGTATTTTCTAGTTTTTCATCCCATTTTTTAACTTATGAGTTGAATTATTTTTGTTAGTCTCACGTTCGTTTTAAGCAAACAGTAAAATATTTGACTGAACACGTAGAAAGTTAATTTGGCTTAAATAAAGAGGTCATCAGTGAAATTAATTATACCGCAGCCGGTATAAAAAATTTAGAGAAGCTTTTCAATGAATTTGTCACCTTGGAAGGCTTTGCTAAAAAAAATTCCATTTTTATCTGTTAACACTTACTGTTATATGACTTGTGTCATATTTGTGTGATTCTTCTCTAGTGAAACATTTTCCTGGTACTTCATTCAATTATGACATAAAATAACTGTTTTTTTGTTCTAAACAAACAGCGAGCAAATCCAATAAGCAGACAGGTTGAACGTTCTAAGCGAAGTCATAACGATTGACATAAGCCCAGAGAGGATAAATTGACTTTGGTGCCAAAAATATGGTGTTTATAAATAGAAAATAGGTAAAACATTTTTAAGCCAACCAAGTCTTGTTGTCTATACATACCAAATAAACCGGATAAATTTGGAAAAAAATTTCATTCAAACGCAAGATGCAAAGATGTTAAAAGAAACCTTTTGTTCAAAATAGGTTTACAAAAAATCACTATAGAAATAGCAATAAAGAGAATCATTATTGACCGGAATTAGGTTGACATTTTGTGATTAATTTGTGATTAATTATTTCATTTTGTGATTAATTAGAAGAAGATATTGAAGTTTGAAAAAATAATGAATTGATAATTTTTCTCTAAAATTTTTACTATTGAAAATATCATTAGGAGGTAAACTTGTAGGCAGGACAAATCAAAATTAAAATTATACGCTCTATTGCATTAAGTTAAAAAAATTTGCTTAAGGCTTTAAGTTGACAAAAGTAAAATAGCTTAACCAGCTTATCATCCTCCAACACAAATCTATTTGAACTGCATAAAATAAAAAAATCAAACGAAAGATATCAATTTATGTAGAAAAACAAAGTTGCCCAGACAATAACAGAAGAACTAAAGAATTATAAATTGATGGCTTCTTTTGATACTTTGCTACAATCCTTACAAGCCAAGCTATTCACATCTTTTAACCCACAAGACGAGCAACAATAAAGACAAGTTGTTTTATTTCTATTTCTATTTAATTTTATTTTTCTTTTTATACTCAAAAGGATCGTTGTGTATATCTTTTTCGAACTGTTGACAATGAACAAATCCTTTGCATTACCCATTTTTTCTTTGGTACCACAATTTTTTTATTTGAAATCTTATATTCATTCTTTCTTTTCATTTTTAGCTTCTTTAAATGGAAAAATTCTTTCTATTCAGTTTTCCAAAAGCTTTTCTTCTCTTGTTCTTGTGACTCTATTGTTATATGAGATGCTTTAGTCCTTTGGGGGCGAGCTATCATTTGGCGTTTTTGAGTAAGTTTATTGAATGAAAAGATCCGTTTGCGTATCTTTCTATAATTGATAAGTAAAGCGAGTCAAAGATTTTTCATTTTCTAATTCCAGTTCATCAAGCAATGAAGTCAAGCTGGATTATATAAAAGGATTGTATTATGATAAACTTTCATTTAAGAAATTATATTTAAAGAATTATTGGATGTTAGTATATTGTGCTGCAATTTTAACAATATTGAGTTTTTTTCTACTAGTGAGCATTATTTCTAAAAATAAAGAAGAAAAAAGAAGAAATTAACTTTTTTTATTTTTTTTTTCAAAAAAACATCCTTTAATGCTTGAGCCTAGAGATGAACTTTCACTTTTTGTGGGTTACTCCTGCATTTGTTGGGCGTATTTAATTAATATTATTTTTTGAATCAAAGCATGAACATTCTTCAAACTCTACTAAAATTCTGCATCAGAGCCATTATTACTCATTGTTAGGGACTGAGCACAATTTTCAGCTAAAACGCAACAAAAATAAATAATCCAATACACATTAAGCAATAAACTATTTGGGTTGGTCTTATGTAAAAATTTTAGTTACATAGATATTACTCTATTAGAGACAATTCCTAGCATAACCATACCCTATCCATAGTTTCCTTAATTCAATTTTAGCAACAACAAATGTTACAAAGTCAAAACTTCTGGTCGAATCTACGGAAAATATCATAAAATATTAATTTTGTTCATAAAACGATTACACTAAATCAAATATTATTTGAATATCAACTTTTCTTATTTTTTAAACATTTTCCTGTAAAAAATGAAATTCCCTTTTCCTAAATTTGATTTGTTCATGTCGTCGATATAACCCAAAGCAATATAACATAGAATAGAATTTACACCACGGGTGGCAGAATGGAATGGAACTCGACAAGGAGTATAACTAAGTAGCATAAACAAAGCAAAGTATTCCCATCAATGTGGTTAAATTATATAATTACAATACCCATAGGGTGTAAAAGGGGTAAAATGAATATCATAATGAATGGTTTTGTGTACTACACATCCATTATTGCTTGTTAGTATTGTTTAAATAGACAAAGGTGGTTGAAGGCTGAAGGTATTCTTCTTTGGTCAGCTCATCCTCTATAGAAATATGGAGGATATTCACTATTCAAAAGCTTTTCATAAAGAATTTCTTAGAAATGAAATGGTTTGAGGATTGCTTTAAATATATCGTATTGAAGCTTTCACCTTATTATTCGATAATAATAGAAAGATGATAGTGAATTTATAACAAAGGACAATTGACTTTATTGTCTTTACTATATATGCTAGAAATACATAGTGATGCTATCTGGTGAAATCTTTTCTAATTTAAATATAGAAGGAGCTAAATTTTATAGTCATGAGATGGAGGCTGAAAGAGTTGTTAATACAGAATATCCTGATGCATTCAAATTTGAATGTAAAGTTTTGAAAGGATCCTTTGTGTGTAATGAGAGTGAATTGTTCAAAATTTTCCTCAACCTTGAAGCTTTTATATAATGAATGCATTCATATTGCTTTCAGATTCTTTGTAATAAGTCAAATTATTTTAAGGAAATTTGAGGTTTATGCTTCTGTCATAAGGTTACGTATTTATTTAGCTACTATTATATTTATCTAATAATATTCTAAAGGGTTAAGAGATAAGATTTCTAGAATTCTAAAGAAGTTTATAAAGTTTTCATATCTACTTTCCTTTGTAAATTTTGGTTAGGGGTTTTTAAACTTACAAAGTAAAATTTTGTAGCTGTATTTTGTCTTCTTACTTGTCTGTTTAAATATGAACTTATAGCAAATATAAATAAAATAAAATTTTTGAATAATAATAATTAGACTTAAAACTACTAAAAAATAAAAACCAAGCAAAATAGCTTTATGACTGTTACCTCTATATTTCGAAAGTGGAGCAAAAAAGTGACATATATGTATGTCAAAAAGGACAAAAAGTGGTAAGCACTCGGATTTACCGACTTATATTTTACTTTATGATCAATTAAATTAATTGTAAAAATAGAGATTGTGTATGCTTAAAAATTCGGTGCCTTAGTCTTTTGCGGTAATTATTCAATTTGTTAAAATTTTAAAAAAAATTTTGAAAGCGACCAAAATTTATTTAACTTCAATAAAAATGCTTAAATAGAAAATTATTTGTCAAATAGTATCTTTTTTACTAAAAACATTTCAAAATTTCATAATTTTTTTATTTATTTGTTTACTCTCCAAAGTCAAAGTCAAAGAAGTCAATTATAAAACTTCCAAAGACTCATTCTTGAACATTTGTAGCTCAATTAACTTAAATGTAACCAGCATAACAATGAAATCATTGCACAAAAAAAGAAAATAAGTTCTTTTAGCCCTAAATAGGAATAATGTCAAAATGAACTAAAGAGACTTCAAAAATGCATGCATACATCCTTCGAACTAGTTGATTTTCTACGCTTTCTACTATCTATTAAAAAACATAAATATAGAAAGAAAACTAATAAGAAAAACAATAGAAAGATAAACAAAAAACACTAAACTAGGAAAACAATATCTCATATCCTAAAGAAAATGAAAGCTTGACACATCATCAGGAAATAAACGCATACAATCCAATGCTTATTGTTATTATCCTCTATTGTTGTGGCAAATTTCTTTTATGTTTACTTTTCGTTTAAATCGAGTCCATATACATACATACATAAAAAGACAGCCCCCTATTTGTGCAATAATAATAAAGAATAAAGGAATATTCACTTTACTATAAAAGAAGATAATACAAAAACATGGTCTTCCCGTGTTACTCATCTATGTTAAAATTTGTGAAAGTATTATGTTTAATATTTGATGACAATATTGTCTATTGTTTATTCATGTTATTGTTGAAAATCTCCAAGCAGGATAACAGGAACAAAAGACTAAATGATTGGGAGGCCAGAAAAAGGAGCTCTTTTCTATTGTTGCTGATGTTGTGATTATAGGTGCAAAGGTTTTCTAGAAAACTTCTGATGATACCATTGTTAGATACATCATTATTCTGATTTTTTTCTATATGACTATTATTGGCCAGTCGTCCTTCGGATATATTGTTATTGGGGGTTTATAACTATTTTCAATTGTTTAAAATAATAAATTTTATCAATAAGTATGCACGCCAAATCTTTATGAATTTTAGTATACTTTAAGTATGGATGCCTTAAGAAATCTCAGAAGAATGTGTCATGTTGGCCGACTATTTTTAGCCAAAATTAAATGGCTCCAATTGTTCAAAATTTGCATACGAGTCGTGAAATAATCTGTTAAGATTAAAGTTAATTCATTCCTCTTAATGTTGATGGGAGTTGTGATTCAAGCTTTTGAGATTTAACAATATTTGACTATTTTTCAAGGATTTTACTAAAAACTAAATTGTATATCAATGGTCCATGGCAAATTTAAGGTTTTAAACGCAGCATTTGTCATAAAATTGAGACTACTATTCGGTCATTTTGGAAAAAATTATCGAAAATTTCCATATTCGAATGTAGACCTGTAAAAAGAGTCGTGATAGTCTCTAACAGATGGCGTACCTTACATGATCAATTTTCATTAATTAGCCAATTCATTAGCTACTTTTTGATTGTAAAATACAGTTATATTGTAATGGCAAAATCCAAAAAGAAATACCTTGAGTTTATAATTATTTCTAGCACTGACTGTATGTGGGATCCAACAAAAATAAATCTTTTCATAGCCAAATGCTAATCCAAAATTGATATTGGTTGCTTCGAATTCATAAAATGATGTGAATATCCACTTTCCACTATCCCTTCAAACACAAAAATATCTCATATTGGGCGACATTAACAAATTTCGGCAAATTTAACCACATGAATTGATCTACTATTAATTTTGTCAAAGTGGTAAAATACTTTCAAAACTTGGACTTTATACAAACTGCAAAGAACATGGTAGGCTTCCTGAATAGACAGGACATGAAGGCTCAAAAATTTTCGATTCAAGTTTTATTTAATGAACTTTTAGATTCTGATGTAATTATAGATTGTTGAGGAATCAAAGAATAGTTCCTCGTTTTAGATATATAATTTACACTAAATTTAAACAAATTAATCATTACACATGATAGCTTCTAGTATTAAGGATTGAAAAAGAAAACCCAATAAATACAATAAATACTTTTTATTACTTTCATAGTACATATTTTGTTATACATAAAGTAATTTTATCACATTCGAAAAAACAGTCTCAAAATTATGCTTGTTTTTTTCTATCATTTTTAAAATTTTTACTTTAATAATAATAATATTAAATAGTTCGATTAAGATGACATCATGTTCAGAGGCTGTTTAATAATTATTAAATTTCTTTTTCTTGCTTTTTATCATTTAGCATATTTTTTATTTGATGATTTAATTCATTATATATATTTTATAACCTTAAACATGATTTTTATTATTAGTATTAATATTAATTATTTTATGATGAATTTTAACAAGAGAAAAATTTTAAGCACAGAAAAAAGCAAATAAAATTGAAAAATATATTTTATAATTACTTTTTTAGTTTGTTTTTGTCTTTTTTCTAGAAAAAAAAAATTACATAGTAACAATTATGTAAGTTTTATAATATTATTATAAAACTATTATTGTTATTTAATTATTTTTTTGAATATTTAGGATTTCAATTATTTAAAAATAAAAATTGTACAGTTGTTAAAAAATTAATTTTTACGACATCCAATGTCTAAATGTAATTATCAATTAAAAATTTAATATTAAGATTTTAAATGCTAAAAACACAAACGAAAATCAATGAAAACTATTTTTTTAAAAATATTTTCTTATATACTTAACTATAACAAATACGTTAAAATATTAAATTCAACACTTTTTTCCTACTTACTTTTAAGCTTTTTAAAGATTTAAAATATAATAAAAAAAATTATTTAAATTAGGCAAATATAATAATTTTTTTTTTCTTAATTTTTTTAATATTTTTTTGATTAAAACAAATAAGGCACAAGTTTGTACTATAGAAAAAAATAAATTTTTTTTTCTTTTATGTTTTTGCTATTTTATATATAAACAAATTAAAAATTATAATTTTATAAGTAAATTTCTTTTTATTTATTAATTCGGAAATGTAATTTTCAATTGTGAAAAGCTTTAAATTGAAGAACATCAGTTTAAAATTTATTATTGTGTCTTTTTCCAAAGATTTTTATTTCTTTTTTAAAAAAAATAAGGTGAAGTTAATAAAATTCTAAGTAACTCGTAGTTTTTATCGTCCTATTTAAGGCAAAATCTGTTAATAATAAATCTGTTCAAAAACGTATTTATTTAATTTGGACTAGTCATCTCTTACATTATTTAATATTTTTTGAATTAAATCTAATGTAGCCTCTACACATTCGGCCATGATAAGCAAATTCAGCAAATTCAGTTTGCCATGCTTGGTGAAATTTGTCCGATTACGGTCGACAAGAACGAAAGCAAATGTTACGAATTTCTAAAGGCGGTATAATGGTGCTTCAAAGTGTATTTAAGTTAGATTTAAATTAGGATTTGACGCTGTAAAAAAGAACAGACCTTTGAAGCATAGAAAGAAAACTATAATTTCAATTATCCATGAGGTTAATGGATGCAAACCTTTCAATGACATTTAAAAATAAGATAGAAAAAAATATACCATTAGAGTATATGACCTATTAACTAACTAAGTCGTCGTTTTTAACGTCGCTTTAACGTTTCACAAAACGTAGTTTAGTTCATCAATATTTCAACACCACCTTGTCGAGGTTTTCGTATAATTAAATGGAAATAAAATATATCTGAAAAATTATTCTTCCTGATTCAGTGAATCTTCCAATCTGCTGCTATTGACCCACACCGGGATACTTGTCATTGCAATAAAATATATAAAGCGATGAAGATAATTGAAAATGAATTTTAATAGAACACAGTCATGATTAACTGAAACAGAATTTAAGCAAATTTGAAATTAAGACACTGCCACGAAAATTTTAAATTGTTTCTTATAGTGAAAACTGTGGCCAAGGGTATACTTTATTTTAAAATCTTTAGTTATTTCTAAGATTTGAAAAAACAAACGAACAGTAGCAAATATTTTGGACTTTTCTCAAAATATGTCAAATACTTGGAGAAATATATTAAAATAAAACCGAGATCAATTCATAATTAATAAATATTAATACACAAAAAAATAGTAATTTGATATAATTAATTTAGTATACCCTGTTTTTATTATTTTTAATACTACATTATTAATTCTTTTAAATATTTATTTAACTTATCAAAAATTTAAGGCAATGTGCATTTGTTTGGTTTTACTTTCAAATCCAGGTACAAATTTATATAAAATATTTAAATTTTGCTTTATAACAAAAATCTTTGGAAAAAAAAACTTAAAATTTAAAATTTTAATGTTTTGTTGATATTACAACTTGATGATCCTTTAATTATTTTTCAGTTATTTTAATCCAACAAAAAAATAAGATTCAATTCATTTAAATTTTAAACTTTAGATTGAATTTATATTTAAAAGAGAAGAAAACTTTGTTGTCTTGCTTTTGATATTGAAATTTTATTTAAATTATTTAAGAATTAATTGATTTCTTCTTTTTCTGTTTCTAAATTTTAAGAGTCTATTTGTTCCAACCGTTCTCAGGATAAGTTTACATTACTTACTAATAAAAGTTGGCAATTTGCTTAAAATTTATAGCTGGTTTTTTTTCAGACATCAATATATATATATATATATTAGCTCTTAGCTTTTACTAGTCTTATTATACATTAAGAAGCTGTTAGATGCTCTATTTTATCATATTTTAACTTATGATACATAATCACCAGGAAAATATTTTAGTCTTTGGATTTTAGATTTTTCTTCTTTTATTTTATATTAACAAGGTTTTAATAAAATTTTGATGTTTACTTTGTTTTGTTTTTGAAAAAGACAACCTATTCCAAATATTCTTAGTTTTCTAATCATTTTCTATCTAGAAAAAAAAAAAAAACAAAAATACCTATCCTTATTTTAACTTTTAGTATGATTAATGATTGAGATAAGGACTTAAAAATTAACACAGACCTTTATTGAGAGATACACGACCATTAAGAAAAGCAAAAATTAACTATCAAAAGTGTAAAATGGAATTTGCTAAAATTTACTTTTAGTTAATATAAATAGGATTTAATTCTTACTTTTCTATTGTGCTTTAAAATTTTTTAACTTATAATTTAATTAACATTTAAATCAGATGAAAAAACTTTATGCTATTATTTTTAGAATTTCGATTCATCGTTATGAACAATTAATAATATTAATATCTAGAGCAAACTTCAAGTTTATATTATTTGAAAAATTTCATTATTATGCTAGTAAAACAACACAATTCAAATAATATCAAAAATATCAAAGTTTATAGCATTAATTATGAACATTTAATGAATAATATTTTTTTAATTAGTATAAAATCAAAGAAGAAAAATTGAATTCTTCTAATATTTAAAGACTAGATTTTATTTGTAATTTAACTAATTATTTTTTTGAACAAAGTTTTAACATAACTTTTTTTTAAATGAAATGAAATGATAAAATGTGTTTATATTTTTGCTAATTTATAGTTTTCTTTTTTAAATTTAAATTAACAAAATTTGAATTTATATTTCAGTTAATTTTATTCAGTGCAATTTTAACAGTCCATAATAGTTTTTTTATTTAAATTTAGTTTAACATAATCTAAAGAAATATGAAAATAAAGAAAAATTTCTTTTGTACAACTACTGAGATGATATTTTAATAGTCTTATAATAATTTTAAAGAAGCTTCGAATTTTTTATTTGGCATTTAAGAAATAAAAGCACCGAAATTTGTGCGATTTGTGTAGGCAGTAGGTTTACAGTAACGATTCACTTAACTTTTATCCAGTGAAGTTTTACCAGATAGTTCTTTTACTTAAGTAAAATGTTGTTACTAAAAATAACATTATATTTAATCTTTATTCGGTACGAACTTCTCAAGTTTTTATTAATTAACGTATAACTTTTGGAAAAGTGGAATTTTACTTGAATAAAGTAGTTATTTGATAAAACTTTACTGAATAAAAATGTCAGTCTGTTCTAATAATTAGAAATATTAAAAAAATATATATATTTAATTTAGCAAAATGAGGAACAATTTGTTATTATTTAGAATTTCTCCTGAATCAGTTAACCAAATCAGTATTAGAAATTTAAGATTTTGTTTTTGGAAAAAAAAAAGTATTGGAAAATTCTCTATGATAAGCGATTATTAATTTAAGCAAACAAAAAGTAATTATTTTTTAATTCAGTCTAAAATTAATAAATTTATTTTTGCCAATGTATTGAGAAGAAATTCTGTTTATTAAAAATAATATGAATTATTTATTTTGAAAATAAATAAAAAATTATAACAAGATTAGTACCAACATAAAAAACTCTTAGTTAAAATGCTTGATTTCATCTTTTTGAAGTATTATTTGGAAAAAGCAAATAAAAGTTTTTCAATTTAAATTTTAAATACATATTTTTCATACAAAAATATCTAAGAACTAATTAAATTTTTTGACTGCATTTGTTGTAATGAAATCTTTTTTCCTATGTTAAAAATATAATTAACATAGAAATTTACAATAAATATTATCAGTTGCTCAGTTGATTGTACAAAATATTTTAAGCAATTTATGAATAATTTATTATGACACATATCACTTTGGCGATTGGTAATATTAATTTATTAATCGCATTTTTTTTTATATCATTGAATATCAAGAATTTTGTTTTATTTTAAGTTCACATTGTTGGTGCAAATGAAGTATTTTTAACAATTTGGACATTATATATTCTGATTTATTTGGCCATTAATGTGATTATTATCAGGTTTATTTATTCATTTAATTAATTTTTCTTTTATTGTTGGCATCTTAATAACTAGGATAATGCACGATATTTTTACACTCATATTAATTTATGTAGCACATAATATTCTAAAATATGAGGACACATAAAGAATTTTTTTTTTTTTTTTTTTGGTTTGTTTAATTTATTAAACTCATTTTATTAAAATTTTATTTTAATCATAAAAATTTTATCAAAAATCAACTTTTTTCAATTCTTTTTTTTACTAAATACAAGAACTTAATTCTAGGATATTCACAACGATAAATATTGGATATAATATCTTAGAGCTAATGATCACACAATTAAGGTTTTGTTTTTTTAATTAATTTATAGTCTGACTTATTTTCTATTAGGCATTCATAAGTAAACGAGCTCAATATATATATTTTTTTTTAATTAAAAAAAAAAACGTCAAATTATTTTGTATATAACCTAATAACAAATAACCATTTAATATTTTTGCTATAAAATGGTTATTTTAATACATAAGTTAAACATTAATTAGTTACATTTTCAAATTTATTTTAAATTTGAGCAATCACAAATTATCGTCTATGCATTACATACTAAATAAATTCACTAAAGGACGGTAACTGGAAAACATTGCTCTGTTTTTTATTTTTTTTTAAATAACATTTCTAAAATCACACATCATTGTGCTAAATTTGCATATCTATATGCTTTAACAATTGGAATGGATTTCAAGATTGTTTGTAGTTTATTTTGCTTTTAATTACATTAATTATTCTTTCTTTTTTTCTTTTGTTTTAGATTAATCATCAAATAAGTAATAAAAAATAGTTTAATAAATGCAAAATAATAAATGCAGTAATAAAAGAACAATTTTGATGCTTTTCATGACAAACTTAAACTTTTAGTTTCAAGAAAAATAATGAAAATATTTAGTTTTCATAAAAAACAATGTACAAATGTACATTTCTCAAACAATAATGAGTAATATTAATGATGTTCACAGTAATTGATAATTGGTTATCTGATCTTTTATACTAAAGGAGTTAAGAAGTAACAAAATTTGTTAAACAACATGAAAGCAAAAAAAAATTAAGTAGCATGAATCAAATGTATCTCTATCGTATCTCTGGCTAAAAATAGTGAAAAAACCTAAAAAGCAATCGTATTTAAAACAAGGCGATTTAGAATCAAATATCCTTCAAAGTATCAATACAATAAGTGAAAGGAGCTATGAGGCTGATCTTTAAATATTTCCATTATAAAAAAAGAAGAAAAAATTTTGCATTTGTATAAAATTATACTCGGACAATAATTCCATTAAAAAATGTGTTTCTAAACTCAAAATAAAAATGACATGTGATGCTGCGAAGAGCAGCAAGAAAAAAACTAGCTTTCTCTTACTTTTTTGAAAATTAGACACTTAAATTTGAGTTTAAATAATTAGTTGAAATAAGAAAATGAAAAACTAATTTTATAGTTAGTTAAAGAAGGAAATATACTTTTAAAAAGGCACTTTATGTTTAGAGATAAAACCAGTCGTGATGCTAAACGTTTATCGAGACGAGAACATTTATGGAATGATTTTTTCAAAAAATTTTTCACTTCTGTTCACATTAAGCAATTACTTCACAAAATTTATGACATTTAAAATTCACTTTAAAAAAATCGTGTTAATTATTGGTTTTTTTTCTTTGTAAACTATTCAATATGAATAGCTCGCATAGTTTCGGCATATTTCTCCAACAACAACACGAGATTAGATTAAGTAATTTAAAAAAGTCAAACGGGTATCCAAATGATGTTATAAACACAAGTAAAATTTGTTCCTTAACTTTTTATCTATAATTTAATTTCTATATATATACAAACAATCTTGAAATGAACTATTTTTTTTCTCCGAACAATGAAAAAAGTCTTCCAATTATACCAAATGAACAAATGGTTTACGTTTTGTTCAATATATTTATATATATATGTATGTAATATTGGCTCAATGCCTGACTTTTTAACATGTAAAAAGATAAATTCCTGGCCCCACTAATCCAAGTAATATTAAGAAAAAAACAACAAAAAATAAATAAAAAAGATAATAATAATATTAATTAAACTGAAATAAAATTAAAATCACTTAAAAACTTTCAATTATTAAATAATATGAATTTTTCCCATTTTTAGGACTATAACAAAATTTAAAACTAGTAATTTCAATCGATTTATAATGGTGGTACACAAATTTAGGAAGAAAATTCAAATCAAAATAATATTAATAATTATAACAAATATTTTAAGATCAATTTTAGCTAAAATAACTTAAAAACAGACTATAAATATATATATGAATATATAAAATTAATAATAATAGTTGAAATCTTTAAAAATATTTGTACATACGTGGATAAGTCTGTATACCATTATTGTACATGGAATTATTAAGTGAAGTTGTATTATTAGAATTCGGGCTACTAAAGCAGCTATTATTGTTATTATTGTTATAAAAATAACTACTAAAATTGTTGTTATTGTTATTATTTACATGCGTCTCATCAGTATTAAAGGCATGTAAAAATGAATTAATATTATTAAAATTATTTGCAAATAATGATTTATTATTGATATTTTTCGATTGTTCATTTTGTTTATTATTATTAAATAAATTTTGTTTATTATCATTGAAATCATAATAGAATGATGATGAAGATGATGTTGATGATGTTTCTGATTTAGATATTAGTTCTTTTTGTTTTGATATTGGAGTTAATGTTGTCTTTTTCAAAATAATATCACTTATTAAACTATTATTATTATTATAATTAATATTATTATTACGATTGTGATGATATTTAATTCCCGTATATGTCATGGTGGCATTTGTTGTAGATGATATAGTTAATGATGTCTGACAAAAATAATTACTGACACTATTTACTGGATACTGAAAATCACAGTCTTCACATTTATTTAATGAGTATCCTTGTATATGACTATTTTCTCCTAAACGATGGTATTGTGAACGATTTGCCAAAAACATTGGAATATTATTACTTTCGGGTAAATATGTATAACGTAAATTCCATTTTTTATTATTTACTTGAAGATTAGACCCCAAGTCAAGTAAATCACGTCCATTATATATAATTTTAATATCTTGAGATGTTATTGTTAGTGCCGGTTGCAGTTGTAGCTATATTTAATATTAAATATTATAGAAAAATTTCGAACAACAAGAAATATCATTATTTTATATTAAATTATGATTCAATTTTAATATGGATGACTTTTAAATAAACTATTTTAACAGAGCTTTATTATAAAATTAGGTTTATAAATGTTTATATATTTATACATATTTGAAATCAATAATTATATAAGCCTGGGAAAATTTTTATAAAACTATTTTTTTTGAGTATAAAACCTTAAAAAATTTTATGTAGAGATAAGGATCAATAAATGTGTGTAGATTTTTGAAATGTTACAACAAAAATTAGAATAAGGAGTACAAATTTTTATGCATGTCTTACATATTCACTATCAATTTTAAGAAATGAACAATTATCTCTGGGATGCATAAACAATTCGAAATAGCATGTTGATTCTTGATTTTTCTGTTGCGTAAAAATGAGTCTAATTTTTGGGCTATTGCACATAGCTAAAGTATTTTAATACTTTTTTATATTTTACGCGTAAGGAACTTGTCAAAAAAGAATTTAAATATATTTAAATTTTCATGCAGGAAGTAGCCAGGACAGTGATTTGGTTGGTCTACCTTCTAGCAAAATCTTGATTAATATTTTCTTCCGAGAAAGAAAGGGCTATGACTGAAAAATATCTCTCTTCCATTCAGCTTTAGTAAAAAATCTCCACTAGGAATACTTGAATAATTCAATATATAGGATTCAGCAAACATAGCTTAAAAAAGATTCTTTCTTAAATTATCAAATATTATTATGATTAAGGCGGTGCGAAGGAAGGTAGAGTTTTTAATGAGTATTCTTAATATTAACTAAAAGAGTTTCTAAGAAAAAGACTTTAGTGGTTTTTTTTTGTCAATCGTTTAAGAAACATTCATACGGATAAATTCAACTATTAACACGTTGAATGCCAGGCTAATCATACATGGCTTACCGGTCTGACCTAAATAAATTTCTCAATATGTGTTTCATCTTTTGATGAAATATTATTTACAACAGAACAGTTAATTTTTATAATCATTCGTGACGCATTTAATTCACTGAGGTCACTGTGAACCGACAACGCTGAAAGCCATTGTTATTTGATTTAATTAAAAATTTACTCGAATTAAGTGTTTTCAGTAATCTTGGCTTCGCCGGTCACCGGTCACCGGTAACCTCCATGACATCCAACGTGTTAAAAAAGTAAAACTCAACGATTATTTAAAAGAAAGCTATTCAATTCTCATCATAGCAAAATAAAAATATTTTTGCTATTGAAAATAATGAAAAATAATTTTTTTTTAAGGAAAATTCTATATCATAATAATAAATTCAATCTTTGGTAACTTTAAAATTCGTAAAAAGTTATAGAATTTAATTTTATTTTGATAGCTGTTAAAATATTCCCTTTGTTTAATATTAAAAAGGCATCCTTTCAACCCCTAAAATACATTTTTAAAAGTGCTTTTTACAACGTTAGATGTAATACAATAAAAATACATATTTTTGAAAATTAAAGAAATTTCTTACCTTTGCATCTTCTGAGTCTAATGAGCTGACTCCACTAGATTCACTTCCAATTGGAGATACCAACATTTTTATATGTTCCCAGCTATCTAAGCCGATTGGTGAAATTTGTGATAAAGAACCAACACCCGATAATGGAACGGCTATATTTAGCGCCATTTTTTTTGTTTGTTTATTTCTTAACTAAAATTAAATAATTTTTGTTATCAATTAAAATTCAATTATTTTATTTGTTTTATTATATGAAACTTTTTTAAAAAACGACATGTTTTTATATTTAATACTAATTATTTAGCATTTGTTCACCTAACTACACAATTTTTAAATACATTTCTAAGAAAAAGGTTTGAGTTCTACAATTTTCATTAATGCCATTTATTTTGAAAACCAACAGGGAATTTACTATTAGAAAGTACGAAGAAAATGTTGTAGAAAAAAAGCCTAATTTCAAAGGGAGCTGATTAACTAACAGGGAAAATACGTTTCAGATAATTTTTCAAATAAAAATTTATGTTCTAAAGATGCAACAGTGAGCTAGTAAAAACTTCATCAATATATATAACATGCAGAAGATAGCCAGTGGTTTATTTCCGTCTCCAGTAAAATGAAAAATTCGATAATTTGAAAAAAGTCAAATTTTCATATTCATCCTGATTCTCTACCTTAACAGAATTCAACATCGGGACGACACTTTCGGCATTTACTCCGGTATACAATTAGTAATGCTTTCCCCAAGAAAGAAATACTTATTAGTGAAATATAATCCCCATTCCATTGTTGAATATATTTTTAACTTATAAAAAATTTTTGTGTAAAAAATTGCTTTAATATTTTAAAGTTTTTAGTAAATATTATGCCTATAATTGGTTGGAGCTATTTGAAATTTCTGCTTTGGTTCAATAGCCAACACTTATTAGATTTTCCTTAATGATATTTTTGTTTGTTTTCTTTTGTAATACTTCATTATTAACTTACAATCTATTAATGTTCTTGAAAACAAAAAATATAAAATTGATTTGTTTAGATTAAAATATCAACAAATTATTGACTTTAGATAAAAACAAAAATAGTCATGCAAAAAAAAAAGCTACAAGTAAACTGAAAGAGATAGAAAAATTTGATAGCAATTTTAAGCAAAATTTATTCATAAGAATTTTCCGAGTTTTATTTAGTTAAATAAATACAAAAATTTTGATTATTTATATTGTAGTTAAAATTATAACTTTAGTGAATAAAAATAGAACAGACAACTGTTTTATCTACGGTTACTACTTAATGACTTGATATTTTAATCAGAGATTAAATGTTAAAAAAGCTAGTATAAAATGAAATAAATAATTAGAGCGTCAATAACATGCAACCTGAATAATTTTTACTTAAGAATTTTTTAAAAAAAAACCTACCTTCGTTTCAAAACAGCATTTAAATAATTTGTCACCTTTTCGTTTTTATTATATATATATATATATGCATTAAATTATATATTTCATCCTTTTTCTCATTGAAGTGATTTGCATTAACCCAAAGGTTATATATATATATATATATATATGTCTGTTGATTTATTAATTTTTATCACCACAGCCTTCAAAATATAAATATTTTAAAGTAGTTTCAAAAAATCGACATAATTTCTATTCCATTATAGCAAATTAATATATATATATACATATATATATATATTCGTGTAAAACAATTTATTTCACATCACAAACTTCACAACCAATATCTATATTGAATAATTATAATTATTATTAACAGTTTTCACGAAAATTAATCAAATTTTTTTACCTTAATTAGCCAAATAAAAGTTTATAAGCTAATTTTATTTCAGTCAATTGGGCAGAAATTTTAACCAAATTCTTTAAAATTTGCTAAAATTTAGGAGCTTCATCAGTTCTGACGCAAAACTTTTTCCGCATTTAATACCTTTATGTTGCCGGCAATGTTTAAGAAGTGAAAGTTTGACATGTATTGGCAATATGGCGGTAAAAACAACTCAGCAAAGCATTTCATTCGATTTAGAAAGTGTGCGAAATAATTTCGAAGTTACATATTTAAAATAAACTTTTTTCTTTTCAATTTCTATACAAAATCGTTCAAAATGTCAAATTTACTTTAAAAATTCAATTAAAAGTGTATTTGAAACTAGAAAGATTACTTTAAAAATATTTAAATTTGTTTTTTGCTATAGTTTGCTGTCAATTCCGAAAAGATTTATAAGTGCCCTAGTAAAAGCTTGAAATTTCGAATTCAAGTCGGCTAGTTCCTAAAATAAGGAATTCAGCAAGTGCTGAATATAATATAAATAAATATATGTCAAAATATTTTTAAGCAATTTATTGTTTTTGCTTTTATGTTTTAAAGGTATAATTCCAGATTCAAGAGTGAGTTTCAATAAGTTTTTGAATATTACGGTAAATATATACTGCAATAAATATATACATAATTTTTATTTGCTAAATCGTGCTTGGAATAAAATCACCAAACTTAATATGGAAAATAAATATTTTGAAAATCCTTATGAAGATTACAATGGTTATTTAAATGATATAGACGTAGATCATGTTAAATCATTGATAACTTTATATGTGGATTCAATTTTGGAAAACACAAGGCCAAGTATTGCTGCAAGTGACGAAAGGGGAGATTTATATGTCGGGAATGCCGGTAAATCAATAGCTTTTTTTTTGTTCTTTTTAATTTTTCATTTTCAATATGAAATATTTTTTAGGAATAGCATACATGTTTTGGAAATTGTCCCGTTCTAAGCATTTTAAAGATTTATATCCTGCTTTAGAACACGCCGAAGCTTACATTAACAATGCAAAAGCTAATGCATATCTTTATAAAAAATCAGATGAAAGATGTGCATTTCTTTGTGGAAATGCAGGTATTTATGCGGTTTCAGCTGTTATTTCAGAGGAACTCAAAAATGAAAATGAAAGAAAAGATGATATAAAACGTTTTATAGAAGGTTATGAAGCATGTAAGCCTATTTCATTTTCAAAATATGGTTGTGATGAAATACTAGTAGGAAGGGCTGGTTATTTAAGCGGCTGTTATTGGTTAAATAGTATTAGTAAATATAAACCAATAACTGATCAACAAATTCTTGATTTGTGCCAATCAATAGTAGCAAGTGGACGACAATATTCAAGTGCAACTAAAGCTCCATTACCACTAATGTATCAATATCATGGAACAGAATATTTAGGAGCTGCTCATGGTCTATCAGGAATACTTCATATGCTACTTGAAAGTCCTTGGTTTAAATCAAATGAAAATATATCAAAAACTGATTTAAATGATATAAAGTCATCAATTGATTTTTATCTTGTATTACAAGATCAAGAAGGTAATTTTCCTATAGCTTTAGAAGATCTTAAAACTGGTCGTGATAAAAGATTAGTTCATTGGTGCCATGGTGCACCAGGTGCTATTTATTTATTATTAAAATCCTATATAGTTTTTAAAGAACAAAAATATTTGGATGTTGCTAAATTAGCTGTAGATTTAGTATGGAAAAAAGGATTAATTCGTAAAGGACCTGGTATTTGTCATGGTATTGCTGGCAATGGTTATGTATTCCTAATTATGTATCGTTTAACACATGACAAGAAATATTTATATCGTGCCATGAAATTTATGGAATTTTTAACAAATCCAGAATTTAAAAAGAGAGCACGTATCCCAGATCGACCGTTTAGTTTATATGAAGGTGTTGCTGGGACTGTTTGTTATTTAATTGATCTGTTGAATCCTGACGAATCGACATTTCCTTTTATGGATATTTTTTAATATTAATTACTTCATATACATAATAAATTATTGTTAATTAGATTAATCTGCTCGTAATTTTAATACAAATTCATATTATAAATAAAGGATGTCTGAAATGATTCATTTTTCTGCTTAGACTTTTATCTGTTGATTTTGAGTAAAGTTTTTATTATTTTTTTTGTTACATCTTCAGTTTGTAAAGACTTAAAATTTTGTCACGTTTCATTTTTAATTAGATTAAAACGAAATAATTGTTCTTTTGCTGGTTTTGGTGGTTAATTGACCACGCTGGTTTTTCTTTAATTGTAAATTGTTCTAAGTTTAAAAAAGAAATACCACGCTGGTTTTCCTTCTTTAAACATATAAAAATAATAGAAAGACCAAGCTGGTTTTTCTTCTTTAAACATATAATAATAATTGAAAACTAACAAAGTAAGTTGAATCGAGTGCAATCAAGTGTATCAAGTTGAATCAAAGTTTAGCTAAAGTTCAGGTTTTAAAAAAGAAACAGCTACTAAAAATAAGAGTGGGCAATCATCGGAATTTTTACAAATTTAAAGCTAATGAAATAAATTAGCAGGATTTTGAATAACGTAGCTCTAAGAGTTTTGGTTTTCTTGTAATTCAATTAACATATGAACCAAAATTTGTAAAACTTCTGAAGTAACCATGATTTTTGAGAGAAGGAAAAGCACTATTTAATGATTTGTAAAATAAGTTAATCTGCCCTACTTGACTGTTGGGATATAAAATCCCGACATACATACATATCGAACGGATGGTAATGTAAATCGAAAACTTACGTGGACAGTGCTTATACTAAATTCATTTTTTACCTAACCCTAACTACCTTACCCTAGTTTAGCAGGTTTAACGAGTTTGTAATTTATTTAAACAGGAAAGTAAAAGTGTTCATATTAATAATATTTCTAGTAACAAATTTTTATTACTCTTTATGATTTTCGTATTTATTTCTAGTTATATTGTATAACTATATAAAGTACCAAAAAATTAAATTAATTAGACTCATTTAAGTATAAAGTATTTATTTAAGCTTATTAAATAGTTTTTTTTTATACCAGCGTCAATAACTAATGACAGTTATTACAACTTGGATGACACCTTATTCCATTTACTAGGCACCTACAGCCCCCAGTCGTATCACCTTTACGGTCCCCAACGAGTAGCCCAGGAGAAATGCGTCTTACACATCGAACATATTATCGAATCACAACCATCTAGTTTAGTTATTATTACCTAAAGTTTTTCTTGAATTAGGACTATAATTTCTTTAGAATTTCTTATAAATATTTTTACGTTGCATTTTGGACAATTCATAGCTTCTCTGCTCCTGAGCATTTCTGTCAGCAATTCCTTAGTTCGTTTGGCTTCAGGTTTACTTTCGCAGTAACTATGTATTAAGTCCTGGTGCTGTTTACACGTTAAACCTTCATGTATTCCCTGAAAATTTAAAAGATATTTTTAAAACAAAATATTGTAAGTTTACTTTCTTGATTCATCTCTATTGGTTTTTAAGTGTACATGTTTTAGGGCATTTTTTAAAAAGTATCCAACTGTATGAAACAGTTTTTTTTTTTTAAATTACATTGAATAAGCTTTATGGTACTTAATCAAATGGGTCTGAAACTAGAGTATGTTTCATTATTAAATTTAGAATCAGTGAAAAGGCTTGTTAGAGATTAGAAGAGGAAAAGTTCCTAAATATTCTTTTGGTGTCATGGGATTTTGTGTATTGTAAATTTAAAGGAAGTATTTAAAATATCTTTTGTGTTATTTAATGGTAGTAACTTTACATTATTATAAGCTTTGTTTATCTAATCGTAAATAAAACTATAAAATTTTCTATAGTAAGATCTTTTATACTCACCCGACAAGTTAAACAATTAGTTAACTTACATACAGGGCATTCAAATAAATTGACACTATATTCATAGATACACCATCCTGTGCAGTTTGGAGTTTTGCAATGAAAAGTATTTTCCATTTTTTGTTCAGCCAGTGTCACTGACTTAGCCAGATGCAATTCATAAACTTTTTTGGTAACTAACGCTTTGATCTCACGATCCTGTAAAACACTTTCACAACTATAACGAGCATTCACATAAGGGCATTTCACTTCAGCATCTGTACTGTATTCGATAGTATGACTTAGACAATCTTTACAAAATGTATGTAAGCAGTCTCTGAGAATAGCCCCCTGTCCTACATCAGTTTGCATTAAACAAATATCACATTCAAAAGGCTCCCAATTTGGCACTATGTCATCACTTTCCAAATCTAACAATTGGGAGTATTGTTTGGTATTATTAGCTGATAGAATTGTAGTATCATTTTGTATCATGACTTTGTTAAGCTCATCACATAAAATATCTTCATTTATCTTCTCGTAATTTGGTTTAGATTGGAAACATAGTGTACACTTTTGCTCTTCTTCTAAATTAAAAAGCGTGCAAGCTTCGCAGCTCCAGTATGATTTTTCAAATGTATGATTAGGTAATGCGGCTGCGCCATCCCTATCATCCCATTCATCCGTATCGTTATTAATACTAAGCATCTTGTTATATTTATTACACTAATCTTTAATAATAATCTTGTTCTTCGTGCACTGCAGTATTAATTTCAAGAAAATAAATAAGAATAACTATATTGCCGGCTTAATTCGTATGCACATTGCTAACTGTCAAATTTCAGGTAAAATGCAAATGACTTAATGTTCGAACATAGACAGATCTGTCTACGCATTTTGTTAGCAAGTACTAAATTCGTTGTACTAAAATTAATCAAAAATTAATTTCAAATTGTTTTTAATGTAGTAACGTTTTATTTGATTTTTAATACAAATAATGTAAAAATAATCTTAATTACAGAAAATAATAAATTATTACAAGGGAAATGCACGAAGTAAATGTTAAATTTGATTTTGGCACGGGGAAAACCGGCTTCTTTTGTATTCAGGTCAAATATTAGAATCAAATATTCAAAATACAAAGCGAGGCTGTGTTACCTGATCTTATGTTTTCTCGTTGGGATCTATACTTCTGAGGACCAAACCGTGTGCATTGTGTTTTGGCCTCTTTAACTTTAGTACTTGAATTCATCAGGTAGAAGAGCATAGATCTTCGAAGTTAAATTTACTTCGTGCTCTTCTGTCCTAAATAAACTGAAATACTACAAGAGTCCGTGGTTGATTTGCAAAATATATTAAAGTTAGTTGTTGCCTCTGTACGAGTATTGTGCTAAAGTGTTCGTCCATTTATGCCTACCACTGAAAACATTTAAAAATAACATCAAATAGGCCTAATAGGCAATGAGTATCCAGTGGGAAATCGATCAGCTTTACGAGTTGTCAACAGTATATTTATCGTATATTTATCGTAATTGCTATGAACATTTATTTAATATACTTCCGTATAACCTAATAATTTTCTGTATAAGTGTTGAAGAATGATACTTTTTGCAGCTATCGCAATATTTTAATTTTAACAGGTTTATTCTCAAGGGTGCTCACAGTCTCTGTTGGCAAAAATACAATGAAATATCTGATTGTTTTCGAAGAAATTTCCTACTGAGCTCATTATGAGCACAATATTCGACATACATACAATTAATACAAACTAATTATCAATATGCTAACAATAAGGATACAAATAACAATATACTAACAAGTAACTAAAACATAAGAATTTATAAAAATAAATAAACATTAAATAATAGGACAAGAACTAGCTTAAGAATGCAAAAAAATCCATTTGGTGCAATTGCACGTGCATTTCATTCAAATAATGCACTTGACCGAACTTTTTAATGCTGTAACTGCTAAACAGCAAATAATTTGGTTTTAATTATATTGAAAGCCGCAAAAGATACATTTATTTTTTATAGCTAGGGTAAAGATCGAATTATGAGGCAATAAAACTCTAAAAAATATGATAATTGCTTATTACAGCCTCAGTGAAAGATACTTAAAAAAAGAAAAGAAAAGGAATAATTAGGTTAGTATTAATTGTTGCTTTTTTAAAAACTTTTAAAAGTATGCAATAATTTATTTTTTGTTATTTCTTTAGATGTAAAATTTTTTATTTGCATTTTGCAGTATAATATACAATCATGGTTTATGTTTATAATTATTCAGTGTACTCTTTCCTCAAGATTTTTTTTTTCACAAAGAGCCATTTTTAAAATTATATTTTACTAAACGGTGCTTCCTAACTCCAAATCAGAGCTGAACGTTTTAACAGGATTTTCTCTTAGAAACTGTATTGATCTGGTGTGCTTGTACTTGATTTTTGAAGTACTTCGTGATGAGCTCATTGCTGAAATTGGAGCTGAAAAATTAATAAAAAACTGTGGCACTTTTTGCAATTTTTAACTCTAAAAATAGAAAGGGTCAAAATAGAGTTTATTTGACGTGAAAAACTGTAAATTAGTTTTGCTTGGCATGGCGGGGTGCAGCAATTTTTTGGGCAAATGTGGAATGTGGAAGCTGAAATATTTTTCTGAACTGTTACAATACAAAGAATTACGAAACTCCGCTATGAAATTTAAGCAAGATTTCCGTAATACTTAACTCAGAAAAAGTTCAGAAAACTGAGTTTATATTAATTTTTTTGGATTCGCCGGATTCGCCGTCACATGCTACTGGAAGCTATTTCAGTGGTAGTTTCCTTTTTCGGAAAATTTACTCGTACACTTTGAAAGGTTTGAGAATCACTCTAAAAAAATAAGGATAACTATGAAATTTAGCTTTTTTTCGTACTCATAATTCATAAAACTCATAAGATTTAAATTAATTCAAATTGATTAAATTTTTGAAAACGCTCTCATATTTTTAAGCCGTCTTCAGACCGAGACGCTGGCAATCGCTTGAGGTCTTAAAACGGGTTTTTCATTTGTTCTAGCCATAGCTAGAACAAAAATTTTTGTTTCATGAAAATCATTTATGTGGCCTTCAAAATTTTTGTTGTACCTCTATAAATAATTAAATCATTGTTTCCTATCCCTTAATATAAGTATAACCAAAATTTAAAGTACAAGTAGAATAAAAGCAGAAGAAAAAGTTAGTTTTTCTAGTTTTTACGTTCTGTGCCATTCGCAACTTTCTTCCTTTTATTTTACTAAAATATTACGGTATCCTTATAAATAAACGTTGGTGCAAATGTTGTGCATTTATATAAATTTATTCATTTTAAAAAACAGTGTTTAGCTCTATGTTTGATCCTGATATTATGTGCCTCAATAGCATTTGTTTATTTTAGTAATTCATAATTGCAGAAATAGGCAAGAGCACATTTTTCCGATCACTTATTGTTAGTTATTTAGGCTTTAGAAAACAAAGATTTAAATTATTTTAAAAACAAATTGTTTTTCTATTTTTTACTGTTTTACTATTAAGTTTGATAATTTTTTATTTTGCTTTTGTTGAAATATTTTTCATTCTCAGCCATATACAAATTTCCACCTTTTCGAATTTTATCTCTGCCGCTAATTATTTCTTGATTTTATAAAGAACTTTAGCTTTCTTGTTGGCTATTGTTTTAAACAATTAAATCTTTTGCATGAATAAATAAATTTGATGAAGTTTAACAGACTTTTATCATTCCTTTCTTAAATTACTTTTAGAGTTATTTATAATTTGAAGACTATTCGGCAAGTCAACAATTTTTATATAAAGATCAAATTTATTCCATTTATTGATTAGTAATTAAGTAAAATAAAGGATTTTGTGTTATATAAACAAAAAAAAAAAAAAAACTTAATGTGATAATTTGAAATATCTCTTACCAATTTTACGTAAAATTTAGGAACCGAGATATTAAAGCATCAAGCCCTTTTATAAGAAAAGTTTAAAATTTTCGATAGGGATTAAAAATTAATTCCTATTCATTGAATTTTTCAATATTCCTCTTGAGTTTTTTAAATCTAAAACAAAATATATTTCAATTTAAAACTTTAATATCAATAAATCAATAAACATCTCTAAAAGCCTGAGGTACAAGGGAAACTTTTAGTCACTGGTGTCCATTTTATATCCCGTTTGGGTGTGTATCATATGATTTGGGGATCCATTTTAGATGTGATGTGAGAACAAAAGTTTATATAAGTGGCACAACACATGTAAACAAAACACTTTTCTAATGGCTAAGGAGTAAAGGAGCAGAATGTCGTGCGCAGTGACAATTTTATAATGGTCCTAATAATATTTACAACTAAAAAAACTCAAAAATATTTAATTTCTTTTTGATTTGATTCATCTTCTATGCAATAAAATTTTATTAATTATTTTTGTAAAACACTAACCGAAAAACTGGTAAATGGGCAAAACGGAGATCGAAAAAAAATCACTCAACTTAACAATTCATAAATCATTATACCCCTAAGCTCTCGAAGAACAATTAAATATCAATATAATTTGTCGTAAAACGAAATTCATGAAATTGTAGCCGTAACTCATATTTTTCTAGAATCTAAGAAAGGATATCAAAAAGAAATTAAGGTGATACACTTACAATCTCCCTCTCGTTAAAACCATAGCCAGATTTTAAGCATATGCTGTAATTCTCAAGATTTATTTTCAAAAAACGAACTTAAGCCATTTATATATATATATATATATAAACATTTGTAGCATTTTTGCGTCTATAGCAGATAAATTCTTTGTCTTGTTACAATTATTATTTTTTTGGAACATAGATAGGCTTTCGTTTTCAATTTATTCTTCATTTCTCTTATATCCTAACAATATACTATATATTTACTGTAAATGAACGAGTTTGTCACATACATCATATAGTCCTTTTTGAATGTTGCTGTTGAAGGTGGAAAATGAACACTGATATAAGGATTTATTAGAAAAATGATTCCCTGTTTTTCTTTAAGTTATTTAACATACTGTTTTTGATATTGGGACATTAAAAGTATGAGACTGCAAATAAAATTGTTGCTTCCTTTCAAAAAATTTAGAAAAGGAACACTTTAAATATGTGTATGGGTATATGTTAATGGATGATTTGTATCTTTTGGCGATGAATTTAAGGGGGACAAAGTCGATTAATTGTATCCTTATTTATGTAGTAGGGTTGGGTGTGTATTTTCTAAAAATTTATGAACATTAGTCATTAATTTATTTTTTGGAATCTTTTTCAAATAAATTTTTTACTATGCCAGAACAGTATTTTTTATTAATATGCTTTTATATTAGATATTTGAAAGAAATGATAATTTATCTGGAAGCTATATTTAATTAATTTTAAAGCCTTGGCACTAACTCAAATTGAAAAAAGAATAAATATTTAGAGCTTGTTCCTCAAAATAACAAATTTTGACCTTAAAAGCCCAGTCGTTTTCAAACTAGAGACCAATCTGGATTATGTTAGCTTCCAGCAGTTTACGGCTATATAAAAATAAGTTTAGTTTTGTCGAAAAAAGGACGTTTTGTGCATTACTTTAGAGCACTTTAGATGTGCCTATAATATTAAATACCTTTTTTGAAACTTTCTATTACATCAACAGATGAGAACATATGGAGTACAAGAGAAAATTTTTAATTGATTAAATAAAAAAGATAAAATACACCAAACCCTATAAAAACTATAAAATAATTAATTGGGACCTGAGCTCATCTACGCTGGCATTTGTTTTGCTTCAATATGCACACCTCACATGTAGTAAATAATTAACTATGCTCAGATCGTATATGAAATATCCCTTGAAGAACATTTTTTTTTCTACAAAAAACCGAATAATTGCGAAAAAAAAATAAATGAGCTAACTCAACTGCAAAAATGAATTTTTGTTCTACTTAAAAAAAAAAGCTGAAATGAATGTGTTTTTGTGGTCCAAATCGGATTTTGTGACCTGAATGTTGGAAACTTGAATATTTGGTATCAAACTTGACCAAATTTGTCAACCATTTCTGATATAGTTCAATTGGTTTAATGCTTTTTTTTTTCTCAAAAGTTTCCAGTTACGTTAAATTTAATTTTCACAACAACTGTCTTTCAACTCTCATTGATCCTATTTTAGATATTGAAAAATACAAATTTATTTTGTCACAAATAAAATAAAAAATGTCTTTTTTAGCTACAGTTCTACAGTTTGGAATTTATATAGGCCCAAAACGAAGCGACTTTAGCTACAAACTGGGCCACAAGTCTTCTCTAATTTTTACATAGTTTGTCATGTATCACAGCTCGACAAGACAGGAAAAACAACTGCAACCAGATGTGGAGTTTCTCAAAAGGTTTTTGATTTAATTGGGTCGCTATCAAAAGGATTAGATCACCTCCTCCTATATAAAATGCTGTTAGAATCCTGATAGTTGAATGTGCTATAAAAAGATTTTGGCAATGATTGGACTCTGTTTGTATTCCCTATCCAAATTATGAGAAAAAATTTGTTGTCTTTGCTGTTATATTTTCAGTGGCTCTGCTTTGTGCATTTCTTATGCTAAATTGGTAATTTTCAGTACATTTTTATGCCTTGATAAAATAACAACAATCATTATTTTTCAACTTCTTATGTGTAATATCCTGAAAACTTCGTAAATTTTATGAACCTGTTCTAATAAAAAAATGGAACATTTTTCTTTCTGTTAAGTGTAAGTCATATACAAAAGTTATTTCGTATTATTCTCTCTAAAATAACTGAAAGATTAACCAAACTTCATATAATTTAGACATTCTATTTTTTTAACTTTTCCTTCAAACAAAATTATCATGAACACATTGCCAAAACCTTTTACTCCAACGTTCAAACTGAAAACTTTTTCATTGCATTAATAGCCTTTTTTTTAACTATAGTTTTCTAACAGCTGAACAACATAAAATCGTTTCAAAGTTTGAGTAATGGGTTTGTGATTAGTATATATGCTAGAAAAGCTACCTGAAAACTTCACCGGCAGGACAAATAATGCAGTCAGTCTAAAATATGTCTGAATGTTACCAACTATTAAGTAAGCGTCATATACAATAGAAAAGAAAAATATAAAGTTAAGAGAATGTTTTTTAAACTAACAACAAAAAATCCTTAGTGTTATGTATGGAAAAGTAATATCAACAGCAATAGAACTTTATTCATTGACAAGAAAACTGGGTCATCAGGTGAATGTCTGGTGAATAAACTCGATTTGCATTTGAATAGATGTGAAAATTGTAAATGGGCTGCTGATGATGGGTTGCATTTTCGGAATTAAGTTCAATGCTTTTAGGAAAAAAAACTATTTTCAAGTTTTCATTACTGCATAGACTACTAGTGAAATTATGTTTCAGTCTTCATGGGCTTTAAAGTTTACAACAAATAATGACCTTGATGTTGTTTTGATTACATGTGAAATAATTAATTCGTACTTTTGAAATAACTTTACAATTAACTTAATTATAATTTAAAAGTATTTAAGATTTTTCAAGTAGTTTTATGGACAAAACTTTAGCAGATCAAATTAAAATTTTTTTTTTTCTATAACAGAAAGAAAATTTTTATTTGTTTGTTTCTAATAAATAGTTGTGAAAAAGGTGAACATTAAAAATAGGATTTTATAGAGAAAAATTATCCCAGCCTTAGCCTTTTAATTATTTGCCCCGAGTAAATTGAAAAGATTTATGCAAAGCATAGCGAGTAGCCTACAAGTTTTCAAAAATATAAATAAAAAGACCTTTTTTTGTTAGTGACATTTTTGGCAGTTTTCAATTTCTGTAAATCTGAATTACCAGCTTCTAAAAGTCAATGGCTGTCTGATATATTTTAGCAAAAAGATGGATCCTTGGGAACTACATGGTTTCTTGAACTCTTGTTTAATGGTGATATTTGTGGGATTAGCCATATTTGGTTGTAAATTAAAAAGAGAAATTTAAAGGAAAATTGTATTCTGAAAGCATTTTCAAGTGGTGTGAAATTGAAAAAAATGCAATTTTCAATAAATTGCGTCTATAAAACAACGGAAAAGTGGTTGTTGTTTAATGCAAAAATACCTTGAGAAAGAACGACAGTCAAAATTTATTTGAAGCTTTGATTTTATAAAAAATCCTTAAGGTCACTTTTAACCTATGAAAAAATTTCTGAATTTCATTGTTTTTCTATCCTTTGTAGAAAAGTTAAATTTTTGAGGCTCATGAAGATGTCTTATGAAAGTCCTTTGTAAGTAGAAAACATTTTTTATCTCTAAATTTCAACGCTTTCCCAACATTTCTGTTCTATGGAAGAATTTCTCTTTGATTTTAAAACTGGCTTTAATTTCGAAAATTTAATTTGATTTCTTGTAAGAGTAAGTAAGAGCTAAGTTTAATCTGTAAACTACTTTGTTGGAGTTCAAATGAATTCAGTCTATCAAATCCATTGCGAAAATCTGACATCGAGACTTTTCTTCTGACCGCCTTTATTTGAAGAAAATAATACTACAACTAAGTAACTTAAGATTAATATTACTTTCTATACTTTTCTATATACATTTCTGAAATTGTAATAATTTAATAAGTAATCTTTTTATTATCATCCTTTTTGAAGCAGTTAACAATCGGTAACAATCTAGCGTTATTACTTCCTTATTATACAAGAAAATATAAGTATCATAATCCAAAATTCAAATTTACAGCTTCTCCACAAAATAATATTTTTCTCCTTTGAAGAAGTCCTTAAAATTCAAAATAAAATCCAAGAACAGCCAGTCAAAACTAATTATATTCGTTATCGCCCTCACATCGATTTTACTGCATTTAATTTATAAAAAAGAATGAAATCACAATCTCAGGTAATTATGTAAAAAGAAACTGTATCCATATTCAAATCTACGCAACAGTTGCTCAAGAGGTTGTTGTCCAAATGACACAAAAACAAATTAAAAACCCAACAGAATATGATCCCTAGAGATTTTACTACTTTACGAGAAAAGAAAACAAAACAAAATTAAAAAATCAGCTTCAAAGGAAACAATGAGAATGAAGAATGTAAATGGGATGAGAAATGAATGGGGACAGGAGATAATTATTAATATAAAAATTGTTATTTTAAAATTATAATTACTAGATTTTTATTTAATTTTGCTATTTTAAAAAATTTAAAATAATATCCGAATTAAATTGACGCCAAAATTTGAAGATTTCAAAAATTTATCCAAAATTAGTTTTGATAAATCTTTTTTATAAAGTCCATCATTCCCAACAGCAAATCCCCCCATTTTAAGCATTCTTTCACACTCAAAAGCTAGTTTTTTCCTGACCAAGTTTTTTTGATCAAATCGATTTTCAATTTTGTTGATTCAATTTAATTGAATGGGGTTAGCTGGCAACATTGCCTAAAGTTTTACGATTCTGATTATTATTGAGTTCACAAAAAGAAATTTTGTATGGAGAAATGTGTAATACATACATGTGTATTAAGCATGTTGCAATCGTGTTTAAAATACAGCCTTTGAAAGGCTGCATAAAGGAAATTTTGCCATCTTTAGTGAATTGACATTAAAAATTCCCCTATTTATGTGTCAAAAAGGAATTAAATGGTGGCATTTTTGTAAGTATATTAAAATTATTTTGTGTATTTAAAAATACTTAATTTTTTTTCAGGTTATTTTTATTATAATATTTAGAAGTTAGTTTAATTCTGGTTTTGCGAGTAAGCACATTGTAATTATTTTGTGTATTTTCACAGATTCAATCAGTGGCGGATTTAGGCATAGGCCCTGTAGGCCGGGGCCTAGGGCGGTAAAATTTGGGGGCGCCAAAAAATTCAAGTATTCTAAACGTAAATTTATTTGGTAACTAATATAGTGGGCTAATTTCTTGAACAATTTTTGGGATTTTTAATTAAATATGATTTATTGTATAATTGTATATAATAATAGTATTTCTAGCGTTTTTGAATTACAGCTAATGTGTTGGAATAAACGCTAGTATTTTTAAGCTAATATGAGATGATATGTTAGATCTAATGAAATCGAATAATTCGAAATTTTTGACTTCAACAGTTAACTTGATATGAATGTATATATTCTGAATGTAGAATGTAGATAAAAACCGTATATTATTGAATTTGTTTTTTCTTCAATATAATATGCGAGGGTTGTCCCAGGGTTGTCATTTCGAGGTCATTGTGAAAAGATTGGAAATCTGCATAATGATTCTAAACGTAAAGAAAAACGCAAGGTTCATTTGGATGAAAGTCACAGTGGAGAGTTTCAACCAGAAATGGATCACATTATTTCAGAATTAGAATTTTTAATCCCATTTTGGATCATTTAACTGTAGAATTAAATCGTTGTATCAAGGAATATACTAAATTAATTGATAGTTTTGCTTTTTTAAGTCGATTAACAGAATTAAAATCAAACGAAATTGCTCAATCTGCAAATAATTTAGCAAGAAAATATACAAGTGATTTAGAAGATGCTCTACAAAAAGAATGTATTCATTTAAGCGAGTATTTATCGTCGAAAACAAAAAGCCTTTTCATTCTTGGAATTTTCTACTATCTTACAAGAAAATGAATCACAAGAAGTGTATCCAAATGTAGATATAGCAATACGTACTTTTCTCAGCCTTCTAGCGACTAATTCTTCAGGAGAACGTTCATTTTCAATATTAAAACGCGTGAAAAGTTATTTACGATCAAATACAGGCCGGGACAAGTTAAATGCTCTAGCATTATTAACAATTGAAGCAGATCTACTAGCAAAAATGGATTGCAAGGAAATCATTAATAAGTTGGCAAATACAAGAGCAAGAAAAAAGTGGGTGTAGTAGTAATTCTTTTTGTTAACTTAAATTTTCATTTCAAAAATAATTATTTGTATTGAATTAGTAATTACTAAATCAATATAATCACTGTGAATATTATGCATAAGCACAAATAATTTTTATTTTAAACCCTTACTTATGTTAGGTAGTTAGAAATTATTTTAAGCTGGAGTGTTTCAACTGTTGGGCCTAAGGGCGCTACACTCATAAATCCGCCACTGGATTCAATGTTTACTTTTGTGACATTTTCATCAAATTTCCCTAATGCAAAGAATTGCCAATGGAGAATGGGTAAATGTATCTTTTGCTCCAAAGGGGAGCTTGCTCACCTCTTGTATACATATGAGGTTTAAACTTGTGTGAGTTTTAAAAGAGTAGTTCAGCCATTGCCACCATTTGATTGGTGTATATCGCGCCGACGCCTTTCTTTTTAATATTTGCTCCATCTCATTTTGTCTACCTTCTTCTGATTATTTCATAATCTTATGCCCAGCATCTTAATTTGACTGAAAGAGTAAGTGGAACTCTATGGAAGGGATCTGCATTAATTATATATATATATCTATACTTCATAAAAAAAGTAGTGCTCTTAATTTGTATGGGTAAGTGTTTGACTGAAAGGGATGTAAAAGCAGGGAAAGACACAGCCTCCGAAAGTTTTTTGCTTGTGTCATACTTAGCTGAGACAGTGAACAGTAAATATGGTTTTGCTAATAAATATAAATATATACGTGAATGGATACTTTTTTGGAAGGAGTTAGAGTTTAATAATTGGGGAATATATTCATTGTACTATAGATGCCCCCGGAATGCTAATTTGCTTGCCAAGCCATTTTGTAGGTTATGTGGCAAGTTTTTGGCTTCATCTATGCTTCTTGATGCCAGCAGGTGCTGAAATTATTTTTGTTTTCTTTAGAAATTGAAAATGCAACCGTCGCATTACTATCGATAGCGACGTGTTAACGCATAAATTTTTTTCTTGACGACAACAACTAAGGTTTGAAAGTCCACATTAAGAATTATATAACATGTCTAGCAAAATTTTAATGATGTTTTTATTTTTTGTCCTTAAAATTTCTGCTTAGTTAGCTAACAGAAGAATGTGTGTAAAATTTTTAAAGAAGCAATAAACACTAAAATAATTTTTATTGAATAAAATTGAATTTCAAGTTAACTTAAAAAAAGTATATTTGCTCTAAAAAATTAAATTTTATCACAATTTGGGTGGTGTTTGCCATCGAACGTTGTATTTAAATAAAAAACAAAAAATTTTATGCTTTAAAATAAAATAGAGCATAATTTTATGTTATCAGTGAGATGTAATGATGTTTTTTATAAAAATATACAGGAAACATTAGCGCATAAAATGGCAAGAAATTCTAAGCAATAGCAGACAGCACATAGGTGAGTATCGGTATGTAACGAATTGTGTCATAAATGTTATGTGCAAAATTTCTTTGTAATATTTTAAGTGTTATTTTAATACTGAACGCTTTTGTGCAAGTTCAATTAAGTTTTTTTTTATTAAAGTCCTGTCCGTGTTTTACAACTCAAAACTTAAAATGTCTGCAGCTTAATTTTCGGAATATTTCTTAGGATAGTTATAAAAATTAAGTTTTGCGAACATCCATATTAAACTAACAATTAAAACAAAAAACAAATTTGACAACCGATAATCCAGTTTCCAGATAATTGTTTACAATAAATTCGGTACAAGAAAGTATTAATGTCCTGTCAAAATTTCTTAAAAGAATCCCTAGGAATACGTTCGAGCTCATGAGATTTCTTTGTGGCAGATATAGTAATCACGAGGGGACATTCAAATAAAAGCTTTTCCCTAGTATGTCAAATATATGACTAGACGATGATTTAAAAATTAAATCTGTATCTAATAAGAGAAAATATATGTATTAGTAATTTAATATAAAAAATATCTATTTATTTATAAATATAAAAATTAAAATAAATTTTAGTAAAACAAAAACAAATATTTTTTAAAAACGTTCAGAGAACTACAACATTGTTTATTTGTTATGTGCTTTAGAGCTGTTAACTAGAAATCAATAAGTTTTTGTCCATTCCTTGGGGGCAACAAATATAATATTAGTTAATTTTTTTATTCCCAAATCAAATTAATGGTCTGTTAAGTAGAATGAGCTTGCTGAAAGTAGTTTCGAGCATTTCAAGAGTCAATAGATTTTTAAATATAGGCTACTGTGATTTTAATGATATTTCATGGGAGATTTCTTGTGGGCATCGAAAAAATAGTGAAATTTACACATTTTACTAAAACTGTAGTCTTTTGGCAATATTAAATTCGTAAATTTATTATGACTAACTGTCAGCTGAAATTACTTAACCTTAGTGATTAAACGCTTTAAGAAGTCTTCGTGCTTAACCGTTTTGGGCAGTTTTCTTCATGATAGTATAATATACACAGTATGTCTCAAAAATAACCGAACTTTTTGGATATAGAATAAAACCCACATTATATTATCTTTGAAAGTTATTATTTGTTCAAAGTAGGTTCCATTAGACTCAATACAACGTTTGGCACGATCAACCAACGCATGCATAGATTTTTTTATATCATTTATAGAAATGCTCTTCAATACCTCGGTTACGGCTGCTTAAATGACTGGGATATCATCATAAAATGCTCCTTTCATCCTGGTTTTCAGTTTAGGCAATAGAAAATAGTCACATGGTGATAGATCAGGTGAATATGGAGGATAGTTGATGAGAGAAATCCGTTTATTCATTAAAAATTCGTTCACTTTTTTGGTCTTCATTCAACTCATGTGGAACAAAACGCGAACAGACCTTTCTTTTACCCAAATCTTCAGTTAAAATTCCCCAAATAGTGTTTTTACTCATATTAAATTCCTTAGACAACTTCTCGTAGTAAAATTAACATCGATACCAATGATTTCACAGACTTTTTCCACCAATTCAGCACGATTACTAGCTTCTGGACGACCTAGCTTTAGGTCATCATTTAAATCCTCACGACTATTTTTAAATCGTGTAAACCACGTATAAACTTGAGTAAGACTCATACAATCATCACCATAAACTTTTTTCATCAATTTTTATGTCTCAGCGAATTTTTTTTCACAAAATTTCATACTTGCTCTTTGTTCCATTCTTGTTTTGGAACCTTAGCACTCTTACTACTTTTATTCAAATGGCCGTAACTTTGACAACTCTCATCCGATCTACATGAATATAGGTGCGTTTGAAAGAGGACAAATTTATCTTTTTAATGCTTAATGTTCTGCATGTTATACGATTTAAACATAAAGTTCGGTTATTTTTGAGACACACCGTATATATTCATCTATAAGTTGAATATTTTGATATTGTTTATTTAAATCTTATTTTTGAAATCATTAGCTGATAATTTTTTAATAAAGGAAAAAGAAAAAATTTATTTACTTGATATTCATCAGTTACTTGAAGTAACCCAAAAATTGCAATAATTTCTAATATTGAAAAAATTATTTTACATAATAGTTTTTCTATTTAGACTATTTTCTTTCATCTGGGCTAGTTTTAAGTTCTTATTTTTTGTTTGTCTCGACTCAAACAGACAATTTGAATTGAAGCAGCATCAATTTATTATATTAAATCAACAATTGGGTGCTTATTCAAATCTTTGATGCCTGGACAAAAAAAATCAGGCACTGATTGAGTAAATTTGAGAAAGTTGATTTAATAGCTTTCTCTTTGTATAATTTGCAAATTCGTTGTTCGATCTACAAATCTGCTAGCCTCATAATGTGCTTTTTTTGGGTAGCTTACCTTCGAATTATTTTATTATGAGCAAACTATAGAATTTTGTGAATTGTTTTAATTGTTCTGTTTAAGGTAGGAAAAGAAATTTAAAAAAAAATCATTTTATTAAGGTATTCATATTTCCTTCATCAAATCTTAAATTAAGCTTAAAACAAATTGTCCCAATAATTAATCATTAAAGCAAATATCTAACATAAGTTCTCAAAAAAAGTAGTCATTTTCTATTTTCAAATGAAAAAACTTTGAAGAAAAATAAATAACAGGCCATAATGTCATTATGAATCCTATAAATTTCAAACTACAAAAATTTTAAATTTCCCTCATCGTTGATCCAGGAAACCATTTTATTTGTCTATCTTAACTTTTGACACTAGAATCACTAACAATGTAAATATTCACACCAAGAGGCTCAAAGGATATGATATCCATTTTGTCATCTATACCTTCCGGCAAAAAAGCTTTTATAACAAAGTAAATATACTTGTCAGAGGCTAAAATGGCTTCTATAACAATTCTAGTGAACATACAAAATATATCCTGAGTAACATTTCTCATACCTGTCCTGAATTTAATCCATAACAAGTGAAAGAAACGATTTAAATATTTATTTATTCGTATATGGACTTTATCTATATTTTAGCCAAATGCTAGGATAATAATAAAATGGTAAAGGATTCATTTTTACTAAAAGCTATTTTCTCTGTTACAATTTTGTTAGCTGATGTTTCAGTTTTGTTTACTTTTATTTTTCTAGAAAATTTAAACAATACAGTAAAAGTACCATATTATCCTTTTTGATTTATTCGAGGATTAGTAAGTGGATGGTTTAAAGGTAAGAGTTTGGCAAGAATTCATTTGGTTAAGGACATTTTTCCCCTTGTTTTTATTTATTATTATTCATTGAATGCTACCTACTAAATGTGCATTCAACCAAATTAAATTATCATTATGCTTCGACAAGTGTTGATTGAATTATTTCGATGAGGTGGTGATAAAGGTGTCATCCTGACACTCTCGTTAAAAACATGTGTCACTACTTGTAATTGTGCATTAATGTATATATATATATATATAGTATATATACATATGTTTATATTTGCATTCATTAAGTTTTTATCAAGGGATGATAGGGACGGGAAAATCAGATGAATAATATGACAGGTTATTTTTCATCTATAAACGATTCAGTTTTGTTGAATTTTTCCTAACCAATTTTAATTTTGCTTTATACAAATAAAACTTATATTTTTTTGAAATATGTGGACTGTTTTTTTAAATCTACTTGAATTGTATAAGAATTCAAAATATAAATACCAATGGTTAAGATAACAACCAACTTTACAACTAATGACGGTATATGTCAAAAGTTGCAATTGTTTCTGGTATCAAAGCATTTATTATTTTAATTTGTTGCGTTTTTATACAAAATTTCTGTAAAGCCAATTCAAGAGAGTGTCAATTGTGGTGTATAATCTGAGTATTTTTGCTGAATTTTGAAATGTTGCTGGTAGATTTAGCGTATTGTGTGCGAAATTATTTTGGATATTTTTCAAAAGTTTATAAAATTTATGAGAAGAGCTTTAACGATTTTTATACGGCCACACAACCAAAAAAAATTAAAATGTCAAAGATTTTCTAAAATTTAGCTTTCGTAAATGCTATGGACGGATATCTTATAAATCTGAAAATTCACAAGGCTGACGCAAAGGATTAAAAATACGAAACTATTTACAAGAAGTGAACAACTTGGCGAGACAAAATAGTGGTGCAATAATTTTGTTAATATAATTGTAAATAAATTAATTCTTAGTCTTATTTCTTGGGCTAGTTTTTGTCTATAAGTTAAAAAGATATCAAGTAAGAGCCATAAGGCATATATGCTAACCAAAATTTAGTTTGAGTGCTAATCAGACTCATATCAACAAATAAAAAGCAAGTTGGGTCTCCTTCTTTACTAATATTTTTCTAAACATCCACAAAGTCTTACGTTTTCCATCTTCATAGTGAGGGATAGAGACCAAGAATCACGGGGTTCATGCTTCCAAACTATTGAGTTACTTTTTTCTTTAATGGTTGTTTATTAGTTTTTGGTTTTATCGTAGATTTTGGAAATTTGTTTTGATTTTCATAAAAATTTACTTTATTTTTTATTTTTATAATTTTTTAAATTTTAAGCTGAAATTAAAATTAGTGTAAATTTCTTGCGATAAATTTCATGCTAGTAATATTACAACTATAAAATACAATATAAATATAAATACAAATATAAAAAAGTATAAAATGTCAATCAAACATGGTTTAGGGACTACGGAATTTGCTGTGTAAAGATAAATGTCAAAATGTTGATTTTTTAATAATTCTTGATACATAAGAAGAGAGAGATTAAGGATTAAAAATCTTCGTATACCTTGTAACCAATCCTAAATAAAATTTTCGGTAGATGTTGGAAACTTTATATGTGTAGGAGACAAACAAATTTGTCTAAACATGCTAAAAAACTAGTTAACAGTTCCCACCTTATTTTCAACATGCTGAACTTTACAAAAATTTTAACTAAAAAATATAAGGCTAAGAAAATCACAAGCAAGAATAGACCCAAACAAATTTCATTGTTGAAATGTTAACCTTTAAACTTTTCTTTTGGCTAAAAATATTAAAAATCATTTTTGATTCGCATAAATTATTCAAAAATATTTGTAGAGTACTTCATTACAATTAAATTATTTAAAAAATAATTGATAAGAAAGTAGGAGCGATAATAAGTAAAATATCTAAAGAGATCCTTAAAAATAATATACAGATATGTTCATTAATTGATTTATAATTTACACCTAAGTCCAAAAGAATATTAATTGTACAACAAGGATTTTCTTGTTAGAAAAAATATTAAAGAAATCTTTGTAATATATGCAACAAAGTAATGGAACTCCTATATTTACATAAATGTATAATATATATATTCGTATGTGTCAAGAGAACAAGACTGCACTCGACGTTGATCCCATTATACTCGTATGGGGAGCAGTATGTGTTAAGTATATAAAATCTGCTAATTGGGTTCTTAAGTAAGTTACAGTGCAGTTTGTGGAAGAAATTTCCAGCTCTAGAAACGGAAAATGTGATATGTTATCAACACTTGTCATCCTATATGGTCCTTCTTTGTCCTCTCGAAATCTTTTATAAGTGTAGAAAACGGGCACTAACTTATATTACAAGCACCTTGAAATGAAGTCTAACGTTAGTAAATGAAGTTTCATACTTCTCATAATTAAGCAGCAATTCTTGTAATTTTCTACTTGTCGTAGTTTATTAAAATACCTACTTCTATTTATTTTATGACAAGAAAAGGATTTGTCCTTAAATTAATATAGCAGTTCGTTAATTTATTAATAGAATTGAGAAAATTGTTAAGGAACATTGAAATTTGTTTAACATTTAATTTAAGCAGAGGAACATTTTCATATATGATTTATTTGATTTTTATAGAACGGAGCAATTACTATAATTAAAACTGTTGTAGTTATTTTTAATCTTTATTTAAAAAAAAAAAACACCAACTTAAAAGGATATTAGTTCGTTGAATTTGGTTTAGTTTTAAATTTTTTATTATTATCTCACAAATTATTAATATTCAATGTTAGCTCGTTGAACCTAAATATAAGAAAAAATAAAGAACATTAGGGATACTGGCACTACTAGTAAACTTAATTACCCAGATCCTTTATTAGAAAATTTTTGAACCATAATTAATTGAAAAATTTCAATCTTATCCCTTAAAATACAAAGAAATGTAGGAGCAGGCAAGTACACGGGCTTTAAAACGTGATTGAAAATATGCTACTGGAATATATTTGGGTTGAAGGACAATTCTTATCCAGGTAGGCAGAATCCTTGTTATGAAAACCTTTCTGCCACTTAAACTATATAAGATGGGTATAGTTATGTAATGACCATAATCAAACATAATTGCTCTTAAAGAAATGATAATAGACACGAAAGGATAATTACAGAATCCTTAGCTGACCGTTTTTTTGTTTTTCTGTTGTTGTTGTTGTTGCCGTTTTTGCAGTCTTCTGTTTTAATTCCCTTTTATTTTTAACCACTCTTGAAATTTTTGAAATATGAAAGGGGCTGTACATTGGTTCATATTAAGTTTGAAAAAACCGGCAGGATGTTATGCAATAATTGTGTCCGTATGTATATTGTAGTGTATGCTTCTATATATATTGCATACCAAATTGATTAAGTGCCCAGAGGATATTCAAAACTGTTTTAATCCTGCCAATGACATACGCAAGCCAGGACAAGCTACAAGTTTATAAATCATTAAAATTTATATCCGTATATATGTGGGTGGTTTCATCAAAATTTAGGGACTAACCCCAAATATCTACATATATATATATATATATATGTACAAATGGTTTATGTATTCATACAACAAATCATGCTTCATGCTGATTTCAAATATTCGTTGATGCAAAGAACTAAAGAAGTATTCTTTAGTTGCTTCAATTCTGACAAAAGTTTAGTCAAGTGTAAATATGTGATAGTCCTTATTGAACATCACAGAAAATACACTGGTACACATATTTGTAATTTTTTGTTTCCTTTTTTTATCATACTGTAGATTGAAATTCATATTTCATTAAAAGTTTGGGACAAGTGCTAAACTAGCAAAAAAGTCAGACACTTGCTGATTAAACTGCGAAGGCTTAACCAGGGATTTAGGTGGTTTCTATATAAAAGACAATAAATATATGAGGGCATATAAAACTTATCTGTCTCCCTAAAAAACAATCCCTTAAGGATTTTTAGTGGCTTACTGGCTTTTATTACTTCAATTGTTCCTTTTGATTGAAATGAGAACATCTAATGTGGTAATAGATTATTGGAATTTTTTTTGAGTTAAATATCCTGTGTGGGGATGAAGTTTAAATAAAATATTAAATCGAATAGTTTTTAATTAGCATTTTTTTGCATAAACTGGAATTTTTTGTTTTTGTTATATCCATAATTCATCACACAAATTTCATTTTTTAAATGTAATTGGGTAAAATACTATTTAGTAAATTTATACCAGTTTAAGTATTTTCTTATTTTCGATGGGTTTTGTTGTATTATGTTAAATTTAAATTGGACTTATGTTCAATTTTTATAAGGCTTTTAGTCTTTAGAAAGGAGAGAACTTAAATAACAATAAGTAAGGCCAGAAGTTGCTTAAACTGTAAGCTTGAAACTGCAATATTTAAAATATTGTACGTCAGTTGTCTATAGGTTAACAGACTTAGAATAACTTTCGATATTCTTTATTTTGAATTTTATTAAGTTCAGTAATTGAAATTCTATAAAAACCAGTAGAAATTTTTGCTTTAAGCCGCTTTTCAACTTTTTTCTTACTCCTTGCCATGGTTTTTAAAGAGAAAATTTTCTGGAAAATTACCAAATTACCAAGTAACAGGAACCTACTAAAATTGTATTTGCGCTTGGATCAAAGTTCTCCATCTAAATGCTTAAGAAACGAAGAAATTTCCACTGAATAGTTAAATTTTTTACTACATTTATCTAATTTTGTCCTGTTATATTTCTGTTGCCCACAGCAGCTAAATATAACTCAAGTATTTCAGGCAATTTCACATATATTCAGCTTGCATTTTATCCTTGTTGAATTGTTGTAATTAGTGTATAGAAACAAGAAGAGAATGTTGTAAATGAAAAAATCGAGAAATATTTAATTACTTTGTTTTTATTATGTCTATTTAGAGTCACTCATTTGTCGCCTTCTAATGATTTCAATTCAAATTTTATACTTGTTCGAGTTTATAATATAGGCCCATATAACATAAAGGCTAATGAGCTTCCTAAAAAACTTTCAAAATTTCTTTTCAATATCAAATGGCACCTATCAAAATTTTGATTCAATTTTGAGTGTCCTGCCCAGTGAAAATAGTTTCATTTGATTCTGTTAAAGTGCTTTTGAACCTCATTTCGTAATTAGTTATTTATCTTTTAAAATAACACCTTAAATATTTTGCCACTTGCTTAATGTAATTTAACATCGTAACAATACATTTTTTACTTACTATTTAATTGAAAACTTTTTAATTATGACAGATCTTCATTTATAAAATATTTATATTTTTAAATAATGTAACAAATTTTGAGATAGAGTTTATATATTCAATTTAATAAATTTAATTAAAAGGAGCATACATCTTTTTTTCCTAAAACAATAAAATTTAACAACATATTTTGAAACGATTAAAACTATTAACATTATTATTTATTATAATTTATGATCAAGTTTGTTTATAAATTCAAATCGCTAAAAATGCATCCTGAAATGTTAAATTATTCTTTATAAATTTCTGTCCATGTATAATTTGCGTTCCGTCTATTAATAAACCAGCGGTGAGTTTGCTATATTTAGAATTTTCTCCTCACCTCACACCTCTTTGAATTATTTGAAGATTTGTGACAAACAAAATTGAAACAAAATGAATAAGAATTATATTTTTTCTTATAATGCACGTGTTAGCAATCGTACTAAATAATTGAGTGCAAAATTTGCACCAGATTTTGGCATAAATTAATTCTTATAAAACCCAACATCGATTCACCACCCATAGAGTAAATTAGGAGTCTATCAACAGCCTGATCAGCTTTCAATAATCAAAAACATATTTGAAGCATAGGTTGGACCACCCTTCAAGTCATATGCACACTGTTTAAAGGCATAGTCTATATATTCGGTTATCGTCTATCATTCAATCAAACTATTCTGTTAGGGTACTGGTTAGCAGGATTTGAATCTCGATGCCCTAGTATGTAGTACTAAAGCCATAATTATCGCCTGGAACCACTGAAGTAGTAGTATTCATTTTGATTCTTGAAGGTCAGGCAACCCCTTATATAGAACTCCCTCGATTAACAATTCTCATTTTGATGAATACACGTGACATACACGTGTTAAATAATCTCACTTCATTTTAGAAAAGATTCATCTTTAAATGAATTTAAATATTTCACAAAATCGGCAGTGTTGTGACATTTTCGTATCACGCAGCCACTACCGCACTTTGGCATGCTGTCGTGTCGAAGTGGATTAAATTTGAAGTGAAAGACGTACAACAATCCTCCCATATATGTATATATATATATATATCCAGCCATCGATTTTTTTTTTTATTAAAAATTTTTTTTTTGAACAGAAAAATGAAATGGCATACACGTTCCACCCTAATGGAAGCCCTTAAGTGAACGTCTAAGTGGTTGGGCCGCCTAAGTGAAAAGATGGAACAATTTAATTTTCGTATCTTAAGAAAAACGATTCTGTTAGGCAAGCAAATTAAATTAAAATTTAACAACTCACCAGATTGGATGGCTGAACTGTGGAATTCTTGTAACGTTCACTTTTATAAATGTGCCCTAGGATGTATGTACGTGCCTACCCTTTGGACTAGGTATTATTATATGAAGTAATCTCACCAACAAATAGAAATGTTCCATTCGAGATGGTATATACTCAATTCGATTGGATACGTGGCCAGAATATAATAATACTAGTTTCAGCATATATTCAGAGGATGGCACTATGAGTGAAAGACTTTGTTAAATCCTGGGCATAAATGTACAACCTGTATCCTTTGGGAATATTTAGTTGTTAGCTACTGTAGGCTTTTCAGTGCTTTTGTTTATTTGAAATCGTTGAATTAATTAGGATGAGCTTGTATGTTGAACGGCTTGAAAATGACGTTCTGATTGGATAGTGAAAAGTCTAAGCCTGCAACAAATTTCAATCAATGCGTGCTATCCATGGATTTTATAATATGCTGGTAATTGAATGCTATACACAGTTTTTTTAAAGATTTAAACGAAACTAGTTAACAGTAAGCTTAGAATATTTTATTATCTTTTGAGTTTCGTTTGAATCTAGAATTCACTTAAGTTCAGTAATTGAAATTCTATAAAAATCAGTAGAAATTTATGCTTTAAGCCACTTCTCAACTTATTTCTTAGTCTTTGCAATAGATTTTAAGTGGAAAATTTTCTGGAAAATTACCTTAGCATAAAAAAAACTTTTCTTGCAAGTAAATTTCTCGGACCGTTTGTAGAAAGAAAACTTTTTAAGGAGTCATTTAAAAGAGCAAAGTATTAATGCTATATTTATATTATATTTTTCAAATTTCGACCCGTAAGTTAGGAAAATATTTGTAGTACTTACCTTTAATTAAAGATAATTGTAATTTAAGTTCAAGGACTTGAAATCGTTTACCAATTTTGTAAATATTATTATGAAAACTTTCCGGAGACCTTCCACGGTTATCTACAGCTTTTGTAGCCAACACTAAAAATTTAATTTAATGTGATCATTTAAACTTTGAGGATTTCTTAAGAGAATTATTTAGTTACAGTGTTGATTTTCTTGTTGGGGCTTTACCACTTAAAATAAGGGATATTCATATATTTTAAGTTATTATTTTTTATATTTATTTATTGTTATTTGCTGCAGTAGGTTACTTAAACGGTTCGATATTTCAAGCCTTCATAAATAAAAATATCTGCTCTTATGTTTGATATTAAATATGAATTTTTTTTATGCTAACATTTCGGGGTATTTGTGGTTTGATTTTTAAAATTTCTATGTAATAAAGAGTTCATCTGAACAATAATATCTCGCTCATTCTAATGGTGGGTATCAAAATCAAATAGTTATTGAATAAACCAGACTTAATCCAACACAAGAGCTTTTCGTTTCCCTATTAAACTGAAAAAAAACTTTCCATCCCAATATTTTTTAAGGAGAATCTCAATAGCAGCTAATAAAGTTGAGTAGCATATTTGTTGCTTCATATATCACACATCAAATGGTAAATATAACAAATTCTGCTGGAAGGTACTCTATTTAACTCATCCTTGCTAAATCCCGATGATACTAACTGAAAACTGAAAACTTGACAAAATGTCACATTAAGAACAAAGGTTGTCCAACGAAGTGTATTCGAGAGTTTCCTATCGCTGATTTTGCGAATAAGATCTCAGCCTATGTTTTCATGATTCGACACACTATTAGCATCATTCCAAGCATAGCCTCCAGCTATGGAAAGGGTTTGAATCGTTACAATAGGACGAGTCATAACTTCAAGAGAATTTGTTTTTTTTTCTATCAAGCTAATGGGGAATTGCCTTTATTTATATTTAAAGAAGGTGAAATTAGTTACAGACAACAATTGTTAGTGTATGAATTTTAATGCGCTAGATGTCATAAACAAAAACATAAAAAAACATACAACATCCTAAAGGACTCAAAGAGTGGTAATGGAATGAATAAAAGCATCAGTGTTTACTTTTTAGATGTTCACTTTGTAGCTAACAATAGTTCTTGAGTGTTGTTATCCAAGTTTCTTTTTTGTTTTACGTGTTTTCCTTGATAAAACTATTCAAGTGTTAGTGTTATTGTCAAGTTCTCATATTTTTAGCTTTAATCGTACATCAACTTCTCCAATAATAAATTTAATACATAATTAGTTTTTGGTCTACACAAAAGGGTTTTTAAAGTTTTCATATAAATTCATCAACTCCAGAAATGTACTTGTCTGTAAAAAGTAATTTCTATATGTAAAAAATCCCATGTTCGCTCTTATCGAAGTATCTGATTTCAGAAATGTTAAAGTGATTTGGATTTAGTTCAATTCAAGCTTATCCTAATCTAATAAGTCAAAACTTCTTATTGCATGCTTATTAGTATGGGATTGGACGGAGATGGTAATGAAAACACTCAGTTAACTGTAATATTTAAACAAATTTTTATCAATTATTATTTTTAGTTAAAAAATAGTGCTGGCTATTATCTTCCATTTGATTTCCATTTAAAAGCTACAAAGCAACGTTTAGAACCATGGAATTCTCTTTTCAAAAAAACTGAAAAAGAAGTTTGATAGCATCCAAATTATATAGCTTTAAAGACATTTTGTAGGTTTTATAAGATATAGAGGTGGTTACTATTAACATTTTTCTGTTCCTTTGTGTAAATATTTGTGAAATAATTTTTGATTTTACTTAGGAATAAATATTAAAAACTCCTAAACGCAGTATGTTTTTTATAGTATAGAATTCTTAAAACTTATCCTTTCGCACAGAAAACTACATAAAAACAAAATTTTGTGATATGGGCCAATATTTGCAAACTTCACTATGCATTTAATTTGATTGTGTACTCGATCACGAAAATACACTGACCAAGATAAATAAAAGGAATATATATTTTTTAAGTATGTACTAAAAATTATTTTCTAATTCTGTATTCAATTAAAATTTTCGATTAAATCTATTTATTCATTTAATACTGAAGACAATTTCTCACTTACAAAACCCAAAAAAAAAGAAACAAAAAACACCTCTGCCTTATCTTACGAAATTCAACAATTCTATTGGTAATATCAGCTTCTAACATATAGGAAAAATGTATAACAATGAATGACGATGTTAGTAACATAAATCGTTGGAATTTCTGTTTCTGGCAGTTTAAGTAATAAATTGATGTTATTTTGTTATGCTCTGTCATGTGCTCACTCATATCCTTAAGTTAGGTAAGGCACCCTCTCACAATGTGTCCACCAACTAAAATGATGAGGTCCAGGTGCAAACGTGAGCACGCACATTCCAGTTTGCCTGTCATTTTTGTGGGATGTGCGAAATCATTAGATGTTGACAATAGACACTGTCAACCTTATCTCCATTGAATTCCTTTGTCATATACTGATTCTGAAAGAAAATGAAAAAAAAAAAAAAATTGGAAGCTACGGAAAATTAGTTTGAAAAACGGATGCTCAGCTATTGTGATTTAGGCAGATGATGGTCACGTGACATTTTGTTAGATTATGGTTTTGGTTTTGTCATGATTATGTAACAATTTTCAACATAAACCAATTATTTATGGTATTAAAAACAACGATTGCTTATATCGTAGTAATGTTATGCAAAGCTTTCCTTTCTACAATTATATTTATATTTTTATGTATCTAATTAAAAAGTAAGAAAAATTTTCAATCCTTTATTATGTAAAAATATTCAAAATTCTCAACTTAATTGACTTTGTTTTCTTTGAAATTTAACAAAAGCAAGGATTTATTTATTAAAAAACGTTGGTGACAATTTTATTTCTTTGAATTTAATTAAAAATATCTCTAGCCGCTAAAAACTTTTTTGTTTTCTATGGAAAAATATTAGAATAGGTTATCAATAAAATGGTTTTTTGAAACTAAATACAATTTAAATGCTTATCATATGTTATTTAAAAAGGATCAAAGGTTTTTTAACCATCATTATAAAAATTATTAATAAATATTCACACCTTAATATCAACAGATTTTAGTTTCTTAATGGCTTTGTTTATATCTTGAGTTAGTTTTGCATTCTTCAACCATGAATATTTGGAACGCCAATTTAAATTTTATGTACAAGTGAAATCTTACCAATTGTAAGTAAAATAAGTCAAGTAAGATTTTACTTTACAATTTTAAGTGTTTATGTGTCATCTGGCGCTGACACATGTACTAAAATTAACCTAGGATTAACTTATACTCAGTTAAATTTCAGCTTAAGTTTGAATTGTGAAATTAACCAAAAATAATTATCAATACTATATGCGAAAGAATTGCAAGAATATGTTAGAAAACTACGAAAGAGGGGAATCTATTACTACAAAGAAAAAAGAATTTTTTTATAAGTTGAACACAATCTATGGCCATTCATTCTACACATGTATAAAACGTAGAGCCGTACTATAAAAGATTATTACAACTTGGAGGAAACAATTTATAAAATTTTACTAATTAGAGTATTTGTTACTGATTTCATAATATCTAACTCATAAACTTCAATTAAAAAAATAATGAGATTAAATTTTAATTTTCTATTGCGAAGATTATGAGCCAATACTCGCCTATCCTCACAATTAATCTGAAAATTCTGATTTGTTGGAGTACGCAAATTCTTTCTTAACTTTTCGCTCGACTTCCCATGCTGTATATATGAAGTGCATGTTTGGATATTGGAGGATTGGTGTTATCTATTCTTGAGCCAACATTTTTCGTTTACAACGAATTTGATATTGGGAGTTTTCGTTTTTTTTTGTCGTTGGTTTTCAGTTTTATTTGTTTAGCACTTCTCTTATTAACAAAATCAAATTTAAAACAGTAAGAGTTGTGTGGAGTTTTACAGTTTTAGATTGGAAATTTCAAAATTGTTACCATACTGAGTTTGGAGTTGGATAAAAACATTTTCGTTTTCTTTTTGAAGTTTATTGAGAAAAGATAGAAAAAACTTCTAAAAGATTTTTATTTTAATAATTGCTTGGACATGAAATTATTATTTTTTTTGATTAGTTGTTAAGCTGTAGTTAATAATATTCAACTACATTGATTTATTTTCTGCCAAATTAACTTAATCCCTTTGTAAAAGTTTTACCCTAAAATACTCTTATTACCTAGTTATGTTTTCAAATCTTATATAACCAAAAAAATTAACGTATCAAATTTTAGAAAAATCCAATAGACCCTTTTTTAAAAATAATTACGACAAAACAATCACTTGCAACCCTTAAGGTGATTACATGAATAAATCATCTATCAACCCAGTGAGGCTAAAAATTTAATTGGACATAAAACACATTTTCATATAGAGTACTTCAACAACTATTAGAAGTATGGTCATTTGAGTTTCAAAGGTTTGCAGTGCCTTAAGGAAGAATAAAATAAATTTTTTGCTAAAATTCCAACAGATTTGTATACAAAAGAAATCAACTTAGCAACAACTCCCCTACAGGGAGTTCCTAGGAAACAAAATTATCACATATTCATTCACCCCCGCATTCACAAGGCATCAAACTTGGCTACGCCTGCCAGAAATTTTGTATATATTCAAACTTGAATTCAATAAGTACAGCTTTGGTTTTGAGTACGAAACCGAATTAAGTTAACCAACCGCGACAAATGTTAAACTCATGAAGGAGATCTACGACAGTCTCGAATCCCTTTTGGTGAATTGTTTTCAATTTTTCAGTATTCATTTGAAAGTTTTTCACAAATTGTACCCTTATTAAATATATAGATTGGGGTTGAATATTTTTATTGCTTACTGATGAGAACGTTACAATATGTTACTTTGCAAGAGTTCGTAATTTAATTGTGCGCTTAGCTACTAAGACTGAGTAAACTACAAGGATTTGGGTTACCTCTAAGTGTTGAAAAGCCGAATATGTTAGCTGGGACGTAAGTTAATGTACCTTGCATTTAGAAATTGAGGGATGATCACCCTTAAGAGCCTGCAAATGATGCAATGAATTTTGGTGGCTATTGAGAATAAAATGGGGTGGTTTGCTTTGGTTTCATGTAATGAGCCCTTGTGGTTTGTTAGCACTGATTATTATTATTATTTTTTTGTTTTTTTTGCTTCATAGAAATAACCACCTGGCCTGGCTTATCCGAGAACTAATATCTTTGTAGGCGTTAATGACTTTTAGGCAACTGTCAATATTCTACTGTTAATCCTTTCCACCAAACCACTTCAACGAATATACCTTTCGTCTTATTAGTGTGTTTCTTGGACATTCTTAATCAGGATAATCGCTTTGAACAACGAGAGCATTTACTAGTTATTAGCGCTAGTTTTTCAGAAAAATTCTCTAGCTAAAATTAAAAGTAAATACCAATGGTTGTTCTGATACCAATCACAGGATCTTTGGTCAAATTTCAATATGCTTGACAAAATCCCTTTCAAATTCATAACAATAGTTAAGTACTGTCTTTCATCTTTTGAGATTTTTTCTCAAACTAAATCAAATTGTGCGAATAAAAGGACTTAGCCGTACCGACAAAGAATGTTGACAACAGTGTGTGCAATTCTTAATCCTTTGACACATCTTTTACTATATCCGAAATTCTATGATTATTATTACTTATTTTTTCCTTTTTTGTGGATGTTGTTAAGATTATTTAGAAAAATGATTTGTTGAAAATTTAAATTTGTCAGAGTCTATTATAACTATTGTTGTATGTCCTTAAAATAGGTATACAGGTGTGTTTCTTGGGTACATTCGATTTAAAGTAGCGGCATATGAAATGTTTTTCTTCGATTACTCATCATGAAGTTTAGAAAAATAATTTGTTTAGGTAGTCGATTTACTTGGAATTTAAATTAGTTGTTAAAAAAAAAGAAAAAATAGGATATCCAAAATTTTCATTGATCTCATTCCTTGCTTGGGGGTATTATAAATAAAAAGCTTAGCCAGCATTAAAAGAAATTTTATTTTTTAAGGTTCACTATTATTAGTCTTAAAAAGTATACAAATTATGTATTTTATAATTAAATGATTATTGATTGATATTTTTTTAAGTATTTATTTTTTGTATTTTACAAAAAGGGTAACATATTTAATTAAAATTTTAAGTACTTATGATATGTATCACATATTATATTTGACAAAGTCATATTAAAGATGAGAATTGAAATATTTAAACGTCTCTTATATAATAACAAAAATAGAAATTAAAAAATTTAAAATTATTGTTTCCTGGCTCAGAGTGCACTAAAAAGATGAAAAGTAAATCCAAGTTTTAATTATACAATATTTGAAATCTATCCTTTGAAAACAGTTAAATATATTTCAAAATAAAAGCATGATTCTAATGATTTGCCCGTAATTGTGCTTCGGCTGCATGCAATTATTTATAAAGCCTAGAAGCCATTCCTTATCATTCTCTCAAATCTATATCCTTGTGTTGACTTTTATCATATTACGTATAAACCTTTGTCTTATTTTAAGTGCCACGATTTTTTTTAAAAATATATCTAACTGTTTTCACAGGATAAATTTCAAATATTATCAGACCTTATTAACTTCATGCATCTTTGAATATGACATTGTTGAATTAACTTTCGTCCATTTTTTTATATTCGATCTTTTGAGAGTTTCATCTTGAGATTCTAAAAATTTATTTCAATTTTTGGCTAAATTTAAAATTATTCTCAATGTTTTCCCTTGGAATTATGGAAACTTGTGATGGAGCTTGCCAACTATATAAGCTAAGGCGTGTGATGTGTTTTGCGATAAAATATTTTTTACAAGGATATTGTTTATATATTTAGTATATATTTAATATCAATAATAATAAACTTGTTTTTATAAACTAATACAAAGGTAAATTCATTTTCATAAAGGTATTCTTCCTCTTTACCGAAACATTTATCTTAATGTTGATTTTAAGGCTATTTTGATTTCTAAAGGACTTCTTTGGCCTTCTTAGTTTGTCAAAATTTTACTTTTTAGCACAAAAATAGTTTTCAAGAAAATCAATTAGTGACTTGGTGCTTGAAGAATAATTAGATTCCAGAAAATCTGGAAAAAAATTCTACATTTGTACACGTCCTTAGAAAAGAATCAAAGCCAGTTTATTAATAAGCTTGTTAAGTTAGTTGAGCTTTTACAAGTTTTGAATGTTTTTGACTTCAAAGAACATTATCAAATTTGCTTACATTCAACTAATTTATTTATCCTTTTCAAATTCTTATATTACTAATTTTATCTACATTGATTTTCGCAACTTTTTGACAAACTGTAAGGAAACTTAATTCGAACATTTTTTTATATTTTATTCTCTTGTCATGTTTGGGAAAATTTTCATCATAGGTTTTTTAACATGCTCAAATTATACGGAAAATGCCAAGATTTTAAAAAGCTGCCTTTTACCTAAAAATAAGGACAAATAACTAGTTTTTAATTATATACAAATATGTTAGAATATTTAAATAACTTTTCACTAAGCTGCGTTAATTTTAATTTTGTATGATACTATTGAAAGGAAGCTGGAATTTGTATCTTAAGTGCAAACGTTTTTTCATAGAAACCATTTTGGTAATTTGAAATCTTTTAATCTTAATAAAAAAGTTTAGGTTTGTTAAAATGGAAGCTTTATAATTCTCTCGAGATCTAGATAAATTGCTTTTCTCTAAAAGCTATGAATCCAACAAATTTAGTAACCTTCGCTGAGTAAAAGAATATGCTATAGTACTCGTTAGTGAACATTTATGCAACAATGAGCAAAATCCTTTGAAGTTATTTTAGATGCTTTTGCAAATTTTCCAAAAGAAAAATATTATAAACAAACAAAAAGAAACAATAAACCACATACATAGCTAACGAAAGCTCTTAAGAGAAACAAAGAATTGAAAACAAGGATAGTATATAGTCCTTACACGTGTGCTGCCTAACTTGTATTATTTGTCACCCTTTGATGTGGTTTTTTGTGTTAATTTAAAGGAGTCAAAGGACGCGGAAATGAAATTAACGCCTTTAGACAAACGTAATTAAGATGTGAACTCCTTTTGCACTGGCACCTTAGAATAAAATGGCGTCAAGTAGTTTGCCAAAGAGAAATCACAAAGACGTACCTGAAAAGACACAACAGGTCGCTGCATTCGAAATCAAACCCTTTGTGTTATATTTTAAATTATTATTCACCTCAAGGAAAGTTTAAAAATTTAACTAGCATTTTGTACTGGTATTCAGGTACTAAATAGGAATATTAATTCAATTAAAAAACTTTCAAGATTAACAAGAAACAGGAATATATTCAAATGTCTTCACGGATAGCAATTTTTAGGGGTATCCTTAATTTATTATAATTAAAATCACACTGGAAACTTAAAACTACACTATTTGTCACACATATATATATATATATATATATGTATATGTTGTTTTTTTTTATTGTGATGAAATACATCCTGGAATTTCTTAGACAATCGGTCGCCTTGATTTTATTCTGAGAATTTAATTTTCTTTTAAGCCCGCCACTGTGCTAGAAAGGACGAAAACAAACACAGCCGCCACAGTCATTAATCTTACCCATCGGTGTTATAAAATATTCCACCCGGCCATTTGTTAATCGTTTTTCTGGGTTAAGTTGCTAAATTTACGATCATCAGCCATTTGCGCAGGATATTGGATAGCAGCAGCTTCTTAAAGACATTCCTGAGTATCTTTTTTCCTTTTCTTTTTTCAATTCTATGTATTGTAAGGTTACACCCTACGGTGCACTCATTCATCTGATTTACCTGAACTTTACTTCCAAGAGTTTGTTTAGTTTTTTTTTTTGTAATATTTTTTTTTAGTATTATGATATCTGTTAGTAACACAAATGCATCCACCTTGGATTTTGATAGTTTTCGTTTTTGGTTGGATCTTAAATCTCATCAGTCACTTTTTCCACCCCCGCCGCTATAACCTTTTTCCTTTTGACAAATCAACAACAAAAGGACATCGATTTAGGATAACATCCGTCCAGGTGTGTTCTATCATTCTTAGCAGAAATTGCCAAAGGTGCGTGCGTTCTCTTCATGTAGGGATCAATGTTTAAGGTGGACAAAAAAAATTGTTTTTTAAAGATATTTTTCTATTGTTGTGCTGCTGAAAATGAAGAAGAAAAAAAAATTTAATTTAATTTTGTTATGGTGCTACACTCTTACTTACATTAATCAGCTTTTAGCTTATGGTATGAAAGCAAAAATTTGAAATCTTTTAAAAAAGCTTAAAGAATAAATCTGATACTAAGGAATAAAAAAATATACGACTTCCACATAGGCAAAGCTCAATTGTTTTATATAAAATTAAACTCTACATATAAAAGATAGTAAATTGTTGGAAAAACTCTGCTTATTCATTTTCCTTGATTATTTGAAAGGCTTTTCAATGCTACAACTGCTTTTGATAGAGCTTTGAAACAAAGCTTATTAAGTTTGGATTCGATTATCTAAAATGTTTGAGAAATATAATTTAAGTATGTTTATTTAGACTTTTCTAGCGATGGTACTTTTGTAATTTTCGAAACAATGAATTCCTTTTCTTAATTTGTCATCGGCTTTGATGAGAAAAATACAATCATAGCAAAAGCTTTAGAAAATTTGTGAAAGGTAATTCTGTTTTTGGAACGAGTATCGTATTTGCCTACAGTTGACCAAAAACAACCATGCTTCGTTTATTGAGCGACTTTTTTTAACATCAGTGTGTGTTCTAATTCGTTCATAATAATCTACTATAGAAAAGAAAAGTCCCTGTACTTATTAATGAAAAATTAAAGAAAAGTAAGTAAAAACTAGAATCTGACAAAATGACGCATAGCAGCTAAGATGTCATTACTTTAATATTCGCAAGGAGAGCTGTATTTTTCAGATAAATTTTCATATTTCTGTGCAGTTCATTTATTAATTACAATTTAAATTTTTGTTCTTTTAAAAATTTTTTTCTAAAATAAAAATATCCTAGTCTTAAGTACAAGTTTTAATTTTTCATATTTAACTATTTTTGAGTATTTATAATTTAAAATAAATTGTTAGGGAAAGAAATTTATATGTGAAAAATTTTCGCTTACATTTCTAAAAAGAAATTGTATCTAAAAATATTGAACAAGTTTTTTAAACAATAACCAAACAAAATCTCATCATCGTCATCATTATAATAATACGTCCAAGGGATGCCCAGATCCTTGTCAATGATAGCCATTCTTAACATAGGCCTGAAAGTTGCTTTCAACTATTGTAAGTGTTTAAAAATGATTAAATGTCATCAGGAGACATGACTGCATGTGTGTAATGAGATGGAATCCTTCGAGATAGTGAACCATTGGATGACAGCAGCTTGATGACATCGCATTACATCAACGTCAAACATTTATACACCCTTCGGAAATGTCCTTGTTGAGCTAGAAAGTAAAATTAACGTTCTATATATATATATATATATATATATATATATACATTTTTACATAGCTATATAAATATGAATATAGAAAATTCCGGGATTGCTATCATCTTTGTGCTAGATACTATGAAAAATGAGATGAAAGTAGGAAAATGACTTTTCCTACGATTAAAAATCCTTATGGCTTGTTGGATAAAGTCTTGGTGCTTAATTCTATACTTAATTACATATTTTTCGTTTGAATGAGAGAGCCTTTAAGGATCAACTGGCCTAATAACAATTTATGCCCTCATACTGAGAGCATAACTTTATAATAAGGTATGATGTCCTTGTTATCTGCTTTATGAAAACTTATGTTAAGTGAAAGTCCTTCAATTAAATTTTTTAATGCATTTAACTGCAGTTATGTTGAAGTTCATTAACGTTCATATCAATAAATTTTGAAAATTTGAATATCTCATAAAAAATTCAGATAAATTAATAATGTTTTTTAGATGAAGTTTGATTCCTGTTTTTTGATGATGACAATGACATAGCCCCTTTCTTCTTTTTTCTAACAAATATTAGCAAATCATATCATCAGACATAAAAATAAAAAAATCCCACAGATAAGATGCACTATATATACCTATTATTATCCCTTTAACATTTTCCAATACCGCAAAATGATGAATATCGAAAGTTTAAAGTTCTTGTTGCCATTGAAAAAGTCATAAATGTCCTTTCATGTCATCCAGATAACACTGACACAAGTTATGCAATAACACCCTTCAACAAAAGGATAAGAAATCATTGATAATGGTCTTCGATTTTTCAAGCAAATGATATCCGTTTCTTGGACCTTTTTTTCTTTTTAGCCAGCACAAATTTTCATTATTTCATTTATATGCAAAAAATATGCGTTCCAACATATAGTGTTGGTGTTTTTTTGTTGGTAATTTGACTTTTTTTTACTAAAAAACTTTACCATAATTTATTTACTCGTATAAATGTTTCCTGGAAATGATAATAGGATAGGGTTTCTTAGAGCTCTGTTGAAACTAACTTGGAAGGCAGCTCAATTAGCCTAAGGGAGACATTAAACCCATATTGAAATATTTGTGTTACAGTTGGTGCATATGTACATATGTCGATTAACACTTGTTCCGCCTCCTTAAGGTTATATTGAAATTAATTGTAAGTCGAAAATTTAACATTTTTTCTAAAATATTGCTGATTTTAATATTTATGTGTTATTTTGACTTTTTCTCTTGATATTTTTTAAATTTTTATCATTAAAAATTGTTTAAAAAAATTTCAAGAGAGATCTAAGGCATTTAAATTTAGACAAACTTGCAATAAAAAAAATTTCAAATGAAAAAAACAAACAAGAGGGTGGTTTTCCCTTTCGAGAGGATTACTTTGCTAGGCTGATTTCATTTAATTTGAACTCTAAAGTGTTATTTGTGTCATCAATGATGATATCCTTAGTTCAGTGTTGTTTGTTTAATTAAAGGCAAAAGCAATATTATTTAAGGAATGGTCTAATGATATAGTTGACAGTGTTTGTTATCGATGTCATTCAAATGAAATTTCAGCGGGAAAAATGATAATAAAAACAGTATTACACCATTATTTTTGTTATTAAACTTGAAATTAAGATTCGTTTCGTCCTAGGGATAAAAAAGAAGTTACCATTTATTTTATTTTTTTTAGAGATAAAGAGGAAGCTAAGATAATATTTTGGAAAATTTAGTGGTAATTTGACCAGAGAATTATTACTGTTTATATTACCAATATGTTTTTTTTTGTTGCCAGATTTAAGTTAACCATAAAAATTTTAAAGATGAGCACGTAAACAATTATAAATAAAGTGTTGCCTCTGGTTCGTTTGAATTTTTAAAATGATTTCACATAATTTCAATAATATTTTAAGCCTTTAGATCTCATTTAAATTTTGAAAAAAATATTATATGTTCATCATTTTTCAATGGTTCAATGTAGACGAAATAAAACATTTCTCATAATGAGCTATGAAGATATATGTATTTAGAGAGTTTTTCTTTTCCTTTGGAAATAAGTGACATCAACTCTGTTTTTTTATATTATGTTAATATCAACGATTTAACCTAATGAATTTTATTTCATACAAAACCATGGTTTGAAAATTAAAAAAACATATTAAAATTCTAATAGTTTTATTTGTAATATACTGGCTTAAATATTTTAGGTTTTGCTAATTATGAGGGTTGTCAAAAATATGTTTTAAGAAGAAGAACTATTTTGTAAAAGATATTAAACGATTTAGTTTTGTGCTCATGGGGATATAGAAAATATCCTCTCTTGGAGAATATCAAGAAGTCTCCCTGCCTATAAGTGAGTGAAGTTATAAGAATTATCAGTTAAATTATTTTGATTATTTGATACTTTAAAGTATATTTTTAATTATATTAGTTTTCCCTAGTAGAAAATGTAATTGGGCACCAGACAGGGTGCCAGATTATTTACCCGATTTGAAACTAGGCGCAAGTTTGGCATGCCCGACTTGGTGCCCGATTTGGGCCGTTACGCTGTGTCAGTAGAGTGCCCTAACTAGGCACCCGATTTGGCACCCGACTTGGCCCCGATTTGGCATCCGGCATGGCACCCAACTTGGTACCCAACTAGTCATAGCCCTTTTATTAAACTGGGGTAAAAATTTTTTTGCAAATATAAAATATCACTGTAAAATTTTTCATTTGGTCTTTATTATATTGAAAAATTAATTAATTACATAACATCAAAAACAATTTTTATTTAATTTTGAAAATTACATATTTTTATTTTTCTAAATTTTCTTAACTTTATCCCGTCGATGACCATCCCAATCTTTGGCATTTGATAACGCGGCCCCAATAGCTGCGTAGGCTTTTGGTCTATTTATTTCAATAAAACCTTGCATTAAAATATCTATAAAAATATATATGTTAACAAATTTTCGACTGGCAAACTTTTAATTATATTTTATTATTATAAATTTTTCTCACCTACTACAATAGACGTTGAAAGCATGTCTTTTAAATTTGTTTTGCCTTCTATTATTTTTTGAGCCGTTGATTTCATGGCTAGATCTATTATATCACTACATGATATACCAACTCCTTTACTCGTATTTAAAAGACTTGATAATGTTAACTCCTGAAAAGAGATAATAATTAAATATATCATTAAATTGAATATCGTCATTGAGTATACTTAATTATAATTAATTTCTTTATGCTTATAGTATGTTAATAATTGAAAAACAAGCAATAATTACCTCCATACTGTTATCCATAAGTCAGCAAATATTTGGATGTGAAACAAATTATTTTTTTTTACAATATTTTTAATTTAAATAAATTTAACTAAAAGCACTCTTGAACTTCACAAAACACAAGAACGACAAAAACTCACAACATATTAAGACGTACTGATTTTTTTCTTGTTGTCACATTGTTACTAGGTATAAACAGGATATTGCAACATGTGCAAAGAAGATAGAGATAATCCTTAGATGAGGATTATATATACATATATATTATACATATATATATGTATATATGCATATATATGTATATATATATATATATATATATATATATATATATATATATATCCTATCTAATTTTAACTTGACCTTGCATGTTAAACATATTTTTCTTATAAGGGTTTAAAAATATTTTCGAGTATATTATAATAGAAAAAATGCAGCCCCCTAATAAAAGCATTTATTAAGTAGTGTATACTTATAAAATCACCTGAAATTAAAAACCGATCGAGACTCAAATTTTAAGATTTCACAACAGCTAAAATTTTAAAATACTTACAGAATTTTTTGGAAAGAATCATATTAATTTTATTTTTCCTAGAAGATTATATTCGTATAACCTTCCTAAAATATATGAATATAATATGTAGATATATATGTATACTCACCTGAAAGTGTATTTCACACTATAAAATTAAATATCATTTGATAATTTTTAATTACTTGACGCACAGTTTATTTGAGTATCAATCAATTACTCCAAAATAAACTGTATAAAATAAATTATGCACTCTTAAATAGTTGAAATTCATAAGATTTACTAAAAAGTACGCGAACCTCAATTTTAACTGCATGGTCCACGCACGCTTTACATCTTTTATTTTGAATATACATTTTTCGACAAACTTAATGCAAGAAATTAATTAAGCTATATATAAGTGAATATATTCACTTTTGTACTTATGACTTATAAACTTTTCTTAAATGTGGTTTTTAACTGAGTGACAAATCAAACCCAATCTAAGCATTTATTTAGATAATGGCAAAATAGGGCTCCTAATCTGGCTCCTAATCGGGTGCCCGATCAGATTCGCCAAATCGGAGCTGCCCGATTTCACCAGATCGGGTGCTAATCGGGAACCATAATAAGGCTGCTAATCTGGCTAATAATCTGGTTCCTAATCGGGTGCCCGACTAAATTTGCCAAATCGGGGCTGCCCGACTCTGCCAGATCGGGTGCTAGTCGGGAACAGGGCTAGCCAGATTCATTTTCTACCAGGGTTATTTTAAATGCAATTGTTTTAATATTTCCTATCCTAAAGCTCTTAGTTTGAGGCTTGGACTAGGGCACCAAAAATATAGGGTATTAATTTTTGAATAATTGCGTCTCTTAGCAAAAAATATTCGTATAACAAAATTTTATTCAACTTAAAAAGGTTGATAAGGAACCTTAAATTAATTTAAAAACTAAGTGTATAAATATTGCACAAGGAATATCCTATATAAGATAATTAATTCACTAATGGCATACATAACAAAATCTTAATTTCCAAAAATGCAAATCAAATTGTGCTTTTTACTGTCCAAGTAATAATTACACAAGAGTCATTTATAAAACAAACGCATCAATCGTATAAATCTAGATCAAACAATAAAGCATTATTTATTTTGTTTTCTGTATTTACTTACAATTAGTATTTTTGCGCTAGGATGTTGTCACTGCCTATTTAGTTTATAAAAGTCTTTGTTCATTTTAAGTGCTCAATAATAATGCATATACTGGTTACTGAGAGTTAAAAGTAACTATTACGAAAGGGATAATCAATAATCATAAAATCACAAAATAAAATGTTTTTTAATAAAATTTTTTTCTTAACGTTTACTTTTAGGCCATTTCTCATATAGCCCGCTTAAATTCAAATCCAAAATCTCAAATTTCCTTAAAAATTATTGACACAGCATGAAATAATTCAAAATATATGTTAACATAAGAAAAGTTACACTTTTAAGAATAATACAGAGATTGTATATCCTTAATGGATTTCAATTTGACAGAAGTAAACCAAACATTTGTCAAAACATGACTTTGATGGCCCCTTCTATTTTAGCAAACTGATAAGATTCAAAAAGTAAAAAGAAAAACAATTTTTTTTTGTTTTTATCCTTGTACTACATATATTTTGAGGGTGGAAATTTTAGAAAACATTTCCCTAAACTTAAATTCCTTTAATAGCAACAACAAAAATAAAACCCTTACTTGGAGATTACTTCAACTATACCTTAAGGAGAACAATAAATAATTTTGCAATTTGTCCTTGCAGTTCCGTTTAGGATTCTAACTCCCTTAAATGTTAGCCAAAAACCTAATAAGAAATTGACTTCCGTGATGGAAACCTAATGAGGTAAAACGAATGTTAGATGTTCCAACTTGCTTTTGTAATACCAACACGTTCAATCATTAATTTACGAACGAGAAGTAGATTTGCAGAGATTTGATAGGATTTAATTTTGTTAGTTCTGCCTAGAATAATGTGTATTAGTATAAAATCATCATTTATGAGCTTTTTAGTGACCAATATCGACAATGTTTCTCTATTTCTTCAATCTGCTTCATTTATGAACTATATTTGATTGAATGAATCTTATATTCTTACAAAAGGGGTGGATGAGAAAGTAAAATTAATTAAGGATATTAAGGGGAGATTATTATGTTGATAGAATTAACTGTTCAAGAGGGATTTAGAATATAATTTAAGTCTTTTGTATTATAATGAATGCTTTAATCATTTAAGTAAAATATACAAAAAGTAAAGAAAACGATCAAAAGCTTAAAATGGAGAATTTATTTATGATTTAATAAATTTGATGTTTGATAAAAGCAAAGCATTTTTGTATTTTGATTATTTATCTGTAGTTTTGTTTAACTTTACACATAAAATTTTTCTTGGTAATGCAAATATTTTGATACTCAACTATTCAAAAAATCATAATTTGTTAAGTCCACGGTTAACATTCATTTCTTTTTATCACCTGCTGTATAAAATTTGGAAAGGGGAATTGGCTGGTATGAAATACCTACTAGTATCAATAGATAACGGACTGAAAATATTGAAAGTTTTGTATATAAAATAGAGAAGGATGTATTCAGCATTTCACAAGTTCTATTGTGTGAATGCTTGGTACTTTAAGGTTTTTTTAACAGTTTTTAATTATTCTTTTTATTTGGATAAGTTTAATTTGATACATTTTTTTTGATTGGGTTTGTGAAAGTTTCCAAAATTTTCATTCTTTAATCACATATTTTTTTTAGTTTGGAAGTAAAAACTTTCAAAGATATAATTTTTATATTGCTAGTAAAATTTTAATTGAAATTTATTAAAAGCACAAAACAAGAAATCGTTGAACTAGATAAAAATTAATACTAATCGTTGAATAACTAAAACGAGAAAAAGAATCATTCAATACTGTCTTTCAATACAATATAAAATATTTCAAAGTGTTGTTTTAAGTTCTTTAGGTAAACAATAAATCATCAATATAAAAAAGAAATGATGCTTGCTCCGATTGTCACCCTAAATCCTTGATATCGCGATTTGTAATTGTAAAAAGATTTCAAAAAGATAATATACAGAATTTCTAAAACCAGGATAAAATTTTTATTCTATCTATCCTTTGAAATCTAAAATAAAAACTCAAGTGGCGGTGCATGTATTTATATAGTATACTCACATGGATAATCTCTGTTGGAGGCGTTTTTGTTTTTTTATTCGCATATAACACCACCAATCTACGAGCAGCCCAATTACGCTTTTAAAGTTGATTAAGAGAATTCTTGAAAAGTGATGTGGATTTTTCTCTCATATTTTTCAATGCTTTGAAAATATTGATTGCTTAGTACCTATTTATTAATTGGAAGATTGCCAATTAATTGAAAGGTTGATTAACACTGATTGTGAATTGTGATTGATTTTTATGTAATTGGATGGGCTCTGGATATTTGAAGTAATGTTTTGAATTTTATGAAAACAAATTCTTTTTTTTTTAAAATATTCCTTTTGTATTTATTTACCCTATGTACAGAATTTAGTGACTTTTTGATATACATATTAGTTATCTAATGTTTCTCTTTGAGATAAATAGATTTTTTGAGAGTTTCTTTGTTATAGTCCTAGATATACATTCGGCATTTTAAGCGTTATCAAATGCTTCGCAACCATACATTTTTTGGCCAGGCCAATAACAGATAAAATATAGTTATATTTCTAGTGCGAAAATTTATAAAGAATAATAAGCCAATAGTTCTTTAAAATTCAATGAATAAATTCTTCAAATAACCAAAAACTGATAAAATCAGCACATCTTTTGCTTATTTATAAACGGTGGACCAATAGACTTATTTTGCTACTTCAATACATCCCTCTGCAGACTAAAATGGCTAATTTTCCATATCATGTGGATCTCAAGAGACATAATGTGTAAATAATTAGCTCCAAAAACACTTTTCAATTTATATTGCTATAAGACACCAGAGAATTTCAAAAATTTCTAAATTGCATCCAAATTAGCCGTTTCAACCATTTAAAGTTAATAGATCGCACACATGTTAGCATTAAAGTGATTGGTTTTCATCATTTCTACATATTTGCATTATATTTTACCTTCCCTTCAACACATTATCAGTTATATGAGTATAATGAATGCATTGAAAAGAAAAATTGCACAAATTCATTCGTGAGGGATGATATTTTAACGTAATGAAAAATGAGCTCCTCCAGTAGCATTAGTGTCAACATTATAAGTCAACCAGATCCTTAAGCTTAAAATATAAAATAATAAAATATGAAAGAAACAATTGAGAATGGGTGGAAAGATATAACCCAACACGTGCTTTAATAAAATGCACTTCAAGGAATGAATTTGTTGTATACACGGATTGAGGACAATGACTTCAGTGTGATAAAAGAATAATTTTTTAACAACAATACATTTATTGTAGAAGCCTTAGATGCCTATATGATGCCTCTATCTGTCTGAATCTTTCTTCTCATCATTTAAAGATAATTGAAGTGAATCCTTTTAATCGATTAAAATTTTTATTTTATAATCAAGAAATAAATAATACCAAACATTTGTCATAGCAGTTCGTCCTTTTGCTTCCTATTGACGGTAACAAATTGTTTTGTTCACATGTCCTAATTTGATGTTTGTAAATTTGAACATGTGGCTCAATATTTCATTTCAGGATATTTTAAAGCATTTAGTAGTTTGGTTGAAAAGTACTAAATAAGAGGCGGAGAGGCAAGAAAAAAAAAAGGAATTTTTTTTTTCAATTAGTTGATTGCTTCCTTCGAAGGTTGATTTCATGATTGTGCCCTGATTTTTGTTCTAAATAAAATTTCAAAGATCTTTTCAATAATTTAGTTGTATGGAGGGCTGGATTTCAAGGAAACAACAATTTTATATTTCATTTAAAATGTTAGGGAGGATCTGCTTTTATTTAGATTAATCTATTGTTATTGAATTTACAAGACCTTATGTTCAATTAATTTAAAGCAAGGAAATTAGGCTAGTTTATAAATTTAAAAAGCCTAAAACTGTTGTCAATGTAGAGTATTTAAAAAGAACTTTCAATGTCTAGAAGTTTTCTCTTGGAGGCTTTATTTTTACTTTAATTAGCATAGGAAAATTTATCTTTAATTTTTTCAAATTTTCAATATTTAGCTTGGATATATAAACAGTATTATTTTATAGGACGAATTCCAATGATAGGCAGATCATATATACTGAATCAATCGAACAGGTGTGAATATTTAGATATGTTAGAGATGAATTAAATGAAGAATCAATGGACATTCAAAAATTAACCTAATTTAATTGTTTCAAAGTTGCATAAGATTATTTATGAAAGATTTGTTTAACTTTAATTTCCATATATTCATTTTTCATAAAGTTTATGTAAGCAAAATAAAGAAAATGTTTTCGAACGAAATTCTTTATTTTTAAACGGAAAACGATAGCTCAACTTTAAAAAGCAAACCATCCAAAAAAGGAGCCAAAGGGTATTTGAAAACGTAATAGTATAAAATTATTAGATTTTCAGAATTTATTTTCATTTTCAATTGCTCCAATATATAGAAAATAAGATTTCAAAAACTGCAAATTTTGATGCATTTCTCAGGGATTCAAAATAAATAAAATATTTAAAAATACAACTGAATCTATGTTTATTATCTGAACGTCGAAGAATACTTGAGGGACTTGAGTATTAAGAATTAAAGCCATTCCAAATACTAGTACTGAAATTACACTCAACAAAGTTATATCCTTTTCTGTGGTTTTTTTGTAATTAGACTTATTTACATTTTATTACTATTCTCCAAAAGTGTGTGTAAGGACCAAATATATAGTTTCATGCAATTTTTCTCTAGTAAATTTTCTTGTAAGAGATACAAGAGGTAAGGACTGAAAACGTAGACTTTTGAGAAAAAAATACGATCTAAATATTATCTAGCTTACGAGCTGCTTTCACTAATACATTGAAAGCATATTATTTCTTGTTTTTAGGAAAAGGCCTGTAATTTTTATCATAATTTAATACATTTATATCCCTTATACTTTGTACCAATAGAAAATAATTTTTAGGATACTTTAAGACTATGTACGAAGCGAAAAATATTAAAAAGTGGCTTTAATTCAGGTTTTGTAAATTTTACCTACGAGCTAGAATCAATAAAGCTTGAATTTAAGACAAGCAAAAACATAAAGAGACGAAATAATTGATTTTCTCAAACTTTAAAATATTTTTATATTAATTTTTCTTTACAATTGAAGTACTCGAACTCGGTAATAATTCATAAATTGAAAATTTATCGAAGTATCTGAGGACTGGAAATCAAGTGTCATACATGGTTAATACAAAAATAGGAAGAACGATTGTCCTAAAGGAAACGACAAAAGTTGGATGTTCGGTTCATAAAAAGAATCAGAAAAAAAAACAAATACCAGCGCCCTTATATCATCCGAATCACGTCAGGGGCGAATTGATTTCTATACGCTGGCATTTTTATGATGTGGAAATAATTTTTTTTGCTTCCATTTTTATACTGTTCTTCTTTTTTTTGTTGTTGTAATATCATTTTTATTTGTTTGATTGAACGGACATAAGAAATACCCAGACCAAATAGCTCGTGTTAATATCATTTTGAAACATTTATTGGGGTGAGATACTAATATAGTGATATCTAAGATGTATGCGAGATAAATTGAAATTTTTTTGAGTCAAATCAAAAAATTGTTTAATACTGTAAAAATTTAATGTTACTGCACGTAACGAAATTTTTAGTTAATTTCAAATCCTCTAAGCCTTCAAAAATATATTTCTTTCAATATTCTTTGGTAGTTTTTTTTATTACTCAACCCAAATAAAAAATTAAGTAGTTCAAGATCATAATTCAAAGGATAACTGATTCCCAAGCAATAAATCAGGCATAAAGTCGTAAAATATTTCTGCGTGGAATATTTGAACATTATAATACGCAGGGAAAGTGCATTCTACCTCAAAGAAAAAAGTAAAACAAAAAAAAAAATAACCCACAAACCATTATTCATTGTTACCTAACAAAACGAAACAACTTCATTACATCGGACACATAAAAATCTAGCTAAGATCCGGTCACAAAAATATATTTTTGAAAGGGTTAAAGTGCAGAAGCTTATGAAGAGCTAAAACTGCTAGAAAATAAAAAAATTTATGTTAATGTCACTTTTACTAGTGCTCTAGCTAAGGTCCAAAATTTTGTCTTAATGCAAAAGTTGTATATTAAAACAATACAAAAAGGATTATTTATTGAACCAAAAAAACACCAGTAAACGGTTACTGAACAAACAATTTCATCGGTTCCGGATTGTAGATAGACAAAGGACCGAAGTGAATCTAAAAGAAGTGTTTCTTATATGAAAAATACAACAACAAAAACAAAATAATAAGTAGAAATAGTGTTAACAGCTGGTTGTCTTAGCATTTTTAATATAAGGACACTAAAAGATATTCAGAAGCGCATAAGATTTTTAAAGGTAATAATTTATTTATTTCGATAATTTATAGCGCATACATCATCTGAATAAAAGATGAGAAAAACCACTGCTACATAAATAAAGATACTGTAAGGACATAATGTAAACTCCTTGAAGGTACCCTGGAATCGAGTTATGATACAATTTTTTTCTCGTTACGGTTGGCTGTTATAAATATTTTTAATGATTTATGTCGGTATAGTCTTATGGTAAAGTTAAAACTAACTTTAACTATTTTATGTTCCTTAAGATATTTTATACCATCAGCTATTGGTGCTCTTAGGAAATTTTCATTTTACTATTATAATATTGTATGAAGTGCGGAAAAATAGAATCACAAAGGTATTGTTATGGTTCCTTATCCTGTACCATTTTTGCTAAACTTAATGTCTCACGGTTCACTTGAACACAAACGAAAACAATACTATAAGGAGGATGAGGTATTTATAAAGAATTTGATTTATTATAATATTTGGTTTTCGTTTTTTGTTTTTTTTTCTTCTTAAATTTTGTTTTTGTCTCTCTTACCGATATTGAGTTCCATGCATTTAATTTGTCTTATTATGTCAACTATTTTACATTTAAGCATATGTTATAATATACCACAAAAAAAGGATATTTCAATTTATTTTAAATGATTGTTAGACTAAGTTGAATATAATTAGAATCTCATCATATTTTCAACTGAAATAAATGAGTTGTCATAGGTACCGCCGACTATACTACTAATGACTACTTCCTGCTAAACGTTATGATTCTAAGAAATTCTTCATAAAAATAAAAAAAAAACAATATAAGAAACAACTCAAGAAATAACAATTTTCTTTGTGACCAATTGTCAGCTTTAGTCAGATTTCTTAACGACTTAAAGAATTTCAGTTGTTAGTTAAAAGTCATTGCGTCAACGACATCAGCAAACCATTTACTAGGTAAGTCAACCGCTGATTAATATGCCTCAAAGGCAGAACGAATTTGACAAATCGCTGTACGGCCTCTTTTTTCTGATGTCCATTACCACTTTTAAGACCTCAAAGATCTTTGGCTACAGGTGATTTACTTTAGCTGATTTGCCGCGTTTGGTTTTCGTTGTTTGCAACGTTGATGACTTTAGCTTTAATATGATTGGTACACAAGAAATCTCTTCATAAATTAATGTCAATCACGTTTCATGTAACATTTGAGGTAATTAATAATTTTATGTGAAAAAAGTATTAAAAAAAACCTACTACATATCTATATATATATATATATATATATATATATATATATATATAAATTTTTATATGTATAGAATTATTAATTTAATATTTAACTTTCTTTCTTTTGATGGGGATTTCAAAGTGTCTGGGCATACTAGTCACTTAGTTTATTTCTCGGCACATATCATTGAGTATACGTGCTACTCATATAGTTCAAAAGGAGACCTTCATTTGGAGGCTCTAGCTGTTAGTACAATTGTTAACTACGTGATTTGAATGATAGATAAATTGATGAACGATCAAATAGCTGCTTTTAATATTGTTAAGAAATATTTATGTTGAATTTATGTGGAGTATGTGTTTGGATAAAAATTTACTTATTAAAGTTTTAGTTTTATATATTCGCATAGAATTCATTTTGCTTGTTAAAATTATTATTATATATTACATTCTTATTACTTTCTTTTAAACTGCAGAAATTTAATGCTAACCTTTTTCTACTCATAAGGAAGTACCATAAATGTGCAATGCCTTAGTGTATTTAATCACAATATTTAAACTAAGTACTCAAGCAATATTCAAAGAACTATCATATGAAGCCATTTGACAAATTTAAAGTAAGTTTCACAAGCTGAAATTTTTTACAATTATTGAATTGAGCTCTGGCGGTTGAACTAAAATACTTTCATTATATGAGAAGTTAATATGAAAAAAAAAGAGTCAGTGAAATTGTGTTTTTTATTTTATAGGATTGCATCCTAACGAGTTTCACTCTTCTTTAATAAATATATAATTAAAATTAGACCCAAATAGAAACTAAGTATTCAGCAATCTTTGTGTCTCTTCGTTTGAAAATTATCCATGAATATTGCAACATTTTCTTTTATCATTTGAAATCAGGAATGTCTGTATCTTGACTACTACAATATATTCGAATTCACTTCCTATATTTGTATATATTTCCTTTTGTTTTTGCTCATTTTACACATTTTTACACCATTTCTTAATGTTTTTATGTATGTTAATCGAGTAGAGTCTATCACAAATTTTCTCTCCATATTTTGTTTAATGAAAGATTCTCATTGTCTTCCTGAAACTTTCGGAATTCTTCGTTGTTTCAACCAATTAGGGCTTAAGCTATTCTTGTCAATTTAACAGAGTTTTCTCCGTAACAAATCATCGGTGCATATCAATCTTTTTTACATTTAAAAGTAAAATTTCTATTTTCCATCCCCGTAGCTATTGCTGAATACTTTTTCAAGGAATTCCTTAAAAGAAAGTTAAAATTTTACTACCATAGTACAATACGTGTTCGGCAAAAAAATTTTGTTTCCCATAAAAACAATGAAGTTACAAAATTCAATGATTACCCTCCCTTGAAAATATATTCCCCCACAAATTGTTCATAAGAGCTTGACTACTTGAAAGAATCAATTTTCCAATTGTAAGTTGGATTAACTCACATAAGAAAATATGCATAGTTGCGATTTTATGATTTCTTTTCCATTTTTCAAGCACCAAAACCCATTTAGAAGACCAAGTATCAATTTTAAATTTTTATATGATAAAGTTTAATATTAAAACATAAACAAAGCTCACATGCTCTTCTCCTTTGTCCGCTAAATGCAATTGTCAATTAGTGAGAAAAACAACAGCATTTGTGAAGCTTTATTAATAAAAGTACAATAATGAATTTAGCACAATGGTGCTAAATTTTCTTTCATCTACTTGCTCCAATATACAGTCCTTTTCACAAGCTCATATACATATACCTCAAAAAATATGTAAATTTCTTTTTGCTCACCTTTTCTACCAATATAATAGGAACAATTATTATGTCTTCTTGTTGCTATGTGACAAAATTGCGTATTTCGTTATTAATTCATTCAAAATTGTTCTTACTATAAGGATACCTGACTGACACGTGACCAATAGACGAAGATTCATTCAATTTTTATAGCTTAGTTATCTATAAGAATTTAAATCAAATTTAATAGATAATCACACACGTGCAAATTTTCTTAAGAATAAAAATATATTTAAAAAATAAAATAAAAAATATTCTCTTTCTACCCTTATTCTTAAACAATTTAAAAATATCATCGTAATTCGTCGCAGTAGCCATACCATTGGAGCTAATAAAACGAACAAAAAAATAAATATATGCTTGCTGTTGTTTGCTTAAATAACAAAAAACAAAAAAAAAACCAACAAAAAATATCAAAAACCATAAATCCAAGGAACCAACGCACTCGAACACCTGGTCTAACCCCCTATAGTGCGCACAACATGCGATTACTTCCACAGTTCTAAACTCCGTTTTTATTTCGTTTTATTTTTTAATCTGAACACTGAGAGTACCTTTGGCTAGTAAAACATACCGCGTAGCAGCTTCGCAAAAACCCTTAAGCTGACGAGTCACAGAGTTTACTACTACCACCATCAATTTTCCAAGTACTTGGCAAGTAGTTCATGGAATTCAAAAACAACAAAAATAAAAAATCTCAGCACCAGCCCTCTTTTTACGTACTTTGTGCTAGTTTAGTCTTTCTTCCCTTGAAAAAAAAACAACAAAAACAACAAAAAATAGGAACAAAAAAGCATAAGAAGTAAAACAAGAAAAGAAAAATACTTATTTCTATTACTCAAATATATTCTGAGTAATGAAAAAAACCAAAAAGTCGTAAGAAGTGAAAGAAAAACGAAATGAAAATATACTGTACTAAAAGTGCGCACGCGTTTTTAAACCTCCCCATGAACAAATTTTACTAGGGTCGAAGTGTATAGCCACGTTTTCGCGCCCTTCAAGGGGCAGTTTGCTAGCTAACTTTAAGTTTGCTTTTTTTATTTTTCGCAATGTTATTGGTATTAGTGTGTACTGGAATCTACTATATGTAAAATTTTAAGTATTTGTTTAAAGAGTTAAATCAAGTATGTATGCGGATATATTATATGCATTAAAAAGGGGTGATTCTGCGCAATTTACATTCATATGCATATATATTCATCGGGCGAGTGAGTTTTGCAAAACCCCCATTTGGCTGTTATTTAACTCGTAAAATTTACTTTCGTGTTTTGTCTTAACAAGTTTACTTGTATAACCCTTCGAATAATTCCACCATTTTACATTAGTTTTTTAAGTTTTTGTTGCTTAGACTCAAAACTTTTAAATGTAGATTAATTTCTTAAGTTCAATAATTTTCTTATATACTATTTGCAAATATGTATCATATTGGCCTATTAACTAGTATATGTATCCTTTAATCTTAATTAATTGGCGAATTTTTGCAGAGTTTTCTTTTTATGTTCAAAACATTAACAATTATATTAACTATAATTAATTTATTTATTAAGTATTAATAAGGCTTTTCGTATTAAATAACTAATGAAGTTGGTGGCTTACACAACTCCTCTTTTATGGGAAGTGTAACTTTGCTAATTTTAATGTTTAGTTTTTTTTTGTTTTTGATCTTTTTATGTGGTTTTCAATTAAAAAATTGTGTTATAATATAGTAAGGAATGGGTAATCAATTCTTGACCTCAATTTTTTTGGTTTTTATAATTATATAATAAATATAATTTTAATTTTAATTTTTTTTGAAGTATTTTTTATGCCGTATTTTGTGTCTGTCAGCTGTACTGTCTGAATTCAAGTTTTGATTTTTAGAAATGACATTATAGAAATTATTATCCACCTTCCGCACTAGTGGACATGAAATCTGTGATTGAAATGGTTTACTTGAGAGTTCATTTCCCAATGAAGAATGCGTTGGAGGCATTTCATGTGCAAATGTCGAAAATTAAAATTTATGCAAGGACTTTACAGGATTTAGCAATAACCCAACAGGATTTTTGGTTATCATTAAAGGCATTTTTTCCACCTTTATTTTAGGCAGGTGAACATATTTCTATCATGTTATGCTTATACTTGTATGTATTGTCCAAGATACCGATAAAATTAGAATTATTTGGGACTGATATTTAGATTTGAACTATTAAAATCTACATTTTACTTTTTGGTATTCTCTTTTAAATACTAAGCTAACATGCGCAATATGTATATCATCCTAAATAGTTACTTGAGTTCTGATAATTTTGAAATGTTCAAAGAGTTAGATATGAATTTATAGCTTTGAAATAATTGCATACAACCAAAACTATGTTCAATACTCGATGTTATATTTATTGTTATTTCATTTATAGTTTTCTGCAGTTTTTTTATGTGGGCAATTTTTATCCGAATAGAGATTTGACGGGGTGAATGTTTTGCGTTCCTATGTCCACTTTTAGTAATTTTATAGAATAAGAAAAACGTAATTTTTTTATTAGTATTAAGTCCACCTAGACACAAATTTAGTAAAGTTTTAGTCAAAATCTTGAAATTAAACCTGATTTTAAGCTGTTTTTCCTGACATGAACTTGGTTTCATAAGGAATGTCATGAAAAAACTCAACTTAAAGAATTTAAAGTTAATTTGAAGAAAGTAAAATTAATGTTTAACTTTTGAAGTAAAATTGATTCCGGTGTCATATTAAATGACCTGAAAAAAATGAATTTTTTCATACCTCAGATTTAAGAGAATGAATATAAGTTTAATTTTGATTTTGTTTTAGTTTTTATTTGGGAACTTTGAGTGTTTATAAAAGTATAAATGTTTAAACTGATTCGAACGTGATTAAAGTGGCAGGATCAACAGCATGAAATCAGTATGAAATATTTTGACTCAGGTAATCGCCTATTCATAATTGTAAGTATTGTTAATAAGGACTTTTATTTTTACCTTTTGCGGATGCATTTCTTGTTTGTGTAATCAATGAAGAGCGTTTAACAATGTTTTTTGTTTCATAAATTTTTATTCTATTTTCTTCAGTCTATTTTTGCAAAAGTTTTGGGAAAGTAAAATTTACAAGCCACAAAAAATAAAACTGGGAAGTACACCCTTACTAAATTTGTTGTTGTTACAATTTTTTGACTATAACAATAACAATAACCGAACATTTTACGAAGGTAAAACTAAATAGAAAGCATAAAAAACTAAATGGTACTCGCTATATCAGTCTATTTTATATGGATTACGGTAATGAATACTCTGAAAAAATAATTTGATGTTATAATGTCGTTCTGAAAACTGTTCTATGGGTTTCTGCTACGAAGTTTTACAATAAACACGATACCTACCCGAGTCGAAAAATTTGATTATGATACGGACTTTTTTTGAATCAAGAAGTGTAAAAATTATGGCCTAACTATACTGAATTTATTTAAGAACACATTGTGCTTAATTTCTATTGCAAAAAATATTATCTTTAATAAATTTCAAATAAATGAAAACTTAAACAAACATCTAACTTTAATAATTAAATTTATTGGCTCTGATGAAATTGTCACAAAAACTACTTACTCTCTAAAATAGCATATTTAACCCTTTAATCATGACATTGTCAAGCTTTTAATTAAAATTATTATTAAATTTACGAATAAGTAGAATTAAAGATTGAAAATAATAAAAACTTGGCAAAGTGGTTCCTCATTCTTCGAACAATATGCCTCTGGTGAAATAATGTCTCCTTTAATAAGAAGGATATGCAGCTGGAAGACTACTAATTAGGATTCTTTGATAATGACAAAGTGAAATTCTGGTACTCTTCTATAAGTTTACGCTTTCAACACTTTCAATATAAACTTTTTACAAATTAATGTCTATGTTTTTTTCTTTTTTTAACAACATCAAAAAGCTTTGTATATTTAAGAAAATGAGTCATTTTCAGGTTTGTGGTAATCGTGTCTCATGACAAGATGTCAGGTGTATTTAATTTTGATATTTCATTAAAGAATATGGCTAATACTTTATGGATCATTGAAAAATGACAAATGATAGATGAAGTCAAGAAATCTCCTTTCCTATAAAACTATTAATCTGTGTTTGGTGGAAACATTTTATTAAAGTTGGCTATTCTTCATATTTGGTTTGCTTGTATTTAACATTTTCTAGGTTAAATCCAACTTCATTTGTGCAATTTAGCTGTTGTTTTAATGAATTAACAGATTTTTTAGCCCTTTTTAGACACCTCTTCACTTTGTTTTTATACTTTTTCATAGAAACTTCAAAGGTTAAAAGTATTAAAATATTTTCTATAAAAATATAGAAGCTTTTGCATAATCTTTACATAAAAATTTAATTAATATGTTAATTATTAAGCCTTATTTTTCTCAAAATTAAATTCTATATTGTAACAAGCAATTGTCTTGGTTAAAAATACATCAAAATTTTACTTTTCCCTAAATTTTTGTAACTTAAAATACTCAACAAAATGAACAATAGTCCATTTCAGTAATAAAAAATAGCAAATGAAAACCTCTGAAAACCTCATTAGTGTGAATAAACAAACACGAAGCTAAGCGAAATCTGACAAAACCAGTGATGCCAGTTAAATGAAAATATTCTTCTCATCAAATCCAAACTACCCATAAGATAAACAGTCATGACGTTGAAGTTATTCTTATGGAACTGTCCTGTTATTTCACGTATCACATATAAGGGCATCCAACCAAACAAGGGCTAAGCATAAGACACACAAACAAACCCAAAACCAAAAAAAAAACAAAAAATTACTGCCCCTTGTAGAGTACTTAAACCTCTTGAAATCCTTTCAAACCTATTTTTACTCGTATATCATATATAGCAAAGTTATAGTGAGCGACGCAATGCATATTTCTAGGACTTATTCAGTCTAAGGCTGCCTGCACAGTGCCGGCTTATAGCCGAGCTGACGCCGATTCCGATACCGAAGATTATAAGCTCGTTATGGGTAAATCAATACGAATATGCTCAAAGTATTCAGAGTGCAAGCCTACGAAAGATTATTTTGAAGATTATTTCAGCCTAGAACTTGTTTTGAAGCTTGTTTTGTAGCTTGTTTTGAGGGATGGAGGATATTGTATGTGTGATGCATTCCTTAAATGTGTTGGTTTATTTCTATACATATTTGTGGTAATGGCAAAACAAAAACAATACGTTCGTATGACAAAATATGTATATATTAAATAATATATATATATATATATATATATATCATATGGCATAATATTGCAAAATATGACAAATAGAAATTTTAGCTGTCTATATGAACTATATATTTCGAATTTTCAGGTAGAAGCAATAAAGAAAATTACATTAGCCTTTATCCTTTGTTTATATATTTGAAAAAGTGAAAATACCAGAGGTAGACATTATGATTCACTCTCAAGGGTTTCAAATTTCACACCTGAACAGGACACCACTGAGGTTGACATTAATTTAAATTTGCGTACTTTTTATTTAATTTTGAATCTTTTCAAATATTTGTGTAGTGTGTTTAAAAAAAAAAATTTAGTATGAAACACATGTAATATTTTCCTACTAATATACACTCTTACATATTTACTTTAACTATTTTATTGCCGGCAAAATTCGTAAGAAGGACGAGAGGTAATAAAATACGTAAACCCTTGCAAATATAACTGATATAACAACTGCAAGGACAAGAGTTTAATACGCAAAAATAATATTCCCTTTCTTGGAAGGAATTTACAACTATTTCTTCAGCTTCAAGTAGAAAAAACAAAATTCTCGAATATATGCATTAAAATCTAAAAAAGAAATACTACTCTTTCTTTCAATTCACTACAGTAGTTTAAAAAATGCAGCTAATTTTTTATTTTTCCGGAAAATAAAAATATTGTTAACATTACACTTTATAACGTATTAATTAAAAAAAATAATAAATATTAACTGTATCGTTAAAAAAATTATGGAAAATAGCCTTTTTTTGTACCGAATTAACCTTACTACCCCCTTAATTCCTTTTGTTATTGATACTCTGTTGCCCATGAAAATCTTTTGATAAAACTCAATGCTGAGTCATAAATATAATGTTTTAAGTTATTTTTTAATTTCAAATTATTACCTTTTTAGAATATATGCCATTTTATATAAGAAAAACAGATTTAACAGTATAGATTTAAAAACAGAATTTTTATACAGTTGTCTGTGGCAATTTTTATAAATAAAAATTTTTATATATTTGAAATAAATTAAAAAAAAATTAAAATAAACAAAATATTTTAATAACATTAAAAAATAAAAAAACGCATTGAATTCTAATTTAAACCCACCAAGCAGTAAATAAGGACAACATTTCATGAGCCTACTCAGGCTGATTTCAGCCGACAACCAGTACAGAATAAGCTAATAATCTTCAGCCATCTCAATCATCTTTAATAATCTTTCCAGCCAGTCGCAGTAAGCTTGCACTCTGAACACATTCAGCCGATTCCTATTAATTTGCCCATATCGACTAAATAGTCTTCGGTGTCAGCTCGGCTGTAAGCCGGCACTCTGAATACGTTTTTTGCTGTAATCTCGGAATCGGCGTCAGCTCGGCTATAAGCCGGCACTGTGCAGGCAGCCTAAGAGTCCTTATGGGGCTTCACTCTATTCACTTTGTGGTGGGTGGAAGTGATCCCGTTGCCATTGCTGCTTTTTTTTTCATTAAAAAAAAGTAAAAGCTACCGCCACCGGATATATCTACGTAGTTTTATTCAGCAAACAGGACGCAAGGGATGAAAAGAATGCTGATGCTGCCAATACTTTACTTCTCCTACCCTTGATGATGATGATGATGATGATGATGATGTTCAAGGCGATTATAACTGCCTAGTGCACTGTTTGTAACCTAAACAAGAAAAATCTTAAATTTCAACGTAAGCTAAGCTGACGATGAAAGGAAAGACTATTGCAGTTACTAAAAGAATGAGTATAAAATAAAATCGTACGCAAAATGAATATTTCAATTTGTTCGCTAATGAGGCAAAAAGATTTTCTTTATGGAAATTGTCAAGAAATTTTCCAGGAATGCATACAAAAAAAAGAAGCAAATGACATGAAAACCTAAATGCAAAAGAAGATTATGGTTGAAATTATTTATGCAAGGGATCAAATAGGATTCAAAACTTTACATTTTGTGTGAGTTTTTGAATTTCTTTGCTATAAAATTGATGCGCAACTGAGCAGAACACTAAGCAAAGTTGATTTTTGCTGCCTTTATAAGCTTTTTTCTTCTACATTTTTTATCTTTATCTTTGTTTAACTAAATTTTCAAGTGGTTCTTTCATAAAGAGAACATAAAACTACCAAATGAAATTTTCTGAAAAAGAAAAAAATGCTAACAAGTTTTAATCCTTTGACAATTCAAATGGTAGAAACTGCAATTTAAGGTACTTGAGTGTCTAACGGGTTAAAAGTTCCCATACAAAGCTTAACAAAAATTTGGATAAAATATTTTACTAAATATTCATTTTGTGAAATTTGTGTGACCCTTTTGTCCGGCTGTTTGCTTTTGATTTTAATCTTTATTTCAGATGAAGTGCTAAAGTTTGATTTTGAAGTTCAGTTTAAAAAAAATCTTTTGAAATAAATTTACTTTTGATAGTTGGTACCAGTATTTTGCAAATTTAATAGGCAATCCGGAAAAATTAAATTCCTTCTACTCCTTAAAAAAATAATTTCAATAGAAATCAGATCTATTTGCCGTCATTTTTCAAGGTGTGCGTAGGGCGAATTGGTTCGATTTTCGCCTATTATCAATTTTTGATTTTTTTAATGTGTGTTTTGTACAAAACTTTTTGAAAAATTAGTGTAAGACAAAAAGCCCAATTGAAATTGAAAAAGCTATGAAATCAAAAAATACTGATTTAAGTTTGAAGTAATATAAAATTATTTTATGTTGTGACTATCTCTGAAGTGAATTATTGAAATTTTTATAGGATTATTTATAAAATTAACTGTAGTTGTTTCAATTTAAATTATATTTCAATTATAGAATGCTTTCGAAATATTTTAAAATCATTTCAAGTGATTACAAAGGCAGGAATAAAAAGGCTTAGGGTAGAATATAATTTTGTGTCCCAAAATCGATTTAGGCTTTGGTGTATATCATCAATCAATGTCAAAATTTACTCATTACAATACCCTAGATTACACTTAATATTGTTCTTTTTAATTAGAAATGAAATAAAGATTTAAGTTCCAGATTTTTGGCATCTGAAATCAAACTATGAAATATTTTTTAAACATTCTCTTTAAATGCGTTTAAATTTTCTAAAACTCTCCAAACTAATAAATGAATTAGTACATGATTTATTTAAAAAAAAATAAACCTGCTACCTCTAAAAACATGTTTAGTCTATGTATGCATAATTGTCAAAACCAAATATATCGCCAGATGGTCATATCCTTTTCTTGTAACAGAAAATGAAATTAAACAAGATTTCCATATCAATAATTCAACCAGCAACCAGTTGCTTTTATTTATCTAAAGGAAACGATAAATCCGCGATTTCCAGACTTGAATGCTTAATGTATCCTTTGCAAGGATAAACGGGTGCCTCTATATACACACATTTACAAGAAGCAAAAAAAACAAAAACCAAAACATGAGATCTGAACAATATGAAATAAAATGATAATATTTGAATGCCCCAGGAAAGTCCATTTGAAAATTTTCTTTTATTTTCTCACAAAAAGGACATAACGTTTTCTAGATGCGTTAAAGTAATGAGATATAGTAGTGAACTATATGCATTTTACTTAAAGAAGCGACATCACGCAGGAACATTAAATCGCGGACACCTTGAATAAGTTGATTGTAAAACAAGTCAGGGGAGATTATAAAGACAGCTAAAATATCCTTTTAATTGGAAGGGTCGGCAAATCAGTTTAAGGGAACGCGGATTCCTTTATATTGGCTGCGTGCCATATTATGCTAACTGGACTTGTCTTAGATAAACAGAATTTCATCAAAAAACCGGAATCCATATCTGATTAGTGATGTAAAGAATGGAAAAAGGGATGTAGATTTCAAGTTTTATGGATGGGAAATATTTGGTTTTATTGCATTTTTAAGCCAATGCAGTTGCGCGGTTATTGTTCTTATTCATTGTTTCGCGAGGTGCGTGAGAAATTTATATAAGCTTTTGTAAATAGTAGTATTTTTATTGGTGTCCTTTTGATATAAATGTAATAAAAAAGTCAAATGCAAATATAATCTATTGACTTTTTTTTATTTAATAAATATGTGAGAAGCTTTAGTTGACTCAACTTGTACAAGTTTTATATTTCACGATAAAATACAAAATCTTAAGATTTCATTGAGAACACAAGCTCGAAAATAATTTTATGTAAACATAACAAATTAAAAAGCAACAACTTCATAAATTGTTAATGAATTGCCAACAAGCGTAAGCAACCAACATTTATTGCTGTTTGGGTTTACTTGTGCTAGCTATCAAAATGCTCCCCTTCTTCTTTACAGCAATATATATGATGTAGCTTATGGTTACACACATATATGAATTTATGTATCTAAGCCCATGGGTAATATTCAGAAGGGGTTGGACCACGAAAAATGATTACGGCAAAGGGCTCCTTCTTGTAGCAATGTAAACCTTATTTCATTCAGTCAATTAACTTTGGTATATTTGATTTTCTTGGTAAACAACAAACACACTTTAAAATTATGGTAGCCTGGGAAATGAAAACTTTCAATGAAATGCTCTAAAGGAATTTTTCACTTATAGTTGAAAGTCATTTCAACTTGATAAATTTTGAGTTTTTTAGTTTTGTATATCAAAAATAGTCTAAAAATTGGCAAAAAGAAAAACTAAAAAGCTTATATCAAACAAATTTGTGCCTCCAGGCTGCTAATATTGTATTACTTAAGCCCAGCCAAAATTAATTTAATATTTAGATTAATTTTTTAATTAAAACATAAACTTTGAAGGATTTTTGTTTGGAAAACGTCAAAGTTAATGAAGTAAGTGTTTTCAAGCAAAAATTATTATATTGGATGGGTTTTTATAAAGCAGATTAAACATTTTAATAAATCGTACAAAATGTATTTGTTGGACTTTTAATTCAATTTTTAATGCATTTATTAAATATGCGTAGCACTCTAGAGCTCTAGTTTATTTTTGTTAAAAAAATTTCTTAAATTATCTCGAATGTGACACATTTAAAGTAAAAAATAACTATAAATGGAGATTTCTGCCGTATAAGGCTGAGAATAAGCAAAAAATATGCCAGATTTTAATTTGGGATGTTACAAAGAACTACAAGTTTTGCTTTTAGAGATTTAATTAACAAAGAACTTTCCTTTTTTTATTGCTTCAACAGATACAATATTTATTTTTTCAAATTCATATAGGCCTATGCCATTTAATAAATTTGTCTGGCTCTCCTTCCTTCTATAAATACTAAAGTCTACATATCAATTTTCACTGTACATATGATAAATTTTAAATATTTTTTTTTTTTAACTAAAAAATCTTAACTATTTAATTTTTTTGAATTGAAAAAACTTTTATTATCTTAAAACTTATTTTTATGCATACAGTTTTTTGGAAAATTCCATGTCAATAGTAAATTTCTATTGTAGGATTATGATTATCACAATATTAAGAAGGAATACGTCAGCTACTTAACAATAGTAATTATATGGAGACTAGTGGAGGACTTATAGTCGCCATTAGCACACATTAGCACTGAAGAATTATATTCTGTGGTCTAAAGTCAAGTCATCTAATGTAATTAATTAAATTAAATTTTTGTAAGTAGCTAAAAAAGTTTTTAGGGCGTATATAATAATTTCAATTTTATTATAGATGGAAAAAGAATAGGTGCAAACTTAGAAAATGGCAATTAAAATCCATATGAAAAAATTCAAGGCCTTGCAAGGTAAGTAGTATATTATGTGTAATAGCGACAGTTTTTTATTATTTACTAAGTAACAAGTAAAACACAGAAAGAGTATCAAAAACATCCAAAATTGTCCTTTTAAGTGAATGCTTAGACTACTTTATAAAGTTCTCTGTATAAAAATTACCCGGAATTAATAAAAAGTAACACACGAATTTAAGTTAAATTTATTTGGTCTTCTTCAAAATAGTTTCAATTGTATGCCATATGGACATTATGGTCCATATAACTTGAGGAAATAATTTTTTAACCGATTAATTACAATATTTTTAAGTATGCATGAAATTTGAGGGAAGTTATTAAAATATATATTAACACTAATAATCCTTAAGCTACAGCCCAATAAACAATTCTCAAAGTATTCCATCTGGAATTACAATCAAATTCCCAAAAATTCCAAAATCCCAAAAGAATGCATTAGCTAATATTTAGGAATTTCTCCTAAAGATCTGCAAAAATATTGAGAGGAAATCCAAAGTAAATTCTTTTGGAGTGAAGAATGACACAGCTTTACCTGGATGAAGTGGCCATGTGGTACTGAGTAAAATTAGGTGTATCTACTATATCTATTCGAATTAATTGGTAAAATTTACTTAAGATATTCGTATTTATTATATACATATAGATTAGTATTTTATCCTTCAAGATACGAAAACTGAAAAAACACGCATATATCGGTTAATATTTCAACCCAAAGGTATTCTAAATAAAAAAGCGCTGTTAAAATTTCTACAAAATCCGATACAAGGCTTGAAATTATTTAATTATAAATAGGACAAGCATTCGTACAATCTGTTGTCCAAAGTTAATGAGAAAACCTTGTTTAAATATTTAGTATTGAATATTATTAAATTATTAATTATTTATTGATTGCTCTACGGCTTGAAAATTTTTTTTAAGCTTGTATTTTTCTAGTGCCCATATTCACATCCATTTCATCAGCACATTTCAGTTGTTCATTAATAAACAAAACATAATTTTCAAGCAATTGGAGTAAAACAGAAATTGGCATAATTTGAATGTTTATTTTCGTCATACGTAATCAAAATAGTATTCTAAAATATAAAAATCATTTGTTAAAAACTTTTTGTATCGTATAAATTTTAACTATTTTTCAAGCAAGCAAGCACATGAATCCCATTGATGACTTCAAAACCTTCTTATTTCATAGATTTCCATACGGGTTTGTTGTAGTTTTATGACTTAATTAAGAGCATAAGCAGCACTCCTGGGCCGAATATTTTGGTGAAATTACTGAAATGACCTGATTGCCCTTAAAGAAAGAACTCAATCAGTCAAATAAAAACGAAAAAAAATCTAAAGACAAAAAGATTGGCAGCAAAAAGAAAAGAACTAACAACAACTAAAACCTATATTCGAGTAACCATAAATCTAAAAAGAGATATCCCATAAATATATATATATATATATGTATATATATTTAGATGTAGGTACTCAGAGCCTGAGTAATCACAGAAATTAAATAAATGAAATATCACCTGTCTGACAGTTCCATTGACAGGCGAAGGTGAGATTATGTCATTAATAACATCAGACCTGAACTGAACCGTGATCGTGCCTATGTCAGTGTTCGCGCAACTCATTTAAAAATCTAACCTCCTTATGTCCAAAGCTTTCGATTCAACGGCCCCAGTTAGGGTATATGCAGCCACGTCATTAGAGCAATCAATTTATATTAAAACGCAATTATGTCGGCATCAGCATCACGATATGATGGGTACACCTTCTATGCTAAAGACCACAAGGTATAGAGGCTATTGCTATATATGATAGACGGTAAGATGAAATAAAAGCTCAACAATGTACATCAATATAAAATTCATCATTTTATCGCTATTGGAATGTCGAATAGTGTATAATGACTTTGCAATAATCTGTCTAAGATTTTGCTAATTTATTCAATCCTCAATGGGATATCTAAAAGTGGTTGGAAAATAGAAGCAATATGCAATTGATTATAAACGGAAAAATAATATTTGTCCCCTTTTGAAGTCGTAAAAAGGACATTTTCTTGATGATTACTCTAACTGTTATATCCTTAATGGCTACTTTTTGTATTGAACAAAGTTTATTGATGATTCCTTATGACTTCCGTTTTGTGCTTAAAAGGTAGTGGGCTCATTTGTTGTTTCTTGTTGTAGACCATTATTTGTGGTATACTATAATTCCCTATCCTATACTATCAGACAATATTAAAACATGAATTTTGTTTAAATAGATATTTTAGCTGACCACTTGCAGAATTGACCTCTAAGATTTGGCGTCTGCTGGGCCAGTTAATTGTTATATATCAATGTATCTCATGAATTTTTATGTGAAAATTATTTATGAAGCTACTTAAAAGAATTTTGTTTGTAATCTATGGGGTGGAATTCATTTGTTTGACTTTTCTTTGTAAAATATATATGATGCAGAAGATAATCTTTTAACGAATCGCAATATGATTACAATTTCGAGCATTCTTAGTAATTTTTAGCAAAAATTGGAAGCACTTTAACACCAAATATACCAACAAGTCGAATCATCATTTCATTGACTTAATTTCTAAATTTAATGAAAATTACGATTTATATTCAATCGATAATTATTGAAACTGTTCCGTAGAATGGTGATAAATTTTGGAATTATTCAGCTTACATTAAATACTTTTACTACAGACTCTTCCAATGACAACGAGTTTTCACTCCAGGATATTTTTTGTAATTTTTCTTTATCTGAGATGGTGTTATCCCATAAAAAATTAACTAAAAACTTTTTAAGTTCTTCTTTCTATGTCCCTAAATTGCACACAGTCTCCTGCGATCTCAATGAAATCAAACTTTTGACATTTTTCTTGTTTCAGACTCAGTCAACTTCTATTTTTTACAAGACATTTTTGTGTTTTGGGAAAATAAAAATACTCTAAATTAATTCTAAACTCTACTATGAATAGATTTTTCTTAATTAACAGAATAATTTTTAGCTCTTTAACTTTTCAAAATAAATCTTTTATTTAAAGCACGTTCTGGTCTCCTTTTTTGGTATAATAGTGTATCATTCTGAGTATTAATATTAAAATGGAAAACGGGAATACATATCCATAGCTGAATTGCAAATTGTCTAGAAGTTTATATTTAAAGTATCCTTTTTCTCATATCTTATAAAATGTATGATATTTACAGCTATGATTTTACGCGAAATCTTCAATTAACCATTTTTATTTTAAAATTCAACTAGTTATAGCTTAATTTCAATGTTTTAATATTAGGCTGTGTTCTGTTTTGAAACTTTTACTATAAACAGATGCAATGAAAATTAAAATTTTGTTTTAGATTTTCCTATGATTTTCTAAATTGACAGCACACTTGGGGCTAGTTAACCCAAAGTTGATTACATTTTAGACAAAGACACTACCAACTAGATAAGAAATTACAGATAATATAGAGGGTCTCATTTACGTTTCTCGTTAGCATTTCATTTTAGCCTAAATACAAACAGGAACTCTAGAGAATCATCAAAATGGAGAAAGTGTGAATGAGTTTTTGATTTTCGTCGACATTGTTAAAATGCTATTGTATAAAGAAAAGGGTTACATACCTTATTTTCATAGTTATATTATATAAGGACCCTTTATTGAAGAGAATATGGTATTGTTGACAAGGGATCTAAAGGCGTAAATTAACATATCGTCTTAATCGAGATTTAATAGTGCGATAATTGTAACATAATATTTGATTATAATTCTAAAAGTACTTTTTAGATCCTTGTTTTGAGGTGTCATGTTTGTAACATCTTCAAGCAATGGTTTTATAAAAGGATAATAGAAGATGCGACATTAAGGTGTTCTATTACTGAATTTGACGCGGAATGGAAGCTATATTTTTTGTTATACATTTATTTTTATTTTTTCTTCTTAAATTATTTCAAGCGTTCTTAACTATTTAGGCCACAAAAACCAAAACTCAGCCACAGCTTGTCATCTTCTTTTTTTCTTCCTTTTTTCCTCTAGACAATGGTGTCAATTTAATTTGATTTTCACAATACTGTTCACACGGCTAATTTTTTTCTTTGTATCTTGTTGCCTCAATTGTATTAGTTTAAATAGTTTTAGGGTGAAAAAATTTTTCAAGTGAAACCGTTATTGAAAAATGTGAGACTAAAATATTCTTTGAAATATGTATTTAAAATGTCAGTGTTGATGATAGTTTTAATTTATTTGATCCCGAAAACCCCAAAAACTTATCCCCCATTTTTAATAAAATATTAATTTTTATCTAAGTTGATCCTAGCCTGTCAAATAACCATCATCCTTGGGTCGCTTCATTAAATCCATCCTTTATCCTATATTGTATAATATATGCTATAATATAAGAAATGCTATATCATTTCTGACTATCAGTTGTCATATCCTTGTCATTTGGAGGTTATCTCACCCACATGCTCAAAATGACTTTTTTGGGTCAGCGAAATTAGTTTTGACATCCATTTATGAGAAGTACAACCCCTACGGCATGTCATCGAATTTCCACTCAATATGATGGTAATGACAAGTTTGTTTGTTTGCTTGTGTTATTTTATTTATTTTTCTGAACTACTGAGCACAATACTTAAGTAAGATTCAGGAATAGTGTGGTAGCTATTGAATTATATGAGGGTGGCCACCCTTTACTATTTGATAGCAATAAACATACGTAAAAGCAAGTTATGAGGTGAAGGAAAAAAAAACATATAAAAATAAATAAATTTTTCTGCCTTGCGGCTTAGAGGTGTAGGAATGGTGACCATCCGTAAAATTTAATAATCCATCAAGTCAAGTTAAATGCCCAAAAAAATTCTTTGACTTTTGATTAGATGCTGAATGGAGCTATGTATTTTAGGGAATAGAAGTTGTGTAGTAATTTTTTATTGTTTTCTTTAGGAATTTTTTTTGTTTTCTATGATGTGTGACTGGAATGTTAGATATGGTTTAAAATAATTAATATAAAATAATTACTTTAGATTGAGAATGTTCTTTATTTGGCCATCGAATATCTATATTTTTCAGAAAGAGATAAAAATGATCTGCATAATCCATCACATCTGCCATAAATTTGTATAATGCAGATACTAAATTGGTGTCATTAATCTTATTTGTTTATATTGTAGAAAATGACTTTCGGCGACTTCATGCATTTATTCGACTTTTCCAATTTGTACAGGATTTATTGACATTAGTCAAATGCATGAAGTCAATTCCATAAGGATCATGGACTTAATGTATAAAACTTCTCTATGGTTTGAACTTTGATCAAGTGTGGTTGTTTGTTATGTTTTCTTATTAAGTTTTCCTGCTCCATGACAAAATTTTAAAAAGTCTTTTATTTTTAGACTTATAAAAGGTTATAAAAATTTCCGTATATGAAAAGAGAGAGCTCATTATTATTAAATCAAAAATTATTCATTCTAAGCTTCTGGTTAATCTTCTAAGAAATTAATAAAATAACTTTCTAAAAAGGTTTTAAACTCGAAGAAATTGCTATTAAGGGTACTCAAAATTATAAACGATTATAGAAAACTTAGAGAATATAATTTACGGCAAGGAAAATTTTATAACCTTGGAATTAGTCTTCCACCCTCTATTTATTACACTCAATAAAATCAAATAATTAAATAAATTATTCTATAGCCACCAAAAGGGTTTCTATTGTAGGATAACCATTCTATAATATCTGCCCTTGCTATATTATATGACAGATTCTGTTTTATAATCAGTGATATCAAGTAAAGTCCTGGCATTAAAATCCCTTAAATCCTTTAGCACAGATTTGAAATCAAAACAACTGCAAAGTCAAAAAAACAAAAACAAAAACGATTTATGCAAGTTGATAAAATTTAAAGTTTTTTTGGTATATGCCATATAACATAGGTTTATATTTAAGCAAGTGCAATTTTAAGATATGTAAACATAAATAAAAGGATCATAAAGATATGGGATTAAATTTTGATACGATTAAACTATGAAATTTTGTTCATTATTTATGAAATAAATTTTTACTTTTCAACTTCTAGTTAAATTTTAAATATTTGGTGTTATAAATGATAACAAAAAATTGATGAAACTGCTAACAATGACATCACTGAGAGTAAAACAGGGTGGAAAAAAATAGAAACGAAAAAGTAATCAAAAGGGATGTAAGCGACTTGTCCTCTTTCATAAACCAGAAGCCCTGCCAATTTTGATTGGTTTTTTCTTGTTTTGATTATTTCATTTTCAAGGAGTATACTTCAAAGGATCCGCTTGTACATTTTTTGGAAATTGATAATATATTTTAAGGATGTATATATTTATACTTATATATATCTATGAATGTATGTGTTAAAAGTATCTTGTGGATACAGCCTAATATCCCACTGTAGAACTCTAATCGTTTTTTATTGTCCTTTTTAATCTTCTTAGTTGAGGATTTAAGAAAATTGGAAATGAGCTTCTAACAAAGGATGGTAAGACATACTTGTTTTCTAATAACTGAAAGAAGAAGATGCTGGGCCTGTTTTATGTTATATATGAACAGACTAAGCTTAATGGCTGTTAGTAGATGATATCACAGGTACAGTGAAATTGTCTTTTTTTTAACTTTCTACCGATAGACTGAATTAATATTAGTGCAAAAGATGAAGAATTTAAAAAAATCTTTCTCTGATAGAAAAAGTTCTTCTAAGATTTTTTAATTTTAATGAAAGGCCTACAAAGTAGTATAAATCACATTTTAGGTAATTAAAATAAAGTTGCGAAAATATAAAAATTAAAAGATTTATAATATATTTATTAAAAGAGACGTGAAGCCATTCTGGTTGCAAGCCTTTTAATCATAGAAAGCCTTGACTAGAAATTTGTATTTTAAAAATTTTGCTAAATTTAAATGTAAAATTTTCTAAAACTATTTTCTTTTTGGTTCAAAACAAACGTTTGGCTTAAGAAAATTATATATTCTTGCCGTCATATTTGTTTTCCTTATAAACATTGCTTATTAATATTGCGACATGCTTACTTTTAAAAAAAACTCGTCCCTCAAAAAATTTTATGTCCATACTTTTGTGTAAGAAAATATATAGGAAATTTTGGTTATGATTTTGAAATCTATTGTAAATATAGTATAGTTGGGTGTCATATGGTATTAAAATAAACTAAAACAGAAATATATGTACACTTTTGGTTAGTAAATTAAAAGACAAACTTGTTGTTGTTTTTCTTTGTAATAAAATAAGTTAAAAAGAAAAAAATATTTTTCTCAAAATATCTAAATTAAGCTAGCTGACGATTCATTTCCTATAAGCGCCCACCCGCTGACAGTTTTCCCTAAAGAAAATTGAAAGAAACTTTTCTCTAAACCACATGCCTATTATTACCTACTCAAGATCTGTCAACGCAGATATACAAAATCAATTAATTGAAAATTTGCCTTATTCTTCTCAACCAAGTATTACCCCTGCAAACGAAGCAAAAAAGTTACTTAGTCTAGGGGCTTTTGCTTTTATTTAAAAAAGGAGGATCCTTAATGGCATCGCCCTCACAATTTAGGATTTGTGGCGGCTAATGAAAATAAGGACAAAACCACTCTCAGTGAAGATAATATAAATTATATTATGATGATGTAGTCGTTGTGGCAAAACCAAGATCTTAGCACGTGCCAAATGAAACTGCTTCATTCTCATAAGTAAAAAATAATAAACAAAAAAAAAAAAAGGTTTTCAAAACCTTGTAATGATGACGAAAGCTAAAGTTGAAATGTTTACCCTTTAAATTCAAACAATATTTAATGACTGCCCTATTTGCGAGTAATATCTGAATATGTATTTTAGTTATGTTCTGACTTGATGAGCGGATGCAAATTGTATCGGCATAGGTCAAATAAAATAGGGAAACCATAAAAAAATATACTAGTTCTCTTGGCAAACCCTATATAACCACACACCTTAAAGATAAATAAATGTCAAAATCATCAGCAGCTGACTATGTTAGCTCATAACACCAGAAAATCCCTATAATTCCTTTTAGTTGGCATCACAACAAATGCTCAGTAATTTAGTAAGGACCATTTTTGGGTTGCGGACAACCCAATATACTCTGACTCACCCCTTTCAAAACTTGTCAGTAGCAGTAAAACTTTTGGGGCGGTTGATTTTAGATATAGAAAAGTGAGGGAGCTTTTGGGTATGGGATATGATAGAATCAACAGCCATACAAAAGTCCAATGATAGCAATGACGCTATAAAATCCAGAAGAAATGATTGATAGTAGTGAGATTGTCAAACAGGCGACAGGAGGCCGTTTGCTTAAAGTAATTAAATCTAAAATTAAAAATTCATAACTGACAGCAGGGAATTTTCTTTTGGTGACATGCAAATTTTCATGTTTAGAAGCAAAGATGAATTGCGTATGTAGCTATTGAAAATTTTTGAGGATGTAATACAAAAATATTCATATATATATATATATATATATAAGTGAGCCTAGCTGCTTAAAAGGACAATAATCATATTTGCAGCTTTATTATATATTTTATGATAATAACAGAATCAAGTGTAAGAATTAATTGCGTGAATTTGTTTGCTACCAAAACACAGCCCAAAATTCTTTTATATTTTACAGTAGTATTTTACTTATTTTTCCTTTTATTGTGATAATCTATGAACGTATCACGTATCACGCAAATATATTTAATTTTTGTACCTACTTTTTGATTTTTTATGAGAAACTAAAGCAAATAAGTAGGTACACATTACATTATTTAAATTCGTCCCTCATATTTTTTTTTTGGTATAATTTGACTGAACTAAGATTGACGGTACATTTAATTCTTTTGCGAATTCGCATTAAATGGTGACATTATTGTTATGGGATAAATAAATTTGTATTCAACTTTAAAATATTAAAAATTATTTTAATAATTTCTTCGTTTTTGACTTTAGAAAGTAATTTTACTTTTTCCAAAGAAATTTAATTAATTATAGCTCTTTTTAAAGTAGATTTTAGATACTGCGAATAATATAAATAATGTATGCTCGTTAAATACTATTCGGATATTAAAGGAAGTGTTTCAATTAAAGGTTTATTGCCTTGGAATATATTTAACTAAAAATGTGGTGTTAGAAATTTCAATATTAGGACATTAGTAAACCATCGTACATACATAATTCATATGAATTAAGCACACCTCATTTGGTGTGACTTTATTGCTATTTAATTATAATAATTACATATATCTATATGATATCAAAACAATAATAATAATTGTTGCATATATTAAACTCATAAATTTTCATATCTTTAACAAAATATCAATGTCAATTCATCCCTATGATTTAGTAGGTATTTCCGTCAAATAAATTTCTGTTTCATTAATTACAATCTATTAGTATTCAAAAATAGTTTTACCACAATATGCCCCCATAAAATCAAGTTCACTATACCATGAAGTGCATAATATGATCCTCGATCCCACAATAATGTTAAAATAATAATAATACAATAGACCAAAATTATTACAAATCCTCAAATATAATTTCACTTGTCGGTAAAAATGATTGAAAGTATCATAATAACTGCCCTGTCCCACCAAAAACTGGCCAAGGATAAGGGTATTTATTTGTTAGACCGTTTCTTTTAATCAAAAGGCCCAGCATTCATTTAGTAATCAATTAAATTGAAATCATTACATAATCCCTGAGAAATTATCATTAAGACAGCAGATGATGAGCAAAATAATTTCCGGTATCCTAAAGGATAAGTAAATAATTTTATTTATTGTATAGTACATTTGCAGAAAGCTTTTAAGATATATGAAAACGTGTAGATGAAAGGTCAATATCAAGCGTACATACATATATGTATTTATAGAAATATATATCAATGTATAAGAAGATATATGTACCTACCACAAATTATGTTAATTTGAATAGTTTAAAGTGAAAATTTATGTTTATGATTGTGACACATATGATTATTGTTCTATTAATTATAGCTTAAAGTTATTAATTTATTCCGTTTTAGGTGTTTCCATATATCATTTTTGAATTATGAAAATTTGCCAAAGAAAGTTTTTTTACCAGTTTTGTTGTAGATAAAAATAAAGTGTGGAAATCTACATCTAGACTTATATAAAATATTTATATATACATATATATATATATTATATTGCAAATTAGTTCTTACCTACAATCAACTATCCTTTAGAATTTACCACTGAGAAGCTCTTAATTTTAATGAATCCTGAGGCATTCTTTTGTTTATAATATTTTAAACGATAACATTTATAGAAGGCTCATTACATAATCCCCTTATATTCTCAGTAAATATATTTTTCTTTAAGTTTTTATTATTATTAATTTATGTAGAACAAACAAAGATTTTGATATATTTCTTTTTCCCCATTTGTAAACAAACTGTGGAAAGCAGTTGAGTTTACAAAGGGGATGTTTGCATTTAATGACTTCCAAATTAGATCCTTGAGAGTTTTTTTTTACTTTGTAAGTAAAGTAAGTTACTTTGTGGGATCAATCATAATTTATTCATTTCCTTATGCCCAAAGTATTTAAAGGTATTACAGTATTTTTTTGAAAATTTAAGAAAAAATTTGTTTATAACCTAAAAAATCATTTTATTTAACAAAATAATTCTACCATTTACATAAAATTTCATTTCCTTATCATATTATCAAAAACGTATTTTAGTTATTTGTCAACAGGACCAATGTAACAGTTGTCAAGTGGACAAAGTCCTTCAGACTAAGAGTTTGACAGAGTGTCCTGATTACAAGAAGAGGAAATTGCTGTAAGAGCTAGCCTCTTATACAACCAAGTTGTACTAGTCCTTGTATCTCAAGAGTAGTTAAAACTGTTTCAATTGTTTCATCAAAGGATTTATCAAGGACTTGTAAACAGTTTCATTTGCCAGGCACAAGCGTGTAAATATAGATGTTTCAGTTATACTAGCCCTTATATGAGTGGAATTGAGACATTTGGATATTAATTCTTTAAGATTTATATACATATGAGTTGCATCAATTTTAAAGAAGAAAAATATGATGTTATTTTTAATGGAGACAATTCTAATATTTTTAGTTTTATATAGGTATGTTTCCCCTTCATGTTTCCCCGAAAAATAGAACAAATTGTGCTTCTTGGTAGCTTATTAATAATCTGACGTGAATAATTGTGACACGTATGAGTATAATTACATAATATATAATTTTGATAACATTTGACCATGGAATTAATGGTGGTGTTGGTTCCATAAAGCTCACTTTTTATTCAATTTGATATTAAATCTGTTTCGATAAATTACAAAACCAAAAACAGCTCTAAATTTCAATTTTCTGTAGCTATGATAATAAAGATCAAGAGCTAATCATAATAATGATTATAAAAGCTTAAAAAATCTTAACGGTATATGCTTATTTCCACAGAAAAACGCCTGAAACCTATTATTTTTATCCACGCCCAAATTACAGTATAAAAATTCAATAAATACAAAAATCAGCATCAATATCAATTTTTCAAATTAATATAATAAAATTTTCTAATGCAAATTTAAATGGTTCCATAAAAAACATCCTGTGAAAATGTCTTTAATCATCTGGAAAAAAAAAACAAACAAAAATAAAAAATATCATAACCTCAACACGACCCTATTTTCCATTTTTTTTCTCAAAAACGTATTTGACATCGCAGCGGAAGTATTTATCAAAAGCAAAAGAATTTCAAAGTTGCTTAAAATATTATTTTTAAAATTAAATGTCCTTATTTATCATAAAAATGGGGTATAAAGAAACCGTTATATTGTCGTAAGAATCTACATTTCTCCGGAGAATTATTTCGCTTATGACTTCCTGATTTCATGAAATTGCGCTTCCATTGTATACAATATTTCTTAAAGTAAAACCAGCTTCATTTAAGATATATGCTAGTCATAATGTCCTTGGGAGCCATGAATAAGGAAATTTACTAAAATTTGTGATAAAAATTGAGAGAAAAAGCTCTTCTTATATCATTCGATAAAGTCTACATATTTATTCTGCTTTTTTATTTTAACTAATACAATCACAGTTGGTGGAAAGAAAAACCACCCAAGCAAGGCTAAGACTAAACATTTCTTCTTACAAATTTAACTGTGCCTAAGACTGGTAGCTCCCAAGGATATCAAGTGGGGTAAAGGGTAGGTATAGCTTTTAGTTTTCGAAACATTCTGATACGAAAATTTGCTTCACGTAGACCAATAATTTTGTTCTACTATTCACCGTTGTTTATAAAATCAAACAGAATAAGGTAGCAGTGGGAGGTTTGGCTTCTTGCAACTAAGGATGACTGAGTGAATAAAATTCTTATGGTGTTTTTTTTTAGCTACGATAAAATGGGGTTTTATACTATTACTTGTACTGAAGGATAAGAAGCAGTACATGATGTACGAATGTGATATTGGAATTTATTGGAAAAAGTGTTTCAAGCACAGTAATTACGTTTGTTGAAATTGATTATTGGGTGTTGTAGTTATATTTTGGAGCTTAGTTAAACTACTGATTATGTGTTACACAAGGTTTATATTATATTTCGATTCATTACATCGAAAAATTACTGTGTAATTATTTACAGCAGAGTATTTTAAGTTTATTAGAGTTGCTTGAATTTGAAAATTTACTTCTGCCTAGAAAACGGTATTATATTTGAATTTCACTAAAATTTTCACAAAAAAAAAACCAACATTAACATCATAAAAATATTTTTCATAATCATACCGTATAATAATATCAGAAGGGTTTCGTATCATATTTAACACAGTAATATGCCCTTAAAGTCAACATCAAGTCATAGGTCCTAAGCATGATTGACATATTCGAGTATCTTTTTATTAAATTTAAAAAGAAAGAAAATTTTTTTCTATGGCATAATTGTCACCTTTTTGGGCCGTATGTCAGTTAAATGTGACTTAATTTAATTCGCTAAAGGGAAGATATAAAGGAAAAAAAAACCGATACGCTAGAGAAATTGAAACTTCTCTTCTTAACAAACATAAGACTTGCAATACAGGTTCAAATAATTTTTATGGCAATCCATCAAAAAATCATCTACCAACAGATATAAATACTGTATAAGGATCAACAATTGTTGAAGGATTAAGAAACTCACATATATTTATATATATATATAAAGAAATTAATATGATAGCAATATTTAATCAACTGGAAACTAGTTTTTAAAGCTTGTTCTTTCATAATTTTGGTTTTAAATTGCTTAAGGATTTCGCTAATAATCATATTTCTTATATATACATATATCTCAAAGGAAGAAATTTTTAATACTTATTTCTTCATTTTCTATTTTTTGTTATTGTTAAATATCAAGATTAGGAGGGATTTAAAAAAATATTTGAAAAAATTGAATCAATTGTGATGTTTCCATTAAAATCTACTGTCACAGTTGCTGCCCTTTTTATAATGCAAATTTTATTATAGTCGACCTGTTTTATGTTTATAACATGATTAAAGGGCAATCGAGTGGCTTGGGAACATGCTGGGATAGCTGAAGATTTGCATATGTGTAACATTTACAGAGAAAGACTTTCCTTGTTAGGACAATTGATATAGTGTAAGGATAATATTCTTTTTATTATGAAAAAAAAAAGGGAATTAGTTTTTTTTTCTCCTTTGTTTGGGAAATTTTTTTGGCTGGCATTGATGTATTATGTTGTGAGGATTGTTTATTAAAATATTTAATACATTAAAAACAAAAGTTATGATAAATATAAAATATATTTTCTTAGAAATATCAATAATTTAAACTAATATTAGTATTCATCTTTGTTAATAAAATATAATACGGGCGACGTATATGAATTTCAACAAGATGGCACCAGTCATGTGTGCAAATGAACACAAGAAAAACTTTTCTTTAAATCAAAGTTTTCTCGTTAAAAGTTTTTTGCAAACTTTTAAAACTCTATAAAACTTTAAAGTACACTTTCGCTTACTTCCAACCATCAAAGAATTTTTGCATATAAAATATTTATATAGCTAAAGGCAAACACATACTTAAATTTCTAGATATGCATTTTGTAAGTTTTAACAATGTTATTCCATTTTATATAAAAGGAATGGCTTTTTTTTTCCTTTCGAGCAGTGCTCAAATCATGGTTTATTTTGGTTATGGTAATTTAATTTAAGGAATTTCAGCCTTAAAAAAGGAATGTGAATTGAAAGTCATAGTTTATTTGTTATGAAAAAATTAGGTGCACTGAAATTATGGAAAAAATTAACTTTATTCTTTCATTAATTGATGAAGTAGCTACTTTTAAAATCTAGGAGAAAACCATTTTCAAGCCTTATAGATAAATAAGAAACAAGGGTAAAAAAATAAATATTTAATGTTTTCTGCAAATTTTTCCAATTGCTTTAAAAATATATAAAAATTAGTTGAGTAATTTTATTTTTACAACTTGATTCATTATTATATTTTTCATATGTTTGGAATTAGAAACAAAATACAAATTTTAATTTTTTTTTTGAATTAAAACAGCTCAGGGTCTCAGAAATTTCTAATTAAATCTGTCTTTGTTCTAAAAGTAAACGTTTTTTCCCCCTTGATATCATCTCGTATCAAAATTTAAATAAATGCTGAAACTGCGTGATATAACAGTGACATTGCCAATGTTTAAAAATTATAAATTAAGTAAAAGTTTTTATTTATACAAAATGAATAATAATTAAATAACAATGGGATTAATTACATTAAAATCTGAATTTTTAGAAATATTTCACAAAGAAATTTTTTCAAAATTTCAGCCATTTTTCGAAATTTTTGATGGATTTTTCAAATGAAGTTTGGAGCTAAGACACTTATTCTTGATTATTCATTAAACTGTTTTTTGCATAATTATGCTCACAACTGATTATTCAGGATGACTAACAACGGTTAAATCACAAATTAAGCTTTTCAATAGTTCATCAAATTCACCAAGGAAGTTTTTGAATGAAAATCTTTTAAGATAAATAATGCTTTTTATAAGATTCAATAAAACTTTTATATAAGGGAGAAAAATGTGTGGGTTGAGTGTTCTATAACAATTGTTTTAAGTACTTTGCACGGTTATCAAAATAGCTTACGATTTTTTAGTTCAAAGTTTAATTTGTCATCCAAAAAAAGGTGAGAGTTTAGTCGCAAGATTACTCTGTATTTCTGCCCAGAACTGGGAAAGAGCTAACGTTTAGACAAAACTATTTCATCAGATAGCGTCCTTATAAAAGTAGTATAGGTATGCAAAATTTGAAGTAAATAGCTTATAGGTACATAAGTACTTCGAACACCTCTCACAACAAGCCTTTTTAGAACAAACCAATTTTGAAATTTTCATTATATGTTCAAATATAGTGTATTATTGTCCTCGGGGTGCAATTTTTGTGTGCGGGAATTAACACAGTGAATTAAAGAGACCCGTTTTCTTATGATTTCTTATATACTTGCACACGCAAACTTTTACAACTTACAAACATTTTCTTTTAATGTTTCACTCGAAAGAATCAATATCTCGAAAAGTTTAAAATAAACTTAAATACAGAAAAACGAAAAGCCATTACATAAGATTTAAAAATTTAATGTATGAGTTCGAAATTCAAGTGATTGTGTCTTATATTATACATGTCAGGCATACATAAATCGCAATGGTTTTGAGATCGAGAGATATATCGCTTCTTCACATCATAAACAATGTGACGATTTCATATCAGGTTTATTTTCAAAATAAAAATTTGAAATAATAATAGAATAGATATTAATAACTGACTGACTGAGTTTATAACTAGTGAAACTATTGTACATACTTTTTATTTATAAATTACAATAAATATGAGAATGTCTATTTCAATTTTTTGCTTTTATTCTCGATTACTAGCGGCAAAAATATTTTAAAAGCAATCTACTTTGAAGAAGGTTCCATTTTGTTTATACCATTACAGGGGCTATTGGCCATCAGACGCCCCATAAACATCGTACATTACATTAACCATTCCCTTTTAGATTGGATACCAGTATTCACCAGATACTTGACATCGGCAAACTGGAAGTGAGGTATATAGCATGCAGTACCCCTATTATGTATACAAAGTATGTACATATATATTATTATAGTTTGACATTAGAGTACTGAGTTTGGATCTAGAATACCTATAACCTAACGGAATGCTCACAGGTTTGGTCGGTTGCCATGATTTTGCTATCGTCGTCCACTTATTTTATATCAGGCAACCAACTCATCCTTTTGAATAAAGCCCCAAAGACGAAAGATTTCTAGTATACATTTGTATTCTAAGAGTTGTCATTATACACAAAACTATATAGAAAATTGTTTATTTTCATATATATATATATATATATATTTTTATAACATATGTATACTATTTATTTACAAACATATACACATATCTATAGATGTATAAAACATATTATAACTCCACTTAATCGAAAACGCGGTTTTGTTATTGCCACAGAAAAGCAACTAAAAGCATCCTGCTGTAACCATATTTACAAGGTTACAATTTATATTCTACTTAAAATATATATATATATATATATATATGGATACCTAGTTTATAGGTTTCAGTAAGTAAATATATACACAACACCGTATATTGGAGCACTCAATGGAGAGGTAAACACCCTCTATACTGGACGTTTAAACGATCGATAAAGGGTCACGTGGTCCATTGCTTTTAGAAAGGTTTACTCTATGAGCAAATAATTCTGTATCCCTTTATGATATAAGTTTTTGCTAAAATTTTATTGATGTAAAAATTTTACATAAAAAATAAAATAGGACAACTCTTTTTTTATTTGTTTTTTTGAGTGTCAGGTTACTATACTTGTAAATAATGTACGATATGATGGTGTCTTTTTTCAATAGGAAAATTTTATGAGTAGTTGAATATAGAAAAAAAGAAAAGTTTTTGTTTTTTTCGAGATATTTTCATCAAAGTTTAACCAGACAATAATATTAAATGATTTATATTCAGGAGTAACTTAATACAATATTATATTAAGCAGAGTGTTTAGAGTTTTTTGGATTGGGCAATTTGAAGAGATTAGATTAAATTTCTTGAAAGATATTGGAAAAAATATATATATATGTGTATACTTTGAAATTTATATTATTTGTTTTTTTTGACAAATATAAATTAATTGAAAACCAGAAACAGAATATCAGCAATTAACTATACAAATTTTTATTCAACTTAAAATTGCCTACTTTTGTTTATTTTGCATATTTCTTTAAGGATCACATTTGTTAGATGTTTAAAATTTAACAAATGTTTTTGATTCCACCAATCAAAATAGAATATTACTTTTTATTGATATGAAGAAATTGTTCAAAGCATTTAAAAGCTGAATTGTAAAACTGAAAAATTGATGAGTGAAATATTCGTCATTTGTAAAAAGTTTGGTATTTTTCTTTTTTAACAGAAAATACTTTAGACACGTATTTGCTATTGCTACAGGCTTGTTTTTTATTGCTAATTAGCTTTTATTGTTTTAATTTGAGTGAAATTTAATAATTATTTACTATTGGCTTTATTTTTGTAAAACTATTCCAAGGATATAAAAATATTGCTGAAAATTATACTTAAGATGCTTGAAATGTATTTCATTTTATTTAAATTCAATAATTTTTTAGTAATTTGCAATTTTTGAAAATTGGAGTAAAATTAAATTTTAAATAAAGTTCATATCCCTAAGTTTGGATATTTTGGATATTGGATAAGTTAATATTTGAATTTGGCAAACTTAAAAAAATAAATAAATTTTGTAATATCAACAATGAGAAAATGAATTTATCATTTTTTTCCTTTGGTGCTATTTGTAACTACAAGCTTATTGCAGGAGAAACTTTTGGTAATTAGAAATTGTATAAAATATTGGGAATTTGACTCTCTTCATGTTATCAAAGTCTACTTCTTTACTATACAAAAGTTTTAAGTGCATATTGGTATTGACTGAAGTTACTTTGAGTTTGGTTTTGTTTACTATAAACTTTCTCTTGTAAGGTTAATAATAATTGATTCTTCCCTTGTATAAAAGTGCAGAAATCTACCTAATTAATTGAATATAAAAATAGTCATAGTTATTTGTTGTTGTAATTTCAAGATAATAAATTTGTTTACTGATATGGACTGATTTTATTATTTATCTTGTAAGATATTGCTTTTTTTGTGCTTCAATATTTTAACTAAACAAACAGACTAGCTAAAGATTCAAGGATACATAGAATATAATTGCCACCTACTATATTCAGCCTAAGCTAAATGAAAAGAATTATATTGAAGCTCTCAGGTACATAACAGAGTCTTCTTGATAAGAAGTCTTTCTTTTAAATAAGGTATTATTTCACTTTTCAGTGCATTATGTTCTCAACTTGATATAAAACGGAGATGAATTTAAAAATATTTTGATAAGAAAAACCAATAAAACTTAAATGTGTTTGTCGGATCAGTTTCAGTTTCAGAATTATTAATTCCATAGGCAGTACCCAAAAGTAGAGGCGTTTTTAAATGACAGAACTTTATACCTACTTAATGTCATGATTTTCTGGTTATTATCTTGTTGCTTGTTTTGACAATTGAACTATATAACTTTTGATAAAATGAAGGCAATGATGGCAAACCACAGTTCAGAGCACTACTTCTTTATACTTTATTGTATAAAATTTCCTCATATTCATAATTCATATCGTACATAGAATTAAAATAACATAAAATATATAAAAATAATTCTCAAAAGCAGAAAAATTATATCCATAATTCTTCACTGTTTTGTCAGATTTAGACTCCTTTTGGCTTTAGATTTTTATCCATTTTCTTCATGGATAATTAAAGCACACAAATGTAATTATATTGAAAAATAATAAAAATATTTTTAAAAATATTATTTAAAAAACTACTATGTCTTCTTTTTTATTATTTTCTGTAAGGGAATCTTTAAAAAATTTATAGAATTTTATCTAACCAAATGACAAAGTAGCTCTTGTTACATCTATTATGTCTGAAAAATTACATACTTTAACTTCAATTACAAGGGTAATGAGTTAAATCTCTGGTATCCCGAGTCCCAGTAATCGGAAGGCAAATAAGTCAGCTGTCAAAATTTATGGATACCAATAAAATGAACAAACAATGAAACTTCTTCTTTGCTTTTTTTTCGATATTCCTTTAGTATTTATTAAAACATCCCCAATTTTCCAAACATTGCTACTCCACTATGTCCATATGGAGTATCTGTAAAGATGGCTTAAAAAAGGACTCAATTGTAAGCAATTCCATAAATTATATTTACTAATATTGGAAGGGGAACTTGATAAATTTAGACTGTCCAAATATGTTAAAGGAAAGAAGATATAAATAAAAAAATCTAAGCGAATAAGGATTTAACCAGAAATTCTCTACCATTAACATTGGACACCGGATGTTAAATTATATGACCGCGTGCGTATTTGTTGTTAAAAGATGAGATCTCACTCCAATTTCCTTTGTTTGGTTCTTTATCTTAGGATGGGAATGATTTGCTGTTTCCAATTTGCTTTTAAATTACGATCATATGTATGAAACTTTTTATCTGTATCCCATTTTAATATGAGGAAACAGGAAAAGAAATTCATTTGGGATTCCTGATAAACAGGACCTAATTAATTTGATTCAACTTGAATTTTATTGTGTTTAATATTATTAAATTAATTTCTCAAAATTTGGTGAGGAGCCGAAAGGAAATATGACTAATAAGTTTTACTTCATATGAAGTCTACACAGGAATATTGTATTGACCATCATTTTGTCTAGAACAGCAAAAAATGGAGAAAATTTTGCAAATTTTTTTAGCTTTTGCCAAAAAATTAATTTAAAAAACAAAAAACTCATCTTATTGAATTATCTTCAACTATTTAGCGCGTGGGCAATTTCACTGTTTTTCTAAGACTAATTCAATTTCTCAGTTTTTTTTTCCTAACTGTCCTTTTTTAACTTTTTTTAATATCGCTTTCCTATATGGTTCTAAAGTTTTTAACTGTTTTAAAAACAAAAATTTGATAAAAAAGACCAATATATGCTTCAGAGTGTGAAATTTTCCCAGAACAATTTACATTTGATTTTTTTAAAAAAAGTGGCAAAAAGTTTAAATCTTTGAAAAATCTTTAGATGAAATAAAAATTATAACCATAAATGAACATAAAAAAGAAAAACACATATTTTCTTCATAATTTTTTTTGGATGTTCCTGTGCTTCAGAAAATCAGTGACAAAATGTTTTCTTTTGACAGGTTTGACACTATTTTTCAAATTGTGCCTAAAATTACATTTTTCGCAGTGTTTCCAAGACGGCAAAACCAATGTCACTGTGACTTGATTACAAATTATGGAAATAACATAAGATTTTGAAAGTCGTTGTATCAGATTTTATGCTTTTCAAATAAATAAAAAAGAGGTTTTATGAGGGGAATGACATCTCAGTCCGAATCTTGGGAGCTTTAAGTCCATATGGTCAAATGTTTTGAAAATGAATTACATACATTTATAGTATTTTCAGTTACAAGTTGAAAAGGGTCTTTTAGGAATATTGGAGACAATGTGATTGGTTTTTTTAAGCTGTATTATCAGAAATATGTTGTGCGCCGTTTTTGTGTAAAACCAATAAAATATTTAATAACTTTATTTGCTTATTAAAGTTAAAGTCGTTATATTTAGTAACCTTATACTATATCCTCGATAAATTAAAATAAAATCATATTCTTAAACTCAAATTAGATATATTTCAGGCATTGAAATTTTCCTATATAAATATAGCAAAAGAAAGAAAAAATTGGCACACAATTACTTTTACCTTTCAATAAAATTTCTAAATATTATTCATTATAGCAAACATTAAAACTTTCACCCATTGGCCTTTGCAATTATTGTATTTAGTGAATCAAATTAAAATGGATTTCATCGTTTTGATTGATGAAATTCTGCCATCCACCTGCTGTAGAATTTGACGCTTCTGTAGTTACCTTTTTTGATACGAAGATTAATCATCTTTTCTCATTATTACAGCTCCCTTATATAATGGTCGATTAGGCCCTTAATAAAGGTGGTCGAATGAAGGGACTGTTTTTTATATATTTTTTTTTTTATTCATATTGCAAAGTAAATTCCATGATTAAAGAGCATGAAATAAGACTGAAAATTAGATCTGCTCTAAGATTTGAAAATGATGTAAAGACATTCATCATGCCACACATACATAAGTATACTAAAGAAGTATCTATTGTCATCAATCAATCAACGAATTGAAAATTTGTCTTAAAATATCAAAAGGCCATCGATATGGTATTAGATCACGTGTCAGCTGCTTAAATTAGGCAGGAAAATTGTGGTGATCACAGCTTATCCAGAATTTTAATAATTTAAATAATACATTCCTGAAATTCAGAAGGGTCAGTTTTAAATTTAATAAACTTTCACTACTTCAAGCATAATATTATATAATACTGACACTTTTTATAAAATTCTCAGCGGGTGGGTTTCATTTAATTTTCGTCTTTATTTACTATTTATTTTTTTTTATTTCTGGTTTTCATATTAAACTACTGTAAAAGATAACTAGAATGGTGGCAATCTGGCTCTAACATTGTAATCTCACTTTGATGACATAATTCCTTTCGATTCCTTAAACATTTCATGCAATGAGTACCTTTGCCTAAGTACTTGTTGTATGACACTTATGATCAGAGAGGTAATCCGTAATAAGCGAGGAGAGATGTAAAAAAGGAACAGATCATAAGGATTAAACGCTCAACGGGGTGTTTTATTGTTTTGCACACATGGCGAGATTTTCATTTTTATAAATCCTTCTTCTAGTTAGATGCTTTTGATTTTTTTTTTCATTTCTTTCTAGTCTTTTGTTTGTTTGACTGTTATAAAATGAATCTGCATCTATAACATATATATACACATATATATATCTGCTTGTATGGATATAATTACCAGCAATCATGTGAGTGAATATTACAGCCTCTGTTTGTGGATTCCTTTATGCGAAAAATTAATATTTACGATTCCAAAGTATTTTGTCATTTCTAATAATAACCTCCGACAATTAGGGCTGGATTTCTTTATAGTCTTGTTTGGTTTGAAGGTATTGCTAAATTTTCTTTGATCTATGTGAGAATTTTTACTATTCGATGATTTGACTTTTAATAATATCAAAGGGTTTTTAATAATTAATTAAATGACTTTTGCCTTATTTTGATTGTTTATTCATTTTAATTGCTTAGTTATATTTATATCATCGAAAACATTGAAAAAAACATGAATTGTAAATTGGATTTGTGCTAATTACAAAAAAAACTTAATTCGTTTTAAATAATTAGAAAATAATTTTATTAAAAATAGAAAAGTTTATTTATTCCCTAGTTTCCAGGATTATAGCTATTTAGCTTAGATTTTCTGCAATAGAATTCATTTCAAATTGAATAAAATTAACAAAATTGGAATTTTTTTTATATGTTGAGATATTTTTAGTTTTTTAAGAAATATTCCAAGAATAATTATAAAATTCTGTAAGCAATAAAGATTCTCTGCAAGCCATCTCTAAAAAATTTGGAAGTTAAAAGTGACAAAACATTTATTTAATTAAAAATTTTCTTTTTACAGTTTCTAAAACTATAAGAACAGTTTACAAAGCTTGAGGTTATTGTTGAAAAAGTATTTTGTTTTAAAAGTTTCCAACCGATCTCTGAATTCAAATACTTTTGTATACAAGGTGGTGACATTTGAAGAACTTTATGAGATATTGGTAGCTAAAAATAACATTTTTGTTCTTATATTGTAGAAATAAAAGTCAACTGGAAAAAGAAAAAATTAAAAAAAAATTCATGGGACTGGTAAAACAACGTGATGTTTGTCAAGGTTAATAATTTTATTACATTGTCTCAATTGCACTTGTTTTTAATTTAAATTCAAATTCATACTCTCTCAATAAAACTTTTATTGGATATTTTGGGAATTTCATTCTTTTTTCTTTATTTTATTTTATTTTTCTCAATTTTTTGAGTAAACTGTATACTGGGAATACTTTAATACATTTTAAATAAACAATTAAGTTAATTTTTCTTAGTTTAATTTATTAAAAAATAATAATTAGTTTAATTATTTCCTTGCTCATGTTCAAGTTCTTTTTTAACAAAAAAATAAAATTTGATTAACTTTTAAATGAAAAACTTATGAACTTAAGATTAGTTTGACTTTCTCGGTTATATTTGACACTAATTCATTCTTCATAGAAGCCATTTTTAAGTATTTTCCTTGAAAACAGATTATAAAAAGAACTTTATTTACTTTAGTACCCAATCATTAAATTTAGCTTTTCTTTATCCATATACACTTAGTTTTATTTTGTAATAATATTCTTCAGGTAACTGGAAAATTTTGCAAATATCTAAAAAGTTACTAAGTAAGTCTAATCTTTCGTTACTCTTTCCATAAAAATGTCACGGAACGAAACTCTGCTGACATCTCATGTAGATGTTTAAAGGCCAGAAATATCAACCTTTTCAATGTCTTCAATTTTTAATAACCTGCCATTTAAGCAGGAGAATACATAGTTTGAATTCAGTAATTTATAGATGAAAGTTCAAGTAAAACTTTGTAATCCAATAGAAAAATGATTTCAATACCAAAATACTGAATGTCAGAGAATATAACTGTAAATGTACACAGATACTTGTATAGTTGCTAAAAAAGAACATAAATTTTCCTTAAAATTGAAATACTTAGAGCTCATTTTAAAACCAAGCAATTAACTTTAAATAATTTAAAGGACTAAAAAGCTACCGTCTTTCTATTTCACTTCTGTACACATAAAAATACAAAACAAAAAGGGTGCAACCCTCAAGTTATTTGTGTGTTGTCACGGTGACTTCAATAAGATGCCTCCCATTGTTTTTTGGGTCCATATTTCCTTAAAGATGTAAACTTTTTCATGCAAACCATTTTACGCGCTCTAAGAATACTCATATAAATATTAGCCAAAAGGAAGAAATTAATAGATAGAGAATTATTCAATTACTTTTGACAATGGTGTACATACAATTATATATAAATATTTATATCTATATCTATATATATACATAAAGTAAGCTTTGTATCCTTAAAATGTGTTAGCCTTTCCTGGTTGGATATATCTGTAGGAGTTCTTAACAACACCCAAAATGAATTCTATCCACTGGGTTTCCGCCATTACAAGAGAGTAATTTTACAAATGTCTTCCGGTATGAAAACTTCTAAGAGTAATTTCTTAGGGATAAGTTTAAGGCATCTATGTTCAAAATACTCAACATCCATCCTCCCTTCATTTTCTTACTGACTTCCTACAGTTTGGAGCTTTTGTTTTGAAAAGTTTTCATTCCCATTCCAAGATTAAGTAATTAGCCAAAAACTTTTGATTTATTAGACTCAAATTACTTCTTCGTGTTGATTCTTTGAAAAAGGTGTGGAAGTGTCAGCTTTAAACTTTAGTTTGGGGGTAATATAGTGATTTAAGATGGAAATTTTTAGCTTTTACTTTTCCTTTTGTATAAGTTTTCAAAGATCTGGTACCCCTGTTGTTAGAATGTTCAGCTTTTGTTGAAAATAAAGAAGAAAAAAAATGTTTTTTGCTTAAAAGTGATTTGTGTAAGTGAAGATAAAATACAAAAATCTTCCCCTGAAATTTTAAATATTCAAATTCTTTTGTTCTAGAATTTAGTTATTGCAATTCTTTTTAGATATAATCAAATAAAAGTGTTAAAGCTTACTTTTTCCTTTTAGTTTACTAGGTGTTTATTAAATTAATTTATTTAGAATGAAATGAAAACATTAAAACCAGGAAAATGGGAGCAACAAATTCAAAAAGTATAATGAAACTTTTTGGTCAGTAAGATTCGTCCATTGGCTTTTGATTATTGGGGATAGAAAATTATACTACTTCAAACAGAATAGTTTTCCTAATTTAATGAACAAAACCATATAGTCTAACTTTTTTACTACATTTTCATATCTTGCAAATTATATTTACATTATATTAGTGTTGATTGTGTTATAATATTCATAGATACATCATTCTAGGCTAACGGCAGTAACAATAAATTTCTACTAATTTCATTATATCAAAATTTTAAGGAAATATTTGATGTGCAAATGGTTTTTTGACATTTCGAACTCACAATAAACCTAAACTCCTGAAAAAAAAGAAATTTAGGAATAATAAATAAAAGGCATTGTGTTTTTCATTTATTCGAAAGTATTTACTTACTTTGATTCAATGATACTACGTAAAAATTTTCTGGTAGAAAATACCAAAATTTTCCATATCTTGAATTGCCCTTTGGAGTAGATAAAAATGCAATTGCAATAAAATTAAAGTATAAGAAATATACTTTTGAAAATTCAGCCGGTGTTCAAATTGGTAAGGAAATTCTTCTTCTTATTGCTTCATTTAATTTAAGGGCAATCATATAACGGCGAATTTATTTACAACATTTTTCGTCCAATGTCAGACTGTGTTTTAAATGTTAAAAAACTCTGTATAAGGTAAACAAAAGAAAAGCAATTTTCTTTTAGTATTTCCGTGAATATCGATCTACATCTCTTCATAGTAATTTTAGAAATTATTTAAAAATAAAAGTTAGTAATTTATTTGCATAATTTGAGAACATTAAAGCAAGTCAAGAAAATTGTAGCATTTTTTAATTAAAAAATTTTATTTATTCTCAAATGATTATTTTCAAATTTATGAAAAGGATAAGAAAATATATTCATAGCATTATTAAATAAAGATTTCTATTTGAAGTTTTTGGCCATCTTTTTTAAACAATTGTTTTGAAAACAAGGAATATCAAATTTTAAATATTCTTAAGTTATAATAAAAACACCAAAGAATTCATCTACGAAAATTTTTCACATAATATATAATTCTCCACATTTGCCTGCCGATAAATTGTTGTATATAAATTTCACATATCCGTTTGAAATTGTAACGTATACATTAAACAAAGTCTCCCTTTGCCGGTAGTTTTAACTTCCAAACTTTCGGAACAACGCGTTGTTCCTTTGAAAACTTTTAGTTTAGTTTTCAAAAACAGCTTACCTTCAGATCTGTGCTACCTTTTCACAGGACTTGCTAAAGTTAGTTTTTGCCAGCTGCATAGTCCTGTTTGGACGATAAAAGAACAAAAAAAAAATAAGAAAGTTTTTATTTTTTTTGAAAAATTTTAATTACCAACTATTTTCCAACATTCAGAATGTAATGAAAAGTCTCGAATTATTGTGATTGACTATTTATATGGATCGGACATCATGTAATCATCATCAATTGCTGCACAAACTTTAATGTGCCACTTCCATGCCAATAGAAATGATGCAAAAAGCTTTGTAAATACTTTTGGTACATAGATTTTTTTTGGCTATTCTAGGGAAAGTTAAGAAACAATTTTTTCAAGCTGTTTCTGTTTTTAGTGTCGGAAAAAGTTCTAAACATGAGGTTAGAATATAAAACTAACTTTAGTGAGTTTTTATGTTTTACTTTGTTGCATTGTTTGGGGGTGAAATTTTTTAATTCAAAAAATAATCAACTGGTGCAGCAAATGGAGAAAATTTTTACCATGAAAATTTTAAATGTAGAAACCTTTATTTAAAGTATTAGTACTCATTAAGTAACTAAAGAATTATTAAGTTTAAATATTTAATTAAAGACAGTTAATCAAATATTTTTTTAAAACAATATTTTTAATATTTTATTAAGTAAATTCAAGTTGAAAAGCTTATTACTAATTAGTCATATCCTTTGATCCATTTGAATTTCCATGCGGAAATTTAAAGGAAACTGTACATAAAAATATAATATGGCAATTATTTTTCAAGCCAACAATATTTATTACAATACTAGTATACATATTTTGACTTTTTTCGTTAACCTAAAGAAAGTGTTTCCAAATTAATTCTATACCAAAGAAAACACTTGTTTTGTTTTCAAAAAGCCCTTTTGAGATATTCCGAAAAAATCTGATTGTTCGAATTTTTTTCGTTATTAGTCTTCTTGAGGGCATAAACTTTAAGGATTTTCTATAACTGAAACTTCTGGAATTTCAACCTTAATTTTGAATTTTAATTTAGACAAAATATAAAATTTGAAATATACTTTCACATTTTATTTATCATCTTAAATAATTAATTGCGATGAACTAATTTCATTGTACTACTCGTACTATGGAAACATTTTGCAAGCGTCTTTAGTCCATAGAAGAACTAAAAATTTATGTTCCTACTCAAAGCTCCGAAATTAATGATTTTCAGCTTGAAACTTAATATTCAATTTTTGATTTCTCAACTAATACTGTACTTTGAAATCATGTGACTAACGTTTTATTTTTGGTGTAACTTTTTCATTTGTAAATATTTAAATTTAATACTTGAAATTTCTTGTAATTTGGAATTATAGCCAGTCAAATAAGAGAGTAGGGATTATTTGCTAGGTGTTTCGGCAATACCACAAAATTTACATCCTTGAACGTTTGTACTATTTTTTGACGATTGTAGATGCGATTTTGACGATTGTAGATGTAGTTTTCTAAGTTCAAATACGTTCACTGATTGTTTTCGCCTATTTATATTCAAATCTTTAATTAATGGTCAGCTCTAAATTTTTCAATAGAATATTGAGAAGCATTTTTGTCGCCAATATAATGTAAACATGTATTTTGATATTCGTTAATACAAAAATATGAATATATATATACATATATGTATTTTAGATACAAAATACATGGGATACATATATGAACAAATAAAGACGAATATGTATACTTCAATTGCTTAAAGATGGCAAACTGCATTTCAGTTGTTTTTCGTTCACGCTGCGCTTCAACAAAACAAAACCAAAAATTCAAAAATTTTCTAAGTTCAAATACGTTCACTGATTGTTTTCGCCTATTTATATTCAAATCTTTAATTAATGGTCAGCTCTAAATTTTTCAATAGAATATTGAGAAGCATTTTTGTCGCCAATATAATGTAAACATGTATTTTGATATTCGTTAATACAAAAATATGAATATATATATACATATATGTATTTTAGATACAAAATACATGGGATACATATATGAACAAATAAAGACGAATATGTATACTTCAATTGCTTAAAGATGGCAAACTGCATTTCAGTTGTTTTTCGTTCACGCTGCGCTTCAACAAAACAAAACCAAAAATTCAAAAATGTCAGAAAATTGCAGACATAAGGTAAAAAAAAAAAAATCAAACAAGATATATGACACCAATGGTAATAAATTTACACGTTTAGCGTGACTTGGCCAACACCTAGTTTTGTGTGTACTCTAAGCAGCATAGGATAATTTAAAATGTACAAGTCACCCCATGAATACAATAAAACCCATAAAATGTAGCACCTAACTATCATAAATTATTTAATTTTATTGGTATCCTTGCAAGGATCTTTCTTCTAGTTAGTTTTCAAAGAAATATAGAACTAGTTTTTCCACCTTATTCTTCATGAAAACCAAAAGCTAGATATAATTGCATGTAATCGGAATTCGATATTTGAATGTATTTGTGGTGTCATATCTTGCCCTCTAATTACTTACCATGATATAAAACCACCTAAGTATATTGCATTTTCTTCAAATATTTAATGTAATGCAAATTAAATATACATATATATCAGTTACTTATTATATGTATAGATATAGCTTTAATGTATTTTACAGATGGTAAGTAAATTAGATTAAAATGAAATCCAAAAAAGTTGCGAAATTTTTTCGGTCATAAATCATTAAAACAATTTCAGGATGAAGATCAGGTATAAAAGCTATAAAAGTCATTCGAGGACATTAAAAAAAAATTTTTTACAATCCTTTTGGTTATAACGGCCTTAACTTAAAATTATGGGATAACGATCGTAAAGGTATCTCAAAGCTGTAAAAACCTGTTAAAAATTTTGTTTTAAAACGTCACCCTGTGTCAACATTTCTTTTAAATTCAATCATTTCGAGGATCGTAATGAAGTTAAGTGTCACTTTAGGTTTAAATGGAATGGTTAAAAACCTTTACAATTATCTGAATATTAAATAAAATACATACAAAAAAGATTTGTCTGTATAATTTTCTAATAAATCTTTAAAAAGTCTTTTTGGTCTGGTAAAAATACTCATTTAAGACCGACAATAGAATTAATGTTATAATTATTAAATTCAAAGTAAGTGTGTGCCGGGATTTTTATTTACGGATTATGATATTGTGTAGGATACCTCACAAGGTATTTTGGAAAGGATTAGGATTATAAATTTTTGTAAGTTTTATAGTTTTTCATTTTAATGCTATGCCATAGAAACGTGCTAATTGATATTCTAGCTGAATTAAGCATTCATCATAAATTAATTTTAATATAAGCCTAAAACTGTTATTCAACGTATACTCAAATCAAAAATATTTTTAAATCTTTAAATTATGAAGTTTTTTTCACAAATATGGACAAAAATTGTTTGAATATATTCATCAACTAATGGGCCGTGTAAGAGTTCAACTTTTGTAAAAAAGTCGAGTAGCTATATTCTCTCATCCTTTTATGTATTTCGAATATAACAAGAAAATTTATCCAACAAGGGTAACTGCACTACCCAGTACAGTGTTGTACTTTTATCTATCTACTATGAATGCTATACACAAGCATCAGTATATTTGAAAATACTTTCCTGATAGAGAATCTAAGGGATGCATTTTAAGGATATAAAAAAAAAAATTAAATTTTACCTTCAGAAATTCCCTGTTTTTCATTTCATCTCAGTAATAAACTCCATTCCCACATTGCTCATGGCATACAGATTTCCAAAAAAATTACCTTAGTGGTTGCCAGAAAATATAAAATAGAAGCATTCGCGCTTTCATAATTTTGTAAAATGAGAAGTTTGGTATCCTCTAAAAAAAACAAAAACTGTTGAATTTTTTTGCTATGATATTTTTATATATAAAGTTATAGATTTAATGGATATTATGAAGTCTTATAAATACAATACTTTAACATTTTTCACTCATTTAATTGGGCCCTCAACCAAAAGTCAGTTTAAGAGAATTTTTAAATATTTTGACATAATTCTGAAGATTAATGGCAAAGATATAATTTTAAATTTTGTACATAATTATTTTTTATTAATAAGAAATAAATAAACCAATAATAATTAGTGATTCCACAAAGTTTTTCTAAATGCAGGAATTTTCTGCTTTCGTCAGAGTGTAAATTAAAAATGAAAAAGCTCATAAACTTACAGTGAGGACTAGAGGGAAGAAACATTTCAATTCAAATCAATTAACAAACAAGTCCAAAAATTATAAGCTATAAGCATTGTTAATTCTCTAAGGTTTCCTCTAAGATACTTTTGACTTTTAAACTGCTCAAAACTTTTTGGTGATGCCGCTTTTGTCCTAAAGCTAAAAATACCTGTTTTTAACAATTATTTTTCAAAGTTTTTTACCTTTTGAATGATATCATGATATTTGTTATGGCATAAGTCGTGACATATTATGCAAGATATAATTTCGTTAAGTTTTTAAAATGCTTACATATTACGCAAATGATCGATTAAGTTGTGTCTTGTGTTTATGAATATGCTTCGAATTTTATCCAGAATAGTCTTCAGATTTTTTATTGGAGGAGAAGCAAGAAGCGAAAAATGCGTAGGGCATAGAGGAAACTTTTCTATTTTACACTTTGTTCCTATTAAGTCTATTTTTCTTTTAACTTGTTTTACTTAGTGTCGGGACCACATATAAATCTTATTAGTACGTTTCTTTTTTTTAAATTATTGTATTATAATTTTTTTAACTAAAGCTCAATCACATTTAACCCATTCAGTGCCAACTACGAGATATCTCGTAGCAAGCGGTTGTAGCAAAAGTGCCAACTAGGAGATATATCGTAATAGGTAGTGTAACATTTGATTTAGAGCTATGATTAAATGATAGTCTCTTGGAATTATAAATTTTAGAAAAAATTTAAGGGGATGAAATATAGTTTCATGTAAAAGTAATAAAAAAACGAGAAATTAATTTAGAAAGTGATTTTTTATTGCTTAATAATAACCAAAATTAATTCTTCTTTTTTAAGTTTTTTTAAGGAAGAATACAATAATAAGCTTAAATGTAAGTTTGTTTTTTCGCATACTTCCGGAAAACATGCACCTACATATAGAGCGGGGTTATAAGGGCACGCTGGAAAAAAATAAGTTCTTTCCTTGCATCGTTTTATTTCGTGCACAACCGGCATGGTTTTGTTGGCTTATTTTTGCTTTTTTTGGCTGAAAGGTGCCCCAGATAGTGAAATGCGTTTGGATCAGAAATTTTTACAACTGTTTTTAACATTACATTTTTCACTTTTGTTTAAGTAAATTAAATTTTATTAGATTAAAAATATTATTCCTGAAAATTAACCTTGCATCCTAATTCTTATATGCTTACACCTTACCTAAAATGACTTCCTTTTCTAAAATGAAATCATATAAAAGTTAAGGTATATATCACTGTAAAAATAATTACAATAATTACCACCAAGAAGCGTGCATTTGTGATAAATTCCATAAGAATAAAAGTATTTTTGTACAAATAGACCTTGCATCTTAAATCCTTACATGTTTACAACTTACCTAAAATCAGCTTTTTCTCAGGAATGAAATTATATAACAATTAACAGAATTAAACAACGTTACGAGATGTCTCATAGTTGGCATTTCGCAAGAAACCTTCTTCCAGGGTGCCAACTACGAGATAGCTCGCAGTAATTTTTGTTTTTAAAATATTTATAAATATTATCGCGATAATGTATGACACATCCCCTTTTGAAAAAATTCATATCATAGAAAACAAACCAAACGAAATTAACTAAAACAGTCGGATTCAATTTTATAAAACATCTAACTTTCCATAATTTAATTAGTAAATAGATTTACTTTCTAAACTCGATTGAAGAAATTCGTTGGAAATTATACACAATTTTCTAAAATTCCAATTTGAATCCTTCAGCTGTCACATCAATTAACAAAGTTCCAAACTAGACAATTTTTAAATGGAATGAAAATTGAAATTTTCCATTTTGCAAATAATTTCAAAATCATTCATGTATGAATAGCGATAAATGGATTAAAAGTACCACCCAATATTGGGCGGTTGAAATTCCAGTAGAACTTATTTTTAGTACTAAACCCTCTTAACTCATCTTCATAAAAAGATTTGCTACAGTGAACAAAAACAAACAAAACGAACAAAAAAAAAACAACGACAAATAAAACCAAAAAATCTGTCATAGTGCAATTATTTGATTTGATGAGGTTTTAAAATTGATATCTTCAAAGTAGAAAACTGAGGGATTAGACTTAATTTATATAGGGTCAGTTCAGAATAATATGCATGTGTATGAAAGGCATTATTGGTTGCTATACTGCCAGAACAGTGCCTTTCTTAGTAATTGATATCAATTGGTATAGATTTCATACAGCCAGTCCCACGCGGACATATCTCATATAAGGCTGGCCCCTAGTAGTAGCGTTTTTTTTTGTCTTCTAGCAGACAAAAACCTTGGAGTGGAATCTAAAGGCTGAGATGGATCTTTTATACCACTTGGATGCTTATAACTTAAGTATATATTATGCGTATATACGTACATATATATTCATATAAATAAGTGACTATATATTTCAGAGAAAATGTTATATGCATGTACACTTGAGATTCATGTAGAATTCTGTGCTTAACTTGAGCCGAAAATGAAGAACATCTATAAGAGGCCCACTTAAAAATTCTTCTTGTTGTTCATAATTTTATATTTTATTATTTTTTTCTTTGTACCCTTGTATTTTAGATCAATAAAATGATTTTTATGATGATACTGAAAACGGAAATGCTTAGTACGTATAAAAGGAACAAGTATTGATGAGAACCTTCTCCTAAAAGGTTGAAAATGATGAGTTAGACTACTTAAATCAGCTCCATTGCACCAATATGAGTGGTTTTTTCTTTTATGCCATTATTTATGTGAACCTTAAGAAGGTTCTCACTTACCTGAAATTTATATTGAAAATGGTTTATATCAATGATAATTCTAGATTAATATTAAACCTGTGATAAAGCCCTTAAAAAAAAGAAAACCTTTGCCACAGCATGTAGTCGTCAAATAAGCAAAATCAAGAAAATCAAATTAAAATTACCCTTAGGCTATACGACCAGATAATTTAATTGAAGTAGAGCATATTGATGTAATCATCTAATCTCAAAGTCATGAAATTTCAACCGCACCCCGCTCAGTATGTACCCTCAATAACTACAAATCCCCAAAAAATCTGATGCATTCATGATGATAACTTTGATCGGCTGAGTACTAAGGATTCTTATAGACAAGGATGACATCCAAACTAAGTCTACCGTAAGGCGTGCATTTAAGCGATTAGAAGATATCGCTACCCCTGTAGCTCTAGTAACTTTGATATTCAACGACGCATACTTATTTATTCGCCAGCCGTATACAACTTTAATCCGATAGAATAACATTCGCAGAAACAAGTGGTTGGGAGATAAATTCAATCAAAATGGGTCGATGGCAGTGGGAGAAATAGCGATTTCACCCAGGGCTATGAAACCAGACGAGAAGGGTTCTAGTATAGTTGAACAGAGACATTAAATTGAATTTTATGTACTTCCGGGTGGGCTTGTAATGAATTTCCAATGAGGTTATAGGGTGGCTCAATATGAATCGTTAGTGTCTAGCAGCATATGCTTTATTTCAAAGAGTCTTGTATCAATATTTAGTGCCTGGGATTAAATTATCAGTTTTGTTTTTGTTTACTTTTAAAATGATTCTATATGTAGTACTTAAGCTAAAATAATATTTAATTAGTTGGTTAATTGGAAGATGTCATACAAAGTTAGTTAGTAATTTGGATATGTCAATTTTCCCAACTTTAGAATGAAATTATTTTAATAATATAAAATAATTTAAATTTAGACGTTTATAAGTTTTATAGTTCTTTATATTCCAGATTTAACGTAGTATTTATATTTGTAAGAATAACTTTGATATTGCCTGGCTCGTGTTTTGGCTCCAACATTGATTTATGGAAGGAAATGGCATCATATTATGACTGTAATGATTTGGATAAACTCTTCCAACTGTCAATTATTCTACAAGTGTGATATCTCATACAAGATTCAGATATGGCTTTCAGGATAAAAATGCACAGCAGTTCTGTGTGTTTTATATGGAAAAATGTCTTAATGTATGAGTTTTCTCGCACCTGAATATTGAACTTTCAATCTTGAAGGAATGTTTTGTTAAACCATTGCTATTTTTTTAGTTAAGAAACTTACATAGATAAGTGCGGTCTTTGTGAAATGCATAACAGGAATATTAAAATAATTTTACGTAAGGTTGATTTGGTTTAATTTTTTAGGCTTTTCTCTGTATCAAACTACAATTTTTCCTTTTCTTGTATTGATTGATTAACATACCCCCGAAAAATTTAATTCCTTAAAAATTTCAGCTTTTCTACATTTTCAATCAATTGAAAAATGCTTTAAGATAACATTTTGTCTAGCAATTTTATAGCCACAATGTCTACAAAAATTTCTTTATAAATTTACCACCACCCACAGCTATACACATAAATTGTCGTTTGTAAAATAAAAAAGAATTCCAAGAAATCCTCCAGCTATGAGGACTCTTTTTTACTCTGGGAAACTGTCAATTTTGAAAGATTCGCATTCACAGAAATTCAAGAATTTCAAGAATGGCACTGACAAACAATTCAAAGCCTAAATAAAAACAACAACAAGTCAAAATCAAAAAAAATAATATATTTAGGGATATAGAAAAAAAGGAATACGTATGTCCTGTATAAAAAAACAGGTAAACGAGGAGATATAAGTTGCACAAAAACAGGTTTAAAATATTGAAACTAGTCAAACTAGAGCCATCCTTTTAAGATTTTTAGCTAAAGATTAAGCACCTATTTTTTTTATTGGTCGAATTTTTAGTTTTAAATAGAAAAACAGTCAATGCTATCTTAATTGGTTTTTAATTTATATCCACAGCTGGAACTGCTTGCAGGGGTCTTTTAAATGAGACGAGACTGCTTGACGCGCTTTTGATTTGTAAACAAATCCTTTATTCTTCTTCAGATAAGTTAACGATTAAGGATCAGCTTAGCCGATCATTAATCAAAGTTTAAATAGTAAACCTATCATAATGTCTCACCAAAAATTATTTTGACAATGTTGTTAGAAATACTTATATTAAAATCAGATTTATTTTCGTATCACCTTTGAATCCTTTTATTTAAAAAAAAAAACAACACTTACAAACACATATAGACCTTGGTTTTGATATTAATTTATTAGAACTAAACTATGACGAATAAGCAGTTTCAGCTTGTTGTTACGAACACAAGTTTTTCAAGTTGTCAATCGAATATTATAACGTGAAAACTAGAGTCCTTGTTTACTAAAGGATTTTCTTTTCTTACCGCGTTACTTAAAGAAGAAATTAGATTCAGTTCGTTGATTTTGAATTGTAAAAACTTAGGGGAGAGTGCAGTGATGCGAAATTCGCTATGGTCTTCATATTGATGTAAATATACGCACGCGATGGTGCCTCTATGAGAATGAATCTTGCTTTTTTTGGTCCTTTTTATATCTAGTTAAAAAAGAACATATTTAAATATCAATATAGTAGTATAAAAAAGTTTTTTGATGGATAATTACAACGCAAAAGGCTTGTGTAAATTGCGTTTTTAAAATATAATTGATTAAATTTCATTATTTTGCAGACAAATTTTTCTACTTTTCTTTTGAAGATTTATTATGTTTCCAACTCTCATTTTTACATTTTCAAAAGATGGCTTTATACAATACTCAATATTCATAAGTTCCATACATTTTTCAGATGCAATAAACAATTAAAATCCTAGAATCTTGAATAAATCCGTCTTAGCTTTCATAACATAAGAAACTAATTTTTATTTTATAGTATAGCATCAGAAGCCTACTATCCTACTTCATTTATCCTCTAGTTCATCACCTACTATTGAATTTGAACAAAAGAATCAGCGAAAGGACCCCTGGAACAAAGGTCCTCTTAATTAAATCCACTGAGGATTGTTCTGATTGCACTCGAGGGTTGATCTTATGACGTTTCTATGTTTTCTTTCAATTTTTCGCAATTCATAAGCTATTGAGCACAGACGCTAACTATGGTGATGGTATGTCATAAAATATATACAAAAATATTTATATATATATATATGAGTGCATATATAAAATATATATTTTATAGAAGGGTGGTACTCGAGCATGGGAACCCTCTTACCTTGCCCCTAATTTCACCTACAAAGAAAGAAAAAAAATGACATTGGTGAAATGTCTTTCAGATTCAGACAAATAAATAAATTTAATAATTTGATTGCTTAAGGGTAGGTGGTGGTGTTAGTAGTTTTACCAATGGTTGGCTAGTCATCATCTAAGAATAGACTGGGGTGAAAAGGTTTGACTTACAGTACCAAAGGGAACTTAATTCGAATTTGATTTCCGGTCTAATCCCATCATTTAGTTATGCCTCATTGTTTTCACCCAGCTGGGTTAAAGTGCCCGTAATATGAGTATAGACTGCGTGATTTGTTGTCGTTATGAATTTTTGTATTAAGGGTGAAAATTTTCAATAAAAAGAAGCAAATTTGAAATTAACGCAAATTAATCATTAAATTGGCAAAATATTAAGAATTAGTTTTATAGATAAAATTTGAACTTAACATTGATTCTTCTTAGTTTAAATAGGAAAAAAAGTATAATTTAATTTTTTCCTGCAAGTATTAATACGGACAAAATCGAACGGACTTTCGATTGTAGAAAAAGTTATTCTATAACGAGCTTGCTAGCAAATATGAGCCTGTTTTTCTTTCGAATGACTTCTAAGGGTTGCGACTATACTACAAATTTAATACTTATGGAAACTCGCAAAAATTCATTTAAAATCTTACTCATTTACAGAAATACTATATCAAAATAAACATTTTTATATACCATATTTGTATTTTTGGTATTTAACATTGCCAGCAATTGAAATATGCTCTATATATCTTTTTTAATATAAATAAAATAACATTTTTAGTATAAAAAATTAAAATTCTTCTAAAAAGGATCACCTTAGCTGCCTTTTATGTCCAGTCAGAGAAGCACTGAAGTAGAAAACTGGACCAAAAAGTATTCAAAGCTTTCTCTAGACACAGCAAGGCAATAGTAATGCACTATTAATATTTGTAAGGAAAAAAATTTTTAGAACTGTCGAACAATTTCCCTGTTTACATAATAGATGTAAATTTCATAGTGTAAGTTCCGTTTCAAAGTGTGTTAAGAAGGTCTTTATTTAAGCAAATTTTTTCTTACAATTTCAATCTCCATAATCTTTTTTAATATTCTTTATTTTTAGATGATATTATCTCCTTTCCGACATAATTTTAGATAAAAGTTTTTCATTAATATTTTAATGGTTATTAGTCCACATTAGAATGGTAAAAAACCTCTTCTCCGAAATGAAAAACCTCTTGGAGAATAGTTCTTAAAGCTTTTTTGACAATTTTCAATTAAATGAATCTTAGAAATGACTTTGTAAAATTACAATTCACCTGCTATACGCCTAATATAATAAATTTAATAAGAATATATTTTCCTAATTAAAAATAAGGTTACTTATGGATGGCAAGTGAAGAAAAATTTGTGACTAGGAGAGCAAGTTATATGTTTAAATATCACCTAAGCTCTATATATCATCCTTATATTAAAAAAACAAGCAGGGAAATACAAATGCGGCTTCGTTTTAAATTTTATTTAATTTCGTTCCCAAAACATACTGGGGTTTTATTAGCAATTATTTAAACCAACAATTTTTTATTCCTAGGAATCAGAGTATCCCTAAAGTTGAATGAACAATTTACCATCAACCATCCAAAGGATGAAAATTTATATTTCCACTACATTACCACATTACATGGCTATTTGAAAAGCCACTCATTTTTATAGAAATAATATATTTATATATATATATATATATGTATATATACGAATATCCTACTATACAAATATTCAACTACAATTCAATAGCCTGCATATATTACTGTATAAAGCTTAAAAGAAAGGATACTGGGCGGAAAGCAAAGAAATCTTTCTAAGCATCCGTACGGGAAGTTAGTTTTGACAGACGGACACGTGTCTGTCAAAGCGAATAAGGGAAATATTTTAGAAAAAAACTTTTTTTTTACTTTTCTTTCATTTAATTTTTACCAAGTCAGGGCTAGAATTTATATTTTAAACAAAATACGCAAAACTTTGACCTTCAATTATGACAATGCCCTAATATTAAGTATGTTCAAATGTGATTTCATATTTGTATTCAAAACATAAGATTCTCTATTTTGTCCATAGCGTTTATTTTTGTGGTTTTGTTTTTGCCTCTCTGATTGTAGAGAACCTTTGAGAAACGTCAAATGAAATCTAATTACAAAATTCATCAGAAATGGAATTTTCACTTAATACATCTATTCGGCCATTTATCGTTGTGGTAAAGCCATTTATCAACTGGCTTTGAACTGGTGACAAGTACAAATTATACACAGATTCTTAACCAGGCCTTGACTTTTTAGACATCAAGAAATTACATACGCCTTTTGCACATATTAAATATTTTTGCCAAACACAAGGATTGTCAAGAGCTTCAATTATACTTTAAATACAATAACAAATCAGATGCGTTAAAAACTTTTTGCATTTCAATCAAAATGGCTTCTTTTAATGTTCTCTTTTATTTTTTATTATTTTTTTTTTTTTGTTATATTGTTGTCCAGTTTTCCTTTTTATTTGCTTGTAGCTGCACATATATCCAAAAGAATTTTTACTAACTAAATAAATTGTATATAAATGGTCAGTCTGCAGGATGGGGGTGAATATCTTAAGATGCTGACAAAGTTATTTTGTCACATGAAAATGATTCCAACAAATTAACACTAAACGACTCACGTAAATGATGATGATCTCTATAAATGGAATTGAGCGGACAATTGCTGGCCAATTTTCTGATTAAATTGTCTTTGAAGCCGGAACTCATTCATCGTCGACTGTGATTTAGTATGATTGTATCACCGACACCAATTCGTCTAGGTACTTTTGTTCTTTAGCTAAGAAACTGGTAAATCAGCACATTCGATATATTTAGTTTTATTTTTCTTTTCTTTTTTCTTGACTTATTGACAACCTATTCAGAAATCAAAAGGGTACTTTTCTTTCTAGATCCTTTCTAACTGTATAAATAAGTTTCTTTTGTTGAATATTAATGTCCATTATATATAAATAACGATTTCTAAGGAAAAATGAAAAAATAAAGATTGATTGGGGCAGCATTTCGGCAAAAGCTTAATTTTTAAAATTTTTTAAATAAATTTAGCACTAAACGAATTTTGTAATCAAAGAAAAGTTAACCTGCATTTTAAGTTTTTATTGACCGTAAAAAAAATTCACAAATACATTGGAGCTTATATGATTTAAGAAATATTTAAAATTTGAAAAAGTTGCAATGCATGATGCATGATGATAGTACCTCTTGGATCACAGATTCGATTACTTTTATATATTTTACTATGCAAGAGCTATTAATACCGTTGGACCGTTACCGTTAAACTATACACCTAATTCTCTTTTTACACGAATTTTTGTTTACACGACTATTTTTGGAACGTATCCATCGTGTAAAAAGAAAAATAGGTGTACCTAAATTATTTTTTGTTTTTATTTTGTCTTTATTTTATTTAATTAACCAATTTAAAGATTTTTAAAACTCTATTTCAGCATAAATACACTTATTTTGCCATTTACATCATATGTTCTTATACAGGGTATTAGACTAGTTAGAAGCTTTCTTTTTACGGGATTTAATACAGTCTTTTAGAAGCCTCTGTAAAAATAGTATAATAATGCTTACCAACCTAAAAAATGTATGAAAAATATAACTGCTAAAGCACAATACTCTTTACTTTGAAGTCTATTTCAATTTCCTGCCACTTTTTTTGTATTGGACCTATAGTTTTTTAATCATTCTAAGCTCATAAGAGTCAGTTCTTTTTTCAAAAACTATGTAAAATAATTTGAAATAAATAAAATACTTAGCATCTTTCAGAATTAAGCTTAAAATAGTGTACCAAAAGATTATTTTGTCTGAAATTTTTCATTTAATTCAAAATAACTGCTGAAATAAGTACTCATTTTTATCAAGATGCTACAGCTAGCCTTATCCGAAAAATTATTTCCAAAATAATTTACACAAAATTTTAAAAGACATATAATGTAATTAGCAAAAGGAAACTTCATATAAATGTGTGGCAAAAATGAAATCTCCTGACATATATGTATATAAAAACTTATTAGAAGAAGCCTCTATCACATGATGCATATATGTCATTTATTTTTCTAAATTTCAAATACTATTAAGCAATTAGATGACCAAATAAATCCTAACAAATAAGAAAATTTAGCATTAAGGCTCGCTTGTGTTTGTAAAGCCCCCTTTTCACATCCATTATACCACAAGCAGCAATAAAATTCAATACCTGATATTTGGCATAAATACATACAAACAAAATAAACAATCTTACATTGTATTATTATTGATGATTGCAATTGCTTAAATTTAACTTCAATTTTCAAATGATTCATGTTCGATCTAATTTTCATTTCTTTTTTCTATTGAATGATTTTTAATCAGCAAAACCGATAAAAAAACAAAAATTGTCAGATATATTGTTTTTCTTTGAAAAACTGACCTCAATTAATTCAAGAGAAAATTTTTCTTTATAACAATTGATCCTCATTGCTTACATCTACTTATTTGATAGGCCAAAACAAACGCTTTCAAATTTTTTGATATTAATGCTTGATTACAAAATTTTATTAATCAAAAAAACAATTAAATTCTTAGGTTTCAATTAAACATATTCCATTTTTTACCTATAAGCTTATTTCGCCAAAAATCTTAAACCTTCTAATTTATTGCTCATGTGTTTAAATTTGTTAATGTATAGCAAATGTAATACTTTTGGTTATATCTGAAGATTTTATTGCATTTAAAAAACAACAATAACTAAAACACAGAAACTAAGAAATAAAAATATAGAAAAACAAGAAAAATTTTTAAAAAAAAAAAATAGGAATCACATCAAGAGTATAGAGAGAGATAAAAAAAAGAGATCATATAAATACAACATTCCATCGGATCATCAAGCAAACATCTATAATTCCAGAATCTGTGAAGTTATGGCTATTCCAGATGGACACATCGTACACTGTATATGATGACCTTTTCCTATAAATCATTGAAAAGACATAAGTATCCGCTGTTTGTGAGTTTCTCGATCGGAATGCTATCATTTTTTGTGATTTATGATCAATGAAGCACCCAATCGAACTAGCCACTGCCCAGGAGGATTATGAAGAAAAAAACACATGAAAATTTTTGATACAGTCTGATGAGGTGATACTACTCAATACATTTACTTTAGTAATTTATATGAGATGATCAATCTAATGGTTTGCACCGAAATATTATGTTAGAAATAGCTATTAAACTTGAATTTATGTGATTTTTTGTTTTAGGTGTGAATGACATTTTTACTTTTTACATTTAACAACATTTCAACCACATTGAAAATTAATAGGAATTTTATAATTCAATGTTTAAAATATTTTCACTAATTATAATGAAATGTATCGCCAAATGAAAGCGTTCAATTTTTAAATTTGAATAACAAAAATTTTGTACAGTGAATTTCTTAGAATAAATAACATAAAATGCGTTGATAACAACAACAAAATTTAATATGTTTCATCCTGATCTAATTTTAAAATGAAAAGATCATAGATCGATCTATAAATAAGATTCAAGGATCATCTTAAGGAAGTGGGAAAAGAAAAAAATAAAAAATATATTTATACAAAGAATAAGAAACATCCGCCTTTTAGTTGTCCCTACTGACGACGACCCATAATTACTCAAATCTTGTGAATACTGATCAGGCAAAACCTCTAAAATTACATACGATTTGTTGTGATGACCTGAGATTTCGTCCGATCTTTACTCATATATACATATATATATATATATATATATGTATATCACCCTGGTCCATTGTAATTCAGATTCAATCATGACTGACAGCTTAGGTTGGTGGAAGAGAGATCTACCTTTATAATGTTCAGCCTTCTACCTAAATTGTGAGCTTGTCTGATTACTAACTTTGATTATTCGTAATTCTAGAAGCGTTTTCCTGTTTCGTGGTTCAACTAGTTTTGAAGAGGGTTGCACAGTATGAGATTGGCTAAAAACAGAGCTACCGGTAGTGGTGTATGATTACTGCCAATGGTTATCCTTCTCTAGTTTTTAGGTTTTAAGACGATAATTGATGCTTAATTATTGATAGATGATACCTTTCTTTGTAATTTAATTTCTATGGGAAATTACTATTTAAGTAAATTATTTTGCTTGAAATATTTTAAAAATTGGGTCAGTTTACAACATTATTTTGCATTAAAGGATTTTTAAATTTGGTATCAAGGATGTAATTAAGAGATAGATTTGCCATTAGAAGATCATAATTTTGTTTGTTATTTTTTACAATCTATTTTTCTAGTTCTGGTTCTAGGATTCATTTTCATTAATTATAATTCATGGTTTTTATTTTTTTAATATAAATAACATTTTTCAATTTGTTCCTTTATTAGTTTTACTAGTTTTGTGTTTGCTTTGATTAATTTTGTCATTTTTTGAGTTATAGTTTTGCTAATCTAAACTCGTTCATTCGATATGTTTAAAGAAAGAAATGTTTTGATGTACTTTAAAAGTTCTTTAGCCTATGACAGATTTTTGTATCTCACTATAATCTAATTTAAATTTAAAAATATAAATCAAAAATCTTAATACATTTCAAGTCCTTTGAAATCATTTTAATTCCCTCTGAATTTCAATTTTGAATTCAAATTTATTTTGTCTTAAATTGTATGTTTTCATTACAATATCCTATAAAATTATTATCCAAACAGATATTTTCGAAAAAAATGAATTGAAATGGTTAACATAAAAAAACAGAAACATCCTAAATAACAAACAAATGGAGAAATGTTTAATAAATCAGTGTAAATGTCAATAAACTCTTGGAAAAAAGCACACAATAGAAATAAAATTCGCGCTCATAATGAAATTGTTGCGCCTTGTCGGAGGTTATGTCAATGGGTGACTAAAACCAACCTTTTGTAAATGATACAAAGGACTATTTTTGAATGCCCTGCACTTGCTATATCAAAGATGACTGAATATCGATTCAAGTATATTACCCATACATATAAACAAAACAAAAACTTCCATTCGAATAGCTTTAGTCATTCATTCATCTTTAGTACACGGGGAATATCAGCTTTACAATCATTTTCCTTTGATGGCAAAAAAAAAAAAAGATTTTATTTTCATTGCCAAAGATTATTTTTATTTACTTCCTGATTATTGTTAACAAATGGCGAATATAAGAGCGCATGTTTTATTGGCATACAATGATAATACTGGGGTAGGTCGTTCTTGTGGCAAATCAAACAATCAAAGGGCATAAAGTTGAGTCTCCTTTTTTGTAACAATTATTATATTCCTGATGTGACAGAAAATCAAAAGGGAGAGGGAAAATACATTCTCACAGACAATCTAACTTTTTATTAGTAAAATGATTAAATGCAGGACTCATCAGAATAAAAGATGTACTTATGCATGCTATTGTTGATCTCTTAGTCCTTTAAGGTGTTTAGTTTGTACACTTTATTTTATTTTTACTTTTTCTTTTCGTCAATAAAGACGAGACTTATTGTTTCATTTCAATATACCCTATTGATAGTGAAGTGCGAGGACTTACTTGTAAAATTTAATCTCGCGTATTGTCTATACAAAGAACGACCTTGGCTTTTACTTTTTGAGGTTATGTACAATTGAATTGAAATGAATAGAGGATTTTAACTTAGTTTGCTGGGTGTCCAATGAATAGGTATAAACACTGTATTCGATTTATTTACGTTTATGGTTCCCATTGTTAAATTGCCTTTTCATGTTTACACTAGCTTCTGAGGTGTATGCTAGCTATACATATTTTGGGTATTATATCTATTCAAAACGGTATATTTTAAGTATATATACAAAATGTTTATTTATTTTTATGTTCACCTTAATTTTTTATTGTAACATGTAATTATTTTTATTGAATGGGACACTTGTTGATTTCTGCAGTTGATTTGCCTACTTATTTACATATATTGAGCATTGAACAATTAGATAACTATTAAGTCTGTTTTTAATTGAATGACTTGTATTTAAGATTTAAGAATTGAAATTAACCCGTGGTCAACTGAACAAACCAATTTCGATATTTTATTCAAAGTAGGAATTAAATAGGCTTAAGTACTGTTGATTTTCTCATAAATGACTCAAATTTAGCAATTCAAATTTTAAGTTGATTATTTTAAAAGAAAAGTTGCAGTCAATTACTATATTCAGTTGTAAATTGAATATCCTCCTTATAGAGTTCTAATTTTTTAACATAAAATCCCCAATCAACAGTCCTTATCAGGTTCTAATACTGAAACTCCGCTTCCTTGAAGGCCTAAATGCTAATACGTAAATGAGATTGCAAATTAAGGTCCTCATTTGAACTAGATCTCTTGAATGTGTTAGTATAGAATTATATCATTGTGCTCTTTAATTCAATTAGTACAGTTACAAATTTCATAAATCTGCATAATACTAGCATCTAAGCTAAGAATAAGATCTGAACCAACATCTTACCAATACAAATTCTTTTATTTGTCATTTGTCAGTTTGAGCTTCTTTATCAATTTTGATAATTATAATTTTACTAATACTTTTGCTTAAAATGGTTTTCTTTTATTGATTTCCATTTTCCAAGCCCCTTTGATAGAGACTTGGGGTGATATGAGCAACTTACCAAGCCAAAAAATTTATTCATCGGTTTTTAGTGAATGGCTTGGCGTAAATGGATTTAATTATAAATATTAACTGTTAAATCTAAGTCAAATAACTAAGCACACACTCGAAAGAGCACTAAAAAAAGTGATGTGTGACATGAAGTTGTATCAAATGGGATCAGTGCTATTTCCAGCATTATTTCTAAGTTCAAGGAGAAATGGAAAAATGTACTACATTTGTACTTTTCTTCTAGAGCAGTACAAAAATATAAAAAAGCAGCACAAGCTGTAATAGGAATTCAATCTTTTGAACTTTTTGTTTAGTAAGACCCACTTTTGAGTCCTGAGTGGCCTGCCAGCTTACAGAAGGCCACGGTTTTTCATCTCAATTATATACGCAACTAAATTTCCAATACATTGAAAGACTTTAAAGGGGTTTAATTCACTTTCCCACTCGTGTGCATTGTCTTATCGCCGTAAAGTTTTTAACAGTTTTCAAATTGCAACTTAAGACTACGTATATTTAGGCCTAAAAACAACGTAAAAACACAAATACCCAAATAAATTAGAGAAATATTCAGCTTTGCACAAGCCGTAAACTGCATTTCAGGGAAAAATTATCATAATTAAAAAGTATTATAATAATTACCCATTTAATTTTCTTTGTATTGTAATTTCTAAATATTCAAATTAAGAGAAAAAGAAAAATAAAAATACCCAAAATAATAATTTCCATTGTGACCTAATTTTGGTACCGAATAAAACATGGCAGCTTAAAGAATATTGAATTTAAATGTGATAACATTAAACTTGAAGACTTAATTGAAAACTTGAATTCTTGAAGAGAATGCCGTCGGCAGATACTTTTGGTTGGGATCCGTGCATTTATTCAAATATCATTAATATTCACCAAAGTTTATATTTTCTTACTGAATTTATGGTTAACTTTTTAATAATAATTAATACTAAAACTTAGTATTTTTTTTTATATTTTTAGACTGGACCTTAAAAGACATCGAGATTGATAGTAATAATTTGTTAACTGTGGGACATCAAAGAAGTGAGTTTTTTTAATCAAATTAAAAATTATATTAAAAATATATTTAGCAAAGAAAGTTTGATATTATTTCATATAAATTATAGAGGGTGAATTCTATGGTAATTAGTAAAACTATTTGTGAAATTTAACGTGAGTGAGACTACATTTTCACAGTTAAATAAAACTTGTAGCGACATTTAATTGTAATAAAAATTTTCTCTTCCAAGTAATTAAATTTTTATGTAACAAGTGTTCGAGCTTATTGGCATACCATGGAGAACATATTCAAATCTTTTGTTATTTTTCTAAAGGTGTTATAATGCTTTTAACATTTTTTGATATAATGATTTATTACAATGCTAGTATATATATATGTATATAGATTTATATATAAAAGAGGATGTAAATAACAATATTAATACTGGGCTACAAAGGTGTTCCTCATGCAAATTATATTAATTTTAATGATGTTATAATAAAATAAATTTTTTAGTTTGTTTTTCTATTTTTTCTTTTGCACCAATGTGTTAATAATCGAATCAAAACCAAAGTTGAGTGACTTGATAGGTAGATTCTATTTAACGTTAAGGCATTTGAGCAAATGTTTGTGCTCAATACAATTTCTTTTTCAAAAAATTAAGTCTTTACTATAAGTAAATCTACTTATAGCTTGATATTAATGCATTTCACTGATGCTGTTTTTAATTTCCTTAAAATTTTAGTCCTATTTTAGGAATGTTAATTAAAACAATATTTTCGTATATGGTGAAAAGTTTATATATGAACGCCGATATTTCTTGTTTATTAAATGCAGATTGCTTATTAAATGCAGATGTATACAAATTTCTAAAATTTTATTCATATGCCTTAAATTATTCATTTTGGTTAATAACAAATACCCTCAAATATGAACTACTTAATGTTCTTTTGTCGGTTTTTACATAAAAGATCCAAAAATTTAACTTAACCTAAAATAATGTCAATAATTTCCTTGATATTTTTGTTTAGCTGGTTTTAATTAAAAAATTTTACTGTATATATTAATCGATTGTTAAAAAGTTCAAAAATAAACAGATCAAAATGGATCTAATGATAAAATCTATTGATTTCTTATAAATATTTAAAATATGTCAGTTTTAAAGCTGACGTCATACTTTTACAAATTTTGACACTTTTGATATTATTTTTAAATTTAAATTTTAGTAAAAGTAAATAATTGTTTTTGTCATAATTGTTTGTTTGTATTGCATAACTTGAAAAATAATATTTTCCATCTGAAAGACGAGTTTGTATCTGAGAAATGATCCTTGTGAAGTTTAATTTTTTATTTATAGCATTGAAAGGGTTTTAAAAAATGATTGTATATTTCCAGTGAGCTAAATGTCAGAAATACTAGACTCATTTGATCAGCATGTCCTTTTAGGGACTAATATAAGTAAAATATAAGCAATTGTATGACCGAAAAAATTAGTTGTTTCGAATTCAACAAGTGATATGGTCATCAATAGAATTACTTGTCGTGGTTTGTTCAGTTGTGATTGGTAAATATCAATTGTGAGATGTTAAAATTTGCAACAAAAAGATGTTTTCTAATTTTTGTTATTGCGTATTGCTTTTTACTCTTTTTAACTTGAAAAACAGAAAAATGATTTCCCGTATAGCATGACTCGTATTGTTTTTTGTTTTTCTTTTACATTTATTAAACTACAGCTTAATTCCATATAGACGGACATACATATATGGAACAAAAATACCTTGATAAAATATTTCCAGTGTTGAGGCAGACTAGCATGAAAATTACTGAAAATATAACTTTGCAACTCTAATTACTTAATTCTGTGTATTAAAAGAAATCCGCCACAATTGTTCTCTGTGTAGATTAGAAGTACTTCTTGTAAATTTTTATTGTTTGTGTTAATTATTTATTTGATTATTCACTCTTTGTATTATTCAATAAGCATTCAAAAATTTCTTAGTTTGATTGAGTTAAAGACAATAAAGTTCCATTTGACCGATATAATAATACCAAAAAACTTCAGCTTGCATCTATTTGACACAATTGCAAATATAGAAAAGAAAGACAACCAATAACAAAAATTTACTCAAATATTCTGTGGCATTTGGTAAAGTTAATGGGCTGAATTATTAATTAAGCATGAATTTAATAATTCTTTTTTTTTTTTCTTTAGAAACAGGAAAAATAATAAACACTTAATTGAAAAATAAAATAAAATTAAAATGAAAAATTGAATTTGAAAAATTAACAGCTAATCAAAATAAAAATGTATTCAACAAAATAATCAGGTTGGATTATTACTTTTATTTGATAATAGCATAAAATTAACTTTCTTTTATTCTACCTTTCTTGAAAATCAAGAAATATTATTATATAAGAAATGGTTAATCCCTTATCAAAAAGACTTTTAGTTTGTTTTATTCAGTTTTATGACCATTTCTTTGAATCCAAAACTTTTGAATTTAGTATAATTATAATATTTTTGTTTTTTAATTTTGGAATGGATAAAGTAAAAAGTTATACTGAAGAAAACAAGTTTTACATTCACACGCATTACGGATGTCCTAGTTTTATATTGGAGGTTTGCATAGTTTCTAATATCCTTGTTATTGACTATACATATCGATTTTCATAAAAAATTTGTACATTTCATGGTACAGATGATTTAGGTACTGTGAGTAGACATAAGTAGCTTTATGCAATCTATTTCAAGTAGAAAGCTAAAAATTGTTAAGTTATTTTTTATTTGAATTTTACCATATCTTTAACAGAATCAAGATAGAAAAAGATTTTTTCATTAAGAACAATTTCTTCTTAAAAAATCAATAACAACAAAAATTAAACTTTTCATAGGAAAAGTCGATCTTCGTAGACAAGAATAAATAAAGAACAAACAAAGACTTGTTCTAAAGTCTACAAAAAGAAGTTTACCTTGTATTGAATGTGACATCAAGCTTCGTGCCCTGGCCTTCATAAACGAATATTTTGCTCAATTTTTACTTTAAAACATTTTTTTGTAGACATCTTGTTTTAAAAAGTTATTTTACTTTCGAATTTATTCATTAGCAATTTCTTAGGCTTTTCCGTAAAAACATTCAAAACTGAAATAAATTAAACCCGTATTTCATATGGGTATCAAGGGTATCCATATGTTTAAGCTTTTTCAATACCAAATCAAATGGCTTCTTTTAAAATATCCACGTTAAAAGGGAGCTTAATGGCGTCGTAGTTTACGTGTCATAAAAGTTGCTATTTTAGACTCCTGCCATATTCCACAATATTCATGTCAAAATCAAGGGCACACCAGCTGTTGAGTTGTCAAACTTAGCAGGTGATGCACGGTGGAATCAAACAATGAAGCCCTTTGGTATATGTCAAACTAGAAGCAACAATTTACCTGCTCACAGAGTTACTTTGAATTTTTGTAACTCTCTATCTTTCACTTTTTTGCTTTATATAAAATATTACATTTCCCACTGTCGTATGGATACAAGCAAATTTTGTATTTTCAAATTTTTGTGTAGGTAACGATTTTGAAGGAACCAAGGAAGCTTATAAGATGACCCATAGCAACCCCACAACTGAATGTTTAAAAAAGAGGGCTTTATTATAGATTGGGGTAGATTTTTTTCACAATTTTTATATTTAATTCGAAGTTATTCTGCTTACTTTTAGCACAAATTTTTTATCGTATTCAAGCTTGTAGGGTAATACCTAAGTATTTGGTGTATTTACCGCTACTGTTAGAACATTATTGTTTTATCAAATCGTATTTATAAAAGGACATATAAAATACTGTTAGACTAAATGATATTGAAGTTTTTTGAAATTATAGAGAAAAAATTAGCTATTTCCTTGGCACTAATTTCTGTAATTAAAATCTTATATTTGGGTTGGGCTGTAAATGCTGGTTTTTCCTGCTCTTTTTTATCAAATAATATTTAAGGGTTTTAAACCTATGAAGTTCTTTTTGTTCTTATGAGATATTCATAGCAAACTTTTACAATTGTGAAATTGTCAAAAGAAAATTAAATTAAAGATAAAAAAAAAGCCAAAAATTGAGCTTAATTTTTTAGAAATTTTGAAATAGTTTGTTGTTCTTCATTTTAGGAGCTTTATGACAGTTTTTGGCATGAGAACTGTAATCATTTAACTGATAATAACAAACAGAATAAAACTTTTAAGTATGAAAAAATTGATACTTAAGGCAACTCTTGCCAAACTGTCAAAAGGCTTCATAATTATGCTATTATCCGTGTTTTAAGTTAAGTTCTAGGATTAAAGGATTCATCAAAATCTAGAGAAATTTTCTTTTAAGAAATCCGAGAGCAATAATTATATCATTCGATAAAGATTTCCCAATGTCAAATGTATAGATCCAATTCCAACAGATTTGTCGGATTTGATTATATTTTTGCTACTCCAAATTTAACCATTTTTGTAAATAATTATTTGATTAAAACTACCCCTAAATGCAATCAAAATGTTATTGAATGAAATTGTATCCGTACCAAGTGGTCTATAGCTAATCTGTTTATCTATTCAATTCAACAAAAATTTTTTTGCAACAATACTTGCACTTGTCTGTCCGACACTTTGTCCCAGTATTCGACCTTGTGTCATGAACTTCTCTCTATTACGAACAATTGTCTGTTTTGTCCTGCTTTCTTTTATTATTCTATGGTTTTTTTTGTTTTTTTTTTGTGTTCAAATTCTTTTGTACTCGTGTTTGATACCTATAACAATTTTATATGTAACAATAAAAGAACACGATGTAATCATTTGGGCCTATCAACAATAAAATTTAAGTGGATAATTTTTATTTATATATATATATATATATATATATTTGCATCGAATATCTCAGTAATGTTGAATCTAATGCTAAAGAGTGTATTGAACCCTTGTTTAACAAAATCACGTTTTTTATTTCTCTTTTTTGTGTTTGCCTTATTTTTTTAGAGAAAATATTAAAATTTGGAAATTCCTGACAAACAGTATCAATAGTAATAATAATAACAACAACAAAATTATCAACATTCTATAGATTGCTTATTTTTTACAAAAAATTTTACTTACCCCTAATTTTTTGCTTTTTTGCCAGAGATTATGCGTTTGCTAAACTTGGTTGAACACCCGGCACCAATACTTATTCAAATAAATAGCAAGGGAATCTGTATATAAAATTGTTTTATTTTTTTTTTGGACTTTGCTATTTTATACTTCCCTTGATAAACGAAACTTGGTTTATAAAGAGAGGGGATATAATCATGTATACCGTGTACAAATATGAAAACTCCACCTACTCGTCTTTTTAACCTCATCTTAATTGGTTGCTCAGCCCATTTTGTATGGCACCTAAAAGTGTGGCTAGTAACGGCCCAATGCGCAAGACTTATTTCAATGGTTTAGTATAGAAATTAAAATTTACTTGGTCTTCATTTATTTATATAACTTTTTTTTTGTTTCTTTTTGCTTTCATCATTCGTTTTTAAGCATTCTTAGCTAGTATAGTGATTAACTTTTCCTATACACTCAAACTGGTCATATATCTATTTGTCTGGCTATGTTTGTGTTTCTACCTAAATGAACCTATATAACCTATCAAATATGCTATATGAACCTATATATATATATATATGTGTGTATAACATGAATAGGGTGGGAGCTAATGCATGCAGTATAAAGTAAATCAGCTCATTTTGTATAGAGGGGCGCTACTTACTTCACTTACTTAAAATTTACGTTGGGGTTATAGGTCCGTCGTATAATCAGGGAATTGTATTAATATTAGTATATTTACAAATATATATATGTATAGGACACACAGAAAAATTTTATTTTGTATCTTGTTTCATTTTATATAAATTATTGTTTTGCTATTTCATTTTTGTATTTGCCTTTTGAGTATTTTTGTTAAACATTTTTTCGGTAGAGGCACCTCGAACAGGTTTCATAAACGTTTACTGGAACAGAAAGGTGCTCATTTCTGTACTGTGTGGAGGTATTTTAGCTGTTCGGGGCTTTCATATCTTATAAATAATTGTGAAAAATTAACGACGGTTTTATTCAATTATTGTTAAATAGTTTTTATCATTAAATCTATGATAAAAGAAGAACGAAAACAAAAACAACAATAATAACAATAAAAATTAAATTTAGTTTTTTGTGTCTCGTGTGTATTGTGCACATTAATTTCTTTTTTTTTGCACTCAATAAGTTTTTGTGTTTAAAGTGAATATAATCCAAATATTCAAAAACGTGTACAATTGATATACAGTTCGATTTGATTGTTATAAAATATTTGTGTATGTCATAAACGTCAAAATGATCATTTTTTGTTTTTATATTTAATTAAAAGTGTTCAATAAATACACAGATTGATAAATATAAGTTTTAAACTATTTCTTGTGATTTATAACTAAGGAAAAACCATAATAATTATATTTATAACAATAATAAATTATTAATTAAATGTAATGTTTTTGTTATACTTCTTATACACATTTAAAGTGGTCCAAAGCTTTTTATTTCAAATTTAATATTAATTAGTTTCGTTTTCGTGTGAAAAGATAAACGAAAATTAAAAATAAATATTATTCAAACTGTTTACATACAGGGATACAGAAGACATGTTAACTATGGAGGCTGATATGAAAGGGGGTATATTACATGCAACAATGCCCCCTCATCATACGTCAGCATTACACGGACATACAGCATCACCGTATAGTGCATTAGGACCATTAAGTATGATGAATTTAGGACAATCACAATTGTCACAAGCACAATTATCATCACATCATCATCATCATCATCATCATTCTTCGATGGCTGCACATATAACATCATCATCGAATAATGGTCAAACGACATTAGGGAATTCAACTGGTGGAGGTAATAGTATGCAACAATCACAACAGCAACAACAATTAAATACTCATGGTTCACCATTACATAGTACTAATGGTTTAAGTCCAAATCAAACACAAAATCAAACAAATAATAGTGCGTTATCAGGTAATACAAATAATGGCCATCATCATAGTATGCAATCGGCAACTGGACAAAGTCAACATCATCATCATTCTGGTTTAACTGGTACAACTAATAATAATAATAATACAACTAATAAAAATCAAAATATTGATCGTGTTAAAAGGCCAATGAATGCATTTATGGTATGGTCAAGAGGTCAACGTAGAAAAATGGCATCTGATAATCCAAAAATGCATAATTCAGAGATCTCAAAACGTCTTGGTGCACAATGGAAAGATCTTTCTGAAGCTGAAAAACGACCATTTATTGATGAAGCAAAACGTTTACGTGCTGTTCATATGAAAGAACATCCTGATTATAAATATCGACCAAGACGTAAAACTAAAACTTTAACTAAAAATAAAGATAAATATCCACTTGGTGTAGGTTCATTATTACAAGGTACAGATCCAAATGGTTTAAGAAATTCAACATCAATGTCAGCCGTACAACAGGCAGCTGCTGTTAATCGTGATATGTATCAAATGCCACCAAATGGTTATATGCCAAATGGTTATATGATGCATGATCCATCAGCAGCAGCCTATCAAAATCAACATAGTGCATATATGGGTAATTATCATCGTTATGATATGGCATCAATGCATAATCCCAGTTCACTTAATTCATATATGAATGCAGCTGCAGCATCCGGTTATGGTATGTATGGCACTGTTTCAGGTGGTCAGACATCACCCTATGGTAGTTTACAACAACCTGGTTCACCATATAGTAGCCTCCAACAGCAACCAGGTTCACCATATGGTCTAACACAGCCTGGTTCACAATTATCCTGCCAAAGTCATAGTCCTAGTGATTCAAGTATTAAATCAGAACCAGTATCACCTGGTCCATTGCATTCAACACAAGGATCAACAACTAATAATAATTTGATTATGAAACGAGAATATAGTTCACAACAAACTGGATCATCTGATCTTAATCATTTAATAAATATGTATCATATACCTGATAATATGCAGGCAACAGCAGTTGAACATCAAAGAAATCTAATGCATTATCAGAATAGTGTTTCACCTGATTTGCAACAGCAACATCAACAGCAAGCAATGCGTTCTATGGCACCTTTAGCACATATGTGAGAATTGGCTACATTTGGTCCAAATACAACATCAACACAACATCATTTACATCACAATAACAATCAACATAACCAACAGCATCATTCTAATGATCAATCTAATAGTTTAAACGGTTCAATCACAAATGTTAGTAATAGTAGCTATTCCAGTAATACAACTAGTAATAGTATTGGCGGTAATAGCGGTAGCGGTGCAAGCGGATTAGTAAGACATTCTTCATCCCATGGTTTCATTGGTGCCAGTTCGTCTGCTTTAACAAGAGCTTCATCAATTGGCCTATCTGGCGGCGGCGGCTTACATGATTCGACTGGTCTAATGAACATGTCTTCGCTGTAAAAACTAATAATAAAACAGTAAAACAAACAAAAAGAACTTTTTTTTTTAAGACAAAATTGTGATATTCTTGTAAAAAAGGAAATTAATATTAATACTAATTAAAACGATAAAAAAAAAAAAGAAGAAAACCAGTGAAAATTTGTTTGTATAGGAGAAATTCAAAATGGAAGTGAAGACTGGTGTTTTGTATAATAAGAAATTTAACTGAAAGAGAAAACAAATTTTTTTTTGATTATTAATTTTAAAAAATAAACTCTGGATGCCTGTACGCATCTTCATTCTGAAGGTAATGTTAATTTTTTCTAATTTGACTCTGTTTTTACTTTTGCAAATTGAAATTTTTCGTACAGTAACGTAACTGTACACGATTTTTCCTTTGTTGAAAACTTGCATAAAGATTGCCATATAACATTTAGATTTAATTAATTATTTATAATTCAATAATACCGTTTAACAGAAATTAAATTTAGGCTGAATGAAACGTTAAATTTTTAGAAATTGAATATATTTTAACCGATAACGAAAAAGTTGGTTTGATTATGATACATATTGAACAGTTAAGTTGGAATATATTAAATAGGTTGCAAAAAACATCAATAGACAAAATATTTTTTTGTGTATTTCACTAAAATATGTTAATAAACGTTTTAGGAAATTATAATTTTTGTCTGATAATTTTAAATTATTGATGAACACAATTTTTTGTGTTTTTTAAGATAATTTTGCTTTTTGGAATGAAAAACGTCTTCATTTTATCGAGGGGCCTTTATAAAAGATTAAACAAGTTTCAGTTAGCGTAAAGTTCTAGTAGAAAAATTATGAATCATTTTTGCTTTTATTAAATAGAAATGATGGAAATAAGTTTTGATTTAGTTTTAAAGTATTGAAAGACTTTAAGTAATTTTTAAAGTTGGGAACTTTTAAAACCTTGGCTGTAAAATATATTCAGTCGTATTCTGACTTTTGATTTCAAATTTTTACAATAAGCAATAATAAAGGAATTAATGCATAAGTAACGTTATAAATAACCTCATGCACAACAACATAATCCAAGCACTAAAATTCACAAATTAAAGTCTCACTTAACTTTTTGTAAACTATATTTGGTGGCAGTCAGAAAAATATTTTGCCCGTCAAATCTAAACTCCGGCCTTGTTCTGTTAAAATAAAAAGCCTTATTTTTAGAAGCCTAAATATTAAGAAAGTTATAAACTTGACAAATTTATAAATTTTTCAAAAGTGCTTATATTTTTTATTAAGCTTATAAAACAATAAACGAAGGCTATTTTGTATGTCCAATTTCAATTTACACATTTTGTAGTTAACAAATATAAACCCTAAAGTCAATTTACACATTGGTTCGTATTTTATGTATGAATTCATGCAAATATCATGGAAGAAAAGTGAAATTGTAAAAAAATTGCCAATGAAGCTTCTCTCAGTGATTATTAATCAGAAAGAATAGGTAAAACATCGACTTTGATAGCCAATCTTAAACCTAATTGACAATTTTTTACTTCAAAAAGCATAAGTTATAACTGAAAAGTGGCTATTTATCATTGATAATTTAACGCTGATCGTTTCCTACTTGCAGGGCAATTTCAATTATGCTTTTAAAATTTTTAAAGCCTTTGTTTGGATATTTTTTTCAAGTAATTTGTTACAAAAATCATAGTTTTTCAATTTTTTAGAGGCTTCTATTTCGAATTAAGATTACAATTCTTTATATTTCTTTTTGCTTCAGAGTTGTTTTGCTTTTTATATCTAAATTTTTTCCGAAAGCAAGATAATTTTAATTCTTTTCTAAATCATATAAAAATTATGCAAATTTTCCTAACAATCTATTCTTTCTATCGATCATCAAAAGAAGATTTCATGGAAAGTAATCCTCCATGAACGAGGAAGTCAAACGTGAAACAGATAAATATTTTTGACAGTTTTCACCAATATTAACCGAAAAACTAGGAAATCGTAAATTAGGTGCATGGAAAGACAATACAATAAAATTATATTCTTCAAAGAAATATGTTTAACCTTTACTCTCGGGGTAATTCCATGAATATCCCATTTTGGTTGTACGAATTTTCAGGCATGATAAATTGCTCTATTTCTTCAAATAATCAAAAAAGGAAACCTGATTAAAACTGCAAAAAGGAAATACTAGTGAAAGAAGACCTTTTTCGTAATAAAAAGAGTAACAATTGTAAAAATAATACATATTACAATTTTTAATAGAGAATCGAATTCCCTCGAATCTAATAGAAAAAAAAAGAATAAATATGAAAGAAGTAATATTTAATTAAAAGCCTAACGTCGACAAAATAATTTTAATCAAGAATTAACTTAAAAATAAAAACTTTCTAAAATTTTGTTTAAGTGAGTCTTCTAAGCATTTTTAAATCAAATCAGCTTAATTTTACTTAAAATTTAAAGAGGTTTAAAATATAACCTGGAAAAATTTATGAAGCCTTCAAATATTTAGGTCTTCTCTGAAAATTATTTCATAAATCCAAAACAATTTTCTAGTCTTCAGGTAGATTTTGTTGTTCTATACCATATATATCCTTTTTCACAAGAAATTTGTAAGGGATATTTTTACCTGTTAGCTGAACATTTTTCAATTATTTTGGCGTTTTTTTTTTTGGCTTGGCAGATAAAGCTGCTTAGCGAAATCCAGGTGTTTAAATATTTGGATTTAAACCTAAGATATTTTGTTACTTTTATTTCTAACAAGATGTTTACTATCATTTTAGTTTTCCAAACAGTTTGCTCTAATTTTTAGGAATCTAAATTATATTAAAATTTTCTTATTATTTATTCTTATTTCGAAAATCATACTTAAATCTATTGCTTTTATTTATATTTATCTGTTATTTTTATAAGTAATCATTTTCGAAAAGGTTTTTATTTTCATCTTTCTAGAAAACACATTTGAAGACACATGTCCAGTAGGACAATTTAACAAACTTATCATTTTCTTAGAATTACAAGCTTTAGTAGAGATTACTTAAAAGTTGAAACTGTTAGCATGCACATAAATGCTATTTTAAATTGTGAACATGAAAAATAGGATTTATTTAATTTAAAAAACTTAGCTCAAAACTAATTTGCAGTCATTTGTGTTAATCCGTATGTCTGGTTTCAAATGAAGTATAACAAAATTCTCATTTTCCCTGCCTTTTTTTGGTAGCTCCTTTAACAAGTTCCCTCCCAAATTGAGTTTAGAAAAATACCTAATGTCATTTTTGAGGTTTAAGCATAAATTTTGATAATTTATTAATTTTTAAACTAAAGTTTTTTTGCAATAACAACTGAAACAAATATTTGAGGCTTTAATGGTATGAACCTTTTTATACTTACGTCGTCATAGACAACATAATTTATGAATTCATTCGAAACTTATTTGACTGAATCAAATTAATTGATGAAAAAAGGTGATTAGTGTTTTGTAAATCTAAAATTGATTTTTGAGTTAGTTAAATAAAGGCAAGGATTTTGACAAATGTAATATTTTATTGAGAAACATTTTTAGACAGAATCACAAAACTATCAAACCATTTGGAGGAATAAATCTGTTCAGTCCGAGGCGACTCTAAGCTACTTTTCAGTGACCACCCAGCTCAAATAGACTGCCGACTTTTTTCGTTTGTATTGAATTAATGGACATTTGTTGCTCAAAGACGCTTCTGTAAAATCCTTAACCTGGTTATTGTAACATTTGAAAAAGCTACTCAATTGCTCTATATAAATCAAATTTATCATTTTTTCAATAAAGAGAATAATTTTCTTAAATCTAGTCAAGCCTTCCTAAAACTCAAAATAATGAGATTTGTTAAAAATTGATCTGCAATACTATTCAGAAAAATATTAATCAATAAAAATATTGTTTGAATTTTGAAATACTGAAAATATTTAATTTCAAACACATAAATAAGGAAATATTTCTTCTTTTTAGACTTGTTATTTTACTCAAGTGTCTGTGAAAACTTCTTAGGATATCGTCCACATATTTATAAAATAAAATTTCTTTTGATTGATTTGAAGACTAGAGCAGTTGTAGTTTTTCTAACTCTCATATTCATAGTATATACTTTTATTTCGTATCCCATTTTACCTCGTATCTCAGATTTGACTTTTTAACTCTAAATTTATTATATTTAAGCAAATTTATAACTTTTCTACAGTTTTAAATATCAAAAGTAGAATTTATAAAAATTTTTTAGCTTTCAATTATAGTTTTATTAACTGGCTTGATAAGTTTCTTTAAAGATTGTTAGTTTAGTCCTTTCAGTAAAGTTTAAACTAATTTATTAAATAAATAATTTCATGACAAGTTTTTATATTTTCTGGTTCTTATGAGAGTTTTTCCAAAAAATTTGAATGCAAATTCTAACAGTTTTAATTGTTTAAATAACCTTTAAATTTTTGTTGCAAAATTATTAAATTCTTTATCTTGCTATTACCAAAAAATATCCAATAATTTAGTACTGATCAAAAATTGCCTTGATTATTTATTGTAAAAAAAAAGGAATATTTTTCATTTTCCTTTCAAATGTATGAATTTTTTGAATTTGTGTTTGATATTTGCCTGCCTCATTTTAAGATTATATTTTTATTCAAAAATAAAGCTTCGATATTTAAATAAATATATTTTGAAATAATTCTTTGTTAATTTAAATAAAAGTGCAAACATTTATGACCTGATTATTAATTGCTATATTCATTTTTTGAACAGATACAACAAAAATCGATTATTATTCAATTTTTGAAACAGATTTTTCATAAAATGCTGATACATAAATTATTTAATATTGTATCATATTTTTATTAAGAATTGTTCAAATGGAAAAAAAATTAAAATACTTCCATAATATTAATTTTAAATTACACTTTAATTATTTAAATTTTGTTTTTAGTGTTAAAAAATTATTAAAAATCGTATTTGTTGACCTTAATCTTTAACCTGATTTAGCATTAAATATATTGAGGTTTTCCATTGTTTAGATTCTTAAATTCATTTTGAAGCTTACTAAACAATATCCAGTAGGGACCAAAAATTATATAATATCTGGCGGATAGTGTTAATACAAACTCTGATTGTTTTCAGGAAGTCGAAATGTAATTTTAATAAAATATAGAAGAAATTTAAACAAGGCACACTCATTCATTAAAATTATTGTTAAAGGCTTTTCTTTAGTGAAATATTTAATAATTTATTTTGATGAGGTTCACCCTGATCCATTAAATTTTTCATTTGTTTTTGTATACTCTAATAAGAAGATTAATTAATTGATGGCTTAGGCCGTTGGTTTATAAGTGACTTTCAGCGACATATTATATATGAGTGATAATTTTCGATCGATTTCATATAAATGCGAAAAGTCCTTAGCTGGTTAAAATTGCTCAGATGGGTGAAGCTGACTATGACCTAAAAGTCTCTTTCATACGGATGAAGGCCTTTAGGGAATTTATAGTTTGCTTATTATTTTTCCTAGTTATTTTTTTTAAATACAAAAATTTCATATAAAGTATTTATAAAGAAAAAAACTACAATCGAATTTACTAAATAATTGGATGTTTTTTTTTGCTTTTGGGTTATTTTATTTTTTCTTTTGGAATTAAATCTACCAAACTCATCCGAAGCTAAGAGATTAGAACAGGGAATAGGGTTACTAAAAGTAAATTCATTATATTTACTAAATTCTCTAGTGAAATAAATAAAAATCTCACATCAAGTCTAATTGTTATATGGCAAATAATTTAAAGGTATTTGAAAGTACAAATATTTAAAAATTAAACAATAAAGCAAAATCTAATAATGCTCAACGTAATTAAAATATTATTTTGTATTTAATAAAATAAACAAAAGATTTGAACGACTGAAATCTTTTGATAGAAAAAATTCAATTATAGAGAAAAATGCTCAAATTTATAATAAGAAAATATGAAAATATTTAACTCGAGAGACGAAATACCAGTGCTCAAAATTATTTTTTTTTTTCAATAATAATAAAATAAAAATTGTAAATAGTTTTAACACCTATAAACATTTAGCATTTAGATTGTATTATAAAATCTAGATTTAATTAATTGTTTTTTATTTTGTTTTTTAATTATTATTATTATTATTATTATTATTAAATTATAGACAACATTAGCAACCGTAAACAAATTTGTATAAAAATTTTTCGCATTAAATCAATTAATAATATTATTTAAACATTTAACAGATATTAATTTACAAATCAGGTATTTGTTAGAGGACATGCCTAATCACATGTTATTATATCATTATTAAAATAATTCTTCACAGATCAGATAAATATAAATACAAATAAAATGAAATAAAAAAGGAAAATTCATAACAAATTGTATAAAAGGATGAAAATTCATAATGGGAAAATATTATTAAATTAATGATAATTATTAGCTATTGTGAAATAAGTAATTTAATAACAAATTAGAGAAAAAAAAAGAAAGATAAGAATATTATATAAATATATAAATATAGAAACAGATTAGTTTAACAAAAACTACAAAAAACTATTGATTAATTATAATTAAAAACAATAAAAAGTATTTGAAATAGAAATGTGAATATTTTAATTATGAAAATATTTAAGAAAACTTATTATTTAAAGTGTCATTAGTTTTGTTTAATTTTTAGTTTTGTAAAAAATGATGGAAAACAAAAAAAAACACAAATTGTTTTGGTTGTCCTAATTAATGTTGAATTACAGATTGTCTAATTTACCCATTTTAAACTACAAAACTATTACTTAATTTTTTTTATTTAAATGATTAAAAATATTAAGGATTTCTGTAAATATAAAATAATTTTCAATTGGAATTGGCCTTTTGTTTTTAAAGGATTTTGTTTTCTTCAGACCGTGTCTTGCTTGCTTCCTACCTATTAGAAAATATAGGTATTTAGAGTATAAGCTGACATGTTATTTTGTATTATATATAATTTTTGAAGTTTTTGAAAGTGTTTAATTTAATTTATTCAAATCATATACAAAGAGAAGTTGTTTAATTATTATTATATTTTTTCTAAAACTTTTTAGAAATAAAAAGTAAAGAGCTCAGTTGATGTCATAATTTATGTGTTTTTCTAACTTAAAACAAATAATTTTCAAACAGGCAGCATGGCAAAAATCACTATGGCCAAGAACACGGATTATTTTACTTTATAAATTGTTATTCAGTCATTAATGCGGTTATTTTGTTGTAATATTGTTTTCTATTGCCAATCGTCTTTAATTATATAACAACTAAAGTCAGTGATAAAAAATTTAAAAAAATGAGTGCATGACTTCTGAAAGAATATTAATGTAATTACTGCAATCATTATGCTTAGTATAGGACCACTTTAAAACCCTTATAAAAAAAGCTATCGAAAACACTAATCTAGACATCAAGTCTGGACACGGCCTTAAATGTTTGCAGGGATAATATTCAGTTTTATTTTATAATATTTTTTTGTATTAATTTCAATTAATATGAGGCACTTAAACTTTGCCAAATATATTAAAATGAGAAAAAATGATAAGGAAGAGTTTTGAGGGTACGTATATTGTATACAAAAACTCAATACTTGGCTGGGAGCAGATATTAATAATTGAAAACTTATTAAAGTATTTAGTATTAAGTTAGCGATTTTGATTTTCTGATAAAATTTAAAAATTTATATGGCACTGATAATTATATGAGATTTTAAATATATAGAAACTAAAAGAATAAGGTCCGGTAAGTGTTAACCCTAATTTACTGTAATATGGTAAACCTATGTAAAAAATGACTTACCCTTACAGGTCAAATCCTGGCTTCCTGCTTAACACTGAAAAGAAAATTCCCATGTACTTTGCACCTGGCTATAGTTAAAAGCTGGAAAATAGATCAGGCTCATATAGAACACACTATATTGTTTTTCTAACAAGAAATAACGTAAAAAGCAATAAAAGTCTTTATGGTCAATTACAAAACGTGTTTGGATTAATTATTCATGCTACAACTTTTGCTAATAAATTATTTTTCTATTATTTATATAATGGTATTGCTTTTAGTTATTCATAAATTCTCTGATCGTATGTAAAAATTAATTAAAATAAAAACACAAGTGACATAAACTTGTGAGTTGACACCTTCGCAAAAAGATCAATTATTTATAGCAAAATAAAATAAACTTTAATTTTGATAGGAAGATGATATTTAACAAAAATTTAAAAAAGTGCAATTTAACCATTTGAGAGACCTAAGCAAACTTTTTGCTTTGTTTAAAATAGAGAAATAATTAAGCTTTCTCACAAAAATAACAAAAGTATAAATAAAAACATGGTTTTTAGAAAAATGGATTTCGGTTTTAGATTGATTTAAATCGCTTAAAGATTTTTGGGACATTATTTGCCATGAATTTTGTGCACCTGGATTCCCAGAAATCTACACTATCAGCAAGTTGGAAAACAGGATTAATAATTAAGTTAGAGTTGTTTGGAGAATTTAATTAGGAGTATACCGAACACGCTTACAGAATTACTCAAAAATAAGTGCAAATGTACTAATTATAAAATAGAATTATTACAAAAATCGAAGTGGGCTTATAATTATTTCCAGATTTAGTCATAAAACCGGTTTAAATAAATACCTACACACTTACATAGAACTAATTATCTGCAAAATGTACTCAGGTAAAAGGCAATATATCCTGTGTCTTTACTTCGAAATCAAAACAAAGAAAAAATATCTTGGATCTATAATATTTCCGGCATTAATTGTTGATATCTCAAAAGAAAATTTTTACTTGGGCTTCACATTTTTGCACTTTTGCAAACTCCAATTTTATTTATCCAATATCATACAATCATTTATTTACAAATTAAAAAATTCTCCGATAAAAATAGTTGTCCTTTATTCAAATCAACGTATTTTATGATTTGTTTACAAAATATTTAATTTATTTAAAGTAAAAATTAAAGAGAGGTAAATAGCGTGGGTTAAAGGGAGGTCTCAAGTATATCTTACACATATAGCGACGTGTTAATTGAGTACCAGTGGGTCTCCTCTATTGTGCTTATGTTTTGTTATATCCTATTATTCCTGGCATAAATCAGTAGGCAGTTATATTTATAATATGTGGGTGATTGCCTCTTAATTAATTCTAGTGATTCACTTGATGCTAATTCGTTAGTCTTGACATTAATAACACATAAATTGTACTTAAGGAATGATATTGCGTTTAACACTCAAAAAAGCATCCTTTAATATTTCCACTCTGCATATTTAATCAGTTATATGAACATAAAATATTTGTTCTACAATACCACTTAAGAAAGTTAATATCCTTCTTTCTGTGATGATAAACTTTGTTTTGGTTACTCCGATATTTTTTCATCATAAATATGTATTATTAAATTTAATGAGTTCAAGTGATTTAGAAATAAAAGTTTTTTTATAGTTGTATAAAATTAAACTTAAGGATATAAAGCTAATTTCCATCTTTTTTATTTGATATTGAAGTCTTGAAGAGTAGATATAACAGTTTTGGTTAAATAAACGAAATTTTTTTTTTCATTTTTTCAGATTGCATTATCTTAAAAAGATTTTCTAAAAATATTCCAAGGCTCTAGGCACTAAAATGAATGCACGTTGTCTGAAAATATAATAAACATCAACTTTTAGCAAGATTGTTTTGGAACGTGTGTTTAAAATAGGACTTTTGTTTAGAGTGTTTAGAGTTTAGAGTATTAGAACGTGTGCTTAGAGGACTTTTTGAGGCCAATTCAACCGATTTAATTGTTTTTATTTATAAAGGCTTAATGATGACAATTAGTGAGCACATCTTAACAAGACTAATAAGTTAGATGAAATATAAATAACAGAATATTTCCTAATCTGTTCACATGATTCCTTTTGACAAGTATTTCTATAAAATATCAATCGTTAAGTACCGACCGAGGGTAGCACATAAGGAAGAAATTCTTTAAAATATTTATAAGCTTATTTTCTTTTAACTTTTCTATGCTCGTTATGTAAGAAAATCTATTTTGGACATGATATATCTCTGAATTGTGGCTATCGCTTCTTCATTACAATCTAATCTTTTTACACACAGCACAGCCTTTTTAAGATCTGTGTGTACGAGCTCACACCAAGGGCCTGATTTGCTAAATACGGTGAATGGGGGATAAACTTGAAGCTCAATTCTTCGACCAACACATGCAATAATTTGGGACATATAAGAAATTTACTTGGTAAACTAAACTTTTCTCTTTTTCATGTTGGGACGTTGGGATTTGTTTTCTTAAAACCACGAATAATGTATTGTCATATTGAATGTGGATAGTGTTTCCTTTTCTAATGAAATTTAAGAAGCGAATGCCGTGAATAAAACCAAATATCTTACTATCTGGCTGTTTCGTTAAGCTCAGAAATTGTTGCAATTAAAAAACCAATCTCAGACAACTTTAGATCTTTTGCTGTGGTAGAACAAACTCTGCACAAATTTTTCTGTGGGTTGCAAGTGTCCAAGAGATTAAGACTACTATTTCCTTATCAGATACCCTTAGAGGGATCCAATGATGCTTCCGATGCTTCAGCGCAGATTTTTTCTTACTTGCATAACTGCATGTGGAAAAGTATTAACTACGTTTTCATTAAAAATTTTTCTTGAGGCTCAAGAATTTTTCAGAAACTGCAATGTAATATTGTAAAAGTTTTTTGTACTATTTCCTGTAAGTGTTTTTGTAAACTAAATGATTTGAAAATATTTTTCATAGTTTTCTTAGTAGTATTTTGTTTTTTTTTTTTGTGAAAATTATGTTTATGTACAAAAATGGAAATTAAAATTATTAACCAATAAAACAAAGCCTTTATTATATTTAGTTAAATTTTTCGTTGAATTTATATCTGCAAAGTTTTAATATAAATTGCTCAAAAATTTCAAACTAGTTCTCAAGTAAAAGTTTCAAGAGGCAAGATTAAAGACAAAGTTTTTAAAAGAAAATGTGCAACTTAAACATTTTATTGTTTCACCAGTTACCTTGATTGATTCATTGATAACGTATTATTGCTTGCTATTGGTGAAATCTTTTATAGTATTTGATACTATAAACATAAAAACTTTTTAAACACTTCCTAGTCAGGAAATTAAAAATGTTAATAGTTGGTTTTTATCTATGATACAGGAGACTACCATATAGTAAATACTGTAAACGAAAAAACATAAAACTTCAAATGTATTAGTTGAAGCATTGTATGAAATGCAATTTGAATATTCCATCTGGAAAATTTTCTTTAAATTATTTCTTTTAAAATTATTTTTTTTTTGTACGAAGAAATATATTTTAAAACTTTAGTGCCTTTTACTGTACGCAATTATATCATACTCTGATAGCTTGTGTTCTACTTCAGAGTAACCGGAAGACATTCCAAATAATATAACTGTTGAAGTTCAACTTCAGTGCAGAGAAAGTGCTAAGATTAAGTCATACGTGATTAGATATAGCAAAAAGTAAAATTTTTTAAATTTAATTCTTTATAAGAAATAGCAATCCAAGGCTGTTAAAATTAAAATAAATATTTCATGTAATGGTTTCAGCTAAGCTGAATAGTAGCAACACTAATGGCAGTAGGCAGGTTTCTTCACAAATATTCTATACTTATGCACTTAATTATTGATTTGTTTGTTGTCTATCATTAGGGTTTTAAAAGAAGTCCCAAGCCAAAGCTTACATGCTTTGTTGGAGATGCCCGTGGAATGTGATTGATGCTGTTCTCATTTTTGCTGGATGAATTGATGAATATCAACGACCAAGTAAATACATGGCTGCATTTATATTCAATTGTCAAAAAGACTTTATATTCTTTTACTTCTTTTAAAATTTATACAAAAAGAAGTTTCGCTTCGTATAATCCTTTCCTGAAATTCAGACCTCCTAAACTTCAGGGTATTTACCGCTTGGAATGTATTGTGTTTGAAACTAGTTCTAACCTAGTAGGTTGTTTCGTCTAATGTTCTAGAGAAGCTATTTAGAAGCTTTTGTTATACTGTCTTGTATTTTGTACGTTTTTTATTCTGCTGGATATTTGACATCTACTAAAACTTACTTGAGTTTAAACCAACATTTTAAGTGCTTTTCCCCAAATTATAGGGGCATAAAAGCTCGATAGTATACAGCCTAAGTGTAAACATTTGTATTGGTATTCGTAAATTAATATAACAACAATATTGTACCATTAAGTAGACCAAGCTAACATTTAAATTAAATTTAGTTTTACTTCTTCATAGCTACAGTGAAATGGGTCATTCTAAAATATGCCTAAGAGGTAGCGTATTTAAATTTTTAATTTGAATGTAACAAATTAGTGAAACAATACAGTTAAAAAATACATACATACATAAATTATTTCTGTTAACATTGCAAACATCTTATAACATCTGTAGTTAAGAATAGTTAAAAGAATTTTCTTTTTAAATATTAATTCTAAATTTTAATTAAAAAAATTTCTTCTTTTTTTTTTATCAAAGTTTTTCAAAAGAACAATTCTTATCCACAATATAATTTTGGTTAGTCACTAAATAAGATTTAAATTTAAAATTATAAGCCTTGAAAATGGACAGAGATCAATTAAGTCATAGTATTTAACACGAATAAAAAAAAATAAAAAAAAATAAAAATTGTAGGCTTTGCGCTCTGTTACAGCCACAGAACCAAATAATTGATCTCATTAAGATGAAGAAATATTTAAAGCACCTTGAGCATGTCGCAATTAACACACCTACCTAAGATCAAGCTATCCAGTTGTGATAACCACAACTTCATCCGCAATGGTTTTCACCTTTTCCACCCAATTGTAAGCATGCAATTCATCTTAAATCACATAACCGCAGTTTAGAAGACTTATCGGATACCTTAGATCGCGGTTAATTGATATTAAGTTCTTGTGGTCAATTTTAAGATTGAGTACCATAGTTGAACGCTTAGGTGTTTTTGTTTTTTTTTCGTTTCACTTTTGTTGTTCTTATTTTGTTATTTCTGTTAGCTGTTTTTCTCTTAGAGTTTTTTTCTTGCGTCTTAACTTGATACCGACAAACTTAAGAAAAAAACTATAAGACATGATTTAAACGATTGGTAGCTATATCTTGATGTTTTATTTTGTTATTTTATCTCGCTTATGCTTGAAAATTTTTGGTCTTACCGTAATTAATCAGGTGATTTTCTGTCCTTATATTAAAAAAAAGTTTTTAGTTAAGAAAATTAAAAAACAAAAAAAATTAAATTGAAAATAAGGCAAAAATATTTTTCTATAAATGCATTTAACATTCGCAGAGTCCATTAGATCAAATTAAAGCAAGTCATCAACCATCATAACCATAGGCATGGGTACTGTATTTAAATTTAAGAAACTTATGAGTCTTCCGTCAGTTTAAAATTTAAAACGAATACTTTTAATCTCTAGACAGCATAAGGCAAGGAATCATCCATTAATGACTACTAATTGAATAATAGCTTTATGATTTTTAATGGCAATTTTATGTGTAATTAGTTTATTAGCCGATATAGGCTTATATTGAACGCCAACTTAAATTAAAATTTTTTAATGATTTGATTTATTTGCTATGCTTGGATTAGTTGGATAATTAAAATTTTTTGAAAGGTTTTTTTTTTTGAATTCTCACCAGAAAAATCTCTTTTTCAAAATACATAATTTGAATACTTTATGCGTTCTTAGCTCCTGTAAATTTTTTGATTATTTTATTTGAGATTTTTCATGAAGACCAAAGAGAGTTTCTTTTTGTTGTTAGCATGAAAATTCTGGCCTACATAATCGTGGTTAATGTATTTTATAAGTACTTTGACATCTTTAAAATTTCTATGAAATTTCTGACTCAGTCATAGAATATGGAAAAAAACACAATTTTTGCTTTTCCTAATTATCCCAAGTGATCTAAATATAATGTGAAAATTTCTTTCGAATAACGTCAAAAATTATTTCTTTATCTAATGCTTGTAGCAGTTTTACTAGCTATGTTCTTGATACCTACATACATAAATTATTTACAGAAATATATAGAAATCATGTTTAGAGAGTACAAATTAAATATAAGAAAGTTATGCTTAGTCCTTGTTAAATCAAGTTGCCTGAAGTCTAATTATAAGTGTTTGCTAATCAATTTGATTCCTTCATAAACAAAATTATGTATTGTATTATTTTATTTTTCAAAATTGAAAATTTCAAATAAAATTTTTTAGTAAAGGACATTATTGCTGTTAAGAGAGCTCTAACGAATCTTTAATGTTGAAAATAAATTATCAGATATTTCTCTTAAGCTTTTAATAAAATATCCTGGAATATTGTTTTTTCAAGCGCTATAATGCAAATATTTTGATTAGAAATTTAAAATGTTGAAAATCTGATGTTAATGTAGTGTTTAGCTTTAGTTCTGGAACATTGTAGGACACTCCAATTGTAGGACAAATTGGCCTTTAGAGAAGGCGTGCCCAAATTCCGGATCTTAATTCCACAGAGAACAATGGTTCTGCTTCTTTGTCAACTGAAACTTTCCACTTTTCTTACAATATCAATTTTTAAAATTGATTTTTAGAGAGAAGAATAAAATACTCGTTTGGCTAAATCTTTACCTTTATTACAATGTGTTAAATAAAGTTATCATCTTGATAAAAGTTGAACTAAATTTAGCATAGAACACAACTGTCATATATAAGTTTTACCCGGTTGTAGAGAAATAGTAAGGCAGGGTTCTTAATGGAGGTGACTTCAAACGAGTTTTTATAGTTCGTTTTATCGACTTCAACTATTTGTTTCAAGCATGCATGCATAAGTGTCGATTATTCTCATACAAATCAGAAAAGTCACTTGTTGTGTGCTATCCCCCAAATGTATGAAGTTGCTGTAAGTCGCTTCCATTAGGAGCCCGGCCTAAAGCATGAACTTAATGGTAGTAACAATTAAGTGGAAGTAGCTTATTTGAAATTTTTTATATTAAAATTCCATTTTATTGATTGTATTAAAATATCTTAAAAATTTCTAAAAATTTTTATTGTTGAAAATCTCATTAAATTTGAAAATCTTAAAATTTGGTATTTTTCAACAAAAAAACGTAAAAAAAGTTGTTTTTTTCTTTTATTAATTCCACTTTTCATAGTTGATTTTTGATGTGCTACTCTTAAATATCAACATATCACATTGATCGTCAATAATCAATGTAAGCTTAGGCTATAAAACCGCAGGTTTAAAATTTAGTAAAAATTCCAATTTGTATTCTTCATTTATAAATAACTTTGAGTATCTAGCATTTTAAATTGTCTGAGAAAATGAACTTAACGGTTGATATATTTTCAATCAATAAACTATTTTAATTAAACATTAATAACTGCAACAATATTAGCATAACAATTGCATTATTTTCCATAAAATATTAAAGGAAAATTAAAAAAAACTCCAATCATATGCTTAATCAAATTATATATGTATAGGTATGGGTAAGTATATAAATAAAACAGGCATCAATGAATCCCACAACCCCCTTTTTTTTGTCTAATAAATATCTCATAAAATCCAAATAAACTAATAAAAGTGACAGCCGTTTATTACTCTCATGCAATTAAATTTAAATTTTTGAATAATTTTAAAGGCGGAGCTTTTCTTGCCTTTTTGAGCATATTTATTAGAGAGAAAGAGAGTGATAAATCGACCGGAACCAGTCGAGAAAGCTAAAATTTTAGAGCCCCAAAACATAGTATTATTTATGATGATTAGAATTTGTGTTTTTTTGAAAAAGAAAAACTAAAATAAATAAAAAATTTCCTCATATGCAGCCACAATCTATCATCTAAACTTGCACTTTCATCTGACACAACGACGAGAGGGGCACTCTCATCCAATTGATGCTCAGTCATGTACAATCCATTAAATAATTTTATTGCATATATTAGGTTTATATATATATATATATATATATATAATATACTAACATAAAATAAAGATGGGCTAATAATAAATAAAATGTTAACGGAATGGAGGCTATAAAATTTTCATTTTCCTATCAGTAATTGCTGCCAGAAAACACCTTACTGAATTTTACCGAAGGGATTATTATTGAACCTATAAAATCTATTACTACTCGATTTAATTATTAAGAAATATTATTGGAAGATAGGTGCATGCTGTTCTTTTATACGCTGAGAATTTAGGTTACTTTTAGTCTACAAAATCCGTTTTATTCCATATTAGTTTTATTATAACAGATTTACTATAAGTAAATCAAAAACTATGAAACCAAAGCATTATCAACTATTTTTATTGCAATGATTTTTAATGATTATGATAAATTATAGTTTTTGCTTTTAATCTATAACTCATCTGGTAGATTAAGTCGGAGAGTAAAAAATCAAAGGAAGAACAGATTAGAACACATTGGTTTTCTTTTTTTAAGAATAAATTCTCCAGTTTTTTCTTATATTTTGGATTATTTGATTAATTATTATTTAAATAATGCACATTTTTTATGACTATTAATGACTTATTGTTCAAAAATATATTTCATATAGCCAGTAAATGGAGTTTAGACAACAGAACTGTAAAACACCTTCAAATTTTAGCAGAATGCCTATCACTAGGAGGTATCAATCGTCAGGTCGGAAGCTACATGTGATTTTTTTTCCCTAATGATTTTAGTTTTTAGTTTAACAAAATTAATTAAATATCAAAAAAAATATAAGCTCCAATAACATTTTTTGAAGGATTTTTTGGAATATAAGTTCGGCATGGAAATTGAATCTTTTTTTAACTAACTATTAAAGATTAAAGGAATTAAAAAAAGAAGTTAGTGGAAATCAGTTGAAACTTTTCACTTTTATTGCTATATTTAAAATCACATTTTGCATAACATTTTTCTTAAAGGACTTTGTTCAAAAATCTGTTGACAAGAAATAACATAATTTGAGATTTTCTTAGCAAACTTTTGTATTTCTACCTTTATGATAAAGTAAGGTGAGTTTTTACAAGTGTATTTGTTGCTTATTTTATATAAAAATTTTCGTACCAAAAAAGTTGATATTAGAGGAACATTAAATTTAAAGGATAACCGCTACTGACTCGAATACTTACTTCAAAACGTAAAACGTAAAACTTCCAGATTTTTAACTCCAAAAAAAACAGAAAGCTTTAATTTGAACCCGTTTTTAACTATAAAACCGAGTCACAGTATACATTGCAAATTAATTCAAAAGGAACTACTTCGTTACACTATATTTTTAAAATACTTAAATCCTGAAGTTACTTATCTTATAATCTCTTTATTAAAAAAATCAATCAAAAAGGGGCACAAGTTATAATTTCAAATAGAAGCACAACAAATAATTATTGGGAAAAGCCTCCAAAAATACTTTTTCCGTTTTATCTAAATAGTAAACATCCCCTAAAAAATACTTCAGTAGAACCATATGCTTCAGGATTAACTGAATGATATATTTACTCAGAAAATGTCTTGGCGTTAGTCCTTTCCTAGTAATGTCAATAATGTTTTTCAAATTAAAATACATATCATCTTTGATTCTTTGATTGATTTCAAAATTACTTGAGTTGATCCTATGTAAATAAATGTTTGACTATTTATTTGGTAGGTGATATTTTTTTAAGCACTAAGAAAACGAACTCCTGAGTCAACATTTACAAATCAATGCATTATGCTGGTGTAATTTTTCTGTTTATTTGTAACTTGAAAAATTTCATCAAAATTTTGAAAATTTTCAAAAATTTGAATGATCTCAAAGAATGTTGTTTAATGCTACCTAAACGAATTTGACTTTGTTTGGAATTTCCTTTCAAAAATATTTTTATTATTTGTTTAAAAATACACTATTTTCGCATTCTACTTTAGTTAGGCAGATGGTATTTTATTTAACGAGCATTGACCTAATGAAAAAATTATTAAGAGAAATATAATATAAATATTCCTTTCTAATGTTCAGTAATGAAAAAATTTCCCCAACTGCATAAGTTATGTGAAGATATTGTAAAAAAGGATGTAATTAAATGATCCATGGGGCTTTAATTTTTATTTTTTAAAATAAAAAATACGTTTGCTTTAACTATGAATATATTAAATTTAGTAATTTTAAGAATACATTATTTGCAGGGTACTTTACCCTTTTAAACAATATAATAAAATATTCAATTTTCTTAAGTCCTAAATTAATCTTTGACTTGAGCTTGAATTCTTATGAAATTCCCTAATTTATATAAAACATCTTACCTAATCTTGAAATTCACATTTCAACAATTCCTTACATTTGGTTATTTGACTTTTCCTCCCATTAATGTGATATTAGAAACGTTGTAGCTATTTAAATTCCTTAATTAATTACGTTAATTTATTCTATTTTTCAAAAGTAAATATTTAAATTAAATCTTTTGACATATTTGGTAGATTCGTATCTTTTAAGATTTTTGGTTAATCACCCAATGAAAAACGACATTATATTGAGATGATTTTTTTGAATAATATACAATTTAGGTTTCTGGAATTTTTTTGATTTCATATTTTAGGAAGTTCAAAAACTATCGGTTTTAATATTAATTTACGAACTTTTCATTTCAAATCAGGATATAAGTATAAAATACTTTTAGAAAATTAAATTCATTAAAATAATAAGGGAAAAAATGTTACATTGTTTAATAATATGCAAAATAATAAAATATATGGGATTGATGATCAATATGATTTCCGCCATATGTAAAAACCGCTTTCCCCATATAATAAAAAAATCAAATAATAATGGAAAAGCGAAGAAGGAAGGAGAATAAACACTTTTATTGCAAAAACATACCCATAAAGCTAGCGAGATGATTTGACATAATTTTTCGTTCTCGTTATGTTGTTCGCCTTGCGTGGATAGCCTTTTTAACAACAAAGTTATATTGGTACCCGTAATATGGGTAATTCATAAAAAGTAACAATTTCTCAGTAGGTTTGAAGTGTGGGATATTTTTCAAAAGAAGACCAAAATAGTTTCAAAGGTGTATTCAGCAAAATGAACAAATTTTTTGCTGGCAAACCAAATATTGCGCTGCATACGGAATATCTATGGACTTTGTGGTAAATTGATTAGTAAATTTTTAAGATGACAGCCATGTAGATGGATACAACTAAAAAAAATTTTCAAAATTTATTTTCTAATTTTTAAGGCAGATTTAGAGCTAAGCTTGGCAATGGATAACCAAAGTGTTTATAATTAAAGAAAAATAGTTAACGTGCTTTTAATAAAGCAGGAAGACCCATGAAGTAATTCCACAGACAGGAGTAAATTCTTCTTGTATTATATGTCTTCACTAAACCTAAAAATTCACCTAGTTTAATTTTTTGTGACAAAAGAAGCGCATTAATCGATGCTTCAATACTTTTGGCAGTGCCTCGAACTGGCGTAGCGTAACAAACATATACTGAATCTGTAATCTGTAATATACTGTAATATATCGTGTAATACTGAAGAAACAATTGCCGATGCTGCTCTGTCAGATATACCATAGTGTTCGTAAGTTCTTGACAGCATAGGCAAACCTTTTACTAATTTTGTTATTTTCTTTTTTGTTTGTGTAGTCCAGGAAATAAAGATATATCACTTCGGAAAAAGTAGGGGAAAGCTGAATTTTTGCATATGCCTATCTTTTGAGGTTCTAAACAATAGCTCAAAAGTCTTCATCGATCCAAGTGTCGCTGCGGCACTTGCGCGTAGTCAAAGGTCACAAAAATCTCGTTAACCGTTGCAGTTATCAAAAAAAGTATGGAGATCGAATTTATAGCTTTTAAAATTTTCTACAAAAAATATAATGGCACTTTTTTTCGTAAGACTAACGGTTTTCTATTAAATTTCAGCTTTCCCCTACTTTTACCGAAGTTCAGTCTTTTTTTTGTATTTGTTCCCTAGACTATGTGATGTGGAGGGTAAGTTTAACTTATCAGGTGAAGAAATACTACCTTCAGACTCACTCGATGATGACACCAACTCCTGCTAATGCTCTTGTTAATGTTCAAATTCGATTTTTTTGTCTTAGAGGCTCGTGTTAACTGTTTTTTCTAATTTAGTTGTAAGAATGCGGTCTATTCCACCAATCTGCATCTTCCTTCCCTGTCTTTGGTCAAGCAAAAACTCTTGCTCTTCTTTTAACTAATATCTTGTTTTCTCTTCAACGACAACAGAGTTGAATTTGTTTATATTTACATGAACAAATGTCGCATAGAACTCTGCTTTGCTTTATAAAACTATTCTTCTGATCAGCAGATAACCTTTTTAAAGATTTGATGAAGTTTTTGCATTTTATATGATAAGCCTTTAATAGCTAAATGACTGTGAAACTGTAGGAAGGGATGATTTTCTCCAAACATCTTCAACTTTTAGAGACACAAGCGCAGCAATATCTAAAACAGATGGCTCTTTGATAGTATTTCTGCTTATTTTAAGTTTTAATCTATTCCAGTCATAACATTTCATGACATCTTCGTAGGTCGGCAATACATTGTCCTTAATATCTTCTACACTCTCGAATATAGGGCACTGATAACTTTTTCTTCTAGTTTCCATAATAATCTATAAGTTATTCGAGAGAAAATAATGTAACGAATGTTAAAGACACGCACAACCCTAGCCAAAACTCAATACACACTGCGAAGTACATTTCATATGCGTAGTTAACAAAATAGCGTCAATGACGTTTAACATCAATATTGTATAACGTGTATGGGTCTGTATGTATGTGTCGGTCTATGGGTCGTATTTTACTGATTTGCGTCTTTTAGATCCATATTTTTTAAATATGGTATATCCAAAAGCAGTTTGAAGCTCAATCCAAATAACTTTTACATGGTTCAAAAGGATTTGTGATACGATACATTATTTTCATCTTTTTAATATGGAGTAGTTTTCACGTTTTCTTCATGAAATCATGAAATAATGTCATGAAATGGTCGCTGTTATTAAAGTCAGCTTTTTCATTGACACAATTTTATGTAAAATGGAGCTAAGGTTATTTTTAAAAAGCAAGACATCTTTTGCAACTTTTTTACGGTCAGAAATAATCATATAATCAGAATTTTTGGTATCTGCCAGCATACTCGGGTGGGTGATCAAAGGGATCAGCATCAATTGTGTTTATACAGCCACGTATTAATTCAGCAAACCAATGGAAGTTTATACAAATTTTTTCAGTACATTTAGTATGAAGAGAGAGCACTTCAAATGGTTCGGTATAAACTATTTTGAACTTTTCAAAATTTTTAATTCTCATAGAATTTTCATATGCCATTTTTCGATGTTTTTTAGCGGTGATAACAGAAAAATGTAACGTAATCTTCTATATTATTAATATAACTACCAATAAATACTTTAATTTTTGATTCATTATAGCAAAAAATTTATGAACATTTTAAGTAAAAAACAGAAATGGTTACGTCAATATCAAGAAATATATCGCGATAAAAATATACTGGGGTAAAAATGAAAACTACAAAAGTAGAAAAATGGGAAGAATATTGCATTCTTTAAATGCTTTGCTTTGAAAGCATAAAACAAGCAGAAGCTGGAAAAATGTAATAGATCAACTATATTATATTCAGTTTCACGTTTCACATCAATTTTCCATTGGCTATTATTGACCATTGTATTATAATATCCATTTTCGTGCTTACTATATATTCTATCTAGCATAATTAAATTTTTTTTGTATATAGAATGAGGACAAATTTTTTTATATTTTTTTACATACATTAAAGCTTAAGCTCTTTAGACCAACATAAAATGATAAATTAGCATTAGGTTTTCCTAAGTTTGACACTGATTAATGATTGATGATAAATTTCCGTTGTACTGTGAGAGCTCTTGATAAGTTTTTAGAACAGCATTTTTTTCTCAAATAAATATTCATTACTATTTTTTCTCTTTGAAAATTTAAACTCTAAAAAAATTTTTCTTCGACTTGTTCCTTACTCCTTTCTCTAACTACTTAAGGCAGTAATCATAAAAATATATTTGAAATAAATTCGATCACTAAACTTCGGTTGTCTAACATTTTTGATTATAAAAATTTTATACGCATATTCAATTTTTAATTTTAAAATTTTTTTTTTTTCTTATAAAATATGGCACAAACGTTTTTAAACGTAAACTTTTTCTTCATAAAGATTTTATCAGACAAAAAATAAAACAAAAATCTTGTCCAGAAGCCGCGTCATTCGAATTTCTCGTATAGTTTTTGAACAACAACTTCATAAATATGTTAACTAAATGATCTTTGCCCAGAGCAAGAGCAATATTTTCGGTGTTAGAAATGCTTTCAAGCACAGGGGGGCGTCTGTATCCCGCCTAGTTTTTCTTTTTTTATTTAAGCATTTTTGATTATGTCTGTTAAAACAAATGTAGCTACCTAATAGGATAGACAGTGTGATGTTTTGATTATCATCTGAGGATTTAAAAAACAAAGCAAACAAAAAATTTATAATAGAGGTTGGAGACCTGATGCCTATAATTTATATATATATATTTACCACATTTTTTCTAGTTATAGAAATGACATTATAGTTGATGATTATCAGTTAGTAAGCCATCAAAAAATGTACTGATTTAAAATCATCGAATTACTCATTCAAATATCAATTTCCGGCAGAATCGATTGTTATTTAAGGTCAACGATAACTGAAAATAAATCTGGAATATATTTAATAAGTAGAAAATTCATCTATAGGAGTTAGAATAAAATTGGATTTTCAGTAGAATATTTATTTATTACATTTTGTATAATGTGTTATTTCAGCCTTTTGACAAATTTTGATTTGACCTTGAATTTATAATTTAAAAGGTTTTACTTTGAGCATAAAAAATTTCCCGAACGTTGTTTGGGGTCACTTGAATAATTTTTCAAAAATATTCAATGGAATATGAGTTTTTTGGGTACCATAACAAACTTTGGGGTTTAATTTTGTAGTTGATTAAATCTGTGAATCTTTGTTTTCTTTATTAAAAATAATTTAAAAAAATAGTTTTTTGAAAATCTAAAACTTTATTTGATTTTATTTATGCGTTATTTTAGTAATATGGTTTAAGTATTCTATTTTTCCATAGATTGCTTTGAATTCCTTTCACAATAACTTTCTCTGGAATGCTCAAACTTTTGAAAATACAAAGTCCCAACGTGTAATTGCGTTTTTTTCCATTAATAGCTCCCTAAGTAGTTTAGAGAAATTGAATACCGTGTATACTTGACTTAAGTAGGTTCTTTGAACGCTAGAACTCTTCTTAGTTGGACCATAGTCTTTTTTTTTGGGTAGTGAACATTTCCTCGTTATTCATTTTATTCCACTTTCATGAATATGTATTTCTCTCTTCTCTCTCTTCAAAGCTAAACAAAGCAAAAAGATAAAACTTCTTTGAGCTCCAACACGGAAGTTTCCATTAAATAAATAAAAAGATGTTCAAAAAGTCAATAAGGAACTACCATAATACCAAATTTTCAAATCGAAGTATTTCAAAGAAGATTCAAACATATCGACTTAAGTATTATATTACGTTTGCTTGTTTACCCGATTAAATTTTTTATCATTGGGATTTTTCTCAATTCATGTCTAATTGTAAGAAATATCCATAAGCCAGCCAGCCATTAGTTTTGAATATCTTCTTAGTTCTTATAAATAAATAATCATTACAAACATTTAATTTATATAAATGAAAAATACAAATATAAATTTTACTTTTAAAGAAAAATATTATCATATTTAGCAAAAATTTTTTTACTAAAGTTCCCATGTAAAATTAAACAACACTAAATAAATTCTTGTTACCATACTAAACTTCTATAAAATTATGAATTTTAGGCATCAAAATTGATATATCGAATTGAACTAATCTTCGTTTATGACACGGATATAATATATGAGGAAAATTTTAATTTGTGTAAAGAAATTTTTATAAAAAAGGTATTGTCTTGCTTTTATAGTAAATCGACTCTGTTCTTGGGATGTTATTAGTCACCTTTTGTCTTTCGAAAATTCTTTGCTGACCTATAAATAACTTTTCACATTTATGTTACAAACAGACCATTAGAAGAAAATGTAAAACCAAAAAGAAAATCAAAAAAATAATCAGAAATCTTATAGTCAATTTTTTTTTTGTTTTTTTAGGAACAACCAAAAAATTGATGAGGAACGTCATCAACAAAAAAATCCCATTAAATGCCCCGCAGGTTCCAGAAATTCTTTAATTTACGACTTTGACCATAGTAAAAACTAGACTTGAAGGCCCCGATGATGCCAGTCAGCCGATACACGAAAGAGACCGTCGAAGTAGACAAATCGGCGCTTGGTAGATATGTTATACCATCAGCTTTAGCCCTTTACCAGCATCAAAAATTGAACCTTAGACAGACAATCAAGAAACTTTTTCTTCTTCTTTAATTTTCTTTTTCTATTTTTTCTTTAATACATTCGATTTGTTTTTTTTTTTTTTTTGATTTTTTTTTAACTTTAAAAAAAAAAACAATCTTAGGCGTCCAAGTGTCTGCCATCAAACATCATCAACACGGTCTCCAGATGCACCATGAAGTCACGTTATTAATGAGATGCTATCTCACATCATGGAATCCTGTCAAAAAATTTCTCAATCAATTTCAAAAGAATTTACAACGCGTGACAGGATAGGATGGATGTTGAATTATTTGGAAAAATGTAGGTGTGTTTTGTTGTTGTGTTTTTTATGAGTTTAGTTTTATTATTCTTTTTTTTTTCATCAATTTGCTGAAGCAACAGTGATGTTTCCAAATTCCTTTAGTAAGGATGTAATAATATCGTTTAGTTTTTTGTTTTATTTTTTTTTATTGGCAGAAATACGCAGAAATTTTTATGATTGTCAGATTTTTGGCTTCTTTTTATATTGATAAAGTTATTGCTGAACATACAAAAAAAGGATAATACTTTAAAATGGGAGATCGTTCAGAAAAATAAAAAACTCTCGAGTTTGTTTCTAAGAAGGATTCGTATTTAGAGATTAGTTTTCTGGATTTGGGCTGTTAATGTTTTGAGCAAAAGAATGCAGGTAATTTATTTTAATTTTTAGTGCATTTTAAGTTTGAATGACAGTTTAATCCACAAGGAACATTTTCATAAAATGTCACCATTAGATAAGCACAAAAGAATTTTCTATTTAAGAATCTTTGATTAATTTTATTTTTCTTTAGATAGCAAATACGAAATGTATCTTTAAACATTTCTCTTGTATCTTTTTTAGTTTATAAATTCTAACCAAAGAATTGGTCAATTTAATACTGAAATACAAATTTACTTTTTGTTATTACTTTTTGCTATTATAATCAAAATGAAGCTTAAAAGTGTATTTTAGGCTTTGTCAGTACTTTGCAAAAATGACATTTCAAGAATGATATTCTTTTTTTATTTTATTTTGCGAAGAATATTTATTTGGAAATTAACAAACGGAAAATAAGCTAAAATAAATTTTTAAATCATCTCTTATCCGCTTCACTTCTTCTTGTATTTTTTTATTATTTAATAATGTGCAGAAATTTTTATTCTCAATATTTATTCAATATTTAATGGAAATAAACATATGTAAATTATGATCTTTAGCTCCGAAAAGTGGCTGTTAAGCTTTTGATGGTTTTGATTTTTTTATCGGTTCCTTTTATTTTAATAGGACTACCAATTGTATTTTAAAGTAAAAGATTAGCTTCACTTATTACTTTTTTGTCCTATATTGATAAAATAGTTTATATTTATCCTTATTAAAAAAACTTTATAAGGCACTCTAAGTCAAGAATGGTTTTATGTTTTGTTCCATTGGGAGCAAAAGAAGCATCCATTTCGCATAAGGTTTTCTTTAAAAAGATAAAAGGCTTATAGTGTTATAAGAAGAAAAATTGACGTCACAACTACAAAAATTTTAGCTGTGGACTATTCTCTCTATCGCTATATATAAAAATCAAACAGTCAAGGGAAAATTGGAGAAAATTTTTCCCATAATACAGTAAAAGCAAATAAGAATAAATAGAAAAAAGCATAATCAGAAAAAGGAGTTTACCTTTTGAAAATTCTGATTTTGAATGAAGAACATCAACAAAAAACTAAGCAAGAGCGTATAACATATCTTCTCGTTACCCTTTTCGTTTGATGTGAATAGTCAGCTTAAGATATAACCAACATGTTTCATTGATAATTTAATGATGCCAGTTATCAAACGTGAAACGTGACTTTATCATATAATCAGCAAATGTAAATTTTAGGGTTTCTAATATTTTCATAAGTTTTTCATATAGACGACCAGAGTATTCAGCGATATTTATGTCTCTATGAACATAATTTAAATTTAGAAAATCTTCGTAAAATCCCTACTCTTACAAGAAGATATTTCCATAACACTTTTTAAGTCCGTGCTACACGAAACTCATTTTTCACCATCAGCTCGAAAATTCACTGCTACTAAAATTCAACTAGAAGAATTCGAACTGACATAAAATATAAAAATTGTCCTATCAAGATTCATAATTTCAAAATTGATTTGCATATTTTACTTGAAGCCACATCTCTTTCAGTCCTAGGATCATCCAATTCCTATTTTAAAGAGTAATTTCGTAACTTGGTTGAGTTTAGTTGACTATAGTTTGTCTACATGTAAAAAACGATATCTAGAGTAAATGATAGTAGTTTTATTTATGTTTTCCTATGTCATATGAGAAATATTTTGGTAGTCTAACGACTCCGATAAATGTTTCAATATTTGATTCTTAAGACCTTTTATACCTTCATCTGATTCGAAGATGATCTGTCCTAAGACTATGGTTGAAATAATACATGTAGCAAACACCAATCCAATTTTCTTTCAGCTCCCTTTAAGAGCTGTCACTCATCTTCAATAACCTCATTTTAAAATTAAACATTTTAATTTTACTATTGCATAACTAATATATGTATATAATAAAAAGAAATTAAAAATCTTCGGTTACATCATCCTATATTGCATAAACTAAATTAAAATGGTATTTTATATCAATCTGGTTATGCCACAAATATTGTCACACCTTGTTTACTACAAGCTCCCTGAAGCTATATATCAAAAATCATACTACCGTGAAAAAAGTTGAGGCCATTATAAGATGCCACCTAACAGGTTGTTGTATTAATTTCAAGCTCACAGCCCATATCTCCCGTAAATCAGTATCAATTACTGAAATCAGTATCATCTGACGTAAAACACTACAAGAAACCACACCAAATCAATGGCATATCCTTTCTTTAACCATAGCAATTGTAAAAATATATTTAAAAAAAAAAGAAACATTTAGCATTTTATTTAATTCTTTTCTAGATTTCTTATCCTTTACGTAGAGAAGTAAATTTGCAATAAATTAGTTTGACACTCACAAATGACCGAATCTTTACTCAGTTGGGGGGCATTTTAGCTTAGTGTTCAGAGGCAATCCAGATATCTTTTAGATTACATTTCTTCGTTATTTTGAAATAAGAAATTAACTAAAGACGATGTTTTATTAAAGTAGATGGCTTTTAACTTGCATCCGAAATCTTATCTTTATACCCTTGAAATTTTATTTTATTTAGATCTCCTGCTAGTTTTCAACCAAAACTGGCCCAGGATTATTCTTTAGTAATAATCAATTCGCCTTGTGATTAGCTTACGGATTCTGGTTAGGTAGCTAAATTGTAATTTATTGTGCTAATTGGGCAACTCGTTCTTCATTTATGATGATTTATATACATTATTTTTTAAACATATATTTTTTACATATATATATATACATATATATAAATTTTTTTTTATTGTTTATGACCCTTGTCTGGATCACATCTTGGAAATTTGGGTAGGTATTTAACATGAATTAATAAATTATTTCAAGGATATATTAAATTGTTTTAACAATTTCAGTCTTTAATATTTGCTATTGTTAGTTTATTGTGAATTTTACTAAAAAAACTATACTCAAAATTACATAAATATTTTCATAACATCAGGATAAATAGCTTGAAATAAGAATCCATTAAATTTATTTAAAAAACAAATATCTAGTCTTATGAACTCGTGAATGAAATTTCAAAATATTTCCAGAGTTGATGATTTAAATTCATATAAACTCTAAAAGCTGTAATCGTCTATAGCTTCCTTCTTTCATCAAAAATAGTATGTCATGACATATAAGACAGAATCTCAATTAAATGCCAAGTGAATACTTTACGTTTTTCCTTTCGCTTGCCATTTTGTATACAAACTCCTTAATGGTAATCTTAATTTATGTGTTTTTAAATATCATACATAAATACCATTACAAGTTCAAAAGTTGGTATTCAACATTAGTAACACTTATCCGGATATAGGGGTGGCTGTCATATGTAAAATTATGCATTAATATTGTGCAAATATGGGAATATGATGACTTGCACTAAGCAATAAATGGCAACATATAACATTATCCAGCCATTGGTGGCTGAAAAGCTATTTGGCTCCATATTGTCGTCGTGTTGCCTTTCCTAAAAGAGATATGCAAAATACTAAAGAGAAATTAATATATTTTGTTCTCAAATTTAAGGAAATCCTCCATTTCTTGTCTTAGAGTTGAGTCACGACATATATTTATCTGGTGTGGGGGTCGTTTATATTATTTTGCGAAAATTTTGATGCTGTACTATTTAGAGCAGCCCTTCAGCGGGCGTTTAAACGATGATAATATTATAACTGACATTTAATAAAATTAAATTACAAAAATATATATAAATAACATAATAACATACATATATATACGTTTATTTACCTTATTCGCAGTCATTTATCTAATTTTTACCACCCACACATGAATATAAAATGATTGAAAGTTTTCTTGTTTTTGGCATTATTTGCATTTAATCCCGATGAAGAGTATTTGTTACTTTGAAATAAATATAAAGCTTTATTTTAAAAATTATTTTCGCTTTTTATAATATTTTTCAGTTTTGAATTTTTGTGGTGGATAACTTAATGAGCTTTTTCCCTGTTTGTACATGTGGAAAGTTTTGGAAATAATTATCCTGAATTTTAAAAACTCATCATAATTTCTTCCTATAAATTAGAACAAATTAAATATATGTATGCTAACGATTATTATTGACACCTTTTAATTCAGTATCAATTTCTTGATATTTTCAAGCTTTGAATTTACTTTAAAGCTTCCAAAATTTTTAAAGGCACTGACTGCATTTATTTGACAACTTTGAAAATTCGCATAAATTTTGGTTAAACAAAGTGAATGCAATAAAAATAAAATCTATTCAAGCCATAATTTCCCTGTCAAACAAAAACAACTCACTTGGCTTATGCTTATGAAGCCACCCTACTGGTTCCGGTCGCCGGAAATATTAGTGCGCGGAATATTCATTAGACGAGCAAATGAGTCTAAAAACGGAACGTCATTACCTAAAAACATGAGTCTCAGACATCTATTGTTACATAGCGACCAACCACTGTGAACTCTCATTACCAGCTCTGATGCATAATCTTTGTATAGAGATGGCTTTCATTTCTAACACAGCATCCAATATGTAATCAGTATGTGGATTCTCAGTAATTTTATAGTTATGTATATTTAATTATCCTAGAAGAAGTATACAATAAGGATATAAATATATGAATGTCATTGCGGAAATAGCTTTTTCTTAGGGTTAAATATGTTACTGAATTTGGGTAACACACCTATTTGTCCAAAACTGTAATTGAGTTTTATATACAAAGTTAATTGCAGATTTTAGAATGCTATTAAAGTTTCACTCCAATGATTTCACGCAATTTTATAAAAAAATTTCTTTTCATCGCAGCTTTACTCAAGTAAAAGAAAATAACTTACAGACAATTCTATTTATATGATAAAAGATATTTCTAATAAAATATAATTTTATTGCAAAGTCCAATCAATTAGTTTTTATCCTGGCATTTTTTTTAATTATCTAACAAGCTTTTTTTCTTTTTTTTTTAAAAGTTTTTCCTATCATTCAAGCTGCTGGAATAAATTAGAAAAATGGTTAAAAATGCTTTTTGGGTTGGGATTCTCATATTTAATAATTTTTTCATGAGAACAAAAATTGAGAGGTATCCTTTATTTAGCTATTTCAGGATTTTTAAGAAAGGAATTCACTTTATTAATTTTTTATTCAAAATAATCAATCACTTCAAGCACAGTAAAAAATTCAACAATTTTAAACACTTTACAGATTTAACAGATAGTAAGCCGCTGCAAGTAGATTCTTGTTTTAACTTTTTTCAAATGTTAAGATGTTGTACTTTAATTTATTCATTTCTGGAAGGACTCGCACTTCTTTTAAAATTTTTTAGTAGTTCAATTTTCACTAAAAGTTAATCTAATTTTATGAATTAGCTAATATCGAAATTTTCAAATCAAAATTCTTAAGTTCGTTAACCCAATGAAATGATCAAAATTTAATTTATTGATCCGCATCATCAAGACTAAATTTTGGAATTATTCCGCAATGAAGAAAATAAAATAGATCAATTTTGGCAAAGAATGACTTATTTTAATTTCCCTTGAATTTTTATGATACGGGCAAAATGGTTATTTTCTCAAATATGTTTTTCTCAAAAAGATATATTATCAAGGAAATTTATTTTGATTATTATGAAATTTATTTGGATTGAATTAAAAACTGTATGAAAAAATAAACTCAGTACTTGGAATATAATATATCCTTGCAGTTATACTATTTAAGCAAGTATTTTTACTTAGTTATTGCTGAAAAATTGCTCCATTTCAGAATGTTACCTAAAGCAATAGATAATCTTCATCTTAAGGTTTCTATTCTGAACAGAGAATATATCGAAAAGTACATATTTTTATGCTTTGAAGCTCTTCAAGTTAAAGTACATTATAAATCCTTGACACTTTAGATGTAAGCATCATAAAAATCATACAATTCTTTTTCAATAGAAATTCCATCAGTGTAAACTATTTAACTAAAGTGAACCTTACGTTTAGGTGGACATTCAATAAGGAATTTCCTTTTTTATTTTTTATATTATGCATGTTTATTTACATTTAATGAAAAAGATAGAGGATAAGCACTTGAATGACATCTTGGAATTGATTTCACCTTGAAATAGTTTCTCATTGCAATCCCTGTTATGGTTAATAGAAAATTATACAATAAATAGGGAAGAAAAATGAAAAAATACTATCAAAAAAAAAAAAAACCTAAAGATTCATACAACAACAAGCGTGCTTACTGCATACATATTATATTTTTGCCCTCTTTAAACCAGGATCGGAAAATATGCAGCTGTGAGTGTGTGACCCTTTATGTTAGATGAAATTAAAATGAATTTCAACATGACATCAAATTCGTCACGATGACGTCACGGATTTTAATATTTTCATAAACATTATTGAGTACTATATAGTATTATGTAACACTTTAAAAATTATAATATGTAGGAGAAATAAATTTTGGGGGTAATTTGGGGTTTTATCTTGAAATTTTTTCATTTAGCTTGTTTGTAAATATGAAGGGTAAATTATATTTAACAGCTGCAACTTGCAACATTTGACTGAGATTGTAACCAATGTTTCCACCCTTCATGATAAAACTCATCCCTGTCTAGTAATAAGACAAATTTATGAACAAAATTTGGCTATAAGTTCCATTATATCCAGGTGTGCTGCTTACATTGAGGGTAAACTATTCTGAATTTTCGGGTGTGTAATCGATGTATGCAACTTAAATTCTAATGGGGTGTATATTTGTTAAATTCGAAATTGTTTATTGTGCAGGTTTATCAAAGATAATTAAAACTATACCTAATATATAGTAGGATTTCTTTTCTATATGCATCACTTGCAATTATAATAATTTTTTAAGCATCAAGGTTAAATCAATCAGCTAATAACTCGACTGCAATTGTATCCAAGGCAATTAGTATGACAGTCTTGTTTTTTCTTTAAATTTAATATTTATTTCTACCTTAGATATGTATGTGTCTTTCATGGATTAATAAGCTTATCCTTCTTTAGATTTTATTGTAAAAATCCTCTCCTTTTATAGTAAACTAGCGTTGAACTTTTAACTAAATAATTAGAAGCAAAATAATCAGAAAGATAATTTTAGTTTTTGCTCCTACTTTTTGAGGACATTAGTTTGAAATATCTGGCATAATTTTTTAATCATAAACTTGTTTTATGCAATAATTTTTCTTTTTGGCATAGTTAAAGATTTGCTAGCTGACCATTTCAAAAATATGTAAACTATTTATAATTAAGCCATACTCACCAAATCTGTTAAATTGTTACGAACTTATCATCTTTTCGATTGAAACCCTTTTGCTTGCAGTACCAATCTGCAAGTGTAGTAGTTAGTCCTTTCATCTAGAAAGAATATTGTCCCAAAATTATGTAATAGTTTGGTTATATCCAGTAAGATTGTCAACAAATGACAGCTGTTTGGCATTGGCGATAAAACTAAAAAAGTAATCTGACACGAATAAATGAAAAATTGTCAAAATAGATTTACATTTTAATACAAATTATTGTTTCGAATGATTTCTTTCTTTTAATTTTTAGCAATTTCCTGTGATAATCATTTTCTTTTTACCAGAGGTTAGTAAAATTTTAATAAAAATTGTGCAAAATGTCCAATGTAAGAGACGTTTGTTTAAGTATAATTCTTCGATTTTACACGAAGACACTAGAAATCAGAAACTCGATTAACTCGTGAACACTCACTTAGTGAGAATATCTCTGCGGGTAACATTCATAACGTCAAAAATGACAAAAATTTCACCATTCAGTTAGTGCGGTTCCGCGGGAATCTAATTCTCTAAATGTTTAAATTCATATTCTTGTGAACCGAAAAAAAACAAAAATGCCCTTGCCTCTGTTTTGCCGAAATCAAAATAAAATTCTACAACAACACTTAAATATAAATCGGGAAAATATAGCAATTCTTTTGCAAGCGCAAAAGCTTTGCTAAAAGAAAAAAAAACTTATCCAAAAAGTGTGTGTACACATGAATTTCACGCTGAAATATCCACGTTTGAGGGGGAACATAATCAACAACTTGGCGTGAGTCTATCACGTCAAAAAATTTAACCCGCGGAGATATGTGCACTAAGTGAGTGCCCACCTTAACGTGCGAACTTTCTCTCTTAATTACTCAAACTCAAATTGCCGTTTTGTGGAGCTCGCTTTGATTCAATTGAAGACATAAATTCGAATTATTTAACATAAAAAGGTTGTTGCGAGGCTATACCTTTTGATGCGTATTTTGATTTTCCCATACGTGATTAAGCATAGAATGTAAAAAAAAGTTGAAGGATAAAGGCTCTAAAACTAAACCCTTTGAAGTAAAACATTAAAAATGTTTTGCATATTTTTGGAATATTTAGTCAAAATTATACTGGCATTCAGTTCAAATACCAACGAAGAAAAACTTCTCTGTTGTGAATATCTGATAGTCCGCAACAAACCAATTATTTTCATTCATTCTAAAATATTAATTTCTATCACGTTCTTTGGTATAAAAAAAAATCAATCAAAACTTTTAACAAATTTTTTAGCTTAAGCCGGTAAATAAGTAACGAGGGTGGCACATAAATACTGTATATATTTTTTTAACAAAAGCCTATTTTATTTGGCAACATATTCTCCAGCAAGGCTGATATATTCATTCCAGCGTTTTTCTAAGTTTTCTATGACAGTGACATAAAGTGGGCTATTTTTGCCCTTCAAATTACTCTCCACTTTGGAGATGTAGTTTTAATTTGAACCAAGTTTTTTTACTTGATCATCTTCTTAAAATTTGCGAACAGCAAGGGTCTAGCTCTGACAAACACAGTGAATACTTAACCAACTCGAACCTCCAGTAGCCATTGCTTTTAACAATTTCAGATACGGTGCATTATCTTAATGAAATGGCACTTTAATTTATACATATGAGACTGCTTTTTTGCAAGGAATAATAATAAAGAGGCTTGTTAATCAATTGATGAAAATCTTTTAATATTTTTAAAATGTCATCATTTTATAGAACTACATAATGTTTTCTGATATAACCATCTTATATGAACTACCAAAGGGTTCAGCATAATTAGTAATTCACTGAAGCGTTAAAAGTTAGCCAAAAAAAGTACAACATTACGTGATTGCTTTTGATAGAACGGGATCCAGATAGCACTCATAAACTCAATTTTTAAATATAATCGTGTTTTTCCACCAGCTGGCAAAATTTTTTAGAATCCATTGCCTTAAAAATAATAAAATTAGCGTCAGGAGAACTACAGACCCTCTGATGTTGTACTTCCGATCTCAAATTTTACAAAAATACTCTTAAGAAATAATTTTTTTGCAAAAATATTAGTTATTTCTATGAAAAATTTGTTTGTTGTTGTAAATAGTGCTATTCTGAATATTTTCAGTCAGATTAAGCCTAACTTTGACAATGATTTACTATCGAATAAATACTTAAAAGTACTTCTCTATACTGTCACGTGTTTTTTTACTATTTTTTTTTTGAAAATATAAGATCAGTAGTCTGAGAGGAATAATAGAGAAATCCCACACTTGTTATTTTATTCAGGCTAGTATAAACACCATATGTGGGACTATAGTTTTGTTATATATGTTAATAAAACTGCAATCATGTAAAAATTTTAATTTTGTTTTCTATATATAAAGGGAGAGATTAAATAGATGAGAAAATCAGGTTCTAATAACTCATAGCAATTAATATTTAACTGAACTTCTAATTTTCATAACAACTTCAATATTTTCACTGATTTTTTTAGATGTTTTGAAAAGAACTTTAAACGAAAATGCCAACAGAGTTATAACATTTCAAGGCGATGTCATACTTCTTCAATGCCAGTTTCTTAAATTCAGTCCATGTAAGTAAAATATATTATTTTTGTTTTAACAAAATATAGACTTGTCCAAATTATTAATGCCTTGGGCGTCAACCTTTGGAATTCAAAATATATATTTATCTAAAAACTTAAATTTGTTGTCCAGCATACATATTCTAACTAAAGTCGTTATGAATATTATAAACTACTATACTAGTAATAAGATGATGACCACTAAAATATAACTTGATCCTCTCTAGCCTCATTTTTTATTTTTTTTCAAATCTCTAGTGATGTACTACTATAATTAATAATTTAGCTTTCTATCACTTATGACATGTAATTAAATTGCCCGGCAGCCTCATGTATATATACTTCCAGTACTGACACCTGCAATTCTCTTCTTCTATACCGGAACGTACACAGCAATTAAGTGTGACCTGAACACCGTGATATGGAAATTTGCTGATTCACTGGAACTAATGTGGCGCATGTTTCTAAATTATTGAAAGGAAATAAATACCAGCTAAGACCTACATTGATTGTTGGGTCACCTGTACCCGACTATAGCGAACTTGTGACAGTTAAAAAAGTTTCAAATAATATTACCACCCTTAGTTATTGTTTACATAATATATACATATATATATACAGATATATGTATCTACATTTTTTCTAACCATTTACATACCTTGAAAGGAATAATTCTATAAAAAAGTTTTGTATAACTTTTCCAGGGTGATGACAACTTCCCGCATTGCCGGAAGCAAGTAATTCAAGCATTTTTAAGCATTAAAACTCTTCTGGCACATATGCCAAAGTTTAAAATTGAATCCAGAAATAAAAATTATTCAAACTTGTAAGGATTTCCGGGATTCCGTCTACGAGCCAAGCAAGTAGGCTATCTACTATTTCACTTTCTTTAATTTTATTTTTTTTCCTTGTTGTGTCTGCTAAGCTTTAGCTTTCCTTCAACTAAATAAACATTTTTTAAAAGTTAAAAAAAATGTCATAGGTTTGTTGGTTGATTGTTGTTGTTGAAATTTGCTAAATTTTTCCATTAAACCCAAAAGTAAAAGATTTATAAAATAATGAAATCTGTCACGTAATGACAAATTATATTAATCGTTTTGGTTGCGTGACAGATACGAAATGGTAAATTTCTTTAATATATATAAATATGAACTCATTTTTTTGTTATTACTTTCAATTATTTTTCTTAAAGGTGATAAACGATTGAGGAATGATTCTTTTATGAATAATGACATTAAATACATAAACAAAAAAAAACAACAACAAAAATTTTACATTACTTCAGGTATGAAATATTAATTAAAAATTTTATTATTGTTTATCATAAGAACATTTTGATTTTTAAAAAGTGTGCTGAATCATTTACTGTAGGTAGTTGTTATATAAGTATGCTTGAAAGTGGTGATTCCAAGGTGTTTGACCTTAATTCATGATATTTTTTCTTTAAAGCAAGTTATTCTTACTTCTTTTTTTTTTGCTGGCTGTTAATAATTTTTCTTACATCATTCTTTGAATTAATTTTAAATTAATTTGATGTCCTTTTTCCAAAAATCTTCAATTAAGGTTTTCTTCTATGATATTTAGTAGAAAATTAAATTATTATAAATATTTATAGCTCACGCTAATTCAAATGTTATATTTACTGCCATAAATTTGAAAGTTGGTTATTGTTGAATTTTTACTTTAAAAACTAAGATATATAATACATAGTGTAGCATTATGTAAATTCGCCAGTTTTCTTGGATACTGGAGCTGGATCTGATGAAAATGGCAGATGTAAAAGAATAATTAATTTTAATTTGTGTTATTTGGCTGTTATTTTCAACGACTTGCAACACAACATGCCTTGGTAAAACAGCTCTTTTTCTTCCTGTTTTTGTGAATTCTTCCATAAAAAGAACAAATAATTGATAATGGTAACGTTTTTATAAATTAGTCGAATACCTTTATTATGTTTTAATAAAACAAAAATATTATAACATGGGCTTGATCAATTGGACCGAGATAGATAGAATCTAAGCAAGAATCTATATTCTCCCAACATTTCTCTCATCTACATTATTGCTAAAAGCATAAAAAATTCTTCATTCTCCATAATAATAACTTTATTCTAAATCATTTAAAATTTTCATCAAAGTAAATATATTAACTATCAAATTAATCTGATCAAAGCACTTTGTCAATGGGCAAGACTCAAGTAAGCATACCCATTTAAATCCTTTAAAGTGTACCTTTTTGAATTTTATTAAACTCAAATAAATTAAAAATTTGATGCTATTATATTTACCGAACTGCTCAAATTTACCAAGTTTTAAAAATGTTCCATTCTACGTTCAAAAAGAAAAAAAAAATCGTTTTTGGCTAAAATTTCTTCGAATAAAAAGTACTTTGTATAATTTATGTTCGGAAAATTTTTCACGCAGTAGGTTTAGAAACAACTTAAGTGTCAAATTTTCTAACTAGATAAAGTGTGGAACGAATTTTTATGACTTTAACCCTGAATATCTTTGAAAAACATAAATCACATGTTAAGGTTCATCTTTGCGAAAATTCTGTTGTCCTAAACAATTTTCAGTTGAACATTACTTAAAATCCTGCTGATTGAAGTTAGTATCACTAGAATTTTTTTGTTATGTCTTACATAAGTGAAATTTTTGATAATAATAAAACAAACAAAGAAACAGACAAGTTTATCTATTTAATTATAATTTAATTATGTTAAAGTTAAAAACAACCTCAATTGTAGCAATATATATATAGATAAAAAGGAAATGACAATGTAAACTATTTCCCGTGAAAAATGTGACACTTCATTTTCACAAAACACTCGAAGGTAGTAAAATGGAAAAAGGGATGAGATTCTAAAGAAGGGGTTCCTAATGTATATATAGCCAAAGGCCGTGAAAATTAACTCTGTATCGAATGAGTCCGACAGACATGATAAATGAAAAGCACTTACCTAAAAGGTAACGAAATCAAATTGCTTTATATATACTAGCTTCAAATGACAAATGTATTACAAAGGTTTCTCTTGTATACTGCTAGATATCGGTAAAATGGTATCCTTTGCATTTTGCAAAAACCGCAGCTTCCGAAACCTTAAGGCAGCCAGCCAGCTTAACTATCATCAAGGGGTTCACCCTTTATATAAATTTATTTTTCTTTTTTCTTATATATTCTAGAATTAAATGAGGAAACAATCAGAGACATAATCTAGATGGGAACTTGGTATTTTAAAGATATACCCCAAGGCTAATTGTTCCCAGTTGTATCCGATTACATTCAGTCCAAGAAATTGAAAGTTTTACTTATTTTAATTCTTATGGGTATAAGAATAACATTTAGACTATTAAAATTGTAAATGATGTCATTTACATCGATCTTATTTTGTTAATTTTCTTTTTTTCTTATACCTTTCATAAAAGTTTTGTTGCGATTGCAATAAACTTCATTTAAGTAAATTTAAATCTTGTTAGTTTCATACTTTTTAAAGAATAGCAGTAAAGTTTTCATTCAATTTTTTTCTTTAGGAGCTTTTAGAATAGATTTTAATGTTCGCCTAAAGGAATTGTATCTAAAAATGGTAGGGCTGAAATCTTGATTTAAGGCACAACAAACAATTTTAAATTGCTATTAAAATAACTATTTAATTTTCTTATTTTTATTTTAAAATCAAAAGTAGCATTTTCATTAATGATCATATTGAGAGGCTGCTCCTCGATTTTATTCAGGTTGTAATTTCTACATTTAAAGGCAGAGATATATATTTTGAATTTTATTGCAATTTTTTCTAATTTTGTTATATTGTACAGATTTTGTTTGTATTAATTGTAAAAATTCATATTTTGCTAGACTGATAAAAACTTTGGTCTTATTTTCGCTTATAATTAAGGTGCCATAAATTTCGAAAAATCAGATTTAATTATACTCAATACCTGAATTGGCTTAAGCACTAGTGCCACAAATATAAATGGAGAAAAAAAAAGAGTTAAATATTTATTCTAAATCTGTTTGAGCAAATATTAACTAATACTAGACAATATTTCTCAACTTTTATTCGAGTGAATTTATAACTTTAAAAAAAAACAACCAAAAAAAATCATTTCATAGCCATTAAGGGGTTAAATAAATGCTAAAAACATGAAAAAAGTCCCTTGGGCCATTTTAATTATTCAATAGTAACTTTAAACGACCCCATGGGATATTTTATCCTGTTTCTTTTTCTGAGATCACCAATCACTACTGAAAATGTGTATTCAGCTGGTGCCCAACACCCCATTCAGTATTACTAATAATTCCATCAAATATTCGAGGGTATTTTCAAACTCAAGTACTCGTTGATAACGTATTGTAGAACAACAAATGATGCTGCATGAGTAGGTGGATAAATTGATATTGTACTCAGGATGCATTTTCTTGGATCCCTTTAATGCTTGTGCACAAAATTTCTATATAACATGAAAATGTACATACTACATAGGTACTTACTTATGCTGAGTATAACATCCTTTATATATACGCAAGCTATAGCTTGCATTTGCGTGCTATAGACTTTTCGTTTCCTGTATCCGGTCGCTGATAATCATTCAATATATATAAAAAAACTAAATAATTTTAGAGATATTTTATTTTAATTTTTTTAGAACTTGACAAATATTTTTGATGTATTATGAAATAAAAATATTTATTATTGTTTTTGTTAAAAAATCAGTTTCTTTTAAGAACTCCTTTTCAAAAAATATTTCTCTTAAATATCATTAGATCGTAAATAAAGGTGGCTGAACTGTTGTAAAATTTTATCTTTGAGTCAACAAATTGACTTTTACGCCTTCCACGAAATTACTAGGCCATGACATCTTAGCACCAAAATGACTGATGAGGCTTACAAAGTGGCAGCAAAAACACCTGGTCTCTTCGTGCAAAGCCGGACAACGTCATTATGGGGGGACACAGCTAATTGTGGAACGTGCTCAATCATATAAGCACGAGATCATGCAGAGACGGAAGATAATTTCTTCATGTAAATTACCAAAGTCTTTAAAGTAAATGTTATTTTTCCTTGAAAACCATTCTCATGGGGTGTTAACAGCTTACCTGCTGTTTATAGCCAAGATAAATACCTAAAAAAGAGAAAATATTGTAGGTATATAAATATAAATTGCAAGAATTTGACCTTGTGGACTTTAAGTGAAAATATAACCTTAAGCTAAGTAATTAGTTATTTAATTTAAAATATCGCAATGAAACACAATTTCTAACACATGTATTGAAAAATATACAATAAATTTTAGCTAAAAATATGAAAAAGCTATTATATTTTTTTTTTTTTACTAATAAAGAAAAACATTTTTTTATAAAACTATCCATGAGAAAAGATATCTTAACAAGTTGCTAAAAAATCTATATAGAAATTTTTATATCTCTCACAATTCATATTAAAATTTGTTTTTACCTCGATGTGACATTATTTGTTTGTCCTTCTTAATATCAAATAAAGAATAAAATCCAAAAAAAAAAAAGAGAACAGCTTCCTAAGTTTGCTAATTTTTAAAAATTACCGTTCAAAACACAAAAAGCATTAGTTAGTAAATCGTAGCTAGTAGCAGCAACCAATTAGCATTATTAAAAATCGATAACAATTGATTTGTATCAAATTATCTATGGTAGCTATAGTAGATGAGCACTAAATGTCTACAAATTTTGCTAATTTTCACACGCTTTCAGCTGCTGGAATAAGTGATCAAAATTTTAAGATTATATTTATCCGCTACTGCTACTATGACTGTCATAGATTGACAATGTCATATTTTATTACATTTAAACGTTGCAAAAATTATTGCAAACTAGAAAACATATTTGCATAAATTAACTACTAAAGTTATCAATAAGATATCTTTTTATTATTTTTGTTTTTTGTTTATTTATAAGAACAAGGTAGAAGATTGGCAACATTAAATAACATTTTTATTATTATTACTGTTGCTGATTATGGTATAACATAGTTTATGACATCACAAAATCCTCTAATTGATGATATTTTACAGTGTTCAAAATTTCGGCTAACAAATGGTTTAGCGGGATATGATTATTGCTTTTAGGCTATTGTTTGGCAAGTTTTTATCATTCTAGCAAATTGAAAATTGAATACAATAATAAGAAATAGATTTTTTTTTTAACCCTGATCAGAAAATCTTAGAACACTAAAAATTTTTTTAAGGGTAAATATAGTTTTATATAATGTGTTAGAACCGAAATTTTTATGTGTTTTTTATGTTTTAAGTTGAACTTAAATGAAAGAAGTTACAATTTTTAGTTCTAATTTTAATAAATTGAATTAAGAAAATTAGCATTTAACTTTGATAATTTTTGCTTGAAGCGTTTTAGCAAAATAAATTATTGATAAATAACAAAAATATTCTTGATTCCATGCTCCAAAAGAGATATTTGATTATATTTTTTGATTCAAATAACAATTTATTTTATTATTTTTATTAGTATGATGTTTTACTATTCCATTGAGCTGTATTCAAACATTTTAAAATTAAGCTAAGGTAAAATTTTTGTGACATTTTTCATATCTATCCTTGTATACGCTTAGTTTTAGGTATAAAATATAATAACATATGTTTTACTAGTTTTACCTCTTTATTCTCCCAAAAATCTTTTGAATGAATAAAAATCTACAAAAGTTTAGGTGTAATCATAAAAAATATGAAAACATTTAGTTCTAAGACGGTTATCTTGATTGTGATTTTATGGTTTTCTGGCAATGAGCTTGAGAATTGCTTTTAAATGCACTTAAACTAAAATCAGTTTGACCTTCGGTTGAAGGCTCTACAATATTCTTTCTTTAACATTTATGATGTGACTATTAACCTCCTGTTGTTTTCACTATGTTAAATAATTAACGTACTTGAAATATTGACTATATAAGGTGAAGCAATATATATTAAAAGGACTCCCGATGGCAAATCCAATAAATAGCTATGCTAGTGAATTCAACTTATGCCTAAATAGTAATAAATTTAGGACATTTGAATTAAAATCATTCAAAAATTTAGCAAATGATATCAAATAGTATTCCAATGTACACTATTCAAGCAATTTTCATCAGTAATTTATTCACTTTAACAAAAAAGCAAGGATAAATTGCAATTGTTAAAACTTTCAATCGAAAAGTTATTAATGTAATTTAGTAGACAATTAATTAATCAATGCAGTTCATTTAAAGTGAAAAGAAAAAGTAAACCACAAAGGTTCAAATTAGTTTCAATAAATTTTTGGAAATCCTTGATTACTATTGGAAATATTAATAATTTTAAAATTTGTTTACTTTAACTTTAGTTTTGTTACAGCACCTCATGACTTACAAATAAATTAATACTACTTTAGATTTTTAATTAGGAATTTCTTTTCTTTTTGTTTTTAATTAGCTGAACATTTAATACTTTAAGAAAAACCTCAAAAATATGATGATTAATAGCTGTTAATGTTTAGATATAACATTGTTTTTTCTTTATTTTAACAGTGTTAAAAGGCTTAAGTTTACCAGTACTTGTGAATATCAAGTTTAATGTTCGTAGATAATTAAAAATTTTCGCAAAAATATCTACCAAAAAATCTGCTTCGAAATTCCACTTTTTTTAGCAGAATATATTTCGAAAATATTTCAAGAAAAGAAAAAGAAAAAAAAAATGCTTTTCATGCAAAACAATGCCTCGTGTCACAAGTGAATAGGGTCAGTAGCAGCTTATAGTTGAAATTGAATTAAGATTTCACACACTCTTAGACTAGTACTTTTTGTTCAAAAACCTTAAAAAGTGTTGTATGCCAAAAAATTTGATCCAAAAAAATGAGGTCGTTACGCAAAGTGAGGCCAGAATTATAGCTGAAGAAAAACTCTTCAATAAAGTAGAAAGAGAAAACTTGGAAATGAGCTAGAATGATCTTGATGTTATTTCGAAAGAACAAAAATTGAATTATTGAATAATGAATTCAAATTTCCTAATACACTTTATTTTCCCATCCTAGCTCTGAACATTTCAGATGATGTTATCAAAATCAAAACAATTTTAAATTGCCCAATCCTTTTTTAACAAAATAATATTTTCGAATTATATTTATACAATGTTAGTCTGCTTCATTAAATTATCTATTTAGTCTTTAATTTATGCTCATTTAGGAATAAAAATCAATTGCTTTTATGGTCATAAATTTTAGTTAAAAATTCGAATCAATTTCATTTATTCTTCACACTTGATTCTACTTTTTTGTCAAAGAGATAAAGTCTAAACAAATAATAAAAAATATAATTTATTTGACAAAGTCAGCATTTTTCTCCAAATTTTCGATAGCTTAAAATCAATATATCATATTAAAATTAAGTATTTATCGGGATAAACAAAAAAATACTCTAAGTAAGGACAAAAAAATGCTAGTGGCTTAAGTGTGATTAAAGGACCACACATATATAATTGTCCCTACTGCCCAGGATACAGGCATTTAATAAATTTCCACTTAATGAAAGGATATTAATAATATTGCCAAGCTATTAATCATTTGTGTGTATATTAATGGAAAGACAGCATGTGTGCACAAATACATTTATAAATGATAGATACTAAAACCATTTTTAATTTTCCAACAACAACAACGACAATTTTTCAGAAATCAGTATATTTATCAATTTTACGCGTATGACACATGGATTCTATATCCCTTATGAACAGTGACATTATCCTTTACAACTATTTGTCATATTCACCTAATATGTGCGTGCTTCAATTTTATGCACTGAAAAAGAATTCGAATTAAGCCAAATAAATATTAATGCACACACTTTTCGGCTATGGTAGACATATTTCATTTTTAACTTTCAAATGAAAATATATTTTCTGGATTAAGCACCAACATAAATTCAGCAATATTATCTAATTAAATTAGATATTTTCTGTTATTTATATCCACACGTGTGTAAATAGTGGTTTTATAAATATTAATTAAATATCAGTAAATTTTCACACCTTAAATACATAAAAGTTTTACTTTTTGTACAATTTTTGGAATTTCTTGATGTATTTGCTGTACTAGAACGAGTTAACGGTACAAAGTTACCCTAATGACTATGTCAACATTAATGATGCGAATGTAAGATCAGATTATGAAAATCAATTGTGCTCTAAAGAGCAACACAGAATGGCTTTTAAAAGCCATTTTCACACCAGCGACGCGTGAAAATGTCGGATGTTTAAGTTTCCCAACGAATATTTCCTTTTTCTTAGAACTAATTGATGTTTTCAGTAGCAAATGAAGCAATCAAGGATGTCATAGTTCTAAAACGCGTACGATTTTTGACTGTCAGGATATACAATATGTAGACCACAGTTTATCCGTATTTTGACCGTTGTCAAACTAGTAGAATTATAAAGTGGAAGCATTGAAAGTCAAAATTATAGAATTTAATATTCATTTAAAAAATATATAGAATAGAAGGCATATTTAAATTTTTTTTATGATCATAAGAAAGGGAGCTGAGAAATAATTCCTAACTACATACTTTCTCAAATTGTTTATAACTATTTTTGTGTTAAGAAACTAATCCTGATTTGATTTTAATTAATAGAATTACAAAGTATAATTATCTTTAGAATATTCTAGTCTTCTATTTCAGCTTCTAGCAGAATTTTGGTTGAAAGAGATGATACTTACAATGATACGGCAAGCAAATGTAATATTTAAAATTTCACAAGTTTTCTTCTGGGATAATCTTTTATTTTTTATCTTCGTACACATTTATTAGTTCCCTTGTCTTAAGTCCTTATGTTTATCAGTCACAAAAATGATCTCTCCACATAATTTCTTTAGTATAAGTGAGAAAGCATACAAAACCATCGATTCCTGATAGCATTGAAAATCTAAGGCAGATATTAATCCTATAAAGTCAAAGGATATACTAAAGTTCTCATGTGAATGTAACAGATTATTATATCAAGTAGTTCAAGTTTTTTACTATAACTTTAATTTTCTATTAGTTTGGGATGCCTAGTTTGATCTTCACAGCATTTATTGAAATATTTTCAAAGCCTCTGTTGGACTCCAAAAATAAAGCTGAATATGAAAATAATGGAATCTAAAAGTAAATTTAAAAAAGCTATATATTTTTTATCCTGGACTAAATTTCTTAGATACATTAAAATATCATTTATTTATTGGAAAATTTTTTAAGAAAAATTTTTTTTCTTTTTCCTGCAATGTACTATTAGAAATCAAGATTACTGTCCCTCATGTTTGAATGACCTCAAAACCATTAAGGATTTGCTAGGTGATAATTCAAAGTCAATATCAATAAATAGTGTTATTCTTTTAAATTCGTAACTCATAACTCATAACTCTATTTGTTTAATTTTAGCCTCAGTATTAAGAAAATAGTCGCCTTACAGCATATTAAAAGTAAATTTTCACAAGAAATTTTTTTTAACTTTACTTTGCATAAAATTATTAAGTTCTTTAAACTCAGAAATTTAAGAAGTTATAATTTGAATAATTGTAAGAATATTTTCTCTCATTCTCCTATCATTTTCGTTTATAATTGAAACGTAACTAAGAAAAAGAATCAAACTTAAATTTTATCAACAATCAAAAATTTTAGATAACATCAAATCATATTTGTTACTCAAGAATAATCAACATTTTTCTAATATACGCAACTTTCAAACTCCCCCAACAGTTAATTTAGCACACCGGCGCCTAATTAAACATTCCGCTAGCCGACCATTAACTATATGACCAGTGACATATCCCTGATTACAGCTGGAGCGTATACAACTGATGAGAAATGGGAGCATTAACCGAAGAGACACCAACGAAATTTCCAGTTCCGTAGGCAGTTAGCGCAGATAATGCATCCGGTTCCGGTCAGGCCCATTTCAAAGCCATTAGTATGTATTTATATGAATCTATCTAAAATTATATATATATATATATATATATATATGTATATATGATATAAGAATGGCCAATACCCTCTGGGTGTGCAAAGTCATGGATTTCAACTCAAAGTTATTTTATTTAATGGCAAGCATCAAATCTAAGCCAAATTATACTTTCGTTGAACGTTTCCCTCCTTTAAGGGGGATGCTAGAAATTTTTCTTTTCTTGTTTTTCCATAAACTGGGAAAAGCTATTGAAAAAACAAATGTTCTAAAGAAGATAGGAAGAAAAATTTCCTTTGATGATTGATATCACTAAAGTGTTATGCTATATCTTCCTTGATTTTGATTAGCTTCTGTATGGAAACTTTCCACTTAATCACGATTTTCACTTGACAACCATGTGTAAAGCTGGCATTGATAATTTCATATTGAATTTGATATTTTTAATATAAGATTTTGTTTTATAATTTTGCCATGTGGTATACACACAAACACAGACATAGGTTTTGGAAATATTACGTTAAAGCTTAATTTTATATTAAGTTTCAAAAAATAATATCAGATTTCTAACTTTTGATATCTAAGTATAATTTTTGGTGGATTTATTAATATTTTTAAATCTTAAGAAATATTCTTATTGGGAAATCTTCTTATTTTGGTTATAGTTGTGACCCTTTCAAAGTTAAAATCTATTACCAGTTTTCAAACTGTTTACAAAAAACCTGTTTTGTTTTTATATATTGTAAACTGCTAAAACAATTCAACTACTTCATAGAATCATAAGGCGAGTGTATTATAAAACAACTCAACGTAGCTTGGAAATGTTTTTTGCGGTTTGCAAAGAATAATCTAAAATTTTAAATAAAATCATTTTTATTAAAATCGCTCATGGAAGAAGCATTCTTCCTTTGCTGATGCGTTTTTAACGGCAAAAAAATTTTTTTTCTTTTGGTATTATCTTAATTTACACACTTATCCTTTATATATTTTTCAGCCAGAACCATAAAAGAATTCTCCAAATTTGATCGTATTAAATATAAATACCTGCAAAAAACATGAAGTTCATGGAGTTTTTCTAAAAACTCCATTACCAATGTGAGCTTTACAGTTTGTGCATAAAAGTAAAACAATTTTAATAAACAAAAAATGATTATGAGATTTTGCATTAATTTTTAAATTGAACATTGTAGTAACTTTTTAATTTATAATCGTGAACTATTTTCATTTTAAATAAAAGTAAGAAACTAAATTGACAAATAAATAAAGAAACAATATTTTAGCGATTGCGATGTATTCGCAGTATTCAAGCTTTTTTCTGAATTTTCAGCTTTTTGAAGTATTGCACGTGGATTTTTGATAATTTCTTTATAATTACTAAATAATAAACATAATCCTCAAAAACAAGATCTAAATTTATTAATAAAAGCTACTCGTGAAATATAAAACATTCAGTCACTTTTATCGCTTACTTTTAGAAGCGCTAAGCTAAAAATATACCTGAAGCCATTCTAGGAGACTCCACTTTCTTTTATCTACCTATTTTATTTTATTACTTAATTTTTTGACAGGATTAAACTTTATACTTTCAAAGTATTTTCTTAATTATTTTTGTTGTATTTTACACTTTTTCAAATCTAAATTGTTTTGCTACAAAAGCTTTTTTTATATAGTCCTTGGTTCAACGTTATTTTTCATGATCCAAGAATATCTTATTTCAGAAAGAACTATTGATGAGATTCACACAAAACTTACTCATGTTAACACGTCTGGCACGTTTTACTAAAATTAGTTGAATTTTAAAAAACTGGCAATAGCTATTTCCTTTTATCATAATCGAAAAATATATTAATTAATTTTAATGTTAAACAATGTAACAAATTATCATCAAACATTCTAAATTTCTAAAAATATGTACAACATTCAATTCATTTAAATCATCTAACAAAAGGAATGATATTATTTGTGGCGCCTAAAATTACAAATGTATCATTAAAAGAAACTTTTTGTTTGTTTGTAAAACAAACTACGTTCATGTCCTCAACTTTACTTCCTTTAGTAAAACATGATTAAGTATAACTCTTGTCGAAAAGATTCCCGCTTGACCACTTAATTGTTAGAAAATTAATTGGCTCTTGATATAAATCCTCCGATAGTAACAGTTCAATGATCTGATCTTTGTTTAAAATTTATTGGATTTTCTTATAATTCGACAGGAAATACATAGCTAAAGACAAATTTAGGTGCATTTATAATGACAGTAGTTATATGATGACAACAAATTCAATCAGTCGCCGAAATATAAATAAGTTAAAAACATTTAAGGGATTGAAAATTTTGTCCATTTTCTTCTTATGTTGTAGATTAACTGCCACAGATTTATACACACTTGTTGTTCACGTATACTTGAAATGATGTTCATTAATCAATGGCATGTAATGTTGATAGTTGTTTATCTATTTTTATGCTTTTAGTTATTTGTTATTTTGTTGGAATTATATTTAAATATTAACTTTATATAAGATGAAGGTATATAATGTGTGCTATCATGGAATGCTTTAATTTATTGTGATCTAGTGGTGGCAATCAGGCTTAAAAATCATGAGATTTAACTTAAAAAAATACTAAATAATATTTAAACCAGATTAAAAGAAATTAAAATAATCATTATTTAAAATTGATGAAATGCAAGTAAATCTTTTATTGCTAAAGTATTCTGAATAATGATGTGATATCTTTCACAGTAAATTTCCCATAGTGAATACTTTTGGTCCTCATCATACATTGTGAAACGTTTTATAATTGCAAATTTAGTTTTGAAAATTATGAAGAACTAAATCTTTCTAAAGAAATATCAATTCCTGAATTATTCCGGTCCAGCTTCTGGGAAGACTCAAAAGAATATAAAAATCCGTAAGTGTAAAATTTTTGTTAAAAAATAATACGATTCTCTCAAAGTTGAAGTCATATTTAACTGGTGTTCAAAACCCTATTATGCTAAAATATATACAAGGTTTGCATAGTTCTTTCAATTAAACTATATTTAGATTAATTTGTATGTTTGGTTAAATTTAGAAAAGGGATAAATCTTCATCCTTGCTACCTTTAAGTTACACATAGTACCACTTGGTTCATTATAAGCATAATAGTAGTTTCAGAAGAAACATTAACCTATGTTTAATAGGGCCTGATTAAATATAGCCTCAGGCTTAAAAAAATATTTCGGTTCTTAACTTTTCCCATAAGGACAAGATTCACTATTTGTGCATATATAATAATAGTAGGGGATCAAATGTTTGAATTTTGATGTTTTTTATAGACAACGGTTAGTGGCTTTGTTAATATTTCAAGCTTTCCGCTTCATTGATACATGTGCTACGGAAATACAAAAAATTAAACTTTGTGTGGACGCAATATTGTTTCTATTAAAGCTGAGTATCGAAAAGAAGGAAACAAAATGTTAATTATTTGTTATAGTAAGAAACTCTGCTTTGCGATTGACTTTCGATTTAGGGAATTTTTTCCTACTTCGTTTTGCATCTTCCAATACATAAATAGACCATATATTTTTGCAGATCAATGAAATTGTGATCTTTTACGTGGACTATTAAGAAAACATCAAGAATTTAATGAATCTTAAGTTTATTTTGAGGAAAAAGAAGATGAAACTCGTTTTGAAATTTCTTTTAAATTTTGTTTGGATTTTGAATTTATCAATCTTTATTTTGTTATCATACATTTAGATATTTTCACATAATTTAATTTGAACTTTTAACATTATTTAAAGAATAAAGTACAATAATATAACCAATTGTCAGTTCTCATGATTCATGCTATCAAACCCTATCATTTAAGAATAAAATGCCAATGAACAAATAAGACAATCTAAATTATATCGCAACCGTCAAACTTATTAACACAGCAGTAATTACATTTCCATTAATTTCCTGATATAACTTTGATTTTAATCTTTTTCCACTCATTTCCATTCTTTTTCACCCTAAATTGGTTCCCACATAAATTTCTTAGTAACAAAACTATGACCATGATGTGATAAAATCAAATCAACCCCTAACTAAAAGAAAAATGGAAATAGTGGACGCAATCAACAATCGCGTGACCAAAAATTAAGTCAAAATGTCATTTTTAGTTAGATCTTAATAGTTTTTTGTATATATTTCTTTTTTTATTTCATATTTATGTAATACTAATGAGGTTTATTGCTGTCTGGCAATTATTATTGAAAATACTTTAAATTTTTTATATTTTTTGCGTCAAAAGTTCAAACTAGAAGTATATCTAGACGTCAAATGAAAAACTAGATCAGAAGTATTCTCACGATTTTTATAACTGCTCTGCATAAAAAAATCAATGTTTTTGTGAAATAAATTAAAATTGCTCATAGCATTTCCTTATATGCAAAACGAAGGGAATATATTTATTATAAATTTCCTTTTAGAAATCGTATATAAAAATCGTATATAAAATCGTATATAAAAATTCTATATTTCACATTTGGGGCCAACAAATAAAAGAAATGAAAATGATTGCCTCCTAATTGAAACATTTTCATACATTCTCAGAATGAACATGATTCTATGTCGTCATAATGAAAAATCTGCCAATTTTTTTTTAAATAAAGTCAAAAAATTTTAAGAAATTGTTATTTTTTTTATATATCTACAAAAAAAAGAAACATGAAGTCCCTTTACAAACACCGTTAAGGTAATAACATTAATATAAAAAAATTTCCTAACATATTTCAAAATTATAAAAAAACTAAGCAAATCCTTAGAAAGGTATAACTAACACTGGAAATTAATTAAAAACCAACAGAACACACCTAGGTATCGCCCATTTAGTTGCCAGTAAATCTTTTTTTATGAGCAAACGAAGAGGACATAAGGAAAAAAACAAGAACTACTCAAGGGATCTTATCGCAGTCAAAATGTCTACCGGGAACTGGCTCAGTTATTTCTTTCTGTAATTTCTACAGTTTCATAGCGGCACCATCAATAGTTGAAATGAGCATGAAAAATCTGTAAAAAAAAAAGAGAAGAAAAGATAATCAAAAAATTTTGTTTTAAAACTAACAAAAAAAAAATAAATATATATTTCAAAAATTTGCTATTCCACCCAGGAGGGGGTATTAGCCGAATCAAGGTAGACAATGAGGTGCCTCGACCATGGATTCGTTTCGGCAGCTAACATTAGTAAAGCTCACATTGGGTGACCGAAGGATATTGACTGCACAGAAATGATTAATTATCATTGAATTAAGGATTATACTTTAATTAATGGATTAAACTAATTAATTTTCTAATTGGTTCTGGCGAGAAAACGTTTCGAGAGTTAACCATTTCTAGACATATATTAGTTATTATGGTGACAATAACTAAGCCTTTTGCTAATGTCCCTTTTACCTGTTCCTTTTAAAGCGAAATGTATTTCATATTATTAGTGAGGTGTAAAGTCCTAGATTTATAGAATTTCTAAGAAACTTATAGCTCTTTGGATTATTCTGTAAGATTTGTGTTCTTCGCTCGTTTTTTTTTTTTTTTTTTTTTTTGCTGCATTGATGAGAATCCTATTACTACTTGAACTACGCGGTCTAGATGAATAAGAAAAAGAGATATAATCTGTCTTTTGAAAAGAAAATGCCATTTCGGGATTTATTGACGAAAGAATAGAAGCATCTGATTCATATATAGGTATATATTGATCTTTGCATATATGATTATTATTTCCTTTCCACGGGTCACTTTTAGCTAGAAACGGCTTTTTAGAAAACTCTGAGTAATTTCTTTTTACTGCATGAGTGGATTGGTATAGATTTGAATACCGGCTAAAGTGTCAGATACATGGGAATAATCTTGTTTTTCCAAAAATTGAAAATTTTGAAATAATTGGGCTTAAATTACTTTTTTCCAGATTTTGTTAAACATTTTTGCTATTCAAAATATTAATTGAAGAAAAGAATCATTTTATTTCGACACAGTAAAAGTGATAACTCAAAACTTGAAAAGCAACTAGGAAACACATAATAATTATAATATTTTTCTTTTGAGGATTTATTTAAGCAGCTTGCTTATCTCAACAATCCTTAACAAGTAAAATTCATTACATTTATTAATATTTTTGAAATATGATTGGGTTTTGATAATATTACAAAAATATTATGTAATAATAACTACTCCCAAGCAATAATTTCTAACTTTAAGCCATATTTTAAGTTTTATTAAAACCTTCAAGAAAAATTTTTAAAGATAATTTTTCGAAACATTAAATTTTCTTTATATATTCTGATCATAAAAAGAATAATAACAAGAAATAAATAAGTTTATCATATCAAAAATCGCTAAAATAAGTTTTATATGTTAAATTCGTGAGATTTGGAAAGAATTAAGCTACAATCCTTTAGAGTATTAATGACATTGCATCAAGTAAGCTTAACAAAACCCATTTTTAATTAAGTCTTGATTTTGGCCGGCTTCAAAAAAATACTTTTTTCAATCAAAATTTTAAAATAAAAACTTAGAACTCTATTATTTGATTGAACTATTATAACGTCAAAAACAGCATAATATTTTATCTTAAAAAAATTATCACAAAAAAAAGTGATGATTTTTTCATTAGTTTAAGATATTATTCAAGCTATAATTACTGCAGTTATAACAAAATCCAAAATTTATAAAAAATTTCATTTAATTATTTGGCAAAAAGCGTAAAATTTTATATTTCAATTAAACACGAAGCTTTAAAGGAATTTTTTAAATTTATTTATGATTGCATACAATTGTAACAAATTTTAATATTTTGACAAAAACAGTATCAAAATGTAAATATCAATGCTGAAATGTTACAATTTCCCGCACATACATTAATTTGACCCACAAAGTTCTATTTGCTAATAATTTAAAAATAATACAAACTATAAAAAATATAGTGATACTGGAAAAAAATCCAGTAATTAATTAAAGCCCATAATTTCCCCAGGACACCTTGAAATTTGATTTCTAATGACATCAAATTTTTCATGCCTATATAAAATAAGACTACAGTTATCCTTAAAATATAGTATGTTAATTTGCATTTTGACATTTGACAATAAATTGCTAGAAGCACTTTAAATTCGTTAAGATTTTTTATTTCTTAAAAGTCAATTTATTCCTATTAGAAAAGCAGCTGCAGGAAAAAAAAACTTGATCAATAAAGATCTTCATAAAATCAAAGAAGCATGAAAATCACTATCAATTAGATCTTGAATAATTTGATTGCCTACTGAAATTGATAACGTAAACGGCTTAAATAAATTATACTGTAAACAAAATCAAAACAAACTTTGAAGATCAGAATCAAATTAAGTCCATTATTATAACCCAATTGAAGGTCACACACATAATTCTGGTTTTGATTATTATTATTGATGCAAAGATAGTTGTGGCATATATATATATATACGAGCATATATATAGATAAATTTGATCACGCAACCGTAGAAACAGTTGCAGGAATCTAAAATTAGGGATTACATAGCTAACAAAAGAGATATTTGAACGACATAATAACCCCAAGTTTTTCAGTAACCCACACCGGTAGCTGAAAGTCTGAATCCAATCGTTAATAATTTAATTTGACGTCTCTTTTGTCAAAAAAATCATAACACACGACCGCATATATGTATATATATATATATATATTTCCTGGGATGAAATCAAAGCAGGCGGCCACCCGTCATAATGCAAAGCCAAATATAATAAAGAGTTGATAGTAACTGACTGGATGATATTTTTGATGTAGCCTGACAGGAAAAGTTTGTTTGTTTTCCGATTTCATAAATCCTTCATGACTTTATATTTCAACTGAAACTTTATTGTTTCTATACTAAATATATATTAAAAGGATTTATTTTCATGGAAGAATTTTATTACCAACTAAAAAGTATTTTTAAATGAATAGAGATAACCTGGTATTTGAGTTTTATTTGATTATTTTTAAGATGTAGAGTTAAATAGTTTTCAGCATCTTTTAAAATCTAATTTAAAAATTTAATCCATAGATTTATTTAGGTTAAGTAGAGTTAAGGCACACGTATAAATAAATTAATTCCAATTAATTGTTTGAACATGCAATTTCAAAATAATAGAAAATGAATAACAAAAAAACACACCTATAGAGTGTTAAATTGCATCCATCTGTTTCCATCGATTTCTGTATGAGTCTGCAAGCAGCCATCAACAAATCAGCCATCATCTAGCTCTTGAATTGTGTATGCTCTGCATGATGTCTGACATTTATTCAACTTCCAAGTTCGATCATTACACAAATTAACCAAACGTTGAAGTCCTTTTGAAGACAATATATATGTAGTATATATAGAACATATATATGATATATATATATATACATAAAACAATATAAAAAAATTCATTTAACTTATGACCCCTGGTGTTGGTACCGAGGAAAATTTGTTCTTCACCAGCTGAGACTGCGCAAAAACGCAGGTGACTAATTGTACAACTGCACGTCTTGACTCTTATATTTTTGGACCCCTAATGTGCTATTTTATAGTACACTAACAAATTTTTATACAGTTTTGGGTATATAACAAAATTTAAAGAAAATTTTAAGTTTTTCAATATTTTGGCTTAGATCTTACTTTGTTTGATTTTTCTGCATTTTTTGCATTTAGTTTAACATTGAAAAGTACTTTGAAGTTTATTTTAATATTAATGACTTTTGGCCGTACTTTTTTTTGGCATTTGATGAAGCTCATATACACAGGAAAGTAAATACTTTAAAATATTTTTAACAGTTTATCTTTTGTTTTGATTATTATAAGCTTAAACTGAAGTTTTTGGTTGAATCTCTAAACTTTTATGTTTTTTTTTTGTTCAAAAAAAAGTACCTTCATCACTATGATATTTCCCAAATATCCTGAATATTATCATTATTTTAACCAGAACTTATTTCAGTCTTTTAAACGTTTCTTGTTCGTGCTTTGCCTTCGGAAATATGAATTTCACGTTATCGTATCTTATAAGTTCTAGTTCAGTGAGTGAGTATAGTTCTTCTGCGTAGACGTGTAGACAAGGATCATTTTCATCCTTACTTTCAGTAAACTAAATTCAAATAAAAAGCAACAAAAAATTTCAAGTTTTACGAGTAGGTTTTTGGAATGATTTTAGGTTTAATTAAATATAAGAATACAAAATCTATTCTTACTCAATAGTTCAAACATTTTCAAAGTTTTGTGGTATTGATTGCAATTGCTACAGCATCATATAAAAAAATATCTTTCTTTATATATCTAAGAATACGTACAATCAGGTCGTCAGGATTGGGCACACAATTTACACCAAAAACTAAAAACTAATGTAGAAGTTTTCGAAAGTTTCCAAACTATAAAATGTGTTTTTACTGAAGGCACGCTAAGTTGACTACTTGAAAAATGAATAATATTATATGGGAATTATTATACGTAGCTATAGAACCAGCCAATCAAAGTAATAAAAATAAGCCCCGAAAACAAATATAAAATGTTTTGGACTTCATTTTCAGAAACGTATTTTTTATAGTTCAATAATATTAATATAAATATTAATTTAGCTAATAGGAGTGCTGATCCTAATTCTAGTTCCTTGGATTAGGGCGTGGATCTAGGTATTAAATCTAAAAATGTACATGGGCAAATGTGTATTAAAAACAGAACTACCGTTTTCGTAAGTGCTAAATTATGTGACCATATACTATAACAATTTTGTTAACCATATTAAATGTTCTTCATAATTAATGTTGATGCTTAAACATATTTTTGACTTTTTTTAAAATAATTTAACAGTTTGCTTTATACGCTGGTTTGTTTATCTATTCAAATAGTCTTGTAATGCTTTCAATAGTTTAAAATTATTTATTTGTATCACAAACATACCAAGAAGCGAATATTAGTTTTTCATAGTTTTTGACATAGACCGACCATGAAATTCAATGTGTTACTACTTTTTTTAATTCTTTTTCTTCTTTTTTATAAGCTGGTATTGTCTCAAATAATATTCAAATATCTCTAAGATAAGACATTAATCACTCATAAGACGTGACATATCAAGCTTTAGAACCTAATTGGATCTAAGTAGTGACTCTACAAATGTAGGAAGGTCAAAAGAACCGACATTTGTGGAGCGCTTGGAAAACACTAGAGCATGATCACTTGTACAAACAAGGGAAAATGTTGGTTTTTATCGGTTAGTTAAATTTATGATTAATCGGAACTTTTCATTTGTATATACATACATACATTTATATTTATGATCACTAAAATATACCTTTAGGTTAAAGTTTTATGCATTGATTGCACTATATATAACAAGATCTCCGTCTGATCATTATACATAAGTATTGTAGGTGTAGCATTTCACTGATAAAAAAGACAAGAAAATAAAATATAAAAAACAAAATGAAACTTTGACACCAGATCAAACTAATAGCACATCGTTCTCTAATCATCGGTCATTGCGGCATTTTTCATTTCTTTAAAATTACCGCCCGCCCGTCACTTGATCTTTAGCTTACGTACAAGTCATCTTGGAATACTTATAACGATGATCATGTCAAAATGCCGCACAATGAATCGGCGAAAATGTCAATTTGGAATTTCTCTTACTCAGCTCCCTATGATACAGCACTAACTTTGATAATTTCAAGTTGGAAACGGTTCACGGTGCACGCTTAAAAGTATTCCTTTATACACTCCATCGGTTGGTTATCCAATTAAAAACAAAAAAAAAAAAAAAACAGATGAAAAAAAAAATTAGAAGTAAAAAATAAAATAGTAGAGTGGACTCTAATTCTAACCAGGCAGTAGATTTAAAAGATACAGCAAAGATCAAGTATGAAATTTCTTTGAATATAATTTTTAACTGATTAAGAAAACTTTTTCGTTTCAAGGTCTTTTATTTCAATAAAAAAGTTCTGATCATATTTGGGAAATATCTTCATTTTTTAAGCTTAATTTTTATTATGAGCTATTACAAAAAAATAATTGAATCCTTTTCTATCATTCAAAGCCGATCCACACCAAATAAAACTGTTCCGCAAAACTCATATTTGTTTGTAATACAAAACAACAAATTATTTAAAGGGTTGTAACACATTTTATATCTTAGAAAATTTAAGAGGTTAATTACAAATACCATTTTGCAATTTAGTTTAATAAAATTTACTTTTATGAAAAATGCTAAGGAGAGTATTATTTTAAACAATTCACATACGTTATTATACAATCAAAGAGAAACACTATAAATGAACTGCTCCGAAATAAAGGAGAAGTGTGGGACGCCAGCTCTTAAAACTGAAGACGATTTTTTTACATTTTGAGAAATAGTTTTTAAACAATAAAAAATAGAAAAAGGCTTTAGTAAGTATTTTCTATAATCAATCCGATGAAGTCAAAAAACTTTCTCATTAGATTGGTTTTTATCGACTTTTCAAAAAAGTGCTCACTTGCGTCGAATTGAGCACCAAATATAGCGATGGAGTGCTGAGAATGAACAAAAAACTCAAACAAGCAACCAGCAACCAGTTTCTGAGTAACAATTTTTAGTTAAACAAGTTTTAAAGTTTGAAAAAATCCTCAGAATTTTAAATCAATGAAATTGGAACAATTTTCAGAGGGGTTATTTCACCATATTAGCACTTTCAAAATCATTCCGATTTCTATTGTAGACTATTTTGGACCAAAGTCAAAAAAATTTAGCTCGCAGACTGATAATTCTCATGTGTTTAACTCAATTTTTTAAATTGTATGCAACCTGGTAGCCTGAATCTTTTAAAAAGAAAAATACGCATTAACTTTTTTGGCGAAGATTTCTACTTTTCAAATTTTTCCTAGTTATTTAAAATAGGTAATAATTCGTTAATTATTTTTTGAATTATTTCCCCGCTAATCAATAAACTGACTATCACCATTTGCAACAATTATCAGAATTACTAAAATTGTTGTTAAACATTAGTTTTTTTTAACGAATTAAATTTATATACTTTAATACTGAAATCATTACTTCCTATGAAATTGTTCTTTGCATCTTCATTTAGCCTGAGTATCTAAAACAAATAATAAACCATTGATTATTGTTGAAATTGGAAAGATAATTTTAAGGAGAAGCTATTATTAACAATTAACCCAAATCCGTGAACACAGTTTAGGGGGCTGAACCAACTATTTATTATCTTTTGGAATTGTTAAGCATTAAGTAGAAAGAGTTATTGTCGCAGGTTGGATAACTATTCGTCAAATTAACGATATGAATTAATTATGTTATTTATTTATATAAACATTTCTTACTTTGGCTTAGCTTAGTTTGGGAAACTTTAAATTTTTCTTACTTAGTTGAAAATTATGAATTATATTGTTACGCCCAACTCTATTAGTGATGTGCTATATATTATTTTAGAGTTGATTTAATTGTCTTAGAGATTATAATTTTGCGGTTTGTAAGTGATAATGTTTGTAACAAGCAATTAAAAGATAATTTTGAAAACTATCCAAAAAATTATTTTATAAATTGTACTTTAGTTAACAATGGTAAGCGATTTAACTTACCTTTTGTCTATTATGGCAATGAAATAATTTGAGCGTGTAGTTCCTTTTCAGTTTTTTCATTAATAAAAATAAAAATGCATTTTTTGACTTCCATTAATTTGAGTAAAGAAAAGATTTTTGGGAAAGAGAGCTTTTCTCTTAATAAAAAATACAACTTTTCCAGCCACAGGATACTTTGAAAGAATATAAATATTTCATACAAGTAAAATAACACATAGAGATAAAAGTAGCCAAAAAATCCCCGATTTCCTTGCACATTTCATGCGATTTGAAAGGTTTTTAACATAAAAACAACCCGATTTCATTTTATCGAATATATCGAACAGGTAAATTTTTTGCTAATATAAGTTCGCAACAAAGTTTCATTATTATTCATGAATTTATTGGATGATTTAGCCAAAATCTGGAAAACACTTATTCAATTAGTAAACTAAAGCTTTCTTTAGCTAAAAGTTAAAAGGCATAGATCTTACATTGTTTATCAGAACACTTCATACTTGAATGCCAATTTTGATATATGTTTTTCAATATTAAAAACTTTTGAAAATTGTTGAAATAAACAATTAAACTTTTGTGTAATTTAAAGAATTTTCTGGAATCATTTCATTCCATTTTCGCCAGCTAATTACAAGTATAAGAAGAACACTGTTGCTTCATGATTACTGTCATGTAAATGATTTTAATTGACATGCAACATAGGTAATTATGAATTCTGCTAAGGTAAAATAATCCCATGATATCCCCAAGATAAAAAAATATATTTATACTATATAAAAAGCTAAATATAAAAAATTTTCGAAGGGAGTGATGTAGAATAAACGTAGATTTTCATTAGTATATACGGCTGCTCCTTACAATCATAGCATAAAACTCAGATGAAATGAATTTGTAATCCTCTCAGGATATTACTCACTCTGTAAAATGATACGACAAATAAAATCTAAATGAATACAGAAGAAAAAATTCAACCCCAAACAAAAATTACTCAGGGGTGTAGCTAAAAATCAGAGATAAGCGCTTTGCGGGAGGATTAGTGATAAATTAACCGTATCACAAATAATACTACTTTACATCACTTAATTAGGTCTTAATATAATTAGTAAATAATTTAATTCTTTATTGATGTAGAAAGGATAAAAATTTCTTTCTTTTCTCAAATCCATATGATAAGTTCTATTTCTTAACCATATGTAGCAGCTTAGATCCATGTTTGAAATTCAGCATAATCTAAATAAATCATTTTTATTTTATATTTAATATCATTAATTGCTTATTTATTATTAAAATATTTTTCATACTTAAATGATATCCCTGCCCTAATATTTAAAATACTTTATGTAACTGAACTAGGTGGCTATGACTCTTAGCTTTCTTGTTGATTTAATTAAAATTTTAGAACTAAAATGTCTTGCCTACTAGAAATAAGTGATAGATATTTAATTTAGTATATTAGGTATATATTATGTCTAGATTCCCTACTATATATATTCATCACATTTACAGCTTAGCGATGTCGCTGTATTTAACAGCCTTTCAAATATGACCCAGTGTTATATTTTCATGATGACATTGGTGCCTTTAAGCTCTGAAAGTGAAGCGAGACAAAATATCAATTAAGCCAAAATGGACAAGAAAAGGTAAGTGTGGCTAGAATATGTTAATCCATATAAAGTGGTATCTTCTATATATATATCATAAATGTCCTGAAAATGAAGATTTTTACCATTTTTTATCTAAAAGCATCAATTTTCTTTAATAAATGTATACATATATCCAGTGTATAGTAGATAAATTTTTAACGTAAAGAAAATGGAAATAATTCTTGAATTGATATTTTATGAAGCATAAAATTATATGCAAATTATATGCACATACACTTGGATTTCTTTTGGATCTTTTTGCTATTTGATTATTTGAGTTGTTAAAATAATATTAAAATTGAAAGACAACAAAAATTTGTTACTCCACAATGAAACTGCGCATATTTTCTCATATTTTCATAAATTCATAATTTTTTAATGAAAACAGTTTTTTTCCTCCATGCTAGAAATCAAAAAGTTTGTTTAGTTATTAAAAAATCTCAACATAATTACAACTCATTTGAATCAAAGTTTTGCCATCGAAAATAGCATCCATGTTGTTACATATCACGTCTTAATTGTGTTGAATATATGTTTTCTAAGTTTCTCTTTTCATTTGAAACATTAATCAGACGTGTGGAAAAAACGTTTCCAAGTTTGGTTTCCAAGCAGGTTTTTAAGAAAAAAATTAGATTTTTGATGTTTTGGAAGAAAACAGCAGAAGCAGTAATTTTTATTCGAAAACCCATAAAAACCATTTATTTTTATATTTAAACAAAATGTATTTCTAAATTTTCCTGGCAGTGATAAAAATTCAGACTATATCCGAATAATATCAGAAAACTATATTGCAACATGATTATAAAAACATTTTATCTGAATCCTCACTCTCACTTTTTTCCAGACAACCTTTAGAATTTCTGCAAAGAACAAGAAGAGAGACTCCATTAACGTATAAAGCTAATGGAATGACATTATTAAGGACGATGGGATGTTGATAGGATTGCAAACCTTTCCTCGATGTATTTATAGTTAGATGAGCTCAAGCAGTTTTATTAGTTTGCTTTCAATGTCATTTGAATCTATATTGTATTTATTTTTTCTACTTTAATAAAAAAAAAGCTTAATCAAATTGAAAAGTGTTTTGTATTCTTTGTGTATCTAACCTTACGTAATGTAAAAACTTTCACTGCTCTGAAATTGTTTAATAAAAATATATTTCACACAAAGGTCGATTAGAATAGAATTTAAATTTCGCTAAAAGATGAAAAAAACAAAACACATGAAACTCCTACTGTCACTTCAGTTACTAACTGTAATAAATTATAATAGAAACACAATGTATAAGAAAAATATTTAAAAAAACCCTTAACTCTTTAAACATTAGAATATTTTTAGGGATCGAAAAAAAAAATCATTTACCCACTTGATGGATCACTGAACATAGGACACACGTCTACAAGGGTGTACCTTAATATTTCGACTAATGATGATTTGTTTTGATTGAAATGGACACCAGGGTGTTACTTTCGAGTGCTTGTAAACGCGTGTTGTAAGTTGAAATAATAAATAAACTGCTCATCAGTGACTCTTGGTATCCAACTGTTGCAACAGGGTTGCTATAGTGTTCTGTTATTACAACCCACACATGTCAAATATATATCATTTTGTAACAGTTTTTTCGTTCCCTTTAATGGTTGTTTGGTCATTTAAGGATCATCAAATACTGATGACAGTTTATTAAGTATCCTATTACAAAATTGACAGTTTGTAAAACGGACATAACACATGTTTTTATATGCTACTGAAAAACAACAAAAAATTTGTTTATTTTATATTTTAACATTGGTTTTGATGAATTTTGATTTCAAGTTTTTCTACAATTCTAAGGGATTACCACAACATTTCATTTGAAACATTGATTATCCCCAATAAAAGGGTAATATTTCGCTTTAATTACGTAAATTTTAATCAGATTAAAAGTAAGTGAAATATCAAATTACCAAATTCTATTTTTAATTTTTTCGTTTAACAAAAAAAAAAAATTATACGTTAAATTATTGTTTGCTCATTGTAACTTTACCACCATGAAGCTACACTATCTATCTTTTCTATCTAATATATTAACCATAGAGCCTTAAAACTATCTTGTTTTTGTTTAAGAATAAATGCCCCAAGTGCCAGCAATATGACAGAAACAAACTGTTTTGAAATAAAAGATTGAATATGAAAGCGGCGTACAGCCAGTAGCTGTTAACCGTTTATATTGAATAACTAGCTGTGTGTCCCTCCTGGAGGGTAAAAAATTTAAGATCATAATGTATAAAATTTTAAGCGAATGTCTTCCTAAATTTATGACTCACGAAAACCGAATGCAGCTACAACTACTGTAAATGAATCGAGAATTGTCATCATCTTGATGGTATTGGGGTCACGCAACTAAATAAATTAATGATACCATAATTCTGCACGATTAAGCTGGTCACTCTCAACATAAATAGCCAATATTTTTACTTACTAGTTTCCATGGCCAGTTAAGTTACAGATCAATTAATTGCCAGTGAATATGACGGTGTTATCAACGTGTACTTATCGTTAAAGTGTTGGAATAATGCTGTGAATTTATCATAAGTCCAATAAAATATTCAGAAAGGATGTTATTTGAAAATGTTGCAAACGAGTCTTCTATATTATTGCACAGGAATGTATCTTATACATGGTCGAATAGTGCTAATAACAAATTCTTATCGTTATAAAATTGATTTATCAAGAATGTGACACATAATTTGTTTTATGAATGACTTACATGTATTTAACTCAATAGCATATATATTTATATACCGTTACTTCTTAAAATGATATATATCTTATATCTTTTTGAAAAAAAATTTTTAAAGCATCATTTTAAGTTCAACAGATATAAGATATTAATTTGTATTTAGAGAAAGAAAAGTGTTACAAACTTTTTCTAAAGTTTTTTATTTTTTGGTGCGTCAATGCTTGACCTATTATTACCATAAATTAAATTAATTTTGCCTTTCTATAATTACAAATTCGGAATATAATTTTTATAGTAACATAGTTTTGTTCCTTAGTAGACGTTAACCTTGTAAGATTTCGAAACTCTGCTTTTTTTGAGAAAGAAGTAAATTTCTCGTAATAGTAACACATGCGAGTAAAAGCTAATAGCTTTATTTGCATTAATTTTAAAAGAGATTGATTCTATTTAGATTTGGTAGACTTTGATCTATCATAAACAGCCTACTAAGCTGTAGTAGGGAGTAACTTCCTTAGTGTATACATATATTTATAAAATGTTTTACCAAAGAAAAAGGCTAGACTACCTACAATAAAAAGCACTTGACCTTCTTCACATAAAAAATCCTTTAAAGCTATACTTTATACTTTGAAGTGTAGATGCTACTGCTAGCATACGATACTTTTATTCAAATACAAAGAAATACCTTTGGCCTAAATGTGCAATATCTGTACATTATATTGCGATGATAATGGCATGAAAGTACTTAACTTAAAGGTATTTCTGTATCTATAGATGCAACCCATTGGTTTCAAATGAAAGTTTTCATATAAAAAAATAAAATAAAAAAGAATTTGCACTTTAAACATGAATTGCATTCTTAAGTAGTTGCATAGTAAAACAATATTTTGCTCTATTCAAAAGTCTAAGGAAGACGATGTAGATAGACTTGGAGTGCTTGCATATAGATAGGTACCTTAAAACTACCCAAGAATTCTCTATACCTTAAGTACATATGAGATTGCTATTCAAGTTAGTTACATATACAAATATCTCTTAAGATTCAGAATGGCTTCCTGATGGATTGTTTTTATTACTGGAAGCTGGCGTGCAGAATACCAAATCCTTTACCTGTATCCTTGCTGAATACAAGCTTATAAGCCATATAAATTGTTAGATATAGTAAAATGAAAAAAGTAAAATTTTGGAATCATATTTTATGCAATCATAATTAATACTTAATGTGATACTTAAAAGTTTTAGTAAGAATATAAAACACTTAAGTCAAGAATTTAATTTTATTTTTTAAAGTTGTTTTAAAATAAGTTTTTTGTATGAGATTTCAATGGTTATCTATTCAAAATACAGTGTTTCATGTATAAAAGAAAAATACTTTATATCATATAGTCCTGAAATTATCATGAAAACCAAGTGTGGTTGTTGATGATAGTTATGCATAGTAAAATGTGGTGTTAATTGTCAGAAGAAAAGTGTAAACGGTATAAAAGTACTATTTAAAGCGTTATGAATTTGTCTAAGAGTGACAGTGACATGGAGTTTATTGAAGGCTGGATATGTCAAAGTAAAAATTTCAAATCGCAATTAAATAAAATTTAAATCAGTTTACATTACAAATGACGTCAACTCGAAGCTTCACAAAAGGAGACTTGTTTTTGAAAGAAGAAATTCAAACAACTTTAAAGTCCTTGCATCAAGACCAATAAACTTATATTTGTATTTTTCAAGTTTGATCAAGTTTTAAGGGGATGGCAAGGCTTAAAAGGCCAAAAAAAGGCATATTGTCCTGATTTTTTTTTGTAATAGGAATCATGTTGATTTGTTTATTTTATAAACATGTTAAGATACAACATCTTAAGCATATTTTTTGAAATTTTTTGTTTTTTTTTTATATTAATAAATAAGGTTGTGCAAGCGAATTTCCTGGGGCACCTCTGAAAAAAGTAGTCTTGCCGTGAACATCATAAGTGGTTACCAAATTATCTGAAAATCAAATTGCGTTTTATAGGTGACATGTTGCCCGAGGTAACCCTGAAGCGTTTTTTTCGATTTTTTGAATTTCGGCAGTATTTTGAAGTGAAAATCGCGAAATTCACCCAAAAAATTCTGTGTATTTGTTAAGGAAAAAAATTGTTAAAAGAAAAACTGTTTGTGATTACCTTGTGGTTTATATATAGAGAAAGTGTACAAAATTTCAAACGGATCAGTTTAGTAGACTTTTAGCTATGATATTCACGGGATCAAAAATGTTGTTTGTGGGTAAATCGATTTAAAGTTTTTTATACGAGGTTTTTTATATGAGGAGCGGTCATTTGAAATACTGTAACTTCGCTTCTTTTACTCCGATGTACATAAAATTTTGACACGATGTTTTCGACATGTTGGACATTCAGAAAAAAATTTTTTAAAAAAATTCGAAAAAAAACGTTTTCAAACCTTATTGTAGCTAGTCTAGAATAATAATTTTACTTTGCAGAATCTTATTTGCACACTTATTTTATTCAATAAAAAAAATAATTTCAAAAAACTCTAATATAACTTTTTTAAATATCTTAATACATTAAAAATCTTAAATTAAGTGTAAGAATAACTTGTGAAATACACAATTCATACTTAATAATTGGAATTGTATCATCTTCAGGCATCAGAAAACCGTTTCTGTAATCGAAATATGTGTCAGATCTCAAGTACTGTAGTTGACAGCCAAATTATTTTCTAAGTCAACACAATTATTACTTATTTCAGTTTTTTTCTTTTCTTTTTTTAATCTAAATAGTTGTTGAAAAAAAGTATAAAACGATTAAAGAATCTAAGTAAGTAAGTAGTATAAAAAATTGTTTATGGCTCGTTGACATTTAATTTTGCACACGTGTCTGCCCTCTTCAAACTTCAAACTGAGTGACATGTGGTCTTAACCGGAGATTTACAATTCAAATGTCAATCTGATGCGGGTGAAAGCCGCGGATAAATACCAAAAATGATCTGTTTCTAGCAATAAATTTGATGTTATGATCGACTGATTTTAAATCTTCATGTTTAACTTTTGAAATTAATTAAAGTATCAAAATACAGTGGAAACAACACAAAATTTCTTTGTTAGTCCCAAAAGCTTCTGTGCTTATAAATAATTAGTATAGTTTTTTTTTTGTAAAATTATATTTTGACATGTTTACTATAAATAAAAGATAATTTTGCTAATTTTAATCAACCAATGTCTACTGTTAGACAGTTATTATTATATTTAATTATTTTTAGTTTAATTTATCATTTTTGGAAATGGTTTGAATAGCTGGCCTTAAAAATTTGTTTAATTTTGTTGTCAAGCACTTGTATTAAATCTATATAACTTTATGCTTAACTCATGAAGAGAATTATTGTTTAAACTTTGACTAATATTTTCTTTCAGGCTCTAGTGACTTTTAGATTCAAGAACTATCCAAGCTCGAAAATTTTGAGAAAATATCATAACGTTATTATGTGAATTTGAGATTTAAATAAAAAATATATTTGATATACTTTTCAATTTTTTATTTGAAAGGAAAGAATTTTATTAGTAAATGAATGAATTGAAATAGTTGAAATTGACCTAAAGGTAATACAATAATCTTTTTTGGGCCTAGCACAAACACAAATAGTGGAGGGATGCCAGGCTGCTCAAATACATGGTAAATTAACTTTAATTTTATATTTTGTACATAGCAGATAACAGAAAGAAATGTAAAACAAAGTAAAGAAAGCAACAACTGACTTTTAACTCAGTGCGCATAAACCACAATCTCTGTCATCATTTACTACCAAATAACCCTGTCAAAAAATCTCTCTTATAAATAATTACTTTAAATGTTTTTCATAAAAATATTGCCAAAAAAATTATTCTCGTTTATTACTTTATGAGAATTTCAAAAAATCAAATAATTGTGCATAACTACCAAAGCTGATCACATTCAAATTTAGTAATGCATCTTTGACTAATAGTGCGCTTACAGTCACCAAAGGTACTAGACAAATGTACTACCATTTGTCCATATATAAAAATAAGTTATTAAACTGGGCTCTAGTACATTTTGATAAGTACATATTTCAATTTGCTTATCTTTCTTTATTGTTGTAAAAAATGTTTTACATCATATTCACAGTCAAACTTAACCTAATTTCCACATTTATTCAATGTCAAACTATTACCAAAAGAGAGAATCCAAAAAATTAATTGAAATTTGCCCTCGGTACAGCAATGAGTTGTCTAGTAGATTTAGAAATGAACTAGAAAAGCAAACTAGACTTAGATTAGTTTATTTGAGAAATATTATTTCCCATAAAAATTCTAAAATGCTTGTAAATTTGTCTAGGACCTTTGGCCACTGTAAATATGCACTATAACATATGTCATTTTTAGGCAGCAAAAAAACACTTTTATAACTAATAGTGCATTTTCACTGACCCTACCCTACCCTAGTACATATTTCATCTGTCAAAAATTTGTTTGTTGTTTGCAAACTAAATTTACTTGAGCACCTAATTTTTTACTACAAATTTTGGAGAAGCTTCCCTTAAATTGTTTTTCAACGTATCCTTCTATAAATTAAGAAATTTAAAAGCATCAAGTGCTTCAGACAAATTTAAGCAAATGCTATAATTTGGATAATTGGTTTTTTACGCATTACCAATCCATATTTTCTATTGATATATCCATTTTGCATTTAAAAAGACCTAATGCAAAAGTTATTCATTTGATTTTACAGATAAGCAATTTGAGTCAAATAAAATTCTCCAACTAGTTGGAAAACACTTAAGTTTATACAAAAATCGAAAATTAGAGCTATATATTTATTTAATGTTTTCAAAATTATCAAAATATTTCAAATTGCCTCAATAAACTTAAATACATGAAAAAAAGGGTTATGTTAAAATAGAGAATTCTAGAACACTAAGAAGTATTAATTACTCCCATTGACTCTTGTCACATAAATTTTTGTTTGCTATCAGTGTTTAATATTTTTTGCTGTTGTTGTTAAAAGCTTTTATAACAGATACAAGAAACATATTTAGGTTTCCGACGATAATTGATTTGTTGCATTTAAATATTAAAAAAAAATTTTATTACACAAACAAATATTTATGCATAAAATTGAAAAAAAAAAATTCTTTTATTTTCATAAAGGAGTTATTTTTGTTTCAAAATCAAAAAATTTTACAATCCTACGAATTTAAAAATAGGCAAATAATTAGGAGGAGAAATTTTTTATTTATTGTATTTATCAAAATTGCCAATAGTGCTAACACTATGATAGACAAACCTTTATGCGGCTATCTTTAATCTCACAAATCATTAAAAAATCTAATACTGAGTTTTTTATAAAAAGTTATTATTTTAATGGATCGTAAAACTACTTTTATAGTTTTAATATGAAATATTCACTCATCCGCTAGTAATCAATTTCTGTCGGTATTCAATATATCAACATAACTCACACATAAACTTACAAATATCCAGAAAGAAGGCATTTAGGTATCCCCAAGATCAAAGTAGCGACAATGTTACAATGAAAACATATCGACTCTTTCATGAATTGATTAATATAATATTTTAGATATATATATATATAGAAAAAACTTTCGAAAACATGGTTGTTATCACGGAAATAATTATCGGACCATCAGGCTATACATATTTGCATACAAGTTGATTGGATGAGAACTGCTGTGTTCTCACCTCATTCAATTGGATGACATTAAATTTTGATCGGGACAAGTGAATGAACACCTTGGGAGGTGAGTTTTATGAGGAATTTAAAAATAGAAAACAAATTAAATAGAGGGGTAAAAAAAGGAAGACGATATATTTCATTATATTACCTCAGACAGTTAGCCAGCAGAATTTTTATTTATTAAATTTCATTGCAAAGATATAGTTTTTGAAAATTTTAACAATAAAACTGAAGTGTTTTTGAAAACATCTTAAAATTCGTTATGTTTATCGAGTAAGTAAATTTGAAAATTTGAATATTTTAATTATACACAGAAAATCGCTCGTAAAGGAGCTAAATCTGATTTTATAAAAGAGAAGACTGTTTTTTAGTGTACATATTTACAGTAATTTAATTAATTTTCTATTGTATGATAAGTAACACAATTTGGTATTGATTTATTTCTCTTAAACTTGCAATCAAATTATGCATAGATAGATGGATAAACTTTAAGGATTTTCAATTTTCTTTTGAAGTTTTTCAACGTCAATCTCATAAAATCATTGTTGTAAAACCAACTCTGCTATGTGCACTTTTTGGAAACTTTAGCATTTTGACAATTATGACTTATAAACTATTAGTTTACTAGCTAAATAAGCTTTCGTATAAAAAGAATGCTCTCTGACTCTAAGCAATATACTGTCAACTGAGGTCAGAATGTATCTTAAAGTTTTAATTCCTGAACAGATTGGTGTGAATTTGTCGAAGAGCTTATACTCAAGTATATGTTTTCACTTTATAGCATATTATTTTATGCATCAGTTTTACTTAACAAAATCAAACAAAATTCCAGCTCAAATAATGCTGATTTAGCATCCAACGATTCCTTTTTGTTGTAGTGAAAGATAAAATTGGTAAACAACCACTGGAAATGGTTAAAACTATGGAATTTTATTCAAGTGTATGGGAAATGTTATTATGATCATTAAAATGAAATACTTTAAAAACTATTTTAAGATTCAAAAGATAGCTTTTCCTTGCATAGAATGAAAACAAAACAATCTTCGATTAATTCTCTTTTCACTTATAAGATCAAAAATATATTTCTTTCGTTTATAGTTTTCGGGTAAATGTCAACTAAACTAAATTATTTTTTAAGTTTTAAATACTAATTTTAGTTCTAGTGTTATACTAGTAAGCTTTTTATCCCTTTATAAACTTAATTAATTATCTTAAGCACCTATTTATGTGAGAATCAATATATTTGAAATCTTGAATATTATTAGAGCTTTAGAAATATATGTATATCCTCCTGTTATTATTACTAACAATATTGAAAATATATAATAAGAAATATATAGGTAATCCACAAATAAGTCACATGTAGTTTTCTAGCTATTAAAACATCTAAAAACATTTAGGAAAACCTAAACAGTATAAAAATTGTTTTTTCTATTAAATTACTAACAATTTTATAGCTATTAAATTTTAAAGTATAACAAACCAAAACAAGAAGTACACAAATAAAATTAAACTTAGGAAGCTAAGATTTTCCGGGCATAAAGGAAACATGCCATAAATCAAAAGTACTGTTCAAATTTATTTTATATTGTTGAATCCCTTCATGCTTTTTTTTTTCAATATTAAGTCCCATTAGAAATGGGCGGCAATATAATAAGAAATTATATGACATAAGTGCTAATATATCGTGTAACAAAAAAACAAATAGCTCTCTATTCATTTTAAAAAGTCAACATTTAATAATAAATCATTTATGCAAATAAAATAAAAAGGCAAAAACAAAACTAACATCATGACAGTTTTCATCCGATGTAGTTAATATATTTTGCACAAATTTCTATTAGAAATATTTTATTTGACACTTTTTCTGATCATATTAAGTGATCAGTTACTAATACTATTTAACAAATGGCAATATCAAATTAGAATGGCTTTAACATTAAGCTGTTTAGCGGTTCAGATAAAAACTTTGTAGTTTAACAGGCACTTATTGTGACACCAGATTCATACAAGCAACTGTCCTATGCAATATTTTTTCTTAATGATCTGATCGTGATATTCTTCTTAAATATACATTTAGCGATTTATATGTGTCTACATTTTTAATACACAAATGACAAAGTGATATTTTCTGGTAAATACTATTGATGATGAGAATCACAAAAAAAAAACAAAAAAAACATAATAGTAAAATAAAAGAGAACAAAGTTGAATCCAATAACAAATACTTTGCATAGCGTAGATCAGAATTTTATTGATCTTTTTAAAGGTGCCAGTTCGATGGTTAAATATTTAATATATAACATAAAACCGTAAATGAGTGTGATTAAAATTAGATATAGAAAAAAATTTATATTAATATAATTAAAAATGTCATAGCATTTGTAATTTACAACCTAAGTCGTTTGATCAGACATTAGAAGAACGCTTGATCTTAACTTGTTGGCGTTAAATACCATAAATTTATGAGTATATCAGCTGGAGAATGAAAATAAATAACATGCTGCCTGATTTTTATTTAATATGACAAAATTATGACAAGAATCCAATCAAATTCTAATGTTATCCATTTAAAGTTGAAATAGTGTTAGACTATTAGAAAAATTTCAACAAAAAAAAAAAAAACAAAAACAACATTAAATCAAAATTTTTGAAAGCGTGCTCGAAATATTTGTGGGAAAACTTAAGATTTAAATTTCTAATAACCAAAATGAATAACTAAAATCACAATAATCACTTAGATAAAAAAAAAAAAAAAAACACCAAATCATGTTGATCGATGTCTTTTTTTACGTTAAGCAAGTTTCATAAAGAGCAATTCTACTTATTTCTCAATTTTGATCAATTCAAAGCCCAAAATTATATACCATAATCGCTTTTAGGTGTAATGATCACTAAAAATAGTTAACGATTATGACAAATCATTGTCGGTCCTTTCATCTGAATTTTGCTACAGATATTAATATGACAGAGCAAAAAAAATGTTGCACAGTAGCTGCCCTGGAGAAATTTAATTAAATTTTTTTATAATGTTATATTAATATCAATAAAAGCTTTTATCCCTTAATATATCTAGCTTTTAAGTTTTGGTTTTAAATATCTTTTCCGTACATATTTTGCATTTTCATAAAAACTTTTGTTACTATTACTGGTGATTATAATTATAATTATAATTATAATTGTATTCCAAAATGAAAAGTTGTATTCTTTTCTTGTGTAAAGCTTTTAAGGAGTCCTCTAGTCAATACTGACCGCAATTTTACGATTTTTCCAGGGAATTCCCTTTGAACAATTTTAAATAATTTTCTATGATTTGGTAAAAAAAGTCGTTGAACCCGCTGTATTTATATTTCTAAAGAAAACAGCTCGGATGATCTATAACTATATAAACAAAATGATTTTTATTTTTTCAAACGTAATCTTATTCTATTACCCAAGTCAGACACAGCCTGATGAAACCTAATCAAAAATCATTTTGAGATACATACTTTTCATTTTACACGAAGCTTTATGTGATCATTATTTTTAATTCGCATGAGTGTTGGCTTCTACTCCTGTGTAACAAAATTAATTCATACAAATATCCGATATATATCAGCTAAATGGTATTATTATCTCCTTAGAATTAACATGTGAACGTTTTCCTTGTTCATTTCCTAGCTCTAGCTATCTTATGATTTTACACTAGAAATCTGCCATAACGATAAGTTATGCATTTTTTCCTACCGTGCTTATATCTAACCTAGGCCGGAATTGCCTAGATTCTTTTTAGCCTAGCACACATGGAAGCAGCAGCTACTTTTTCTACGAAAAATAGACTCTATAAAAATCTGATTGAGAAAATTTTTCTAAGAAAAAGCTGTTTATCTTCATTGTAAATTATTTATTGTAGTTGATTATCATTAGTTTTTATTGATTTTTGTAAGTAATCGTTAAATATTGTTAATTTTCTTAATCCTTAATAATTGCTTATAATTTTTCATAAAATTGTTAATGATTATTTATAATTGTTGAGCTTTTGCTTAGAAAAGATAAAACTCTGATGAACATGAGTACATATATCCACAGGAAAGCACTGGCAGTGCTTGAAGTCCAAACTTTGTGTGACATAGGGGATAAAATGTGTCACCGATCAATGTTAATTTAAACATGTCACGTATTGACACGTCAATGTCCTGATTTTTTGCACCCACCCACATTTTAAGAACACAGAGTTTATATTACCTTCCAGCTATTTAGAGTATCATGAAATTATTGCAGTAGGCACCAAACGTTATGGCTTAGCTGTATTTTCCGTTAGACGTATTAAGTTTGAAATATGCAGAGTAGTTCATGGTCAATATGTAGATTAATGCTATTTTAATTTACTCATACTAAATTCTAATTGTAAGTGGAAAAACTGAAATTCCTTCGTTCATAACTTTATCTCTGTATCTTTGCACTATGTAAAGAAGTGTAACTAAAGTTAATGCGTATAAGCACTATCTGGGATATTAAGGAAAATCTTAGACATGAAATTCATTGATTTCTGTTTTATAATCAAATTAACTATTGAAAAATTTTTAAGAATAAGATCATAAATTTTTGGAATAAAAAAAAACACTACCTAATTTTCCCAGATATAACAAAATCTTTTACTTAACTGGGTACGCATGTCAAAACTCCGTAAAAAATTTACCTGAAAAAATTACAAAAACGAAAGACTTTTTAAGTTTTGAATCGTTTTAATCAAACATTAATATCCCACCTACCCCAAACAAGCTGTCACTTAATCGATTTGGAAAGTGTGAATTTTATATCAATATATAAAGCATAGTAGCATCAATGCCACTAAAAAGTTTTTCCAGGATACATTTATATTTATATACATTAAATTTTGTAGGTTCTAATATGAAAATTCTACACGAGATATTTGCAGTGCACATTATCAATCTAGCAAAGTCTAAAAAACCAACGAAAAACTAAAATTTTCAAAAATCTAATGCTTAACTCTTAAACAGCCCACACTCGATGAATCTTTATCAAATTCTTTTTTGAATACCTCATTGATTTTGTCATCAATGAATGATGGGAATTGCAAGAATTATAGGAAAAAATTAAAACCAAAACAAAACTAATCAAAGAATAATTTAACATAAAATTAGCATTTGGTGTAAACTGGATGCCTGTATTGGCCACCTTGCAAGGTGGCAAAAATTATAACTAGCCAAAAATTTCAAATTTATGATTTTAATATCAGATTGAAATAAACATAAAAAAAAAAGATGAAAACAAAAAAAAAAGCTTTCACCTTGCAATTAATTGTCAACTAACTCGCGGTATCGCCTGATATTAAGAAACAGCGGGCAGCAGAAGCATCCAAGTCTGGCTTAAGTGAGTTTTTGCTGTCATTGCTTAGCAACAAGATGAATATTACTAGTGATGATGCGTCTTAATTTCAGATATAGCAAAGCATTGAGAAATAGAGCCATCTTCCACTCTGGTGTCTAAAGATAAGACGCTTATTTATTAGATGTCTAGATCTTATTAGCCAGCCAGGCTGACTTTTTCCGGATTTAAATTTGTAATCTGAATACGATTAGTGTTACCACTTAAGAATGAATTAAGCTATGATAAGCAGTAATAGTATATTATTATTAATGTGTCTATCATGAGCGGTTTTCAAATATAGTTTTTGTTTCATATTTTTGCTGTATTAGAAAAACGAATTCGTGCTTTATCTTAATAAATATTTCATTATTATGCGTTGATGTGCAGTTAAAAGTATTTACTTAAGTGAAATGGCTTTAAAGCTACAAAATCAATCAAAGATCACATAATTTTTAATTCTGGCAAAACCAATCTATATCTTCAAAACAGTAATTAAACTAATTTCAATTATGTAGTACAAAGATTTATGGTTTAAGCACCTGTCGTACAAATTTCAAACTAAGAAAGTACACAAATAAAACCTCTCCGAATATACAGAAACTGGGGTTTTAGTAAAATATCTTATATTCTTAAATAATACAATAATTCAATAGACTGATGTCCCGTTTATCGTGTATTTTCATTCCACAAACTATTAAATTTCAATTTTTTCGAGTGGAAAAGTTAATTTCCATACAGCACACTAAGAGAAGTTAAAGTTGCATTGTATAAACTTTCCTAAAAATGTACAAAAAATGTACAATCTTGTTTGAATCGCATTTTGTTAGCAAATGGCCGCTTAAGTCACCGATTGTCCTGCATTGATGAATCTTGCGTTGATATATTACTCTAGTCTACAAATTTTGATCTCAAACTAAAAAAAAATGAAGATGGTTTTAAGCTAATTTCGGACTACTGAATTCGAAAAAGACAACCGATTTTATTTTCATTAGAACGTTTACCATATATTCTCAAAAATATATTCCTTGTATTTTTTTTCTTAATTGGTCTATATCTCAAAAAATAATTTTACGATTGGATTGGACTAGCTTTTTGAAAAAGGTGTTTTTTACGCTTTTGATAAAGATATAATATCTTCAAGTTAATCAATATTTGGCAGAGTTATAGACGATCAAAATCAAGAAAGATTGATTCTTTTCAAGCCCTTCGATTTTTTTCAGTTAAAAAAAATGTCTAATAAAAAGTTTTTAAGACTTTAAATATAAGATATTTTTTTTGGCAAAAAATAAGTAAATTTTAAAGATGAAAAATAAATTTCGTGAATTATGCATTCTTCTGTAAAGGATATTGGAAGATTGAAAAAAAGATTTCAACAATTTTCTTTTATAAAGAATAAACACAAGGATATGAGAACTCAAGGGGGGGTTACCACCTTTCTGCTATAATTTTATCAAGCCTTAAGTTAGTTGTGCACTATTTAATTAAACAAGAAACCGTTAATATACTTCACAGACAAGAAAACATTGGGAATATATGTTTTTTATAGAATATAGTTACGGAAAAATTGAAAAATCTCCTTAAGAGGGCTAGGGTATTTAAATTTTCTATTCCATTTTTTTAAAATTAATATATAATATTTGAGAAATATTGTATCAAAATTTCAAGACCATCAGAGCTAAATTGACGAAGTTATAAGCATTTGAGCATCCTTTACTCTACAGCAAGGAATGAGTGAGCAAAACTTTAAAGCATTTTCCCGAAACTTTTTATCTTCGAAGTCGATGTTCACGATAATTCAAAATTTACTGAACCGATCATTTTGAAATTTTTCAACACCACTTCTGCACATATTTCATCAGGTAATGACTTAAGCATTTTTTTAATAATTATTAATTTTACAATAACAAATAAATAGATTTTTTAAGTGAAAATTAGTATTTTGACTTCCAAAGACTACCAAAAATCGAAAAAAAATAAAATCCCCTGTTGTAACCTCAAAAAACATTTCCTTTGATAAATAAATTGTAATTTTTTGGTTTTAGATAATTCTATTGCGAATTATGATGAACACTGCAAAACAATTTTTTCTTTTTAAGGTGCCTACAGACATTCGTTTATTTATTGAAAATTTCAGACTGAAAATTAACAAAAATATTGTTCCAATGTTGTGTCATCATCAAAAATTAGTTAAATAAACTAAAAATATTCGCATTGCCAAACAGAATTCTTGAAAATATACCTGTTATCCACGGAGTTAGATGTTTCTTAATGACAATCTAGGCATCAATGAAAAATCTAAGCATTTATCTTTAATTTTAAGAAAAAAGGACAAATTACTACAAAAAAATAATGATTTTCCTAGGCAAATGAGACCAAATTCAATTCTTAATTCCCTTTCATTACTTTTTCATATGCTAAAGCTATAAAATTTTGCACTACGAAAAACTTAGGTATTGTTAGCCTTATTATAAATATTCCAAAAATATTGTCAGAATTTTTGTTGCTATTTTAAAGAAATGACAATGAAATAATTTTCCCGTATACATAGTTTTAAAAAACTAAAGAAAATTTTTTTGAAATTAATGTGAAGTTATTATTCAATAATTTCTCCTCATTAAGAGTAATTAAAACTTAACCATATACGAAACTGAATGAATAGCTTTTGAATTCCTAATGATGCTCATTTTTTAAGGCTTCATAACTCAAGAGCCTCATCACTTCTTAAGTACATTCAGTGGTATCTTTTGTGCAATTTTAAAACAACAGTAAAATTCTTACATAAAATTATTTTATCCTTCATTAGAATCACTTGCAAATCTATGTGAACAAAACAAAAACGATATAAAAGTGAAGAGCAAAAAATAATTGCAATTAACGCCTTATCATCCGTAATTGCTAAATCCTGTCATGTTCCTGCTATCAAATATACAAAACTCAACATATTTTAAGTTGGTGTTTTATCTTCATTAGAATCCATCAGACTTTTAATTCAAGGATAATGCCTGATGATAGTCAATGTGATAGCTTCTCTAATAGGAAATACTGAATGCATACAAATCGTCCACTTTTTCAGTCTGTTATAAGATTTGTTCTTTTACTTCAACCAAATGGTAACTTTGTTGTCTTACAGTATAAACTGAACTCATTTGCAAACTAGTAAATGACGGTTCATTCTTCTGTCGCTTAGCTTTTTTGCATGATTAAACTTTTCATGGATTTACTCAAATGATGTTTCCTTTCCATTTGCGACAATTTTAAACGCTTTTTTTGAAAAGAAATGCAGCTGCATACCTAATTTCAGTAATGGTTTTCTATTTTAGTCATTTTATTAATATTATTTTTAATTGTCATAAATTATTTTTAATGAGTTATGAATAAAGTAAAATTTCTAATATTAAAATAATATTATTTAAAAAGCTTTGTCTGAACTTACATTGAACCCAAAAATAAATATATTCATAATCTAATCTTGTAATTACTTGTGCTCTCTTATCACATGATGATTAAGTACTTAATCAGAAAATATACCTAACCTAAGTCCTATGGTCTAAAATAAGATATTTTGAAAAGCTTTCACCCGGGTGTATTCAAGACAAAAAATTAAAAAACAGAAAAAGGTGTTTGTACATTAACACGAAAATTCAATTCTGATGATATGATAATCACTGCAGCCAGCACCTATCTTTTGTTATTAATTTCATCGCCCATAAGTGGAATTAGAAACGCAACAAATGATAAATAGACGCAATAAGAACAGAAACTTAAAGAAGAATGTACGTTAACTTCTTTACATAGATGAAGCTAAATTTAATCTTTATTCGGTTATGCCTTTAAAAACCGATCCCACTATTAGCGGCCGCTGATATCTTAATCAGAGAATATCGAGCGGTACTATGGTCAAAAAATTAAAAATAAAAATTGAAAAAAAAAAACATGTTCATTCGCGTTGATTTAACAATTTTTCATTTCTAACGAGGAATTTTTGGAATGAAAGAGAAGTACCCACCATGCTGAGAATTTGAATGTTATTAATTGTTGCAATTAGATACTTTCAACAATGGTGCGGCAGCCAAACTTAAGGCGGCTACACACGGTGGAGAAGTCGTTTTGACAAATTAATCACTCACCTATGATGTTTCTTAATTAAAAAAAAAAACAAAAAAAAAACTGTAAGGTAGAAAAAAAAAAATAAAGAAACAATAACAAAAGAAACAATCAACGATGCAACGTTTAAGAAAAGCAGGTTAAAATTTATTAATGGGGGCGAAACCGTTTGTTTTGATTTGATTGTAAATCGTTTTGATGGAACCAAAAAATATTTTTAATAATTGGAACTTATTTTTTGGATACTGTGGAGTATTACTGCATTGATTCAAACATATATGCACTTTGCGTCCTAGAAAATCTCTTATAAGTCAAACAGTAGGTGGCCTTAAGCATCTTTGATGAATTTTTTTGTAAAATGATTCCCCATCGGAAACTAGAAAAAATAAATAATGAAGCTAGATTTATCCACCAAAAGTAATTAGGAGCTCTTTTAAAATAAAATTCGCCAAGAACAATTTTCTGTGAAATTCAACCCTGTGAAAGTTATTATTTAATCTTACAAGATCAAATTTAACGTTTCAGTTGAAATGAGTCTTAATACCAGCTAACTTATATACTTTTTTGGAAACAATCTTCTACGTATAACGTTGATCCTTACTTTTTATGTGTTCGGCAAATGGGTGTAGTTGTTCATAGGCGAACAAGTAAAATATGAAGTTACCTACTTTTTGCTACTTTTTACTACTTTTTTAGTAAAATAGGCATCTTTCTTGTGAGATCTTTAGCAATTTTCATTCTAGGTGACCATAAGTAGCATAAAGTTAATTATTTTTTTTTTCTAATAACTTTACTAGTATAGCATATATATTTCCTGTCAGAGTTTTGATATTTTAAAAACTAAGAAAGCTGACTTTTTTCTCTTCAAAATTAATAATTGTCAAACACGGAACTATACTTGCGATACTAGAATAAAGTCCGTCTTTTATACACAACGTATTGCATTTCAAGCTTACTTAGTTTACTTGGACACATATGCAAAATAAAATAGCTCATTAAAAGAAACCCTCAAATAAACCATGCATGGTTTCTTCGGGCAACGTAGCCCCAGCTTTTGGGGAGTAATTATTGTATTTCACTCAAATCCATCACGTTGAATCATGTCCGTTGCGTTAAAAAAGGCTGTGCAAATTTGATCAATGCCTACTTTGAAGGTACTAAAACGATTTGTTAGTTTCTAATAGGAGTAAAATATTTAAAAGGAAATACAACCATTACAGCCAAATATGGATGAGGAGAATGATTCAAAAGTCGATTACTAAAGTAAAGCGTGAACATCAAAGTAGAACTAATATTCATAGTTTTGGTAGCAGAAAACAGACAACCTGAATTAGCTAACAAGGAACCATCATTTTCGGATGCGCGCTTTGGGCTCAGTCGTCTATGGCGTTGTGTTGGGGACCCCTTAGAAAGTAACCCTATACATTTATTTTTTCCTCATGGCATACAAAAGTTTTTGGTAAATGGGAATATTCGGTTTTGGGGTTAAAAATCGCTAAAACCTCATATTGTCTTTATAAAAACTCAATTATTTAGTGTTGTTTCGTTTGTTAACATAATCCAATATTATCGTTAGAAGCCAATACCAATCAGTAAGCACATATGCTAAAATAAAAATGTCGCACAACAGAAAAAAATGGATGAGAATAGCCAAAAATAAAGAAAAATTGCTAAAATTCGAGTTTTTCGATTTTCTTCTCAATTAAACCATATTGTTCTTATACTCACATACTTATCTCTTCGTACACTTTATTCGATCTATTCTGATATCAAAAACAAAAATGGAAGTCGTGAAAAAGAGAAAAAGTCGAAAATAATAGCTGAAAATCGTATTTATTCATATACATTTAATGGCATATTGAAGTTTTTTTTTTCATTATTTAATTAAAATCCATTTAACAACGATGTCAAACATGTCGAAACATGTCGAGTTTCGCAGAATATTCCAGTGCCCTTAAGGAAAAGAGCATAATTAGAACAAGCTTTTTATTATAGTATCATTAGTTTTGAATATGATTTTGGACATGTAAAGAATACCGGCAGATATGCGCCGCGATTTATATAAGATCAAAGACTATAGAGTAGAAGAAATCAGTCAGCTTTGACAATTAAGAAACTTCCTGGATAGAATTTTATAAGAATCTTTCTTTATTTATTAAATCTTAAAATGTTGCTTCATCTAAGGATTTAAGCTTAATTTAGATTAATATTTTTACATCAAATAAAGCCAAACTATTGTTTACAAAATTAATTTAATTATGAACCAGAGAAAAACATTTACACTTTTCACTTCTTGAAAAGTTTAAAAAATCAAATATTATTATTTATTATTTAGAATTTTCTACAAATGATTTCAAAAATTATTACAACTGGATTTACAACTATTACAAAATATTTACAACTGGATATTCTCAATTTTCATACTGAAAAGCTGACAAAAGCTTCTAATCGTTCATATTACATGAAGCAAAATTTTTTCCTATTTCTCTTTATTAATATTTTTGAATTTATTAAAAATTTACAAATAAATCCTTTCTCTGAATTTCAGCATTATATTTCAAACTCTTGAATGCTTTAACTGAAATACTAGCTCTTTTTTTCTTTTGCAGGTACTTTTTATTAAAAACTAACAATCAAAACATATTATTTCGTACTTGGGAAAAAGTAAAACAGGAAGTCAAAGAAATAATTAGATACACAACATTCGCATTTGAGTTTATTCGAGTGCAAATTTGCTCCTAAGGAAAATATACTCGTAAGCAAAGCAAATTTTTCTTAACCAAAATATAAGTCAATGACCATCATCTATTTTGATTTCTAGTGAAAGTAAGTAATAATCATCCCGTTAAATACAAATCATCATAAAATAAATATGCATAACAATACCCTAGTCTGACCAAAAATTAATCTAGAAGTCCTTATATTCTGCTTGTATAGAATAATTATTGTCATTACATTCTGTAAGGATCGTATAACGTACAAATTAGTGCAAATGGTGGTGGTTTGGTCGAGTACCAAACTCAAAAGTAAATCTCACAAATATCAAATTACACCCAAACGCCGGGGACTGCAATGTGCTCAATTGAGCTCAAACAATAGAAAGGAGGTCCGCAAAGTGAAAAGGGAAATTAAATGTCGAGCAATGTAAAATTCCATTCCATTTTATAATAAGGGATATGCCATAATACAGTGCTGTATAAATGATTGACATGAACTAGGAAAGATGTAGGTTTATTTAGCATCTGCTATATGCACAAGACTAAAATTTAGTTTGCTATTTTGCAATTGACAATCATATATGTACATAAGAGAAATAAACTGTGGTTGTTATGATCTCCTTATTCATATTTCCAAAAAACTATTTCTTGGTTTATGTACAATTATACCTCCATATGTTATAGTCATGTCTTTGGAGCTAAATTCATTGTAGCTAAATAGAAAGTTTGACTTTTATTATGACGTGTTGTCATATTCATAGGTGATATGTGAAATAAATCTAAATAAAAATTATTAAAAAAAACAAAAAAAGAAAAGACTTCTTTATTGATAAGTCTGTGGTTTAACTTTACTCTTAAATATCTGCTCATCTTCAACAATGTGTTCAATGTTTTGGTTGAAGGAAGTAATCAAGTTACAACCGCAACACCAGACTTTGATCACTTACCGACTAAAGCTGTAAAGTATTTTTATGAGAGCCGCGAGAATATCGCCTGCAATTATGTTGATGATAACAAAATATCAATTAAGAAAGTTGGATGTACTTTAAGCGACCAAAACTGAAACCGCTTACCAATAATTTGCTACTGGGATTGCGGATTTAGGTATGCATCATAAGAAGATCATAAAACTCCTTCTGGGCGAAAAATTTATTTCTTTAGATGACAGCTTTAGTAAAGAATGGTGACCACAGAAAATTATCACCGATCCAACTGGGGGATCATCGATCCAACCAACTTTTGGTTACCAGATCATTTTTGCAGCATATTAAAACCGTTAAGATTCATTACAATTAAGATGGGATGTGGGCATTAGTTGTTTGTTGTTAATTATAATCGCCACATCTTACGAAATTTCTGAGCCTTAAAAATAAAATAACAAAAAAATTTCTATCAGTAACCTAAAACCGCATAACTTTGAAAGATCGACTCCCGATGTTTAAAATAATATATATAAAAACTTATATTGTATATATTTATATTGAATTATTTAGTTCCACCCCAATTATCTATGATAGACTAAAATATATAATTTTAAAATTAAATATAATTGATTTGGATAACTACATGTGTATATATGTATATAGTCTTCGAAAATCTACCGTTAATTGCATATGTGAGACCTTTACACGTGTTTTATTCATGTAATTGCAAGACAAGGGCAGCCAAAACGATTTGTTTAATGTTCTGCTTTCGCTCTAGATTTTGGGTTTCTATTTTATTATGTTATTCGTGCTATCGAGTTCAATTATTTTCCAAATAGTCAAAGATATTTAGATGATTTTAAGGCTATGAAATGAAAGAGAAAACTATTGAGAAAAAGTCAAAGGTAAAAACGTTCAATTAGTTCCGATAAGGAAAACACTTACACGGAATGAACTAGCAAAAGGCCTTTTGCCTATAGATTAGACTGACAGTGGAGTCACAGAGTACTTGGCGTGTCCCGGCAAGAAATGCATGTCACCATCTTTAATTGCATACCAATAAGATTAGACACTGCTGACTGTTGGTGATGTTTATCCTTATTAATTTTGATTAAGAAAGGTCTGCTGGTTTATAAGTAGCTTGTTGTTGTTATTTTTATTTCTTTTCCTTTTTTTTTAATTGTGGTAAACCACTTGTCTTAGAATGAAAATTTGAAAATATTTTTAACTATAATATTTTGAAAATTTAAAAAAAAAAGTAGAATGATATGAGTCACTTTCAGAAAATAAATACCACACAATTGTTTATTGATTGGACTCGTTAATTTAATTAAATTCTCGTAAATACTGACATTATAGTTATAACTGATCTTGTTCCTTAGATATAACATCGAGTTTTGCATTCACTGAATTCCACTAAATTGAATTCTTGATACCAAGGACAAAATTTTTCTTAAAATTGTGAATGTTAGCTGCAAACTATTTTTACGAATTAAAATCTTCTGAGTTAAAGATATTTTTAACTTGTTTAACAATTAACATAATTTGATTACCGTGCAATTTTTTTATGGTACTTTTAGAGGCTTGAAATAAAGTTTTCTCTGTTCTGCTTTCAACAGCATCATTATATCAGACAAAAAGTCTACCAAAACGACTTAAGTTACTTATTCATTGTTGTCAACAATAACTGAAAATATCGTTTTCATGAATAATTATCAAAAAAAAAAAAAAAAAATCATTCTTTGGCTATATTGAAATTAAAGTAAAGTTTCAACTTCACCAAATTCATAAAAAAATACACAAAAATTAAATCTAAACGACTTGCTGGCATAATTTAAAGAATTTTTAGAATATAAAATTTATTTTTCATTTTCTTAAAAATTTATTATTGACTGCTTCTACATTTTTGAGGTCAAATAAAAATCGAGCTTAGCTTTTACACCTTTTAATCGAATCTTGTTTATCAAGAAAAAAAAACAAACTTTAAAGTACCAAAAAATTGGACTTAATCCTACTCAAATAGATTGATTCCCATATCGATCTATAATGGTCTGGCCGCGATTTAAGTAATAAAACAGTTTTATTACACCATCAATACAAAAATGGTTCCAAGGTTATACCTTTACCTAACATACAAGTTAAAATATTTCATGAAATAAAACTTTGATTTAAAAATCTTCTGAATTCCAGGTATACAGAACCAATTTTTTTTTTTTCCTTTATGTAACAGCAGACAAGCCTTGATGACAACAGAAATTTTTGTGTGGGGTCTTTTCAAAATTTATGATCGATTACTAAAATTAAAATCGTTCTCGCAAATTATTCTTCGATTTATTACTTTGACAAGTAGATTAGATTCTGCTACAAAATTTTAGATTTTATTTTTGTTTGATTTTTATTGGAAATTTCAGAAATAACAACAAAAGATACCGATGTTCTGTAACTAATATCATGTTATCTTCCTTTATATTAAACAGTTAAATATAACTATAAAGTTTTATAAAAATCCTAATATCAACTGGAATCGAAAAAATTCTCTTAGAGATACAAACTTCCATTTTTTTAAGTCTTTAAGTACATTTACATTAGAGGACTCTAGATTCTAAAACTGGGATCCTATTATCTTCATCTATAAAATATTGAAAATAGATGTCAAAAGCCATCGAGCTAATCTTGACATCAGCATCAAATGTGATATTTGGTAGAGTAAACGAGAAAAAATGTTAAAAATGTGAATTTATTCATTCAAACAGCTGCGGAAGAGTTATAAATCACAAGACTAATCGACAAGTCGACCATAAAGGGTGCAACCCCCAATACTTATAAAAATTTTACCCGTCCGTTCCTTTTACTTGAAAAATTTCTTTAAATCAAACTCTTTTTTGTGTTGTTGTTTTTTTTTTTTTTTTTGCTTTAAAATTGGTCAAGGGAGTGTAGCACTTAATGTCACCAAATAGAGAACTGTTAGGATTTTAAAAAAAATTTATATACATATATGTATATACGAGTTAAAAACAGTTGCCTCCTCCCACACAATTAATGGAACGTTGCAGAGAGCTGCTGTTAATCATCGATTCCCATGCCAATGTTGATGTCTATCTGAAGCTTACATACGTTCTACATTGCTTAGTGCACACGACCCAGTCCGCCTGATTTACTATAGCCGGCAGTTCTTCTTTTTCCGGGGGTGAATAAATTTTCAAGACCCGTTGGAAAGTCTATTAAGTTGTTTGATAGTTGTCGCCCTGGCATAGTGATTGATTTGATTCCAAACCCTCTCTGAGGTAATACTCAAGGCGTATTCGTGGTTTGAGGGCTTAATAATTGATTACTGATTTAATGATTATTTACAATTCTTAATACTTTGAATTAGATTTTCAAATATTTTTGGAAATTGAATTAGGGATATTAATAAAATGAAAGGGTTTAAGTTTTTATTAATTACTGAAATTTTTAAGCAATTCTTTTTATTATGCATATCCATTTTATCCCTATTAAGAATTTATTAAATAAAAAAATGACTAAATTAAATCAAAAATTTTTGATTTTTTGTTGTTTGGAAGCAAACGCAAAATTATTTAGGCAATCAGATACCGTTATGGGCTTCAAAATAACTATATATTTAAGATTGTTGTGTCAATATTAATTTATTCGTTGTTTCTTGTAAAATATACTTTTGAATTAATAATAATTAGATACATAAATCAAGTGTTCGGATGTTTCATTCAAAATCATTGCTTTGCTTTTTTCTTTTTGAAATATTAAAAAAATTGTTTTAAAATATGTCAGGTATATTTTTATCAAATTCAATTTTTAACGATTATTCGCTTGTTGTCAGTTTTTTGATTTTTTTAAATATTTAATCATATCCCCTTTTTTTAAATCAGAGTTACAATATTTACTTTCTTAAATTACATTTCAAATTCAAATAATATAAAAATTTTTTAAACAATAATTTGCTAAATGTGACACTTTCCCTATAAATCTGATATTCTTTAGAAAGTATTTAACGTCAATAGCTATAATATTTATCAATGATTGATTATAGTTTTCAGGTGCCTAATTAATAGTTAAAGTCAAAAATATAAAATTCGTATAATCAAAATTTTTTATAAAAGATATAAAAACCCTTTCACTTTCACACATTTCCCCCAATAAATGTAACAAAAACGTATTAAAGAACGAGTAGTTACTTCCTTTCATTGAAAATACTTTTCTATTAAAAAATTAAATTTATTGATTTTCTTGCTTTTGAAAAAAATTTTGAAAAATTTTGCAACTCTCTATGAAAACAAATTTGTTATTTAATTAGATCAGGATTTGACTCATTTTCTTTTTAATGTCACTCATAGATGCAAACAGGTCAGTTTGGAGGAAAAGAACATAGCGAATTTGTCAAATTTTGCAAATTCCTTGATTTCTTTGGCAATATTTAAATTTTTTTAACACTTTCAAGGACTTGTTGCAATTTAAATTACGCAGACAGAACAAGTTAAATTTTTCCGTATAAAATATCCGATCTGTCTTACTTTATTCATTTTTTTCGGAAAAAAAGTAAAGTTCGTTTCATTAATTATCATTTTTGTTCAGCAGATTAAACATAAATCATTTAATTTTAAAATTTTTATTAAAAAATTTATTTCTGAGAAACACCTAACAAATACTTTTTGAATTTTTTTGGCGAAGTTAAGAAGTACAGAGGCCATTTCTTTCGTGATAATGTTAAAAATAATTACGTCTTTCAATGAAAATATTAAAGAATTATTTATTTTTTTAGACAAACAATTTTTATATTTTTACAATCAATTACAATCATTTTATATGGAAAACGATCTATTGAAATTTCATTTGAAAATAAAAAAAATTTTATGTATTGGTGATTTGTTCAGTTTAACAAATAACAAATAAAATTATCTTTTTTCCAATGAATATTGCGAAAATTGGCATATTCATTATCAATGATTTCGAAAAACATTTTTTATCTGTAAAACAGACACTTTTTGCATATTTAGCCTCATTATTTTTAAGAAAAATATATTTCTTTACAATCATCTTTCGAGATTTGAAACCTAGTTTTAAACACTTTCCCTAAAATCACTTGAATAAATAAAATAATAAATAAATATCAAAAATAAGACAAAAGTTATCGCCATCTTTGCCTGTTCAATTCATTTCATTTTTGTTTTTATTTTTATTTTTAATTAATTTTTAATTTACAACACATGTGTCTCAATTTTTATTTACAGTTTTTAGTTCCATAAAATCAACTTAAATTTTATTTTGAATGTGAAAATAGTTTGCAAATTTTGAATTAGTTTTCTCGTACGTAATTTTATGTCGGCAATCCTAGCAATTCGAAATTTGAATATATTTTCGAAGTTCAGAATTATGAAGTATTCTGTCTACACTATTCAGACTATTCAGAAAAATTTTCTATAAATTCAATGAATTTACATTTTTTAATTTTTTTTTTATATTTAAAAATACAAAAATAAAAATAATTTTCAGAAAAAATTTTATGAGAAAATTACACTAAAAAAACTGTAGGAGCAAAAGAGCAAAAAAGTTTGCCGACATTTTTATTGCTTTTAGTAACATTCATTTCCAAGACATAATATTTCGTTTTTGTTTTTTAAATTATTTACTGTTTATCCTTTTTTTTTAATTCCTATATAATTTATGGTCTCTAAATAAAAAGAAGATCATAGATATATAAAAAAGAGTCTGGGATATTAAAAATTCATTTTATTAAAACTTTTACATTAAAATTCAGATAATGATAAGAATCAAACTTTCAATCAAAACAATTTTAGATAAGCTTCATTCATACACAAGGGATATCAAATAAATGAAAATTTTGTCAATCAATCAATTTAAGTCTTTAAATACTGAAGAAAAATTATATCAAGTAAATATAAATCAAGGACGTTCGTGTTGATGTAGTCTTAGAGTTTCTGTTTAAAAAACTTTTTAAATATAATTAATTACATAATGAATACTATTTCATTTAAATATTAAATAATACTAGGTAATACTACCTAGCTAGTTGTATTTTTTTAAAAGAATTATGAGAAAATTACACTAAATTACTTAAAAATTTTATTAATAAGAAAACAAAACTTACCAAGCCCATAATCAAACTTTGAAAACTTCAGAAATAGTAATTGTTTAGGGATAGAATGGTATTCAATAATTTCACTATTCTATATGAGGTATAAGAAGCGACAGCATAATTCAGTTCATGTTTAAATAGGAAATAAATCAGAAATAATGAATTTAAAATATATTTTACTGTTTTTCTTATATCTTAATAAAATATATTTTAATTTAGCACAGAGTTCAGAAATTTTATCAAGTTTCTTGAATAAATACTTACAACAAACTAGTCAGTATGGTAAAATTGCTTTTTCTCTTTGTAATACAATTGGTAAGATCTAAATTATTTTAAATTTTAAAATTTTAATCAAATTTTTATAGAGTGGAAAGTTAATTTTTCAATGAAACTTAAATTTTTTTCCAAACATATTAAATTGGATGAGATAAATACAATGAACGATAAAAGCCCACATCATGTTATTTTTCTTGTCGACATTAGATGTGAAGAAGCTATAAAATATTTAGAAACTACCGTAAATCCGAAATATTATGCTCATCCATACAGATGGATTTTACTATCAGACCGAACAATTAGTTCTTTAAATCTAACAGCATTTCCTGATAGTAATATCCTTTTCGTTAGTCAAGTAAATGATACTCAGGGTGAATGGATTTTACAACAATGTAATAACTATATTTCTATATCAATATTATCTTTTTAATTATTTAAATTTCAGTTTATAGAATCGATAGAGGTTTTCCTTTAATATGGGAGAATATCGGAACCTGGAAATCAACTAATGAATTAAAAATAATTGAAAAGCAATCCATACTTTCACGACGAAGACGAAATTTACAACAAAAGAAAATGCAAGTTACCACTGTTATATTAAATAATAACTCCGTTCATCATTTAGATGATTATATTGATAAACATATTGACTCTATGTCTAAAATTAATTACATCTTTATAAAAATGCTTCTTGAAACACTAAATGCATCAGCAGAGTTTAGCTATTCTAATACTTGGGGATATTATAACAGAAAAACAGGCGAATGGAGTGGAATGATTAGACGGCTTATTGATAAGGAAGCAGATATTGGAGGTAAAAAAAATGATTTTAAGTTAAAGCAAAAAATTAATAACAAAATCTTTAAATGATTATAATTATTAATGCCTTCTTTTCAAAATATTTATTTTATAAAAACAGAAGTAGTTTTAAAAAATATTTTATTTTAAGGGCCATAACTTGGAAAATAAGTGAAATAAAAAAAACCCGAATATACATTTCTCTTTCCATTTTATATTGTTTTCATTTATGCATTAGTGTGATATCCTAAATAACTACAAGTTAAAATGTTTATTATAAAAGTACTATTAAAGCATTTTTTTTAAAACTGCCGAAAATATTTAAATAAGATTTTGAAATCAATAAATAATAAAAAAAACGTGAAAGATCAAATCGTAATTTAAATAGCTTACATTGTAACTTAAAATTGAATTTTACTTACACTACATAATCATTTTATTAGTTAATAAAAATAAATTAAAAGTTTTTAATTAACAGTTAAATTATTATAGGAACAGTAATGTTTATGAATACCGAAAGAATCAAACTAATTGACTATATATCATTAACAACATATACATATGCAGCATTCATATTCCGAGATCCGCCTTTATCGTACATAGAAAATATTTACGCTCTCCCATTTGATAGTTATGTATGGATTTGCAGTTCTATACTCGTCATTTTACATATTTTTGTCATAAAAATAATTTTTTACTTTCAATCAAATATTGTTGGAGTAGTTGATACCGATAATTCAAATCGATTCACGGATTTTATTTTAATGGGAATCTCTTTAGTTTGTCAAATGGGTTCAAAACTACATTTAAATACTTTTTCAGGACGGATTGCACTTGTAAGTAATTTATAAAAATTAGTTTTTAAAATATTGAATTTATTAAATTTTTTAGATATTTCTGGAAATAATACTTTTGTTTCTGTACACTTCATACTGTGCTAATATTGTTGCCCTTTTACAATCAGGGGCACATAATATTAAAACATTATCTGATCTTCTAAATTCTCAGCTTAAAGTAGGGGTTCAGGATACTCCATACAATCGTTATTATTTTCCGGTAAGTGATAGTTTAATATTTAATATACATATAACCTGCTTTTTAATACAATTTATAATTTACTAATATTAAAATCTATAGCAATTATATACATTTTAAATTGCCATGACTTAATATATCTTTGGATCTAGTTCATATTAAGGTAAGAGATGCAAGAAGCAAGGGGTAATGCTGAAAAATTTGTAAAAAAGTGCCAAGTTTTGGGGTTGAATCGGAAAAAAAAATTAACAAAAACTGTTTTGTTTTAGTTGCATTTGTTTTCATACGACTTGGGCTTTGATTTTCTAGTTTTCTTTACCAATTGATTTAAAAAATTTTATCAAAAAAACTACATTTTTTATCTACTTATATAGAACGAAATAGATCCTATTAAAAAGGCTCTTTATCAGAAGAAAGTTTTATCTGAAAAAGGAGTTCCAGCTTTCTTAAATATTTCAGTGGGTATTGAGAAACTACGTAAAGAATTTTTTGCATTTCATTTTGAACATGGACCTGGGTTTTATGAAATCAAAAAAACATTTTTGGAACATGAAAAATGTAAATTAAGGAATATTTATTATTTTTATGATCAATCTACATGGCTCCCTATACAAAAATTTTCACCGTACAAAGAAATGTTGAAAGTCAAGTTAGTTAAAAAATTTTGTAAATTTTTTAAATATAAAAAAGTAATATTTTTTTCACAGTTTATTTTCAATTCGTGAATATGGATTGCAAAATCGGGAAAATGATAAAATTTATGAGAAAGCTCCATTTTGTTCATCAAATCAACAAAGTTTTGACAGTGTCAGTTTAAGGGATTGTTATGTAGCTTTAGTCATTTGGGCTGTTGGAGTTATAATATCAATAATAATTCTTATAATTGAAAAACTTTTTCCTAATTCAAAAGTTCTAAAATTGTAAGCAGTGTTCTTTTTTGGTGAATTGTAACTTAGCTTTTAAAAATACTTTATATATAAATACTAAAATTAAGATTTATAGTAAATTATAAAAATTTAAGGTTATTTGAAATGTTACATTATTGAAAATTAGAAAAGCTTTTGTTCATTTTCTTCAGATTTTACGTACACTATTATTAATAATTGTTGTAGATAGATTTAGTTAAAGCAATGTTGTAGTAGAATAAACGAATTTGAAGTGTGTTTATTTTTTTTTAATTAATAATTGAAGTGAATTTAATATAATAAAACTAGTTAGAAAGCATAAGTTATTTATTTTCAATCAAAACAAACTATCAGGGTATATTTGACAGCGCCTCGAGAACCTGACTCACTTTGGTTTTTAAGCTAAATATTTCGAATTTACAGTATTATATATGCATAATAATAAAGACTAGGAATGAATTGTTTAAACAAGGGAAAAGCCAATTTTATTTGAAATAATTTTTTCTTAAATTTAATGTTATAAAATACTATATTTATACGTTATAATAATTATCAATAATAAATTACGATCAAAAATTAAAACTACCTGAAGGGATTACGGCTAAATGGAACTAGTGAGTTTCGGAGCCTTTGTGAGTTTGTCACAGTGCTGGAAAAAATTGGTGACTGAAATCAGAGAAGGAAAACCAGAGTAAATCTCACACGTTGGTTAGCAAGAGAAGAAGCATGTAGAAGTTTGAGAGATTCTTGGCATGAAGTCCTCAAAACTTTGGAAACAATCAGGGATGATTCTACCGAAAAGCCTGTCACACAAAACGAAGTTACAGGCATTCTTTAAAAATTAGAGCAATTAGAAACTGCGTTAATTGTTGTTGTGTGGAATGTTGTTTTAGAAAGAACAAACAAAGTGAATGTACAAATTCAGGATTCTACCGTAGATTTGATTACTGTATCTGATCGCAAGTTTTTCGTAGACCAACGAGAAAATTTCAAGTACTTCGAAAAAGTAGCGATGGAATTGAGCGCGTCAAAGCAATACACAAAAGAAAAAGATCCATTTGATGCAATTGCAAGTGCATTTCATTCAAACAATGCACTTTAGCGAACTTTTTAAGCGAACTAATGCATAAAATGAACATTCCACACCAAAAAGCTCACCATAATATTTAACTTTCCAAATTAAATATTTTTTCAAAATGACTATATCAATATATTTGTTTTAAAAAAATGCATTTGGTGCCATTGCAAGTGCATTTCATTTAAACAATTGCACTGGGAAAGGATTTTTAATCGTATTTATGCATAAAATGAATCCATTCATCACTTTCTGAATGTTTTCAAGTGGTTCTTGTCATTACTTTTTAATGATTTTTTGAAAATTATCAGGCTTTCTTTCTTGTTTCGGAGTTTTTTGAATGTAAAATGTTAGAGCTTTTTATGAAAATTCCTTGGAATTTATTTTATTCGCATTATTTTAACTTTAAATTTTCGTTTTCGTTTCGTCCGAATTTTTGCCCTAGCTTTTTTACTTTTTGAGTTTTTCTTTTGTTTGTAGTGCAAGAAAAAAAAATTGTCTACATGAATTTTAAAAAAATTTGAAAGAATTAGAAAATTACAACACTTTAAGAAATAAACGTAAGATCATTCTAAGTATTTAAAAATTTTTAAAAAGGGAAAACAAGAAGTAAAGGTTGGTGGTTTTGAATTATTTGAAAACAAAAATCTCAAAAATTTGTTAAGCTGTGTAAGTAAAGCAGAATTCTAATTGAAAGCGCGCAACGCAAACGCAACGCGTTCATTGTGTCATGGCCATTAGCTTAGTAATCTAAAATACTTTTCATATTATGGTTAATCAATATTTACTTAATCAAGAGATCCCTTTATCTTTTACTTCTGTTTATTATTTAAACTAGAGGAATACAATAATTCGAAATTTACTGATAACAAAAAATTAAAGCGGGTAACACTATTTGTCGAACTTCTATTGCCGCCGATTTTACTTGTCAAAGTGCCGCAAAAATTTATATTAGGAATTACTTGTTTAAGGAGAAGGATCAGAGTTTAGGAGTTTTTCATTACAATGGCAAATTTAAAACCTAGTCAATGTCTCAGCCTAGGTAATTGTCTATTTAAATATGTATATTTAATAGTTTAAATACATTTTTGTTCTATTATAGATGCCAATGCACAAAAAAATTTTATTAAATTTTTCGCAACACTTGGAGAGGTTTGTAAAAAGTTAAATACATGATAACTGAGGTATACTCGAATATATAAATAATAATGAAATCTAAGCCAATATTAGAATTGAATTAAAACCTAATTGAATTTTCTGTTTTTTCTTTTAATTAACCAAATCAAACTTGATCATTTAATAACTAAACAATTTTTAAGTGTCCAAAAATGCTAAGGCCTTAATTAACCAAATAATTGATTTTATTCTTTATAAGGAAAAAATGTTGAAATGAAACCTTCGAATTGCCTGCAACCAGCAAATATGATTGTTTCTAAAAAGCAAATTTTTCTAAGCCAATAACTTTCTTAATTATTTACCTAATTTCTTTTTAAACATAGCAAAAAAAACTATTCCTAAATTTTCATACTTGTAGTTCTTACAATTGCAATTGATCGATTATTTTTAATTTGTTTACATTTTAAAATCTTCGTAATTTTTGTCCTAATCAAATTTATTGAAGCTTTCAAATTGTCTTTTCTAATATTCGAATTTTGCATTGTCAAATGAATGTTTTCTAAGGAAGGATTTGAAATAGTCGCAGGTAGGTTAGGATCCCCAGGCTATCTATCCATGATATAGGCTTTCTTATGTTAGGTGAAAGTAAGAGAAATACTCTAATTTTTTAATGAAAAGTTATTGACTAGTAAAGCAAAAATAATTTGACTGAACTTATTTCTTTTAGAATATTCGTTCCTTATTTGTTTCCATCAATTTCAATCAAACTAATCTTCTTATTTAAACAAACTACATTTATATTTAAGAAACCTTCGACAACGGTTCAAATTTTTGATCGTGTTGACTATTACACAGTTCATGGGAAAGAAGATACAGAACTAGTTGCCAAAATAATATTCCGTTCAACGGCGTTTATAAAAATTATGGCACCTGGTGAAGTTGAGGAACTTAGCTACGTTGTACTCAATAAGGGAAATTTCGAAAATTTAATTCGTGAACTCTTATTGGTCAAAAATTATAGAGTGGAAGTCTACACAAAGTCAAACAAATCAAAAGATTGGGATATAGAATTCAAAGGATCTCCCGGAAACTTGTTACAGTTTGAAGATATTTTGTTTGGTGCCAACCCAATGACTATTGGGACCGGTATTGTTTCAATACAAATAAAAAGTGAAGGAAATCAAGAAGTTTGTAACTATTTTTTATATATATGAAATGGATAATTATTAAATTTGTATATAGATTGTTGGCCTAGCATATGTTGAGTCCAATGATTATGTATTTTCCATTATGGAATTTTTGGATGATGACTTTTTTACTGAACTGGAAGCTACTATAGTCTTACTAGGGCCCAAAGAATGCATACTACCTTCTGCAGAATCTGGAGTAAAATATATTTTTATCCATAAATTTAATTATGTTTTATTAATTTTAGTTTGGTCGCATAAAAACTTTAATGGAAAGGAATGGTGTGATGGTCACAATAAGAAAAAAAACTGATTTCATTCTTAAAAAATCAGATTTAGTCCAAGATCTTAATAATTTATTGAGATTCTCTAAGGGTCAGCAAGAGAATGCTCATAGCTTACCGGAAATAAATAAAACAATTGCAATGACTGCTCTTACTGCAGCAATAAAATATTTAGATCTTATTGGAGATCCGGCGAACTTAGGAAATTTTGAATTGAAACTGTTAAATTTAAAGAGGTTGTAATTATTTTAAAGCTTTTCTAATATATTTTCAATTAACAATGTTACAGATTTGTTCATCTTGATGCAGCAGCAGTATCAGCGTTAAACATTTTGCCAAAACCAGGAATTTCTTATAATGCTCCCTCGTATCGTTGGCAAAGTATTTTAGGTGTTTTAGATCGATGTAGAACACCACAAGGACATCGTTTAATGTCTCAATGGGTTAAGCAACCTCTAAGAAATGAAGCATGCTTAAAGGATCGGCATGATATTGTACAATGTTTTTTTGACAGTCCTTTAACACTTGCCGATTTACATGATGATTATTTAAAAAGAATGCCTGATATTATGATGCTTACAAAAAAATTAATGAGAAAAAAAGCTTCACTGCAAGATATATATAGAATTTATCAAGTTTTGATTAGAGCACCCCGTTTTATAAATATGCTAAATGCTTTAGAAAATTCTTCAGTTAAAAATGTTTTAAGTGAACCTTTAAAGGATACGTTAATTGTAAGGTTTTTGTTTTAGTCAAGTTATAAGATCTTAACATTAAATTTTTATTTAGGATTTAAAAATGCTTAAACAAATGATTGAGCAAGTAGTTGATTTGGATGGCGTAGATCAGGGTGAATATTTAGTTAAACCCACATTCGATGAACAACTTAAGGAACTGAAGGAAAATTTAGATTTATTACAAGAGAAAATGGAAAAATTATTAGAAAAAGCTGCAAATGAACTTGAATTAGATAAAGGTACGGCCATTAAATTGGACTATGTTTCACATCTTGGCCACCATTTTCGAATATCTCTAAAAAATGATGAAGTATTAAGAAAAAATTCCAAATATAAAATACTTGACGCAATTAAGGGTGGTGTAAGGTTTACAACAGATAAATTAACTGAATTAAACCAAGATTTTACTGAATTAAAACTTTCCTATGAAGAACAACAAAAGACAATTGTAGAAGAAGTTGTTCGTGTAGCATGTAAAATATTTTATAGTTAATTTGGTGTTATTTATTTTACAAAAATATAATTATTTTAGCGGGATACATGGGACCCTTGACTCTTTTTAACAACCTAATTGCACAACTTGACTGCCTTGTTAGTTTTGCAATAGCTGCAAGAAATGCACCAACACCATATGTTCGCCCAAAAATGTTATCAGAAGGATCAGGTATACTCACATTAAAAAATGCTAGACATCCTTGCTTAGAATTACAAGAAAATGTAACATATATTGTAAATGATGTAGAATTTATTAAAGGTAATTTTAAAACAAACACTTTTATATACATATATCACGTTGTAAAATGGTTTTTAAAACAGATGAGACAACTATGTATATTATTACCGGTCCAAATATGGGCGGTAAAAGCACATATATCCGTTCTGTTGGTACAGCAGTATTAATGGCTCATATTGGCTCGTTTGTTCCTTGTGATAATGCAACAATTTCTATGGTAGATTCCATTTTAGGTCGTATTGGAGCTAATGACAATATAATCAAAGGTCTAAGCACTTTTATGGTAGAAATGATTGAAACTTCTGGAATCATACGTGTAAAAAATATTAAATTTAATAATTTAATGATTTAAAAAAAGACAACTTATAATTTTAGACTGCTAGTGATAAATCTCTTGTTATAATTGATGAACTTGGACGTGGTACATCAACGTATGAAGGCTGTGGTATCGCTTGGTCTATTGCTGAGTATTGCAAATTTTCCAAAAAGCAAACAAAAATGTTGATTATATAATTTTCTCATTGTAGGCATCTAGCAAAAGAAAGCAAATGTTTCACACTTTTTGCAACACACTTTCATGAAATTACTGAAATTGCCAATTATTGTCCTACTGTTAAAAATTATCATATGACAGCATTGGCAGACAATGAAAATTTTACTTTATTGTATCAGATAAAACCAGGTGTAATGGATAAAAGTTTCGGAATACAAGTAGCTCGTTTAGCTCATTTTCCAGAAAGCACTATTGAAGTACTTAATAAAAACAAATTTATAAAATTTATTATGTATGATTATATTTTGAATTTCAGATGGCTGAGAAAATGTACGAAGAATATGAAGACAAATATTCTGAAACAAAAACAGAGAAAGATCAAATTGTTATTGAAGAATTAGAAAAATTCATTGAGGAAAGGGTAGGTGATAGCAAAAAAATTTCAGACAAAGAAGTTGAAAACTGGATTGATGCTATAAAAAATAAAGTTCGTGCAAATAAAAGCACGTACATGGAAAAAGCGTTTCCGGCGCTTTGGTAGTACAGAACAAAATATGAAATTATTTTATACTGATTATTTTTAAAATAAAAAAGGACAGTATTATTGATGGTTAAAATATTTGGTGTATTTATTGGTCACTGGTTTTCGAGGTTTTCGAGGTTTCGTATTACTGAACGTGTGATATATTCTTAATACAAAAAATTATTATACAGAGAACAAAATTTTAGTTACACGCCGTTGACAATGTGGACGGCTACTCCGTAGGGGTAAATTTGTATCACAGTAATTTACGGAAAATTAACGATACAAAACTTGTTGGTGTAGTATTGGGAAATTAGAAATATAGCCGCTTAATAAGAGAGCTGGAATTTTTTCCAGTCATCTACTTTCTTGTGGATTTCAGTATTATTATTAAATCAATATTAGAGGTAAGCATTCAGTTAGAAATACACTTACCTCGGAGGCTCCTGTTAGATTTTGTGTGTCATATTGGTTGCCATATTACATTATTGATTTATTTTTATGCTTAGCATTAGTTTTTTTACATTAACATACATGGATAGACAGGATGAAGTGGTCCATAATCTATTTTTATTCTCAAATTTCATTGTAGACAAATATTATTTTCTAAAAGTATTTTCAATATCGAACACAGTCGTCCCGTAAAATATTTACATTTGACTTTTTCACCTAGAGCCAGATTATCTGATGTCGTAGGTAGATGGAATAGTGTTTATAATACTTTCCTGTTACATTTCATTAAAAATTAGCTTTCAAGCTTAGATTGAACAAAAGTTAATGTAAACCTTTAAAGCATTTAATGTTTAATAATAATGATTTATATTTTATAAGATATTTTCAGTTATATATGTACTTATTCATTACGTTAATAGCCAACTTTTTTACTTGTAAACTTTAGGAAGTAGCAAGTTATTTTTTTATTTCTTTTCAAATGAAATTATAGTTGAAGGATTTTACTTTATAATGTAAATAAATCTTACATTATTTATAAATTATATTTTTGAATTCTACAAATTTAGTTCTAAAATTATAAATAGAATAGTCCATGAAAAGCATTTCCATTTTATTTATTAAAAATTTGTTCAAAGTTTGGATATGCAAAATTTATTATTTTTGTTTAATTATGAAATGTACATGATGACAAACCTATAAGTTCAATTACTGAAGCGAAATGCAAATGGGAATTGAAGTTTTTATTTTTGAATATTCAAACAATTTTGGCAATCGATATTTCACAGATAGCTTCTTATTATTATTCTAGGAACTGTATGAAATTCTTAATTTCAACATTGGAATATTAATTTCAGCTGTCATACAATTCCATTCAATTTATTTTATTTTTAGTTATTAAGCATTTATATTTTTTGTCTTGATAAATTCACTCATAGTATTGCATAGTATGTAGAAAATATTTAAAAAATTTATGTCTTTCTTTAATATCATTGTCCTACAATGATTTGAGCTGGATTACGGGACAAATTTATTACGAGTTTATGAGTTCATGAAAGTAGGAGGTCTCCTTTAATTTATTAAAAAATGTAAACATAGTTTCAAACTCAAAAATCAGAAAAGGGGCGATAGAAACGCTAAAAAGCGCACAAAAGCTATTAAAAGTGGGATTAGAAATGATTAGAATCCGTAGAAACAGTTTTCATTTGAATAATTAGAAAGTAGTTTGCCAATTGAACGAACCGTAGAAAGTCGGGGTATCAGAAAGGTAAGTAATAATAAGTTTACGCATCTAAGAAAAAAACATTTAAGTAATTCTCATGTTTAATTTAAATAAATAATTTTAAATTGCTATTTAAAAACTAAAAAACAAATTTAATATTTAAACTTATGTATTAACTTTTAATGTGCTTGATCACAGATGAAATATTCTTATTATTAAAATATGTTTTGATTAAAGCTGAACAATTATAAATATATAAATATTTTTTTAATGTTTTTTCTATTCATTTTCTATATCCATAAAAGACACTAGCAGCTTAATTAAAGTTCATCGATAATACTTTTAATAGATTTATTACTATGTTGTGATTCCGGTAATTGTGGAACTTTGTGTAAATCTCCTGTTGCCCATAAATATAAATCCAAAGTTTTTTCTGTACAATCGGCTATAAATCTTATAAAAGGTCTGATATCACCATTGTTAGCGATTTTCAAAAATTCATAGTATTTATGCCTGAAATGATATTCAAATAATAAAATCATGCTCATACCTAATATATATAAAAATTTTATACCGCTTTTGTTTTGGTATTATGACCGGTGGGTAACCTGCACGCATAAGAATTGTATTCATTAACACTCGAGAAGTTCTTCCATTACCATCAATGAAAGGATGTATATGAACTAGTTTATAGTGGGCGAGTGCAGCAAGCCTATACAAATTTAAATCTCATTGAATTTCGAAATATTAAAGATATATAATATTTACTTCACTGGATGTAATGATAATGCTTTTTCAGAATTAAGCCATTGTTCAAATCTTAGCATTAGTATAGCTAAATCTCCAGGTCCAGGTGGTATATGGCCTCCCACATATACCTGGGTTCGTCTGAATTCACCACCTTCAACTGGATCAACGTGACCGATTACACGTTTATGGATTTCCAAAATGTCTTTAGTGCTAATATAACCATTTCTAAAATATCATTTTTTCTTTAAAATAAAAGTTGATTAGCTGTAACTACTTACTCGTTCACTAAGCTTGCGTTTATGTACTTCATAGCTGAATCCAAACCCAGAATTTCATTATGCTCGTCAATAGATTTACCGTCAATAGCAAAACCTGTTTCCAGAATAGAACGTGTTTGTGCTAAATTCATTGTATTTCCTTCAATTCCAACAGAATGGTAAATTAGTTGAAAATATGCTTCTTTTTTCGCCCTCCGTAGTGCGAAATTCGTTTCCCCCAAATCCTGGAGAGCATTACGTTTACCTTCAAGAGAATTAAGTTGATTGCGATCAATTACTTCAACAATATTCGCTGTTCGCTGTCGATTGACTAATGCTTCACTATTTCTTGGATTGACTGTCAAAGCCTATATATATGTATATATAAATATATTTAAATAATTTTTTATATGACATATTTTTCAAACAATGTTCACCTTAACGTAAAGCTCGTCAGCTTTTAAAATATCACGGCGTGCATGCTCAAGGTATTCTCCATATTTAACAAGTATTTCTGGATTTTTAGGAGCAAGGGCAAATGCGTGTTGAAATAACCGCAGTGCCTTTTTGTCATTACCCTTTTTCCGCATAGCCAATGCTATTTTTAAAGAATTAAAGGCTTCATTTTCGTCAACTTCAGTTGTTTTACTTGATATTTCTGAATCAAGTATATCTAGTTTCGAAATATAAGGAACATAAATGGAAAAGTCTTCTTTAACTTGAAGAAAGGTTTCTTCTGGTATATAATTTATGTAATAATTGCGATATAAATAAAGATAATTGAATAATGTATAGGCTAAAATTGAACAAAATGCACCACAAATAAATACGAAATAAGGATGGTGTGTCATCTTTGGATTTCATTGGTATTAAATAAATGCTAATTGGCAATAGCATCAAAGTTTTAATCTATACTTGTTAACGTGAAGAAATTTCAGTTTATACATTTCAAACAGATACATAATCGGCACTAAAATAAGTTTCCAGCACTAGCATCCATATATTGAATGACGTGTACTTGACAGATATTTTTATGGATAAAAAAACTATAGTTGTGCTATAAATTATAGATAACAACAACGCACTAGGCGATTTTATAGTAGTTCTGAAGCGCGGTTATACTCAATAGTTTTTCTGAGTTTGACATTTTGATTGAAAATATAAACTTATGTTTTCTAACTAGTTTTATTATATTAAAATGACTTACCGTAAATATTAATGCATTATAAATGCAATAGAATTAGTTTAAAGGTACAAATTATACTTTTCGAAAGACTTGCAACTGCTTTTGAAATGCCGTAATGAAAAACAAGACTAAACATAGGCTGAGTTCTTGAATGCATAGTAATACCGCAGTAATGCGTTGTCATGAGTTCATAAATGTCAAACTGCATATGTTTTGCAATATCATGAGTTCGAAAACTTTTACGTTCACATTGGAGGTATTCACACTGAGGCTTGTATCATTTCGGTAATGTTCCCCTACAATTCTCAGTCCACTAAAATATGTGAATATGTGTTGGAAAATATTACAGATAACGTGTATATATAAATGTGTATTAGTAAGATGCCAAGCATTATTCAGAAATATTTCTGCCTCAGGAAGGGGTAAAAGCATTTTCGAAATTTGCGAAACTCCGTTTTATCTTTCACCTCCGTTTACCGCGAAATTAAATGTTACCGGACTTAATGTGAATACCTTGTATTAAGGTGGACACTCACTTAGTGCGTATATCTCAGCGGGTAACTTTTATGACGTCATAGCTCACGCTAAAGTTCCCCCTTATATGTGGATATTTCAGCGTGAAATTCATTTGTACGTCATTTTGACGTCAAAAAAGTTACCCGCTGAGATATACGCACTAAGTGAGTGTCCACTTTTAGATGCACATGAATCACGCAATAACCAAGTGTATCAAATTTTTTGTTAAAGCAAATGTAAAAAAGTATCTAGGAAATTACACTGCATTTCAGAACTCAGCCATATCTAACTACTTTTTATGTTTTTAGTAAATGTTAAACTGACAGATCAGTTTTTTGCATAGCTAAATTTGAAACTTTGTGAAGGTATAGTTGAATGTCATGGGAAATCAGGTTTTACTATTAGTAATAGTAGTTGTTTACTCATTATCAAGGTGAAACTTTGTTATGAAAAAATTTCTTTTCTTTTAAGAAATAAGATCAGCAATGACGACTGTTTTTTGTAAGACGCATTTGTATTTTGGCTTTATACATAGCTGGAGGTGAGATTTTAGTTTCAATTAGAGTTTTAAATATGAGTAAAAAATTATAATTTTTTGAAAAATATTTTGAATACAGTAGTGAAAGTTTTGAAAACTTATAATTCAGGCGACCAGGGTTTTCCAAGCAAATGAAATAGTAAAGGATATTTAAAGAGAAATATTAATACAAACGTAATTAATAAATGTTAAAAAATATTATAAAAATACTAAACACCATTAAATATTATTTGCGGCAAGATATAATATTTATTAAATGCACTTTTAAATTCAAGCTATACGACTGATCATATTAAAATTATAAGCTCTAAAAAGGATGGGGTTGCACATAGTGTATTTTGCTGAGCGATGATTATCCTTCAGAAGTTCGACATACTTCCGCCTTAGAATTTTGTACGCTCTAAAAGTTCTCTAGAAGTGATTGCCTCACATTTAAGGCTTTCTAAAGAGTGCCGGCTTACAGCCGAGCGGACACCGATTTACATTGCGATAGTCTAATCTTTGTTAGGCTTGCACTCTGAACATTTTCAGCAGATTCTTAATGATTTACCCATAACGATACCCCTTTAATGAATAAAAGCCGTATTTCTTCAAAATTTATAAATGCGAGAATTATGCTATAATTTCAATACGGCAACATTCCCTTTTCCTTTGTACTCTGATAAACCAATTAAAAAAAAAAAAAAAATAACACAGATATCTACTATTCACAGTTGTAAATAATTTCGAAAATTGTTATTATTGTTAATAATATTTTGAACACTAAGAAATTCTACTAATTGTTCTCAATAATTGAGATTTTTATCAAGCTCCTAAACGAAATTATTCTAAAAGTGTTGAAATATTAACATTTTGACCTTAGAACTAAATAGGTTTTATAACTTTTAATTTGCTTTTTTGTTTTGATAATAAACACTTTTCAAGGGGATATATTAAGAATGAATTAGCACATATACTGTTACGTCATATACAGCAAAATTTCTTATCGTTTTTAAGTTCAACTAAGAGGCCAAATATAACTGATAATTCAAAACTTGCTTAAAATGAATCCTGCTTAACTAGATTTATAATCTATTTCAGTACTATTCGAACGATATGAGCTTCTGTAAGAATATTTTACTATTCTTGGCTCTAGTGTTTACGGTTGTAGGAAATCCAACACATGTATCCGAACACCGGCAATCATATCAATATGAAAGAACAAGTGAGGCAAATGGGCAACCTGGTCATTCATATGCCTGGAGTGGTCAAAATTGCAAGGCCAATTGTGAACTATCATCGTGGGCTAAATCTCACAGAGAGCAAGTAATCAGCATGGCTGAAAAAATGAAAGAACAATATAATTTATTAGCTCATGGTCAGTCAAATCAATATACAACAAGTGATAAATATATCAGCAGGTTTTCGCGTAAGTAGAGTAACAATCCTGTACATAAAAATATATTATACATGTTTTTCATTCTTTTCCCAGATGATTATCCCGATTTTGTTGGAAAAAGTCAACATGAGTTAGATATTTTGGCAAAAGAGTTGACTGAAAAAATGATGGAAGATATGAGAAACGGGATATTGCCTTACAGTCAAGTTTCACAACCTTTATGGTTTGAACGTCAAGCTGCCGAAAAATTAGAACAACTGAGTAATCTACAACAATCGCAGTCATATGTAGCAAGTCAAAGTGTTGATAGCGATAAAGAAGTGCATAATGCTTACGAATCAAATAAATTGGCAACAACAAATCAGTATCAAAGGCCTGATATTCGTTGTGTAAATTTTCAAATTGCCCAAACTAGAACTCAAGATGGAAGAATTTCTCAAGAAAATATATATAGACCATGTTATAGTGCTCCATCTACAACTTCATCTGAATATACACAAAAATCATACAATAGCGAAAGATATAATCAAGCACAACAACCGGTTCAAGCAATATACCCCAACAGGGACTCGTATAATAATCAAAATTCTTACACTCACGGGCACGAGTTAAATATTGAAAAACAGGAAAATGATTACATTCAACACAAACTACCTGTAACTTATAGTCAAACTTATAATTCAGTGGCCTCTAATCAAAATGAAAATACTGAAAGGACATCATTTTCACAAACCCAGTATGCTAATGATTATCAGAAAAGAGTTCCGATAGTGTATCCTACAGATTCAAATTCATACATAGCAAGTTTTGAGTCAACTAGGGAGAAAGACAGAAAATATTACCAACCATCGACTATTTCTTCTTCATCACATCACAGTATATATGGGCATCTTGAAAAAGAATCTTCAGTTGTTCCTAACTACCGACCTCATGTGGTAATGGATGAGAAAACTATAGAAACTCTTAACAAACAGATGGAAAAACATCAGCCGCATGTTATTAGTACTGTAATACATGGTGATAATCTACAGGCAAACCAGAACTTTGAAAAATCTTCAGAGCGGACTCTTACAACATCAGAAATTTCGCATCAGAAAACCGATGAACAAAAACTGCAACAGCACATAAAAGTTCCTGAGTTTACATTCACAAGCCATGCACAAGAGAATTCAGATGAGATGCGTTATCATAATCAACAAGCTCATTCTCAACAAGCTCATTCTCAACAAGCTCATTCTCAACAGAGGGAAAATTGTGATGAAAATTTAAATCAGCGGAAAATTTCTGTTATAGACTCCCAGCAGAATCAATTTGCATCATCAACATCAAGAACAGATTTTACTAAGGATGCTCATAAAACTATTCCTATTAAAACTGAGGACAGATTTGAGGTCAAAGAGTATCAAGGTGAAACCAGACAAAATGTAGAAAAAGACTATCGTGTTTCTTATCCAGATATTCATCAAAGTACTGTAAGTGTAGAATCTTCAAAGGTACTTGAAGAAAATAGAAACAATTTACAACAACGGAGAATCCAGCAAGGTTATATTGATAATCAGAATGAAATTTTAATGTCAATAAACTCGCAGAATGTAGGGAAAAATCAAAAAACGCAAACAGAAGTTTCTGAAGAAGTACGACGAAGACATGAATACAATTATAATGGAAGACATGAGTATGAATCATACCCAGATAGCAATGATGCCAATATTGAAGAACAAATAATTGTAGAGGGAAACAATTCAATGAGAAATGATACAACGAACAGAATTGAAGAAGTGGATAGGCAAATAGATCAATGGCTTCGAAGGCGTGAGCAAATTGAAAGACGACGCGAAGAGCAAAGAATTCGTGAAGACGCTGAACAAAAAAGTTATTATCTTGAGGATTCACAATTAGGTTTTGATGGAGCGAAGCAAATCGATGAAACTTTCGAAAAAGTAGATGCATATAAATTGGGAATTAAAGATGGTGATGAAAATCACCAAAGTGAAAGCGTAAAACAAAATAAACGCATACATTACGAGTCTTCTTTTATTCCCGCAATAACCAAACTTCCAGCTACCATAATTAGTGAAGATAGAGGAGATCAACCACCACAACAATATAAAGAGGATTACGATTTTGAAGAATCTGAACCAGGAATAGGTCCGTATGGAATAGAACCACAGTTAGCTACGTCTACTCCTCCTGAACAAATACGAGAAAAATATATGGAAGAATATGATTTAATGGAATCAGAGCCAGGAATAGGATCATACAAAGTAGGACAAATCGATAGTGAATCAGCATTTGCAAAAGAATCTGGTCAACAGCAATCTTATTATCAGCAACAAGCAGTCAGGAGTCATATTACTCCAAAAATAGTGGCTGAATCTCATAACATAGCTGTTAGCTCTGGTGGTGCAAGTGGGGTAAAGGAATCAAATGCAAATAATCATCATACTGAAAGTGACTATCGTCATTCAGCTACATCACATTATGAACATTCAGCCCAACATAAAGAAACACAACGATCTTTTAGTCATAATAGAAGAGAAGAGGGAAAACATTACTACTCTGGGGGTCATGTACGCCAATATAGAAATAGCAGACAAGTAAGTGAAACGTCTATTAGAGGGCAAGAAGGAGATGGATTAAGAAGTAAAATTGTTGGTATAGGCCAGCAAGAGAACGATGATCTACAACAAAGACAAGTTAAGCTTGGCATAAATGAAGATTTTGTGCAGCAACAACAGCAAGAGAATACCCAATTTCAAAACTTTGGTCTGTTTGAAGATGATCTTCAACAGAGACAAATACAAATAGGAGAAGATGAAGATTTAACTCAACAACAACAGAGAATGAGTGCTCAGTTTAAAAATGACGGTCAAGATGAAGATGATCTTCAACAGAGACAAATGCAAATAGGACAAATTGGAGATTTAAATCAACAGCAGGGGATGAACTCCCAGTTTAAAAATGATGGCCAAGATGAGGACGATCTTCAACAAAGACAAATAGAAATTGGCCTCGTTAAAGATGTAACTCAACAACAGAAAGTAGAAAAAATACAAAAAAACTTTGCAGAAGAAAAAATTGATGCCGAAGTAAAAACCATTGAATTATAAAAACAAATGCTCTTAAGAATAATCTTTTTTGTAGGTTCAAGTGATAACAGCAGTACCTGTCCTGGAAGAAACAGATAGTTCCAGTAAGCCAGGATTATGGACAAAAATAAAAAATAAAGCCAAAGATATATTTGGTTAGTTTTAGCTTTATTTGGATGTGATAACAAATCCTTTTCTTGCATTTTAACTAACATTTATTTAAATAAAAACTATTTTTTTTTCTTTAAATGTATTGGTATTTATTAATTTACCTAATTTATTTAAGTAGCCTTCATAAGTGTTTTTAGCCAAGAAGTTGTATTTTTTTCATTAAATTAAAGTTTCAAATAGTCTTTGATGCTTTGAAAAATTCTTACTTGTCACATGCACTTATTCGATATCTCAAAGAAATTTAAGATTTTAATAAAATTTTATCAAATTAAAAACAAAAACAAAAACAAAAAGCGATAAGTGTATATTTTTCATATTCTGTAAAAGAAGGATTAAAATAATGAAGAGAATCTTTCAAGCTCCTACGAAATTCAGAAAGTTTCAGAAAGTCCAACTTTAGAAAAGAGAACGAAAAAAGTTTTTCACAAAACTTATTTTTATAGATATTGGAAAAATATCCAAAAATTTGTATTTCGTTGGAAACGAAAATCTTTTGAAACTTATTATTTAATTACGAGCATTATTCTTGTTATTCTTGTTTCTTGTTGAGTCTAAAGCTGTGATGAAGTCCTTAACAAAAAAATTTAACAAACAATATTCTTGATTTGAAAATAATTTCTTTTTAAATACAAAATAACTACTTGAATTGTAATGATTTTAAGTGCTACTTTTGTTAAAAACATGATATTATCTCGATTGACGGATATATTATGTAAATCTTTTCCTTTTAATAAATTATCAGTTTTAAAACAATAACTTAAAAAATATGAAAAAACTAGATATTCATAGATATAAATATTCAGTAATGGATTTAAAGGACAAAGCATGATTTTATATTGAGATTATGCTGAAAAATCATTATTTAATTAAAATGCCAGCAAACTCTACTTGCGGCCTTGATTTCCTACCAATCATGTATTATCCTGCAGGGAAAAATTTAAGCTTTAAATTGATTGTATTTGCTTGAAAACATAATGAGGGTATATTATCAACAATAAGGTACATACCGGTTTATACCTGCAACCCTAAAGTTGCAGCCAAATGAGGGCTAGAAACCTATTTTGTCTTTTTCCATATCATTTTTCTTTCAAATGGCATTGAATTCAATGTAAAATTTAGCTGCATTTTATCGAGAAAAATTATTTTTAATATATCAAAATAAGTTGATTGATGCCAATTATTTTTAGACAGCCCTCGATTATTTTAATACACTGCTATTAATTGTTTATTGAAATTAAGTTTTATTCAAAAAACAGATACCTGTAGAAATTCGCTTCCGGGTCTTTTATCAGATCAATAATTCTGCTTTAGTTGATATATTTGTGCTGATAATTTTCGTGAAAATGTAAATAAAAGGTTTAGATAAGCATTTTTTATTAATATAAAGAATGAGCAACGTAACAAAAGTGATTTTTTTAACCTATTATGTTTTGCAAAAAATTTAAGGATAACTGAAGTGTATTTTTATTACTTTTTGAAATTTTATAATTATTAGCATTTGAAACGATATACATAATAGTCCAAGAGCTCTTGAACTCTTTAGGTAATGTTTTTCCTGTAAAGCTAGAAATTTTTTCAATGATGAGTCGTAAATACGAAAACCACAGTGTGGCAGATACCAGATTTGGAATTTTGTTGGATCGCCAGTGTATATCTCCTTTAAATAAATATGCGTTTATTATCTACCAGCTGTTTTGTGAAAGGTTTGTGAGATATTGTGCCTCAAAGTTCTCCTCATTTTGAATCAATTAATTGAATTTTTAATAAAATGAAGTCCTTAAAATTTTATGTGATGCCTTATATCTCATTAACTCATTTAGATTTGCAGTTTTCCAATCTAATTACTAATAAAGCAATTGCTACTTATTGTTAGTTTTTAAGTGAACTATTAGTAAAATCAAATGTTAAAAACATTAAAACTAACACTATATATTTCAGGAGAAAATTTCTAAAAATAAGAAACTATTGGAAATTAAAGCAAGTGAACCACAGAAACGTTCTGTGACTTAAGCGTCGTATTCACTATATTTCCGAATCAATGATTCGGCTCTTAGTTCCCAATTAAATTTTGGATATCTTCTCTCAATTCGTGGTTTCCATATATTTTATATGGGATGAGAGAGCCGAATCATTGATTCACATTTATAGTGAATACCCCGCTTTAAGTAGCACCTTTTGAAAGTAATTTATTAAGTGGATTTCAGTGAATATGCAGCATTAGCATGCCAATTTATCTACACACATGTTAGATCATTCTAGTCGCCTTGGTTCTTTTAATTTTAAAAGAAGAGGAGATTCAATAAATAATAAGTGATCCAAAAGTTGTACAAACAATCAATTAATTGAAAGTATTGATGGAAGATCAGATTGAATGAATTAAAATTAGAGGACATAAATTTCACTAATTATAAATTAGCCAATCAAACTCTAATAAACAAATTCTGAAATCCCCAAATAGTATCAGTGATTTGTACGATTACAGTAAAAATTTTGTCAGTACATATATGTATGGGTGAGCTCTGAAATGCAGGGATACATTGCAGTGTAATTTTCTAGATACTTTTATTGCGTGATTCATGTGAATCTAATACAATCGTAAAAGTTTTCGAACTCATGTGCAGTTTGACATTTATAAACTCATGACAATGCATTTCTGCAGTAGTACTGCATTTCAGCACTCACCCTATCTTATAAGATAACAGTTTAGTGACCTAAATATAGACAAATTTGTGCATTTCTTGCTATCAAAAACTTATAGAAAAATGCGGAATGATTCTTTTTAAAAAGTATCATTTAAAAAACAATTGTTCTGAAATAAATATTTATTTATATTAATATGTATGATGATATGATAAAACAACATTATAGCTTAATCAAAAATAATTATTTTTTCGTTAAGTATTTTTTTAAAAAAATTAATTCTATATTATTATTATCATTTATCCTTTTTAAAACTTATACTTTTCCCAGGCACTTCGAAATTTCTGTATGATAACCATAAAAGTTTTTAGTTTATTCAATTAAAATTAGTTCTAAATAACATTGGAAAATTTGAACGTTTAAGTTTTTAACATCGTACGTAAATTTTTTCCATCATAATAATGCGTTTTCAAATTTATTCCTTAATCTGTTGCTATAACAAATATACTAATTTAATTAAAACCGATAAAATATTAGTTATAAAAATTACAAATTTAAAGTTTTTTGGAACGAAATTTAAATACATTAATAAAAATCATTTTAATTTTAACTAAGGATTATTTTTAAGTTTATCAAATTTTCTTGCTCATTCCGTTCATTTTAAATAACTGAGTTTACTTGATACAGGAATTTAATTTAATAAATACTAATTGTTGTGTTAGTGTACTCATATGATATAACTAAAAATCATTTTGAGTTTTTTCCTTTGGTGTTTGTAATTTATAATTTCAGTCGTTTTTTAATTGTTATTTATTTTTTCTCTTTTTATGTTAAATTAATAAGAAAATGATAAATATTTTTTCACTTATGTTCAATAAAATACTTATGTGAAAAGGCTTAAAAAAGCTTTGAAAATATTTCACTAACTTGTCATTTCTAGTTGAACAAATTACTATATTGACTATCAAGTTTACTAGAAAAAGTTGATTTTGATCAATTATACTTCATAGTCAAGTGTGGCTTATACATTGGAGACACATAGACAATTTTACGTGATAAAACTTTGTCGATTTATCACTTGACTTTAATTCTCTAATTATATTAGTTAAATTGAAAATTTAATTGAAGAAAAAGAGCTATGGAGCTATTAAAACAAGATCAAGACTTTTACAAAATGTCATTTCAAAGAAAAAAAATATTATGTGTTGGGATAATTACAGATACTCTATGACAAAATTATTAATTTAGGAAGATTTTATTGAGCAAAGTAGACCGCAACTATTTTGCAAGAGAGTAAATTTTTAATTTAGTTTTATAAAAAATATTAAGGAGGATTTGAAAGCAAGTCATTATTAAAAATAAGAGAATAGATCAATAGAAGCTTAGAAATTATTAGGCTAATTTTGTTTTGAGTGAGAGATATTATGAATATTTTGGTTTTGATTCTGATTGTAGCTTTAAATTTCTTGATGTATAACATCGCTCTTTTAATACTAATAAATCATAAGTTGTTAAATAAGTACTTAAACAGAATTAATCTACTAAAATTTTGAGTCTTGCTTCAGTTTCCAATAAATACTAACTATAATACTTTATATTCATCAAAGATAACATGAATAATTAATCGGTGTATTAGAATTATCCCCAGTGATTTTTTTATACTTCTTAAGTGAAATTTTTAAAAACGGTAAAACGTAGAGTTTTCAAAGTTTCTGAATTTAGACTTGATAAGGATTTAACCAAATTTAATCTTTAAATGTGAAAAGTATTGCTGTCATTGAGAAATAATCAATTTCTGTCATATAAAAATCACGTCACTTCATTGATTGTTATGATTTGGCTTACATTAAAACTAAACGCACCTGACAAGAATATCAGACATTGTCTATTTTCAGTACGAGTCCTAATTTAAATTTTTACACCGCTAAAAAGTTTAATAACTAAGAAAACAACAACGTGAAACAAATAACAAAAGCAAGAAAATATAGCGAATCATAAAAGTCAACTTTCATAATTTTGAAGAAAATTTTCTTGCAGAGTGCTACCAGTTTCTTTCAATACCTTAATTTTAAGCTGCTCAATTTGATGTAACAGCTCTAAAGTTTCATGATCGAGCCTGTCATCTTCAACCCTAAGCTGTTTTTGTTGTTCTTCATCAATATCCCATTCCATTGATTCTGGAGTCGATATATGAGACCAATTGTGTTTAGATGTGGTATTTGGTATCATTTTATACATAGAACCCTGTATATGGCTGACATTTATATTCTTGGAAGACATTGTTATTAACGAATTTTGTTTGTGTATTTCTAATTTTCTATCTTCTTCATCTAATAGTAAATCATCGGGTGAATAAAACCATGATTTAGTTACTTGACTGCTATTAGAATATTCGTGTTCCCATTCAAGATCTAATGATGAACTGGCCGGTGAGGAAGATGCAATTCCTTGTTGATCCTTATAAATCAGTCTTTCTTTTGCAGAAATTATAAGATTTTGGGCATCTAGAGATTGTAGCTGTATTTCTGAGCTGAAATTTACAGTAATTCTATATTACAGTTGTCTCAAAATAAATTATGAGAACTCTCACCTAGATGCTTGATTGCTTCGATTTAGTCTAGAATAGCTTAAATCTTTGTTATCCCAAAAATTATCTTTAATATTTTTTCGTGTCTAGTAATAAAGTTATTTATTTGCATATTTTTACAACTTACTCAAATTAAATTTTCTACCTTTTTTTTAAATTTCATAATTTTAAAAATAAAATGATTTTGTTTGTTGTCATTGTCATGAACAAGCTCTTCATTTAGTTCATTTGAGAATTCTCTATCAATTAGTGGTTATAAAGATTTCGATTAATAACAACTTAATGATTACATCTGTGCCCACCTTTTTAATGTTTTACCGGCAAGGCATTGTCCTAAACAATTCCCCATGTCTTATTGTCTCGACTAAGTACTCCATTAGTTTTAAATTTTTATTAGTGTTTATTACATTGACTACTATGAAATTTAGTTTACTTTTCGAGCATGGAATAAGTAATAATATAAAAAAATATAGTTATACTTGAGTATCTTTTTTTAAGGTTTACTATAGACGTACTAAGCACTTGTTATCTTTCTAGATTTACGATTTTGTATATAAAATTTCGTCCTTAATTGGTAAAATAATTTATTGTAGTAGATTCTGTCATAATTTTGAAGGGAAACAGCTGAGTTGTTGGGATTTTGCGCATGAGTTTTTTATATAATTGTGTCGGAGTTCAGTTTACGTGACATATACTTCCATTGGCGTCGTTATAAAAAAATTGAAGTTTAGGATTTGAAATGGTAGTCCCTTTGCCATAAGATAATTTAAATAAATAAATTTCTTCTATTTTGCAGGTATTTATCTTTTGACAGTTTGGGTATACGTTTTTAAGTTTAATTAATCTTATAGTGATTATAAGAGCTCCAAAAACAATTGTTTTAAAACCCCAGTTTAATGGATTTAAATGGTAAATAAAATATCCCTATAGTATAACATTCGTCAGCATTTATATTAAAATTTAAAATTTTGAAAATATTTTACTAAACAAATTAGTTCTTAAAAATAAAATTAATTCAATTAATTCCAAGAGGAATATAGTAAAAGCTTAAAACGTGAAGGAGGATTAGATGTTTCGCGGACGCATTTGGTACCCAAATGTAAAAGAAAAAGTTTATACCATATAACAATGGCAGTAGAATAATAATATATATATATATATATAAATACTTTTATTTTAAAAAACTAATAGAAAAAACTGATAAGTGGGGCAAGATTAATATATTTAATACAATAAGCTCATCGTAATACAATGGCATTATTGTCATAAAATATCACTTAAATCGTCTGACTTTAATTCCATAGAATATGTTTAAGAAAAGAAAAATTAAAAGAAATGCAACCCTAGCAATCTACAGCCCCATAGAACGCACATTAAATTAAGTAAGAGTAAGTTTATTCCAGCAATGAGTGGAATAACTAAGTCAATGTCGAGAATAAAAAAGTCAATGTCTAAAAGAAGATAGTAAGTAAAGTTTAAAAAAATTCTATTGATAATTAATTTAATTCAATTAATGATTTTTAAACGAAAGCAATAATTTTTAGTTTTGAAATACATATTTAAGTCTTTATGTTAATGGTAAAGTTAAAATAAATTTTTAATTAATTGGCGTGTTCAATATAATTTAAAGTTTTATAAAACTTAAATTTAGTTACCTTTGCATATTTCTTGTACTCTTTAGCCGGACTATGTTTTGTTCAAAATGAAAGGAATTCCAACACTTACATTTTGGTAGAGAACATGAGTTTATTTTCATTAAAGTTTTTGATTTTACTGCCAAGAATAAATCTAGAATAATAAGGTTTGTATGTTTTTGAAGTAATAAATAATTAGATTTGGTTGAATCTTGATAAAAAATCTTTTGGCAGATTTAATACGAGCTCTCTACAACAGAGATGATTTTCATAAACGAGTGTTTTCTAAAAAGAATACTGTCAAGGCTTCAAAAAATATAAAAATTACATAAGTAATTTAACATTTTTCTGTGGAGTTGGGGTTAAGATTAAAAAAAATTAAAATGGAATGAAAATATCCAACGGAAACTATGAAAAGCTCTTTTTTTTGTCCTTTGAAAAGTAAACTAACTAATCCATTGTAACGACGTCTAATCGATTAAGCCCATTAAGTGCTGATGTTCTGGAATGAAATTCTTAGATTGATTCTAGAGCTTCAGGTTATTTTGGAACTTCAGTATGCCTATATTGAATCTTCACAGAAGCGCCTTCATTAAAATAATCTGTAATGATAAAACCTAATTTTCTGAAATCAAATTAGCAAATACCAGTCTTTAGTGGCATGAATTATAATTAAATGGTAAAAAATCAGTTGAAGTGAAAGCACGATTCATAGAATATACTTAAAACAATCAGTGTTGATGAAATGAATTCCACCCTGGCAGGCTTATTTATTTTTTTTAAGATTCGATCACATGGAATTTAAATCTATTATCGGATGGCAATTATAATGGGTGTACTAAGTCTTTATAGCATTATCCAATTAAAAAAAGAATTGGCAAAGTTTCTTAATATCTAATCTTAAAAAACAAATATGGCAATGCACTAATTATGTTAATTGCAATCATTAAACACAAGACTAATAAAAAAAGTATAAAAATTCATTAAAAGTGATAAGCTATCCAAAAATTACTCTTAACAACAACTTCTCGCAAAAAAGCGTAGCCATTCTTGTCATTATGTAGCTACCCGCATTCCCTGCATAGTATTTTTCCCAGCAAATTTATTGGCATTCTTACGATTAAAAATACGGTCTACTTAATTTTCTAAACTATGCCATCATAGCGTATTGTATCTTTATGATAAAGGTTCTAACTCTATACATAAATATTTTCTGGACCCATTGATAACCTAAAAGAACAAAATTCCCCTATACCCCATTCAAAGATCAGAAAACTACCTGAATTGACATCTACGTGATTGGCTGAATGATTCACGGAAAAATTTTCTTTATTGTTATACCCACTTTCATCTTTCTTCATTTCCATATTCAAAGGAGAAATTTCACCCTTCAGTTCATTAGTGTGTGAATTTATGGGACTGGAAAACTAAATCTATCAAAAATATCAAAATTTATGTATGCTTGAAAGGGGAAATAGTTGTAGCAGGAAGATTTCATCAGACAAAAAAGCTTTGCTTAATTCCCCTTCGAATAAAATACTTCATTATTTTAGTTTTTGAAATGAACACAGAATTTCCTCGTTTTTACAAACGTCAAAAATTGTTTGTATTAATGTACTTTTCAGAGATGTAGTTCTCATGCGGCTGTAAATTAAAATATATCTTGTCATAGAGAATTTTCACTGTGTACCTGAAAACTGTTATTTTCCGTCTCAAGTATAGTACGACTGTGAATCAAGTATTAAGGGAGGTGGAAATTTATTAAGCTCTCTTGATTCAGTACCGTGCCGGGTTTCACTCTGTTTAGATGTAAGGATTTGTGCCGTGTATTTTAATTATAGAAAGTTCACGTGTATCCTATTCCATCCATAATATTTTTGGGTTTTCAAAAATAATTGAAAATTTTTTATTGTTTTTAATGAAAATTAATAATACAACAATTGCTAGAATAAATTATTAAAAAGTAAAAATCATTTAACAAAATAAAAGACTTTGACACAAATAAACTTTAAAGAAAATCTGATTGTGACCACCACAGAAAAATAAAAAAAGATAATTTTCAGTTATATATATTTATTTATATTTGTTGTTTTATTTGGATTAATCATTTGAGCATCCTTTTGTGGATCATTTGGGTACTTGGACAGACTACTTGTTTTCTCATTTTTCTTTATATTTTGTTTTTTTTACCATCCTCGAGGAAAATAAGTGATTCCTGTACGTCATCCTGATTTAATTTGTTTGTAAAGCATTCATGAAGCAAAAATTTCCCCATTTCAAGCACTTGTCCTCAAAGGACGACTGTGGTACAGTCACGTGTTTATTTTCTTTTTGAATTGAATAAATAATTTTCTGAGGAAAATAACGTAACCTAACAGTCCCATTATGGGTGAAGAAAAATGGAAATCTAAGTGCGGAAAATTTTTCGTAATTAGTGGCTGTGATTGAATATTAATTTTTTTTAATTTCAAGTCCTTTTTTTTTTGGTAAAGTTTAGTTGTCATACCTCTGTGTAAATTACTAAGTGGAATCCCTAAGCAAAGAATATGGTATTAGAATTTTTACTAAATTTGGTATTAATGTGAAAAATTTTATTATGCTTATGTGTTTAGTCACTTCAGTAAGACGTACTTAATTGACAAAATGATATTACTTTGTTAGGATTTGAAAGAGAATACTTTTAAAGTGTAAAAAAGGATTATAATTAGAAATGTGGACATTTCAGTTAAAGTGTCATTAGAGCGAAATCAACTCTAGGCAGTGAAATTAAAAATTTTATTTATTTTTTCGAGAATTTAATCTAAAAGGATTTAAATATTTAAAATGGTTAAAAGAAGGGTATTTTTGTCAGCAATTGTTTTGGTTACAAGTTTTACTTTTGGCAACTTAACCTCATCGACTTCCAGCGGTATTACACCTAATGGTGAGTGATTATTTACAGTTTACAAAACTTCAATATCAAAATTTTTGGTAAATGTAATATTGTATTCCAAGGCCGTCGCACAAGCTTATTATTCTAAAGTTTTTTGACTTAATTTTTCTATTAAAAATTAATATTGGATATATTGGAGTTTGAATTTTGTTCTGATTTTTCTAAGGTAAATTTAAAATCCAAACATAGAGCACAGATCTAATTTAGAATTTTATTTTAGCTTAAATTATACTAGAGTGAGATTGATCATTAGAGAAAAGTATATAGATACTTTTAATATAAGAAAAAGAGGAGGCCGAAAGCAGTATTTGATTCGGAATGAAAATCATTTTTACAATTTTCATATTTTAAGTACTCTCTTAATTATGTGTTTTTAAAGACTTTTGGATTTAAGTAATGTTTACTTTTTATAAAAAGAAAATTGACTTTAAGATATGATTTCCAAGAGATGGTTTTATGCACATAAGTAGAAAATATCCTAGTAGGCAATGCTGTTTTGTATGTATACAAAATTAACTTTAGAGTTGTAGGATTTCTTTTATATCATAGTATGATTAACCAAGCCAATTAGGGATAAGATTTAAACAGCGTAAGAAGTGAGAAGGAGAATGAAAAAGTCGAAAATTGACATATTTACCATTCTCGCTATTCACATGATTAAAATTTAACCTCAGATCTTGAATTTTGTTAAATGAGCCAATCAAAAGCTTTGTCTAAATGCTCAAACTACCTAACTTATAAATATATGAACACTAGATATAAGTAATAAGTTTTTAATTATTAAGACCTTGAAATAGATTATCTTCAATCAAATAGTCCTAAGCCAAAATTCTTACCATATTCCGGTCTTTTAAAGATAGGTTGTGACAACTCTTGTAATAATTTTTTTGTAGTATTAGTAGGGATATCACAATACCCTGCTTATTTCCAGGGACAATGAAGCGCTTTTTGGTTTGAATAATAAACCAGTTAGTTTGAATTTCCTGTTACATGAACCCTTTCAGTGCCACAGATTACTCTGGGATATCTTATCATTCATGTATAATGGCTCTATGAGTAGATTAACGCTTGAATGAGAAAGTATATCAAGGAACTCAAAGTAATTAAACAGCTGATATCTAGCGAATAACATAAAACATCCCAGTTTGGTTAGTTTACAGTTAGCAGTTTGGCATATAATATCTTGCTCAAAATTTCATGCATATAAAGATCAGCATTAGCGTGATATTATGACAAACAGTTATTAAAGAATACATGAAGGCTGCATTTACTTAGAATTTTTTAAATTATAAATACCTAAAAAAATATAAAAACTAAAATTTTTGTTCAAAAATTTTTTCAACAATAACTAGCACTGTTGGCAAAGCTGACCTACTGATTTCAATTTAAAAAATAAAATTATTCAAACAAGAAAAGGAATCTTAGATAGGGGAGTTGCCAAAATGCTTAGGTTGGGCCTATTAATATAAAAGACAATCACCCTCGAATTATTCGAATTCTTAAGACAGAAAAGTGTAGAACTTTTAGTTGTTTCACGATCTTTGATCGTATAAATCCAAATTGTATGGGAGAATCCTAAAAGTAATTTTGCTTCAAATAAATAGGCTCCGTTGGCGTATTAAACCCACTTTTTGCACTAAAAAATGATATGCAAACCCAGCATACTAACCTTTGTCGGAATTAATTATCGCAAGCTACTTCGGTATACACTATATAACAACAATTAGTTCGCTTTTGTCGATTGTTTCCTTGAGGATATTTTTAAATTTAATGCCATTTTTATTCTAAGCCCTATTTTGTCTCTTACGGAAAAGTTATTTCCCCTTCAGTTCCAACAGAACTGATAAAGTAAGTATCAGGAATGCAGTTATGCAGTGCATATGGCAGTTACCTCTTTTTTTGTAATACTAGGCCTTTAGAGCAAAAAGGAATATGTATTTTTGGTACTAAAAAATTCTGGAGAGCAAAGAATATACATTCTTTGGAACTTAACTTTATATTCATGCTTGTGGCAAATAAATTAGTTATCAGTTCTATCTGGGATATTCTTTAGTCACATAGTATTACGGTTTCTACAACAAATTCATAAGCTTAGCAAATAGCCAGAGAAGAAATTTTCTTTCCAATTTGAATGTATGTAAATCGAACTGATAATATATAACCTCATAGAATTCAGAGTCGTATTTAAAAAATAATTCTTGTGGGTATTTATGGAAATTTCAAATAGTTATTTGGAATTTTCTTCCCCATATAGATTTAAAATACTTAGAATAAAAAGTTCAGTTTTTTTGTTTATGCATCGTCTTCGTCAGTTTGCAGGTAAATGTTTGTTAAAAGATTTTAATACCTAAAACTCATTGACTTAAACTTGGTCATGAATAAAAATAGATTTCTTACGTACTTAATGGCTATTATTATATTGCTCCTTGTTTACGCAAGATAATGAAGCAGGTAAATCTTACCTAAGCATCTGCTTGTATGAGTTTTTGAATTGGTTTCCAAATACTCAACTTTCTCAAAATAAAATTCGGCTTTAAATAACTGTCAAAAGATAATTTTTTTTTGATTTTTAAGGAAAAGAAAAATTAAAAGTTGGCATATTCCACACCTGTGCTAAAAATGGTGTTTGTTATTTAATTGTAGATCAAATAACAATATTTGATTTATTACTTTTTGAAACGAAGTTCTCCATTGCAGGTTTTCAAATAACAGACGCTAGTATCTATAATTTCGGTTGGGAAAGCATCTTGTAATCTTTTAATTAAAATATAGTTTAAAGGTGAATGTTTTGTTGTATAGTACCCAAAAACTGTGGTGAAAATATATTTGATTTCTAAATTTTCCTTTTTCTTATAGCTATTCTTTGCACTTTAATACATAGTTTTATCAATTTCATTAAAATAAACAGATATATATCAGATAAACAGATATATCTTGTTTTAGTTTTGATAAATCAAATCATTCTATCCTCATTTATTCTTTTAAATTGAAATTTTTTGTATATCCTTCTTACTATGATTCCCAAGATAAAATTGATGCTCACATTATTTTCTATTATAATGAAATCGGTTAAAAGTGCAGTCTCAATGAAATAAACATTAAGAATACTTTCTGAGATAGCGTCTGGCGGACCAATAAAATTAAAGAAGAGCAATTAAATAACTAAGCAAAAATTGAAAGCTGCAAATGGAGAACTCTTCTAAAACGAACAAAATCTATCATCAATTCGAAAAACCTTAAAATGTGTTCTTTTCAAAACCAAATAATATCCAAACACCATTTAACTAAGCACTTTTAATTTTGTTTTTTTTTGTGATTCGTTGGCCATACAAGAAAATTTAATTTTTTAATATCGGGTATAAAAATCAAAAGTATTCTAGTCGATATAAATTCATATAAAGTACTCGTTGACTATCATCTGGTGGAAATGTTTTCTTGACACTATTTTGATGAAAACGGAAATAGAAAAACCTTTTTAAAAGGATTTCATTTAAGCAATTGCACAGAAGTCAATTGATTGTGACAAGAAGTTCCTGATTTAGTATGAAACGTAAAAGAAAATCTAATTCAAATAAACTTTGACTCAGCATTAAACAAAAAAAAACTCATCCAAATATAGATTGAGATATTAACTCTTGCAAGTTCTAGTGCTTTGTCATGAATGATGACTGGCACCTGACCTTTTGGCTTTTAGTCTCCTTATTGTGTATTTGAAAAAATAAGTCAAAGCAATTTTCTTTTAAAAAAATAATTTATAATTTTAAATAAAATTTAAAGATTAAAAATAATTGTTACTACGGAAAACATTGTCAACCCTAAGGAAATAGAAGCAAATGCCTGTCAAAACAATGACAACACCATTTTCTAAAACGATCATATTTCACAAATGAGTCCTATTTACAATCACAACAAGATGTTTGGAAATAAACACTTGAAAATATCATCGTCTGTTATGAATGGATTACTCAGACCTTTGGGTATTTAATTTTGTTGAACTTTGTGGTAGGGAAACACTTTTGCTTATATACTTATTGTCTGATTTGTTGGAAGATTTAATAATGTTTGTTAATAAACATTTCCATCATTTGCTTTTATTATGGATATTTCCGGATTTGGTTGAAAGCTATAATGCATTCTAGAAAACTATTAAAAATCGAAATGTTCAAGAATTATGAACATTTGGAATATTTTTTTAAGAATTTTCAATTTATGATTATTTCCTTTTAAAGGGAAATTGTAAATAATTGTTACACTTGCACTCAAATATTTCAAAGAAATAATAAAAATTATTGAGAAAAGAAAATTATTTATTTTTGTTTGTGCTTATAATAATATAAGAAAACAATTTAATGAAAAATAATTTAATCGACCAAAATCTGGTATTCAATTTTGAAATTTTTGTTTTACTTCCGTTGATTTCTATGAAACCAGGCTACATTAATGTTTAGAACTTTACTTATTGTTGGATGCATTTGATTTTTATAGTAAATAAGTTTTTTTTTTAGTGATTATGAGTTGGTAACACAGCCAAACTTTCACCGATATAATCAAATAATTGAAAAGAAAATAAAAATTGTAGCTGATAATAATTTTTTTTAGATATGTACTTTAATCGAAAATTAAATCGAAAACTACTTTAATTAAAAGCTATTGAATACTAACTAAATTTTCGGGTTAAATTCACAAACGCAACAAAATCAAAAACAATAACATTTTAACAATAAAATATAATTTTCAAAATCGAAAAATTAATATAACATACCGTAAGAAGTTTAAAATAATTTTTAATCTAAAAGATTTTTATTTGATTATTTTTTAATTAATACCTCATACAAAGCAAATAATAAATCTAAATGTAATAAATAAAGAAAACTAAAAATCATTTTAAAATGATTTTACTTTGATCGATTAGATGAACATCCATAATAAATACTTATTATTAAAATATACCCCTATTTTGATAATTTAATTTTTTATAATTTCAATTTTTATTATTTTAATAATGTAAACTATTTTGATATTCAATCTAAATAAAAAATAGCCTTCTATATATGCTTAATTTAATATGAACAAACAAAACAATTTAAAAAAAATAAAAATTTATATATTATACATATATATACATATATATATTTATCCACAAACAACAAAACTATTTGAATTTAATCAATTTGATTATGACTTCCTCCATCAATTTGTTGTTCACAATATAATTCTATATGTTCAAGCTCAAGCGGAATTCGTAAAAAATATTAAACATTTCAAGTATTGACTTGTAAGTTTTTAAATTGTTATTTTCATCACAAGCTTTTAAAATTAAATGTTTTAAAGACCTTTCTAATTGAAAAATTGTACAAAAGTCTGCTCCTTTTTTTTATTTCTTCGAACTCCTCCGGACAAAATTCGCAAATCAATTTAATTTTCGTTTCTGTATGAAACTCTGAATAACACATTAAAACTGATTTTTGAACCAATGGTTCCAGCACTTTTTCTTCGTACCCTGCTACATACTCTTCCATTGTTAAAGCTGTTATTTCAACTTGGTTTTCTCCACGAAGTCGCCAAACTCGCCTGGAGGGTAGGGAATGCTGAGCTATGTATTGACTAGACAAAGTACTAATATGAAACATGTTAATATTTGCTTAGTTGGCATGGGTGGCACTTGAAACTTAAATTTTCATTAATACACTAAATGCTTCCTTGAAGTACTTGATAAGGTTTTGTAAAATCTCATTTCAGGATGAATTTCAAAAAGTCTAAAGACATCCAGTGAAAAATCGTAACATTGGCTGCCTTCAAATAGATTTTAATGAAAAACAATAGATTGGTTATTTCCATTCTTCAATTTTTTCCAGAAGTAAAATTTTAGTCAGCACAATTGGCTACTTGTTCGGATCTTAAGTACTCATAACAGTTGCATTGTCATAGCCTTGGGAGCAACAAATCAGAATATCTTGTTTTGTAATTTATTTAAAATAAATTACAATCCTTTCTACTTTATTTATTTGAAATATTTACTTATTCAAAAGTGATTTAAAATTACTAGATATCAAATTCAATCGAAAATGTTTTCTACATAATTCTAATAATAGAAAATTTGGCAAAACTTTTATTCGCCCAATCTAAAATTCTAAATAAAAAAACATTTTTTTCAATTTGAGAAAGTCCTGTGAGATATGTAAATTCATTTTTCAATTAAATTCCACAAACAAAAATCCTTTAACATATAAAAAGAAAATTTTGCTCATAGTTTTAATTTGGTTTCTCATGTCCATTTAAAAATTCTTAAGAATTTTGTTTATTGTAAAATTCCTACATAGTAAAACTGTCTGCGTTTAAAAATACTACGTTGGTTGAATAAGGTTTGATTAAACCTACTTTTAAATGGATAAGACAAAAGAAAACAATAAAATTCAAATTAAAGAAGATTTTTGCACTTTATCTTTAATTTTATAATTTGTTTTTTTTAACGCTTTTTTTTTAACGTATAACATTTTGTTCTACAATAGGTTTTCAATTGATTAAAACTTTGATGTTTTAGTTCAGGAAAGATATTAAGTGTTAAGTACAGTATAAAGGGCATCAGTCTCCCAAATAATGCAGTAAAAAAAGGTGTCAAAATATATAATTTTGGATTTCAGAAACCATGCATTGTGGTGCATAAGTTATATTCAAAAAAAGCAATTTCACATTTTTCAATTTACAATTCATATTCATTTTTATATAATGTTCATTAATTCAAGCAAATTATTCAATTAAATTCAACTTTCAACGAAAAGGATATTGGTTACATTGATAGTTAGATATCTACTTTTCCAAATTAGCAATAATGTCTTTTTATAGAATATTATCTAGAAAAATTTTAATATTTATAGCTTATGCCACTAGTCTGTTTGATATTCCATTATTAAAAATTTCGTTATAAAGGAACTTAGAAAGTAAATAATAAAAAAGTTATTTTTCAAACTTGTAAATTTATTAAAATCAAACTTACAATGTGTATATTAATACAATGATTGTAACATTTATAATTAAAACTTAGATAAAAGTATTCAAAATGAAGTAAGTTACTATTGCCAAAAATTTGTTTTAATTTTTACCTTTTACATTTTCAATGATTGAAAATAAATATAAAATGAGAAAAACCCAAAAATAAAGACTTAATAACTCTTAAAAAAAATTTGCAGCTTTGGTTTTCATAGCTAAAAGTGAAAGTTTAATCAAAATCCTGCAAAAAACTATACATAAAAATTATATTGCCTTTGGAAAAAATTGAGGACTTTATAGAAAAATAAATTTGTTTTGTACCAAAAGAGTTTCGGGAATGACTTTTTAGCAATTGAATTTTCACGAAAAAATTATTTTAAATGAAAGTATAGTGATGCTTTTTATATAAAATTTGAAATTACAGTTCAGCCAATCTTAGAAAAGTATATAATTTAGAAGCTTTTAATAGCGGCCACTAATAATTACAATAACAAAATTCGCGAAATTTCAAATTTTTCTCAAGTAGTTAAGTATTTCTTAAAAACTCGTTTAATCAAACGATTTTATGCTATTTTAAGAACTTTATGATTGTTTTCAAAAAATAGATATGAATATTAGAATTTAGTCTTCGTTTAGACAAGTATTTTGGAAACAAAAATATCAAATATAAAATATATTAAGCTCCAAATTAAATGATCTGTCACTGTCCACAATATTACATTGAATATGAAAATAAGTAAATATTGATCCAATTTTATATGAAATTTTAAACATAATTAATTTATAATAACCAATTTGAAAGTATGAACATTCACAAACAATAATTTTATAATTTAGAAATCAGAACAGTTTTGTTAGATGAATAAAACGATCACATATATTAGTAATACACACATAACCTTCAAAATTAATTAGAAAAACAAACTTATTTAACACCAGAGAGCACCCATTAATATTATAATGTAGTAAAATGACATTAATGAGTAATTATAACCATCCATAAAACCTACAATTCAGACATGTCCTTAGTTAAAATCTAAAAATCATTCCCGTTTACTAACTATACAGTAGGCGGCAAATTTAACTCACACTTGTCTAGCTTTAACCCAGCTGCAAATGTGTACATCACTGCAGGGTACTTTCATGCAACTAGAATAATGACTAGAATGACAATAAAACGCATTTCTGTAAACAATTTGGCCAACAATTTCTCTAAATGGTACAACAGGCTCCAATCATATTATATAACATTCTCTATAGGATATATGCCATATACACACAAAATGAATTTCTGACGCCTACGTCACAGAGACTAAGCACGCATAACTTTTATTTGTGGCTAAAATATATGCATATATGCAATGTATCTTCTTTTGGCCAAAAATAATGGAAATGGTGAAAGATAAATTTGTAGGTTAAATGTTCATCCAAAACTAGGAAACTTTTAAAGCATTTATTGAAATCAATTAACCCTTTATCCGAGTATATCTAATACTGGACATTATATCAAGACTGATTGCATCTTTTGTTGGGAAGGGTTATGAAGTAAATGTTGAACACAAAATACTAACCGCAACAGTTTTAGTATAGAAATTAAATTTTGGTATCGTAAATTACTTTGGAAAGTAGTACAGAACACAAATTTCCCTTGTATAACACTTCTAATGGCTGTGAACTGGTTAATAGACGGAATTTGCAACATATTTTTCAGAAACGACTACTATTTCACTTGCGAAATTAATAATTTCACTTTAAATGAAATTTGTTGACATCCGTTTGTTTAATTATGCAGAATAAATTTATGATGTATAAATTATATTCATTTGTTTTTTCATTATTTTTCCTGTGTCTTTTCCTCATATCAGGGATGTTTATCTAATCAATTTTCGCAAAGGTAATTATGTAAAAAAATCATTTCTTAGTAAATATCTGTTTTCTACATTTAGGATATACATTTAGTATATCCTGCAACTTTCCCTCAAAGTTTAAGTACAGTCCGACCGATCCGACATCAGTTTTTGTCGCAGTAATTTTAAATTTTTTATATAAAAAAGTTCTACACTTGTGATAATCTTCTTTGAACTTTTGGCAATATATTCAACAAATATAATCACCACAAATATTACTTTTTTTTGGTTATCAAACTTAAAGTACCTTTGAAAGAAATAAATCTATTGAATTTGTGAAACAAAGTTTAAAGGGCTAAATGCGGCTTTACAAAAAGGTTTATGGAAAGTTGATTTAACGCTGAGATACGTGTATATAATGGTGATTCTTTTAAAGAAGACAATAATAATAATTTGCAAAATAAAATAATATAAAATTGAAAATATTGCTATGATATTTATTGATAATGGAATTTTCTAAAGGATAACTAAATATTTTCTAAAGAAGTGGGTTAATTTTGCAACAAACCCAACAAATAAAATTTAGGCCTCTAAAATGTTTTATCTTTGATCGAGTAAAGTATGAATGTGTTTATAACTTGACTTTACTTTTGCATATGTATAGAAAAAAATTTATGAGATGAAATTTATTTTGGAAAAAGGGCCTTTTCAATTATATTACAAAGTGACCGATTGGTCCTCTCTATAATATCAGACATGATTGTTTCGTATAGTACACTCTTCATTTTCTAAACTAGGGACTATTTTTGCACATATTTTCAAATACATTTCACATTAAGAAACGCCTCCTCCTGGTAAAAATAGAAACCGCTTTTCATAAAGAGATAAAAATTACTTTCAAATGAATTTGGAAAAGATTCAAAAAACTTTCAATTACCACTCATATATTGCCTCCAATTCAATCAAATGCTTTTGTTAACTGCAGGCCGTGCCAAAGTAAAATAGAAAGAAATTAACTTTCCTTAAAAAGAAAGACAGAAAACTATTTACAGTGACCACGTTTCCTTTAGGCTTTTGAAACACCAAAAGTGCAAGTATGAAGGCGAAAATGACAGATGTCAAGCATTTGATGTGACTCAATGTTTTTATTGTTCCAGACGGTTAATTCATTCTCTTTTTGCGTTTCTTTGGATCATAAATCTGTCTAATAGAGGAATAATGTGGTGAAAGTCATGTTTTTGCTGAAAATAATTTTAATTGCTTACGCTTAAATTACGCTAAGTATAAAAGCGATATAAATTAGAGGATTTTTTTAGTCGAGCAGGTTACTTGTCAAGTTAACCTGCTTGACTTTAAGACAGTTTTTATAAACATTTATGTGAATATTTTTGTATATTTAAGTAGTTGAATGCAATAAAAGTATAACACCAAAAAAGAAAAGCAAAGTATATGAATACGGAAAACTTTGGTGTTTTTTATCCCAAGTAAGCTAAAAACGTGATTTAATAAGGTAATATTTTAGTTTCCTTTTAACAAATTAGAAGAAATTAATCAAACTAATTTCTACAGTCTTCTACATCTACATAAATTCTTTATAAAAAATATTCAACATTTTATTTAAAAACTATTATAAGGCTCCAGAGTAAGCTACTCTCTGTATAAAAACATTTTTCGTTTTGTACACGTGTTAAATTTTTTCTAGTCGCCCTTTATAACAACACGTTTAACAGATCCTTTTCTGATATTTTGCCTAATAGTGCGTTTTCACTGACGTTAGTACTTAGTATTTAGTACTTTTTTAAAAGTATTTTTAGGGAAAATCTCTAGTTTATTTCTCAAATAATAGTGCGTGTTCACTGAACCTAGTGCCTAGTACCTACTCAATAATTATTATTGACATATTAAAAAACTAAGCTAGAGATATCCAATAAAAATACTTTTAAAAAAGTACTAAATACTAAGTACTAACGTCAGTGAAAACGCACTATAAAGCGAGAAATTGAGAAATAAGAGTGAAGATTGTTGGCAATATGAGAAGTTTTGTATTTAAAATAGATTTATTTTAAGGTAAAAGCTTTTTTGTGAAAAGCAGAATTCAAATCGTCTTAACTAATACATTGTATAAGTTTTTACTATAATGTGTAGATAATGTGTATGGAATGAAGGCTTAATGATGCTTTTATGTATAAAGAATTCATTTTTTATGGTTTCCTATGCAGAATTTTTTACATTTTTTTAGGGAAAAATATATAATCGCTATCAAAACATGAATTTTATAATCTCAAAAATTTCCCTAGATTTACCTATACTTTCCACTTTCTATATACTTTCTATATAACACTAAAGTTAAAATGAAAAAAAATTCAAATGTATCCCCTTAGAAATAACTCTTAAAGATCAAAAGGGTTTTTTTTTAACGATTTCAAATGAAAAGTGTTTGAGAAGATGCCCTTAAGGAGTTCCGAAGCAAACTATTTTTTTGACAAGTACAAGCCATTTGGAATTCTATATAGGATTTTGTCGGAATTGTTTGTTGTGATTAGATGGCTCATCAAAGTATTAGTAACAACAGTTTAAACATTTTTGAAATAATAAAATTCTAAATAACCAGAAAAAATACAAGCGTGCATATAAATTTGTTCTTTCCGCTTTAGCTAGAGAATTATTATTGAAATTTTTTCATTAGGCATTTGTTAAAACTTTGCGTCCAAATTTTTTTCATTAAATTTTTTTTTCAATTAGCTTCCTGAAAATGAGGAGAGATTTAAATTCTAATGCGAAACGCTTGCTTGCGAATATATGGCGATATTAGTTGATGAAGCGGGTCTTATACCGGATATTTATTACTTGACTAGAAATAAAACAATTAGTTTTTAATATAATTATGTATATGTAGTGGTTAAATTAACCACGCAGAGCATTAGATATATATTTGAAAAGATAAGTTCGTATATCATTCATAACTTTGTAAAGAAAGTTCCAAACTATAGTTCTATGGAATAATAAGGAAAAAATTCCACACTATTGTAAACGTCCTTACATGAATTTGGTCACTTGTAAAATATATTAAAAGCTTGTTGATAGTAATGTTATAATATTGCCAATTGTCTTTCAAGCCAACAAATGCACTGTATTTGCTCCCAAATATAGAACAAGTTCACAGACAGGGCTAAAATATAAAACAATACATATAAAGGTAAGATTCAAATAAGGGTCATAATAATAAATATTAAAATGATCTAATTCACTAAAAACAGTAGGTACAAAGTACTGTAGTGAACTTACTAAAGACAAAAAAGGAACTTAAAATTGCTTAATATAATCAAATAAAAAAGATATTTAAAGATAAAACAATAGTGAGCTTCTTGATTTTGCTCTATAAAGTTCACAAGAAAGTTGCATTTTTTCCTGTATCAAGGCTATACAAAATTTCTTATTCTAATACAATTTACAAGTGTCTGCCTGGAAAGCCTATAAAGGAGGTATAATAGTGATTTCATATAAATTACGCGATTAATGCTTAGTTGCAACTTTCTAAAAATATGTTGATCAAGCTTTCATAAAAAATTAGCTCATCAATTTTTTAGTTTTATGCCAGCCAAACTATGGACTTGAATCCAAAACAAATCCCTATCTCCAAAAAAGTAATATCCAAGAATCCTTAAATGCGAGACTGCCAACGTAATAGTTTTCTTTCGGAATTGGTGTTCGTCGAGCATGAAAGTTGTAAATAATAATTGAATTCAAGAATTTAAAAAAAAAAAAATGTTTTACTAAATTTAATTTTCAAACTGTTGCAAAGTTTGTCGCAAAATACTTGCAATTCTTAAATCAAGAAAATTCTACGAAATTCTAACAATATCAACTAAATTGGAACAACCGCATTTTGTAACATCTCATCCCATTGTAGATATATGCTATACGCATTTCGCTTTTTCCACCAAATGTTTTTTATAAAGAAAATCGCTTAACTATTTTTAGATATGATGAACTAAAAAGGTACTTACTTATCCGGCAAGTGTGCACATTAATTTGATCCTTTATGCCGAATAGAAATCGCTTTTATTTATTTGATTTGTTGGCGTGTGCCATAGAATTAATTACCCTCAAAATAATAGCAGCATCATTGACTGCTTTATCTTTAGAATGAAATCACGATCGAAAGTGAGGCTAGAAAAAAACAAAACCAAATGGGAATGCGTTTATGCATACACTCATGAAAAGTTTGGACAGCTGGGTTCTTTTTTGATTTTAATATCAATGAATAACCTGTGGGTGATTCTTCTCGTATATCTTTTAGAAGACTTGCCTTCTGGGAATTGTTAAGATCTTGTTCTTAAAGAATCGCTTTTAAAATTTAATACATATTTGTAAATTTGATATAATTGGTTCCTTTACAATATACAAGAAATTTATGTAGCTTTGTTAATTGATCCTAAAGAATGATGTTTTTAAAGTAAAACCTTAATGTAACAATATGTTATGTCTAGTAGGCCTTTAATATTCCCTTTGCATACCAAAATTTATATTTTTTATGTACATTTGATGTTTGTATTGTCGAAATTGAAACCTTTTGTTTTTTTTATATTGTCTTGATAAATATTTAAACGATAATATTTTCCAAAAGTTTTATAAAAAACATATTTAATGTTATAATTTTTTAATGCTTTCCTTAATATGTTCATTAATGTATTTATAAACCCTACTTTATGTTTTAGCCTTCATTATAACTGAATAACAATTGCTCCGGAATATCATATTTTCATATCAAACCCCAACTCAACCACATGAGTTCTTTGAAAAAGCAATTTGCTCTTAATTTTACCCTTATTTAGTCTTATGTAGTTTTGAAATCCTCTTCACTTTTTAATATTTGTAAATTATGTACATATACAAATATTACAAAGTTCTGGTTTAGAATTTGTGTATTTTAATTATTCTTTGAATGAAGTGCTATTATTTTTCACAACCAGATTTATATTCCTTTGAAGCAATTTCTATATATTTATAGCCTGACTTGAAATTTTTAGGATTACATGCCTTAATTTAATATCCACAATATTTATTTTTGTATATGACTTTATATACCATAATTTTATGTAGAAATTTTTGAGGAAGTTTAAAAGTAAAAAATGATTATTTATTGTGTTTGATTTTAGTACACACACTCCTCGTGTTTGGAAATGTAATGTCGTTCAAAAATTTGTTGAAAAAATTTACCTTTTTAGGCTTCTGTTTACTATTATACTTTTTAGCCGAGTTTCATAGGCGATTTCAAAACTATTTTTGCATTATGTTATTTCATTAAATTTACAGGATGTAACAAAATGTATAATTAATCATTTTTAATGCTTAAAGAACAATCTACACAGAATTTTTTTTTCACTTTGCTGTGTTTTTCATCTGTGTCTTTCATAAAGCAGGTTGCTTTCCTTTCCCCATAAAAGTATTTAAAAGTAAAATCTCTTCTTAGCAGCAAGTATTTGATTTAGGAATGAACGCAAAGGCAGCATTCTGCCATGAGAAATCTACAGTTGGAAAACGCAGCGACGGTAAAAATGATAAGGTGTAAGTGGCCCTTAATGCATTTACACAAAACGAAATGAATTCAATGTGGTAGGCGATTGGTAAAAATTTTATTTTCTTGAGCTTTTTTTCAACTGCTTTGGGGCTCTATCAAAGAAAAAATAAATACGCTGAAAACGAAAAACAAAATAAAAACGCACTTTGAAAAATCAATTTTCAATTTTATACTATAGCAAAAAATATAAAAGCGTGAGATATTTTCTAAGCTTCTTAAACTTTGCTATTAAAACTTTTAATTTGTTTTTAAAAGCTAAAATATAGTAAAAATAAAATAATCCACTTCAATAAAAATCTAACAGGAACCAAATCTTATTTGAAGTCAGTTACAAACAAACATCAATAATATAAAAATAAGTCGCTAAATATGTTGGTAAGCGTAAAACTCGAGAACCGCTGAACCGATTCCACTAATTTTGTTTTTATAAATTGGGAATATCCCCGGGAAGGTTTTTAACTATTTTTTACACCCCTAAGTGATAAGGGTGGTCCACCCCAAATTTTTACCCCCACCCTTTTATTTTCTGGACAAATTTTTTTTTTTTATTTTTATATTATTTAGCATTAAAAAGTGAATACAACCATAAATTTTCACTCTTCTACCATCAACCCCTATTTTTTAATAGCGAAATATATATTAGATCATTTCTAGTAATTGTTTCCGATATTAATGTCCGTGGATAGCGCTTTGAACATTTACCATCTATCATACATGGTGCATTTTGATTGAGTGTTTCACATGGACCATGTATTATGTTTTTGATAACTTCCTCATGCAAACCAGGATCTAATTGTTCATTAGGGATTTCAGCTGATATGACCAATCGCAACTTTGTAACGGCACACGATTAGCAATAAAAAAATTACTGAATAACGTAATAGAAGCAACCATATTGAAAGGAAAGTATAAAGGAGACGACGTTTTGATACCCCACATCCCAATGTTTCTAACTGACGTACCATTCGAGTTTAAACGACTACAGTTTCCAGTACGGCTTGCTTTCGCTATGACTATAAACAAATCCCAGGGGCAGTCATTAAGTGTTTGTGGTCTTAATCTAGAAAACCCATGTTTCACGCATGGTCAATTGTATGTTGCCTGTTCCCGTGTGGAAAAACCATCTGCTCTGTTTGTTTACGCGCCAGGTAATCAAACCAAAAATATCGCGTGCCATAAAGTACTACAATAAAAATAAAACTTAATTTAAAGCAAGTTTAAGTAAGTAGTAAGATATCTGAAATTGTAACTTTCATTGTTATTTCTTTGTGACTATTAAAAGACTATTATTGTTACAATTACTCCTCCGAAACGGCTTGACCGATTTTGATGGTATTGTGTTATTTTTATATTCCATCTTCGTTTACAGCACTCCATGCCTCTTATACTCATATCTACCACACCCTAACACACAGACAATAAGTTAGTCATTTTTTTCTACTAAAATAATCCTAGGAATAATTTAAATTTGGCAAAACAACGTTTGCTGGGTCAGCTAGTAAATTAATAAAATTATAGTTTTTTATTATTATTTTTTTTATAACTTATTAAAGGGTGAAAGAAATGTAAATAAAAAGCAACAGGTTAAGAGTTAAAAAGAATGGCGCTAATGGGAACATATGCATTAAGTACAAAGAATAAATTAAGTTGAGTTAATATATCAAACACTAACAGAAGACGCTATCCAAATTGTTAATTCAACTTTTGAGTAGAACTGAGCAAATGTGACTCTCTTGAAATTTGCCCAGGATACAATTTTAGAAATTATATCGTAATTCAACTCACATGATAGCAAGATGGGATTCAAAAGGCGCTGTTGTCTAGTTACTTAGAGAAAACCCTGTGGGATAAGGCTATAGTTTAAAATTAGGCAAAAATGATAGGCACCATAAAAATTTAAATTTTAAAAAAAACTACAATCAGTTTTAATAATAACAGAAAATCTTTTATACGCGGAAATTTTTATACGCAGTGCACTGTAAAAGGATATTTTCATGTTCTTCATATCATTATACTTTTTTAATTGAAATGCTACCAAAACTACTAAATTTTCACCTGTCATCTTTTATATACCTCAGAGTTCAATCTGTCGTTATGTAGTTAACTTTTTAAATATATTATGATAATCTTATACCAAATCCAATGTCATTTCTTTTGCCAGGTGTATATGTGGTTAGCTAAAACGATTTACAATAAGTCACAATTTAATTTAATTGAAAAAAGAGTTTTTTTTTTTTGGGAGAGCAGTCATTACTCTGCTATTTGTTGAATGATTAATATACAAGTACTAAAGAGAAACTCATTGCAGCTAATTATAAAAATTATTGAGATTTTCTTATTCAATAATAACCCAATTAAAATTTTTATTACATCTTAGTTTCGTACGACCTTTCTTATTTTAATACTTCAGTTGAATAATTAAGTAGTATTGTCATATTTTATTTAAAATAAAGAAAGAAACGATTCACAAAAATAATAATGGCAAAATCCGCATATATTTCCTTAGGACATCAATTCATTTAATAAAATCGATGCTATATTATGAATAAATCCATTTTTCTTTTTAGTATTTAAATAATTTTAAATTTTTCCATCAATATTTATTATCATGTTGAGATTTCTGTATGAAAAAGCCCAAAAATTAGTTTATTTGTTGATTTCAACATAAATAAAGTAAAATTTTACAAAATATTTCCCTTCGGTGCGTGACTGAAAATTAATTGCGTGTGAAAACCGCATAAAAAATTGGATTTGTTGTGATTTTTGACTTTTTATTGCAGCAAAAATTTTCTCGACAACAACAATAATGAAAATGATGACAAGGATCATTTCTGCTGTGCTAGCGATTCCCAAGTAGTTAATCGATAAGTATTGGTGAAATGAATGATTTGTCATACATAAAAATAAACAAACATAAAGGATATTATTGTTTACAAGTGGATAACTTGAGTAATATAAACAAATAGACAGACGTTCTTTTAGTATTTTACACAGCATTACCAAATGATATTAACTGTAACGAGAATTTATTTAAGAGGTTTTTGTTTTTTTTTTGTAAGATATGTCAGTTATTGGAATATTTATTGAGAATTTGAAATGTTTTTTTTTTATGATTAAATACAAAAAAAAAAGTTATCGGACAGATATATGTGCTTTTGACAAGTAAAAAATTGAGCTTATAATGTTTTGTTTTTTAAAATTTATCTCTAGATTTTCAAAAATTTCCACTGGCTTTACATATATTTGGAATGTTTCAATGTGGTTTTATATTTTAGCAATATTTTGCAATTTTGTTAAGCTTATATATTAGCCTCAAAGATTATGCTTTCTTTTCCAATGGTAAAATATTTTCAGTCAAGGGATTCTAACAGCAAGTATTAAAAAGAATATTCAGTCTGGTGAGTCTAAAATCAACACAAGTTTCAAGAGTTATAAGATAAAAAAATTCAAGTTAGCCAACTTGGATTGAAATTATTTAAAAAGGCAAACAAATGAATAATTTGCAATGTTTATCTTTAATTAGTAGAGGATAAAGAGGAAAATCGATAATAGCGACAAGTAAACACCAATTCAGAAAAAAATATAAGTCAGCCTGAAGCTTACAGTTTTCGGCAATGATGTTGACATGATGATAAAAAAAAAATACAAATTTTATTTTAGTACTGTAAATACTTTAGAGATGTATTACACAAATGCTTTATTTGAATTTTTATAAACACTAACTTTATAGCTTTTTGATGTGAAATAATAATTTTTTGATAATTTCAAAAAAATTGATCCCTGCAAACTTTGTACATTTAAAATTAAAATTTAATTTAAAACAAGAAAATAAGTAATATAGAATTTTTAAAACTATAAACAGACTTTACTACTTTGTGTACTAAATTTAGGGAGTAAATATCATTGTTCTAGCAAATAACACGGAGTAAAAATTTGTTTTTCTTGTCTCAGAATAGTAAATTAGATTCATTGAATTATTTAATGCTCAAATAAATTGATTTTTTTTGCTTGGTTTTTCTGTAGAACTCAACAATCAATTGAAAATTTTGAAGGCCCGGAAATAAGAAGTGAAATATTGGTTTTTCTTAATAAAATTCAGGGGAAACAGCCTTAACAAACCTTTTACTAATCAAAAGTTCTTATTTTTTTCATAAAAATCATAATTGTTTGATCTAAAATCTAATTTGGGTATTTGTTTTAAAATTATTCTTCTTCCAGATGGCTCCTAGATTTTGATAGAAATTTCAAGAAAATTGATATAATTGAGCTGTTGACCTTTATTTATAAGAAAAACTGTAATCAATTTTCAATTTAGTTCTTTTAAAAACTTTTGTTTGACTTTAATATTTTTCAACTACTTTAAGGAATCACGTGTTACGATCCACAAGAGAATCAAAAGTCTATCAAAGACTATAAAATGACATTAAAGTGTTTTAAGGTACAAACACCCCAATATTACTTATTGATTGAATAAATTTATTTGATGCTACTGCGTAAGTGATTTTTCCTCCCGGCTATATAAGTCACAAGTGTATGTTTATAGAATTACATATTACTTTTGCTATGCTAATTTTTACAGATAGTTTAAATATATTGGGACTATCATTTTAACAAAAATTGAACAACGGCTCTGTGAAAAATAGTTGATAACTAAATTTAATCCTTAAATGCAACTCAAAATAACAAATAATTATATTATAATTACAATATTTAGAAAATATTTATATACGGATTTATATCCTGTTATTTCGCCACTTAAGGATACAAAACACAAACGTAATAATTTGAAAAGGGAAAAATTCCTATCCTATTAATCAGAATATACTGATATATGCTTACAAAAAGGTCGACCATATTTTGCTCTAAGGGCTTTGCATTCATCAGTTATTGACAACATAAAGGAACCATGGATAAAGATGTCATTATTAGAGCACATACTATATATGCATAATGGTGGAAGACGTTTATCCTTGTACTGAATAATTTTTTAATGCATCAGTTATTATACAAAAGGTTTTAAATTGGTGCCTAGTTCTTCATGTAACTCCATTGATTCACCATTGAATCCTAACCAAGGGGATCTGTAATTACATTTTCTATGAATTTGAGAAAGGATAACTGTTCTAAGTGTTGCCAAAAGCATTTCATGGTCACACAATATCTAAAAGTTTGTCTTCAAATCTCCCATTTAGGTCTCAATTCTTTATTTTGCTTTTATTTAAAATATGGAAAATGTAACCTGGGGGCAAATCCTTTTCAATAAATTACTTGAGTACACAAGCGACGTATAGTACATATAGAATATACTTTGCATAAGACAAGGGTGGTGTTGTCTGAAATTTGCACACATGTTATAAAAATGCTATAATTGAGAACAATGACAAAAACTGAGATGAAAAAAAGCTGTGTACATGTGAGTTATTTGCAAGGATTTATAGGTCTTTAATCCTGTAGAGCAGCTCTTGACCAAAGTACACATTGGGCGCATAGCTAACTGTATTATATATTATGACCTTCATATGCAAATTAATGAAAAATGTTTGTCGAATGCAAGATTTGCCTACATGATTATCCTATGTATGATCCACAGTAGTATCCTAATCAAGACGATTCCCCAAATAGTCGTTAAGCTAACCAAAGTGTCCTCTTTCAATGATTACTCAAAATTTTCTCTTTATAGCTACTGGGAGTTAGGTATCATTGACTTCTAAATGGAGTATATACAATATACAGGAGATTGGAAACAAGGACCTATCAATAATTTATTCGAAAAAAGTTATCTTGATTTAGGATTATAATGGCCTGAGGGAGGACAATGATTTCAGGTATCATATATTTTGGTTACTAACTGGGGAGCTGTGGTTAGACTGATTATTTGATTTTCTGTTCATCGATATTGTAGCTAATTTTCTACATTCAAAAATTTTATTGGAAAAAAAATTTATGCCATTTTAATTGAGTAATTTAGTAGAAGGCCGATTCCTTTTTTAACTCATAATAAATGAATTATTTAAAGTAAAAATTGAGGTCTGTAGAGTATATATTTATATGTCTTAAGTTCATTTTGAGGAATTCTATCTAGTGCTTATATTAGGGTTGTTTGATTGTTTCAGTCTTACTTAAGAAACATCTTTTCAACTTAACTATCAATTTAATATTAGTTCTCTTTTACCCAGCAGAATGTAAATTACAATATGAGGGACTTAATTAACAGAAACTTTGAAGCTTCGAAACAATGCAGGCCAATTATTATTTACTAAGTTGGAACATTTTGAAATAAAATTTTAAGTGATCTGTGCTTTTGGTGAAGTTTGTGAATTTGTCTGTGCACTTTTGGATTTGGAATATTGCTGAAAAACAGCATTTTGTTTATAGCGATTCATATTAAATGATTGGCATGCTCTGATTTATTTTTATCCGTCAAATTAAAAACAAATGCTAATGAATTTTAATTTTGTAGAAGAAACTTATATATAAATACAGTCTTTAATTGTTATTTGTTTTTATTTTGCCTTTATGTTATTAAATTAATTTGATTTAAGACTTTTAAAATTATATTTCAGCATAATTAGACGATTCAATGCTAAGTTATTTTGCCATTTCCATCATATGTTCTAATACAGTGTATTAAACGTATGTGGAGAAAGAGTATTAACCACATTGTTCTGTTTTATTAGTCTGCCCACAGCAGATTATTCCTCCTTTCACTGCATTTTTGACTAGAAATGGAAGTCGTTTGAACTTTCTGCAACTATTGTTTAATCATATCGTCTTGTCATTCAAGCAAATACGATTTGTTATTTCATATCTTAACAGTTCATATCAAAGTAGATTAAGATTTGGTCTCAAGATTCCACTACAATCGTGATTTTAATTGGGAACGAGCTATTTTTAATGCAAAATTTTTGTAATCAGATTACACCCTACATTTATAAACATTTTATGTTAAAATAATATGAAGAGAATAGCTCATTGTGAATTATTTTAAAAATCTGTTTGTTCTATGATGGTATTTTAGCATTAACAAAAAAAGAGTTTTGTAAGAGCTGATATTGCAATTTACTAAGCAATTCAAGAAAATTGATATAGATAGAAGAAGGAAGGTCACAAGTTGCACACTGAAAAGACAACTTACATTATTTTTGCGCTGTTTTATGAATACATATATTTTGAATCGTATGTCACTCTTTTCATACTAAATTCAACAACTGCTTAATCCCAACACATATAATATTACTGTATCGCTTCAGGAAATTTTTTTATTTACTCCTTCCTTTTAGTATAATTCTAATAAAATTGCATAATCTTAGGAGATTTAAATTTTATGTAACGTTTATCTTTTGCTTTAAATTAAACTATATTTATTTATAATTAGGGCTACAAAAATTATATAAGTAACCTCTAAAGGAAAGAAAGAACTTATTTTTGAAACTTGCATATTGTGCTTTGTCCATTAATGATTTTTTAAAGGCTAATTTTTGAATTTATTTTCAAATATATATGTAATGTGTTCAAATGTCAACTAATTTTCTAATTGAATTTTTATTCAATATTAAATACCTCAATGTTTTCAGTTAACTTGAACAATAAAAAAAGTAGTTAAAAAATCACTTGAAAAATTCCAATTTATGTATTTTAAATTCATTGTGCACGTATTTGTGGGATATTGATTAAGTTTTGGTTATCTCTGATACTAGAAATTTTTTTATCTTTGTCCTCATTGTGAATTTCCATTAAAATTTTTACTGTATCGCGTAAAAACAAATATATATAAATTTAAAACATTTTTATACAAAATCAAATCCAATTATAGCTTTTATGTAGTTTTATTTTAATCTCAGAACGGTTACTAGATTTTAGTTTTAGTGCAACTTTTCGTTGTATCATATTTCAAAATTGGGTCATCATGTCATGTTTAACAGGAGTTCTCTGTATTTTCAATTTATGTGTGAGTTTTACAAATTGGAAAATTGACACATAGCAAATAACACTAACAGATGAGGACGTTACAATTCAGTTTTGTCAGAAAATAAGATGGAATTCAACCCTGTTTTAGATTAACTTTAATTTCTTGATTATATTAAAGAATTCGATTAGGTTAAGCCATGGCTTAAAGTCGTTTCTCTGCTATTCAGTATACAAATATGTTATACATAATAATTAAGGAAATTAAAAATAACAAAAAATAAGCAATTTAAAAATAACAAAAAATTAACCAAATTATAGGTGAAATATTATATTAAGAATTAAACGAATTCTGGTAACAGTTATAATTAACACAAAATGATAAAATCAAATATCGAATAAAAAACCGCAAGCAAATGAAATCCTAAAATCAAATTATATCCGTCAGATTCCATTGAGAATCATAAAAAAAAACTCCCAGTTACAGTATGCCCAAAGTCATGCACATTTCCCAACAGCCAGATCCTTGCGATAGGGGAGAAACTGACTAATAAATTGCAAAATGTAATAACAGCGATAATCAAGTTAAGTACTAACAAAGGTCTAAATGGTTTGTTCCAAATAAATAAAAATCGCATCTGTCAAAAAATAAAGATCTCTTTCTCCTTCTTTTTGGGCGTATAACAGCCCATTGTCCTAATGGACAAGAAGATTTCTCAGTCACGTACAAATCGTTGGTATTCTTTGTTTCAAACGACTTCTAGCTAGAACTTTGTATTTACTGTTTAGTATTGTACTTTCTTTATCAATAAAAAGGATAGGCAAGAATCATAAAATAAATCAATTTGGTCTCTTCAACAATCATCTATACTTATTAGACAATCTTACGGTTGAAAAGTTTTTTTCTGTTGTTGATATTGTTAACTTCTTAATTAGTTCATCTACTGCCTTTTAGTCTTCATATAAAAAGAAGGGCCTACTAAAGTGAATATCTTTATATCAGATTTATGAAGGATAGAATATGTTATGCAAGTATACAATATATTTGCCTATAAGTCTTATTTTTGATTCGAATTGCAAAGCAGGTTTTTAAACATGATGATGTAGCTTTTTAGTACATTGTTACATTAAGTACTTATTGGGTTACATGAAAATTATTTAATAAAAAGAAATGTTTTAAAATTTTAAATATTATTAGTCTTTTTGTGAAGTTATATAACATTCAAATATTAAAACTTGTAGTGTTTTATTTCAAAGGACAGTCAAATAAAGTACTTCGGTAAGAATTTTTATTACATATGAGTATTATTTTCATTTAAGAATCATCTAAGGAAGTTTTATTTTGAATTCTTAAACAGCTATAAAATGATTACCACGTAATAAACCAGAGACATGGAAATATTCTTCTAGATTAGAAATTCCTTTTATCATTTGAAAATCTTTTAAAATCCATTCACGTACATAAAATTCATATAGCCATAATATATACTACTATCCTAATACTGCATTTCACAGATATTTGGCAAAAAGGCTGCACTGTTTTTAGGTCCAGGAAGAAACAATAATTACCAACTAATAAAACTGAAAATTTTATGAAGCACAAAAATTATATCCGACAGAAGAGATATAATTTATGTTGTTTCCATATTAAACAATAAACAAAACTTTTCTATTTTACAGGGTATATTTTTCGTGGGCATGAAATGTGATATAGATAATAAAAATTGTTCAATAAATAAATTATGTTATCTCCAAAACAAAAAAAAAACACTACAATACCCTTAAGGGAAATCAGTTCTGATATAATAAAGAATTATAAATTTATGAAGTATGATTGAATGATTACGAGATATTTTAATGATTGTTGCATCAATTTAAGAAAAGGTCTTTGCAGTTTTCAAATTATCAATAGGCCCCTTAGGTTCATTAAGGAAATAGCTAATTATCAATTTTTTGAGCTTAATTAAAATAGAGTAGTTTTTACTGTCTGATGTCAGCTCAACGATTTTTTATAAATACATTAAAATAATAAAAAGAACTCTCACTAGTTTCATTAATATTACTTTTTTGTGTATAAAAAAATATTTTTCCAAAAAATATTGTTTTTTGTGTCTTGATTGGATTGAGAAGAATATAATAAAAAAATAATATTTTGTGGTAAACTTTTAATGCTAAAATAATGACAAAATGTATATAATATGTATTTGGGATAGCACTCGTTCACTTAATACCAGGCATCAAGGATCTTATTGAGCCTCAAAGATAACTATATCGTAATATTTTAAAATTTCCTATTTTCAATATCTTTTATTTCATTTAATTTTGCGAAAAGGAAGAAATGCAATTAAAAGTAAACCAGCAGGTAAATGAAATTGCTATACAAAATTTTATGCTTTCATATGTGAAAACATTAAAAAAAAACTATATTTGACGTTTTTTGGAATCAAGTTTTCATTAAACTCAACTAGCAATAAATAAAATTTTTTAAACACTCTTTGTCAAGTTTTTCAAAAATTAATTTAATTATTTAATTTAATAAAAAGGATTTGGAGCATTATTCAAGTTTATAAAAAATATATTTTGTTTAGCAAGAAAATTGTGGTTAAAATACTTTTGGTGTGCTTAAATTTCTCAAAAGTGAATTAATTCGATTGGTTTTTGGGAATCTGATACTGATATTGGGAAAAAGTAACTTTGATTTATGCGACTTTTTAACTCTGAAAAACTCATTTGAGAGAACAGCATCGATGAACTCTGAAAAACGGTTAGTTACTCGAAGCCATGAGTTAATTAAAGCCTCTTAAAAGTTTCTTCATACAAAATACAGCCTAAATCAAGAACGACAGTGAACGTTTAAAGTTACTGAAAATGGGAGAGGAAGAGTTTTAATAATTTTCATATACTTTCTTTTTTACATTACTTTTACATTGTATTTATTTTTTTTATTTTCAAAATTAATATCTTAGGTGGTAGGTTTTTTTAAAAAAGCTTAAGAGCCTATTTTTACTCATTGTAGTTCATCCGTTACAAAAAATATTAAAACTTTAATAAATAAAATGGGGAAAAAGTTAGAATCTAAGACTGTGATTCATAATGTAAGGGACTTTATATGTTTGGCTAAGAAGTTCCGTTAACTTCCAGAAAAATGGAAAAAGTTGATGGAAACGTAAAGTGAGGAAAATTTATGAAAATGTTTTGAACTTTCTTTACTGGCTACAGCCTCATTCCTTAAATAACTGATATGATTTTTCTGTGGTTTTCTCCGGTAAGTGTGTTGTCTGGTCAAATATATAAGTTTTTTATCAAGGAAAAAAGTTATAGTTTCACTTTTATTCACTTTTCCCAAATGCTTTTTATAGAGTTAATAACTTAGCAAGTTGAATATAAGACAATATTTAATATTGAAAAGCTTTCTTTTTAACTAATCATTATAGAAAATATCTTGAATCATCATAAGAACTATAGGACAAATGTACTCAAGAGAATCAAATTTATTTAATTCAAAAAAAATAACAGCATTATATTTTCTTATAATAAAAAATTTGGTTTGAGCATGTTTTGATGGCTTTTTGCTCATAATATTCATTCAGTCTTCAAGGTTTTCTTAAGGGCAATATAACAGGTTAGTTCTAATAATTATTTATGTTAGCAATATTTTATATACTAAACAAATTTTCAAAGTAAAATGTTGAGTATATTTGCATTCATTTACCCTGAGCTAAGATTTCTTCAAGCGAAAATGCTTTGAACTTATACAAATTATAAAAAAAGCCTTACAGTTACTGAATCAACTAAACATTACAAAGTGAAAACAAACAAATCCTTTTAATTTTGATGACAGTTTAATACACACTCACGCTCATGACTTTAAAGTCAAGTATTTATTCAAAAAATGTATAGCCCCGGAATATTCTAACGAACAGGACAATTAACAATTTTATAGGTGTTAATAGCCTGACTTGAAAGGATATAAAAATGAAAACATTTTATATAACACCTTTTCATTGCAATTCCAAACCTATTTGAAATCTACAATGCTTGAAAATTAATTGGTTTGCTTGTAGGGAAAAATTATTTTTTGTATAAAATTCTTTCAAAATTTTTTAAGCATGCAAGTGTACACAGCATTCATTACTGAAAATGATGATTAATTAAAGGCTATCTCAATTGAAAACACAAAAAACAAAAAATAGTTATAGATTAGATTTACATATGAAATGAAAATTTGGTACTTCTGTTTCCTGTCAAAATAATAATCCAAACAATTTTGGTAAACATACTTCTCAAAGTGTTGCAAAAACCGTAGCTGCTTGTACCAAACAAGATGTTCTTTTCAAAAACAAAGTATAGCTTATTGGTTTCTGCGCTATGGTATTAATAATACCAACGGTGGTAAATGGGTTAATTTTTTTGTTTGTTTGTAATAAAGATACAAAAGGTACGAAAAGGGTTCATATAAATCAATTTAATTAAAAGAGTGCTTGTTTAACTTTTGATATCATTTATTGACTTAGTTTATCGTTTTACCACTTGGTACTTCAACATCTCTTAATTTTCTTACAAAAAATAATTATAATGTCACAAATGAATTTACAAAGTGTTACATAAATATATAAAAAATATAAAGACCAAGTCTTAGTGAGAAATCAAGGTAAACAGTAATAGTAGTGATTCTACAAAAAAGAGAGAAGCCACAAGATACTAACCCCTTGATTTTATATAATTTTACAAAAATATTCACAGAAATATTTGTGCTAACCAATTACGTAAGAGAAAAAAGAAATTAAGGTTACTTTGAAACAGAAGAAAAAACTAAATTCTGGTAACAAAATAAGGAACAAGTTTTAAGTGATCCTGGAATTGTACATAAAGTTTCCAATACAGAACTTAATTTCATACACGAAACAGTATTTTAGTTTTGTTACCAGCCAGCTCAGGTGCAAAAAGTTGACGTCATTCAATTGAAAAGAAAAGAAACGATTCAAAAGTAGAAAAAAGAAATTTATATAATAAATCGACATCTATAACTTTGCTGACTACTAAAAAGAAATCTTAAAGGAATTCATATAATATATATGTATATATATATAAATATATATGCAGTACTTCATGGAAAATCTAAAGGCGTCGAAGAAAATGAAAACAAATGTGAGAAACACTTTGTCAATGTGAGTTGCATTTTTATATATTGTGGCCGATGATAAAAAGAGATGAAGAATTCACAATAGAAAACTAAAAATAAAAAAAGCACACTTGGGAAAGCCTTAGAATTTTTCCTTGTTGCACTATTACTTCCCTTTGAAAGATATTTTTCCCTTAAAATTCAGTGAACTAAAGAATCAAATTGTTTGCACTTATCAAAGAAGATGAAATGAAATGTGTGATTAAATTTTTATCCTTTCAATAGAAAGTCGGTTTTGAACTCATTCAGAACCTTTTATAAGCCAAAAATTATTGTTTATTTGAGCAGAATTTTGCTTATTTGAATTGTTTGTTTTTGAATTTTCAAAAAAAAAAGCTATCGCCTTTGACTAAAGAAAAATGAATAATGTATATCAAAAATGTGTTTCTTCAAGTTGTATTATTGGCTTTAAGAGGATTTTCTTATAACTTGCTTTCGCAATTAGATCTTAAGACGACGGTCTCATCAGTAAATTTAATTTCTAAACTGTAATCTGAAAGTTTTCATTACTATTTATTATTTCATGGTGTGTTGACTTTTTCGGTGTAATTGTCCGATTTCAGTTCTTTAAGCCAGTGATACTTTTTACAAAGAGACCACCCCAACCTAAATTTAAACATATAAATAATAGTACATCAAAAATTATAACTATTTTATAGTTATTTCAATCGGCAGATAATTATCTGTGGTATTATTTTTTATTAAGAGAAAGATTGAATGATAAAAATTCCAATATCCTTATTGATTATTGCTTATTATTATTTTTACTATTATTATTGCTCATTATTTGACAAAAATTAAAACTTTTAAGTTCAACTTTTCAAAAGTCTAGTTGCTGAATTATGGCTTCACAAATATTATCTTGGATAATATTGTCCTTAAATTCATAAATAAGATTGCCAAGGCTCCATTATTGGTATGTTTGAAATTAATTTAATATCAGCTAAGCAAAATTTTTTAGACGCCAAGAAATAAATTTTTGAAAAGAAGTAAGATTACAAAGATTTAACAAAAAGTCATGTGGTTTAGGGAAAAGCAACAATTTATGCAAAAGCTTTCATGGAAGATTAAAAAAAAGATAATCTAAAGCAGGTCAGCCCAAATTTCTAGTACATCAATCATTAAAAAATTTTATAATTCTAAATATCTCAGTATCTAATAATTAATATATTTATTACTAATTATTTCGATTTTCTTGCAATCGGTGTAAATAATTGATAGGAGCATTTTTTTTAGACACAGATATTTTACTTTACAGCTAAAATAGCTTACTAAATGTTGAAACTTCACTAAATTTTGTTAATAGTTCAGACTAATAAGCCCAGAATTAGTTCTTTTCTTATCCTCAAACAACTTACGTCAGGCTTGATACAGATGATTTAATCTCGTTTAAAGGTGGAGAGCTTACGCATGAAATTGTTGTCGAATCCTTTAGCTCAATTATTTTTTCTGTATATGGAATTTGTCACATTATGTTCCTTTTGATGGTTTCTTTAAGCAGATAAGGAAAATTGCATGGATTTGTTTTAGTTTTTAAAGCTTTGCTTAAAGCAAAAAAAAATTTATTTTCTAGTTCACTTAAATGGAAAGATTTTTCCGTGTTTTTTTATTGTATTACTTCAACTTTGAAAATTCTCCATCACATCCTCAAATCGTTTTGTATTAACTATACATCAATTTATAAGGTTTTTGTTTATTATGTTATCTTTATAAATTTTATTTTCTTATTTTTAGCTGTCACTGAAGATCCTGAGTTTACTGACATCATTGAGAATATAACAGTTCCGGCTGGTAGAAATGTCAAATTAGCATGTTCCGTCAAAAATTTAGGAACTTACAAGGTAAGTTAAGTCAAATAAAAAAGATACAAAATTTTACCATAATTCAAGTCAAGTCTCTGTAAGACCCAATTAATCTTCACACAAATACATTACAAGATTTTTCTTAGAATAAAATCTAAATTACCTCAATTACAGCTGTCGGCAAAATAAAAGGGATAAACATTCTCTACAGCAAGTAAATCAGATAGCAAACAGAAAAATCAAGCCCTTAGGCAATACTTTGGAGATAAGAATAAACAAGACACGACTTAAGAAATAGAAGTTGGACTAAAACCCTTGTTATCTTTCGCATAGGTTTTTTTTCTGTACACATATTCGGGATTAACTTAAGTGCGGTAGTTGGATTTTACAAGAACGAAGCGATATAAAATAAAAGAAAAATTTTTTTAGATATTTTATTATTTGAATTAGATTTGAGTGGGGGGTATACTACTTGCAATATAGGTACCAATTTTAAGGAAAGATATAAAATTACGTTATTGGATGTAAAAAAAGAAATGTTTCCAATTAACTAAAGTAGGTTTGCATAATTAGGTGATGAAAAATGTTTTTCTAGAATTTTTACAGTTCTACTTCTTGCATTCTTTATTATAGTCTTGTTGCTATATGGATTAATAAATCGATCAAATCTATGTCTCAAGTTACGTAGTTCCTGTAAAAAATAAAAAAAATGAGTAAATGACAAAAAGACATTTTTAGAAATTGAGTTTTAAAAACTTTGATTACGAAACACAAGCACTATTAATAAAAAGATTCCCAATTCATATAACTTAGCAAAATACTTACCTATTTTTCTTTAAAATTCACCGTACAATTAAAATCAAGCAAGGATGTGTACTGACATCCAATGCAACATGAATGCTGCCATAATGAATCTTAAAAATATCGAAGTAAAACAATTTAAAAACAAGAAAAATTTAATATAAAAAATTTGACAAATCCTGGTAATTTATGCTTGGGGTGTTTTAAAAAAAAAGAAAAAGACTGAGCAGTGTTTCACGGGCAGAGCATTAGTAACGTGATTATTCTAATCTATTTTAAGTGCAAACGGAATATTTGGAAGTGAGCTTACTAAAACGTAATGGATTGTGTGGATAATGACCTCTATAGCTCATAATTCATGAAATATATCTCCAAATTTATATGTGAATTATTATTAGCATAAAGAAGAGATAATAGAAAATGATATACACAAAAAGTGTACATACGTCTAACGTAGTAAGTAGCCTTTCTCCAATGACGCTCATACAATACAGAAAAGGAAATCATGTATTTAGCATTCTAAAATTATGTATTAAAACACAGCCTTTGAAAACCTGTTAACAGTGAAATTTGGAATTTATTGTGAGTTTACAAGTTTTCCAACAAAATAAAATTAAAAATTCCCCTTTTTATTTTGTCTTTAATTATGTTATTTTATTATCTAAATTATTATTTCTCTAATGCCTAGAACCCACTAGCACTTAGCGTATGGGACAACTTAGCACAGTAAAAATGAAAAGTTTTCCTAAATCCAATCGAAAGCAACATGCCAAAGTGAAAGTTCTATTTGTGATTTATGTGTTGTTATTTGCTTTAAGTACAAAATCTTAATATTCAATGACTGAGTTATTCCCGAATTAAAATATTCCTTTGATCTTCTTTGGAAAACCGACAAGCTAGCGCTAACTAGTCGTTAATTTAGGCTATATGCCAATTTAGTGGAGACTAATGGACTCATTAGCATTTAGTGCTAAATTTTGTGCTGCTAATTCGCGGAAAAGGACTTTCGCATGGAAAACTCGTGCACTTCACTTGTTCAACTGTTGTTGTTTTCCATATAAAAGTCCCTTTCCGCGAAATGTGTACTATGTACACGCTTGTGTTAAGAAAGGGCATAAGCGCTAGTGACTCCTAGGCATAATAAAGTTAAAAGGTTGTGTAAAGGTGGGAAAGCATCAATATCAATATTAATCTCTAAAAGTAGTAACTCACCTCTTTTGGTTAATCTCATAACTTGATAACTATTTCAAAATATTACTTTTATTGAGGCTTAATTTTGTGGTTAACACTGGCCATCCATGGCGAAGAAGAAAATTCCTTGTTTATATATATATATATATGGTTCTCTCACTATCAAAGAGAAGCTAGATAGACATTTCTTTTATCCTAAAGCAGAATTTCAGGTATAAGGCATGAGTCCCCGTGAATGAACTCAACATTCTGAAGGACATTTTGCCAATTTGTTTGCTTTTTTGAGTACTTTTATTTCATATTTGAAGGATTTCACTTACTAAACATGAGGTCAAGTATTTTTTCCCTAAAAGGCCAAACTTACGACAACTTATATCGCTTTTGTATTTCATTTTAAAAGAAAAACTTTAAATATTTTTAGGTGAAACATTACTTCTGCCACAGTTTGTTTTTGATTTTGATGGCCTTGTTTTTGTCAGTAAATAACTATTTCGAAATAAAAATTTAAGAATTCCTGGACATTTTTACTAAAAATACTCACTCACACTTTTAAGAGATAATTTCTAAACTGTAATAATCGTTACATCAAAACAAAAACAAAATATTATTTATTAAATTATGTTTGTATAGCCTTTCAAACTGAAAGATGTATTAAGATGTGTTTAAAAGCAAGCATTAGTTTATGTTCAAAATAAAAACTGATACAAAAAATATTTAAAATATTATGAAAAAAAGAAACGATCACTTCTTGTAAACGCTCAGACTTTGATTAGATAGCGTATATAAATGTTATGAACTCTAAGGAAGATGCATAAAATACAAGTATAAAATAAGCTGAAAACTCATTCACTTGAAACAAACAACAAATTTTATCATAAACGATAGCAAACCTCATTGATTCCAGGCTATTTTGTTTTGTATTTGTAATAGAAATAAAAGAAGGATATATGTATGTTATGTGTATTAATATTTTTGGAATGTGGATAATAAATTAATATTTTTACTAGATATTTTATAGCTGAATTCAATATTTTTACTGAAGAATCAAACATGTAAACAAAAATTGATATCTGTTCTTTTATTCTTTGCTCGTTTATAATACTTTTATAGTTTATGTGAAACATGTGAAGGCTTCTTTGAATAAAGAGCAAGCGTAGAAGATATTTGCTGTTGATAATTCTATTTATTAATCAAAAATAATTGAAAATATTGAAATATTATTATATTAAATATTAATTTAAATAATTACTGGCCCATTGGAAAATTTTATTTCTTTTAATTACAATTAGAGTATGTACTGTTAGTTCTTACGCAATGTTCTTAGAAGCAAATAATAATTAAATTTGAAAGTTCTTCAACATTTTAAAAATATTTACAGTGTTAAACATGGTTAAATTATGTTAGAGAAGCTGGACAAAGTCTTAAGAAAGGGATTTTGGAGTAATACAAATCCTGATTTCAATTATTTGGCAACATGGTTTTCTTTCTATGGCCAATAATATCTGGATTTTTTTTTCAAAGTAGAAAGTGCAGAAAATGTATGAGTTAATAACTAAGACAATAATTTTAAATTAAAAAACATACTCATACAGACTCATACATGCTAGAAGCTTACAGTGTGTGAGTAAAGTTTTTTAGGGGCATTTGCTAAAACTTAAATGATTAATAAGGATAACCCTAGGTTACTTAAATAAAACCCTTCTGGCTTTTAATCTTGAAGAGAGAAAAAAACAAGAGTTGCTTATGAACGTAAAAAATATCCAAAGTGGGTACAATTGTTTTCTAAAATTTTTTCAGACAAAGCCAAAAAACTAATCATAAATTTGACATTATTTTAGGGATAGAACAGCGATGTTATTCCTTATTGAAAAAACTTGTTATGATATGATTACAAATTGAAATAGTTTAATATTAAAACTGGAATTTTCCTAAACAAAAACAAATAAAAGAACAGCAAAATTTTAGCAAATTTAAATTCCAAAATACCGAGGTAAAAAGCTTGCAAGAAAAATATCGGAATTAGGATTAAACCACTTAAAAACGTCGTTGAATACAAGAAATTTTCCTGAATTTAACGTCACAAATTTTGTCAAAAGTGATATATTTATTCTAGCACGTCTTTTATGATGAGGGTATAGAACCAATGACTTTAGGTCCTCAAATAACCCTCAGTTTTGGCAATTTCTTATTCATCTGAGACGAATGATTTTACTAGAATATATTTTTGAGAACTAATAACAGTCAGTATTCGCTAGTGTTAGTTCCAAAATTTGTGACATGGAGCATCATCTTGGTGAAATAGTAATTTTGTTCTTCTTACTCTGTTTATGCAAAGTAAGAGGCAAGATAATTAATAAAAAAATTCCGTCAGTATTTTAAAATTCAAAAACCATTAATATGCATTCTAGCTTGTTACTTGTGTGTATCATTTAGACCGACTTTCACCGGCTACTTTCAACTCGACTGATTGCAAGTTTGATTCCAAAATGAAGTACTCCACTTGCTAGCTCTTGGATACTGTAGACGAACAAGTATAAAACCTGCAAAATATTAAATACACTAATTTTTAGCTATATTTTTACGCATTCAATTATATCTTGCATTTTAGTTTTAGGACTAACCACATATAAATTCAATCAATCAACGTTTTATATTTGTTTTTGATGGAATGAAGTAGAGATAACATCAATAAAAAAAGTTTTTGCCGTGATAGTATCTTCTTTTATTAAAAGCAACCCGAAATCATGATATGGAATTGCTTTGAATCCATTACTATAAAAATATAGCTTAAATAAAATTACGCTGACTATTGAACTAAGCCTCAGATTATGATGATAGCTATCGTTGGATATTTGGAGTTGGTAAACCTTGAAAACTGCATGGATTTATGAATTCTTGTCGGTCATGAACTTATTGAATGTGGTATTAATTATAAATTAAAATTTTTTTGGAATAGATGAAAATATTTTAAATAGTATTTTCAACAAAAAGTTTTAAAAAGACAATAAAATCGATTTAAGTTAATTTCTTATTTTGTTAATTAAGTATCGTTGCAAATATTTGACATTGATTAATACGATTCACAATTATGGCTTTTTGATTTTAATTATCTCATTTGAAGACAAAATCTGCAATATAACAAACAAATTATTGACCAGTATCTGTAACAATTTTAATTTAAAAAATTTTAGAATAGTTTGTTAGCAAAGCACTTTAAATCGAGCACTCTATTTAAATAAACCGTCAAACAGTAATTAAAAAAAATTATATGATGCACTTTCCATAAAAACTCGGGATACATTTTATACATTAGGGATGAATTCACATGAAAACGAATGAAAAACAGTAAATAGAAAAACTCAGGGTTATTGTGTGTTGAGGAGTGGAGTCTGAAATTATCATTCACACCAATGCTTACAAGAAATTTGTTGAGGAGAAACCTTTAAGTTAATCATATTCCAGGACACGTCCATCCCTAAGGACTCATATTTTTTTGTGAGACTTTAATTTTTTTAAACGAAAAAGACCTGAGTTCCATGGTAAATAAAATTGACAATTTTTGAGGGTTAAAGATTATGATTACACTTTTATAACCTGGTGAAAGTCAGATTGAATCGGATGTGTAAGGAGTAAGAGCACTATATAAGCGATGTGATGTAATTCAGATTGGATGCTGCTAAAAGTGATAAGCTTAGTTCTACAAACTAAAAAATATTTTTATTACTATACAAACAAATAAAAAATTGTTTTTCTAATTTTAAATTTACATGCAAAAAGGTAAAAATAACAATGAATTACAAATTCAAATAAAATGCTTTCTTTAGGAATCCACCTTATAACTAATAACATTTTTTACTTAGCTAAATATAGAGAATAATCAAAATTTTGAATAAATATGAAAGGAGAAATGCATAATGTTAACTAAAAACTTTTAGAAATCAGGGCTATAGTCAGTTTCTAATAGTTTGCAAGTAGTAAATACAAATTTTTATTATCAAAAAGAAAGATTTCTGAATTTATTGTAGCTTGAAAGAAATATTATTTACTGCAATTTTTCAATTAATTAATTCAGTAACTGTAATTAAGAAGAGAAATTTCTTTAAATAGTTGTAAGAACTAATTAGGGCAGTAGTTTTGATTTTTATAAGCTTCAAATTTATGATGTGGCTGAACATAGTGTTAAGATATTTGATCAAATCAATGTATTAAAAGGACTAATCACTAGACGAAAACCCAGCATCCGAAAAATATAAATGATATTTTTTCAGACCGGTTACTAAAAACTTGAAACTAAGTTTGTTATAATGCATTGGAATTTTAGAAACAATTTTAAAATCTATGAATAAGAAATCAAGAATTCGTAGCTCCTTAAATTTTTTCCAAAACTATATTCAAATTCTAATGCTAATATTTCATTTTTTCTCGCCGTTAGGTTAATTTTTGCCAATTTAGCCACTTTAGCTTTGCTGTTACTTAAAACATTTAAAGACTTAAATTTACTCAAAGACACAATTATTTTCGACTTTAAACAGTTATACCATAATGCGAAATATCAAAAACTAATTTTTTTCTAGATTATAGTTGGAGTTATCGAAATTTTCATATGCAAGATGTCTCCATCTTGACAAAACTCATTTATGATACCTACTTTTTGTACCAACAGGATGCCTTATATCATTAATACGAACTGAATTAGGAATACTAATATTTAGATTTTTATTAATTTCAAGAAAAGAAAAACCCATCTTGAAAAAGTAATTTAATATAATTAGACGTGATTCTCATGAGAGAATCTCATATTTTTACGTCATTGACATTTTGCTTACTATAAAATGCTTTTTCAATTAAAATAAAATCATTCAACCTAAAATATTCCGGACTACTTAAGTTTTTAGCAAGTAGGAAAAATAGCTCTTGACAAAATCAGTTCAAGCAATGCATTTGTATGGCTTAAGTATCCTCTTATTTCCTTTAGATAGAAAAATAATGGTAAAAATGATAAGATTGGTTTGCAAATGAGGAAATATTTTATGAAAAAGTGAATCTACCTTGTTGCCAAAGAAGAAAATGAAATATTTCATCATGAAAAAAGAATAATTCTTTTTGGTTAATATTTGCTTTTCATTTTGTTTACTCAGGAGCTTTTTTCTAGTTTTTATTATGTAAAATGTCTATACATATAATTGTGGATTTTTGCCGAAATAACTCTTATACGACTTTTCTTGAATAGTGCTTAAGTGATGTATAAAAAGAACATCTTCTAACAATATTTTTTGTGTTCTTATCCTTTCCTTAAATAAAATGATATTTTTTTGGTGAATATTTTATTTTAAGTGGATACTCAAACTAGTAAATGATGGTTGTTGAAAATATTTTCAGGATTGGTCATTTGGTTATGTTTTGCATTCAATTTTAGATTTCATAAAAATAACAAAAAAAAATTTCATTTCTTCCTTTTATTGAAATTATATTGTACCTAAGTAGAAGGGTTTTTAATTATGAACGATCGTTATATTTACTTCATTCAATGGGATAACTAAAGAAAATATTTTTAATTTTGAAATTGTTTTTTATGGTTTTTTGTATTGTAATTAGCTTCTTTCAATTTTATGTCGCTGAAAATATACTGAAAGACTAACAGAAAAGAAAACAAGAAATATAAAAATGCAATATCAATATGATTATATTTTATGTAGAAAGCATGCCAATCACAAGAGAATATATTTTAAATATGATACAAAATCAAACTGCTTGGTAATACCGTTAAACAGCTACTCGCCAATTTGACTGGAATTTTCTAGTAGTCACCTAATAGTAAGTCAGCCATCAGCAAAAAGTTTTACGTAAACAAAACCATAAATTGTGAAAACTTGCTGTTGTCGCTCCAATAACAATTTCCTTTTTCATTCCTTGTTGTTAGAGTAAAAGTTTCTTTTCACATTAGAGTGCAGAAATCAATGTATTGAAAAGGAATCTGCACACTTTATTTTGTAAACATTATCTTGAAAACATTTAGGAAATGGTTCAGTTAAAGATATAACAATACAAAAATGAGTATAACTATTTAGCGTTTTTGTATAACTCTGAGATTGTATTTATAAATTTTAGGGTTTGTAGAATGGTCTTTAAGGATTAATTACAATATTAGCTACATTTGGTTTATAGAATTTAAAAGAATATTTTGGGAAATATAATGAATTTTTTTTATGATGTTTTGTAATTTAAAAATAAGTTGTTTCCTTGTCTTATGCTGTTGGTGTTTCCATCACCACTTCGAAGGACTTAGTTTCATCTCGTTGATATTGTTTCCTTTTTTTTTAATATAGAAATTTTTTTAAGTAATTTGAAAATCAATAGGAATGTCTTGATTTGCCATTTGGTAAGAGTACATGAGTAATTGGGCTTTGGTACATGTCTTTAACTTCTAGGAGATTGTAATTACTATAAGTTTTGTTTCTTTGAACAGTGGTTATTCTGATTATACTCTACTTAAATGGCAAATTTCAATCTTCTTTATATTATCAAGCGTAGATTGGCTGTTCAAAGAATGTTCTATTTTATTTTCTACTGATGCGCTGAGTTTAAGAGTTAGAACTTTCAATTTTAATTTATTCATTTTAACAGCTACGCAATTTGTATTAGTTTAATTGAAAAAATCAATACTTTGAAACACTAAAGAAAAAACTGTGTAAGTGTAAAAACTACTAAACAGAGTATTGACTACTTTTAATTACCAAAAGTTTTTTTATAGCAAGTTTATTAAACTTCTTTACATATGGATGTAGATTTCAAAACTTCATAACATACACGAAAAATTAGAGTAATAAAACTTGTGTTTGACAATAAAATTTACATACAGGATCAAATATTTTATGGAATAAATACTTCACAAGAGTTCTTAACTGTAGAAGGTCTCCAATTAATGTTAAATCATGGCTTCCAGCCGGCAGATGAATTGTATTAAACATAATGACGAGATTCAAAAGTCACCCCTAGAAACTTTCAGCTGGCTGTTGGTAGATTTTTTAATGTCATTTAAAATCAAATCTCATTCCAATTATTTTACCTTTTTTCCATTAAAAATTTTTACCTCACTTTTCTTTATCGTCATGTAAACTGCATTGTGTCTGTTTTTCCTTAATTTTTATGTCCCCCCTGCATTGTGGGAAAAGGAGTTTGAAAGTTTCTTTGAAGATACCAAGTCTTTTATTCTTTAAAACAATGTTTTGCAATTTATTGCATCCATCATGGAACCCTATAGCTTAAAGCAAGGATTTTTTTTTAGATAAGACTAAAAATGATCAAATGAGCAGACGATTAAATAAATTTTTAATAAAAAACCAAAAATGTATAAAAACTTTTATTATACTTCTAGAAATTTATAATCGTTTTTTTGCATTTGTTACTATTACATAAATAAAAGCTAAATAGAGGTCTTAGTTATCAAATTTTAACTTAATAAATAAACAAATATTGATTTCAGGTAGCTTGGATGCATTTCGAACAATCAGCAATTCTCACAGTACACAATCATGTCATCACTCGAAATCCACGTATAAGTGTAACTCATGATAAACATGATAAACATCGGACATGGTTTCTTCATATCAACAATGTCCAAGAGGAGGATAAAGGACGGTACATGTGCCAAATTAATACAGTAACCGCTAAAACCCAGTTTGGATTTGTACATGTCGTAGGTTAGTATTTTGCTTTAAAATTATACTGTTAATATGTTGCACATACATATAATGAAAAATCAAAATTTGTCAAGGATATATATCATTATATATATATATAAGAATATATTTGAATATGTTGCCAATTCCTTATGGAGTAATAATAAGTATTGCGTAGCACAATACATTAGTAATACTAAGATTTTACAAATATACTAAAAATAGACAGAGCTAACCAAATGTTAAATTTCAATATATAGAACTCATCTTGTTGTCTTTACAGAATGGTTTTCTAATTTGTTATTCTATTCTCGATTCTAATCAAAAGTTGGTTGTCCTCAAGATAATCTTTTGTCTTTCTGTTTTCAAACCAAAAAGAAAATGAGAAGTAGCTTTTGAAACGAATATAACGAATCAAGGACTCTATAGATAACTTGTTAGTTTTCATATTTTTGTTTTTGCTGTCATCCCTATCATATGGTCAAGATAATGGTCACGAAGTAACATAAGGCCAACATATGAAAGATGAAATATTATTTTATTAGTTTTATAACTCTTGAACACTTCTTCTGATATAACTGCAACAAAAAACCAGAAGCCTAAGAGATTTATACTTATTTTTTTGTTATCGTAATAACTTATATTGACATCAGAAAGTTAAATAATAAAAGTACCTAACAGAATTCTGGTTATACCCAGCTGGCGTTGATTGTTGTTACTTCAAAGTTTTTCAGTTAAAATGTATTCAGAAATTTCATTTTAAGAAAATCTGCAAAGATTTTATACAACATAAGAAAGTAAAAGGACAGTATGACGAACAATAAAGGTTTCTGATGTACCAGCCTGTGGATAACTTTGAAAGATTATCCTCTTTATTCAAGAACAAATTACAGGGTGTGAGACTAGCATAAAGCAACATATAAGCAAAACTTGTAGTAAATAGATAACGTAGAGAGGCAAGCAGAAAACTATAGAATCAGATTGATAGTTTTTTCGCTAATATTAGATTTGTGAATGTATTGTAGGTGTAATAAAATTGTACCTGAAAACTTATTTTATTGTTCCAAAATCTTTTTAAATTAATTGTAGTCTCTAAGCGCATAGGAGTTTGTAAATAGGAATTGGCAAAAGTGCCCATAATTATGAAAGTGGTCTAAGTCAAAATTTTAAAAAAATGATTTTTTCAGTTATTTCACACCACATGATTCTAAACTAAATTTATTTAAAATAATTTTTACGATATCGTCAAAAATGAACCACTAGAAGGTGGTTGAAATTTCAACATTTCATGAATTTACATGAAATTCATTCATTATTCAAATGCAAATCATTAAATATCTCGAAACAAGAAATATATGACTTAGACCACTTTCAAAATTATGGGCACAAATGTCAAACGAACTATCTTATAATATTCGCCAGGTTTGTAGTTGTAAAATTAACACAGCTGGTAAGATTAAGAGAATAATCGAGTGTTGAAAGTTAACCACTTCGCGTTTCGGGGCATTAAAACAGGCTCTTTAATTGGGGCTGAGTTTTCATCTTCTGTAGGTTAAACTATTGAGATTTGAATTAGAAAATCGTAAGCTGCTTTGATGACAAGGCAATATGGTTGGAAAAATTTTGCTAAAAAATTTACTCGTTAACTATTCTAGTCCCGGATGTAGACAAATATTGTGATCGAATTGTCACCTATTTTGGAATGAGCCATTCAGAATTGATTTAGGAAATCGTGAACTGCTTTTATGACAATGAATTGGGGTTGAAAAAATTTTCTTGAAAAATTAATTGACTCCCAGCTCTGGGCACGAATACAGTAGAATTCTGCAGCTGGGCTCCCAACCTCTTTGAGATGATATTGTGACTTAAATTTAAAAATCTTAAGCTGTTTTGATTACAATTCATTGTATGAATTGCCAAATAATTAGACCGTTCCTCATTTAAACCCAGACGGAAACAAATCTTAGAGAGAGATTATGATTCATAAATCTGTAAATATGGCATTAAATACAATCCTTTAATTTTAACTGAACTTTTCAAGAGATGAAACTAAATTTATTGTTACATTTCATGCAGAAATTGGTAATTATTATGAACGACATCGTACACTGTTATTTTTTGTGATAAAAAATTATAAATAAATTTTTTTCCCATTCATTCCCATTCCATTTTTCATTTTGTTCCCATTCAACGATATAAACAAATATTTTTCTCCTTTTAGCTAGTTAATTGTATGAAATTATCGTATATAAAAGCTCTGTGGTTAATATGCTCTGTGGGTTGAAGTTCAGTCACAAATTAAACCACCTTATTACCTTTTCTTTAATCTATAATACTTTATGATAGCCATTCATATATTGCATTTAATTATTAATATAACTTTTCTTTTTTTAATTCAAATTATTTAATATTTTTGATCAATAAGAATGTATGAAATATATAATTTTAGAACATTTACAACTTAAGCTTAAGAGTTCAAGCCTGAAATAGTTTTCTAGTCTCTTTAGTTATTTAAGGTCTTTGTGAGACATTTCTGTTTCTGGTACATGTAAATTATTTTTGGCCAAAACAAAATGTAGTAGTTTTTCCGTAAATAGATCTATATTTGTACTTGTAATTAGAATTAAAATAAAAGATATTGAGGTAATATCTAAGACTGCTAGATCATTGCAACAGTTTTAGGTACTATAGAAACTGCAATAAGCCGTGTCATCGTATGAATGGCTTACATATATTATTATTCTGTTATCTATTTTCTAATAGAACTAAAACAACATTAAAAATGAGTAAATTAAAATTTATAACTGGCAATTTATTTTATTGAATGAAAAAATAAATGTAAAGGAAAACTTTGTTTATAAAACAGCATTGTAAACTGGAAAACCAATATCACAACAAATCACCTAAAATTTAAATTGCAGCAATTTGAAAAACTAGTTTATAAGAAGAAGCAAGTCAAAAGTTTCTTGGCACATATAATCAATTTTTCCAGTACATAAAAAAAAGAATGAAAACGTATGTCCTTAGACCACTGTAATAATATTCAAAAGTCTTTATATTGGGTAGAAATGCAATAACTAGCTACTACTGAGTAGCTTTTTTATAAATATATGACAAGATTTCAAATTTTGTTGAATCAATATAAGGAAAATTATATTTTTCTTGTTCTATACCCATAAATAATTATATATCTCGATTATTTTTTTGTTCTGACGTTCAACAATTTTCAATATTTTTAGCCCTGAGGAATTTAAACAATAGTCTTCTGTACTTCGTACGTAAAGTTTGATTTTTACAGGTAAAGTCATTCGAAATGAGAAATTCATGTGACATTAATCAAATTTGTGTGCAGTGTTTAGCAACAAACTTTGCAGATGAGTAACATATATGTCCAATAGTGCCTTAAGGAATTCATCCTTGTGACCTAGAAAGGAACTATTATATATATATATCATTATAAGTATGTTTCAATACTGGAATTCCTTTTTAGCAGCAAACTACAGTGTTTAGGAAAGTTTAAATATGTGTTTCTAGTAACTGTTGTATTACTTTTATTGAAACTCGTATTCGAATATCCGTTTCATCCAAGTAAAAGGGTCTTTTATCTAAATGCAGCACTCTGCTTGTTTATTCAATTAAAATTATAGCTTACTAGTTTTATTTAATGTATTTGCTGTTTACGGGTGACCTTATTCTGGATAAAAGAATATATTTAATAAATTTTATATTAGTTTTATATACGTACATATTTATATAAAATTTGATTTGGGAAATTTATCCAAAAAGTACATATTATTTTAAAAATTCAACTTGTTATTTACGATTTTTGATTATAGTTCCTCCAAATATCGATGATACAATGACATCAAGTGATGTAATCGTTAGAGAAGGAGCAAATATTACATTAAAATGCAGTGCAACTGGTAGTCCTGATCCTTCTATAAAATGGAAGCGGGATGATAATAGTAAAATAGTGATTGACAAAGATTTTCAAGGTATAAAAGTATAATTTATGGAAATATACATATAAAGAATTTATATATTACCTTTTCCATTTTCAGTAAATGAATGGGAAGGTGAAACTTTGGAGATTACAAGGATATCTAGGTTAGGAATGGGAGGATATTTATGTATAGCATCAAACGGGATACCCCCAACCGTTTCAAAAAGGATCAAAGTTAGTGTTGACTGTAAGTATAAATGTATATTATTTGAAAAGGAAAATTTAATATCCTTAACTTATTACTATGTATGATTTAATTATATTCCTGAATCAAAGTCAGTGTTTATTGCAAGTTTTTCTTTTTAAAATAAATTTTCATTAATTAAAATTTACGTTTTAATTACTTAAAACATTTAATTATTAAAGTAATTGGCTTTTCTAATTCTTTCAAATAATTTCATATAAATATATCATGTACTTATGCCTGATGAATTATAAAATTACTAACCAAATATATTACGTTATAATAACATGAAGTATTCGTGCACTTCTATTTGAGCTACTTCTTCTATTATATCTTAAAGTTTAAATTAAAAATTCTTTATTCAAGAGAGATTTTCTTCCTTTATCAAATTAAATTTAAATTGATTAGGGAATCATGTATATTTTCTTATTTTTAATAATTATCTTATTTGAATTTTTTATTAAGTTTTCTTTTTATAACTTTGGTTAATTTATTATTTTATTTTTAGCTTGTTAACATAAAATTTTAGCGAAGTAGGTCTGACGATAATTGTGATAATCTTTATTCAAAACGCCTTAAACCAGCTCTTCCCATTATCCCAAAATTTGTTTTGCTTTAAAATTTTTAATTGAAAATTACTGCAAAACTTGAAGGATACAAATAACTGTAAGCTAGTGTTATTGTTATGAATCATTGAAAGGAATTAGCTTACATAAAAAAAAGAATAATTGTCATAAAGTAAAGTTTAACGTTGGCATAACACCACCAAAACATCTACAAAATTGATTTGTAGTAAAGTTTTTACCTCAGAAACTTTTTATAAGAAAAATTTCAATTGAATGAAAAAATTATTCCTCATTAGTATTCAAAACAATCACATTTTATTCATGTTTGGATCTCTAAATAACATGTTATTAGCTTTAAATAAATATATTATATATCCAATTTTTTTATATTATAGTTGCTCCCATGGTCTGGATACAACATCAGCTAGTTGGCATTCCTATAGGATATAATGTAACGCTTGAATGCTTTATAGAAGCACATCCAACGTCACTTAATTATTGGGCACGAGAACATGATCAAATGATAACAGAATCGACAAAATACAAGTGAGTAATTATATAAAAGTTCTTTTAATAAAGGGACATATGTGTATATATTTCTATATGTGTTATTTGACACAAAAAGCAAATTCTAGTAATGCTTTCCCATATAGAAGATGTATTACCATCAATGATTGTTAAATTATACTGCAGCATGTATCCTTTGGGGCTATTAAACTAATTTTTTTGCTCTCTCTATAACTGCAATGAGATTTCTTGTAGACATATTCTATCTACAAATTCATCCTAAACTTTTATAAAATCTTTAATCATTGGGGTAATCTCTAGTCTCCTAGTCTTAACTTGTTTTTCATGAAGAATTTTTTTTTATTTTCAAAACATTTTTCTCCATTAACATTGACAGTAAAATTCTTTTTGTTTTAATGATTGCAGAACCGAGACAATTCCTGGCACACCATCCTATAAGGCTACAATGAAACTAACAATCCTGAACGTCCAAAAAAGTGATTACGGTAGTTACAAGTGTGTCGCCAAAAATCCTCGTGGTGAAACTGATGGCACTATTAAACTCTACAGTAAGTAAATTTTGTTTTTTCCTTTTTCAATTTTATTTTAGTTCATCGGATAAAGGAGAGTTTGTAGATTTTCTTTTTATAAAAGTGCTTGAGTAAAATTGTGTTTCAAGTGGAAATTATATTCAGTTTTACTTTGTAGGTATGCATGCTATTAGGTCAAACAGAGTTTGATTAATTGCAAGAAAACTAGAAGGAAGTTTTTTTTTAAAAAAAGATTAAAAATTAAAAGACAAACTGCTGTTTTTTTAAGAGCAAATAAAAATCATTTTTTTATGATATATAAATATATTAAAATATAAAATAGCTTCCAGTCCGCCAACTACTACTCCAGCTCCTACAACACCGACTACAACAGCTAAGATAGCAACTTCAACAACAACAAAAGCAATAACAAATTCCTCACTATATGGGCAATCTGCTACGTATTCGGTAACTTTAGTTGATAAAGGTGACGTAGTGTAGTTTCCCTCCGGTTAATGTAATGCTAAAGTTTTTCTGTTTCTTTACATTTTTAATATAGGATCCAGATATCAATCAAATTTAAATGAAATCGATAAGTCAGAACATAAATCATCAAGTGACATTGTCAAGGGCTATGATTGGCCAACACATAGTGAAACTTCAAAAGGACATGTTCCATTGAAACCAACCAAAATAGTTATCTTCGAGATATTGCTTTTCTCGAATATTTTATACATCAAAAATTTGTTATGAATATCGAATATAAAAATATATATATATTTGTATAAATATATATTTATATTTATTTAAATTATAATTAACAATAAAATTGCAAAAAAATGTGTTATAAGAAAGCCTAAATTAATAATTTTATACAAAAAGGAAATTTTTAGATTTAAATGAAATCTCTAAGCAGATAAGTTGTAGTTTTGGGATAAGGTGTAGAAATTTACTTCCAGATTTTAATAATTATAAAGTTTTTAGAAATGTTTTCGCAAATTTAAAATATTTTCCATAAGTGCTCATTTCAAGTACAAATATATTTTTCTTATTTGCAATTCGATTTTTAAGTTTCAAATTTTTCCGTGCGGCTGAACAACTACAATTATTTTAGAAGAATAATATAATCAAACCTTTACTTAAATAATTTCAAGACTGAAAAATTTTGAATAGACTTGGAAATAAGGGCCTATTTGGACACAAACTTTTACTTCTTTTATATGTGCAAAAAGAAAACTTATCATTTTTAAATCTTCTTCGATTTTGTAACATATCGACAACCAAAACTAATTTTGATTTTCATTTACCAAATTTCAAATATAATTAAGTTAATAAATAAAACAAGCGATAATTTTTTATCCCATTTGCATGAAAATATAATTTCTCACTAAATACTGAACTGTGTTATCTTTGACACATTACTTATGCAAGTGAATCAACTGTACTCCACTTCTATATTAATATTTACACCTACTAATTCAATCATATTTATGTTTTAATAAAATTTTAAATGTTTAACTTATGAGTAAAATCGGTTCACTTAAATGTAATCTTGCTGTATTTACTTTTTCCTCACTATATTTTAATTGATTTGTTAAATTGTAAATTTAAGCTGTAAATTTCATCTTAAGTTTTACAAATTGCAGAGCAAATTCCAGAGTATCGGATATAAAAGTTATTTTGGTTAATACAGATAAACTTCAAAAATTCATTTTAAGGGCTGTTTCATATCGGGATCATAGGATAGTCACTGATCGTAATATTGATGTTTGAATTTCTGAATAGGCATCAATATGTTAAAACAACGTTTATAATAACCTTGAAGGAAGAAATGATATTTATAATTTCAGTTAGCTTTTTTTGAGTTAAAATACAAAATAAAAATATTTGACATTGTCTGAATAACTCGATTACTCTAAACTCTAAATTATCCTTTAAAGCTTCATAAAACTTGCGAAAACACTCAACTTGCTTGAGAGGCATGAATAATCCAACTTACGTTCTTGAGTAAACAACAATTGGCGTACAGTGCTGTAGTTGAATAACTTGAAAGAATAAAAGAAAGAACAGAATGTAACTTTTCATTTAAACAAATGTTTTTTTGTTGTTCTTTTAAAATTAAATCTGTAAATTTAAAAATTAATTCAGGAGATGTAATGATAAATAAAACTACGATTTTAGTTTTCCAAATATTAATTTTGAGTACAATTATTTTATCTTTGTCTTAAAACTCTTGCTATTTTAATTGCCTTACTAAGTTTTTAAGGGCTAGTTTTATATTTCGATATTTAGGTTTATCAAATTAAGAAAGTTGCTGCTTACTAACGGTTTTACTGTTTCCTTTTTTAATTCCCCTTTCCTGAATGACATAATTAATAAATAAATTTAAGTATTAAAACTTTTCAGTATTTAAAGCTTTTTTGAAAAATTTAAACAGAAAATAATTAATAGAAGCTTCATTTTAATGTTAATGGAGTACTTTTGATTAAGACGGAAGCTTAAATCTAGAAAAATATTCAGTTTAAGAAAATAAAATTTAACTTTACTACATAATTATATAACTATGAACCCCTAATTTTATTTTTGATTGAAAATAAATGTAGAATATTTCACATAAAAATTCTGATATATAATATTTTAATTGCACATGTAGAAAATAGAATGCACCCGCAGATATAGCACTATCACATTCAGGGAAAGAAACAAATTAATTGAAAAAAAAATGTATTATGAAAATCATCAACTAAAAAATAGATAAAATTAGAGTACGTCGGCTGAAGTCTAAGCTTAATCAATAAATTTTACTTTAGATTTTAATTAATTGACTGTATAATTGTAAAAAGTTATGTGATAATAAATAAAAATTATTATAAAAAAATAAAATGAAATTTTAAGCTGTATCGAGCAACAGTAGCTAACGAAAAATACCAAAAATAAATTAATGTAAATAATTTTTTAACCAAACCTTGATAGTGTGTCTAAAAAATGTTACTTTTATGATATTTATTAAAGTTAAAAAAGTTCGCCTGAGTTAACTGAAAACTCTGCTGGTATATTGAAATCTGCGACATAAGTGCCAACTCAGAATTAATCTTAACAGCCAAAAAAAAACAAAAAAAGTTAACATTTTTAAACATAAGTATTCCTAAGGAAAATTTTTAAATAATTAAAGATGGCATTTCGCTGAAGCTGTTTGATTTAGAGTTCTGTCCAAAAGTTTCTTAGTAGCCACGACTTCTAAACTTTTTTAAGAAAGTTTTATTTACAGTGCATTTCCATCTTACATGATCTACAGTGCTATCATGCTAAAATTGATCTTTACACAAGAATTTTTTCAGACGTTTAGTATGTCATTCGTAATACAAAAGAAATGTTATTTTATTGCATTCTTGTGAATAACAGTGTAAATTCTTTGTCTGAGTATTTCCCATTTAGGTCTACTTAGCATTTTCAAAAAATCGATTTTTTTGTTTTTGCATTTTAATAAAGTATAATATCATAAAAATATTTTTTGAAAATTTGAAGTGCATCCGACAAATACTTTTCGAGTTATTCGCCATTTAAAAAGGGCTCTCGGGCTCCACATACATGGAGTGTAAAACTTTAAATATGTTTTTCTCAAAACTATGTTTTTGAACCGGTTGGCACTTTTACTCGAAAACCGCTGGTTAGATTTCAATAAAATTTATACAGCATGACAAACTCGTGCCTGATCGAAGGATTTTTTTTTTTTAAATTTCGATTTTTTGTAAACAATTAACTGCTGTCTTTTTCCCAAAAATCTGGAAAAAAATTTCCTGAAGCCTGAGTTTTTTATAAAAAAAAAGCTTCGATCAAGCATGAGATTATTTGAAAATAAAACTTGTTTTTTTCGTCCGATTGATTTTAGATGAATTTTCAAGGATTTGTGGTGCCCACCGCAAGGGACATCTATTTGGAACTGGGTCAAAACAAACAGCCATAACTTTTAAAATAATTAACTTTTCTTTTTTTAATTTTCGTGAAGTCAAGACGAAGCATTATTTAATGATGCCATATTTTCACTTTTATTAAATAAAATAATTTACTGGGAAAAAAAATTATTTAAAATTATCATTTTTTCATGTCTCTAAGTAGACCTAACCCCTTAAATAGATATTTTCAGTTTTTAAAACAAACGAGGCAAATGTACTATAAAATAAATAATTATTTATACATATTTCTATACTAAGGTCTCTTAGAGGTTTAAGTGATGTACGGTTTTTTGTAGTTTTTTAGATTGTTTCCCATATTCTATTGAAATGGAGATAACATTCGTAAACGGTGTTTAATATAGTTTATAGAATCAAGTTATAGCAAACAGAAATTCATCCAAAGTAGTTTAATGTGTATACAGACTCAATTCTTTTATTTTCAACTGTTGAAAAGTGAAAGTTATAGTTTGTTATTTGGATAAAACATAATTTTATTTATAGAACTTGACAAAGTTATATTTTATTTAAATGTACGAAATTATATTATATTTAAAAAACAAAAAAAATTATATCACAATAAAACATTAAACTAATGCAAATTTATAACTTCTCAAAGCGTGACACTGCCCACAGTTTTAGAAATGAATTCTTCATTTGAATTTAACATTTTTTAAACATTTATATAATTGTATACATTTAATGCTTAATTCTTATAAATTGGCCATTGTTTCCGATACTGAGATGCTGTTTAAAATATTTGATATTGACATTTTTATTATTTGATAAAGTTGAGCAACTAGAACAATCAATGTCATTAATGTTTATACGTCAACGTGTAAAATGAACACACCAAGTTGATGGAGCAGAGCAAAACAAATCACAAAAAAGCCAATAAAGAAATTATGAACTTTGAATGAAAATACAACTAAAAAAGAAAATATCATAATAATCTATTGACTTGGAAAAATAGCAGTTTGCAGACAAATTGATCGAATCATTTCTAAATAAAGAATGAAAGGCTTTATTTTGAGTTTTAAGAAAAATTTGTAATGAATAATTTGAAAAATAAAAATTTAATATATAAACTCAAAGTCAAAAAAAATTCCTTGCAAATACAAAATAGTTGAAATTTCATGGTTCTTTAAACTATTTAAAGACTAAATAAATATCATTGGATTAAAAATTCAAAACTTTAAATAGTTCCATCCAAACATTCTAGGAATAAAAGCTATCCAAAATTTTAGAATTTAAATGTTTAACAAGAATTTTCCAAAAACTCAGAAAGTTAATTTAAGCTAGATTTAGTATGCCATTGCAATTTTGCCATTAAAATAAATTTCACGTTTTCAAATTATTATTTTCTAAAACTTTAATTAATTCAAATTGACAGAAAATAAGCAGAGGAAAGGAAATTTTCTTTGGTATGGAAAATTATTCATCAAATTTAAATTACGTGAAAAGTTTTTTTATTAAAACTTTTTTTTTTGTTCTTCATATTATAATCCCTCGTAAGTCTGACCATGCATTCTTAAAAGATCAATGGGGCAGTTCATCGGTTCATAAATTAATTTTCTGCTCATCACTCGCTTTAAACGTTCATCAAATGCATAGTATAAACTTTTTCCTTTCTTCCTGAGTTTTCATTATAAAGTTTTAGCACGGCAATAACCTCACTTCCTGATTTTTGCTTTTTATTTTCAATTTTCTTTATAGGGCATCGAAAATAAGAAGAAGTAAAAATTTCTTTTTACAGCTTCGTTCTTTATTAATAATATCATTATCATATAAGTATAAAATATTTTACTTCAATCAAGGGTACAGTAAAGATGATGCTACAATAATTTAGTCATTCCATTTTACCATGGATGGAAAAAAAATCGGAAATATGAAAGTGTAAAGCATAAATTTTTGATGAAACGGGAAATCGATCGAGAAAATGAACAAAGAACTTTTTCGAAAGACAATATGCATATTAATTGGAAAATTTTCTGAATAATACAATAGTAACGTTTAGATATAGTCAGGATTCAGGATATTTAATCGTTAATTTGACTTGCAGAACTATTTATTAAGGGTGGTTAGATGTCTTTGTATACATAGATATTAAATATGCTTCTAAGGCAAAATTTTCTAAAAGTTATAGCAGTAGTTCAAGAATGATTTTTTTTATTTTGTATTGAAGTGTGAAATTTAAATTTATCGACCAAAGAACAAACGAACAAAATTTTATGTTGGACATTTGAATAAATTAGAAATAATATGAAGGTTATTTTTTTCATACTATAAATAACTAAAATAGAGAACTAGTCAAACTTTTTTAGCTATCAAATTAAATATTCTAAATTTAACAAATTTTTTTTAACCGAAAGCTATTCCCATTTTAGTATTTTATCAATATTTTCCATTACATAACCTCATACCAGAATAATATGATAAAAAGAACACAAAAACTGCTATTTTATCTGTGATGATTTTATTCATGTTTCTCCTCATTAAACTACATAATTTATGTAGGAATATTTGAAATTTTTAATATAAAAAGAAAACCAAACAAACTAACTCAAACATAATATTTGTCCTTTTTTTTGGTAATAAAGTATAATATCATTTAAAATAAAGTAAAGAAGTCTCACTGATCTTCTCATAAAAGGTGTTAATCTGTTGCGTCTACTTAACATAACGAGAAGCAATTAACAACTGAAGTCCACAGTAACTCTCAAAGGGATAATGAGGGTAACTAAAGTGTTTGTTAAATGCTACTTAAAGGGTGGTATATCCTTTGCTATCAGAAACTTGTTGTTTTCTCCCTTTTGTTTTCTATTCAATGTTAACACGCAACCCCCTAATGCTCTACTACCAGCCCTTAACCTTTGTTCCAACAGTGAATTCTCGATGGTATGACAGATTCAACAATTGACTGGGATACAATTAAGTTTTATAGTAGCAAATAGTTGGCATGATATAATGTAAAATGGATATATATACATATATAGATAGAAGTATGCCTACAAAGAAAAAGCACGAATTTGAATTTCTTATGGAATTTAATAGGCTTTAATAGGGAATTATACAAAATAATTTTAGACTAATTGAAATTCTTAGGTAATAGAGTAAAATATTATATTGTAATTAGAAATTAATTAAATCAGTGTTTAGCTTTAAATGAACTTTGGAAAGATTTTAAAATTTCTTTAGAGAAAAAAGTCATATTGGTTTGCAGATTGCAGCACAGTGAAAAGTTTTTAATGTCAAATATATTTATTTTCAGTAACTTTTTCGACGGGGTAATTTCATAGCATAATTAACTTATTTTTCCAATAGCAACATGAATTAGTTTTTAAAAAGAACCCTAATAATATTTGGGGTACACGACATGACTGTTTATTAAAATTTGTCAAATAGAAAAACATGATAATTTTTTAAAAATATTATATTTCTTTTTAGAGTTATCGATTACCAAAGAAGCACATTTGCTTTATAGCGAAACAAGTGCAATTATTTTAGGCGCAAATAAAAATATTTTAGATTTTTTCAGTATATTTCCCTCTCTTATATCTATTGTCTAGACTGTGTGATCGACTTTCATAAAATATGCATTATACTTAACTTAAGTGCATTGGATTAAGCCTAAGACGTTTTTTATATTGAGGCTCTTATTGGTTTTTAAAAAATCCATAGCTTACTAAAAAATTCCAACCTAAAAAGCTTCTTATGACTATAGCGTCATTTAAAATGAATGAAAGTATTCTTTCAAGATGTTTACGAAATCAACAAGCCTAGGTGACTTCAATTATTGGTTTTTTGATAAAAAAGAATGCAGTATTTTCTTGTTTTATTGTGGGCAGTAATAAGGAATTTGGTTTAATAAATTCTGCATGAATAGAGTAGTTTTCGTATCAAATATTTTGGTGAACTTTTTTAAAGCAAAATATTTGATGTCATTTTCAATATCACATTTTATTTGATTTTTAGAAGTTATTGAAAGTTTTCTCAATGAACAACTAAGGCTATAAGAAAATAGCTTAATACCTACAGAATTATAACTGACAAATGCTGTTATTTGCTTATACTCGACTTTTTCATTATCTAAAAAATTTGTTAAGAAAGTGATCAAAATAATATCAATTTGTTAAATGGATGGATTTTTCGGGCACATTAGTAAAATTAGCTTCAATATTTATAATCATATTGCTAAGATGTTCATGCAGCGTTAGCCAAAAATGATTTTGAGATTTGCTTTTTGATTTCAAAGTTTTAAATTTCTTTTTCTTGAAAAAAATACCTCCAATAAGTATTGAACTAAGTTAAGAAAAACATTCCATGTCTTTATTGCTGACAAAATTTGTACAACTTTTTACTTATTAAATGACACTTGGAAGCATTATATTCAGTTATTTTTTTATTTTAGTTCATAGGTTAGAAGGCCATATTTTATATAAATATATTTAATTCTGTTTCCTGTTTCTACATCAAAATTTAAGAAACACGTATTTTTTTATCTACTGATGCATAAGACTCACTAGCGTTTAGCGTATGGCAAGGCTTAGCACAGTAAAAAAAGAGAGTTTTTCTAAATACCAGTCGGAGTGGACTTACTAGCATATTACTGTTTTCATTGACAGAAATTCAAAAATAATATATTAAAAATTAGCTAATAAATTAAACTTTTAACTAATAAAGAATTCATAATTAAATAAATTTCAACATATGTACCAATTCAGTGGAGACTAATGGACTCATTAGCATTTAGTGCTAAATTTTGTGCCGCTAAGCACTAGTGAGTTCTAGGTATGAGAAAGGGTTTTAGAGGATGAAATCAACCCCTAAAGTTAGTGACACAGAGGTATGATCGTTATATAAAAACATGTCTTTTGTGAACATTGAATTTATTTAGTGTTGCATTCCTTTTGCTACTGGAATTTATTTTGTCTTGACGTATGCATTGGGATTATGTGCTTTGTGAATTATTTTTCAAATACAAAAAAGTGCAATGACAACGAATACTTTGATCGAGAATCAGGAACAATTATCTTTTATACTTGCATATAATTTTTCATTTTCCAAAGTATATAAAAATCAGGCTCGCCTAAAACATGCTTAGAAGTAAATGCGACAAACAAGCAATGTCTACTATTCAAATATTATACGTCAAATTTTTTCTCAGAAAAAACTTAATTTTTCATTAAAGGTATCCTGTATTCAAAAGCATTTAAACAAACTTCAAGAAAAAAAATCTGATAACCCTTAGAATAGTATTTTTTATTTTCAAATTTTTATAAAAACGTCAAAGGGTCACAATCTATCAATCTTTTTTCCTTGGGGATTATAAATACATATTTTTAGGAAGTATTCACTTTTTTTCTAAACTTCAAACTCTTCAAACTTTATAATATTTTAGTAAAAGTTTTGCATATTAAACTAAATTCTATCAAACCACAAATAAAGGTTATGTTAATATTGCTGCGGGATGTACTAACTAGCTTTAAGTCCAAAATAGGTCTTTTTTTCTATACATAAAGTTATTCTATTAGTGTTAGAAAAAAGACAATGACAAGCATATTACAAAGTATCAAGATTTTGAATCAAATTCACTAAAAAAAGTTATCGTCATGTTCTCCTTTCTTTAGGATATATGCACAATTTCAATACGTATATATGTTATTTTTCCAGGGTCGCATGAATAACAAAGTGATATCGAATAGAAAAACGAACATATTTTTAGATTTTTCCAATGATATAGGAAAGAGAGTGGGTTAAATGATTTCAGTTAAATTTATAGAGACTAAGTTTCGCGACATTTTGGCGCCTTCCCTTACTATTTGTTATTTTAGATCTTTCGTTAAAAACTTACCTTGGAAAAGTTGGGCAGATTGTTGTTGCTTACGTTAAAAGCAGCATCGAGAAACGAGGAAGCTATAAGGCATCACCTATCGAAAACTAAATCGACAGAAATTGATGGATGGGAAAACTCAAATCGAATATTATTTCTAGTGAAGACGTCAGAAAACTTTTTAGTGAATTAGAGCACAAAAATGTCGGTAGTAGTATTACTTAAATTTACATTTTATCAACGCATAATGACTAAAATTTGTATCTTTGAAACTTCAAAATCATTTTGTTTACTTAAATCATGATTAAACAGTACATTGCAACTGAAAATAATTTAGTGAATTATTTATATTTTAGTTAAAAACTTTCAGTTTAATTGATGTTCAAACTATTTGTAAATCTAATGCAACCAATGATGCCTTATGCTGAAAATTTACTTTAATTAAAATTTTATGCTCTACTGAGCACAAAAATCGTTACATCATAGTATGGAAAAGTTTTATTTATTCCAAATATGATTGTGTGTCCAAAATCGTGTTATAAATGGAAAAACTTTAATATTTTGCTATAAAAGTTTAAAAGTATTAAAATTGTTCAATATACTTTAGGGAAATTAATTACAAAAGTATACTTTTTATGATTCATTAGAAGTTTGGAACTTATTGAAATCCTTAAGAACGTAAAAATGAAAATTACTGTCCACAATATTTCCTAATTGTTCTGTCAACTTAAAACAAGAAAAAGATAAATTTCCTACTATTTTAATAGAAATTTGTAAAACATGTTAATTCCTTTAAAACTCTTTTCTCAAAAGAAATATCTATTAATTTAATTAAAGCCATTAGCTTACTCATAAAAGATTGTGTTAGTCACATACAAACCTTTTTATAGAAAGACCGAAATAGGAAAAATTAAAAATAAAACCACATTAGCTTTAATTAAGCACAACAAAAATTTGGAAGACACGGAAATATTTCTATATCAACTTCCAAATTTCTTTACTTGAATTAGTGTCTAATTCAGAAAAATTACCTTTTTTCAGATTTAAGGCGTAAATATGAATAGAGTTAATAGAGTTGATAAATACACACATTGTATAAGTTTGTCACGTCAAAACGTTTAGCAGTTACCGCTCCTACTGTAATCGATTTCATAGAAAGTCAATTTTTGCACGTGCCATTTAGTTACCAAATGACCTCTAATTAATCCAAAGAATTAAGGAATATTATCGTTTCAGACTTTTATTTGAGGAAATTTCACAAAAGTTTGGTCCTAATTAACAAACCCTTGAAACAAGGAGGGATGAGGCAAGCAATTAAGTCTTCTCTTAATTAAAGCTTCTTTTTTTACTCATTTTCTTTACTAACAATCTACCATAGTTTGCAGCTATAGAAATGAAAAGTTTCGACAATTTAACCAATGAACAAATCGCTTATCTTAAAACAGTTTTACCTAAAAAGTTTGATATAATAAAAGTTTTTGTTGTGATTTGACGATTTAGCCCAAAGTGTTTTAGTTGCTTTTTAAGATGCTTTTTGAACCTCAGGGTTAAATATTTGCACAATTTCATGACATCTTGATTTATGACTTTTTGAAAAACAAGAATGTATTGGTGATTTTATGACCGATTAAAAGCTTCCTCTAGGATATTAGATAAAAATTAAACATCTAAACATTTTGCAAACATCTTGTCAAAATCAGACTGGGGGAATTATTGAGAAAATTCGAAAGAAGAATTTATAACAGGCGCCATACTGGTGCTAACGATATAACGATATGGGGGTGAACAGTTGAGATTATGACTTCCGATTGTTAAGAATTTACGCATAGTATAATTGTAAGGAATTGTTTTCGATGGGGAAACAAAAGGAATAGGACACAAACTGCCTAAAGTAAAACAAAAAATATTTTTTGTAAGCGAGACAGGATTTTATCTACTGTCTAAAATTTGTTTTCCCGATATTTATATAACATTATTCATTTTTAACGCTTCTATTAATATTTATTTATTGATTTCTTTTTTTGCTTTGCTAGTATTAAGTCAAATCAAAGTTTTATATTGGAAATGTGAATAGAATAAAAGTTCAAAAGTTTATGTTTGCTGTTAAATGAAATTAACTAAAAACTTGGAGTTTAACCCATTGAAAAGCAACTTAAATTTCTAAATACTGTGCCAGCCCTAATAAAATGTGTACTAGTGAAATTTCGAAGTTATTGTCTGTTATATTTCTCACTTTAACTAATTTTTAGGCTAAAATGTAAAATACAAAGAGACATAGACAAAAATGAAATTCTTACAACTAGGAGAATTATATTAAATTAGCTTTAAAAAAAAATAAAATGTAATTGAAAATGGTTAAATTTACGTAGCATTTGTAACAGGTAAATCTATTAAAAATATGTAATTAAAATTTCATAATAATCGACTTTATTCAGACGTATTGAAGTTAAAGAAGGGCTCATGAATTTTAATAAACTAAGATTTCCAAGATTTCAAATTGGTTATTGATTTATTTCTTATAAAAAACTCAACATAAAATCCATAAGGATGTCTGTTTAACGTAACGAGTTCATGCTTGGTAAATTTACAAAAACAAGCTTAAAATTTTGTAAAAACTGTTTAAAACATTAATTGATTATTATTTTTTGCATTTAAAAAAAAGTTGTATGTGGTACTAAAGAAACTGAAGTAATAATTTGAGTTTTAGTGAAAATCAAATGATTATCTGTCTATGGTGACACTTTCTATGATTGTAATTGGCAAATTTTATAGCTTTTAAATTATATATTTTTTAATATACTATAAGAAAAAGGCTAATTGAAGTAATTCAAAACATTATTTTATATAATATAAAATATTTTGATTTTCATATATAAATTTTTGGAGAGTTTTCAAAACTAAAAAATTTTTGGTCTTGGATATAAATATAAAAATTTTGTCTAATTTCTTATAAGAGTTTATTTTGAAAGAATTTTTTCACATTTTCAGTAGTTTCCCAGTTATGGTCTGTCAAAGATTTTTGCCATTCTGCTTTTTGTTGCATTTTTGGGCCGTTTCAATTAAATAAAGTGGACTAGTGTGTTGAAAAGCTTACATTCTGTAGATAGTTTTTAAGTGGGTAATTATTTTCATTGTTTAGTTAATATAAAAGATATAAAGCTTTGAAAATTTGCCTTAAAAATTTGGAGATATGATGTATTTATGCTTACTTAAGGTATTTCCTTACCACTACTTAAATTTGAAAAATTAAATATGTTAGACACATGAATATTGAAATTGAGTTGGTAACCAATGAATTTTTGAATAACTCACGCAAAGCTTCACGATAAATGAGCGCCAGTCATTTTCTTGCTAAAATTCAAATGACTTTTTTATATACATTTTATTATATGGCTATAGTATCCCTAAAATCCACCTTCGAAAAAAGTTTTAGAAAAAAAGAAGAACAATGAGCAAAATCACAGCACTAGAACAAAAACCTAAAAATAAATAAATGTAAGACTCCTTGTGATATTACAAAAAAAAAAAATATATGGAATACTAATCACTACTTATGAGATTAAAAGCCTTAAAATTTTATATAAATTTATTATCCACATAATAATTTCATGTTAAAATTCTGTGTTGGTTAGCTTTGTTACGCAATTTAATGTAGAGATATCTTAATATTTTTATAAAGTAAAATTGTATTATAATTATTTCATTGAAACGTTATCAATAAAAAATATTAAATTATTGTTATATTTATATTTTGAGCTCTCAGTCATCAAAAAAATCTTTCATGTGTAAACATTTTCGATTAAACTTTTATCATATAAAATTCTACGAAAGGCTCATACTTTTTACCAAGTTTTGTAAGTCTCAGAAAGACCTTCTACCTTTTACATCATTGCAATATAAATTATTTCAGAATGAATAATAAAGAAATCTAAGTTTTCAAATTAACATGAAAATACTGCTCATTGTTATATCTTGAAGGATAAAAAATTTATGGGTCTAAGGCAGCGTTTGAATTAGGTACAACAAATATTTTATTTTTCTGTTTTCGTCATTGATTAATATTTTATTTCTGAAAAAATAAGAAAATTTTCCTAGCTTATTAAAATAAGAGTTAATCTAGGATACCAGTTTTAGCTAAAGTAAAGGTTTTTTTTTTTATAAATTGCCTTTCCTTAGGCTACACGCCTTAATCAACTTCATGCATCCAAAGTATCGAATAGCAAACTTTGTTAATAATTACGTTCATCAAACAACTTTTCAACAAGCACTGAATATGAAGTAGCTATGCCAAACACTCCTTGTTAGCCTGATTAATATTCATATTTTTAATAATTACCACCCACATGATATAATATTTCATTGAGTAAAAATGGGTAGAGTTGGAAACTTAAAAACAAAACTAATTAATAAATAAATAGATTTTCAAAAGATCTACAGTTTTAATGCTATTTCATATTATTAGATATCAAAATTCCTCAAAATTCCTAAAACAACTAAATAACAAATTAATTTTTTTTAAGAGTCAAAAATAAAAATTTCAAACACTTTCAAAATATTCACATAAAGAAATTTGAAGTCTGTGATAATAAAATTTATAAAGCAAGACTTATGTAAAATAGCAACATTTCTAGCTGTATACAAGTCTTGTCTAAAATATAAGATAATCCTCTGAGAATAATACAATAGAAGTTCAAAGAAATCGACAATCTGTGAAAAATCAGAAGGACTAACCTACCCTTTATGGCCCATTCTTTGTTAAATTTCAAAGACGGTTGAAATACTTGTGGCTGGTTCCAAAAACATATATCTACATATATATCCTCAAGTGGAATGTTGAGTGTATTTGATAAATTGAATGACCGGATATCCTTTAATGGTGAATTTGTTTTTTTAATTTTGGTACACATTACATTCTTGCTTTATCCCGTCATAATTCCAAAACGTTTAAGGATAATATCCATAATAGCTTTTAGTTACAATTGAATTCAACAAGTGTCTGTTTGAAAGTTTCCCATCTTATAGAGCTAATAACTTTCATCCTAAATTTAAGATTTGACTTGATGGAGTAGAGCTATGAAATTGGTTACACAACGTGGTAATAATAAAGTCTACATCTATATAATTTCAGAAATAAATCTTGCATTGCCATTAAAATAATTAGAATTAAATTCCTGACATGAATGAAAATATTGCTGTTAACGAAGTTTAAATCACTAATAAAGGAGAAAAAAAATAAATCTAGTCTCAAATTTCAGCTGTTTTTTTCGCCAATGTGTCGCTCTTAGCTTTCCAAAAATAAGATCAACTGGAAATGTAGTTTAGTTCAAGTTATGCTAAAAGTGTACTAGATTAAACACATTATTTGTTGTATGTAAAACACTGAAATTGTCCCAGATTTTAAACTTCGACATTATTTAAGAAGATGCAAAAGTTCAATTGCTTACCTAAAGTTTTATTATGAAAAGTCAGAAAATTGATGAACTTGAAAATATTTGAAAATTAATTATAAACAAACTTTTTTAAGTTTTTGTGAATTAAAACAAATATCATATAAAGTATCCAAGCAGATAAAATTATTTAATAAAAAATCTACTAAGTATTTACGGAAATCATTAAATGACCCAAGTCTTCCAATTTAAATTCTAAGTTGTTAGTTTCATGAAAAAATATTTTTAATATACTATCCGTTCAATTCATCGTATTTAATAGTAAATTACGGATGACAATCATTAAATTAAGAGGATTCTGTAAGATATACAAGGTTAAAGAACAGAAATTAAGAGAAGTTAGAAAAGTTTTTATTTATAGGTGCTTGTGGGTCAGCTACTTCATTTTTTAGGAAAATGACATCTTTGAAAGTATCAAAATATTTTCATTTAAAAAAATACTTGCCTTATGCTCATGAATCTTATCATTAAATTACAAAAGAGGGTCAGAAATTCTTAGAACAATAATGGTAGCTGCTTTAAATTTTTGTTTGTCTATTAATTTCGCGAGACTGTCGTAAACGTAAAAGGGATCAAAAATACCCTGAGGATGACTGTTAAAGATGATGCCTAACATATTTAGTTTAAAGACTATGACTAAAAAGAAAAATAATCAAATAAAACTCTATAACGCAGTTGTGTTTTTTTCTTTTTGATTGCCCTTAAGACATTTAAGTAATATAACTTTTAAGTCTAATATTCTTCCCTCTCGAAGCTAAAATTAAGTTAAGAAAATAAACTGGATTTGTTTTTCTTATTATATTAAGCTTATAAAACCTCAAAAGTAGATGTGAATAAGTGAAATTCTAACGAATAAAATATTCTGTTTAATTCATGTTAGATAAGTAATTTAATCCAACACATTTTCCATTTTTAATCATTTCTCTTTGACTGAAGTATTAAATTTGTGGATAGAATGAAGAATTTTTGCCTTTGGCCTAAGTCAACTTTAAATCTTTTAAGAGAATAAATAATCATGTCCACATTAACTGTTTTAAGAAAATTTAGTTATTATTTTAAAGGAGTTTTTATATATTAAATTAAAAGAAAATGGTTAATTTTTTAAAAAATTTGATAACATTTATAAAACTTTATAACGAATATCAATGAAATAATTGTATTACAAGGACATTGCATTAGAACCCATTCCTTTTATATGTCATTTTTATTAAAAGTATTGTTTTTATTGTTTGAAATCTTTCATTATTTTTAATAAATGCTAGTTGTGTTTGAGGGTTGATATTTTGGATGATAAGCCTTTGGTTTGCCTTTTTGAAACCATATCAAAGAAGGGATAAAAAATTTGAGAATAATTTTTTGTAAAAATCTTAAACGAGCACGGTGCTAGAATGCTGCATTAGTTAAAATTCCATAATCCATTGACAAATTACTTCTATCCAAAATTCCAAATGTAAAATTTACAAAATAATTAAAAATAATTTATATTTTGTAATGAATTAACTTTGAAAATGATGAATTTGTGTAAATTTCAATAAATAAAAGAAATTATTATTTGTGTTCATTTATTGATTTGAATTTTCATTTTAACATTGTACAAACAAATAAAATACCCTTTGGTAGGGGAGGATTTATATTTTTCTTTGACAAAAAAAAATTTTTAATGACTGGCTACAATGAAACCCAAATCAATAAAATAGTTCAAAAGTGCTTGTTACATATTAATGAAATATTAAAAATTTAATTACAATCCCAATTGCTGAATTTTACACCCTATAACAAAAACAAAAAATTTCAGTTTAATATTCTATACTAAAAAACCTCACAGAAAAATAAAAATATTTCGTTTGTTTTGATAAACAAATTCCTCTTTTTTCATATTGTCGAAACAAAAAATCATTAAATTATTACCCTTAAATCAGGGGTGTATCGATTTGATTAGTAAACCTTACAGATTTCTTTTAGTAAATAATATCCTTTGTCTTCAAATAAGTGGATAACATTTTATTTGAGTAGTTTGTAAAGTGATAACTCTAGTTTAAAACCTTGGCAAAATAATTAAATAAAATCTTTAAAAAATGTTATTTGATTCATAAGAATAACAGCAGGAATCTTCAACCTTTTAACATCTACCGCCCGTTTATGGTTCTTTATTGATGAGAAAATTTCGTTATCGTTTACTTCTACCGTAGGAACTTAATTAAGCACAAAATTAAAACAAATTTTAAAGGTGAGTATATAAAAATTGTATCCTTTTATTTGCACTTAATATTTGCTTAAGCACTCTGTTCAGTTGAATTAACGAATTCCAGCATACCCGTTAATTAAGTGTTTAGTAGTGTTGGGTGCATTAAATCAATGAAAATTAAATAAACAAAATTTCTAAATTTAAATAATAGTTTCTTATGTATCGGGCTTAATTATTGCTTCTTTTTGTTCGAATGCTTTTCAAATTCTTTTTCTTTTTGTATAATTTTGTTGTAGTTCATTACTTTATTATGATCACAACTACAATAGTGCATATTGAATATAAAGATGAATTTTGGATGTTTTTCTGATATTTATATATTTGGTTGTTTTCTAAAATGCATTTATAATTATTATATACATTCCTTTAATTTATTTTCAAAGAAGCATGTATAAATATAAATTATTCATTTGCAAATAGGTACACTCTATGTTTCACGCTGTGAAACTCGATACATGATGTTCGTTTTAACGACTTCTGCTTATAAACATTGAGAGTGATTCTATTCTAAAAAATACGTTATTTAATTGCAGGTACTCTATGATATACTAAGCGAAAATAGAAGCTGTTTAATACTCAAACTTAATCATTAATTTAATAAGATAACACATTGAATTCATATTTTTCATGTATGTAAAACCTTGCTAAAATTTTAAATCAGAAAAAAAAGTAGGTAATAACATTAACACATAAAAGAATTTAATAAAAAAGAAAAACCTGATAACCAAAAAATAATTGAAAAGACATGAGCTGAATATGATAAATCCAACAAGTTCAATTTATAAAATTGAAAAACACAAAAAATAATAAAAATATTCAACTAGTTTCATTATCAATGCTTAACTTAATAACATAACACTTTTTAGCTTTATAGAAATCTCATGGGTAGCAGCTGTTCTACACGCTCGTGCCATTCATCAAATTCTTATGAAATGACAATATGTGTCACCTGCAAGTAAGTGTTTCTCTTTTCCTCAAAGTGTTTGCTAAAAATGATTGTTTTTCCTGGTGAAAATTACATATATTAAGATGCCTATATACGTTTCGAAGTTTCCTCAAAACTAATTGAGGATATGTCCAAAACACGTCTTGTGGTTATATAGAAAAGTTATTCTTCACCAGGGGTCTCTAATAAAAAGCACAACAGTCTAATAAAACAATATATTTATATATATATATGTATATATATATGGAATTTTCTCATCATTTTTCAGAAATAAATATGAAATGGAGTAACGAGGAAAATCTTGGAAAGCTTTTATGCTGTTCTAATAGCGACACCATCAGTTGCCATGTGTTAAAATTGTTAAAGGAAATATTCTGACACCAATCATATGAAAGTTTAACGAGAAAAAAATTATATTTAATGGTAAGGCAGACTTTGAACTAAAGTTGGTAAATCAAAACAAAAAATTAAAAAAAATAACATGAGTAAACATATTTAGTGTCTACCATTGTTAACATGTTGTGTGGATTTGTTTACCTTAAATAACTAGATATAACTTAAAAGCATGCTGGCTTCAAAAGAACTCACTATAATTGTAAAAAGTTTTAAAAGCGTCAATTATTATAATTATGTTTTAAGTAAAAAATTTTTTGGATTTTTACAAACATATGAGAAACAAATTTTGCAAAATTTCAAAAATAAAATTTTCACAAATACATAGCTTCTGAAAACACCGATTCAGCTATTGCCTTATAAGGATGAAAATGTCTGGAATATATATACACACATATATTTTTTAATATCAAATAGTATATTTGGTAATATTTTGACATGGGACATACATACATATATAAAAGCCACACATCAAAGATTTATTCAAGATGAAACACTAAAAATTAAATTAAATTCATAGTCCTTGGAAACTATTAAATGTATTTACCAAAGGAGTACTTTGAGGAGTATTAATTTGATGAAGAATATGTCCATAATCATATTTTGTTGTACAGTGCTCCTTTCCTTTTGCAGGAAAATTTGATTTTATAAATATCATACAAGACAAATTTAGGAAAATAAAAGAATTAGAACTACTTACAATTAGAAGTAACTAATTTAAATTTTAGTTTTTATTAGAAGATATTTTTTCGGTGAAAATTTTAATCTAATTTTTTAAATAAAACCAACAATATTTTTTATATTATAGACTGATGAATAATTATAGTCAATAGTTAGTTGTTTGTTAAGCTTTATGTAAATAAACTCTACTACTTTATTTTTATTACTTAAAATGAGTCTTTATTTAGTTATATATTTATTTTATTTTTATTTAAAATGTTTGTAATATGAAGAAAACGATTAAATTTTTTTAAACTTTTAGTTTTAAATATCCATTACTGCAGATTATATATATATACAAAATAAAATGGCGTTAATATTTACACATAATCATAATGCTTGAACAAATGTCATTTTGTCAAGTAGGTAAAATTAAGGCTGGTGCAAGTTTGCAAGTAAGATTGATGCGAGAAATATGGAGAAAAACGAATCAAAATAACAGGTAAAATGTGCTTAGAGTAGGAACTGGCTGACAAAATGGTTTATAAAATGGTAAGCTAAGTATATGAAACACATTCGTATTAGTAGCTTATAGCGGAGCTTGTTTAAAGGCAATAAATTTATTTAAAGCAACAAAGCTAGTGGTTTGCAGCAGTGAAACTCTTTCGTATTATAACCGTGATGTATAGGAACTTTTAAACTTTAGTCAGAGTTTTTCTTGGCTTTTTACTTTCTTGAATAAAAGACAAATGTTATACTTACTTAATAACAATAAGATTTTTGAATAAATTAATTAATAATAATTAAAAGGGTTTTTCTCTTTTTGAACAAAAACTCGCTAAAATGCTATAAAGCTTTCTGTATAGTATAAGCGATGTAACCTTTTCATAAGAAAAATTTCAAATATTTTTACTTCTACTAATATTAACTTAAAAATATTTGTAGTAGAGAGCTTAAGCTCTCCATCGGTGACTTTTCAATCTCGCCCTCGTGTTAATTGCGATACAATGCTGAACGATGCATAGCGTGGTAGGCTAAGAAATATGATTGATTGGTGACTTTATACATCGCATCGATCACGAAAGAGAAAATTTTTTCCAGCTTGGCTTAGATTATAGAAGCAGAATGATATTATTGTTTGGACTGGTATACAAGCTTAAAAGATGATGGATATACGTACATATGTTTTTGCAGCTGAAATGAAATTTTCAAAGCCAAAATAATAATCTGAGAAAGTAGCGATATTTGTCTGTTAAATCTTATACGACTTTCATTACATTAAGATATTCAAAAAGCTTCTCAGTATTAAATTCAGATATGTTGACTATTGAGTAGTATACTTCTACAATCTTTCTTTTTCCCAGTACTGAAAAACGGAAATGGAGTTCAACTATTTTCGGACTATAATTTAAATAATTGAGTAACTTTTTTATTATTGTGAAGAAGTATTTTTTATAAAATTTCAGATGTTTGGTAGTACTTCTTAGACTAATTACATTATACTCTATTTTTTTTTATTTGTCAAGAGTTTAAATTTGAAAAAGATTTCTTAGAGTAACGAACTTACTTTGAGTTTTATTTAATTATTAATTGTCTGTCATTCACTATTTTTGGTTTTTTTTATATCCAAAGATAACATTTAACAAAATTTACAAAGTTTACACTCAGTAATTGCACACAGAAATAGGTACCCAGGGTTTATATATAAACATCGAATGATGATTTACTTATATTACATTTAAATGATAGAAATCGAGATTGAAACTAAAATTAATATGAATATTTTTCTATAAAGAGTATTTTTCTCAAAATACAACTTACTTTATATTAGAATGCAATAAAAATTACATCCAATACAAATTTGGAGCTTTAAATCTATTTCTTTAATGAAAGGATTAGTCTAATTGTAAGTATTTCTCTATGAAAATATCTCAAGCGATATTATTCTAGTAGTTCCTTTAATCTTATTCTAAGCATAGCAAGTATCTATAATTATGTCAACAGTTTTGATTTAATTAAATGAACAAAAATATGCTTCAGCAAACACATATTTAGGCCAAGTTATATTCGTCATCCTTTTGAATATATAGAGTAATGTTATTAAGTACATTCTTCAAGTTTCTGTTTATATGAAATAAGAGCCTAGAAGTTCAAGGCTTTTTAATTACTTCAGTTTTGATATTTCTTGCTATATATGGGTAGTTGGTCGGACAGTTAGAATGTTTATTACAGTGTTAAACTTTACAGTACTTAGATCTCCTTTCATAAAAGATTTTATAAAATAAAAGAGTTTTATGCTATAAGAAAAATCATGAGGGTAGTAAAATCTTTTTTAGGTTGAAATTAAGAAAAATAAAAATTACTTCTGCTTACTAAGCATAAATACAAATTAAAAGTATTTTTTTGTATGTGACTGCATTGAAGATTGTTTTTCTGAATTCAAAAAATATTAACAAAGGATATCAATTGGAGCAAATCTAGGCTTAGAGTCTTCTCAGTATAGTACGAAAACTTTAGAAAGAAAAGACATATGTTTTTATCGAACGTAAAAGATTTTTTCAAGTGCTTGTGACATTTCAAATTTTTTCCCACTTGTCTATTTATGTTACATATAACGAATCTTGGAAAAAAAGTCTCTTTTGACCTAAGTACCTCATTAAAAGGAAGCTAAAGTTAGCAAAAAATATAAAACTTAAATAAATAAAATTCGTTTTGATCCTTGTTTAAGTCTGCATACTCCCTTTCAGTTTCTTGTAATTCTTTTTAAATGTAATTTTATTTAAAAAGTTTTTACATTAGAAAAAGGAGTACTTAAATTTATCTTTATATTTATTTTTATAATTAAAATAAAAATATTAGAAAATTATTATGGAAATCGTAGTTTCTACAGTAGTTATTTTTGCTATGCCTTCAAGAAAGAATTTAAAAATTTTAAATAAAATTTATATTAGATGATTGTATGTAGTCGAATTTATTATCTTGTAATGCCCTTATGAGCTGACAACAAATTTACTTTGCAATAATAAAAGAAAAATTCCACCTCTAATTCTAAACGGAAGCTCCATATATGTATGTACATCTGTTCAACCTTATACACGACTGATTCCCATGCAATTTCTATAAAATGAAAAATTTTCATTTAAAATTCAAGACATACATTCATTTAAAAAACTTCTGGTCATCGAAAGTTCATACTTTAAAGGGATTTTCTAGTTGAGCTATAGAACGTTTCCGTTTTGTTAAGCACAGCAATACTAACGACACTACTGGTTAACGAATGAAATTTAACTTAAAATGTTTACTATAAAAGGTTCGTCAACATCCAAAGAAGCTGATATAAACTTTATTTGGATTGATCTTCTTAATTGAAGAAGAGAGAACCATAGATGCTTTTAATATCATATAATCAAAGTTAAGAAACTTTCTAGTTTTTTGACATCCTTGAGTATATAAAAAGAAAACTTCATGATCTTATTGAAATTTGAAATAGATGTAAAGATTCTACTGCAGCATCATTACTAGAATTTCTAGTCACATCAAAGATCAAATATGGCTTAAAGACTAAAAATATTTCGAAAGGGACATATGACCGCAATCCAAATTGAATGTAGTTTGTGGGCATTCAAGATGGCAAATGCTGCAAAAAAGTTTATTCAACTTTTATCTTTTTTTATATAACTCGTTATGTGATTTGATATTTACTTTGTTCAAGTCTGACCTCTTCGTTGAAATACTGCAGTATATAGATTTACTGATAGAGTAGCACGTGAGTAGATTATAATATTATAAATGATTGATTTTTTTCAAGACAGAACTAATTAATTATGTTATTGACGAATCAAATACGAATAATGAAAATGAGATTGAAAAAATCAATAAAAAAAATTGCAAAATAAATTAAATTGAAATTAAATTTTTGTTAGGTAATGTTAGATTTTTTAGATTTTAGACTTTTCTTTAACCTTTTATGAAAATAGTGGTAATAAAATTAAAGATGAAAAAATTGAAATTATGAGTCAGTTCTAATCAAAACTATTGATAGGTAATAAACGAGACACACATAGTGTTTGAGAAAATTTAGTTAATGTATTTTTGGGACGACGACAACGATTTATGTAAAGGAGAAAATTTTTGTGGGTGTGACAGGATTTTATAAAAAATTTCTTTTGTTAAGAAGTTAAACGTAAATTACCAAATTTTTTTTTTTTAAATTAAGGAAGTTTTCCACTCACAAAATGATGGAACTTTTCGTCAAAAAGAGTATTTTTCACTGGAAATGAGCACCAAATGAAAAAAAAGGCAATCAAATAAGACTAATGGGAAGATTCGATAAAACCATGACTACATTCTATGGGTTTTTGATTTCAGGTAATTTTCAGCTGTGAGATACCGTGAACACTGCAAATTATCTTCTTCCAAAGACGTCCTTGGATAAGCAGTATCACCGGCTTCTTTGTCAATATTTTTTAATAAAGAAATTACAGAAGGTTGTTAAAGTCATGCCTGAATATATGTATACAAAAGAATTGAAAAATTTGTTAATTCCAATTCATAAAAAAAAAAATCACGAAAAATGTGTTTTTTTTCACGCTGAAACCTTTATCCCTTCTTTAACTGATAAGCCTAAAAACTTAGAAACATCACCTAAAACGCATTAAATACCAAAATTTAGCCTGGTAAAAACTCAAAAATATTCAAGACAAGTAATAAAAAATTAATATTAATCTTCAAAAAGATGATTTATTGGAGTTTTGGTTCTTTATTTGATTTTAAATTTTGCTTACAAATAAATAAAGTTGTTACATAAATTTTTGGTATACAATAACAGCATCTGGTTGGACTCATAAATTTTTTGTTTTTTATTTAAACCTAGAGAGAAAAGCTCCCGAACAAAATGTAGAAACTGCATTTGTTGATTTCAGTCAACCCACTTAATACGATTTGATAGTTATAAAGCAAAACTTTTCAAAAGTACATTAGAATCACAAAAAAAAGTGAGAGTGCTGCAGATAATGTGAAAACAAGTATTACCCTGGATTTGATATGGTAGCAAAAGAGCAAACTTTCTTTATTGCATTTTCTAGTATGCCCGAAATCATCCTATTAGTCATGAGTATCCTTTCCAGCTGATATATACAGTAGTCATAGTAAGAGTTTTTCCATCATGAAACTAATTGCATCAGAAAAAGGCTATTGTTAAACTTTAAAGTTTGCATTTGCATTCTTACAGAAATTTTAATTTGATTTTTTACATTATATTTTCTTAAACTTCATGCTATGTTGAAAAAAAGTTGCTAAGTATATACATTGATATATTATATATATCCTATATTTTTCTCTTTATACAATAGTAGATTATTATGGGATATAATTAATTATCCTTATCGTAATTTCTTTTTTCTTTCTATAAATGATTAACATGACATATGGTTATACTCTGCTTAAAATACTTAAAAAAATTGACATCCTTGAGCGTTATAGCTCCAGAGGGGCTTAAGAGAACTGTCGCCAAAAATAAACAAAGCCATCTTTACTTTAGAAATACGTAACTAAATGAGAATTACCACTTCTCGTAAATTTACAATATATATTTATCGTGACTTTTAGATCTTAAGCACGCACCAGTTTTAAGATTTTCTTGGAAATATAAAGATTTAGGATATATAAAATCTATATCTAGGCTAAAATTTAAGGATGTCATTTTCGGCTAAGGGAAGTTATTTGTTTGCCTTGTAATTGCTGTTTGTTAAATTGTTATCACTAGAAAAAGAAGACCCAGATGCCCTCCAGATATTACCGGTAAATGACTTTTACTGTGAAAGAGTCAACTTACTTCATATTTCAGCCCCAATTTTAGAAAATACGTTCAAGGTTTTTATATCGAAATAAAATCTGTGTTTCAACCAATCTGAATCCTTAGAATAGGTGTGTAGCCAGAAGCATATTTCTTTATAATTATGTTTGAAGTTTGAAGTAATAAAATTTGATATAATTCCAGAGCGTGATAGAAGAATGTTTTATTTTTATTTTTATTATTACCATTGAATTTGTAGCACATATTTTTTTACTAATCGTGGAATTGTTACTGACGTAGTATTCAAATAATATTTTTCAATAGTTGCCAATTTGAGAAATTTATTAATGAAGAAAAAAAATCGGAAAAAGATTTGAAGCTTACCACTAAGTTTAATTTGACCACTATAAAACAAAAAAGAAGAGGATTTTAATATAACATTGGCTTTAATTTATAAAAAGTTCATATTTTTATCAATTTCAGCCGTAAGAGCCAAAAATATAAAATGCGTTATAGGTAAGAATAAGTAAGAGTTAAGTTAAGTTGTGCATATTTAAACAATCCCTGCATTGTTATTGTTTTTAATAGTATTCCCCGAAATAATAACAGAAGTTTTCAAAAATATAAATCAGCTGTTAAAGCTGTAGCTTCTTTATTTTGGGATCCTCAGAGTGTATTATTTTTTTTATATCTTAAAAGGAGAAAAGCATCAATAGCAATTATTCTACTATATCGGTAAATCGGTCAAAGAAAAAACCTTTTTTCCTTCAAAAACCCACAAGTAAAATTTTTTGATGAAAAAATATAATTAAATTGAAAACCATACACCGTTTTTTCTATATCCAGCTTGCAGGGATTGTTCAAGTGTAAAGAAAAGTGGGTATAATTATGACGTCATTGTAGACTTTGAGCCATATCATGGGAACATAACGTTGCTTTTCTTAAAGATTATTTTCAATAATAAATTTAAATATTTGATGAAAAATAATATTTTCTAATTTATTATTTTCATTTGTTTTAGTTTTCAGAGCAAAATAGAAGGTTTCTTAACTTTTTTTAAAATTTCAAATAACAGCGGTCTAAAAAACATATACTTACATATTATTTTCCGTTTTGAAAAGGTTTTTTCCTTGTTCCAAATTGAAATTAAAACTAATATTGAAAATTTTCGTGCACTAATTAATTTTGAATTTTATATTGAAATTATTGTTCATGAAGAGATCTGAATAAAAAGTTCTAACCACTTTTAACATACAATTAGGTTCTAATGTATTAATATCTAAAATTATTCCTTGATTCTGAATAAATAATAAGATTACAACAATAATAAATGTTCAACATTCAATAGTAATACTAGAATTCACAAGTATCTGTATATCCTGTCTGTAATAAACTACCTATCTTTAGAATTTAATTCACATGAAATCCTCTATGGATAATGATTTACTGATGCTTGAAGTACATAAAATGAAATTTGTTAATAATTATCAAACTAACTTCAACCAATTCAAATGAAAATAAAAGACTGACTAGCATATGTATAGATAGAAACAAAACTAAAATAAATTATTCAACTTGGTTAATAATTATGCAGCCAAAAGCCAAAACATAACCTGAACTTTGGGATTAATTATTTTCACACTGATTGAGTAAAACTCTCTTATGGCTGGTAACAAATTTTCAATAGAGAAATCTATAGCTTGTTACTGAAATTCTGAATTATATTTTCAACACGAAAAATCTGTTATGGTCATGTATATTTGCTTCCTGACAGGTAATTTTGATATGATTTTAAGTGACATATTTGGAATATAGATAAAAAAAGATGCACAAATTTATCAGTTACTAACAAAAAATATCTTTTTAACAGTTGAAGTGTGAATTTCTTTGAAATTTATGCTTTTTTTTGTATTAAAAATACATAAATTCTAACTTTGGAGGAAGTATTTTTGTGAGAGCTAGAATGAAATGAGTTTGCCCAATTATCTTTTTTACCTATTACTCTAAATTTAAATACGGAATCAATGTTATTTTATTTGAAAAAGTCTTGTTTTACCAAAGATACAAATTTTCTTTAAATGTTTTATAAATTTATTCTTTTAAAAGCTCTACATTTATCTTGATTGGACTTAAGCCTCAACACTAATAAAATCTAAAACTTTTTTTTCCCCAATTTTATAAAGTCGTGACAATATTTGTTCTTATGCTATTTATTTTTAATTCACTGAAATTTTGTTATTTCAGTTATCCAATTATTGTAACTTTTGCTAATCAAATTCTAAGTTTGGTCAATACAATCATTTCAAAGTTCCTATGATAGCTTCTAATGTTTTCCTTAAACGATAATGTTGACCTTACGGTCTGATGACCACTCACTTGATTAAATTTTAAAGAATTGTAGCCTTCATAAGTTTTTCACTACACGTACTACTGTTCTCTTCAATTTTGTGATATTGTTGTTACACATTTTTTAGCTGTTTAAAATAGGAAAAGTTAAAAGAATGCCATTTCCGGTTTCGGGATATATGCCAATATATACTCAAATCCCGTAAGCTGGCTTCATTTCAAATCTTGATTGAAGTGGAAAATTAAATTGGATAAACACTGGGGAATGTTTGTATTCCATTTCCAATGTTAGTTTGCACTGATGAACTTTTTATTAGACGGGTAAGAAGCACGTAAGGATTGTATTTTAGTTTTTACTTTTTGTTTAATAGCAATAATATTTCATTTTATGAGAGAATAATATATTTTGAAAACATTTATGATGCTTTTAGTGTTATCATTTTTTCTCTAAACAGTTTTTGCAACTAACGTAAAACTTAAATTGTACATAATTGGTATTATTTTGTTGATATTTGTAACTCAGTTGAAAATAAAAAATGGTATTTTAGTTAATTTTATCTTCCTGCTTTACTAAATTAAGATTCATTGAGCTTTGTTATGAAAAAAAGAAAAACTGAAGAACCATAAGAGAAATTTTAATGCTGTAAGAGAGCACAATCAATGAATGTTTGTAACCTTAGAATTAATAATTTGTCTACTACTCATTGGACACCCATTATTGCTCAAAAAATAGGACAATTATTAAATTAAGAACAAGTATAGAATTTTATTATAAAAATCTATTCACTTTGCCTTTGTAAAGGCTAATAATTGTTAAAAGGAATTATTTTCAAATATAATTTGACTTCAAATTTTAAATAAAGTTTTAGCTATTTTAAGTAAAATAAATATTTGACAATAAATTAATTGGATAACAGTTCTAATTGTAAGCCCAGATATATGCTAATCTTGCTAATAAAATTTGAACTATTTTTAAATGAGCTATTGGAGATTTTTTAATGTGAAACACACAAGTGATGCAGGGAAAATTATTTTGCTTCCAGTTGAAAGCACACTAAAACTTTAAAATTGCATTTTGATAAACTTTTTTCAAGTTTTGCATTGATTTTTTGTAGATATATTGGTAAAAATTTGGTTTTTGATGGCAAAACAAATGATTTTCAAATAAATGTTCAGCTTTACAGCAAATGATGATCTCTTAATATTTTACATTTGTTTAGTTTTACAGAATTCAACGTAAAAAGTTTCATTGCCATATAAAAAATTAGCTTAATCACATTTAACTTTAAGTAATTTACAACATTTAGAAACAAATTTGAGCTTAAATAATTAAAAAATAAGAATGAAAAGAAAGAAAATTTGCTAAAATGATGAACTAGCAAAAATTAAAGTAGACTAAAAATACTGCTCAAAATTTATTACAAAAGAAAATACACTAAAAGGTAGTTTTTAATGAATAAAACATCCCGAAAAATTATATTATAAATAAATAATATTTGTAAAATATTTTTACTTTGATTTTAGAGTATACAAAATAAAAGCGCGAGGTTTTGAATTACTTTATAAAATTTGATAATGAAGAATTTAGAAGCCTAGAAAATATTGTATTAATATTTAAAAACTATTTGAATTGCATGGTCCTTTTTCTAACAATTTAAATATTTTTCAACAAAAGAAAACTTTCTGAAATATATTTAGTTAGTGATAAAAGATTTGATATGATAAATATATAACATACGTAAGTGTCAATACATTCAATCGTTTTGATAAATTTGTAGTTCAATTGTTTTAAAAAAAAGACATTCCAGGCGTTTCAGCTTATATTTTCATTTTCGTTAATGCAGCTTCACTAATATTCTATGCCACCTTAAACATAAATGCGACCATGAATAAAACTTGATTGGTATAGTACCTAATAAATAAAAAGGATAATGCCTTACAATGATAAATGTGTATAAATCCATAACAATACTACCATCATTTTTGTTTTAGTTAGAACTAAAAAACGACAAGCGTCAAAATAAAGTTAATGTAAGCTCTTACAATGCAATTAAGTGTTAAAACTGATTTATATAAGGCTGACTGTTTTGACTCACAAAACTTTTGATAGATTATAATTATTGCCATTGAAATTTTAAAATTGAAAGTGTCGGCCATTTGGCATAAATGGCTAAATGTAATTCAATGAATTAATCTGATCTTTCACATTAAACGTTAGTGAAGCCAAAGAATTCAAAAAAATCACACTACCCAAAAGCACCAAACACTTTCACTTCCCTCTTTGACACTTTAGACAAGAAATAAATAAAAAAAATTGACATATGACATGGTCAGCTAACAATATAACTTTTTAAGGCTGTTAAATTATTGGCTTTACTATGTTTTATATAAAAGTTGACTAGGAAAATTTTAATTTAATAAACGTAGACTTACAAAAAAAGAATAGTAGCTAAAATAATTATTGGATAAAACTATCGTTTTTCAAAAAATAACTGTCAAATTGTAATAAAATAATGTACTTTTAAGAAGGTCAATGTAGTTTATATTCAATAAAATTTAAAAATTTAAGTTTTATTAATAGCAAATAAAATCTAATAAATTGTTAAGCGAAATTAATATAAAAATGAGAAAATTTCTAGTATAGCAACATCAATTTCTGATTGTTACATAATTATTCTAATATTTTCCGTCACATCTGAAAATTTAGTAAAAAACATTTTTATCTTACATAAAACTCAATAAAAAACAAAAAACAAAGTACTTATTTCAGGTAATGTTCTATTGTAAACGCTACAAACAAAGCCTTATGGTAATTATTGTGATTATCCTTTTCGCGCCTTAAGCTGTGAATAGCAATTTGTATTCATGACAGCTTATGCTTTACAACTATATACCCCTATAAATTCATCTATTGTATCATCTGAAAGTGTTAACAATGAGCTATATGACAGCGGCAGCAGCTAACGTTACTATATATTTTGAAATGTCTTTTAGGATTCCATCAACTTGAATACTTGGTATCCTTAATGAAGTTATGACTACAAATTAGATTTGTTTTGTAATGAGTTTGTATTGAATTTTCAAGTTTTGTTAAAATTTTCTACTGCTATGTACTAAAGGCAATACAAGTTTAATAAATAAGATGAGGCTGTAATAATCTTTTCAAGACATTTTCTAAGCTAACAGCCTAGGTGAATATCAATTGGCTTGATAGTTTCTTAAATTTATTTTAAACTTTTAATGAGTTTATCAGATGAAAATCTAAATTCTATTCCTTATGCTGGTTTGAAATTAAATCGTCAGCATCAGAGACAAAAGATCTGAATACATAAACTAAATACATAAACAATAGGGAATCTGTTGTCAAGAAAAAATTAGTTAAAATATTCCCTTTTCTTTTTTGTTTTTATTTTTTATTACGTTATGTTTTTCATATATAAACATATATACTTGTAGATGATTTTATTTAGTAGTTAGCCCTTATCCAAGACTCAGCTAAATTAAAAGAGTTACGTGTCTAGAATTTTGATTATTCGTATAAAACGATTCATTTGGCCAGTACGATTACTATCAGAGTTCATTGGATATAACTTCTGTAACGTCTTTGGACCACAAGGTATTTCTTGAAATTTTCCTTAGGGAATGAAAATCTTAGTACCTACCTAAATTGTTTAGATTAAGTTTGTCGCAATACATACAAATTTTGAGGATGAAAAAGCAATTAATTACAACTTCTAAGGTAAATGGGTTCATGCTGCTCTATTAGTAAAGGTGATTTGTTTTGATACAAGACAACCAAATTATTAATTGCCTTGTCAGTAAAAATATTTCCATGATTTCAGCTAATAAAAAAAATACTGTCGAAAGATTACAATTCGGTTTGATTTCATTTGAAAAACTCACTTAAAATAGTATTACTTTTTTGCATTTCTCAGCAACAGTAAATAAAATCAATTAACTTTTAGATTTTGGCTCATGCTTTGAGATTATTTTGTTTTACAGAGAATTTCTATTGATTTCTAAACTTTTTTTCAGTTGGCTATGGTATTTTTAATTTTGGCAATGTCAGCTTTAATTAGGTTTAATAAATTTTAAATGGAAAGCAGTCTGTTGCAGTAAAATTGGTGATAGATTTTATGATCAAGCCAGGGATCCTAGTTTTAGGAACCTATTCCTGGAATTATTATGTGCTGTTAGTTATTTCAAAGTAATATTTACAGCTTTGGGCTATAAGATGTAAATCATACTCTTAAATATTTATATCTAGAACAATGGCATGGATAAAGAAAGTTTAAAGTCTGTTGTTATATTTTTTAAGAATAAATTGCTTCAAATTTTTTCACGATTTCTTCAAAGACAATTACCCTGTCAATACCAAATATTCATAAGTTGGAACAAACATTCTACAACTGATTCTATATGCTCTGATTTATGATCTTAGCTTAACCTTTGATGGTTTGAGAGTTAAAAAACCACTAATACTGTTGTGTTAAGCGTTTTTTAGCCCTGGGGAAAAGACATAATACGTAAACTAGCAAATATACTCGAGGATAATTACAATTAGCTGAAAAATTATTTTCGTCAATTTGAAATGACCAAAAATAGCATCCAAAACAATACTTTTTTGCAAAAAAATTCTAGACCCGAAAAAGTAATAGACTAATACAACAAACTCCATTTTGAGTTGTTTTCTTATCTATTATTATTTCTTGGTTTATTTTTTTTTTCCAAATCCAAAACTGGCAAAAGATTTACATGAGTTAAATAAAGAGGACAGTGCAAAATTAACGAAATGTTAAAAAATCGCTGTAAATGTATCGGGCTTAAAGCAGAGTGGGAGAACAATATAAATGAATTTTACTATAAAAGTTTATTTTTCTTATTTATATGAAAAAGCTAATAATTTGGAACTAATTGCAAACAATCAGAAGTTTAAATTGAAATATTAGAAACAAGAGTTAATATAAGTAAAAAAGAAAATATAAAACAGAAAAAGAAAACTTATGTTATTCGCAAAAGATTTAAGATAAGAAAATGAATAATTTTCATGCAATTTGACTGAATAAAAGCTGGTGAATCCTTGCTATTTAGGAGCCTATTAGAAGCTTAATCTACATAAAAAAAAAATATCAAATGAAATAAATTTGATATAAAATTTAAAAAAAATGAAAAATTTTTCATTAAAGTCTTATATTGCAATGAAATTGAGCTTTATGATACTCAGTCATAAAATTACGATATCATAAATATACAGACACGGCTTCATGATATTAATTCAGTTTTCTACAATATTATGGCAAAAGCAATATAAATACAAAAAAGTGCATCCTAACGAAACTAATTTGTTTATAAGGTAGCTAAGTTGACATCTTCTATCTTGAACATGAAGAATACTGAATAAAATTATGAAAGCCAAGTGAAATGCCAAGTAAATAAACTTAGCAACGGTCTGAATTCTTCAGCTGTACTCTTGATTCAATTTTCATAGGAAGGATAAAAAAATTAGATGCAAGCATAAAAAATATTTTATCTTTAAGGATATCTTTTATGTGATTGTCTTTCTTTTTGTTCTTTAGAAGTTAAAACCACAAATACAAATCGTACACTGAATGTTCAACAGTTTCCCAATTACTTGATTCCTTAATTATTTAAAATGCTTACGTTTCATATAAAAATATATTGTTAGCTCTAGTTATTAAAAAGATATGCAAACAAAAAAAAACTGATGGAAGTATTTCTAAAGTAATTTCAAACTTCTTCAACATGACATTAAAAGGAAGAGATACACGTGGGCATAAAGGGTATCTCATAAATATTTATTGAATATTTCAACTTTGGTATGGTAGAAATGAAGCCAATATTCTTCTTTATTTTCATTTATATTTCCGCTTATCTGACGTCTTAGATTACAGGAAAATTTTCAACTAGGATGTTTTGGCTCTAGCTAAAAAATTCGATTCATTTTTACTTTATTTCGATTGGAATTTATCTGAAGTGGTTTTGTTAAGGTGTCAAAACTTGTCAACAACTGAACATTTCTTTTACTGAAATGGATTTAATTGGATTTAAGAACTCAAAGGAATATTTTTAATTTTTTTTATATAGAAGATAACGAGAAATATATTACTGGTCATAAAAACATTCAAATTCAAATTTATTATCAAAATAAAAGAAAATTATTAATAGAAATTCACCATGAAATCCATTCGGGTTGTTTGAGATTTAGAATTAAGTTAGACATTTTAAGCGAGGCGAAAAATTTTTAAAATGAATGAATTTAATTTCCAAAAAATTATATTTGTCAAAGGATGGCCTATATTTACTAATTGATCGAGATTGCAAAGCATTTAATAGATAAATAGAAAAGGAAAAATGGTTGAAAGGAGACTGAAATTGATACGGAAAAATAGAGTATTTGCCCGGAAATTTTCAAAAATCAAAACAACAAAATATCTACAAATAATTACATTTTCTGAATTTAATAAAATAAGATCAATAAATTTTCTGAATTTGAATCTGAAGAATAAAGTTTAGGTTTCAGTTTAACTCAAATAAAATACGTAAATATTTCTATACTTAGGACGTGTGGCTATTAAATCAATTTTTCAGTCCAATTTTGAACACCTGTTTAATCATTTTTTGGCAATAATTTGTTGCTTTCATTTATTTTCAACACGCTTCAAATCCAGCTCATTGTCAAATGCACCGCTTACAGGAGAATTTAATTAAAAACGGGCAAAACAAAATCTAACATCTCTTCAGCAAACATTCTGCTAGGCTTTATTTAGTTTGATGTTTCACATTTTATTTTTAATTTTAGAATATTGTTCACTATAGAGAATTTGTGGTAAAACTAACTACACCTCAAAATATTCTGTAGCTGAAGTATTAATGATGGTCACACACGCTACACTGAATTGTTTTCTTAATTGTATTCATGTTCATTCGAGAGCCCAGCCAGCCATGCTTTTGACTACATCAATGCCTTTAGCTTTTTCCCATATAAATATTTTGTACAAACATTTTGTGGTTTTGTTTATGCTTACTAAAACTTCGTGTGTGTATATAATGAATATGATAATGACAGCAATGCATTACAATTATAAATTGACTTGCTTTTTTAGTTACAAATTGCATACCAACAACATTTTACAAACATTCCAGATTGGCTATAATTTAGAATAACTTGTGATACAATAATACTAAAGCTTTCGAATTAGTTACATTTAACATTTTAGGATTCATGTTTAATAAAATCGTAATTCAGCAATTGAAAATTTATTTAAGTTAGATTTTGATTATACTACTCAACATGTTTGAATATCTTAGGCAAGAAATATTCCAATTTATTAAACATTTCATAGTGGCAGGGATTACAATGTTTTGGTAGCGTGATTTTCTTTTGTAAAAAATAAATATGGATGTAGAAGTCTACATATACTAGAAATACTAACGGCTTTTAAAAAAATTTTTATGTATGTCTTTGGAATTGAGTAAATTATTTATACTGTCGACTCTTATAGAAGTCATATAGAAAAATAAAAATTGGAAAAGAGTAACTACCAAAATTTGATGCTAATTTATTTTAAAAACTCATAATACTTCCAAAATATGGAAAAGTTAATATTTTTATTCACGCGTAACACTTCTAATATAGTTCAAAAAAATCCAATTACATCTTTAAGGCAACAACAACTAAAGGATGATTTCATAAATTGAGCGAAGATTGGTTTTTCCATAAGCACTCATCGTTAACTTTAATAATAAGTTAAGCAAAAAACCAAGAACAAATACCTTAAAGGACTAATAAATTATGAAAATCACTCCATGAAAAAATTGTCTACTTAGTCTGCTGAAAAAGTTTAAAATTTTTAAAATACTGAAGGTAGGCAGTTTAAAGATTGATAATTAACTAAAAAATATTTTATTTTGAAAAGTTTAACGACATAGTTGTATATATTTATCCTTAGTAACACTTAAATAAAGTTGTTATAAATATCGTTGGTTGTAATATCCCAGCGGCACCTTAATTAGGATTATTTTTAAAACACTTATTTCAACTGATTTTGCTAAGTCTTAAGTTGTTACAGAGCAAGAAAAAATTTTGAGCATTTGAAGTTTTGCTTTGGAAAAAACTCCAGCTGAAAGTGTGTTAAACCAATATTTATCTATAAAACTTCTTTGATTCATAACTGAAAGCATCATCTCCTTAACTGGATACCTGAAGAAATAGTATTATAGATTCAGATGCTACTATTTGCGATAGTTTCTCAACCTAACCGCTTTTCAATCCTAAATAAAAACAGAAAATTATCATTGATAAAAATTATTATGACTTGTATGACATTTTTAATAGTTTTTAGAATGAGAAAATTAATAAAAATTTCCAATTTCTTTGTTTGCAACAAAATATTTCATTTTACTTTTAAAATAGTAAAAATTTAAAACGAAATATAAAAAAACCTTACAAATCAGGTGAATAATCTCAACATATCCTGTAAAAAATACTTTATCTATACATTTTCAATTCCCATTTCAAAGAATAATTCCAATCCATTTCTTCACAACTTTTATAGCAACAAAAATTCTTTTATCTTACATATCTGCCTGCTGCTTGGACCATTGAACTCTTATCGAAAACAATAGAAATAAAGTCTGATAAGCCAATAAATATAAAAATTAAAATTGATGATTAAAAGTTCAGATAGAGAAGCCACATTCAAAGTTATCTGACAAATATTTTAGTAGACTTACAGAAACTTTAATTTCTTACTAACAATTTAAGCTCACCTTTTTTTCATAAATCTAAAATTTAGAGTGAAATGGTGCCGAACCCTATTTATCACCTTTAATCCACCTCAAAATGAAAACAAAGAAGGAAAAAACAAAAAAAAAAATTTTTTTCACCTCTATTTTGCGTAATAGATGCTAAAAAAAGCTGTTTAAATCTGAAAGTAATTCCACAAGAAGACGGCAAGACTCTCAGACAGTATGTAATTGATGTGATCGCAGTGTCTGATACTGCTAGTTAAAATCTTTAGCATAGCATACAAAAAGAACGAAAAGCATAAGTATCTTTTTCTTTTGAAATTGCTTAGCGCTAAAGGTCAACCTTACTCATTTAATACTTTAAGAAAATAGTAAACCTAAAATTTATGAAAGTTATAGCATCCTTTATAAAATTCATCGTAAAAAAATCATTGATTGAAGAAGCATATAGCAAAAAAAAAACAGCTCTCTGGTAGAAGAATCTTTTTCATACTAACACAAAAAATTCAAAATATGAATTTAATTATTTCTCAGGAAAGTCATAGTGGAATTTTCAACAGTATTATGGAAATATTTTTATTACTGGGGTATTGACGGTTGGAAAATTCTTGTTTTCTAAATGTTGAAAAGCTCAGGGGATTAGAAAGCTTTAGTGAATTGAAAATTTTAAAGTGCAGCGCATGTGCTTAGTATTGGTGACTTATTGTTAGTGTTAAATATCATAGAGTGCTCAGTATGGTAAATATAGTCAAAAGAAGAGCTGTCTGAAATACATATATCTGGCTGACATATGGGTATATTGTTTTCCTTATTACGATTCTTGATTATATTCCCAAGAATTTTCACAATGGATCACTATCTATTTTACTGTGTAAGTCAAGTTTATTTGTCGAAAATGGAAATAAAATTCTTTGCTATTTTGAAAATATTTTTTTCACATTAACATATCACATAAATCACTTTTTGTCCATGAATCTGTCTCTTTTGTTTTAAATTTAGAAGTAAAACTGATTGTTTTCATAACTTAAAAAAACTTTTAAATTGCACTAAATTCCTTATTGGCTCTGCAAATCACAAAAATGTCTAATAACACCGTTTTAAAACGGAAGTTTTTGAATATGTTCATATTTGAATTTATTTTTGTGTATTTTCTTTGAGTCAAGTTAAATATTAAAAAACTAACTTCCTTACCTTATAGCTACTGTAAAAAACAACTAAAAAACATTTTTTAACTTTAAATTAGTTTTTAATTTTATGCAAAATATACATATTTATGGCAATTTCAACGTTATGATGTTCTACTTTTTACATTCAACCCAACAACATCCTTTTTTTTTTAATCTTTCTAGTTATTTTGTGTATTGGCTTTTGGTTTTTAAGAAATATAAGTCAGACCTCATAAGAATTAAAAGGGAATAGATAAGAGATAATAATTAACCTAAAGTTAATTTAAATATTGGGTTAAATGTTCATTAATGTTCAAGGTGTGCTACATATGACATATGGAAAGTAAGCTGCAAAAAACTTTTAATAGACGGAAAGCTTGAATTGTATAAAATATTTTTATACCTCAGAGTTTCAAACTCTCCACAACAAAATATATTACTTTCAAAGGCTGAAGTTCTAAAGGATCACAAATCTTAAAAACTCAAGTATGGGTTTGTCACCTGATTTATTGGGCCTTTGCGAGATTATACGTATCAAAATTGCACACTTTTCGCAAAAAGAAAATAGTTTTGTACAAACTGAAATTTTGGTGAATTGTAATTTTATTTTATCGAAGTATTTTTTAGTTGATTTGTGAGCTGCTCTTCATACAAAAGCTGTCAAGCTTTAAAGTATATATCGTAAATTCTGAAATTGCTTACAAGGAAAATCAAAGATTTGATTCAATTTTTACAAGGCCCTGAGTCACGTATATTAAACAGTAACGTGAACTAATAGATTCAAGAATGAGTCTGGAAATATTTAACCTGAGCTAAAGTAGATATCGTGTATCAGATCAAAGCTCAGCTTCTTCAAGTAATTATTCGGGAACCAAAAGGAATTTCAAACTAATTGGATGCAAATGTTTAGCTCAAGTTGAAATATCCTTGCTGAAATTTAGCTTTCTATAATCAAAATTTTTACTTTAGTTTCTAAGAAATTGTAAAAATTTACGTAAATTAACAAATGTATGAATTTTTTCGAATTATTTTCGATACGTCTGTATTTCATGTTTTATAATCAAAATCAATAAAACTATATTACAACACTCTAATATTTTCCTATATTACAGTTTTTATTCTACAAACAAAAAACCTATATTTGCTATACCACAATTTTTGATCAAATTTAGCACCCCAAATACCGTAGATTTTGTCCAAGTTTCACTTTAGCCACGATGCAATTGAAATTGTCCTTAATTAACCTTTCGATTTCTAGCAGAACACAGAATAGACTATTAGTAAGCTAACAGGAGACGTGAGCAATTTAGAAAAATTCTATAGCAAAAAATATCAAAAAAGAAAAACTATCAATTCTTGAATTGAATCACTTTTTCTTTAGTAAAGCTTCCAACTGTATTTAGTTTTAGTTAATAGGGTGGCAGCTATTGGCACATTGTTTAATTACCTTGGCTTGAATTCAATCCCGCAAAATGGATTTAGGATCGTATAAGAAAGAGGCTAATAATTACGAAATAATTTTAATTTAGTGTTGAAAATAATTTGGACAATTTTTTCAATGCATTTGAAAAGAAGTAATAATTTAGTGTAATGTAATAAATTTTTTGTAAATACAATAAAATAAATTATTAAATAAATTAATGCAAGAATTTTAATCAAAATAATTGGAATTGTTAAGCCTATAATCAAATTAAAGATTATTATTTTTCCCCATTTTATTGCATAGAGTTGTGGCGATAGTTATTTTATTTTATTTAATATAATAAATTATATAAAACGCAGTAGTTTTTTAAGAGGTACGTAATATGTCTAGCAGGCTTTGAAAATTTACTTGCTTGACATATTACGTACAATAGTCAGTGAGTTATATTTTTTAAGCATAAAACATTAAATTTTAATTGACACGTGGACTAAGCCTATACTCCAGTGTGAGGCTGCACTGGCGTGCTTAAGTTAATATTGTAATATTAATTATTAACTGTAAATTATAAAATAAAAATAGTAGTGAAATACTTATTGTTTTTACTACAATTGGTGACCCCTATAAAGAAGACCACTGGATGCGACACAGGTGAACCCGACAACGAAACATCGTTGAAAATTTTTATTGAGTATTGCTGATGAATTCGAAAATTTAAGAATTAATTTGGATTCGGACTATTTCCGCATCAATACTATAGAAATCAAGCATCTATACAAATTTCTTCAGTACCATTACGAAGTTTAATACATCGATAAATTGAGATTAAGAAGAACATTTTCATAATAGTTGGAACCCGACATTTAGCAACAACTGGCAACTGGCAGCTTATTTATCGTTTATTTAACACTGGCCTAATCTGCAAAAGCTCACTTATTTCTTCTACACCTACAGCTGCTTCATTTCAGAAGATAATGAATCGAAGAATGAAGCTGCATTTCGAGAAGTTATTACAAGCTGCCGTTCACTTTCAAAATATAAAATATAAAAAGTGCAATTCCACAAGCGTTTGCCGCAATCACTGTTGCACGTTTCCATGTGGTTATTGGTATATGATTAGCATATTCAGCAATATTATTCAAAGTCGCAATCAGCATTTACTTCAACGTCAATAATTGTAATTGCTGTTCCAATTTTTCTTATACTTCAATAGAATGGATTGGAAGATTAGCAACAATCAACTTTCAACTATTACATCTTTTAACAAGTATACTCTTTTATTTTATTTAAATAATTTGTAATTTAAGTATTTGTTTTGTTTGTAAGCGTTTTATATAATTTTTTTTTTTTTTTTTTTCATTTGTAATTTGGTTAAATGACTTCCTTATCCACTGTTTCTTTCGAACCTCCTCCTGTCTGGAAAAATGCTCCACAGTCCTAGTTGTACAATATTACAACTCAATTTGAGCTATAACTGCGACCTACTGCAGTCTTATCAAATTTGGTGTATTCTAAATAGCTGCGACCCACTGCAGTTTTACCAAATTTTGTTTATACCAAATAACTGCGACCCACTGCAGCCTTATCAAATTTGGTCTATTCTAAATACCTGCGACCCACTGCAGTTTTACCAAATTTGGTCTATATTATATATATTATATATTTGGTATATGTTCACAGAAAACTTTTAGCTGTTAAAGGGATTTTCATTTTCATAGTCTCCAACCTTTTCATCTTTAGAAAGAAAGATGACAGGTGGCTATAATTTTTTTTTTTTTCTCCAGACATTACTTCTATTCCTTATGTTTCGTTGGATCTTTGATCCATCTGGTGGGGGAGTATTGTGGCGATAGTTATTTTATTTTATTTAATATAATAAATTATATAAAACGCAGTAGTTTTTTAAGAGGTACGTAATATGTCTAGCAGGCTTTGAAAATTTACTTGCTTGACATATTACGTACAATAGTCAGTGAGTTATATTTTTTAAGCATAAAACATTGAATTCTAATTGACACGTGGACCAAGCCTATACTCCAGTGTGAGGCTGCACTGGGCGTTTCATTGCTTAAGTTAATATTGTAATATTAATTATTAACTGTAAATTATAAAATAAAAATAGTAGTGAAATACTTATTATTTTTACTACAGAGTCAATCGAATTTTCTCAATAAAATGCTCAATCAAATATAAAAATTTTAAATTATTAATTCAACTATATTCAAATCTACATATAAATATTCTTAATTTTATTAATTTTAATTGCTTTTATTTTTAGTTGCAAAATTAAATCACATCAAACAAAACCATGAGCACTTTTTTTAAAAAAATAATAAAACTCTTACATAAATTGTTCACTCTGTTTTAAATCACTATAAACTGCATATTGAAGCTGTCAAAGATACTAAATAATCCTTCTTTTCTCTAACAATGTTAAATAAAACAATTCCCTAGATGAAAACAAGCACTTGACAGCTTTCTGCTTAAGAATTGTGAGAAACTCTTAAAAATTGTCGTAAGAAGTCTCAGTAGACTATTTTATGCGAACCCAAACAATTTTTTACTTAGCTAAAAAAAATATTTTTAGTAAACAAAATGAAGGTGGCAAGTGATTTTATTTTTTGTTAAAAAAAAAAAAATAATGTTGTTTTAGTAATGAAGGTGAATGTTATATATAGTAGAAGCATATTGACATTTTGGTTACCTTATTTATTGCATTTGATTCGCTTACTTAAACCATCACGGGAATACTTTTAAGAAAAGGAACAAATTTATTGTTAAAAATTCTTTTATTTGATAATTTTATTAATCACAACAAATTGTAAATATAAATTTTTGAAATCTTATTTTTGTGGAGATATTGGGTATCTGGCATACTCCTATAGAAGAACACTTAGATTTTTTATTTAAATAAGAAAAACAATCATTACTTTATACTGATGTTAATTTTATATTTATCAATCAAATTTTCCGAACTCTTTCTGTGAAATTTTGAACGTAATCCATAATATTGTTCGATATTGATATTGATCAAGTATTCAACAAATCTTATCAACCAAGTACTGTTATGGTTCGACTAGACCAATCTGATTTTCTTATTCCTTTCAGACTAAAAAAAAACTAAGAAAATACGTTTTTACTCGATTAACTCGATTACATATTAATGGACATATCTTCAATGGTCTATAAGAAGTGTATAGAGAATAAGATTAAGGGTTGGAAACTCGTAGAGTTTAATTCCAGGATTCTACTACATTCGTGATTAGAACTACAAACAGGGAAATATTTTAGCACAAATTTTTTCACCACATTTGATTATTATTCAAGCAGATTAAGATTTCATAATTTAAACCCCAATAACTCCTCCATTAGTAGTTGAGAATTTTGATCAGAAAATTCCACGATATTCATGACTAGAACATAGGATAAGCTTAGTTTTTAGTGAAATTTTAATATTTACATTATATTCCTATGTCAGCAATTTATGCTACCAAAATTTGAAACAAATTGCTCATCAGCAATCACTTCAAAAGGCGATCACAAGCCTCTAAATAAAAAAAATGAATGAATAGATAAATGTCTTCCATAGAGGAATATAAATGAGACAAAGATATTTATTTAAATTTTGAGCAGTTATGGTATTTGTTATTTAATCTGCTTAGCAAGTAAGACAGCAAGTACAAAAACTAATTTTAATGTTATTAATTGTTTTGATGTGCTAATCTTTTTTACCTTTTTACATATCCTTTAAAATATACTTTTTTGACTTAAATGAACATAGAGTTCCAAAAGTTATCCGTAAGCAAGGTAAATCGATCTTTTTCAAACGTGAAGAAACAGCATAAGTTGTATGAATTTGTTTATCATGATATAAAAGTATTCAAATCTTTAAGAAATTGAAATTAGCTTTAAAGGACAGATTTTTCCAAGTTTTACCTATAACAAAAACTCCAGTTGTTTTTATTAATAATAGACTTGCTATGTTTATATACCTAAAACATTGTTTATTTTTTATTTAGAAATTAAAATCTTAATGTTACTTTGATTAATTTTCCTTTTTTCTATACATTATAATGCCTTTGAACAATATTGCTTAAACCGAAAATGAGAACTTGACTTTATGTAGTTGTATGCATGTAGTAAAAGATAATTTAAATAAGTTGCTGAGATTATACTAAGCTTAGTTGAAAAACTATTTGATGAATTCAAGCAAATAATTTAGAATTTCATTTTCCTTAATTGAAAAAGAAATTAACTTCTGCATATGGTATGAAAAATTCATGATAAATTCTGTTTTAGTAAAAAAATGAGTTGATTAGTTTCTACATTAATTCTGGTTTTTCATCAGCTTTGATTTACCATTCTATGGTATTATGTATTTGTTGTAGATACCATTTCTCAAAAAAATGTTAATATATACTTTCACAAAATGTATAAAATATTGAATCTAGAAAATTCTCATTTTCTATAGTTATAAAGAAAACTTACTTAAAATCCAAAAACTTTCTTTATTAATTTCCGTTGATTAACTAACTTTTAAGGCAAGTGGATTTAATAGAAATTAAAATAAGATCACAGCTTGAAGTCTTTAGATTTACTACGTGTAGAATTTCTTAGATTATGGAAAGTTATTTCATATTCAAAAATAAATAGAACATTTTTTTAATGAAATATCAAATAATCATTTAAGGGCTTTAACGAAAAAAATACCAGAATAATTGGGTAAAGTTAGAATTTCAAGCTTGTCTTTACTCATAGCCAAACTGTTAAATAAATAATCCCAAAATATTTCATAAAAGTTAATATTAGTTTGATTATATATCAAGAGCACGTATCGTGCAGGACGAAAGTTAGAATCAAAGTGGTAATATTATTTACGTCACATGAGCTCAGAAGATATTAAATATTACGCCTTCACATTCTTTTATTAACATTAAATTTTTTTGCATCTTGTGCAGTGGTTCTCAAAACCCCGAACTGTTAGCTTTGATGTCTGCATCCATGATTTGGGGAAGCCGCTAAGAACTAATGAAATGACAGGCATATACTTTAATAACTAAACTTAAATTTTTGATAGTTCCAAAGTGATAGAAGTATTCACTTATGCCTAAGACTCACTAGCGCTTAGCGTATGGGACGACTTAGCACAGTAAAAATGGAAAGTTTTCGTAAATAGAGTCTTATTATTTTACCCCCCGAGTAATTCTGAGAGCACATGTATATTACAATCTGACCATTTAGGCCACTAACTTGGGCTAATTAATTAAATATTTCAACATAATTATTTCTTGTAAAGTAGTACTTGTTGTACCTACTACTAAAATATTTTTATTTTATTTTTCAAAGTAACAAAAACCATTGGATAGCAATACTTATGAGTCCAGATATTTAATTATTGCCTATATTAAAATTTGAGGGATAACCAAATTTATTCCAAGGAAATTTGAAAAAAATTCTTTTGCTATGTCTGTTTTCAAACTATCAAACTAGCTTAAGCATAATTGTTGTACATCATAAACCTTTAGCTTCATGTATTTGTAAATATTTAATTGTAATTTTGGGAAAAATATTTTTTACAATGCCTGCGGGTTAGGTGCTAGTAAGAGTTGCTGCAAAAATTCCAATGTGAACTATATTTAGAACTCACAAGGAGGGTTATTTTAAGTTTCTTGTCTTTTTTCAGGAAAAAAACAATAATTAGGTCAAAATATAATAATTAATAAGATAATTAGATTTGGTAAACAAATTTTTTTTAAATTCTTTTTGCTAAGATAATAAGTTTTAATTTTAGTTAAATTTAAATTATTATCAGCTCAAGAAAAGAAAAAAGTTTTCAGAAAATTGCTAATCAGTTTTTAAACAATTAATTAAAAAATTAGTTTATCACTGATATATTTTGGTTTAGTAATTTAATCAAAGAAAGTTTTTCATATTTATAGTCTTTGCCAAATGCTATAAAAAATTTCATAAAAAATGTTCACTTTAAGGAAATTAAATAAAAGATATTCTGCAGTACTATCAAAAGAATTTGACAACAACTTATTTAATTTATAAGGTGTAAGAAAATTTGTTTCCTTGAAAGCTCATTAAAATTTTGAGCTTTTTCTACTTGTATGCCAGCACGAAGAAACGCACCTTTTCTAAGGTAAAATAATATACACTTCTGTTGTGATTTAAGCCTGTAAATACCAACAATGATGTTCAGCAATTCAAATTACCCGGCAATTTAACCAGCAACATACTATTCATATTTTCGTTCGTTCGTTTCCATTACTATTTCGATTATAACCAATTACGCGTGACAACAAACTTTTTGTTAATCATTATTTAAAGTTTGTATAGAAAACCTTAATTTTGGTTACATTTTATTTAATTCAGGTGAATACTTAGTTTTTTCTTAAAAACGCCCATGAATATGATCAAAAAAACTGCTTTCAAGAGAAAAATTTCGCTGAATTGCAGCAAGAAAACTCTAAAATAATAATTTCCAGATTAAAAACTGTTTGTTGCTGTGACAAAATGCAGCTTTGTATATGTTTGAAAGAAATTATGACAACATTTAAATTTATAACTATTGCAAGAATTACACTAGTTTCAATCAAGAAAACAATACTAAAAAAAAAGACAATATCTATGAAATAAAGTTACTATTGTAGACGTGTGAAGGATCACAGTTTTATTTTTAAATTAAGGGACTACTTTCGTGTGACAGCTTCAAGAAATGATTGGTTTTTATTTATTCGATATATTTTGTAAAAATTAAAGCCGAAATTTAAAATGTTAGCAAAATTAAAACACATAAAGTTGAATACTAACGCAAAACAATTAACAAAGAAGATTCGATGTCTTGAACTTGAAGCGTGTTTTTCTCGCCACACATCTCATATGTTGGTCAGAAACCCACATACATACTTCTTCATACTATTTGGAACAAAAGAGGATAAATAAAATATCCTCAAAATATCCTATAGTAGACAAAAGCAAAAATTTGTATTATAGAGTGTATAAATTAAGTGATTGCATTTAATTTAATTACAAAAACGAGTTTCCTGAAGAAAACTTTAAAGTTTTAAACATATGATACAAGGATACGAGTACCTCCTTAAGAAAAACTTTGTTTGTTTTTCACTACTAGTTTTTGGTTATCTTCTTTTAATGCAAATACTAAAAAAAAAATATATACATATACTTATATATGAAAGTTCATTTTTAACACAAATAGACAGCTTTATAACAACCACGATAATGTCAAAAATTTCTAGTCCTCAAAGCATTTTTGATAGATATCTTAAAATATTTTGGAATTTATCAAAGTTTGGAGAAAAAAGTTTAGTTGATTTAAATATTAAAATGAGCCCATAATTCAATGTACAAATTTTTTTAAAGCTGTCACTAATTTAAATTTAAATAAATATCAAAAAAGGGTTTCATAATACAATCACAAAAAGTTGAAACTTATATTACCATCAACTCTAAATTAAAAAATAGATTGAAAACTTAATGCTAATTATAGTATCGTTCTCAATTAGCAATTTTATAATATGGCCTAATTCTCCACACATTTTGTAAATTTGATATTTTAATTAGTTTTAGCATCATTAAAACTTTCAATGTTTTAAATATCAGATACATTCACAAATCTATTTACATGAAAAAAGTTATCAAGTATGCTTTTTCTTCTAACCTAAAATTAATTCAGTCAATTTCTTTATGTTAAACCCCAAACCGCTTTTAGTATAAAATCTCTAAAGTAACTTTGAATATTTTATAGGACCCAGAGTAGCGGACTGTTTAGCATGCAACAAGCACATTAAATCATAGGGAAAAAGGGGTAAGCAACATAAGAAGGTGGCAAGTAATAGCACATGTTGTTGATTATCAGATTCGGTGCAGAATATGTTAAAGAACTTTAATTTTACTTTGATGAAATATTCATCAGGACATAGTCTGCATTTAAAGATAACAAAAATTTTCCAATGAAAAAAAATTTAAAAAACAAAATCTGAAAAAAAAACAGAGACAAATACTTGAAAAAAAGACAAGGCTTTAGTTGTTAAATCCTGACAGTTTGTAAGTAACAATCCTATGTCAAAAGACTTTTGGCAGAGGCTAAAAGAGAAAAACTTTACAAAAATTATAGTTGGTTATAGTCTTCTTATTTTACTGTAATCTTATTATCTTAAAAATGAAAAAGGACGACATGGGTTTGTATATTTGAAGCAACATTTAATTTCAAGAGCAAACAATCTGAAAGTTTTCTGAAAAACAAACAAACAAAAATTGTCTTGCATAAAATATTTTATAGCCCGAAAGAATACTTTCCTTCATAAAAAAATGCTATTCGACATGAAAAATGAACAACATTAATATCTCACGCTAGCATACCGGCTTTTAATACATAATACAGGACAATGGGTGTTTTTACAGATGAGCTATATTGTAACCAGATTTCAGCGAAGCTTTAATTTAAAGCAAATGGTGTAAGTCTCCTTCATACTCTCAAATATGACGTACTGCACAAAAGTGCAGTCCTTATTTGTTGTTTTCCTTAGCCTTTTTTAAATTTGGTGAATAGTCTCAAAATTCTATAGAGCGTAAGTTAAGGCCCATATTATAAATAGTAGATTACACCCAGAAATGTGGTGGTTTGAGATAATTTTCCAGCCACCTAACCATGAAATAAATTTCAAATTTTTGATTTTCTGATGTGTAAAATATGCTTGCAGCAATGACGCCTTGTCATCATGGGAATAAAGCCATACTCAGGCTTGATAAAACACTTTATGGAATGTCCTTTATCAGCGTTAAGCGGTTAAACCAAAAGAGCCCAGAATGGAAAACTTTATTTATAAAACTTTTTGTTCGCTACAATGGGGGATTTTTATATAATGAACAAGAAGATGATGTGTTTTTTTAAAATTTGTATGCAATATTTTATAGAAGGAAAAAAAGATCGTTAATAAAATTGAAATTGCTTGTCATTGATAGGAAATATACTTTATTCCATTATTTGAGAATAATAACAAATAAAAAGTTGATTATCTTTTAAAAAATTTATTTCTAATATTACTTAAAGTACAATAAAATGAAAATAATAAGAAAAATGAAGGATTTATTATAAAAAATTATGTTATCTTATATATTATTATTATTACTTATTTTGTGGTGGCATTTGACAATGCAAGGCTTAGTAAGTTTATAATAGAAGGAAAGCTTCAGTGAATTTATATTAAATATGAGCCAAAAGTAATTTATTGAAGCAAATCAATTATCATTCATTACTTTGATTCAACAGAAATAAAATAAGCTAAAATATGCATTTCGTCAGATCATAACCCCTTCTGTAATTTAATTAGAACATTCAAACGAGATTTTTGTATAAATGTACTCATTTTTTTTTTTTTTTATTTAATTAGTATTACAATATCTACCATCATTTTGATTGCCCACTTAATATTATTAGTTAAAAACGTCATAGCTGCCATAGGAATCTTTGTGTTTGGCTTTCATTTGAAAGTGGAGTTATTTTAAGACTCTGAAAAAAATATATGTACTCAGGCATAGTTGACGGCTTTTAGAAAAAAATTCTAAAAGTAACTTTTTAGAAATTAACCATTACACAATAATGATTAATCTTTCCTCTCCAAATTTGTTAGACTCTGTCGAAATAACTTAGTAATTACTTTTAGACTTTTATGTGTAAAAATCTAAAAACCAAAATGCTGGAAAAAACCTTCTTTTTTTGGAAGATATAATATCTTGCTAAGAAATGATAACCCAAGATAAAAAATGATAACTTGTATTAAAAACAATATTAGATTTTTGGATTTAAATGCTTTAGCTAACATTTTTGATGAAGTTGGTTACAGCTAAGAGATAAAAACTTGTTAGTCCTATTAAGTTTCGACCAAAATTTTAGTTAAAAGATATTAAATATTTATAATCATTTTTCCCATTAATCAATTAAATAATTTTTATTTCATTATTTTCATCATTTTATCTCAAAAAACTTTTTACCAAATCAACACTTTTAATTTTTGTCCAGATAATCCAGCTCCAAAAAAATTCAATATTATGACTTTAGATATTTGATATTTACCTGTGAAATTTTAATGAAAAAACCAAAGGTTTTTTAAAATAAAATCAAAAGAAAAATATGAAAAAACATTATCCATCTGCCAAAAAATCCAAAATACTTTAGCTGTACTAACAAAACACCTAACGATAGGTTTTATGTAGGTTTTTAAAATAAAAATGCTACCAATATTTGGGAAATTAATTAATAAAAATTTTCTCTGATGTATAACAATTTAAAAAAAAAATATGTCTAAGAAGTATTTCGTTTCTAACGTCAGCCTTCCAAAGTAGTTAATTAAGCTCCAAACCCACAACGATGAACTATTCGTAATCAAGCTATTGGTCAGTAAGAAAGATATTACTACAATCATAGGCCTATTAAAGAAAATAAAAAACTCTACGCAGTATTTAGGGCACAACCCTAAGATTCTCTTAACTTTAAGTAAACAAAACTGGACATAAACATTTTCAATACACTAATCCTCCAATAAATGCCCTAGAAAAGGGGAATAAGTTGAAAATTTCCAGTTTTTGGGGAACTTTCATTCCTGTAATGTAATGTTTGTCATTGAATACAATTTTTTGTTCCTTTAAGTATTTTTCTTTTACATAAATCTACCCCTAAAATTTCGTAGTTGCGCAATAAAATACCCACCCATTCTGTATTCTATGCTTGTATTATTGTCCTGATATTTCCTGTAACTTATTGACTGTATTCCTTACCGGAGATATTTTAGTCACGCTTGTAGCATTACGGAGACTGGTTGGCTTTTTTATCGTTAAAAGTGACGTAGTAGTATTAATACGTACGTATATTATAAATTTTTCGTAAAATCAGTGAAATTAGGTAAAGAAGAGGATTGTTAAAAGTGAAAATACAGCTTCTAGTGTTTGCGTTAAGAAATTTCAGTTTACTATTAATAAATTTTAATGCTTAATTTTTAAAACTATTTTAAGCAGTTAGTGTCTGAAAGAAATTACAAAAAGTTCATACAGTTATAATAAATATTATGGCCGAAACTTATTTCTTTTTTATAACATTTTCTGACTTAATAAACTTCGTATTTTTTCTTTGTATTAACAAAAATTTATAATTTAAAACAGTATAAAATCATGCAAGCAATAAAAAAAAGCTATGTAAATTGTATTGTTTATTAGTTTTGCTTAAATGCATGCCAGTAGCAGTCAGAAAAGCTTAATCGACAAGGATAGTGATTACTTATGCCAAAACTTAAGACAACCTCGAGATATATTCTTGAAAATTTGTTGTATAAAGTTTTTAAATAAGTTTTGTTAAGAATATTATAAACTCCTGAGAATCATTAATGGACTTTAAGATGCATTAATATCTCATTTTTTAGAAAAACTTTTTGAGTTTTTTAGATATAGAGCAAAAAGTTTCTGGCAAAGAATACCTACCGAAGGAGACTGTAGGATCATTACCTTTAAACATGCATTTAATAAAAAATTTTGTGGTTATATTATAAAATTTGTTTATAACTCCTGCGGTTTTTTGTAATGTAGACTCTGATCCTTTGCAAATAGCTTTTTAATTTATTGGAACAGTTCTTTTTTTTGGGTTAAAGAATATTTTCACTTAAGTTTCTAGAGTTATAAATCGCTTAAATATTTAAGATCATCTGCCACCTGATATTGGTTAGCAAATTTTTATAAAACTTTTCGCTCGATTGATCGTTGGACGCCAAAAAAAAAAAAACTTTTCCTTAACCTTTCTTGGTATTTTTCACAATTTTAAGAAAAGATCTAAAATATTATTTCGTAGATCACAAAACTTTAAACAAAGTGTCTTAGCGCCTCCTGGAATATTTTTAAATGCATCCTTGCTGTATTAGTGGAGTGAATAAGATTAAATATTTGTAAACTAAGAGCATTAGTACGAAATATTTATATTCTTAATAAGAACTTTTAAATTTACTGAAGTTTTTATTGTGTTTGAATATATTTTCATAGTAAGGTTTGACTAAAGCGAATTTGTTACTTTCTAATTAGCCGGAAGTAGAATTGTAGACGTTCCATTAGAAACAAAGAGTTATGTCAATATATTGGTTTAAAAATTATTTCAAAAAATCAAAATTTTTACCGCCTATTTCATGCCCCGTCTTTGGAAAAAGTTTAAAGTAAAAACAATATTTCCTTTGGGGTGCGATATAACGAATACAGCTAATGCTCTTTAACATTTTACTTTTTCTACAGCTACAAAATAAACTCTTTTAAAATAAAACTTTCAATAAATATTAAAGCTTCTTAAAAATTTTGTTAGAGAATTCCTTCAAAATTAAGTGAAAATTTGACTCTTTAAAATAAATTCTTATATATATTAGATTTTTACAACCAAACTCATGCTAATATTCATTATAAATCAATTATATTGCAGTTATATTTTCAAATCTAAAAAAAGCTGCTAAGCTAAAGTTTACTCTAATTCAATATGTTTAGCTTCCCAACAACAATTCATTTATTATATTTAATTTTAAATATTCTACCATAAAATTAACAGAAGCAATTATTTGCACGTGTATAAACAATAAGCTCTTTGAGTGCTAACTGTCACCAGATAATTATCTATTTTATTTTTTATATGTCTTGAAATTTATACACACTTTAAAATTTAAAAAATCTATAAGAAAATTCCATCATTAAATTGATGTAAATGGAATACTTTACTCGTTTTTAAATCAATATTATGCCTTTTTTATTAATCTTGCCACGAAAAATATATTAAATTGTATCTTGAACACATGACATAAAATTATTTTGAGGTATATATTATGATAATCCTCAGAGTAATAGTTTCAAATTTCCTAAATCAATTGATATTTTCTTAACATCCACTGAAAATATCAATTTCTAATCAGATTTTACAGTAACTGAAAGCTTCTAAAAAAATTATCAAATAAAATTTTTTTACTGCAAATAAAAACTTAATAAAAGAATTTTAAATTAGATCAAATTACATGCAAACATAGAATTTCTGGGAGCAGGTATCCAAGTGTACCCTAAGGAGCACATAGATTTCAATAACACCAGTTAACACCATTGTTCACGCTGTAAAATAACCCTATAGCTTTTTCTAAGCAAAAGAGAACAAAAAATATTTATAAATCAATCTTAGCAAAAGTCCTATGAAACTTTTTCAAATTTTTCAAAAACATTTTTCCAATTATTTTAAAACTTTGCTCATTTCTGCTTATGAATTTTCAACATCATCCTCAACCCATGAATCCGTCTAAAGGTGTTATTATTAGATAATAGAAAGTAATTTTTACCTATTTGTTGTGCATAATATACAAATTTTGTTTTAAAATTATTTTCATTCCGGAACAAATTTATACAAAGATAAATTTAACTAAATAAATAAAAAACTTAAAATATGAAAATTATAATAAATTAAACCAAAAATCAATTAAATTAAAAACTATATTTTTCATATAACACAAGTTTTTATAACAAATTTATATATTTCTTAAAGATAGTTCGGTTTTTGTCTATGAATGATGTAAGTATGCAAGATATAGGAGCAGTAGTAAGCTGATGCACCCCTGTGGACTAATTGGGGCCCTCATACTGTTAATTTTAGCAGCAGGGGACTCCACCAACACGAAAATAACAACATATCCTTCATTGCCAGAACCATCATTTTTAAATGGAGCTCAATCGTCGGTTACCAATGGTAAGTACCAATTAATTTTTTCCGTTTTCATTGCTTTGCCAGATTTGACTACTTTTTCAACTTTTTTTATTTTTTTAACACAAACAAAAAAACTTTTTCTAACATTCGAAAGATAATTAGTGCTTTTTTTTCAAAAAGCTTCATTTACTTTTATTAGAGAAGGTTAGAAGGCTATTTTCTTTTTCTCTTTCATTTGATGGATTTAATTCTTTCAAAAATCATTTGTTAGTTCTTCAGTTTTTATAAAATAAAAGACAAACTGTTTTCGTATAACACAAAAAGATTTCTTCTACAAATTATATTTTCAATATACTGGAACAGATTTTATTGTATTACATTAAGTTTGAATTTTTTTCAATTTAATATTTATAAATATGAGCTCAAAGGATTATTTTTAATAAAAAAAACATTAATTTAAATGATTTGAGTTGCACATGAAATTAAAATAAATACATTTAATTCTTTTCACCATAAAGTCTAGTTAATGTCAGAAATTTCATGAGTGTAGGTTTTTATTTTCTTTCTGACATTATTTCAGAATATCAAAGTAAATATTTTTGCTACATTTCCTTTTATAAAAGGTCGCTTTGAAAATGTTTTTGATCTTGATAATTCCATAAAAATGTTATGCCATGGTGATTTCTTTTGGATATAACCTTCTTATTGTACTTTGCACTTTTTTTTAAACATTAATTCAGCATTCGGGATATCTTTTTTTTAAATTAATGTAAACTGGATTATATTTGTTGTTTGCAAGCTTAAAACTATTTCATATTTGCTTGTTTCTTGGACATATAGTCATATAGATTGATAGAAGATATCTTTTATTTTAATTAATTTCCGGATTATTTTGAAAAAATTCTTCAGTTTCACTTCAAATTAATTATGCTAATTTTTTTGGAGTTTCTATCCAAGTTAACTACGATTCATTTATACAAATAAATGCTTATTTTACAGATTTATCGCTCAAATTAAATCTTAAATATTTCCAACAGTGCAAATACTTATATTGAAAAAATGTGAAAAAATGTGAAAAATCTGTTCATATACATAAAAATTTAGTTTAATTTTGTTTTACTAATCAAAACTCCTTTCCTCCTAAATTATATTTTGTGTCTTGTTCTTGTCTTGTTCCAAAAATAGAAAGGAACTTTTCTTGAATAGTTCTTCTTTAACATTCTCTTTTCTGAAATAAGTAGGGGAAAGTGTGGAATGTCGAACCATGGGGAATGTCGAACCACAGGACGTATTAATCATATTTGCTATTTAACCTTTTCCGAAATTTATGTCATTGTATTGTTTCAGCATAGCCTCATTTTTCCATTAGCAGGTTAACTGATCGGGCGTGTTGTGTGGTCTGTGTGATATACATATGAGTCATTTTTTAAGTTAAGCGTGTGTTTTTCTACTTTCAAAACGGAATATTTTGTTCAAAATTTTTACGTGAAACCGAGTAGGTAAATATTACTAAAATCATCGTTAGTGAATATTTTGTATGCACAAAAAAGGAATTTTTCATGAAATTGTTTTTCTCTGACTCATGGCTGGCGATTCTGCAATATAACCTGTGGGAAATGTCGAACCACTTTTTGTGGGGAATGTCGAACCATATAGTTCCTGACATTTGTCACGTAGCTAATCCTTTGATGCTATTTCAAGCAAAATTACAATATATCATCGACAAAAAACAAATTAATAGATGATTTTTCACACTTTTTCGAAATTTTTTAGCAATGTGTCCACAATATGCCACATTACATTACAAAAAATAAGCAGTCGGATGACATCCGAGAATATTTAGTTGCGATGAAAGTAATTAAAGTTAACAAAAAACCATTGCGAGTTTTTCCATTATGAAATGATGAATAAAAACTTTTTACAGTATTTGTTTGACTTTTTCTCAATTTGCAAAGTGGTTCGACATTCCCCATGATTTTTTAAAATGCCGAAGTCGTATATTTTTGAATAAGCACCTAAAGTTTTAAACCGAATTAAAATTTTAAATTTCTGCTGCCATTAAAAAGTAGTATTTTGATTCTAAATTAGCCTCTATTTTTAAAGTTTTCAAAAGTTTTGACTTTTAGGTGAGTTATGAGTCTAAAAGAAAGTGTGGTTCGACATTCCCCACTTTCCCCTATCCCAAAAAATCACAAGCATATAAACTTAGCTACCGTCGAGTTAAATATGACTTACGCCCGGTTTTACAGTGCGGGCTTAAACTCAAAATTTTTTAAGCGGGTTTAATATTTGATCGCCGACTAAAATGCACTTTTGCAAACTCTCTGTAATTGATTTTGTAATCCATTTTCACAACAGCTGATAGGAAAGTGTCTTTGAGTCTTACTCAGCATAAAAGTAAATACCACAAAAGTAAAATAGTGATAAGTTATGCATAATTAGCAAAAATAATTGAGAATTTAAGTAAAGATTGCATTGAAACTGTATAGTTTCAGTTTTATATTTAAATTAAATAAATAAAAATATTATAACTAAAGATCTCATAATTAAAAAACTTCTTCAAATTATTAAAAAACTATTATTAGCTGTAAATATATTCTTTTTAGCAGGTTTTATTAACTTTAATTATATTAGATGTTGATTATTAGCTACAAATACAAGTTATATTTGATTTAAGGTAGTATAATTGTTAAAATTTAATATTAAAATAAATAAAACATATTAAAAATGATATATTTCCAGTTAATAATAGTATTAAATCAATTCCAGGAAGTTTTTAAATTATAAGAGCTTTATTCATAATACATAAATTTACTTAAGTTAAATTATTTACTTAAAATTCATTAAGATGAAGTATAATGAATCTGTAGATTCAAGAATTTATTGATGGAATGTAAAGTCTTCAATACTTGTGCATTTTCAGAAGACAATGAACTAAATAAAAAAAATTAAATTAATTATAATGAATTTGTCTAATAATAAGTAGTGATCAAAATGATCTTTGAATGATATAAGCTTATTTTTAGGATATCAATTCCAAATTTTGTAAAGTATTTTTCCTCGAAAATTTGAATTTTCATTATAATTTGCTAAACCTTTACAAATTTTTTCATTAGCACAAGCAACATATTAACTACTTACTTCATTGAATATACCTGAAAACTAACAAAGAGTTTTCAGTTAAATAAAAAGCTATAAAACAGTTAACCACATGAAAGGCTTCCTTAAACTTAATTTTCATGCTTTTATCCTTAACTTAAAAAAGAATAAAATAATATCTCTAATTTATGGGAAAACCCGCAAACACATATATCCCTCAGCTAAAAACAAATTAATTCAAATTTGATTTCAAATTTTAATTATTTTATTATTAAACAAAACAAAACAAATTTTTATTAAAAAAGCTATGGTAAAACAAACAGGACTATATCCAATATTCCAATCTATATTTCTTTTAAATATTCAATATTGGCTTCAATATTAATTGGAAAAGGAAGCAAAAGATTTTCAAAGCCATTTTACTTATACATTCTGAATTGAGCTCAACATCCTTACCTAATAATTTTTATGATCTAATTTTTTTGGGAAATTTGCTTGCATTAAAATAGGGAATACTAGTATTTCTCCAATTTCATAAAAACATATAAATTCATTGAAATTCTTTTTTTTTTATATTTTTGTTACAGTTGTAATTGAAGAACCAGAATTCACAGAATTCATTGAAAATGTTACTGTACCCGCTGGACGTAACGTAAAGCTTGGATGTTCAGTGAAAAATCTTGGATCATACAAGGTATGCTTAATTAAGGATATTTCTAGAAAATGAATATATTATATTTCTACCGATTAGTTTGTCAGCTTACAAAAGCATTATCATACCCAAAAATTTAAAATGTATTATAATAAAATCTTTTGGTAAAATTAAATGAATGTAAATATAGTCCTTAAAAGTCAAGTACAAAACTTTATTATTCAAAACTTTTTTGAACAAAAGTATGAATTTAAAAATAAAACAACTTTAGGCTAACCTAATTTTGTACATAGAAAACATGGTAAATTCAGTTTTTGAATACGGACTATTAAATGTTTATCTGCGCAATTAAATTCCCAAGAAATCCAGTTTTCACGTAAATTCAACAGAACATAAATCACAAGTTGACACATGTAATTCCAGTTTCAATGTATAAAATAATTCAGCTTTTATAAATATAGAAAACAACAAAAGATAACTTCTAGGCATATGTCACCGGTAGCTTAATATTCAAATTATGTCCGCCTAGGCTATTTTTCTTTTGTTTCCGCCTAAGAAAAAATCAAGAAATAAATCACAGAACTCCCCAACTAAGTATTCATGTAACAATAATTGTTCTACCTAGGTTGTTAAAAAAAAGAATAAATAAACTGAGAAGGCAAAAACCTAAGTCAATTCAAATGAAAAAGAATATCAAGGGAAAACAAATCCATTGAGGATTAAAACGACATGCTTCATTGGTTTTTTATTTTTTTTTTTTGTCAAAAAAAAATATACTAGACTCGTAAAGTTCAGTGCAATAGATGTTTAGAATTCTAAAAAATTTTCTTTGTAGTTAATGTGAAAAAGCCATCAGGAGGAAAATAGGTACTACTAAGGTGTTAATAAGCAATCAATTTTAAAGATGAAGAAGAAAGTTAGGGTACTTGGGTACTCATGATATATATTTGAAAGGTTTTTTAAAAGAAAAGGTCTAAAGTTGGGAGGAAAAGTATTCAAATTTTAGCCTAACATTTATGATGACATTTACACAGTCTACGGTTCTAGGTTTAATAGTTAAATAAAAATCCTCCTTTTTCATAACAAAAACAATTTTAAACTTAAGTTCATGAATCTATTTGATAGCATTTAATAAGTGTAAATTTTTTTTCTTCTGAAAGCTATTGATAACGCATGAAAAGGAAGCTAATTGGTTTTGGGTATTAGGAAACCTAATTTAGAAAAAATTAGGAATAGACTTATTTTTGTTGAATTCATTTAGATTTTAACAAAAAGCTTGCTCAAATTATTCAAGGTGGATTAAAGCTAAAGCAAAAATATATTTAAAATATAACTCTGTAAATTTCAGGAAAACCAAGAATGATATATTCTTAGCAATTTCTATAATAAAGTAATGTCAATTTAAGAGCCTTATATATATTTCAATGGTGACAAAATTTTCTTTTAGACGTTGATCACAGTACGGTCAATGTTGGTTAAGACATTTGATCATTTTTGAAACTATCGTAAAACTTAATCAACAGAAAAATTTTAAGCTTTTCTTCAAATGTCAGTGTAATTAAATAGAGTAGAAGTGGTAATAGTGGCAACTGAGATCAGTCTATTGTACTTCACAGACATGTTATCCCTAGTAAATAAATGAAAATTACTTAGGGAAAATTTATACTGGAGTACTGTAAAGAATTTGATTATGGTTTTTCCATTATTAAGTAAACATTATTAAAATTACACATTACTAAATATATTCATTTATTACCTTGTACGAAGTAAATGTCCATAATTCACCTTGTGTGAATAAAGAGAAATTTAAAATATGTTCAAAGAATATATAAAATTTCGTTAAAGAACAGCTGATATAAGGAATAAATTAGTCCACAAAACTTATATAACCCAGAAATCTTTACAGGTCAGATAAAAATGAATGGTAAAAAAATTGCCATCAAATCAAATATTCTAGACAGGAATCTTGAAAATGCATCTATTTCCCAACTTGCATAATGTTACCATATCTTGTCTATTATTTGTGCAACTGAGACAAAATCTCTGTCAGGAAAGGATATATTCGACAATGAACTATGATAGACATTAAAGAAATCAGCAATCCTGAAGGATATGACTATAATTCACCACCATGCATTCCAATCTGCACTAGTTATGAATACAAATTTCCCAAAATGAAATAACTGCAGTAACCATACTATGTTATAGGATACGCACGTGTAGCTAGCGTGACTAAGGACAGGATTATCTTTAACTTGACATATCCCTTTACTACTATGGAGACAATATTATGATTTGTTTTCTTGTTATTTAATACTGGTCCACAACCTATATATGACATAAAAACATATGTTATTCGCGATATCCTTTGTAGAAATTATGGTTTTTTTTTTGTTTCAGTGAAATTAAGTCCAAAAATGTAATACAATTGTGCATGACTTGGTTAAAAATGGAAGCTTTATTTTCAACAAACTCACGAAAGATATTTCAAGTGAATTTAAAAATTCCATTGAAGTAGCAACGTCATCTTTAAGTCAAGTGAATTTCATACTATTGATTTGTGTGAGGTTCAAATGAATAATTAAGATATTCAACAGTTTGGTTATTGATATCCTCCTTCTCTATCATTAAGTGATTATTTTAACAAGTACCCTAATTACTTTTTTTTACAACGAACTAATTATATGCTAGATTTAATTTTTGATTTATTGAAATAGTTTGTTGATTCCTGTGTCCTTTGCTGTTGAATGAGTTTTCAGAATAAAGCGAATTTTTAACATTTTTAAAATTGTCACCAATTTGTTATTCATTATGAGCACATTATTCTTCTTTTACTTTTTTCTGGCTAAAAATATTTTCAATTGCTGTTTGATCATTGTTTTTGTAATTATCTTTGTGTTTGAATTTCACTACTTTCTTTTTGAAACCCACAAAACTAGTTTAGAGTTTAAGAGAAGTTATAGATTATTATTTGATGAATAATATTAAAGAAAAAAGATTAACTAAGTGAAATTAAAAGAACATAAAAATTGTTCTTGAAACTTGATAGCAAACTTTAAGTTGTATATTACTCAATATATACTAATCTCCCAAAATTTTGTGTTAATATTTTCTCAAATTTTTCAAAATACGCTTTTTAGCATAGCTGAAAAAATTAAAATAATTTCTATGAAATACTGTGTAAAAATCAGATCTATGCTTATAAAATTCGCAAAATATTAGATTTTAATTAAATACTTTATTTACAACCTTGTGAAAAGTTGTATAAAAATTATAATATAAATCCTATTATAGCAAAAACTTTAATACAGGTTCGTAAGTAAATTTTTTATTTGAATTGATGCAGATAATTTGCAACTATGACAACTAACTTTCTTTTATAAGCTTTGGAGCTCATGAAATGGTAACTCAATATTATTCATTGTATAAGTTAAGCAGATTATAATTATTAAGCACCTGATTCTTATTAATAAAGTTTTTATTTTGAAACCCATCATGAGTCATTTTTCTTGTTGTTAGAACAAAAAATGAAATGTTTCTTAAGCGTTTGTTCACCATGCCTACTTGAAATAAAAAATATTTACTATCACCACTTTTACTTTTGTAAGCCTTCTATAATTCACTTAATTTGAAAATGCTACGTAATAAATGCACTTAACTTTTAGTTACAAAACTAAACTCTAGTAAGCTCTAAGGTCTACTTTACGGGATGGTCCAGTGTTATTTTTTCTTTAATTAATGTTAAATATTTTTTTTAAATATTGTGTAATCGGAGTAAAACTAATGAATTACTGAAGTTATGAGCGTCCCTTGCTGTAGATCAAGGAGTGAGTGAGCAAAACTTTAAAGCGTTTTCCTGAAACTTGTTATTTTCGAAGTCGGTGTTCACAATAACTCAAAAGCTACTGAGCCGATTATTTTGAAATTTTACACAGTACTTTTCCACATATTTTACAAAGTAATGACAAGAGATTTTGTTTTTTTATATAATTATTAATCTTACAATAACAAATAAGTCGATTTTTATGTGAAAATCAGTATTTTCGGTTCCAAAAGCTACCAAAACTTAAAAAATGGAAAACAAAAAAAAGTCCCCTCATCGTTACCTTAGAAACATCTCTTTTAATAAATAAATTTTGATTATTGATTTTGGATGAATCTATTGTGAGTTATGTAGTGCACCGCAAAACAAATTTTCTTCAAAAGGCCTCCAGATATTCACTACCACTCGCTCACTTATTATAACTTTGAAATAAAAATTCGAAAACACATTGTTCAAGTGCTCTTTTATCATATAAAAATTAATTATATAAACTAGAACTACCCTTATTGCCGAGAAAAATTCTTGAAAACGTGCCTTTTCTTCATCGAATTAACCAAAACATTCCCAAATACGAACCATACAAATACCTAATTCAACCTTTATTTAAAGAAAGGGAAATACTGAAATAAATTGAAAGTCATCTGTTGAATGAAAGTATAATTCTTAATTATTTTTATTGTTCATGACATTTGATTCTAAATCAAATTTGTAAAAATAATTTTTTATAATATTAAAATTGCTATCCAGGTGCAAGTAAATGTTCAAAGTTAATTCTTTAAATAATGGACTGGCATACTGGAAATAGCTTAGAATTACAAATAAGCATTTCTGAAATATTTGTTTCAAGCTACTTTCCTCTTTTCTTTTTATAACAACAAAAAGGAAATTTATATAAAGAAATTAATAGTAATTTCCAGTTTTCCTCGAAGTTAGTTGAAAATAATTTTCAACATCTCCATCATAAAATTTTTATTGAAATGATCATAAATAAATGTCTATATTAGAGAATTTGTTTTCATGTTATCCCTTTTATTGAGTTATAATTTTATTAATATAATTTAAAAATTTTACAACATAGAGTTAGTTTTCGGCTATTGTGCAATTAAAAATATTAATACAAGTTTTCTCTTTTCTGGTTATATGCCAACTTTTATCAGGTCATTAATTTACCAAATTTTGAGGAAATTTCACATTAGAAATTGCTTAAAAAATTTAAGTAAATTGAAAAAAAGTATAAATATAAATACCTCAAATTATACAAAGCTTACATTTGAATGTAATGAACTTTTCGTTTCCGAATATTTATCTACCACATTTACCACATGTTTACCCCTTCAAATCATGTATAAGCCAAAGGACATATAATTGTACATCGTTTTAAAATTTACTTCAAAAATTATCATCAAGGGAATTTCAATCATTTTTTAAAAAAAAAACTTGTCGAATTGTTTATTTTACAAAAACTTTTTTGTTAATTTTCGAATATGTATATGTTTTTTCTCACAAAAATGAAATTTTGTAATTTCAGGTAGCCTGGATGCATTTTGAGCAATCTGCAATTTTGACAGTACACAATCATGTTATTACCCGAAATCCTAGGATAAGTGTAACACATGATAAAAACGATAAACATAGAACATGGTATTTACATATCAACAATGTACAAGAAGAGGATAAAGGACGTTATATGTGTCAAATTAATACTGTAACCGCAAAAACACAATTTGGATATCTTCATGTTGTTGGTATGATTGTTATTTAATAAACAAAAATTGTTTTTTATAATTTTTCAAATATTTTGATAACTCCTTAAAATGCTGTTAAATATAATATTTTTTTTGGTTTATGTTTTTAAAAAAAATGTTCTTTAATCCATTAAAAAGAACTACTTTTCAGTCTTAGGGATGTTTTTTTCGGGTGAGTGGAAAAGTAGATATAATGACTACTTTTTTCTTGCTCTATTGATGAATTTTTCATATAATTATAAGTGCCTGGAAATTATTTTATGAAAAATTCACTGATGCTTATTTTCCCTATTTTGGTTTTGACTTTGTCAAGAAATGATCACCTATAATTCTGGCTCTTTTAAGTAGGCTTATATTAACTACATTTATTATTGAAAATGTTTTATTATAATAAGCACTAGTTAAAAAGCATTTATTTACAAAATGTAAATGTTTTTTCAATTTACGTGTTTGTATTTACATACAAGCATAAAGTATGTAATGTGTAATGTGATGTAAATTAGTTTACGCCGTAAGCTCTGCAATTGATAATATTCAAAAGCTTTCTTTTACATGGTCAACCAAATTACTAATAAATATTTCATTTGATTAAAAAGGGCCTCAATCTACAAATATTCTTCAAAACATCAAAAGAGGAGTCAATTAAAAACCTTGCAGTTTAATTTGAATAATTAATTGAAATTATTGTTCTCAATTGTTTTTGAGAGTTACAGTTTCTTTTTCTTACTACGTTTAGCCAGATGATTCTTTTAATGTTTTCAAGCAATATAACAGAATCTCAAAGACATATTAAAATCTGTTGTTTGCGTTTTAAAATTTTTTTTTAGTTTAACATCGGAAATTTTTCTAAAGCAATTCTTTACTTCTCTTTCCGTCTTATTTTATGCGAAAGAATACTAAGGGTATTGAGAACATTTAAGTTAAAATTTGACAAAAAATTTACCCAAAGTTAATATCTAAAGAAATGCTATTTTAAGGACATTCACAATGAAAAATTTTCCTAAGTCTTCACTAAGAATCAGAGGAAGAGAAGAATTTGGAGAGGTTGCTTTTAATAAGTATCGATCACTCTTTGTTCAAGTTTTATAAATGAGCTGTGAAATTTCAGGCAAAGAAAAACATTTTTTGTAGTTTTATTTGAAAAATAGGAAATTATTTTATTGAGGAAAAATATTACTTTAATAGTTTGCACGCTTTTAAATTTTTCGAGAATAAAAGTGTTAGATTAATAAATAAAAGTTTTAGATATGTAATGGTACAGAGCAAATTTTTTATTTTTCCTAAGGCTCAATGATTTTTTTATTTTCTTTCATTTTAATGGACTTTGAATTTCAACTTTGACTTTATTGTTAGTGCATGTTGCCTTAAATTTAGTAAACTCTAAAAATGTGTATATCCAGAAAGCAAAAGGTGAATTCTTCTTGCAATGATGTTAATGAGTTTTGATAATTTTGTATAAAAACAAATATTCTCAAAGGGTGTGTGTATCTCCTGTATAAGAAAAAGTTTTCAATCTATATCACCAGCTTAAATCTAAATTTTTTATCTTCCTTTATTCATAATTCTTTTTATCCAAATCCAATTCCCTAAACATTAATGTAAATACATACATGGTATATACGCATGCAACAACCAATAACTATAAATTATGTAGAACTGTAAAAATGATGAATCATAATTAGGTAAAAAATTTTCAACAAAAAAAATTTTAATTTCAGTACCACCAAACATAGATGATTCGCTTAGCTCCAGTGATGTCATTGTACGTGAGGGTGCTAATATTTCATTACGTTGCCGAGCAACAGGAAGTCCTTTACCGACTGTCAGATGGAAGCGTGATGACAGTTCAAAAATCTCAATAAATAAATCTTTTATAGGTAAATACAGTTAAAAAAATATGTTTTTTGTCTTCCACATTTTTATAACAACTCAATTATTGTAGTTACAGAATGGGAAGGTGAAATTTTGGAAATAACAAAGATATCTCGCCTTGATATGGGCGGATATTTATGTATAGCATCAAACGGGATACCCCCAACAGTTTCAAAAAGGATCAAAGTTAGTGTTGACTGTAAGTATAAATGTATATTATTTGAAAAGGAAAATTTAATATCCTTAACTTATTATTATGTATGATTTAATCATATTCCTTTTATATTTTTATGGTTGTAATGTCGATGCATTGAAATCTGTTGAAATATAAAAAGGGGGAAAAAAGTTACAAAGAAGACCCAGATGGTGCCGGATGCCCATTTTTATTCTTTGTTAAAATGTCACATTACACCTACTTATGTTTGTTATTTTCTTTTAACACTTGGTTAAAGAAAATGAGAAAAAAGATATGAATAACATTTACTGTCACATCCTATTATATCTATCCCAACATAAAGAATAGAATCAAGAAAAAGTAAACTTACAAAGGACTTATGTATGTTTAACTGTCACATATGTCCTAATCGCTTTGTTTTTATTTTTACTTCTATATTGATATATGTATTTGTAGTCTCTGCTATATCAACTGTTCCCTTCAAAAGTTCTTTTGTCCGGTGACAGAAAGAAATGAAAAGTAAATTATAATGATTTTATTTTCTTTTCCAGACTTTGTTTTTAAATAACTAATATGGGTTCTATTTGAGCTGAATAGTACAAAAGATACCAAGTTATCTCATTATTCTTTTGCATTATGATACTAATAGTAAACTAACATATATTACTTTAATTGCAAACAACATTTATCAAGTCTTTTATAAGATCCCTTTTAATATCAAGAAAAATATGGTGCCTTACAGACAGTTTTAGGTAAAATTAAAAATAAAAATACCAAGATAGGAACAATAACAAAATTTTTACATACAATTGTTTTTGATTTATGTCATAAAATCATCCACTAAATGCTAATATGATTAAAAAAACTTAGCAAATCATTGAATTATGAGTAAACTTCTCGAAATCACGATCCTTAGATATTTCTATAATTTTTAATAATGTTGTAAATTAATGAACTATAGCTAGCTTTGAGGTTTGTGTATTTTTTTAAAAAAATTTTTAATAAGTTTATCTTAGCGGAGTAATTATTTTCACCTTAAATATGTTGGCATCAGAGCAGACTATATTTAAGGAAAAACCCAAGCATTACAATATAGTTCACGTAGCTTTTCAAATATTATACGAGATTTTCAAACTGAGAAAAGCACCCGCGTATATTTTTCGTCAGTCTCATAGTAGATGTCATCAAGAGTGTTTCGCTTTCTTTGGCTGTACTCAAATTTAATATATTATTGCATTATTAATCGCATTGTTCGAGTAATTAATACCGCTTTACTATTCATAAGGTTTTCGTGATTTATTTTAGTGGGTGCTATAGACAATTTATTCCTATTTTTAACTGGGTCTACTATTTGTAAAATAGTAGTGGAAAAGAGCGTCACTGACGCCATTTTGCTATCTGTCTTGGCTGCACGTGCATGATTACCTAGCACTGCTTTTAATTATTTTTATTATTTGCTTCAAACTAAGAACATTGAAAATATCAAAACAGCTAATTTAAAAAAAAAAAAAAAAAAAAAAAGTTTCCTTATTGGTTATTATAACCAACTCTGGACAAAAATAGTATATGAGCAGAAGGAAACTATATTGGACACCTTGCACACAGATTGCATCAATAGATGAAATTAAGCAGATCTACAAATAGTGACTGCCTATGCCTGCAAATTGACGTGAGCTGTATAACCTGCTTGGATTGCTATTTATACATTCATCTAAGTTTACCACTTTTATTTTGGATTCATAATTTATACTATATTTTACTTTCCATTGCATCTTTTAGCCTATTCTTGAAATAGCTTGATAATTTTGCTTGTATATATAATTCTATTAAGTAGTCTGAGGATTTGGCTCAATCCATACAAATTTAGTATAGAATTAAACCTTTGTTACTTAAGAGTTTGCTAATTAAAAATTAGATATAAGTATTTACTAGTGTTAAAAAAATTATTATTGGTAATTTTATAGTTTGTATTTTCATTTTGGTAAAATAGAAAGTTTTGCTCTAATAGTATAGGTTAACTGACTAAGTACACAGTAATTTAAAATTGTTCTCCTGCTTGAGGAGCATTTCGCACGCGCCTATTGTATTAATAAACCGACACAAAGGACAGTATAGTACTATACAGATAACATACTTAATGACGCCTAACTGCAATCAAGAGTAAAGCACTTCTCCTCAATATGAGTAAAAGAAACAGGAAAAAACTCAGCCCGTGTACCCCAACTTCAGCTCTGACTCCGAAACTAACAAGGAATACTATGATAACGAATGTTCCTACTGTAGAGTCGGACTCTGAAGTCTCAGATAAACATGAATCAAATAACGTAAATCCTAAAAACCTCACATATATAATTGACGAATTCAGCCCTGAACACTATCGGAACATTAAAGCAAACCTCCGACCTAGGACGACTCCTAAGAATATTTCATCAAGGTTACCACCGACCCAGGGAAAAAACGTTAGTAGTTCTTTTGAAGCGCTAGCAACTATAGCAACGGACAAACTGTTAAACAGCCCCTCCACAGCGCGGATAAATAATAATAAGCTCCCACCGGAGCACAACTATGCTAATAGTAGTAGGAATAAGTTTGCAGACTTAGACGAATTAACACTGGATCAAACAAACTACACACAGCTAAATAACGACGAAAATATCCATCCTAACCAGGAGGAAGTTTCGCCCCCCGACAACATCAGTCCAGATAGACTTTCACACATTAAATGCCCACCTATCATCATCACAGGGGTCGAGTCTTTAACTATACGCAAAAAACTTAACAACTTTGCAACTAATCCTGATCAAAAATTCTGGATTAAGATAACCGGAAGGAATAAAGTATCGGTCAACGTGAATTGCACTGAGCTGCATAGCCGCTGTTTAAACTGGCTAAGGGACGTGAAAGCGCAGGCTCACACTTTCTGCCCTCAGGACAAGAGGAAGAATACAATTCTGGTTAAGGGTGTCAATCATGATGAGTCCACGGAAGATATTCTTGAGGAACTGCAAGCTCAATGCCCGTACTCCAAAATAGTTAAAGTCACCAACTTCTCCACCACGAGATCTAGGGCAAAAGGATACAAACTTAATGCGTTTGTAATTCAGCTAGCCGAGGGTCACAAGCTTGATGAACTCAAAAATGTAAAATATATCCTACATCAAAAAATTGTGTGGGAAAAAATGTTTAAAAGGAAGGTAACAAGATGTTATAACTGCCAGGGTTTTGGGCACACGGCAAATTTCTGCTGCGCAGAAATTCTGTGTATGCTTTGTGGGGAGAAACACTCGGGCTACGACTGCCCTCTTCTAGAAAGAATAACACTACTAATTATTCCGATATTGATCCATGCCATTTTAGATGTATAAACTGCAACAGCATGGGACATGCGGCTAACTCACCCGATTGCCCTGAATATAAAAGGCATGTAACTAGCCAGCAGCAACTAAAGGAAAGAATCAGACTGAGAAGAGAACAAATCCTTGACAAAAATAAAAACAAACTGATAACGGCCAATCACAGAATTTCATCAAATATTACGCCACACCGGACTTTCGCAGAAGCAGCAAATGAGCGAGACGATACTGAGAACTACTTTGGTTTACTGTACTCCAAGAACAACCCTCTTAAATTACTAGCAGCAGAAGTCAGAAACATTTTCGGTTTAAACATAAACGATTTGTTTAAAAAAATAGACAGCGTACTTTCAAACCTTGATAAATGCACCTCGATAATGGAAAAAGCATCGCTGATTTTTGAATTCTTCGCCTCCTTTGGAGATAAGAGCGTAAATCCATAATGGGCAACCCACTCACCTTCATAGCAATCAACGTTAATTCTATTATCTCAAGAGAGCGTAGACTCATCCTACAAGACATAATCAACAATCAAAAACCGCTTGCTGCGCTTCTGTCAGAAACCTGCCTCACTGACAAACATAAAATCAGGCTGGATAAACACATTTGTTTTAGAAACGACACACATAGAGGCACTGCAATTATAGTACCTGACACCTTGAAAACCAAGGTCATAAACTTCAAACCACAATATTTCTCGGCGACAGTCTCGTTAGCTTATGTTAAAATAAACGGCTTCACTCGCACAATATTACTTGCTGCTTTATACATTCCGGGAAGATGTGATCCCAAATTAATTAATGAACTCGAGTACCTTCTAGCATTATCTAAAACTGCGGACTATTTTATTTGGGGTGGTGACCTCAATGCAAGAAATCCCTTATGGGGGGACAGTACCACCAATCACAACGGCCTACATATCGTTAAGTGGTTAAATGAGACAGCCTGGGCTGACGCCGACCTTTCCTAAATCGGGTTCCTTCCTGGACCTATTTATCATCTCACTGAATTGGTTCGACATATCAAACAATCCTGCTGCTGATATTGACCGCCACACTTTTTATGGTCTTTCGGACCACTTAGGGATTAAACTTCATATTCACGCCGACAGTCTTCCGGAGGGCACATCTCCTGTAAATTACTTCCACATGGACAACATTAACTGGAAGAAATTCAACAAGAAAATTATTAAGCTGATAGATGGTCTCGCAAGCAATCTCTGCACTTACTCAGTAACTGAAATCGATGAAATAATAACACAACTTACGAACTGTATACATGAAGTAATTAATGATTTTTCCATAAAACGCTATGCTATTGCTAAAGGTCACACGCACCTACTAAGCCCTTTCACATATAAGCTGCTGCTAACGAGAAAAACTTGGTGCAATAAGCTTCACAACTACTATAAACTACACTTGAACACCTCGGACTCATACTATATCGCTCTCAAGAGCCAAATTAACAGGTTATCTCAATTAATCAGGAAAAACTCTGTTAGGGATATTAACCAGTACTTTCAGAACAGAATTCGTGCTGTCCACCCAGGGCCTAGTATGTGGAGTGAAATCGACAAACTAACTGGTCGGGCCGCAGCTAAAAAAGCTAAATTTAACTACACAGATATTAACTACAACGGCACAACTGCACAAACTACGGATGAAAAAATTGATGCATTTAAAAAGCAATACGAAGAAACTTTCAGCGACAGCAACTCTAGTAATGAGCCATCACTCATAACCGAAGCAAACGCACTACTACAGTCATTCAACCCTAGAATTTTTGAACCTCTGACTATTTTTTCTTCACACACACCTTCGGACTGTGCATCGCTTGACAGCCCTTATTGCTCCATAGAGGAGGTCAGCTCAATACTTAGATTCCTCGCACCAAAGAAGTCATGCGGGTTAGACAACTTACCCAATAAATTGATAAAGAATTGCGCACCAGCCCTGTGCAAAATACTCACCATCATTTTCAATAATTGCATCAACATTGGTTACTTCCCTGATCTCTGGAAAATTGCCAAATTGATTCCCATTCATAAAAAAGGAGCTGCTACGGAGGTTAAAAATTACAGACCCATCTCGTTGCTTTCGAACCTTGGTAAAGTGTTTGAAAAGATAATTAAAGAACGGCTCAATAACTTCATTTTGTCGCATGAGATTCTTCCTTGGAATCAGTTTGGTTTTAGGGAGTCACACTCGACCACGCATGCCTTATTGGCCTTAAGTAACACTATTACTCATAACCTGAGAAATAACAAGTGCACTTTGGCGCTTGAATTAGATTTCGAGAAAGCCTTCGACAAAATCTGGAGGGAAGGCATGGTATTAAAGTTGCAACAAGCAAATTGTCCTCCTACAGTAAGTTAAACTCATTAGCAGTTTCCTTTCAAATAGGTTCTTTCGTGTTGGGATTAACAACTCCCTATCGGAGTTGGTGGAGGTCAAGTCTGGTGTTCCACAAGGTTCAGTTTTAGGACCTACTTTTTACCTTCGCTCTGCATGACTTTCCGTTTAAATCGACGAATATAAATGAATTGCAAGCATTCTTATATGCCGACGACATTGTTATCACTGTAGGGGCCCCTCGCCCTCTCACTGCCCTCGGAATTTTAAATACAAATAAACCTACACTTGAAAGCTACCTCAGCAAATGGGGTCTTAAAGTTAATCCTACGAAATGCAAATTAATAGTTTATCGCAATTCGAGCGGCCGCTGTCACAAACTCTGCATAAAAGACACTAAACAGATAAGTTTCCAACTCTTCAATAACATAACCAATGTACACAAATCTACAACGGCCCTAGGCGTGCACCTTACCGACAGGTTCGGTTTCAATAAACATGCACATCTTACTTTAAACAAAGCCAAATCCGCGGCCAGCTTAATCTACGGCGCCTTTTCATCGCCTTTATGGCATTTTAAAACTAAGCTTCTACTATATAAGGCTATTATCAGGCCTATTATCAGCTACGCCTTCCCGATCTGGTACACACTATCCCCGACGTATGCACAAAAACTTGAAACGCTCGAACGTTCCATCCTAAGGATGGTGACGGGACTTAAGCGCAAAGGCAACAGGAATTACTACCCCAACCGCAAAATTTACGAAGCTGCAGATATAATGCCACTAATGAACTACCTTCTCAGACTGGGCTACAACACGCTCAGCAAACTATCTTGGCATTACAACCTTACGTTACAAAACATCTGTAATTCCAACGCTGTTTCGTCAATCCATGAAAACTATTATTTATCGCCATTCAACATTCTCCACGACGATTCCAAACAGGATTTAAACCTCACCGACGACTCACTTGACACGATAGAGTTGCCTCAATTTTACAAGAAGGCAATCAGGACTAACTTCAGAGCATAATAAAGTACACTTATAACACTCCTTCCTCAAACATATTACTCTAACATTTACTCATACTGTAAATACTGTACATACTGTAATTGCTGGAAGTAAGCATTTGGTCAGCTTACCTATACTGTATATAACGGCCCACATAGCCATTGTAAATACATTTGTAAATAGTTATTAAGATTTTCACAGTTCCTATATCTGTATATTTAGCATACAAGGGCATCTTGACACTACAACTACTGAATATAAAGTCAGAGCACGCTGTTACTTTTTGCTTAAATTTAGTTTTAAATAAAATTTAAACATAATATAAATAAAATAAATGAAAAAAAAAATAAAAAATAATAATAATAATAAATAAATAAATAAAATAAACATTATATAAAAATTATCTAAAGTATTCACAAAACACTATCATACAGCCGGGAGCAAGCTGCGATTTCTAAATAAAAGTTTTAGTACTTTAAAAGCTATGATTACCTACACACACTTTGTTTACGGTAATTGCTTGTTACATTGAAAAGGCTTATACACTCATTATTGGGCCAATATCACTCAGCACTATTAGATTCTTAAGACTCTATAGTTTTGTATTATGTTATGTATCATAAGACTCAATAAATAAATGATGATGCTATTTTTCGTCAATCAAATTGTAACACAGGTAATTAGTAATCAGTTCGATTAATTCGGTAAAAAAGGAGCATGTTTTCAAGAATTTTTTTTGGCAATAAAGGTATTTCTAGTTAATTTAATTAATTTTTATGTGATAGCTTTGAATTTCAACAATAGTCTTCTAAATTTTCATTTCAAAATATTAATAAGTGAGCGAGTGGCAGCAAATGTCTGGAGCCACTCTGAAAAAAAAGTTGTCTTGAGGTATTTGTCATAACTCAAAAAAGAATCATCTAAAAACAAAAAGACAAAACTAATCCCTTAACAGAGATGTTTTTCAAACTAACAAAGAGGAGAATTATTTTTTCGACTCCAAGTTTCAGGAAAACGCTTTAAAGATTTGCTCTAGAGCAGCGGTGCGCAAATTGTGATTCGCGACCCCTTAAGGGGTTACAAGAAAAATTTTGAGGGTCGCTAAAAACTCACAAATTTATTTCTTATTTAAGAAATATAAGACTTTTCTTCAACAAGTATCAGGTAATATAAAAATAGTGACCCCCAGGGGTCATGATAAAATTTTACACGAAAAGGGGAGTCGCCAGTCAAAATACTCGTAGTTTGCGCACCACTGCTCTAGAGCATAGGATGCTCAAATTCTCATAGCTTCGACAATTTTGTGTCGATTAATTTGAAATTTTAACACAATATTTTTTAGATGTTATACATTTATTTAAGAAAAATAGCGAAAAAAATTTAAATACCGAACCCTAGGCTAGAGGGAGGGGAAATCTTCTCTTGTTTGAAAGTTTATTTTCAGTACTCTTGTTGTCATTTCCGTTTTCTTTTATAAATTTATTTGTCACATGACACATTCATATCAATATCTTAGCAGTTAATTTGCTTGATATTTAATATTAATTAATATTTCGTTATTTAAGAGATAAAATGGTTTAAAGATATTCCCATAATGTGTATTTTTTTCAATCTAATCAAGTTCATTTTTTTAAGTGTTTTAGCAGTTTTTATTATTTGGCTCAATTTATTATTTTTAAGCTTGCACAGCAAGAGGATATATTAGCTGCAACTATTATTCGAACCATCTGTACAAGTCAAAATCAAATATTAGAAAAGATTTATTATATTTTTAACTAAGGTTTTAGATTGAATTTTTCTTTCAATTAATATTTTTTCTATTTTTCGTTACTTCTGGACATTAAAAAATTTGGCGTAATGATTAAATAACTTTTATTGAAGAAATTAAAATTTATTTTATTATAGTTAAAAAACTGCCTCCCTTTTATAAGATGTGTCTGTTTATTACTTGATTCATTTAAGCCTGAAATAAATTTCTTAAGCTGTAGAAACTAATAAATATGTTTAGCCAAGCAAACTCTAATAAACATTATAAATATATTAATTTTACTAAATTAGTTAATGAAATTTGAAGGTTTAAATAATAATTAGACGCATTCGATTTTTAAAAATTTGATGAACTTGAAACCAAAAATGTTGATTTTTGTTTGAAATTTAAAAAAAAACTTTTATTTAGAAATAAAAGAATGACATTCTGGTTATCTGCGATCATTTATACTTTAATCCTTTAAAAGGATACTCAAAAATCAAAAGTCATCAAATATTTTCAAAAAAAATAACCAAATTTAATATTTTCACTTTTTTCAACTTTTTAATTGATATTTTTACTCACTAACAACATTTATTCTTTGTAATTTCCAAGGGTAACAAATTCTATCTTTGGTATTATTTTTCCTATTTCTTTAAATAAATACCAAATTTCAATTTAAGGGTTCTTAGAAAAACTATAAGCTTTCATATTATTTGTTTTAATCACACTACCAAATTATCAATCTTTTTAAGGTTATCGCCCTCACACTAAATAGACTAACGAACACAAGAATTTTTATTTTTTATGATACTAAATATTAATGATCATGAAAAATTCATTGTTTACTTATGTCATCACACAACAGCTCTAATAGTCAAACGATTGCTACAAAAAAAACAAAAAATCTATGAGACAATGCAAACAAAAGTTTACTTCTATTTTTTTCACACGCTAATACCATAAAACAAGCTAATAAAGTTTACTGGCGGCAAATTTCCTTGCTATTGTGTTTCTCTTTCATAGAACATGATTTCAAAAATGTAATAAATCATCCTGTCTAATGCCTATCCAATTGTTAGCAACAACGTGTTCAATATATTTTCTATAGTGTCCTTACTCTCTATGGGACTTCATTTCAAATGTAAATCAAGTTAAGAGACAACACAAATATTTAATTTTCGAAATTCCAAAATCACACTACTCTCCAACACTTTAGTAGCTAAAATTGAATATATTACAAAAACAACAAAAAAAGCCTAAGAAAAAAAAATTAAATAAATCGTTTTCAAATGAATAACTTAGGTATTTGAATAATATTTCGACTTCACTGAAAATTTATTGGAAATTAAACTACTTTTACATTAACTAAAGATTTTGATTTATTGACTGAATTCGAATATTTATATAAACTTTGAAAAAGAATCTAGTATTTATATGATAGATTGCACATAAATATGATTTAAGACCGCAAGAAATAGTTTCATGAGTAATTAGGACGTGGCTTAAGAACCGAAAGCTTCGATTTAAAATCTTATGGAAAACTACACAAACTACAGATAGCTACGAAAAAGAAGAAATAACCGTGAGTTTTGATAGACTTTGGTGAAGTTTTTGAATTTAAGGAAAGCTTAAAAATTATGACAAATCAAAGCTGGTATAAAAATCAATGTTAGTCCAAAATTTGTGGTGACTAAAAAGGATATCACTTGATACATGAGAATTAATATCAATAGTTTGACCTTAGAATTTTTTTTTTATGACTATAGTACGACTCCAAGTATAAATAAAACAAATTCTGTTGCCAACAAGTAAATTTTGAGATGCAATTAGCATTAAAATAGTGAAATTTTTAAATATCATGGCTGCATAAAGTTTTTTCGAAATGAAACTTTTATCATATTTGATAATACTTCTTCTTTACAGCAAAAAAAGCCATTGTTTAGCTTTTAAGAGCGAGTTGTTTTAAGTTGGAGTGAGAACATTCAAAAAACTGATTCACATCAGAAATACTAGCAAAAATACCGGAAGCAATTTTTAAAGATTATTAATTCAACCAGGAAAATTTAATAAAAGTCCTAGAAAAATCATTAAGCAGTGTTAGAAATACTTTTACTAAAAAAGTTTTGTACACAAAAGATGTCATAGTTGGTAACAATGAAAAAACGTGAATAAGTCCAGGGTCCAGGGTCCAGGGTCTACTTTCTTATCAGCTTTTAAAATTCAAACAGAATTTCGTTCATGGATTTCAATTAAATGGACAACGAAATAAACACAAACTATTATTGTAACTTTTTAAACCAACCGTATCTATAAGTTTGTTGAAATTGACCTCATTTATAGAAAAATAATATAAGTTTTCATCAAGACAATGTACTTTTTACATAGTTCAAAAAGCCATCATGAAGGTCAGTATATTAAAATACGGACTTTTGCAATAACGATCCTATTTGAAAATTTAATTCTTTTTAACTTTTGTTGCTTTTAGATATTAAAAAGTTTATACGTAGAAAGCATTTTTTAATGAAAGAAAAGGTAATAACAGGTAAAAATATTTTGACAAGCTTTTGGACTGTAAATATATTTCGAATAGATGAAATTCAGAAGTTAGAAGATTATTAGAACTACTTTATTTCAATTTAGCGAAAGTTTTTAGAATAAAAAAATGTATTTCAATACATTAAATCTTGCTTTTGATGGTGATCATAAATTGATCCTTTTCTTACAACTGATTAAATAATTTTTTACTATTAAATTTTAAGATTATAGTTATTAGAACTTTTTTGCAATAAAAACTTAACTATTGCAGTATTATTATTTTTAATAAAGGTTTCAAAAAATTTTTAAATAATTTCTTTAAAAATAAATTATTTGAACTGACACTTATGTCATAATCATTTAGTGAAAAACAATTTCCTGTAATCTCAAAAATATTTATACTTATTTATATGCTAATTTTTCAATTATTATATTCAATATAATTATTAGGAGCAAACAATTATTAAATTTAACGTTATACTTTTGAGGTAAGAAAAACTTTTCCTACGAAAGATTATATTTGAAAATCTAATCGAAAGTTTAATTTTCTTAGGAAAAAAACAGATAACATGGATGAGATCATAGTTTGCTGCATAAATTGGAGTGGTTATTATAGTTTCCATCTCCAAGGAAATATATTTTTCTCCAAAGTTGAATATAACCTAGAAATACTTTTTCTTATAATATTCCTCAAATTACCATAAATTTTAAAATTCAAAGCATTTATACAGTGACATGCTCAATAATAATTAGTTTAGCAAATTTTTTGATATTAATAAATTAGTTTTACGGTTTCAAAATGGAAGAAATCATTATTTAGGATCAACTTGATATGGTGTCTATATCGATTCTGATTATGATGTAAATTAAATCATATTAGAATATCCAGTGAAGTAAAATTAATTCAAAACTATATTTAGCTACTAATAGCAATCAAATTCACATGATTTTGACTTTTTTACCATCTATTTAGTAGGAAAAATGCTCATTAGGGATTTTTAATTATTAAATGCGTTAAAAAAGTGTGTATAAGCATTTTGAATCTAAAACTCAGAGTATATCTGAAAATATGTAATGAAAATAAACGAGCAATATCCCTGTAATATTCCTATAAACAGTTGGTGCAAGCCCTCAAAACTTCAAACCTTCATGAATAATTTTAGGAAAAGCTAAAATGTTGCAAAAGAAAAATCAAGTATCATTAAGATGGTTGCTACATAAAATGTCACAGTTTTAAGATTTTTCTTCTTTTGAATACATTTCAAGTTTTCGAAATATTATCTGTTCTATTTGAAGGAATATTTTGCAATTACTTTTCATATTGTAAAATTTATGTCAGCTTTAATTTGTTAAAACTGGTACACAATTAAGATGTTTTAGAGCGTCTTCAAAACCTAAGAAAATGAGCCACATGTATTCATTTTACTTTGTATCCAATTTAGAAGAAGTCATGCGATATTTATTTTGATGAATGTAATTAAAAACATAAATAAATGAACAATTATGAAAATATTCTTATAGTATTTTTGGCAAAGAAAATTTAAACTGTTTCGTATTTTTTTTAAATACTAACGAAAATATTAAAGTTAAAATTAGCAATCTGAGAAGAATACTTAAGTATAAATCATGATAGAAAAATTGAAAAGAGCATTTTGATACCAGTATCCCGTCCAGTGTAAGAACTGTTTAAAGGAAGCAATATTTTAATTCAGGTTTATATATGGACGTTAAAGTTTGAATAGTAATAAAAAATGAAACAAACTTTCGCTGGACTACTTTTATAAAAAATTAAATCCTTTTGGAAAACCTAAAAGAAGTTGTTTTCGGTAATTGGCATTTCAAATTTGGCCTCAATACAAAAAGTTAATCATTTCCAGGAATTTACAATTCATATTTTTTAAAAGGGAACTCTCCGCATAAATTTTCGTTTTGAAGAAATACTTTCAAAAAAATTTTAAATATTGGCTGTAAGGTTTGCAAAGGTGACAGAGTTACAAAAGTTAACTCCTACCTAATCAAGTAGGTAAGTATTTACTAAAGTTACATGTCAAGTAAAAGCAGCTTATGAAACTCTAAAATCCAGTAAAAATACATAAATATCAATACACCAATAATTTGAAAAATAAAAGATAAAAAAAAGGAAATGTAGTACAGATGCTAGGTAAGACTGGTTTGGGTGAAATATCACGTAGCTTAAAGAGGTTCACAGGACTTTACATAGAAATAGTTTTTATTAAGAGTTATTCCAAAAATTGATTACTTTTGAACGTATAATATCTGAGCTTTTTCTATTATAAAAACTATTTTTCTCTATTTTTATTTGGGAGTTCACTTTAAGAAAAGTAGAAATGGTGAATTTGATCTCTTCATAAAGACACACAAATAATATTTAAAATTGATTATTTTAATATATTACAGTCCCACCGATGCTACTTATACCACATCAGCTTGTTGGGGCACCCGAAGGGTATAATGTCACAATTGAATGCTTTACAGAAGCACATCCAACATCTCTTAATTATTGGACTCGTGGAGAAGGACCAATTATCCATGATTCGAACAAATACAAGTTGATTTTAATATTTTAACATCTTATATAATCATATTTTAAATTGTTTATCATACTTCTAGAATTGAGTTTAATGTTGGTACCCCATTGTATAAGACCCATATGAAATTGACCATCTATAGTGTATCTATTGGTGATGATGGAATGTACAAATGTATAGCGAAAAATCCCCGAGGAGAAACTGATGGAACTATCCGGCTGTATGGTAATTTTCAAGCATAATGAAATTTATATTGTTCCTTTTTGATATTTTTATTCTTTTCATATATTCATTTTTATAAAGGATAAAACGTAATTATTCCAGAGAAATTTTTCATTTTAATTTCTTTTATTTTATTTTTTGTGGATAGATAGCCATTTCCAACCAAATAAACTTTGAGCTCTTAAAATTAAATTTTGCCTTTAATAGTTATAAGTGTTAATTGAATACATTTTTGAATAAGTTTAAAGGCGAAATTGGAATAAGTTTAATGAATAAACTAAAATCAATTTATTTTTGTCTGAGTATCTTAATTTCAAATTTTCTACCAAATTTACCAGAGCACAGTAAAAATGTTCTTTCAAGTATGTGGTTAAACTTTTTCATTTTACATAATTCCTTAAATTCAATACATATATTCCTTGTTGTAGTACAAATGAATTAATTAGATACCTTTTAGTACTTTAATTGAATATTTTATCTTTGACAAGTCAATTACCTTGAGGATACTCAAACTTAAGAAATAATTTAATTAATGCATAGATTTATTGATTCGATAGTGTTTGTAGAATATCAAGTCGTCTGTGTTTAGTTAGACTCCTTTTTCAACAGTAAGAGCTGTAAATAAATTAATATTTTATAAAGAGATTTTATTAACTTGAAAAAAAGTTAACAATAAGACCAATTGATCAAAACCACATTTTTCAAACTTTTTCTTTTTTAATATAGTTTCAAATCCTCCAACATTTAGTCCAGCTTTGGCAACAACAAATAATTACAAAGAATTACATGGTCAAAATCCAAATGGATTACCAAAGTCAGTTTATCCGATAGGAGATAAAGGTAAACATGTCAACCCTTATATTCAGTTAACAAAAAAAAAAAACTAACAAAGAATTTATTCTGCTTTTTAAAGGGACACGATATCAGACAACTTTCAATGAAATCGGATTATCAGAGCAAAAAGCATCCTTGGATAAGGATGGTTTTGTTTGGCCAGCAATGCAGGATAGGAATAGTGCAACAGCTATTTCAATAAAAAAAAAATTTAAAGAATTTTATTTAGTAATATTTTGGCTGTTTGGAATGCTTTTATATCGTTTACTTTCCTGAAAACACTCCGATCGGATAAGAAATAAAAATAATGTAATTTAATTCAAATAACAGAATGCAGGGTTTTCAACAAAAAAAAAATTTTCAATGCAAAAATTACAATTATTAGTGCTAAATAAAATATGTATACATCTATTTACATTAAATTTGCTATATACACATACACCCATACATATGTATACACTGTAGCATCCTAAATGTAGTTTTAGTTCAAGATATAGCAAATAAAACGACCTTATTGCTTGTTAAGAATTCTTCAGTTTGTATTTCAAGGAAATTAAAATTCTTCTATTAATATTATTGAAATTAGATTATGCGGCTGAGAAAAATTCTATGTAAGGAATCGGTGTCAGCTCGGCACTCTGCAGGCAGCCTAAGAGGCACATGAGATAGTTTTTAGGCCGAAAATTTAAAGAAAACCAGCAGCAAAATCAATTTAGCAATAAACGAATATTCAACTATGAAGTAATTAAGTCGATGAATGGTAACTGAAATTTAAGAAAAGAGATGTTTTTTCATCCAATCGCATTTTTCTAGCATTCTAAATGTAAAAATCTGAAAAATTATTGCCATAGTTTGATGTAATCACAGGAAACTCACATTGCTAACCCAGAAAAATTCTAGAGGTTTCTTTACATAGTTTTTTTCCACTAAATTGGAATAAAGCCTAAATTTGTCTCTGGTTAACGCTAAGTTTTAGGTTTTAAAAAGAAGATATGAGGAAATTTAGAGTAAAAGTCAGCGAATTATTTTGTTTAGAGCAGCTGCACTATGCTTATTCATCTATTATCCTTCATTTAAACAAAAAAGATGGATATCAGAATGCAATTTCTCTTCCTAAACTTTGACTAAGGCAGTTTCACATGGTTCTGTTGTACACATGAGGGAAGTAAAAGGTAAGACGAAGTTTCGAAATTTTAAAACTTTCCAAAGAACTCCGTGAGGCTGAAGTTTTGCAATTTTTCCCAAATCTACTGAAATTAATAGTTTGGAAAAGAAGCTACTCCGTTTTCCATCAATTTTTAGTTAATAAATTGACAAACATGAATTGGTCGCGACATTTACGAAATTTAAAGTGTGTTGTTAAATTAAAAGAAAAGTGAATAGTCCGTTTGAGGGTACCAACCGCATTAAATAGTGGGAATATAAATACATGAGAGTTTTGATCCCAATATCTTGTCATTAGATTTTTAAAAAACTTTTAACTACTAAAATCAAATATGAAACCTATTATTATAGCTGAATACATTACGAAAATTTTTGAAAACTCAATGGATAGCTGTGCAAAGTAACTATAAATAAAGTAACTATAAATATAATAGACTTTGTCAAGTTTCGTTAAGTTAATATAAAACTAATACACAAACAAAGAAAATCAGGTTAAATATCATACAAAATAATTTTAGTAGCTCATTACATTAGAAAAGTCGTCGTTGAAATATTCACTTTAAATGAAGTACACTAAAAAAAGCTATATACCATACTATACCAGATAAACCTATATAAGGCAGTTATTTTTACTGATAAAACCTTTGTGAATCAGAAAAAACTAAGTGATAAGCTTGTGAGATATTAATGTATGAAACATTTTACTTTTCAGACCTCTTAACTTACATGCAGACTTACATGCATAATTTTGGGTATTCTTCTATTCTTAATAGGATCTCTAATTAGCTTAAGGAGAAAATATTTTAATTTATGCTAGATGTCTGTGCACATGATCATGTATTTTTTTTTTTTTGTTTTGAATTTATTATTGAACTAATTTATCCTTCTCAAATAATTTGACAAAATGACGTCTTGCGGGAATATCTAAAGTCATTATTTTCATTTCTTTATATTTGCCATAAAACTTCATATTTTGGCACACTCACAGCAATAATCCTGCTAATGTAACTTTTCAACAAAAAAAGCTTACAACATTTCATTTCATTTAACATCCATTTAGGAGTAAAAACAATTGCACAACAATTGTTAAAGAAACATTTCTAAATATTTCTTCAGGGGAAATTTATTTTTGTCTAAAAATTCCCTGGAAAAAAGATCAGGCAAGTGCAAAGCTTTTCATAAGTAAGCTAATAGTTTTACATTAAAAATTAAATCAATATAAAAGTTTACTGAATTCATTTTTGCATTCCAAAACTTAAAGAGATGAAAGAAAATTGTTAATCTAATAATTAAAGGCTTATCTTTTAGTAAGAAATTTGAATTATAAAAACCTTGAAATATTAAAAATGCTATTCCAATTCAATAGATCAACTTCTATTTAAGACTGAAAATTAAGTCTTCTTGATGACAAAAAATAAAATTTCCTTCTATAAATAAACTCAAAACTCGAGATATTTTATAAATCTTTTGCTAATTCCTTTTCATATTCTAGCAATAAATACCAAATTGAGGAAAACAAGCTTCAAATGACGACAACAATTACTTGACCATTAAAAATATGTATAGCAATCAATACCCTATTCAATATCCTTGGCAATAGCTTCTCTTCAAGAAATAGTTAAACGGCTAAGATGCTTTAGCATTCTTAATAAATTCAAACCATAAAAGATATGAATGTAATATGAAAAATAAAAATAAAAGGCATAATAGTCAAGAACAAAAATTTTCGATTTAAATGACTTCTATATAGAGAGTCAAGCATTCAATGAACAAATGTCTAGATGCACATCCTTATTCGACTTTTTGAATTTATAACCATCATTCCTGTTAACTCAAAATGAGGGGTGATTTTATTGTTTAAGGATTTCGATTTGTAGCCTTCGTATCACGTTGTTATCATGTTTTTTGCTGTTAGCTGTAGCGTTTGCGGGTTTACAACCAACTTGTCTTTTCATACCCTGTTCGACAGACTTATTTGAGAGGATTTGGAGATTTTATCAGTTCAATGATTTATATGCGATTTTAGATTTGGCAGGAAATTTATGCTATGATGGTTAATTCGGAACAAAAATATTCAATTCTATGGATATATAAATTTTGAGGGTAAAATTGTGAATATGAAAATTATTAACACTGCTTCAATTGAATTTTGCAGATCTGTATATGCTTTGATATAGAAAACCAATTATATTTACTGACTTTTTAAAACTAAGCTAAGTTCATTTTCATTAACGAAGTTAGTGCTTTGTGTAATTGTGTTCGGGTTTTATTTTTAAAAAGATTTAAATTATACAATATTTAGCAAAGTAAAATTTGCGGTAGCTTAAATCATGTAGTGGAAATAAAGCTAAACATTATATGATATCTTTAAATTTTAATTGAAAATACACTACTTTGTAAAATTATTCTGTAGAATTATTATGATAGTATGCAATAGTTCAAAGAGCTTTGTTATAACTACTTTAAATATTTTTTTATGTTAAACACCCTTCAAAAACGATGTGAATAAAAAAATACAAAATACCTTTATGGTTACAGTTTATTATAGTTTCAAAACTTAAGAATTTTTAACACTCAAATATTTCAAATGTTTGCCTTTTGCAATATTATATTTCAAATAGTTAATTGTCGACTTGCTTAAAAATTATTAATAATTGTTTAAGAACTAGAACTTGTTAAGAGCTAGAAAAGTTTGTTGACATTACTCAATGCCACATGACATTTTGGTTTTTTGTCCAATTGTAGTAAATCTGGACTGGAGTATATGTTTCTGTGCAAAAATTACCTGTAATTTCAAAATAACAAAGTTTTTCTTAAAAAAAAAACAAAAAATGTGTAAGTGTGACTCCAAATGAGGTAGAAAAATGCATATTCACTTCGAGCTCAAGTGCTTATAACTCCTGCAATTTAATTCACAAAAATTGATAAAATTAATGTCTTTAAATTCAACAGTCTCCTATTACTCAAAGAAATAATTTTGCCTTGTAACGAACATTAACTTTTTTGACTAAAGTATGAAGTACGATATCTGACTTCAATATAAAAATGAGGCTCCGTCAAATTCATACCAGGATATAGTCCGACAGACAAAGTAATTTCACTAGTCCTAAGCATAAGCTTTCATTGAAATATGAGTTTTTCTGTAAATCAATGTGTCCACAATTTTTTGTCACCCCCACCCACTCTAATAGGCATAGTTTATTCTTTTTGTCAACGCCAATTGCCCTTTAATAGTTTTATCCTTATATATAGATTTTAAAGGGTTGGTTACCTAATATTGGGTGTTTAAAAATCCTATAAAAGACAATTGGTGGGTATTTTTCCAATTTGACTTTTTTATACAAAAGTACTATATTTACCGTTATTTATGGATTACTTCTTTATTCAAAAAATTTTCATGGTTGGCCTCACAGTAGCCCGTACATTCAGCCCAAGTTTTCAGCACATTTTCGATTGTATGGGGAAAAAACTTATAAATGCTTAGATGGATAGTGTTATATAAGATAGAGGCACCGAAAATCTGCACATGAATATTGCAAAGCCAATGCATGCACAACGAGTGGCTTTTTGGTCCGACAATTCCCCTTCGAAAATAATGAAGGTGCTGCCGTTACATCTAAATAATTCTTTTATTTTGCACATTTAAATTTTTACTTTAATTAATAGCTTAATACTTTTATCAATTAAATACGCAAATTTTTATTGATCAATCGAATTTAACTGTTATTGTTTACTTTATGATAGCAAATTTTACACTTTAATTTTCTGACACATTAACTTCTTGACCAGGAAAAATAATTCACTTCATACTTTATTTTACCTATTATACTAACTCCTTGCAATCATATATTTTTCCAATTACTTTCAAATTTGTCCAAAAATATTTTGTCAAATTGACTGAATTTTTTGATACTGTACTAATCATACGAAAAAAATTACTAATTTAACTACCATGATTTCATTAACTATTCATAAAGTATGGCCAGATCTTCTATAAATGATATGAATTTGATTAACAAAACTTAAACATGCTTGAGAAATTTCGAATACATAGCAAATTTCTTCGAGATGTTTTAGAGATTTAAGATTTTTTTATATATATAACATTGGTTGCTGGTAATTTATTTTACCAACCAAATTATTATCTATTTGCAATCTTCATAAAAAATAATTTACCAATAACTATACAAAACTACAAAAACTACTAATCCTCTTTTAGCCTTTTAATTATTCTAAAATATATTCAAATAGGAATATATCTTTCCATTTTAATATGCAAAATGTCATGTTGTACTACTGCTTATCAGACCACAAAAAAAAATTTTTTTTTCACAGTTGAGTAACAATATTTCATGGATCCAGTATACCAATTCATTTTCAGACTTTAATAGTAAAGGATAAGTATCCAACAAGCTTGTCTTCATATCTAGACTATAGCGTTTTATAAATACTTCATTTTATTCTTTTACTATGTTGAAACTCATCAGTTAAATGGGTGATAATATTTAAGCCTCTTAACAAATCTCATTAAAATTTCAAATGCATTGAAATTAGGAAATTTAATTGAAAATTTGCCTTCCTAAAAAAAACTTTGAATAACTTAAAATAAAAAAAAAAAAAGAAGGATTTCAAAATAAAAGGTTGAATGATCCTAAAAGAAGGCAAACACAATTTAATTGTACAATAAACCGTTAGCGGGTAATCTGCTTAGAGCCAATGGTCAACACTAATTAGAAAGCGAAATTGTTCATTGTTTAAACTTTTCTTTTTTTTTTGGCTAAATACAAAACTACGTACAAAAAACAACAAATATTTTAAACAGGATAAATTTTCTTTCCATTTTTTGTATTCGTTTGTTGTTACCATTTTCCTAGAATCTAAAAAGTTTTCTTAAACCGAAGAACTTTTCTAATTAAGTTTTCTTCAAGTTTGACATGTAAAGGAAAAGCTTGGACAGGGTGTTTCACATCTGCACACTAAGCATTTACTATGCAGAGGCATTTCTTTATACCAAGCTCTTTGACATGAAGAAGTTCGATGCTGAGTAACAACATTGAAAGGACGAAAGAAGCTCTGTAAATTATCTAATTTTTACTTTTCAAAAATGAAAGAAAAAAAAAAAAGATTTCTTAAAGGATATTTGAATTTATGCTAAAGAGTTTTGGCAAGCGAATAAAAATATTTCTTTTCATCTTAAGTACCCTTCATTGAGAGTTTAGTTCGGATAGCAAAAATACAAACAAAAAAAATAAAAAAGAAGAAAAATTTGATGTTTTTTTAGCATTTACAATGTGAAAAGTACCATACATAACCAAAGTTAGAGACTGAGACTAAGACGTGAAAACTCTGCAGACATTTTCACGTAAAAAATGTTATTTAAAGGAACTTTGAAAATTTTTCAGCTCCTCAATGTGGTCGTTAAGTGCATAAAAGAAAATTGATTTTAATTCCACAGAATCAAAAGTTAAAATATTAAATTTACAGTTAAATGGTGTCTATTTTTATTTCTTTTGTATTTGTTTTTAAATTTTTTGAAAAATAAGAAAAGATAAATTTAAAAAAATTAAAAGTTTTAAATATTTTAAAATTGGAAAAATAAATATTTAAAATCAGTAACCATAAAATTTTGATTATTTTAATATTTCATTGCTAAATTGCTAAATGTTCTTTAATTCTTTGATATATCAATTACTCATCTCTAATGCTTTGTAAAAAATGTCATTTTGTTTTGCAACCTTATAGATTTAAAAGCAGCATTCATAACAAACAAGCTCCAATATTTTACCAATATCCATACCACAAAAAATTTAAGACTTAAAGAAAAAATAACTTCTAAAGCTCTTTTTTTTTGTTTACATTTTTACTATCAAATTTAGTAAATGAAATTCATTTTAATTTTAATAGAAATCAACGCTTTGCCTAGAAAGGACTATAGTCTTATTGTTAGTACCTGTAGTACATTTTAAGTGCTAGCCTTCATTGGAGAACTACCCAGAAAGGCTTTTGATTAATGGGTTTTTTCCTTTGTAGTTCTAACGAACTCTTTAATTCCCTATTTTATATAAACAATTAATTACTATCCATATATCTTGGATATTTCACACTTCAAAGTTCGTTATATAAAATTATCGAAAACTAAATGAACTATCCTTAACCTTTAATTTCTTAATATCTCTTACAATTTACTGTAAGAAATGATCTAAGAGATTTCTCAGACATTTCTTATTTTCATATAAAACAATTCCCTAATTAGCTAGTACTTTGCGAAAGTTACTTTCGGTAACTTTTTTTTCAAATTACTAACATTGAAAAATTGCATTTCAAATTACGTTAAAGTACTTAAGTTGAAATAAAAATAAATTTCAGTGTATACGAGTATGTAAAGGAGAAGTAAAGGAGTCTAAGAAAGTTAGCTAGAAAAAGAGTAAATTTGAGAATTAATTAAAATTAGTTTAGTGAAAAAAGTGTTTGAAGGTAATAGTTTAAAGTTTTCTATTAGACTTTGAACGTTCATTTGTTAATAAATTAAAATTTCAGTAAAAAAAGAATTATTGAATCTTATTTATATGTTTCCTTTTAAACTGAAAAAATATTTCAAAACTAATTCATAACGTCAAACATTTATAGAATATCAGGTATCTTTTTTTTAAATAAAAATTCTAGTGAATAATTGAAATTTTACTACTTTTATACAATTCATTTAGCATTTATCATATTAATTTAATTATTAAGCTTTTACCTAATATAAGCAAAATGGTTACAAATTAATAAAATAAAATATTCCTGAATAGTTTCCTGATTTTAATATTTTAACTGACAAAAGTATTTTGAAATTAGTTCCAAACCCAATATTTTAAGCTTTTAAGCATCTCCTTTTGCTTCTAAATTATCAAGTTTTTGAATGCAATACATTTTTTGTATTGAGTTTAAAAAAAGGAAATTCATTCCCTTTTTGCCTTAAAATGAGTTCAGCTCATTGCCATTAGGCATAATTTCAATCAAACTATTTAAAATGAGCTACATAAAAAATAATATCAAGTTACTATAGCCTTGAAAATAATAAAACATGTAAATTGCAATAAAAGTCCTCAACTTTGACTAATAATTAGATTTAACTGCATGATACAAGCCAAGTATTAATATACTCCATACATAAAGGAATAGAAAATTAAATATCTTCATCGATTTAAAATAGAAAATAAAAAATTTTATAATATTGAGTATCTTCTGTTATTAATATCTTATTTCAAATTCCCAACTGCTTGAATGTAATCAATCTACATAAGAAAATATAAATCATGGATAAAATATCGCGTCAGCACGTAAAATCGAAATCATTCACATCCTTATGTCCAAGAGTCAGTTTTCATCTGTCTACAAAGGTAAGTTAGAAATCTGGTAATTAATATCAATTATTTACCCTAAAAAATATTCTAAAAATCATTAATTATCTTGAAATTTAGCACATTTAGGCAAATGAAGTCCTCCAGGGATGTATTACAGAAACACCAATCAAAGTATACCTAAACAATAATGTTTTCAAAAATATATATGTTGGCAGATATTTTTACTAATGTAGAACTTCTTAAAACAACAATGAAAATATTAGCTAACATCTATAGATACGGGAGTAAAGAGATTCAAATTAGGTTTAAGGGATCCTTTATGAATGTGACTGAACATTTTGTATACAACAAACTTTGTAAAGCTTATGAGTATCAAAGAGTGTTCCAGTGATAGTAAATTAATACTTTTTTATCATTGGAAAATTTGCAATAGCATGAACAGTTTTTTTATGATTTTAAAAAAGAAAAATGTTTTATGGATTGATTTTTAGGTTAAATTTATGTATTACACCTCTTTTATGAGAAAAAAAGGAACAATTACAATATATACATGATTTTGAGTTTAATTTTTTTACTGTATATAATTTTTTAGGTCATATATAGAATCCAGATGAAATACATAAAAATTTTAAAGCTTCACATAATAAAAATAATTTCAGGCTCATAAATTGGGGTATCTAAAATTTCCTATCTTTAAAAATATTAAAAAAATATAGATATTAACATTTGAAATTTAATATAATTTCTATTTTCTTATTTCGAGTGCTTTATTTTTAGAGCTATTTTTGTTAGTATATACATAAACAACATTAACATATTTTTTACATTTAGCTTGGAGTGTAAAGCTTCTGTATAAAATAGAAGGTATTTTTTACCTCTTTTCCAATCTCTTGAAAAAACCTACCGCTTAAATGTAACATATAAGATAAATTATATTTAAATAGCTAATTAGAAGAATTACTATAATTAATTCTTAATATAATTACCACAATAAAAGTAGCAAAAATTCAATATATATTCTCACTATTGTAAGCAATATGCTAAGATATTGCATTCAACTTCAGTATATTAAAGGAACATAAAATATTTAGTAGTAATTTTTATTGGATTATTATCTGAGTAAGCGCTTTACTTTTGTAGCTAAAGAGTATATAAACTAAAAATGTTAAACATCAATCCATGAGAAACCAAATTTATATGAACGTTTATATATATGATTTCTATTAATCTTAATCTAACGGGCATTTTATATTAAACAATAATAATGATTTTACTCCAACTTATATAAGTACAATGCCCAAGATTAAAACCACAAATAGGTAAAAAGTTCTGGCAAAAATAAAAAGTAATTTTACACTTCTCGATAGTTCTCCATTAGTAATTCAACTATTGCTTACTTTGGCCTTAAAAAATGTTCCTATTTTTCGAATTGTTATCGCTAAAATACTACTCAGCTATTTAACACAGTACCATATACTTTTGAAATTTATTAATTCGAGTATGTGCAGGCTTTAGTTTGTTATTATTCTTGGAGTGTACTTTTATTTCTTTAACCGAAGAACAATAAATGAAATCAATAAGGTAATCAATGGAAAAGTTAATTTAAATTCAAACTACTTGGCTAGCAAACAAGCCTTACGATTTAAAATTAAATCCAATCCCTCCCTCAAAAAGAAGAAACTTATCAGGGTAATAAGAAATTCATAAATTGGATATTTACTTTCAACTGGTTTTTGTCTAACAATGAGATCATAAAGCTGATTTAAAAAACTGTGAAAAATAATTTTACGACAAACGCAATTGGGACCTAGAAAAGTGTTCAATTTTTGCATAAAAATTAATGATTATCTATATTTCTTGTAAAGTGTTCATGAATAACTTAAAAACTTGAAAAATTTACATGCTAAAATTATATAGATCTAAGCTTTTTTGTTCTTCATTATAAAAAACTTTAGGACTTCAAAGTTTGAGTCATTAATATTAATGATATTAATTCCCTACTTATTACTCTTAATTAAACCCCCTAAACAATTATAACTAAATTTTCTCATACATTTGTAATCCTATTTTTCACCTCACTGACACTGTGAACTCCCGAGGATACATATTCAAAAATTTTAATATTTTTTATCAGTTTTCTAAATAATTTTCATGCATGGCAACGATGTTGGTACCAGGTCGTCGATTTAGGACTGCTAAAATACCATAAATACTCATTAAATTTAAAAAAATAGGCAAAAAACATAAAACCTAATTATTTTTCGTTTTTGAAAAAAGTTTTACCTATTGCATTTATTTTCTCATATCACAACATTTGAAATTAGATTTTCTGTCATTTAAATTTGAAATAAAATGTAGGCTTGTCAATTTACAATTTCAATTTCTATATATCTAAATATTTTATTTTATTTAATAGTTGTACACAAAGATACTTAAAATAAGATAAAAAAATAAAAATTTGGCGAAAATAATAATTTTATCTTCAGGAACTTCAACAAAATTCAGCGCGCGATATAGGACCATAAGAGGCACTGCTAGAATACTTCAAGCCATTTTTCTTGCAGTCGTTGTGCAATAAATCGTGTGTATCTGTTCTCAATTGAAACTATGGCTGAGTTCTGAAATGCAGGGATACATTGCAGTGTAATTTTCTAGATACTTTTTACATTGCTTCAACAAAAAATTTGATACACTTATTGCGTGATTCATGTACATCTAATACAATCGTAAAAGTTTTCGAACTCATGACATTGTATAACATGTGCAGTTTTACATTTATGAACTCATGACAATGCATTACTGCGGTAGTACTGCATTTCAGAACTCAGCCTATGTGTAGAAGTATAGTCCTTCATCCATTTTTTAAACTCCTTTTAAGCATTGGCATTAAGCTATATTAACAGCATAAGTCTTAAGCAAAACATAAATACTAGCATAGAATACATCTTTTCAGTCAAATTGCTGAAAAAACTAGACAATAAATTTTGCACTAGTTTTGGATTACTATACTTAAAATACACTTTTCTTGATTTATCCTATTTATTATTTTGCAAATTGTAGAAACTAATTACAAAAATTGTGATTTGCTAAATTTAAATAGCAAATAACCAATTTTAATGGTATTTAATAATTTTTCATAATGAAAACTGAAAATATTTCATTATTTACTAGGCAAAATGTTTTCTAAAAACTCAAAATTCTTTTAAACAATTTTTAGTCCAATTGTAAATAAAAGCTTCATTTTTATTTTCAAAATTAAAATAACTTGAACTGAATTCATACAAAAAATTTCTAAGGAGGAAAATTTCTATGAATTCCTACTTATCTTAATAGCTTGGAGCTTAATACTATTAAAAAATTTAAAACAAAAAATAGTATTTAAGGCAAATATAATTGCATTCTATGGTAAATAGTGCTAAAAATATTTTACGCTCTAACCAGATTTTCGTATTTGTTATTTTGAATACAAAACTCCCAGTGGACTTATTCAACTTAAAACATTTCTGACATTCAATTTTAACTTCTAAAGTCAAGACGGAATTGCATAGTAATCACAGGAACTTCTTTAGTCCTTTGAACAACTCTTCATAAAAACTAATTACAGAAGAATCACTTCAAAACATTTAATTAGTTTCAAGTAGGTTTTTTAATTTTAGTGACAACAATTCTAAACCTCGCAATAGTTAAAAATAATTACGACAACATCAATTATAATTATACCAGGTACAGTTTTTTAGTTTCTATACTTCAATTACGTAAAGCAATATTTTTCTTTGTTCAGCTTTTCTGAACGTATTTTGTTCTATTTAATAACAAGGAATATGTAGGTATTTTTTCTTTAATATTCATTTGATTTTAAAAAAAATTCTGTACTATTCAGAATTTTGTGCTTCAAAAGGAAATAAATAGACATAGCCATAAAAATGAGGACATCTTTCGTAATGTGTAAATATTGTTTAAAAAGAGTTGATATAGATATAATATTATTATATTACCTTGTAATACATCTAAAGGTGGGCAATCACTTTTAGTGCGCATATCTCCGCGGGTAAATTTTTTGACGTCATAGACTCACACTAAGTTGTTGATTCTGTTCCCTCTAAAATGTTGATATTTCAGCGGGAAATTCATGTGTACACGTCATTTTGACGTCATGAATGATACCCGCGGATATATGCGCAATAAGTGAGTGCCCACTTTAATGAAGGATATAATTACCAACAAAAGCAGACCAAAATAATGGCTTCCAAAACTCCTTTCAAGAGTTCAAGTTAAAAATATTGAACACAATGGCAGACCCAGCTTTGATATTGTTTGGGTTACCCTTGCAGTAACGTTTTTTAAAACGCACTTGAAGAAATTTTGTGCTTGCTTTCTTCTATATAAAAATCTTTTTCTGATAGCCATTATCAAAATTTGCATGGATCCTTGGAAATTTTCTTGGCTTGCCAGAAATTAGAAAAACTATTGGATGTGTAGATTTTTTTACTGTATTAAGTTAAAAATTATCTCCTAGTTTTCATATAGAAAAAACTTCAAATCCATAAAATTCAGTGAAAAAGAACTAAAACAACTTTTACAAGTATCTACGGTATTAAAAGATAAACTCTGTTATATTGATAAAATAAATACCACAGTATAAGTTTTTGATTTACATTTATAGCAACTTGCTTACTTCTAAAATAAACTAAGCCTTTGTAATAAAATAGTTCCCTCAAGTCTGATATTTTTTAAACAAATTGTAAAACTAAACTCAAGTAAAAGCGTATCGCAACTTTGAGGATAAAAACTTCCTCTTTTAAATAGAGTTGTATACATCTTTGTTAAAGTCAACACTGTTCCTTCGTTATTTGCATACGTTGTTAACAATACTAAATTAGAAATCAAAAGTATAAGTATGACGAGAAGTTGTATTTCAGGAATAAAGAAAGATTATAAAATTATACAGAAATTTTTTAAAGATACTCTCAAGTTAGAAATTAAATTATTATAAGGCAGGAAATCAAACAGAAGTATTTATAAGAAAAAGCCTGACATTTTAAGTGACATTATGACTAAAGTAATGCCTTAATGGGCTTTCAAGCAAATCTTTTACACTTACTACTTTAAAAAAGCAAATGAAGTTAACAAACATAAGTTTCTAACAATTTCAGAGCAAAACTTTATTTTAAAGAGGCTATTCTAAGCATAATTACATAACTTTTTCTTAAATTTCAAATAATTTCACGTAGGAAGCGTTTGGAAAAGTAGCAAAGTTAATTCAAAAATAGACTTTAGAATTTCATTTTAAATTGAATTTTTAAACATCTTAAATGACGACTAAGGTGGCGTTGAGGACCGGATTTTAGTAATATCTATGCATCTAATTCTCCACAATCATTAACCATAAAAATTAAAAAGTAAATTTGATATCATACATTCCAACTTTGAAGCAGCTGAAGTTTTTCTTGTGACCACAATTCAAAATGACAATTGCTCATTGTTGCTAAAACTTAGTTTTCTCCACGGTTTACTAAATACTGATCCAGAATCAGAACGTGTAAGAAATTGTGTATTCACTCACATTTTTGCAAGATGAGTTTGAAAAAATATAATTAACTTTTCAAGATACTTATAAATCATTTTCAAAATATCTAAATTTTATTTTTCAAGAGTTTGTTGGATATCTTGATACGATGGGAGCCATAAAGAATTCAATAGATGGATCGCTACCCTTAAGTTTATGCGTTTGACTCTTGATACCATACTTCGGCTTTTTTTTGCTTTTTTCGGTACTCACGCAAAGCATAACCAAAAATAGATCTCAGCAATTTTTTGACTAAAATTCAATTGATTGCATCACTCTCTTATTACTGTGAACAAGTAGTTTTTTTTATACGGTAGGAGTAGGCTAAAAGCATCAAAAAAGTTTGCTAAGGGATGACTGAGTACAACAAAATAAATAGGGAAACTTACTTTTAACGTTGTCAAAAACTTTTATTAAAATAAAAATAACAGCATTTTAAAAAGAAAACTTAAGACTTGGTAATTTGGATCACTCTATGGAATAATCAAAAATCTGGTATACTAACCGGTAAAATATATGGTCATAATATATTATTAACTCATGTACTCACTTAAAAAAGGTCTGCACGAAACAAAACTATCTTAGTGTTTATTCTGTAGTAGCTGCTGCCACCGAAAGGATTATATTAATTACTGTAATTGAATGTGTTTAGTAATCTACTCAAAGTGTTTCATGGAAATTAATTTAACCATATTTAATATATGCTGGGGTTGTAAATCATATTTGAAGAGTCCTTTTATATTTTTTGTAGACAATTTTCATTAGTCAATTAATTCCCAAATAATTAATTTTTCAATTAGAGGTGTGTTAATTGTTTAGTTTTATTTGCAATTGTTGAGAGAGGAAACTAAGCTAAATGTATCCCTGAAACAAAATCGGCAAATTCGATTTAGCTGAAAAGTGTCTTTACAAACAAATATAAATTAACAGCGGTGCAACTAATTGCTCTAAACCAGAGGTCGGCAAACCGCGGCTCGCGAGCCACATGCGGCTCTTTCGTCTCTTAAGTGTGGCTCTTCTACAAAATATGATTTACCATGCGGATACTTAAAGTGCGGTTAAAAGTTCGTAGCTCATGTGTAAAAGTCGGTTTTCCTGACTTCAACTTTTTTTTGGACAACTTGCCAAATAGGAAATAAAGTGTTCGGTGACAAAAATTAGCTTTTTGTGCTTATTTTTTGTTTCTATTGTTACATTTTTAATCTATATTTATTCCTGTCTTTTTATTCATTTAAAAATTTTTTGTAATAAAATTCAATACTTTCAATTAACCAAACAACAAACACATAAATTGTTGTTATTTTCATCCTATGAAAGCACTGGATTTTTATACATAAAATGTCAAAAGAAATATACACGGCAGCATCACGGAAAAATAAAAGGTTTGCTCGATATGCACGTTATGAAAACAGTTGCTTCTTCAATAAAAAATAAAAAAAAATTGGAATGAACGAATGGGAAAAGGAACAATAAATATAAACCACGAAAGTGGACGAAAGAGTTGAAAGATGTCATCCTCAGCGAACGTACTTGAATTAGTTTTTCTTAATTAAATTAAGAAAAATCTGTCTTCTAATATAATGTGAGTCGTTCAGAAGCCAATGTGGATAAGTCCAAAAAATCCAAACTAAGAAATTTAATGTTTCTTAATGCATTCATAATACATAACACATACGGAGGCTATTAAAAAAAGGGTTTTTTGACCTACAAAAAATGAAAGTATGAGTAAATCCTTTTAAGACTAAGAAATATATTATTTATTCTATTAAAATTTGCAAAAATCAGAAAATATGAAAAAACGGACTTATCCACATTGGCTTCTGAGCGACTCATGTAGCTTAAGTTAAAAAAATTTGGCTCTTCAAAAAAACTTCAGTGTTTGCTTTTTTGACATTTGGCTCTCTTGGCTAATGAGTTTGCCGACCCCTGCTAAACTATAAAAAATAGGCTAAATAAAACAGTCACCACCAGTACAAGTGATGTAACCTATGCCCTACTCTAATTAATTATATAATAAAAGTTATAATTGAAATTAAATTTAGAAAACGCCTAACTTAGGATAATATAAAGTGAGGGTGTCCAAGCTTTTGATCACAGCGGAAGACTTCTTTTTCAAATTATATTGATGGTCTCCCACATTATATCAGTTATGAAATAAGCTCAAGAATAATACTAATCAATATTTAATATTTAGTTATTTTGATAAAAGAACCAAAAGATTTCTTCTCACAAGAAAATCTTATAGTAAAAGGATATTAAAGATCATTTCTTTAATTGTTACGCAAAACTTTTGTTAAGGGGTTATATAGACTTATACTCAGCCGGAAACAGCTGAACTGATCAGCGTCAAATTTTAACACAAGCTTTTTAAGTATGTTTTTCAGGGTCTGATTTTCAGGTCAAACTTTTGACAAAAATCGATTTTTTTTTTAGAAGCCGCCAAAAAAGTTTCGTCAAAAAAGTTTATTTTGCTTATTCCTCACAATCAGACCCAGGATTATACATTACTTTATCGAAATTAAGTTGGTTTTTTAAATTGGGATGATCCAATTTCTATCATTTTAAAACTTCACCTACCTAAAGGTGGGTACCCACTTTGTGCGTATATCTCAGCGGGTAACTTTTTTGATGTCAAAATGACATAAAAATGAATTTTACACTGAAATATCCACATATGAGGGGGAACTTTATCGTGAGTCTATGACGTCATAAAAGTTACCCGCTGAGATATACGCACTAAGTGGGTGCCCACCTTAAGACTACGAATAATTGTTGCGATCTACTACGCGACAGTGATCAACGCTTTGCCCGCCTCTATGAAACTATCTAACTATCAAGTCAACAAAGTCAACTGGCAGCAATATAAAGTTGACTATGGGAAAAACCAAGCTCGAATCGATTAATTCCGTTAATTCCGGGTTTTCAAAAAACGAACAATTTATTTACATATATTTAATAGCAAATTTAATTTTTGTACGACAGTTTGATAATAAATTTTTCTTTGCTACAAAAAATTTTCAATAGCAAATATATAAATAAAATTTCCAGAAATTTCTGTGTAATTATCCTTTACCACAGTTTTATATAAAGTTCAAGGTAGCAAGTCTAAGCTTGAGGTTATTCGGAAAATTTTAAAGTTAACCTTTTTGATTTGATTCTAAAAACTGGTAAATTCATTCCTTTTACGTTTAATAATTTCAAAATAACCATTTTAAAATACAGCATACTTTAATAGTTTTAAACCAAAAAGTACCTAAAAATACAGTAAAATAGTCTCTATAGTCCTCAAATCTTTGATATTTAGATTAAAATGAATTTCTCATTTGTTTCTATTTTCCTAAATTATTTGTAGAAAATCAATCGCCAATAAACTCATGGTTTCAATGTGTAAAATTATTCGATAACCACATATTTTTCGTTCATAAGCCACTGAACCAAGTGAATCAGTCAATCTATCATTTATTGATTAGAGCGAATTAAATTCTCGTCAACTATGCAACAGCTCTATAGTATATTCGATAACAGCATTTTGAACCTACAGAACTAACCTCAAACACGCATCTATAGCCCGTCATTTAAGCTTTTGTGGACTTTACTACATGCCATCAACATTGAATCTTTATATATATATATATACACATGATTTTATGCATCTACAAAACTACATTAAATCTATTAACAAATTAGCCAATATACGATATCAATCCAATACAGTTTCAACAAAAAGCGGAAGCTATCTTTATGCCAAATGGAAATTTATAAAATTTCATCGGCTTATAATTATGTTAAAGCCTTCCGGATTTAATAGTAAATTAACTTTTATGAATATAAGTTATTATGATTTAATAAAGAATCATCATATATAATTTGGTTTTTCTCTTCGAAATTCTAATTCATAATATCAAACAATTAAAAAAGAATACCCAAATTAAATAACAAAAGAGAGTAATAAATATTATAGTAAAATTTCATATAGCACAAACTTGGAATATAACAATAGCTTACATCTCATATTTACTTTGAATTAATTCTTCTTTATCCCATTTCCACAAGATGTACACATATATACAACAAAACACGTTTAAGATTCCCCCTAAATACGAGCTGTAATCTACTTAAGATTCTTCATTCGAAACATCCGAAACAACTTTCTTACAAGAACAATATACTGTGTGCCCAATTACAGTCAGAGAGTCATAGCATGAAAGGTACTTTTAATTCAACGTTCGTAGCTATCCAAGGATACAATTTTCCGCTCAAATAATTATCAATTATCATAGATCCTTTTTTCAATCATATCTAACCAAGATTCATATCCAAGTCACATGTCCTAATGTTTGTCTCCCAGACTCTGACACTTGGATAAATTCTTATAAATTCAGTGTAGATTCATTTGCAAAATATACTATAAAAAAACAACAAAAAAAAAGGGAAATAATAATGCAGAACAAGTTATCAAAAAGACAAACATTGAAACAAAAGTATAAGTGATGTAATATGTACTTCGATTTGTGTCCGTAATGATTGAAGAAAACCTTAAGACAGTTTTATAGTTTTTATTTATTCAACCAAGACAAGTGATAATATACAACAACAAAATAACCGTATTGCAAAAAAAACTAACAAGTGGCGATACTTAGAAGGCATATTAAAAAGGATAACATCAAAACTATAGATGATAGCAAAATCAATCATGTTTAAAATTCGTTTTTTTTTGTTTTTTAATACGTAATCTATATGTATTTTTCAAAAATATAATTTTTCAAAACTTTTGCATTATAATGTAGGACTCAATTAAAAATGCACAAAAAACGAGCTCAAATTATTTTAAAAAAATGTAAATATTTGATCCTTTTTGCAATGCAATATAAAGAAAATTTGTGGAAAACTGAAAATATCCGCCCTAACTTAAAAAAAGGAGGAAGAAAAACCTGATATCATTTTAAGGAAGGGATCAAAAAATATTCTTGTCAGGATTGAAAATGAGCACGTGACTTGGAAATTAATCAAATGACTTTGTCAATTTTTGTTTGCCACTATTAGACCCTCAGTCTGTTGTTTATAAGTCTGCGGCTCTGATATCCTATTTGGCTTTTGGGCTATCCATTTTCATTTCTAAACCGCTTCATTTGATTTTGCATTTTATAGAAAAATAGAAGAACAACAAAAAGAAAATATGTAGCTATATAAAAACAAAAAAAAAAAAACAATTTCACATACGGTGACTTGCAAGTATCTTTTTTGTTAACATTATTTCGTGTATTTAATTTTAATTTTTTTATCTCTTTTTATCGGATTAATGTGAAAAATTCTTAAGCTATTACGATTCATTGAATACTTGGAATTCTTATTTATTTGGAAGAAAAACGATTTATGTCCATTTATTTATATCTTCTAGGGGCTTTTGAAAATAATTAAGTAATATATTTACTAAAAAATGAAGTATCAAAATTTTCACTTTTTAGATTAATTTTCATTTATATTAATTTTATTTACTTTTGAATTAAATAAATTTTAGTATTTAGCCTTTTATCAGTGCAGAAAAAGCAAAATTTCGTTTCTAAGAAAGAGCCTTAAGTTCAAAATTAGGTTAGAAAACTTACTATCACCAAAGAAATTGAAAAGAAAACAGAAGGTACAGACGACTATTCCATTATACTTTCAAAAATTATAATTTTGTAAAATTTCTGAATACGACCTTAAAATAAAGTAATTTTCAAATGAAAATGTAGCTGTAAGCATATATGTAGCCTTTTTTAAGAAATAACCTCGCCAATGGACTTTGCGTGAAAATATATGCTCTATATGTATAAAAAACTCTTATTGTAAATTAATTCCATTTTTTTTTAAATATTTTGCTTTATTTTTCATATTAAACATGAAATTTTGCTAAATTTGGCACAACAAAACAAAATACTTCATATTTCTGGTAAACATCGGCAAAAAGTTTTACTCTTTTTCTAACAAAGTATCCAAAATGATTCAAGTCAAATTATAATTACCTGAAAAATAGAATAAAAAATTTCTATAACAAAAATGTTAGTTCTCATTTTTGTGAAGAGATCGTAACAATCACTCACTGTGGTTTTTTAGGCTAGGGAGACACCAGGTAAAGGGAAAATTCGAAATATTTAAGCTAAAAACCAAAATAAGTCTGGTTTTTGAGGCGCCATCAAATATACCCCAATGAGAGTCGACAGGGTTTCGAGATTGGCCAATGAACATGAAATTTTAGTTATTAGTCAAGTGTATTAATAAAGACAAATTTCAATAAATAAAGTTTTTTGTGAATAAGAAATCAAATTTTTGAGTTGGTCTGTGCCTTATTCATTTCTAATATTCCGCTCAAGCTGATAGTAACCACTTCTACCACATGGTGCAATGCAACAAAAAATAATTTATTTAAGTAGATGCAAAAAAACTAAACATAGGGCAAAATTTCAAAACTGCTTATATTTTTTTGAATAATTTTATACAAAAACCCGACAGCTAGAGCCAGTTGTTTGACGTAGCGGAAGTTTTAAGATATCTTTCAAAACGTTAACTAAAATACCGGCGGGAGTTCTTAGGTTTAAAATCAATAAAATCATATTTTCAACACAGTTTTCAATGCTGGCAGGTTAAAAAATCAAATTAAAAATAAGAATCAAAATTTGAATTTCTGATGTCCATGAAGAAGGTTGAAAACAATAAAACATGTTTACAGAAGAAAAAATTCACCATTCTGGTTGAAAAATTGATATTGAAAAAATCAATTTAACACAAATATAATAAAAAATACCTCAACTTATATAAATTTTTATATGTTCATCAATAAAATAAATCCCTTGTTCTATATATTTTTTTAGATGTCAAATAATTGAAATAAAGTTCTTTGTTCATATATGAAATTATTTAAATTGAAATTCAATCCTATATTTTTCTGTGGGGGATCTTCAATTTAATTTAAACAAAAAACCAAAAAGTAACAGCACCAATCAAGACACAAGGAAATGAAATAAAATCAATTTCAATTTACAATCTTTTCAGGAATATAATACGGATGCCAAATTATGCTAATTTTAAAAATTTAGTTCATTCAAATAAACTTAAAAGCAGTTCTGACATTTTCTTTTTAATATCATGGACGAATTTTTGTATAGGAATATTAAAATTTTGTAAAGTAAATTCGAAAACTATTTAAAAATTTCAGGAAAAATATATGTCTGTTTAACACTGACTTTTTTAAAATAGATCCACATTTTTTTTTAAGGTTTTATTTGCATTTATTTTTTTATATAGGATTTTTTCACTCCAATCTTGGATTGTTAAATAAATTTTTATATTTTTATTAAAGTTTAAGTCTTCTAAAGTTTTGACTCAACTCAAACAGAGAGGTTAATTGTAAGTTTTTATTTTTCATCTTATTTTAAAATTATTCTGACTTCACGTCTAAGGGATTAAAGTTTTTTTTTTGCATTAAATAAAAACATAATTAATTAGAATATGCACAAACATGCATTTAAATTTTGAACAATTTTCAGAGTTTGGTAGTTAGGACCAGCTCCATTCAATCATATTTTCTGTGCTATAAATATTCACAATTCAATCAACAGAGCTTCTCTGCTCTATTTCTAACAGTTTCATATTGAATTTTGGATAATATTTTAGACGTAACGTATTCAGTTCAATTAAAAAAATCGAGTTTTTTAAATTCTGTAAACCATGTACCTTTTTAAATACCTTTCTTGCATGCATCCTAGCCTAAAGTCTACCTTGATATTTTATAAAAATCAAAAATTTTATTTAGAGATATAAAGAGACACATAACATCAGAAATAGCTAAACATCATTAAAAACTTGAATAAAATTAAAAACTTTAAAAGAGCATGAAATAAGTTTTTTTCTCATTTTAATAAAAAAATCACATAATAATAGAATAAAAAACGAAAGACACTATACAAATTTTAATATATTTAAATATCAATTCTTTACTTGGGTAAAATAGCTAAAAAAATATTTAATATAAACCTTAAATATCATTGAAAATAATTTGAAAGAAGAAATTAGGTTTCTTGAATCAATAAAAGAAGTAAACAATCCTGTTTAAATATTAATCAATAATTTTAATTTTGTTATAATTAAATAAGTTGCCTTAGTTGTATAATCAATTTTTTTGTTTTGAAATAATAAATAATTTAATTTTCTTTTTTTTTTTTTGAGTTCAGAATTAATTCTATGAAATTTTATTGACATTAAATTAATGATAAAGAATCAGGAAGAATACATAGATTTCCTATCCATTTTCTTTTCATATTTTCCCTTGTTAAATTACTTTATTTTTAATGTAAAACTAAATTTATTATGTATGAAATTTTACGAGTAAATAAACTCAAAAATTCATTGCGTGCTAGAATTACCTTTTATCTTAATTTGATAACACAACCATACATATATTTGAAAAAAAAACAACCACAAGATGCTGCTCATTTTAATAAAGTTCCTTTTTGACTAAGGGCTGTATTGAAAAACCTTCATAATTACTTCAACTGCCAAGCATATTAAATAATACCAGCTTGAATATATTAATTTGAAATTAATTTAAATTCTTAGTGAAATATTATTTACATTCTCATCACAGAACCAAGAAAATACAATTTAAAAGATTTAAGGCTTTTTGTGAAAAATTAATTATGAAGGACATATTATAATGATGAAAAGTGCAAATTACAAAGTAAATCCAAATGAGAATTTCAATTTAATTATAAGTAAATTAAAGACATTTGCTTATTGTTGAAATGAAAGAAAAGTTTCAAGTACTATATTTTTACTTATCCTTAGTATAAAGTAATTATTAAATAGATTTTATACAAGTATCAAATATACATACATATAAAAGGTGTCCATAATGACCTTAGTTAATCATAAAAGTTTCATTGACATAAAATATAAAAAAGTAAGTTTCCCAACGTTGTCAAGCTCACTGCTTTATTTGTACAAGCCGTTAATTACTTATAAACATAAAACCACCAAAGAAACTGGCATTGAAAATGATTTTTGTAGAGCTTAAAATATTATCCTTTTGAGAATTTAAAAAAAAAAAAACCGAATACAAAGAAAAGGAAAAAAAATTTTTTAGATTCAATGCTGTTTTTGGATTATTACACTTTTTGCGCTAGAAACTTCCGATCAAGATACTCGATCACGTCTTGCATTTAATTTTAAAATATACGTATAACATATAACATTTGATATAGAATCGACCGATCTTTATTATACAGATACAGGAAGAATAAAAATTTTTGAAGGATTTTAACGGTTGTATTTATATACACGAGTTCAACATCCCATATACACGATTCCTTATACAAAAATTCTATCCGTGTATTCTAATACAGTAAAATAGCCCCTGTATAGAAAAGGTATTAGAAGGAACTATAAAGATATACTTCTCGCTAAGGCTGACATATAGACCACATCCGAATTTTTCACCAGCGAAATCATTGGGCTTATATTACAAAATATGTTTACATATATGATTCTTTAAATGGAAAGCTTTCCATGATGAATAAAATTACTTTCTAATAAGGTTTTATCCTCATATGAATAAAAATTAGTAAAGAATTATTTTTCCAAATACATGATTGTAAACGATTGTAAATGATTGTGGACCATTTTCTGTATATCTTATTTTATCACTAATGTTTAGTACAAAACCCGAAATTAAATTATGAATACTTACGAACAGTTGACATCTACTTCCAGCATGCAACAGCGCGTTCCTAAGTTAAACAAAACTGATTCACACATAGTTTATTAAAATTATTAATGGAAGCACATTTTCATTCACAAAAATTATTTGCAGATAATATTTTATTTATGAAAAACAAATAATGAAACCACCCAAAAAATATTGAATATATAAAAAACACGTCACTAATAAATTAAATATTCTTTTAAAAAATTTATGTACGATCATCATAGAAACCTATATGAAATTAAAAGAAGCTAATTAAAGTTTGAAGTATGGCAACAATTTATTTCAAGTTGTCACTGTCTCTTAATTCACTCAAAAAAATATTTTTATTGGAATTATTAACACACAGTACCTTGCTCAGCTTCATTTGTCACTTTAAGCTCATTTTGCAAAACGCGTTTTACAATGCATTTAATTCCTGGAAAAGTTACGCCCTCAAGATTGAGGGCTTAAACCTAATTTTTCTGTAATTTGTTGGTTATGTTATGTTATTTGTGTATCATTTACATGGAATTTGTGTAATTTAGTTTTTGATAGAAAATGTGTTTGTTTTAAAAAATCATTCTGCTGTCTGGGTTTCTAGATTAGCGTTTTCAACGGCGCTTTTATAGGAGTTTTTTAGGCACGGCTACATCCAGAAGTATATTAACTCCAATAATTTCATTACAAATATTTTAGAAAAGTACAATTTATGGCTTTCAATTAATTTTATTGGATTTATAATGCATTATTATTTACGGTAAGTCAGACTAATACAATAGAACTAGTTAGAAAGAATACATATTTTCAACTAAAACGTCAAAATCAAACAAACTATTGAGTATAACCGCGCCTTAAGACTCTTATAAAATCTTTTATAAAAGCGCTGTCACAGGAGACGGCAGTCTCCGGAGTGACGCAATGATAATCGAAAATAATTCGAAATAAAACGACACTCCTATATACACAGCAAATTTGGGTTTTTTTGGGTTTTTAGAAACTGTGCATATAGGCTTAAAAGTAATGATTGAAGTTGAGAGGATTATGAAATGGAAAGAAAAATTGATTTTAATAATTTTCAAATTCCGCGAATTTTCAGAGTTATGGCCCATTTTGAATTTTTGGTTTTTTCCATTTTTGAGCTATTTAGTGCAAATTATTGTTGAAAAAATTATAACGCTAAAAAGCTTAAGGTATTAGAAAACTTTTGTAGGGTCAATCTTTTTGATCGATTAATAAATACAAAAGTTATAAGGGTTTGAAAAATTTTGGATCAAGCTTAAATGAAAATAATTAAATTTTTCATTTTTTCGAAATGTACGGCCCATCAAAAAAACTTTAAAAAAAAGGTATGGTTCGAAAGAAAAAGTAAATGCGGATAAAAATCAGCTTGCAAACAATCAATTTTTTTTCCCTAGTGTCTCGTAAGGGTCATTGAACTTTGAAAATTTGGTTATGCTTCCAAGCCCATATCTTAGCTAATTTTTATGCAATATTGACGAAATATACTTCATTTTAAAGCTTAACATTTTTTCTTTTGTATATTTGAAATGAAAAAATATCACATTTGCTAATTAGAGAGATATTTGAAATTTAGCGGAATTTACCTTAAACAATTTTTCACATTTTGCAAAGTTACTCAAAAATCTTGCATTTGAGCTTTTCAAAAAACTATCAGTTTTAAGCCAATATTTTATGGTAATAAGCTCATATAAATTTAATTTCGGAAAAATTCGTAGTTACGTGCAGGTGCCACGTTTTAATTTTGCAGAAAATGCAAATATTTTAATATTTCAAGAATGAGCAACATTTTACATAAGGTTTGTATGACAAAGTTTAAATTACTCTTAAATTTAAAAAAAAAAAACAAGTTTTAATGGTTTTTATATTTAAAGCTTTAAGCAAGTTATGGGACTTAAAAGCTTTTGCTATTTTGGAAAATTCCATTTTTTTAAAAAAGCAATATCTCAATTACTATTCATTTTACATAAAAATTAATTACTTTAATTAAAAGCTAAGCATTTTTGTTTTAAATTAATTTATTAAAATTTTTCTATCGTTAAAAATGTGGGAATATTTTAACTTTGAATACACCGTCCAAAAAAATATCACAATTTTTCAGTTTTTTTACAATTGCAAGGAAATGGCTTGATCAAATTCCTTAAAATTTTTACATATTATAGTAAACATTATGTCCAATCAAATAATGTATAGCATAAACATTAATTCAACTGATTTTTTGCTTGAGCACGTATTTAAGCCCTAGATTTTTATTTTAGCTAATACATTATACATATTAAAATTTTATACAGCGTTTTAAAGCATAAAATTTTATCTTTCAAAAAAATGCTCAATATAGTTTCTATCACTTTTATCAACTGAGATATTCGAATTTTTGTAAAATTTAGCCAAAAAAAACATCAAAATTCACCACTTGCCCCAAAGCTACGCGAAAACGGCTCGATCGAATTTCTTAAAAACCAGATATTTTTTAGAGGACATTACAGTTAATTATTAAGCATATAGCTTATATCTGGCGAAATTCGCGTTTTAGTTTTATTTGCTTTTGAATTTTGTGATATCACTTGTTCGTATTGTTCGTATACTTCCATATTGTCAATGTAAGAGATAAGATTTTCGGTTTGCGAAAAATAATTTCAGAATAGAGAATTTTTCAAATAGTTACTGCCTCAAACTAGGCCAGACCAAATATACCCATGTAAAAGAATCGGAGATAGCCTTCGTTAGAAATAATTTTATTCAAATAATTGTGCTCCCAACTTCTTTGTTTTGTTACCATACTGAAGTCTCAAAATGAAAATAGGAGAATCAAGATCTGATAGCGACCGAAATGAATTTATTTCATTGATCAGCAAATGTAGGATAGTTACATGATTTTGATTTTTGTTTTATGTATTTAATAATAACTATTATGCTTAAATTTTAGATGCCATAAAAGCAGATGCAAGCACAAATGGTACTGCCAAAACATCTGATATCCTATGAAAAACACTTCTGCGCAGTAACAAAAAGAGTGACGCAATTATTTGAATCATAACTAGAAAATTACTGATATCCCTTTCTAGTGACGCTTTTTATGTGTACAAAAATTTGCAAAGATTGCGGCAGTATGTTATCCAAAAGTTAAAAGTTAAAACCATTGTCCATCGTTGTATCGTTACCTTTATTATATCAAAAGCTCTTAAGAGAATCGGTATAGAATCCCAGCGGGAAAAATTCTCTCTTTGCATTACCAATGTAAGTAGGAAAGTAACCTGGGCAATGTTAATCTATAAATTACCAGCATCGATGGATTTTATCACGCGGATGTCATTGGAAAGTAACGTGTGCGTTTTTAGATTACCGTCGGAAACAAAGTAGTAACCGAAGACAAAAAGCTTTTCTGCATAGATTACCTTTTCGATTACTTTATGAAATTTAATTGTAATCTTATTTGTGGAGTAAATTTTAATTTTTTTATTGAATTTTATAAGGAAGGGATTTATTATTAATTAAAACAAGTTTTAACAAAATTTATTTTTTATTTTCTACAAAGTATATTGATTACAAAGAAATTAATTAAAATAATTCTTTTCTGGTGAAGCCTTCTTTGTTTGATTTGATTTTATCGAATCTGTAAAGTTTTATAAAATCTTGTGAATAATTTTTTAAATATTATAGGTTGATATTATGCTTACCAAAAATAATATCATTAATTTTACTTGTTTTACTGCACTAAACTTTTATAATTTATTGATTTTGGCTTCACACTTCTTTCGAACTAATTCACCGACTGACTGACAAAAACGCAAATTAAACTGTATAACATTGCTGAAAAATTTGTTAATTCCATACGTGTATGTGTCAAGTATGATATATATACTCGTATATGCTTTGCATTTTATATTTCCTTTAGTTTTAGTGTTCTTGGTTTTTGGCACATACAAACCTGTAGATTACCACTTCGATTACAAAATTCACTTATACGCAATTTCATGAGTAAAGAGAGAATTTTTCCCGCTGGGATAATAGTAGTTAAAATGTTAATAGTTAACGCTAAGTGACTTAGTGAGTTAACTTAAATTTTAACGTTAATAGTGACGCTTTTTATGTGTAAAAAAATTACACTATTAAGTTAACAGTTAAGAGAATCGGTATTTAGAGTTTATAACTTTTGGATAACTCACTGCCGCAATCTTTGCAATTTTTTTACACATAAAAAGCGTCACTAGAAAGGGATATCAGTAATTTTCTAGTTATGATTCAAATAATTGCGTCACTCTTTTTGTTACTGCGCAGAAGTGTTTTTCATAGGATCTATAATAGTCCAGTCAAAATAGACATTCAACTTCGGAATAATTCGCATAGAGCTGAAAATTGGCACACACTTTATTTATGTCAATACAAATAAAGGGTCAAAAGTCCTAATCGATCCCGCCTGTGCAAAAAATTTTATTCAAGTCATTTGTGTTATCAATTTGAATGTTTACACATTCAAAGCAATTATAAAGAGCTGACTTCATAGTTTTACGCATTCCTATTGCGTCGAAAAGTGATAATGGGTAAGGAACTAATTCATATTCGAAGAATTTTTGAAGTTCATCTTCAAATGTCTTAGTAATGCTTTGAAATAATAGTACAGGGTCTATAGTCACCTTTTCATTATGTACTTTTATGACGCTACTTGTACCCAAAATAGGGAGTACTTCAGCCCGTTTTAATTTAATATTATTAAATGTTAGACCAGTCATTTTGGTTATCGAAGCAAGTCCAACTGAACGAGCATTATGACATTTGATTTTCGCCATTGTCCTTTAATTCTTCCAATGTAAATTGACAATCATCATTACTTTCAATGTATGTAAATATTTGCTCCATCGTCAAGGCGATACTACTCTTTCGAGTGTACATTTTACGACACTGAACGTGGACTGCTACAGAATTAATATCTTTCAAATATTCAAAATGATTTTTATTTCTTTCAACACTTGCATCAATTAAAGTCTTCATTCTACGATCAAAACAAAAACTTGACTTTTACAAAGGTTTATTACAAATAAAGGAGTTGTCAGATATTTTGTTAAAATTATCAAACACCACAAATTGAAATTGAAAATATTATTGAACAAAAAAATGCGCCTAGTACATAGGTGGTGTGAAAATGTGTGCATATTATGTATAATATAAATTTTTTAACTTTTAAAACTGCGATATCTCATGAGTGGTAATTATTACGAAAAAGGTGTTGGTACATTTTTTGTAGAGAATTTTATGATCTACAACTTTTGTAAAAACTATTTTACGATAAAATTTACTGTTTCTGAGAAAATTGTAAAAAACCGAAATTTGTGACTTTTGAACTTGAATAAAATTTTTTGCACAGGTGGTATCGATGAGGACTTTGACCCTTTATTTGTATTGACATAAATAAGGTGTGTGGCAATTTTCAGCTCTATGTGAATTATTCCGAAGTTTCGCCTTTTTTACGTCTATTTTGACTATTGTATATACCAAGAATGAAATGCTGATTGATAAATGTACTTAATTTTTTTAGTACGTTTTTAAGTTGGCAGTTCATTCCCTGTAGGAAATTTTTTGACATTTCACTGATACAATATAATTGAAAATGAGGTGAATAATTGTTTAGTTTCTTTAAAATATCAATTTAAAGACAAATTTAATGATAAATTTATTAATACAAAGTTTTAAACGAATTCTATGTAGCCGTAAATTGGAATATCTCTGCAACAAGGAATCAACTGCCGATTTTGGGAATTTTACAAAAAATCTCTGACCCTCACAAAACTAATCTTAAACTACTTGAAATTTCTTCAGGATCAGGACAACACTGTGCATTATTTGCGGATAATTTTCCTAATATAATATTTTATCCATCTGAATATAGCAAAAATTTAATGTCAAGCATTAAAGAATATGCACAAGAGTGCAAATACTCTAATATGCCAGATCCAATCTATATAGATATAGAAAAAGATTTTGAAAAATGGGATCAGACTTTCAGAAGCAAGGAATTTGATTAAATACTGAACATAAATATGGTTAATGTAACACCATGGTCTAGAAGTAGGTCTTATAATGGGGAAGTTATGATATTTTATTAATTAATTGCAATGTCATCATTAACACCAAAGTAAAAAACCAAGACCCCCAAGGCGTAAAAACCTAACGAATGTTGAATATCATGGAAAGGATGTTGAAAGAGAATAGAAAACAAGCAGAAATTGGCAGGTTTTTTAATGCCATCGCAGTTCAAAATTATAAAAAAAAAATTTTTCTTGTTAATTATATTTTACTTAATATTTCAGAATATTGGAAGATAAACGAAGAATTGGAAGAGGTGGTTAGTTAAAAAAAATTATTTATTTGTCTTTTTAATTTATTATATTAATTTTTTTAGTTTTATTTTGAAAATAATAGTCAAGTGTGGGATTTGTTATAAATCATATAAATCCAAATCAGCATTTAAGCGCCATTATAAAGTAAAACACCTAAACATAAAACAATAACAACACATGCTTAAAGCTCTATGTACACAGGAAAAAACTTAAAGACCATATACTTAATAAACATGAAATACGAAAATTTTTATTTAACTTATTAAAACTAAGATTTAAGAATTAAATTTTATTTGAAATTTATGACCAGCTAAATTTGTGTTTGTGTTGAGAAAGCAAGCTAGGTTACAAGTTTTGTGTATAAACTTTAAACCTTGTTCACATCAAAAATATACTAATAATAAAATTTTCTTTTAAAGTAATTGGGTGTAGAGTTTAAGCTGTAATTTTAGTTTTAATTTTGGAAAAATAAGATGAAAGTAAAAAGAATTAAGAATAATTTTTAGTAAAGTTGATTAACCATTAATTTTTACTAGGAATAAACTTAAAGTGAAAATAAAGGTGTTTTATTTGTAAATGCTATAGTCGAGCAACAAAAAAGGATTGATATTTGAATTGGTATACATAACCCAACAAAATGTAAGAGGTTTTAATATTCGAATATACTTTTGAAGGAGCCTTTACACAAGAACTTATTTGATCAATGCCGGGGCCGCCGCCTTCAAACTTTATTCCAGAAACTAAAAATAAATATACAAAACGTTTTTTTATTGGGTAAAATTTTAAATAAAGTTTTAATTAACAAAAGCAAATAAATATAATATACTAAATTATATATACAATTGACGATAGATTTAGATTGTGATCTATCAACTGATTATTTAAAATACGTCGTTTAAAATATCATGCTTATCAATCAAAATATGCTTTATATATAAAATAAAAACGTTAAAAATATTATAAATATTTTTTTTCTAAATTTATCAGGAATTAAAACTTTACACTTTCTGCCAGACAACCAATTTATTATTAGCAGGCATATCAAATATCTTACTTATTTCTATACCATAAGTAGAACTCAATTTAGTTAAATCTCGTAAATCTCTTACAGCCCATTCAGGGTTTTGCTCTTTAAGAGATTCATTAAATCTTACATTACTTTCAGGTGTTAATATACCGTCAACAGCATACGGTCCATAAGTTAAAAGTAATCCTCTATCCTTAAGAAGCTTTGAAGCATTATTAAATAAACCTACACTACTAGACCATGGTGTTACATGAATCATATTTATGTTAAGTATATAATCAAATTCTTTGCTTTTGAAATTCTGATCCCATTTTTCAAAATCTTTTTCTATATCTATATAGATTGGATCTCGCATATTAGAGTATTTGCACTCTTGTGCATATTCTTTAATGCTTGACATTAAATTTTTGCTATATTCAGATGGATAAAATATTATATTAGGAAAATTATCCGCAAATAATGCACAGTGTTGTCCTGATCCTGAAGAAATTTCAAGTAGTTTGAGATTAGTTTTGTGAGGGTCAAGAACTTTTTGTAAAATTCCCAAAATCGGCAGTTGATTCCTTGTTGCGGAGACATATTCCAATTTACGGCTACATGAAATTCGTTTAAAACTTTGTATTAATAAATTTATCATTAAATATGTCGTTAAATGGATATTTTAAAGAAACTAAACAATTATTCACCTCATTTTCAATTATTGTCATCAGTGAAATGTCAAAACAAATGAACTGCCATATTAAAAACGTACTAGAAAAATTAAGTACATTTATCATCACTTGGTGTCTCCATTACTTTATGTCTCCATTAGCAATTTAGACAGCAATTTTATAGGCAATCTGCGGCACGGTCACATTCAAAATAACTGCAATAATTATTTTCTTTATTATTGCATTGATGGTAAATTGAAAATATTATAACTTATGCTCTTTAACTAGTTTTATTATATTGAATTGACTTACCTTAAATAATAATGCTTTACAAATGCAATAAAATTAGTTGAAAGGTACAAATTGTATTTTTTGAAAGGACTTGTAATGTTATTATTGCATTGATGGTAAACTTGCCTCTGGTTTCCTATAATGTTCCCAGCGGGAAAAATTCTCTCTTTGCATTACATTTGTAAATAGGAAAGTAACCTGGGCAATGTTAATCTATAAATTACCAGTATCGATGGATTTTAACACGCTGATGTCATTGCAAAGTAACGGGTGCGTTTTTAGATTACCGTCGGAAACAAAGTAGTAACCGAAGACAAAAAGCTTTTCTGCATAGATTACCTTTTCGATTACTTTATTAAAGTTAATTGTAATCTTATTTGTGGTGGTAAATTTTAATTTTTTTATTGAATTTTATAAGGAAGGGATTTATTATTAATTAAAACAAGTTTTAACAAAATTTATTTTTTATTTTCTACAAAGTATATTGATTACAAAGAAATTAATTAAAATAATTCTTTTCTGGTGAAGCCTTCTTTGTTTGATTTGATTTTATCGAATCTGTAAAGTTTTATAAAATCTTGTGAATAATTTTTTAAATATTATAGGTTGATATTATGCTTACCAAAAATAATATCATTAATTTTACTTGTTTTACTGCACTAAAATTTTATAATTTATTGATTTTGGCTTCACACTTCTTTCGAACTAATTCACCGACTGACTGACAAAAACGCAAATTAAACTGTATAACATTGCTGAAAAGTTTGTTAATTCCATACGTGTATATGTCAAGTATGATATATATACTCGTATATGCTTTGAATTTTATATTTCCTTTAGTTTTAGTGTTCTTGGTTTTTGGCACATACAAACCTGTACATTACCACTTCGATTACAAAATTCACTTATACGCAATTTCATGAGTAAAGAGAGAATTTTTCCCGCTGGGTTGCTGTCGCTGGTCGCTAATCGAGGCACAGCCTTATGACTAGGACTCGCCAACGCTTAGCGTATGGGACAACTTAGCACAGTAAAAATGGAAAGTTTTCCTAAATACCAATCGGAGTGGATTCACTAGCATATATTACTGTTTTCATTGACAGAAAGCAAAATGCCAATTCCTTTGATCTTCTTTGAAAACCCGAGAAGCTTCCGCTAACTAGTCGCTAACTAGTCTCTGCTTGTGTAGCTTTGAAAATTTTCTAACAAGATCGCTTAACGTTGAAAGATAATTACTTGTATGCCGACATATTTCTTGTTTACTTTTCATGTTGTGTTTAAGAAAATATTTTCGACGCTTTTTTCATTAAAAAGTGTAATACAGTGTTTTAAGTGGACTAATTGGATGTTTATTGAAAAGCGATCTTAAGGCCATCTGTTCACTTTTGATAAAATACACCAGCTAGATAGCAGAGTCATCTCTTTTTTACCTGGATCGTTACAATAATGAAAATGAAACAATAACTTTATTATGTATTTTATTTTAATGAATATTTTTCCTAATTTTATAAGATTTTATAAGACTACAAAATATTCTTGTGCAATTACAACTTCATAATATTTTGCACTCAATGTTGAGAAAAACAAAAATTATAATAAATTAAGGCTAGTTATAATATTGAAAAATTCGATACAGAAATTGTTACTAAAACTCTTTTCTTAAAATTTCAATAAAGAATATGATAAGGAAAAAAATCGTAAATATTTTAGAGAACAAAGTTTAAATCATTTTTCTTTATTATTTTCAATCCATTTCAAATACCCTTCAATATTAGTTAAAATCAAAGATGGCTTAGTATATGCACAGTATGCACTAAACGAAGATGAAATACCCACAATAATATTATTGACTACAAAAGATGCTCCAATAGCTTCTTTGCAATTGTGTATGTGAGTTGAAATTTTTTCAACACATAAAATATTTCGCATAAAATACACAAAAACAGAACCATGGAAGAATCGACGAGATGGTTGCCAGACTCGTGGATTGGCACACATAGTAGTATCCAAAATTTTAAACTTTGCGGGCAATATTTTGTATGACGGTGTCGTATCATGGGATTTTGGTTGCCATATTGGAAAAATACCAGTCGTATTAATAGCTGGAATATAGCCGGAACGAGGTAAATTTATTTTTTGAATCTTCTCATTGAACTCTAGCTTGTTAGTAAGTTTGATAATTGCAATATCATACTGTACAAAATATCGACTATAGTATTCATGATAGATACAATCCTTAAAATTTACTTCAGTACCATAAAGGCCGAGATTATCCGATCCTACACGTATCTTCACATTTTTACGTTTAATAATTTGGCAACAAAGTGCAGATGTTAATAAATTTTTTTCGTCAATGATTGTTGCACTGCATAATGGAGTCCAACCTTCTAGTACAGTAGCACTCCATGGAAATATATTGGGTAATTTGTTGTATTTCACCTTCACCAAAGGATGATTTTGTGAAAAAATTCCTTTTAACATAAAAACAACTAGAAATATTAAAAGCCTCATCGTTCTTAGTAGCACAGCAGTTTAATTAAGACTAAAAATAAAGCAACCATAACTTTGCAGTCAATTGTTGATTCAAAAAAGATAAATTTTATCTTGGTAATGTAAAATCAGAATATGTGTATTTATTTTGTATTTTATACAATTGCATATAATTGCATTTATATTTAATGTACCATTTTCAGCCATTATTTCGATATATGCATTTCACGAAATTTATGAATAATTAAAATCGGAATAATGTATTAATTATAAAATTCAAATTTGAAATACTTAAATGCCAATGAACTTTGGCATATTCAAATACCGAAAAACTGATGAAATTGGGACTATGATTTAAAAAGACAGTAAAAAACATTTTTTCTATAACTTAAAAAAATATTCACACGTTAGAATGCACAATTTGAATTCCCAAATTTATTTTCACTAGTAAGGCCCAGCTCTCGAAGTTCGAGAGCAACTTTACTGTATTCTAAAACTATGGGAGTTCCCTTGTAGTATATAATCTAACATCGTTAGTCCATCTTCATTACAGGGTCAGTTGAAATAATACCTTCACAAAAGTTTTGAAAGTATAAACTTTGTGGTAAGGGCGGAGGCTGATTCATTTCTCTAAGGTTTGAGAATTCAAAATATTACGGGACGGAATTTAACGCACATTTATATGAATATTTCAAGCTAAAAACATTTATTTCATTTGATTTGACTGAATTTTTCTGTATTAGTTATTTGTAAAGTTGTAAAGTTGTGCCTAATGTCAAAAGTGTATAAATTTTATAAAGGAAAAATAATTTTATAATTTATTATAGTTTAACCTTTAAAAAGTTTAATATATAAAATGTATTAAATAATAAACTTTATCAGCTTTTGCACATCTGATTGATAAATGTCAAAACAAAACTTGCTTTCTGTGGATTGGTAAATCCCCCTGTTAGTCAACCATGCTTTCTGCCTCAAAATTAACTTCGAAAATTACGAATTTTCCCCTTACCTGGTGTCTAGCTAGCCTAAAAACCAAAATGAGGCGATCTCATGAGGCAACGTCAAATATAGCTGATTGAGTATAACTGCGCCCCAGAACTACTATGATATCGCCTGTAATTCTGCCGTCCAAAATCTAGACACATGACAGATAATAGTTAAAAACCTGCATTATCGATCCATTTAGTATATCAAAATTTTATCTATTAAGCACCACGTATGTTTTGTATTGTTAAAGATTTATTTACTATTTAATAGTTAATTTGATTAAAAGATGGGTAGATCACACTCCCGTAGTGGTACACCAATTAAAAAACATCATCACAAAAGTAAACATAAAAGAAAAAATAAATCTGATGACAGAATAGAAAGATCTCATTCTCATTCTCATAGTAAAAATCGTGAAAGAAGCCATGATAGAAATTCAAAAACTAGGTAATGAAATTTTCTGTGCCTATAGTTTATGTGGAAGTATGGCTATGATATAAAACAAATAGTTTGTTAAGATAATAAAAGTAAACAAAAAATCTTGGTTTTTTGCTTTGTGTATACTTGAATCGTGTAGGAAAATCAATAACTTTCAGAAGTTGAATAATTTTTTTAATAAATTTACTAGCAATCAAATTTAAATTATAAACTATTGTATTTTATATTTCAGAATCTTTTCAGGGTTGCTATCAAAACCGGTGGTTTACAATGTTTCGAAAAAGTTTATTTATAATTTTGATTACCATACAATAACTGAAAATACCGAACCGTAATTTTTCAAAGTAAAATAAATACATATTAAATTATAATCGAGAAAATAAAGAAAATTCAAAGCTTAGAGATTCAACCAAGCTACAATTTCTTTTTGTTAAATCCTTGATCGCTTGTATCCAGCCTTTAGTTTATTATAACTTAATTTTAGTTAATATATCTTAGTTTTCAATATAATATTAAGTATATTTTGTGAAAATTTCATTAAGTTTTAATGAGGCATTGAGAGCGAATCGTCGCAGGCGATTTAAAATAAAAGTCAAATTGTGTTACAAATAATGACTCATCTCTTTATTATCTGAAATCAAAAATATAAATTGATCACTTTATTTTCACTGCTAATTAAGCCCGGTTAAAGTTGTGATCTAAACGCTTAAAATAATTTTATTTTAGAAATAAATAAAATTGAAAACATTTTATTAAACAAATTTAACAGTTGTTCAACACTAAATTTCAGGAAACGTTCTATATCCTCGTCATCAATCGGTAGTAGTATATATAGTGATAATGATAATAGGAAACGTAGAAAGAAAATGCGTAGCAAAAAATTAGATGAAGTCGAACGGCTTGCTGAAATGGAAAGACAACGAAGACAAAAAGAAGCAGAGCAAAAGGTAAGAAAACTTTAGAAAAATATGCGGTTTTGATTTTTAAAAAAAACTTATAAATTCTTTCCAGATAATTGAAGAAGAAGCGGCAAAAAGAATTGAACTTTTAGTTAAAAAGCGAGTTGAAGAAGAATTAGAAAAACGTAAGGAAGAAATTGATTTAGAAGTAATAAGACGAGTAGAAGTGGCAAAAAAACAAATGGAAAGAGAAATGATGTTAGAACTAGAAAAACGTCGTGAGCAAATACGCGAAGATGAACGTAAACGTGAGGTAGGTTTTCGATTAAATGAAATTGAAATTTTTATTGGCCTTCTGTCGTTTTCTAATTTATTACTTTAAATATTCTAAATTGAAATTTTTACCAAACAAAAAAAGACAGCTTAAAAATCAGTAAAAGTGTAAAAATAATTAAATTTAAATTAAATGATATTATTACTGTCCATATTAATTTTTTTCGAAGAATAATATAAAAAAACCAGATAAAAATTTTGATAAAAAAGATATTTTAGCTAACCAATGGAATTTAAAATGGAATAAATCGCCAACATTTGACAAATATTTAAAAAAAGAATTAATTTCAATTGTTATCAACTAAAATTACTAATGATTGAATTACAATTTATTTGTTGATTCATTTTACTTAAAAAAACATAATTTTTAATTTTAATTAAGTTTTTTTGCTTATTTTGGGCTTGTAGCAGTACAAAAATTTATATATCTTTAAATTTTTTAAAGTTTTTATTTATTATTATTACACAGAAAATTTTTTGTTGTTTTTCTTTTATTTTTCCTTAATATCCGACTATTGACTAAAAAACCGAAGCAGTATCTTCCATTTTAATCAATGCCATTAAATAATTTCAATTTACAGCCTAATATTTAGTACTTCTTAGCTCTAAATATTAATTTTTTTGTTTCGACCATTTTCTTCTTGATAATTATTGTATAAATATTGAATTTAATGATTGTTTCTTTAGTGATTTTTTTCAGTCTGTCATGTCACAATTAGTAATTAATTTTTTCATAGCATCTTTTTCGGAGAATTTTTAAACGTTGTGTCCCTAATGGTAAATCCAAATTTTCATTCTGTTTCGGAAATTTTTTCTATACTTGATTTTAATTTTATTTTTTTAGGAAAATAAAATCAATTTTAATAACTACAATTAGAAATTATGACTGGCAAAATATTTTTTAAGAATTTCTACGTTTAAAAACTAAAATTATTTAAAATTTTTGTGAAATATTAAATCGAACAATTTTAACAGAAGAATTTAATAAGTTAATCTTTTAATTATTTATAACTAATAAATAATACTTTTATCCGATCAACTCTTATTGGCTTCTATACGGTTTTGAAATTGTTTAGCTTTGTTTAACTGTAATATTTACAAAAGAAAAAAAGAATGCCTAGCCTAGCAACTAGTCATACTCTCCTAAATTTAAGAATTGTTTTAAAACTACGAGCTCAGTTTAAAAAACATCCTTACAGTCGCTAATAATAAATATTTGCTTATAATTTAAAGTAAGAAATGGTCATAGTTTCATTGGTCTTTTGTTGTATTGAATGTAGAAATTCTCAAGTTATTATAAAAATTAAAACGATTTGTAAAACAATAGAACCTACTTTAAGCATCTTTAAATAGAATTTCTTCTTATAAACTAATTAAATATGTTATGTATCAATTTGCATTATAAATGCTCAATATTCTTTGCATACTAGACACTAACAAATTTCGAAAATATCATTTTCCTAACCGTTTAGCAAGCATGCTAAGCATAGCTTGAGTGATAGAGCTAATATGTTGGTTTTTTGCTACCTATATCTCTAGCTCTTCTTTTATTAAAATTTAAGGAAAAGAGCCTAAAATTAAGAGAGATTAATTATAGCCAGCCTACGTTTAATTGCTAATATTTCATATATAATATCTTCCTGGATTCGCAGGTTCAATCGATGTTCTATATGCCAAAAATAAAACCTTTTTAAATTTGTTAAAATATTTTAATGTTGCTGACCCTTAAAGAAATTGTTCCTCTTTTGCTTAAATTATTTAAAACAAATTTATATGGATTTTTTATATGTAAATAATTTTGGTAGTAATTTTTGGTTCCACTGATGATTCACCTTGTCTGTTTACACAATTCAGTATGTAGCGTTATTGTTGTGTCTTGTCATGAAAGCGCTGATAGATTTAGAATATACAAGAAATAGAAAAAAAATTGCTTCGATTATTATCGAATTGAAGTTTTGTATTTTACATAGATTTAGATACATAACATATCTAATATTTTAATGATGAAATTAAAGTAATTCCTTGTAACGATAAAAACTTTTAATAATTTACAGTCCAAAAATTATTTTAAAAGCAACAATTTCAAAGAAACGAATCTTTCGACGTGTATGCATTAAATCTTCCAAACTATTCGGTTACCGCCATTAATTTTAAGTCCAACATTTTCGAAATTTTGTTTTTTTAGATTTATGTCCACAAGGGATGAAATGCTTTTATGAAAAGAGTTGGTTACTTAACATACCGCATCAGAGTCAGAATTGGTATAAAATAATATATTATAAAATTTTTCACTACTACTAAACTTAATAATATCAAAATTATAATAATAACGGAATTAAGTTTATGCTTGAAATTAGGACGCTTGAGCAAAAATAATGGGTGAGAGAAATATTTTGTTTGCGATATTTTCGTTTAAAATTTTCATTGTCTTTTTTATCACGTGCTTACATTAATTTATTTATTACTCAATTAAATCCAAAACCAAAAAACTAACTTGAGATTGAGAATTTCATGAAATTAAAGCTAATATATTTTTTGGTCTAAAGATAACATTTGTAATTTAAATTTTATGGTTCATTTGAGAAAACGAATATTTAATAGCCCAATTACGATGTCTTTCTTTTCATATTTATAACTTTTCAATCCAATACAATAATCACTAATCGAAGATATTAAATTTTTGGGCTAGAAATTCGTGTAAATCTTTTACCAAGTATCAAAATTAATATTTGTTTGGAACAAAGGTAAGTTAGGATTGCTGCTATAATTACGGTACTTATTTGCTATGCTCCTCGTTAGGCGAATTATGTGCAAAACTCAAATCTGTAAATGCTGTTTACATGTTGACATATAATATCTAAAAGAATTTTCTATGATATTTCTAAATAAATCAAATTTAATAATCAAAGAAATAAAATAACTAAAAATTTTAACAACAAAATAAAAATAACGGGGTTAATAAAATTCATTTTCCAATAAAATTAGAAGGGTGAAGTTGATTTGATCAAGTCTCGTAGGTGGTTGGATCTAACCAATTTGGATGTGGAGTCAGCCAATTATTTAAATTTTCAAATTTTAATCTAAGTTTCTTTGTAAAATTTTTAAAAACAAAGAAATTTAGTCTTTCCATCCATTATATTATATATATATTGTTGTTATGTTAGTGACACCAAATACAGATATCATCGTTGAAAAATTTTATGATTGAATTGAAGGCGCGAATAATGGATTACAAACTACATTAAAAAATTATAAGAAAACGGCGACTTCAGGTATTATTGTTATTATTAATTTAATTTGCTAAATAAAAATAATATTTTTTTATTTTTATTTATAATTTTTTGTCCTAAGAAATTAAGGAAATTTTAACTTTCAAGAAAAGATTTAAAAAATCAATAAATTTAAAATTTCAAAAACTTCTTTAAAAATAAATTTCCTTAATTTTTTTGCCAATATATATTGTGTTTTTCAGTTACAGAAAATATTATACATAATAAATTGTTTTTTTAATCAAATATTTATTAATTATTATTGGTAATGAGATTTTTAAAAAATTTATAGGAAGAAGAAAGGAAAAAACGTGAAGAACTTGAACAGATTTTAGCTGAAAACAATCGCAAAATAGAAGAAGCACAGAAAAAATTGGTAAATAATATTTTTAATTATGGAATTGTATATTTTTTCAAATATATTATTTATTTTCTGTTGGAAATTTATTAAATCTAGCCAAAGTTTAATTTCATTAATTAAAAAAGCTTATTTCTTATTTAAAATTTTAATTATGTAATTTATAACAGTAAGCCATGAATTTATCTCTAGCTCTAGCTCTTACAATTTTTTATACTAATCTTAATGCATTTTGTTTTGCATAAAGGATTTTTGTCATAATATTTTTTATATAAATGAAGTTATTAATAAGCATATATTTTTACAAATTTTAGGCCGAGGAGCGCTTAGCAATAATTGAAGAACAAAGACAAATGGATGAAGAACGCCAACGAATGCGTAAGGAACAAGAAAAACGCATAAAAGAGGAACAAAAAATGATTTTAGGCAAAAACAATTCACGTCCTAAGTTATCATTTTCACTCAAACCTGGGGTTTCTTGAGTTTACTTTGTTCATTAGAAAATTTTATATAGGGCAGTAATATTTCTATGACAATTATATGAAAAAGTATAGAATTATCTATGCTTGCTAAAAATTTTATTAAAGAAAGTTTTGAAAGAATGGAATGTAGGATAATTGTTTATAATTGAGTGCTAATACGTTGAATTAATTTATTTTACTTTAATAATTAAATTAAAATTTAGAGAATTTTTGTAACGTATATTGTGTATTTCTTTGATTTTATATAAAACAAGCTACGTTTCGTTTTTTATATATTTCAAAAAATAATAAAATATTAAATTTAACTTGCAGTGAGATTCAAATAACTAAATTAAATAATTGAAATTAAGAAAATAAGACTTAAAAAATAATTTACACAATTTTTCTACATTCCATTTCATAAGGAAACAATACTCACAAGTAAGATATCCCGAATATCTTTTACCGATTTTAATTAAACTTTAGTAGTAGTACATAACAAATTAAGAAACATGTATTTTTTTTTTTTAAATTGGAGGACATTCACTTTAAAATGGTGAAAGTTGTTCTTCGAAAAACATAATTTCCTCTTTGACTCATGCATATAGTTCCGATTTAGATTTAAACAAAATTTTAATGATTTATATTAAAAATTAAAAGGTGTACATATATTTTTAGTTATGTTTAGTTCAAAAGAAAATATTCTAAGGAAGAAGTTCATCCGGTGGTAAATTTCCATATGTTGAAAAAAATGATAAATTCCAATTTATGTATTTTCATGCATTTTATTCATGAAATTTAGGTTCAAAAATCATTTTTGAAAACCACTCTCCTATCCATGACAAAACCGTACTAGACTAATTTAATCGGTATTCACCGATTTTCTTAAAACTCAGTTCATCGAAATCTAACGGACCCGTAGATCTTTTTATCAGTACATTTTCTTTAACACAATTTGAATAAATATTAATAATTTACATTGGAAAAACTGAAATATGAACCAAATTAAGATAAGAAACCTTATATTATTTAAAACTTTTACTTTTTGATATAAATCATTTAAGTTTTTTTCGATTTCAAAATATTAACTACTATACATGTTATAGAGGAAAATTTGTTTTTTTTGGGGGTAAACTTTAGACGTAATTTTTTATCCAATTTTATTCAGAAGCATATCCACCGATATGAAAGAATACATGTTAAAAATCTTTAAGATATTTTTGGGATACTTTCTTGTTAGTAACCAGCCTGGTCGGTCAACCTATTTACCATTTTCATTATATTTATTGTTTAACTTTTTCAACAGTCGTTAGAGCAAATTAAGAAATGACGATAATGATTTTATTTCGTAAGTAAATAATAAAAAAATTAAGGCTTTAAATTTGAATGATGGTGGAAAAATTATTTTTTCCACAAGAGCGCACATTCAAGTTAATTTTAATTTTTAAATATATTTAATGTAAAATATTTGAAGTAGTATAATAAACTTATTTACAGGATTTAAAAATATCAAAAAACAAATTATCAGTGCCTGTATATCCTTGGAAGTATTTATTGATCACATTTGATTTTGAAACTTTTATGATATTATGTTATGATATTTAGCTTTCATTGAGTAAATAATGACGGAGAAAATTCTATTTATTAATAATAAAAGAGAGCAAACTTTCTTAGGGACAACACAAATAAATTTTGTTTTAGAATGGTTAGAAAAGTTGTAATTATATGAAGAATTTTTCGATGTGTTTTTTCTACTTGAATTTTTCAAAATTATTTATATGTTTAAAATATTTTTTGTTATTTTATAGTTTCTCTAAGAGAAACAATTATTTTTCTTCAAATTTGTGGCTATAAGACGGAGAGTTTTTTATTTACATTAATTATTTATTTTTCGTCAGGAGGTACACTTTTTAGATTGTTTTATAAGTTCAATTTATCCGAATATTTTGTTATTCACCTGTGCAGTAAATGTATGTAGCTAAGATCAGTTTTGGTAGAAGCAAGGATTTTTCTTCTTTATGCCTTAAGCTTGGATTAAATATTTTGTCAGTATTACACTTTTGTTTGAGTGTTTACAATAAAAACTTTGATATTTATTATATTTGAAACTATATTCCTAAATCAACATAAGATTCAGGTATTCAGTACGAAGCTCTAGAGTCTATCTAGACAATATGTTATTACTTAATATTTGCTTGGTTTTCAATTCCGATAAGTTTTGGTTTTAATTAAGCTTCGAATTTTTTATTATCCATCTTTTTAGGGTCCAAAAGCTCTTTAAATTATATTTTTTAATATATATATACATTCTGTGGAAAAAAGTACAATTTTTAATAATTATTCAATAATTCAATTGTAGACTTTTACTTATTTTGTAGTATTCTATTGAAACTTTTTGATTACTTTTTAGACTAAGACTGCAAGCCACTAAATGTAAGTTAGCATTTTAAGATGACTCATCAATATATAAAAAAAATATACCGATGAATTGCATACTTGAGCGTACATAAGGTTTCCCTGGATATTTAGTAAATTTGAAATTAGAACAATAAGTTCAACAAAAAATATATTTAATTAAATCAATGTTAACATTCATTTGAAGGCTTAAAAGCAGCATTGTTTGGTGGTATTCATAAAAATAACTATGACAATAAGTTTAAAGAAGAAAGTCTAACATAACATATGCAATTAATGTTGTCTCTAATGAATTTGATGTGTAGATTTTTGTTTACATACAAGTACTGCGTACTTTTCAAAATATTGTCGAACGTGTTTTATATAAAGACGAACGAAAAAGCAAAAATGCTCTACACATACAACTTCCCTTTGAAGACCAGAGGTGATTTTCAGTCATGGAGTTTCGCGTGGCAGGACGAGTGGCGAATGAGAGACGCCAGTATATGTAAGTTTAAATTATCTCCAACAGATAAAATCGCACTATTATTTTTTTAAAGGTTAAATAATCGCCTCGTCCTGCTATCTAATCCAGCCAAAAAAATCGTCGTTCGCAAAGGGCTAACACTATAATCAAACAATTTTTTTTTTTTTCAATTTTTTGCTTTAAATGTATTAAGATGCCTTTAGCTTTTTTAGATTTACTTTCCTATTAAATTACATAAAACTGCTGATTGAATGATACAAATTTATTGTAGTTTCATTCTATTGAAATAAAAACCTAAGCGTGAAAACTTTTTCTCAGTTTTCTAAAGATAAGCTGTGAAACTTAAAGTTGTTTCTAGATGTTTCTTAAGACCTTCAAACAAGCTCTTGAAATAAATTTTTGGTTATTGTTTGATTACATAAGTTGTACTAATATTAATTTTTATCGTATACATATTTCTTTGATAGTACTTCAATAAAATTGTTAAATATAGTTTCTTCGTAACATTTCTCGATACCTCGGTTAGCAAGCTCTTGTATAACAGCTTTCTTGATCAATTTAGGAGTAAGCTTGGAATTAGCTAATGAGCTTTGAAGATCTTTAGGCTCAGGCTTTGTTAATGGTTTTCCATTATTAATTTTATTATTCTTAGTATTTTCCTCTTTTTTCTGTTGTTTTTTTTTACTTTTTCTACCACAAATAAATTTTTGATTTGAAATTTTATTAGTATTCATATTTTCCTTATTATTATTATTAGTATCACTTTCAGTTTCAGTTAACTGTTTAATTTTTTTAGAAATTTTCTGTTTTACTTCCTGTATGTATATTGGTTTTTGTGTGCCTCGAATAATAAGGCCAATATTATATTCAGCTATCCCTGCCCAGGTAACTGTATTAATTAATTCAAATTTTCCCGTTTTAGCTTTTGGATTTTTATCATAATCAATGACAACTTTGATAACATCTTCAAGTGCTGCTGGACAGATTTTTGCCGTGACACTTGTCGAGGCTGACATATCTGGTGTAGAATTTATTTCAATTAAATATGTTTCATAGTCCTCTGTTATCATAAAATCACAACCATATAGCTCAAAAGTGTTTGGTACTAATGTTGTTTCTTCAAGACTAGACATTACTATTGATATTATAATATGTTTCATTGCTGGAAAAATTTTTTCAGCCCAAATTTTATCCCTACCAATATCAACTAAGTATTTTTGAAACTCTGATAAATGCCACATATTATGTTTAGGCAATAATTCACTACGTTCACCATTTTTATATTTTTTTTGGACAGCATTGTTTGTTAGATGAATCGATTCTGTAAAATTGTTTAAATCAAATTCTTGTGAACTAAATCTAAGATAACAATCCTTATAAATCCATATATTGACTTTGTCAGTAATAGTAAGTAAAAAATATTGGCGTATATCGAACTTTGTTTTAAAAATTAATAAAGGCCGTTCTGTAAATAAATTAAATATTAAAGAAAAAATAAAATAATTAATAGAAATAATATACCAATGTACTTCTGAATTACATATTTCCTTTTTTTATGAATGTGTACCGTATGAACTATTTTTGAAAAATCATTCATTAAAGTAATCCCATGTCCACGACACTGATTTGTTGGTTTCATAATCCAAATATTCAATTTTCCATCAATTTCAATTGTTGGAAATAATTTTTTTACCTCATTCATTAGTTTTTGACAATTTCTAATAGCATCATCTAAATCTTTTTTATTTGTTTGAAAACCATCTTCGCCTTCAGTTAAACGTTTCAATTGCTTCATGAATTCTTCCCATTGTTTACCACTAATCAATTCTTTATCAGCTACCCAATCAATATCTGCATGTTTTTTACGTAGAATTGCCCTTTCAACAAAATTAGCTGCAAATTTTATAACAACCATTGGAGTTTTACCTTCCTTTTCCATAATTTTATCACGATTTTCTACCAAGAATTTCAAAAAACTCAGACATGCAGTTAAACGGAAATCATCTTGAAACTCAACAATTTCATCCCTCATTGATAGTCTATAGCAACGTGGTGCTGGGGATTTATTCTGTTCTTCAGTGCAATACCAATGATAATAATCAACACATCCCAATAGACCATCTTTTAGTGAAAAATCAAATTCTCTTTTACGGTAAATACGATTTTTATAGGGGAATCCAGCTATATGTGCCAATTTAAAGTTTCTTGGATGCCAAATAAAATTTGCTGAGTTTTTTTCTAGTAATCTTGAAATAAGTAGATTTTCATAATCATTACCCTTTTGAGCTCTTTCTAGTAAATCATATAAGCACATATGCTTGTAGGCATCATATCCTGAATTTATTTTCTCAAGCCAGCCACGTTGTTTTAGAGCTTGACGTATACTTCGACAATTTCCATGTATCGTAAAAATTCGACGATCTTGACATGCTTTAAATATAAACGACTTATACCTTGAAAAGCGTTCATAATTCACTGTAGATGAACTAGATAAAAAATAATGGTCCAATTTTGGATTTCTGTTATCATTTAAATTATTTCGTAAAGTTGTAAATTTAAATTCAGTTATTGTGGGATTTACTTCATCTTTCTTTTTTTTAAGACTAGCATGAGATAAATTTTGCTTGATTTTCTTTTTAGACTTTTCATTATCATGTAAGAGTTGCCCATCGCTGTTCAATTTTCTTAAATCATCAGTAATGCTGGTCATCATAGATCTAATAGCTTCAATTGGTGGAATCGGTGGCTGTTTCCAGTACTCATCCATTTTGTACTTTCATCAACAATATGTTTTACGGGAAATTTTGTTTTGTTATAAAAACATTTTTATGGGCAGATTTTGGATAGCCAAACTTTTATCTTTTAGCGGAAGACATAAACTGACCGAATTTTGTTCTTTCAAAGACGTTAAAGTCAGGGGAAACTATGATTTGATTAATGCCTTTCATTTTCCACTAAATTAAATAGATAATAAACTTTTTCAATGCAACAAATCTTACATAAAATATTAAAATAAAGCATGAAGAGTAGTTAAATCAATGAAAAATTAGTTATTTATAACTTGTATGTCAAAACATTGCTAAAAAATTGTTTTTCTCTAATTGTTTGTCTATAAAATTAAATAGAAATCAGATCAGTCTTTAAATGTGTTCCACTATGAATGGGCGGTATTGCATTTCTGCAATACTTTCCCATTGTAGATGTTTCGAAATTGTTGAGCTTTGGATTGTTAATGCAATGCATATCTAGTAGAAACTTTAAAGCAGTTTTTCACTTGGTAGTAACTATATAATATTGTGATCAAATTGCTGCCAGAATTATTCTATAACTATTAACTCTCGTGTAGGTGGAAAAAGATTTCTCCAGTTTTATTTTTATATGTTGTGAAGTGATTTTCGCAGCAAAAATTGCAAATTAAAAGCAATTTTTAAAAAAATTCTGACATACCTATAGCTAAAATGTCTTTACTGTATCATTAAATTTACACTCCCAATTTTATCAGTTGTTTAGTATTCCAAGAATGTGCTTTATTCATTAAGTTGAAGTATTTCAAATTTGAACTTTATTTTTAACACATTATTTCGATTTTAATTATTCATAAGCTTCGTAAAATATATCGAATAAATTATTTAAAATGGTATCTGGAATACAAATTCCATTCTTCAATTTATACATTACCAAAATAAAATTTATCTTCAAAATCATCGTTGCTTTATTTTTTAGTCTTAATTAAACTGCTGTGCAGCAGGAATGATGAGGCTTTTAATATTTTTAGTTGTTTTTATGTTAAAAGAAATTGCTTCACAAAATCATCATTTGATGAAAAGGAAATACAGCAAATTACCCAAAATAACTCCATGGAATGCTACTGTACTACAAGGCTGGACTCCATTATGCAATGCAACAAACATTGACTACAAAATTCATTAACATCTGCACTTTACTGTCAAATTATTAAACGTAAAAATGCGAAGATACGTATAGGATCTGATAATCTTGGCCTTTATGGCACGAAAGTGAATTTTAAGGATTGTATCTGTCATGAACACTATAGTCGATATTTTGAACAAAATGATATTGCAATTATTAAACTTACTAACAAGCTAGAGTTCAATGAGAGGATTCAAAGAGTAAGTTTACCTCGTTCCGGCTATATTCCAGCTATTAATGCGACTTGTATTTTTCCAATATGGCAACAAGTATCTCATGATACGTGGCCGTTATACAAAATATTTCCCGCAAAGTTTAAAATTTTGGAATCTACTACGTGTGCCAATCCACGAAACACATTTCAACCTTCTTCATTTATCTATGGTTCAGTTTCGATGAAATTTATGGAAAATATTTTATGTGTTGAAGAAGTTTTAACTCACATACACAATTGCAAACAAGCTATTTCAGCATTTTTTGTATCCAGTAATGTTATTGTGGGTATTTTATATTTTTTTTAGTATTTACTTTGAAAATAATAAGCCATCTTTGATTTTAACTAATATTCAAGGGTATTTGGAATGGATTCAAAAGAATAAACAAAAATGATTTAAGTTGTATTATTTACAAATTCAAAATCAAAAACAAAAATATTTTCTTTTATTACTTCCTCGATTTCTTCTATATTTCAAGTAGCCCGACTTCCAATTTTCATTTTTTATATTTAATATTGTCTATCAAATATTACAAAATTGCAATTGTAAACTTCAGGATTTGCAAGTTTGTATTAAATTATGTTATGAAACCAAAGTTTATTTAAAACTTTATTGTCAAAACTACGTTTTGAATATAGAAGGAGTAAATTTGGATTTTTATGATATTCATCGGCAAATTGTTCTTTCTTCGCCTGAAAAATGTGAATTTTGGTATACTTTGAACGACTTTCTAAATGTAAAATCAGCCTCAGAGGCTAAAAGGAGTATCAAAATTTCGACTGGGGTACACATTCAAATTAATATGTGAGAAAATGTAAGTCGGAATTAATTGATAGTGGACAATTTCACACTTAAGTCTAAGGAATTTAAGTATATTTTTATTGTTTTTATTATTTTTATTATTCTTCAATAAAGTGCAATTCCATTAACAAATATATTAATTATAGAAAAATAAATACAATTAGTATTATTATGAATTGCCAATGCCTATAACTACAATCGAAATTTTAGAAAAAATGTTTATACATAACAAAGGTAAATTTTGTTGCAAAAATTAAAACTAGTTACTTCATCAGAATGGAAAGGAATGCATTGCTTTTAAATATATTTCATTAGTTTAAAATCTTAAAGGAAGTTATACTAATTTAATTATTTCTTTACATTTTTGTTGCTAATTTTTTGAAAAAAACTAACATACATCACATATAGTATTTTTGTTTGTTTCAATAATTCTTACTGATGTAAACTCCTCAGTTATAATCCTATTGAGGAGCTGAATATAATACACAATTAAAAAAATCAATTTAAACACATTATTTTTGATACCTTAGATGTTTATCCAAAATTACACTGAACCTAAAATGCAAAAGAGTCAGTGTTTAACTTTTATACAACAATTTTTATGCTATTATCCTTTTATATAAAAACAATAGTTAATCAACTCTTATTTTTTATTATAAAGTTTGTGCATTTGTGATTTACTTGGTAAATATTTCATTTCATTCATTAGAATAAATCATATTTACTTCCAACACATTCGATTTTTTCATTTTTATTCATTAAAATTTTTTCGTCAGCATTTAAAAATTTAGCACAGCAGCTTCGACATCGAAGTAATGAATTTGACGAAAATTTGCTATTATCCTTGAGATTTTTAGAGTTATATTGTTTTCTTCTTCTTGAATTTAATTCGCAAAAGTTTTGATGCCTAGAAGAATGAGAATTTGTAGATGAACGTGGTAATATTTCGGGTATTGTTAGTGTTCGAATTAAATTACTTTTGAAAAAGTCCATTTGTGCATGATCTGCATTTCTTCCAAATGTAATTGGTGGAGGATATGTCATAGTTTTGTCAAAAACATCCTTCTGTTTACTACTTATTGGTATTTTATATTTTATAGGATGATTCTGTGGACTAATAGGGCGTAAAACTTTTAATGAATTTCGATAAATTTGTTTTTGATCAAATTTTAATCGTTCAATTGGTTGTTTATCACTATTTTTAGATAATAGACCATCTCCTTTAACTGTTAAACTAAATCCTATATAAGCTGGAATAATAGGGATATTTTGACGATAAATTAATACAAAATTGCCAGTGTCTGCTTTTGGATCCAAACGATAATCAATAACAACTAAAAAATAAAAAATAAAACTGTTTCCTGAAGAAATAACGTAAAAAATTGTTCTTTTACCTTTAATAACATCATGTAAACATTGTGGACACATTTTTGAAGTAACAGTAGTTGATGCTGAAAGATCAGGGCATGCATTTATTTCAAGTAACCATGGATTAAAATCTTCGGCTATTAAAAAGTCCGCACCAAATAATTCAAATGTATTTGAACTTTTAGTCATTTTATCCTGTGATGCTAACATAGCACCGATAATTGCTTTTCTCATTCCCGGATATATACGCTCAGACCACATTTTAGGTTTTCCAATTTTTTTTAAATATTCCTGGAACATATAACAATCCCACATATTATCCTTAGGTAGGCTATTATGTCTTTCAGCATTTTTATATTTCTTTTGAACAGCATGATTGGTTAAATGTACAGACTCATGATTAGACATTAAATTATATATTTTTGAGCTAAAACGTAAATAACTTTCTTTGTACATCCAGATAATTAGTGGCTGTCCACTAGTTATCAGAAACCATTGTCTTATATCAAATTTAGTATCGTAAATAATTAACGGACGTTCTATTAAAGAAAAAAGTGAAAATTTTAAATAGTTTTACTTTGTAAAAAATTTTTTACATTTACCAATATACTTCTGAACTACATAATGCGATTTAATTGCTGCCGATGGACTAACAATACTAATTATTTTTTTTAATTGGTTCAATAATTTAATTCCTCTCCCACGACATTTGTTTGCCGGCTTAATTATCCACATATTAAGATACCCATCAAGATTAAACTGAGGCCAATATTGTTGAATTTCATTTAATATATTTTTAATTTTTAATAATATCGGCTTTCTTGGCTTCCTCAAATCAATTTGTATAATATTAGCAGATGTTGTTAAGGATGAATGATGATCCAAGAATATTTCCCAATCATATTCAGAAACATGAGTTTTTTCATAATAATCAATATCAAAATGCTTACAAAAATCAGTAAATTCCTTACAACGTTGAAATGCAAAATCAACAGCAGTCATTGGAATCTTAGCTGTTTCAGAAAACATATTCGATCCAACGTCATCTATAGAATTATCTACAATCCATTTAAGAAATGAAATACAAGCGGTTAAACGAAAGTCATCAAGAAATTCTGTATATTCTTGTGGATACCAGGCATTATAACACCGGGGAAATAATAACTCGGATACATCCTTTTCATGATACCAACAGAATTCTTTTAATTGTGTACATATACCTCCTTTTGATGTAAATGGAACACCATGCAATTTACTAACAATCATTTCAGGATTTTTAGTTTGTTCTAACCGATCATTTTTATCAGGTCTTGATGTCCACAAAAAGTCTACAGCTATATGCTCAAGATAACGGGATAAAATGATACGTTCACATCTTTGTATATATAATTGTTGTATCTCACCCGTGGTTCGTTCTGGTAATGATTTAATTATATCCTCTTCTGTTATTTGGCATACACCATGCGTAGATGAATTTTTTCTATGTGTATTTATTTTTTCAACCCAGCCACGTGACATTAATGCTCGCCGAATTGCCCCAAAATATCCACGTATTGTAAAAGTTTTATGCTCTCTAATTGCATTCATTGCTATTTTACGTAAATCGGCAAGACGATCTTGGGTTAATAATTTTTTATTTAATGTTGGCGATAATTTTTCATAACATTCATAAAAGTTATAAGAAGTAAAATTTTGAGTTTTTGTTAACTGATTCGATGGCTTAGCATCAATTTCTTTTGGAATAGATGAAAAAGCAGTTTTATTAATTTCTTCCATTTGTTCATTTTGCTTATTTTTTTTCACTTCGGTTTCATCTAAAACTTTCTTTATTTCCAAACAATTTTCCTTATTTTCTGAATTTTTCACTTTTTTTTTTATTTTTTTAAGTTGTTGCTTTTGAAATATCATTATCTAAAATTTTATCATCCTGTAAGTTTTTCATAAAACAAAAAATTTAAAATCTAAGTGACCCAGAAATGAAATCAATTAAATCTGATATCGAATTTAATATTAACCAAATGCCTACTTTTTTCTAATAAAAATTTGAAAATTGCCTACAAAGAGCTAAGATAATAAAATTAAGAAACTTTGTCAGAATTTCAAAAATTCTTAATAAGGAATTTCATATTTTTCAATTTTGAGAATGAAAATATTTAATTTTACTAGCCAAGAGAAGACCACATATTTCTGATCATGTAGTTTCTAGAGAATCACACAGTATTTTAACCAGGATCGCAGAATTTTACACTACCCGATGAAATTTGACCGGTTAAAATTATTAAAGTATCATAGCCCTGGGAAAAGTGTTGACATGATCACTTTTTCAATTAATTCCTATACCTGTTCTTTGTTAAGTGAACGATTTTCATATACATATATTTGTTTATCCTAAGATAGGTTTAACCCACCTGACACTCACCAACTCCTATCAATTAATTTATTAATATCTTAGCTGATCGATCGTTTTGCAGTTTTTTATGTAACATTGTGTTGCCAAAAAGTAAAATATTTCATCTCAACAATTACGAGTAATTTGCGTTTCTACAATAATTCTCCGATTCCCTGTAAGAGGTGACAGTTTCTAAGGAGAATGAGCATTTTTATCACCTGGTAATAAATGGACAGTATAGGAGCTAAGACTTTGCCATTTTGTGATAGAATTGCTGCCACACTGAAAGAAAAAAGTTGGGTTTTCAAGTAAATGCATTTACTTGATGTTTTGGTTACGGAAATCAAGGAAATAATTCTTGAGTGAATAACTTAAATACTCAATTCAAGTAAATTTGTGTATTGGTTCGAATAAAAGTTCCTTAAGACTTTATTTACTTTGGGAAAGTATTTTTTTTTATAGTCCAATGACAAAAAAACTTGAATTAAGTATTATATTTACTTGATTTCAATATTTATACAACAAGAGTATGTAGTCTAATAACTCGATACTTCTTTTTAGGAAATAAATGCTCTAAATATCTTTACCAAACTACGAAATAATTTTTTACTTCAATGAAGTAATTATTATCATGGTTTGATAAAATGATGGCTTAAAAGTTTACCTTTTTAGTGACACTTGATTGCAGTGTGGTGATATTCAGAGTTTTGTTATATTATTATTTTTTAGCTGAGGTGTGGGTACATTTATATATACATAACGTTTTAGTGGTGTTGAGTGCGGTGTTTTTCATATGGGAAAATTAAACTTCATATAATTCACGCTTTTGCAATAAAAGAAGGATATAAATACTTTTGAATTTTTCCAAAAACTTTAAGCTATATCACGGGCATAGGTTAAAGGTAAGTATATAAATTTTATGTATTTTAAGAATTTTAGGAATTTTAGGAATTTTAGGAATTTTAGGAATGGTTGGAGTAAGTTTTTTTTCTTTTTTTTACTTCATTGTTTGTTGTTTATTGTCTGATTGTTTGGTTGTATGTCGATGGAAATAATTTAGTTTCAAAACTTTATACCCCTTCAGCATTAATAGAAATACTTGTTTTAACAAAATATTTAATTCCCCCTTGAGAAAAAAGCTTCAATCAATGTATTTAAAATCATGATTCAAATCTCAAACGTACTTGCATAAACTAAATATTCCCATGATGATAATACATTTCTTACTTTGAATCAAAGCTATATTTTCTTGAATTAAAACATGCATAATTTAGTGTAAGACGTTATTTGCTTGAGCTTAATATTTTCGGTTGTTGGATATGGAGAAAAAAAAACTTGAAACAAGAATTCAGCAGTGTCTTAAGGTAAGTAAATCACATACTCAACAATCAAAAATATCTACTTGCCACCATGTTGAGAACATATTTACTTGAACTAAGTAATTATTTTTTTACCATCCCAATTTATTTTTTTCAGTGCAGGATAAGTTTAATTAGGGTTGAGTTTTGCAGTTTTATCTGATGAAGCTTTGAACAAGATCTTTTCTGTTTCAAAAAAAAAAAAACAGTTACTGTTACAAATGTGTTATCTATATAAAAGTAGCTACATATCTATATAGTTAAACGGCGGGCACTTAAATTTGTCCACCTTTTTTCTTTGTTGATATACACGCAAGTATGATAAAAACTATATATTTACGTAGCCCTTGGCACAGAGACGTGCAGAATATCAATTTAGTTTATATCTTTCACTTAATTAATTATAAGTAAAAATATAAAAAATATTACCTTTAATTTTGACACTCTGCAAAAGGGTTTTATTCCTTACAAATTCTAACTGAGGGGCTACAGAAAAATTCAGTCAAATCAAATGAAATAAATGTTTATAGCTTGAAATATTCATATAAATGTGCGTTAAATTCCATTGCGCGATATTTTGAACCGTCAAACCTTAAAGAAATGAATCAGCTTTGTTCGTTATGTGGAGCAAAACATTTTAAATCTGAGATTACTAATCGGGATAGAAATATATTCACTTTCTGTTGTCATAAGGGGTAAGTATCTTTGCCTCCCTTATCATTATCACAAAGTTTATACTTTCAAAACCTTCGTGAAGGTATTATTTTAACTAACCCTCTAGTGAAGATGGACTTACGATGTTAGATTATACTAAAAGATAATTAAAAAATTATAAGCTAAAAAGGAACTAATTTCTAGGAACTCTCATAGTTTTAGAATACAGGAGAAAATACTAGTAAAAATAAATTTGGGAACTCAAATTGTGCATTGTAACGTGTGAAATTTTTTAAAAAAAATATTTTTTTTTGTCTTATTAAATCATAGTCCCAATTTCATCAGTTTTTCGGTATTTGAATATGCCAAAGTTCATTGGCATTAAAGTATTTCAAATTTGAATTTTATAATTAATACATTATTCCGATTTTAATTGTTCATAAATTTCGTGAAATGCATATATCGAAATAATGGTTGAAAATGGTACATTAAATATAAATGCAATTATATGCAATTGTATAAAATACAAAATAAATACACATATTCTGATTTTACATTACCAAGATAAAATTTATCTTTTTTGAGTTAACATTTGACTGCAAAGTTATGGTTGCTTTATTTTTAGTCTTAATTAAACTGCTGTGCTACTAAGAACGATGAGGCTTTTAATATTTCTAGTTGTTTTTATGTTAAAAGGAATTGTTTCACAAAATCATCCTTTGATGAAGGTGAAATACGACAAATTACCCAATATATTTCCATGGAGTGCTACTGTACTAGAAGGCTGGACTCCATTATGCAGTGCAGCAATCATTGACGACAAAAATTTATTAACATCTGCACTTTGCTGCCAAATTATTAAACGTAAAAATGTGAAGATACGTGTAGGATCTGATAATCTCGGCCTTTATGGCACGAAAGTGAATTTTAAGGATTGTATCTGTCATGAATACTATAATGGATATACTGGACAAAATGATATTGCAATTATTAAACTTACTAATAAGCTAGAGTTCAATGAGAGGATTCAAAGAGTAAATTTACCTCGTTCCGGCTTTATTCCAGCTATTAATACGACTGGTATTTTTCCAATATGGCAACCAAAATCGCATGATACGACACCGTCATACAAAATATTGCCCGCAAAGTTTAAAATTGTGAAATCTACTACGTGTGTCAATCCACGAGATTGGCAACCGTTTCCTTCATTTCATTCCATTCCATTCCGTGGTCCAGTTTTGGTAGGTATTATAGAGAATATTTTATGTGTTGACGTAGTTTCAACTCACATACACAATTGCAAAGCAGCTATTGGAGCATCTTTTGTAGCCAATAATGTTATTGTAGGTATTTCATCTTCATTTATTGCACACTGTGCAAATAATAAGCAATCTTTGATTTCAACTAATATTCACGAGTATTTGGAATGGATTGAAGAGAATAAACAAAAATGATTTAAACTTTATTCCCTAAAATGTTTACGAATTTTTTCCTTATCATTTATTGAAAATTTAAGAAAATAGTTTTAGTAATAATTTCTATATCGAATTCTGCAATATTATAACTAGTCTTAATTTATTATAATTTTTGTTTTCCTCAACATTGAGTCCAAAATATTATGAAGTTGTAATTACTAACATCAAAATTACGCAAGAATATTTTGTAGTCTTATAAAATTAGGAATAAAATATAAATCTGCAATGTGCCTTTGAAAATATTCATTAAAATAATATACATAATAAAGTAATTGTTTCGTTTTAATTTTTGCAACAATCCAAGTGCACCATGTTGATCCTTTAAAAGAAAAATGCACTCGCTTTTTAGAGTTTTATTGTCTCATAATTCGATCTTTACTCTAGCTATAAAAAATAAATGTATCTTTTGCGGCTTTCAATATAATTAAAGCCAAATGATTTGCTGTTTAGCAGTTACAGCATTTAACAGTGATGCTTAAAATTTTTCATAAAATTTTAGATATTAGAATAAACAATTTTTAATTGAAATTGATTCATTTTTGAAACACCCAAAAATTAAAAAAACTCCTTGTCACTGCACTTTTTTATCTAAAAAACTCTTTTTAAAACTAAGGTATAATTGTTTGATTTTTATTGAATTTCAAACTATTCCTAATATATTACTTTAAATATTGCACTGAAATCAAGCAACTGATTATTTCATTACAATTCATTCCTATGTACTATTTGCTCTTTCCTTAATCCTTAGCAATTTAAATCAGCAAGCAAAAACCTTGTAAAAACAATTCTAAATATAGTCCTATATGGTGCAGACAATATCCAACATAAGTTTATACCTTAAAATTGCAAAGAATGTAGCGTGCTATTGTTGTACTGGTACGCATTCTTCTTCAAGGCAAATAATTCAAATAAAACTTTTCATTGATAAAATTTTTTAGAGAAAATAGTGTAAATATGGGGAAGTAGGGAATACTAATCGGCAAGCGCAAGTATTGAAGGGGTGACCTAGTTTTCATAATAAATTAATTTAAATCTCGTGCTATCTTATTGTTTTGTAAGTGAAACAATAGTAATTTGACCTAGGTTATTGTATACAGAATTTCATAGTAAAACTTAATACAAACGAGGTCGAGAGAATATATACGATAATAAAATTAAAGTTTTGGTTTATTTAATTTTATTTGATATGTAATTGCTTTCCTTTAAAAACGCGGGACACTTTTGCAATGTACTTGGAATATTTTATTTAACTTTGAAAGTTTCACTAGCACAGCTAGTACCATTGTTGGATTTTTTAAAGAATTTTTTAAAGGTATTTTCATTAAATTCATCAACAAACAGCTAAACACGCATGGGGCGTTTAATTAATTTGATATTTTCCAAGTTACTTTGAATGGACTAATCCAGTTTGGCGAGTCCAAAAAAAATCGCCCAAAATCGCTAAAATCGTTCAAAAATCGCGAAATCGTCAAAAATTTGCTCCCAGAGTGGTGAATCATTCTGACTCCTGACATCTATACCCGAAGTGCGTGTTCTTTTACTATTTCCATAGGAGCACACACTGATACATCTGACATCTATGTTCCAATTACTAAAAAGTACAACAAATCAAAAAAACATCTGCTATTGTGAAGTTTAGTTAATTTTAATTAGAAAACTATGTTTATAATTTAAGCAAGTTTTAATTATAAAACTACAAAATTAAGTATAATAAGCTGAAAAACATAAATATAGAAAACTATTTGAAAATTATGTACAATGAAATCCATTTGCCATGTCAATATTCTCTTACAAAAACCAAGCGGTAAAACACGAAACTATATATTATGTCAAGCAAAATTGCACCATCTAGGAGACAATAGTGGTGGGCATGTTATTTTTTGAGCTTCACATATAAATTTTGGTGGAATTTTTGGGAAAACCAGTTTGGGGTCGTTTCGGGTCGTTAAACCCCATGAAATCTGCAGGGGTGTCAGCAGTGACATTCGCTGGATTCGTCAAGTCAGCAGCTCCATCTATCTTATTTTTCTGTTTATTTTTCCGAGAATCGTCATTTTGTGAACTTTGTTTCTATCGAGAATTTGTAAATAACGATTCCATTTTTAAATTTATTCATTTGTTCCGTAATTATATTTAAAGTATTATTCTCTATACTACTTTTAATACTTCCCTAAGAATGCTGTTACTTATCCATGCTATATTTAATCCAATTTTATTTGTTTACAAGTAATTAAGAGCAAAATATTAAAATGAAAGATTGTTAGGCTAATTCCAATCATTGTACACCTGTCAGCAGTGACATTCGCTGGATTCGTCAAGTCAGCAGCTCCATCAGCCAATGTCAAAAAAAATGGCGCCCAAATTATACACTTCTCCTTTTCTATACAATCAAATTATATATTTTTCTTTTTCTAACCATCATATTCACCAAATGTCAAATTCGAATTGAAAACAAAAACACTAATTGAAAGTGTCACCGCTTAAATCAATTATCTTTTCTATTATTTTGCCATAAATTGTGATTAAATTAAAGTTAATTTGTGTGCTTTAAGTTTGAATTTTTAATCCGCTTTAAATTGTTAACTTTTGATTGTGCTATTTACAAAAATATAACTCAATAATGGAACTTAAATTAAAGCTGAAACTAAATTTTCAAAGCAATCCATTTTTCACGAAAATAAATGTTCTAAAATATATTCTAACCACCTGAGGATTAAATACATTTATTTCACAATATTTAAATTTTATTATCAAATACACTCATCGTTTAGATTTAAAACATAGGGAAAAAATTTTTTGCCTTAGAATAATTCTTTTTTTCCCCTAAGATTTTTAAGTGAAGTTTCCTTATTTCACATATCCAATTGTTCAATTATGTAAGTATTAGTGTAAAAAGAATTATATATATAACTAAATATATATATATATATAATTTCATTCAGTAAACATTAGTGTAATCAATGTGTGTGTGATGTTGCTATAAAATATTTGACATTTCATATCGTGTCGGGAGTTCTATTCGCAAAAAAAAACAATACATAAAACGCATAAATTCTTGTAAAATAATTTATTTGGAAAAGTTATTAATTTGTTATCCCTACAAGTTTTGAAAAAAAAATTGCTAAATTTTTTAATAGAATTCTTTAATTTTCGTTACGTAATATGTAATTAAAAAAGGAATATGAAAAAACTATTCTAGCAAGATACTAAAAATTTTCTTTCGATGCAATTCACTGAAATAACGTATAAAAATTGAGTGTTTACTAATTACTAATAATTTGCAATTTAAATTTAACAAAAAAACAAAGGACATAATTAATGTAAAATTCAAAAATGATACTTTTCTAAGTGTAATTCTTAGGAAATAAAAATAAAAACAAATTGTGTTTTTAATATTGTTGTGTGTGCAACATTTTTATTTATTTACTTCAACATTTTGTTTCAATCAGCTGTTCAATGGCGTGGACTGAGGTGAGTTTTTTTGTTTTTGTTGTTGTTTGATTCCCTTAAAAAAGGTAGAAAACATGCGCTTTTTCATTATCTAGAATCAAAGAGTGTTTAAAGAAGAATTTTCTCTTTTGCAATTTCTCCATCAAATTTGTTGATTTCAAATAATTCAATTTTAAATAATTTTTTTAAAATTACAGCAGGATTTTAGTTTTGTATTATAATTTTTATAAAATTATTAAAGGGTCTAGAGATATTGAGAAATTTGCTCAAACAAAAATTTGACACATATTGACTCGATATAAATTTGATGGTGCTCACTAGTTGAGCTGTACGATATCTAATTAATTCAGCTAATTAGTATAATAAAAGTGCATTTTTAGCTGACGTATTTTTTAACTTGAAATTTGTTTCATTATTTATAAGTCAAGCAAACAAAAAGAGTAAAACAATACTGGTTTCGTTAATTCATTAAACGGAAACAGGTCTTCGAAAGTCCAACATAAGTTAACTACAAGAAATGCTTGCTAGGCATTTTCCTTTATTTAATTTTCTCTGGAATTAGTTAGGATGTTTCTTCAGCAGCACTGATGATAATGGCAAACATAAATTAAGTGAATGTCCTTTGCTTTTAGAATTTGTTGATTTTCTAAATTTAATTCTTGAAGTTTTTTCTCATTAATGTTCTTTTCAAGGACCTGATAATCAAAGTTTGGGATTTAGATAATCTAATTATGGACTGAAATTATGTCAAGTCACTATTGCTTTTTTTTGGACCAAACTAAAAATACAATATAGTTTTAGACTTATTTTTATATACACATATGTGTTGCTTTTACTTATTTAAAAAAATAATTACTCAATTAATTAATCAATTGTCTTTTTCTCATTTTTTAGATTTGTAAATCTACTTTCCAAGAATTTTAATTAAATCAACTTTTAATTATTTAGGAACATGTTTTACAAGATATATTGTTTATTTTTAAATGTTATTCTAGGAAATCGGGGTAAAATATTGATTTTATTACTTTTTTTTTAAAGTATGTGGGTAAATTAGGAAATGCACTGGCAATTATTCTTGGCAATCATAGGTACACGTAGAAAACACACCGCCAACTATTTAGACAACTATGCGCTAATTAAAAGTTATTGAAATGTCCAAGCGCACCTTTGTGTGGCATCTTTTGTCAAAATGCTTGAAACATTAAAGAACGGCATTTGCATTGCTACATGCTTAAATTTTAGTCCTTAGCTTCCTAAATATTGTGGCTAAACTGCGGAGAAGATTAAATGGAAATTGTGAGCGCATCTCAACCCCTACAAGTCAGTGATGAATATTACTGAGTATCTTGACACGTATGCAGTTTACTTGGTGGATACTATCTTCTATATTTTTACGCAACGTCCCTAGTATTTTCGTTGCATCAACCATAAACTGCAATCACATTTTTTCTGTAGCGTGTCCATAGTGATAAATTCACAAAATAACTAACTATGTAAGCACGATGCTTAGAACCAATTTGCACTTCTAATATTTTTAGCTAATATTCAAAAACAGTTATTTTATTTGCATGTGAAACTCCTTAGGTAAAGCGCAATAGAGAAGATCAATTACGTTAGCAAAAAAAAGCCCATATTCAACTAAATGTTCGCTACTTCATGGAGATGTGTTAGGGTTTAAAATGTACTAATGTTTAAAGGAAAATTCTTGAAGTTAAAGAAGGTACAAAAGAACCTTTTCTTTCCTGTTGAAAAAATTTTTGTTTCCATGGTTCAGCTTTTAGAATTTCTTTCTGAAAAATTTTTGATTATTTTTTAGATTTCTCTTTTATTTTTTGAATTAAAAGATAATATTATAGACATGGATTATAAGTTTTTTTTACTGATAGTTGAATTATCTAAAAAGATAGAGAGAATCCAGTCCCCCGGGAAAAAAAAAACAAAATTTAGGAAATTCAAGACAACATAACTCAAAAATATAAAGAATTAGATATCCACTTTTTGTGATTTTTTAGATAAAATTTAATCCTCTTTCTACTCCAAAGTTTAAAACTCTCATCCTGGGACACCCTTTATATAAAGCTAAAATCTTTGACTTTTATACCTTTTTTCTTTTTCTATCTTTTCTTTTTAATAAAATATTTAATTAGAAAAATATTTGACTGCTATTGTAAAACTAAATTAAATTATTTCAAGCTCGCACATTTTATTACTGTCAATCACAGTTTTAAGGTAAAATATCCTTGGGCTTACAATATACAATCCCTTTACTTATTCTAAGTTCTTCCGGTAGGATTTAAAATTATATTAATTAAAAAATTTTTAAATTTTTTTCAATTCAAAAAGTTTTAAAGCTTCTTTTCACTTTTAATTTTTAAAATATGATTTTGCATATTTTGAAAAATAGAGCCTAGCACACTTAATTTTATCGTTAGTGGTAATTATTAAAGCTTCTTAAATCAAGATAAAAATTTTGATTAATCAAAGTCAAGTTTCAAGGAAATAACCACAGAAAATTTCTTATTACCCTAATTAGTTTGTGTTTAAAGCATTTCAAAAATAAAAACTTTCATCTTACAATCAATATTCTCTTCTATATTTGCCTTGAATTAAATGACATTATTGCATTACAATAATTTGGCATTCTATTTATGGTCCAGTTGACTAATTGACTTGAAACGACAATGTCAGGTAAAGGACAAAAATTTATCGGATTGTAACATTGCCAGTAACCGTGTAGTGTCAATGCCTTTGCATTTATTTACATAATTTACCCTAAATTTTAGGTCTGATTATTATTTTGAAAGTTTTGTTATTTTTGTTTTATCAAACTCAATTATCAATAGTTATAAAAACTGCATTGATGAAATTTTTCCATATTTTATTAAATTGCTGAACAGTTTATGTTATGGTTGGTTGTAATACGAAAAATAATCGTAATTTTTGACAAACAATTTGATTAAGTTTAATAAATTACTATCGGGATATGTACTTGCATGCTGAAGTTTGATTATAGATAAAAATTAGTTTTGTTTTACTGTTAATTTCTTTAAATAAACAATCCATCTATCAGGACCTTATAATTATTCCTATTTTATTACAGAAGTAATAAGAATTAATTTCTTCATAAGTACAAAAAGTACTTGAACGTGTGTCAATTTACACCCACTTTAATGCAGTAAAATTTTACTGGTTGGCCGCTGGCATGTGTGTCTCTTAAAATAACATGATACTTATTTTTTCCTCAAAACGGATCTACTTAGTTCTATTTAAATAATTTTATGTTACATTTTGAGCTAGAAATGTGAGAATTCCAAATTACCAAATGGCTGTTTTTAATTGTGAAATTACGTTGCTCAAATAAATGTAAAAAATCCAAATATGTGTCAAAACTTTACCTTAAACTAAATGTTTGAATATTTAAAAATTCTCAGTAGTTGAGATTATTTAAGAAGTTATAACTTTTAGAAAATTTCTTGCTTCTGGTAGGTGAAATGAGCTGAAAATGTGTTAAAATAGTTGACAAGTGAAATAATTAACTAAAATTGATTTACATAAAGTATATGAAATCGGAATACTCGCAACTAAAATACTTATTTCTAAAATTACTTAAAAATTAAGCTTTAATTTCAACCTGCTGCTTAAAGAGTGATGTTTACTTAGAATTCCAAAAAAAAAATTCTTTTAAAAACTGCATGCTATCCTTTTAAAGCTAATAGATTTCAGATAATCTAGCGCTCTTAAATAATGATCACTTCAAAGCAATTTTGTTGTATGCTCTTGGCAAATTGGATGTTTTGGCTTGATTTAACAAAATTAAGGCATAAGAAATTATTTTGAGTTGGTTAAACATGTACTATTACAGCAAGAAAACATTAGTCGATATTAGTCTGATAATGAAAAAATCGCAGTCTTGTATTTTCATTTTGTTTTTTTTTTCAAACCTTTTTGGTATTATTGAAAAAAAATAACTTTGCCCATTCGGGACATCATCTAGAGTACATTTTCCTAAACTGTACAAAGTATTCCTCTTGTAAACTTTCGATTTGGGAGCATGGATTTTTGGATTTAAAAATTAAATTTTAAAATTCGTTATTGAAATATGTTATGATAATTTTCTTAATATATCATTAACTACTTTCCAAAAGGATTCCTTTACATTCACAAAAGCCTTCAATTAAATTGTAATGGCAAAAAGAGAGTTTTACAAAAAGAAAGTATTCCACATGCAAAGATACAAATCCTTTCTTTTCAATAAATCTTTAAGTTTTACAACTAGAATTAATAATTTATTTAAAACTACGCTGATAAAATTTCATTTTATATTGAAAATTTCAAGGACTCTGTTGAAAATTGATTAATTTTATCCTTGGTCTTTGTACATTTTATATTGATTTTAATTATATTTTCAATCTAAAATTTGGTAAATTTTCCACATTTTGGTTTTTTTTATTAAAAAATTAATGAAGAGATTCTTTCTGATTTAAAAATATAAAATCTGATTCAAGTTTAAAAATATTTAATTTTAATGCCTCAAGGAGAGTTCAAATCCTGAATTCTTGATGAGGTAATTTTCCTAATCTTATAGTTATTTTGATAACTAACACTGCCCGGGAACCGTGAATAATTTTGCAAAAGTTCTCTGACAAGCCTAAAAATCAATGTAGATGTAATTTATTAAAATTAGTAAAATATAAAATTCTATCTGAGTCTATCAGTGCTCCAATTTAAAAAATGTAGAGTCCATTACTGTTCATGTGGTTTGTTACCAATAAGACATCCGAAGGCATTCAATGCTCTCATAGAATGCTGTTGTGATTGATTTTGTTTCAGCTAAAAATTCTGGACGGTATCAGTTTTATTGGATTTCCTTATGTCATTTATTTTTAACAGACATGGAAAAGAGGTAGGTTTAAGATTTTCAGTAATGCAAGTCTAAGTGGTTTGGTACTACCACTGCCCCATTTGAGGCTTCAGTTCCCTTCTAGCAGTGCCTGATATACACACAAAAACTTGTATGTGTTACTAGTTATGAATTTTAGATGCGCCTTCCAGGACAATTTGCTTTCGAATATAATACCTGAAACTTGACTTCCCTGTCTACTAGGATATTTATTCTTCCAATATTATGTTGCAGTGAGCAAATGTGAGATTTTACTTTCTTAGGGATTCAAATTAACTTTAATTTAGGCTTATGGTTAGTCCAGAAAAACCACATCAGATTTTTATTATGTCTATATAGGGTATACTATGCAAGTTCAGCAAAGGTTAATCTTTAGAACCTTCTTCTTCATGTAATGGCTGGGCCATCTGTTATGTAGCCATATTTAGTCATGTAGTGAGCACCTATATTACCAAAATTACGAAATAGACCAGAAGTTCTGAACTAACAGGCGAAAAAGATGGAGACTACATACTCTTGCGTATCATTACTGATAGTAATTACAATTTATAAAAAGAATAAATATCTACATATGTCACCAAAGGTGTAAAGAAGCTAAAGTATGTTTTATTAATATCACAAAAAAAAAGAAGGAAATCTTTACAAGTAAAGTAAACTTTGCTAGTTAAACTCAACTTGAATAAAAAAAAAATGACATAAATTTGACTTAACCGAGAAAGCACAAAATTAAAAAAATGGCAGAGGCACAGACAAAATTTTAGGAAATTTATATAAAAAGAACAAGTTATTAAAAACTATTTGAATTTATTATACTTTAATTTAAGTTTTTTCTTTCATTTAAACATTTACTAAACACATGACTTAATTTTATAAATATTTTTTTTGTATAATATCCAAAAGAGGCTGGAAAATTTTTATCTTTAAGGTAATTTATGTGCTCCAACTAAATTGTGAGAGAAGCTAATGTAGAACTTATGTAAGTCTGATTGTAATTAGCAAGCATAGCGTAAATATGCAAATTAAATGACGTCAAATTCATTTGAGCCTCACATAAGACTGTGACAAGGTATAGAGTTGGGTTTCAGGAAGTAATGCTAGAAAGTCTTTTAACGCTTCTAATTATTAATATACCATAACAGATTTTATTGTATAAATCGACATCTTGCCAAGTTTATATTTCCTTATTGAATGATAGTCAACAACATAAATGCAATGTTGCATTTTTTCTTTTTATCCTTAATGTACTAATGCAGCTGTTGCCCCTGATTTTAGACTTTTTGATGATACCTTGAGGTATCTTTGATTACGTAAAATGTAATGGACTATAATTAAGTTGTGAAATCTTAAAGTGTACATCCCACATAAAAGAAGAAAAACTTTCTTGTTTAGTTAAATTTTTTTGATTGCATTTTAATATAGCAATTAAAAATTTTTTACTGCTTGCTTGGAAATTAAAACTTTATTACATTATCTGGGACTACATTAAAATTTTTCTCTACAGTTTAAAATGCATAATAGTCATGAGAAATTATATATTTTCTAAAACTAAGTGTTTTTTAGGTTTGGTTGGAGGGTTGTTTTATATACGCGGGGCCACATTATATTTTGTACACTTGTTAACCATAGTTAATTGGTTATTCTGTAAATTGAATAAAAATAATTGGCTTTAATAAAAATATAGAATCATGATTTATCAATGAAATGTCAACAAAGTAGTGATTTATACGTGCCAGATATTTGACATACTCAATTTTCTCGCTCGTGTTAGTCTCTCAAGTGATATTTAACTGCTCTGCTTATTTTCGGTCTTTTCGCTACCTTTTACATGCTTCAAGATTTCGTTTTTTGTGTATATATTGTTAAGATTTTGTGTCAAATTGGCAAAAATAATGCTGCATTCTCACAGTCATTGAAAATAATTGATACAGTTGCATTCTGTCACCTGTCAGTTAGACTTAGCTTACCAAAAAAATAATTCTCGGTGATAATGAATTAATAAATAATACCATTAATTGATATTGTTGAATTTTCTTTTTCTATTCCAATGGTTTTTAACTTCTTTGGTACTTGTAAGCAAAACCCACGTTTAATTACTAACTATGAACCCTTCAAATAAATTGATATCGCATTGGATCATGCAAGCAAGTTAGCAGTGCTCTATTTTTTTAAATAGAAATTCAGGTTCTCTAGTACAGCTATGCTGCAATCTGTCTCTTGACCCAACCTACGGCTGAAACTGTTCAATTGGTTGCCTTAGATAGACCTATTATGTAGGTGTTCGACTAATAATTTACTTAGTTGTTCCCATGTTGTTACTATTTGAAGACGTTTGAAGTCAATTAAAGTACTTTTAACAGACCATTTGGAAGATTGCGCAATTTTTAGCTTTTATTTCAATGATAAAGAGAAAAAAAAACACATTTTCACGTAAATTATTAAAGGACTGCATTTACTGTAAAATATTTACAAATCTTTAAACAGAAACACCCGATATTTTTGCTGGCATTAAAACCTAACGTACAACGAGCAGCAGCAGCTACCGATGCAAGAGTTTTCGTTGCTAAAAACAAATTTTATCAAAATGTGAATGAAAAAGTCCCAAAGCTGAGTCCTAAAAATAAAATTTTATTTTATTTAACGAAAAGATCTCCTTAAAGAGTGAAACATTTGTTTTAACGCTTTTATAACATTTTTCTACTGGCTACTAACAGTCGCTTTCGTTTCGTGTAAGATCTGTTTCCGATCATTTTAGTATTATTTTTGATAAATTTCCGTTTCTGTTTTGGTTTATTAAAAGATTAATAATTATGTTGAAAGAGGAAAAATTCACTACACAGAACTCTTAAATTCTTTTACCTTAATTGGTGTACAGATGAAATTAAAAATTATTATTCTTGACTGTATGCCGTAGTGAAAATTTTCAAATAACTTTTATTATAGTAAAAATAAATATACTAGATATTCTCTAGTGTACAATAATGTCACACACAATTATTTCCCTACAAATTTCTTGTGAATGGAATATAAAAGATAATCTACGAAAATTTTCTTTTTTTCAGCTGCTGCTTCAGCGATTTTACTAAACTTGCTCAAAGGTTCTTTATATCGACTTAATTTTAAAACTTTTCTATTCAACTGCTTAAATAAGTTTGGAAATCGTTTAGATAGAATTTTTTTCAAACAAGCTTTCAATGACCAAAAAATCTAATAAAATCACTGTAAAACTTCCCGTATCAATTCAGCTCGCTTAGTCACAAGGACGCTTATTTTCTAATCTTTTTTTGATGGAAGCAATCATTCCATTGAAAACTTTTCTCAAAAATTAGTTTGGTAAAAATAAAAATAAACTTAATGTTGTATAGAAAATTGTAGCCTTTGAATAATGGTAAACTTGATACTTTATAAAAATATATCCAAAAAACTCAAAAAAAAAATTTTAATCGAATATCCCAGTATCAATTTCTTGCTTTACTTGATTGGATGAGAATTTGATGCGGGTAGTAAGCACAATCTTAAATTATTCTGTCTGTTCATAAAGAGATTATACCTTGGGGTCGAATTAAAAATCAACTGAGTGAAATAAGTTTTATGAAATGATATAAAAATTCTTTTGAAAAATAAATAATTTTCCTGTTTTATTATTATCAATTTTGAACGCTATTATTTGGTAAGATAGGAATTGTCTTTTACAAGTTTTAGTCGTCTGAAGTGACTCTTATTGCATTTTGATAATGACGTCAAGCTCACGTCTATTAAATATTTAACTTGAGTACTATTGCCCTAAAAATAAATTTATGCTAAAATAATCTGAACTTTTGTCCTTTTTTTTACCCTTTTCTTATTTTATGAGATACATTTCGTGTTTACCAAATAGAAAATTAATCTAGTAGTAGTTCAATTTGCTAGAAACGCTTATAGAAAAATAAATTTACATGCATAAGGTCAGTAATTTCAATAATATTTTATGAATATTAAGGTTTGCAGATTTCCTTGAGCGTTTCCCATGATAAGGGAAACTAATATAAATCTAATTTAATGTTTTTCTTTTTCAACAAAGAGACCTGAATAATGATGCCTTAGTTCTTATTTTGTACATAAAAATATTGAAATTTTTTATATTTTTCTATTTCACTTAAACCAAAAGCTGTAGTTTATTAAAAATTCATTTGCTTTTTTTTTTTCATTTGGTACGTTAAAAACGGAGATTTTTGTAAAGAAGAAAATTTTAGCCAGTAGCAGGAATTAATTAGGTTATCCTTTAAGGGTAATGAAAATTACAAAATATTTATTTTATGATAAAATATTGTGCGATGATCTCTAAATTTTGTCAAAGATATATCTTAAGTTTGTTTTTTTGACAAGAAATGCTTCCTTTAAAGTATATAATGCAATTTTCATATATTAGAATTTTAAGAATGATTTTGGCATTAAATTTTGATATAGTAAAAATATTGCGATAATGTTAAATGTTAGGATACCATCAATTTTCTTAGTGCTAGTGTTAATATTTCACTTATTGCAAAGCGATTTCTCTGAGAATTTGAATCCATTACTCTTAATTGTTCTTTGGCTTTAAAAATCAGGTGATCTAATAATAGGGTATATGCATGTTTTTTTTTTTAAAACATTCTTTACATAATGTCATAATATAGTAAAAAAATATAAAAATTGTTAGAAATCTTTCGAAGCAATTTTTAAAAAATATTTAAAATCGGTAAAAAATTCTTGTTCTTCAAACACTGCCATTCTCACTCAAGTCAAAATGACGTCACATGCAATGAAATAGAACAAATGAAATGAAAATGACGTCACATGCAATGAAATAGAACAAATAGAAAAGGTGGGGCGTTTTGTGATATCGAATTTGTAGCATGCTATTTGCACATTTTATTTTATTTTTCACTTAATAAATAAAGAGTTAAATAAAAAAATAAAGGTACAGATAGAATCTCAGCTAGATATAGATTCCAAAAAAAAATATAAAAAGAAAATTTAAGCTACATGCATATTCCCTATTTGAATGGGAAACTATAAGTTAAATTAGTTAGAGGTCTATACATCTAGAATCCTAATCATAATACACTGATCAAAAAGCCTTTGGCTATAAACATGAATAGCGTTTACTATTGAAAAAAATATGCAATTTTTAATGAGTAACAACATTTAAACATCACGTGTGAACTGAGAGCTAAAACCAAATCTTCCATTAAATTGTATATTTATATGACAGACTAAAGACTTACTAATGGATGTTTTATTCAATCTAGCCAATGATTGATGGCAGTAACTGCCTTTTGAATTCATATCCATACAAAAGAAGAGATCTGTTTATGTAGAATATAGATGAGAAAAACCCAATAACCCAAATGTTATTAACCCAATAATGTCTTAAGAAGAATTGTAAATCCTTCATTACCATCTGTTACCGTGAAAGGCAAGTGACAGAAGGATTAAGGGTACATTTGAGCTAGGTGGTTTGCAGAACACATTATGTCGCCAGAAGAAGTAAAGGTAAAAAAGAAAGGAACTACAAAATAATTTTACCAAAATCAAATTTTTGTACAAAATTTTGTGTATACTCATTTTACGAATTTCCAACTTATTTAAAGTAAATCGAGCTGATGAATCCGTCGCATTGATTTTTAAAAATCACCAAATAAATTTATGTCCTATGAAAAAGTACTTTTTTTTAAAAATACAGAGTCCACCTTATAAAGCTCTACTCATAATAGAAATAAAACTGAAATTTTAGTCAGTGGATCGATATTAATATACAAAAAAATCAAATCAAATCAAAAAGTTGCAAATATTTATTTTACACATCATAAAATGAAATACAGCCCCAGGATGTTACTTTTATATTATGTGCCAATATCAGAATATCAACATAAGGAGGATATTTTGGGTTAAAATATCTTCAAAAAGTATGCTACAAGGTTTTCATGCTGAGATTACATTTTCAACCAGAACATTGTCATGCGATATAAAAAATAAAACGAAGTATGAATTTTTAAAAGATTTACAGAAACTCTATAAAAGCAACTGACTGAGAAAAGGATGAGCTTAGCACACAAAAGAAGACAATTTTTGATTAATATTTGTGTCTTATAGGTATTTTGCGACATTCCTTTATTATATCTTTAATTGTCCCTGCATTATGCATAAATATTTTATAGTCTAAAATGATAATTCGTATTTGTGATTTCTGTATGATATTTCCTACAGGGCTCACACTTTAGTTGTTTTATAAACTAAAAAGCTTTTTGTCATGCAAAAGTACAAGGTCATCTTCTTCTTCTTTTTTAAATTAGCAAATATTTAAAGGAATTTTTTATATGCATACTTAAAATATTTAAAGGATAAAAAGTTATACTTTGTATAGAATTTTATATTTATAAAAGTTTTGTTTGTATGAGTCTTCAAGGACAAATCATAGTTCTGAAGTGGATGTAGAAAGTAGTTTTGGATAAGGACATGAAAAATTGTGTTAGTATATAAAGTTATTGCTAAGCGTAAAGTCTATCAGGATTATGAAAATAGATCAAGTTGGAAAAAGTTAATTTTAGTAATTAAAGGGAAAGGGTGCTTTTTCTTTACCTTCGTCATAGAATTTTCTTTTGCTCTTTTTTAGAGTTGAAACAGATTCGATTAAGTCTGATAATTTTTGGTTTTTGTAAAAAACGACCAAGCCAAACATGCTTGGAAACCCAAAGAAAAATGAAAAGCTAATCTGCCTAACTGACCACAATAAAAAGAAGAATATTAACAGCAAAAGGGTAGTAAAAGCAGGAAAGTTGTTCGTTAGGTCTGATATCAAATATTGCATTTAACGAACATGATGTCATTTGGAAATCTATTCGGTAAGGCTTGCTACTATGAATTGAAGCTTTAATGAAATCGTACTTTTTGAATTCTTCATCACTTCATTCTTTTTCATTTTTATCCCAAATAAGATGATGAAAAAACAAGCACAAAAAATATGGTAAAATTTAAAAAGTAGCTTAATATTTATTTCTATCTTCGGGAGCTTGGAATTTTCTGGAACGAACTAAAAAAAAAATATTCTGTTTTTAGTTTCAAATGAAAATATTCAGTTTGAAAATAAGCATTCTTAATCATTTTAGTAATTAAAATCCTAATTTATTCAACAAATTAAAAAACAAAACATTAACTTTTTCCTGCAAATTATTTGTTCCAATTTCACGTACATCTATTTGAACTCTAATTTAAGTTAATTCGTTTTATTTTAACAATAAGGAATATTAAATTGATCAATTTCAATTTTCATACCATTATTATGGGATAACAGCTAGCGCCTGTATTTATATTTGACCTCAATCATCATAAGTTGAACACTATATTGATTAAAGTAAACATAATTGAGGGAATATGCTGATTCAGCAAAATGAGAAGACTAAAAATAAATAAAATTGGCCATACACTGCCCTCTATTTCAGTCATATATAGTTCATACATATGTGATGGATTTTGAGTATATTTCATGCTTTACCCAGACTCTAAATTTAGCTGAAGTGATGCTTTTCAACCACTCTCAGATAATTAAAATTGAATATTGGGATTTCTTTTGTTCTAGATTAAATTGACTGTGGTTCAATTAAACTCGTCTTTAGGTAAATAAATTGAAATGAATTCAAAGGAAATTCAAAATGCAAAAATATAATCAAAAAGAATTGTGATATATTTTTTCTCCGTATTTCAATTAATTAATTCAATTTTTATTTATCAAAGAGCTGTTTCAAAGGAATCGTAATAAATGGATTTCTGTAGTAAAATTTTCCTATTTATTATTTTTTTAAAAAAAATATTAAAACTCTTTTAAGGAGTGTGGGTTAATTGTAAAGTAAAAAAGATGTTCTTTTTGGAAACTTTTTTCCGAACAATAAAATGCTTTTTTCATTCTAGCCCTATACCCAAATAATTTTCATTTTTTCTTGCGGAGACCGACTCCCTAAATTCGTAAAAAATTTTTTAAATATTAAAAATTGTTTAAAATCTTGCCGGCAAAATTCCCAAAGCATGGTCCCCCAAATAATTTTTACTGCTATTTAAGATTTTGATAAGTCCATTATTTAGCTTAATGAATCCTCTGGTGGTAAGAATCCTGTCTTTTTACTTTTTCATTATGTGCCTCTCTTATAATGTTCTAAATTTGAGATTGTTTGCTTTATTGTACAAAGAACGGTTGCAGTGATCCTTTATTAGTTTTATAATAATTATGTCAATTCTTGACATATTGATAATAAAGAAAATTATTTTTGGAAATTTAATTAATTGATTTTCCTTGAAGAAAATGAAAGATCCCTTACACACTTAATAACAAATTTAGGAAATATTTTTCCATTAAAGAAATATTATTAAAATGTAAAAGAATTTTTGGAATAAAATAATAATTTAAACATATTCAATTGACAGAGGAAGCTCCTGAACTAATCGAAAAATGCAAAACAGGCTAACTTGACATTTGACCTAATTTTCGTTAAGTTTATGAACGAAATACTCTTAATCTCATATATATGTATCTCATCTAAGTTAGCAGATTTTAGAAAACTGCTAAATTTTAGCAATTTAGTTACGCGACATTTAAGCTTCAACCAATTTGGATTTATACAATTTTTTATGAGTATTGTGTAATTTTGAAAAATCTAACCACTTTTTATTACATAGGTTAAGTGGTTATCGTGTGAAACTTAAGCGGGTAAAATTATCCCTTACTGCAATGTCATTCAGTCATTTGTTTTTTAGGTAGTTTTATAAAAAAAGAAATCAAGATATTTTAAAATCTTTTCTTAAATTTTCACTCAAATTTTCTTATCCGTATAATAAAAATAAATTTTTAAATCATGTCTTATACTGAAAGCTTTGAAAATTACTTTTTAATTACTTGTCTAAAAACTAATTAGTTTATAAAAATTCTGAATTTTATTAAAAAAGTGTTAAAAATCTACTGTATACTTCTTTAAAATGAGTACAAAGTACATACAAAAGCTGTGACAGTAATTTGATTGAATATAAAATCCCCCAAATTATCGTCAACGCACTGCTAGCTTTGTCTAAATTACGCTAGAATACCATCAGATAAATCAAAGCTATATATTTATTCCGTTATTATAAAATAAATCGTAGGCAATCTGGGACATTATGTATTCGTTGATTGTTGAAAAAAACTACAAAGGGCCTTATTTTTTATTTTTTACTTTGTTAAGTCTATCCAAGTGGTTTAATTAAATTTCCTCATTTGCAGTAATTCTAAATAGCCGCAACCGCATTTTTAGTGCAAGTAAATCAAATGATCGGGTACCACCTGTTTGCGGTACTAATAATAAAAATAATCTCACTGCATACGAGCATTATACAAAATCGAGCTACAGTGCTTTCAAATGGATTTTATTTTATTTCATTTTTCTCTTTTTTTTGTCTATCCGTCGAAGCATGAGTGCACTTGAATAGTTGAATACGTAGCCAACGATATTTTCTGGACAAGATTAGCAACTATCAACGTCACAGTACCCCGTTACACCACACGAAGTATTTTCACTCATATCAGTGATAGTTATCCAAAGTTGTTGAAGTATAAGATCTGATCATTTTTTTCTTTTCATAAAAAAAGGGAATCCAATTTAATGAAAAGTTAAATTTCCTAAAGTGTCGGTAAAGTTAAATATATGTTTCAGTGTGTAGAGAAATTGAACTTCAATTAGTTAATAGTGTTTTTAAGAAAAAAAAGCAATTTCGTTTTATAACATCAAGAATTTAGGTCAACTTGTGGCTTTTTTTCTATGTATAGATATGTTATTTGTATCTATTTTGGATTTATTTTAAAAATATTTTGATTAAGTGGATAGTTTTTATTCTAATAATAGTTTTCAGTGTTTTACTTGAAAAAAGTGCAAATACTAAACACCCTATCTAACTGAATACTCGTAGTGTTTAGTGATAATCAACATTCAAATAATTTGCTTAATTCTATACTTCTTATATCCATGGACTTCATGGATACGTCCGTCTAATACGAGTGTATTAAAATATATAAATCATTTAAAAAATCAGACTTGGACGTTTTTGTTTACTAAATAATCTATAATATCTAATTGTTAGTAATTTTCTGGTTTAAAATTTCTTAAATAAATCTGTCAAAGGGGTATATTGTGTCTTCAGACCATTTAACCATAACTTTTACTTTTAGTTTTAGTAATCACTTGATATAAAATTTAATTTATTAGTGATTTTTGTATATTATTTTTAGGTACGATGACAAAACGTATCTAGCCTAAAAAGTTAGAATTTCTACTTTTTAAGACAATATGCATCTAATGTTGTACTTTTCTATCAGCTTAGGTGTAGTTATCTTAGATGTGTCTTATCTATTAATATAGGAAGGTTAAGTTCGGCCAAGATAGTAAAAATATCATGGGAGTCGTTAGCTTTCCTTTTATATACAAAAATACTTGAACATAACTTAGAATTTTTCAAGCTGTCCTAAGGGTAACGAGCATAAAGTTCAAAGTAGCTTTTAATGCTTTTAGAATTTCCATTTACTCACAGTCGAGGCTTTTTCACACTGATATTCTGCTACGTCATCAGGGACTCAAGGATGTTTAATGGGTGTGATTCTAATAGCCAGTCGAAGTTTTTTATGGTCTATATTATAGATTACACACACTTATACCGAAAATATATAAAAATTTTTTTCCTCTTGCAATCCCTCTTATATTGATCTTATTTTTAACGATCAACTATACACAAAACAATGTTGAAAGTCATAAATGGTCTCTTTATAATTGGTATGTGCAAATTTTTGACGTTAGGAATATATGTTGGGAAAACCGCGAAATAAACCTAAAGTGTTCTCCAATGAAAAAAATAATATTTAATAATGTATTTCATAGTAAACTTAATTTAATTTTATTAAATTGTCATTGCAATCCATTGCTTCAAGGGAGTAATGAAAAGAAAAAGTCCTTTAGAATGTTTTAAATATAAAACACAACAATGAGTAATTTTAAACATCTGAAATGATATTAGTGATTCTATGCGCTAAACTACTGTAATACTTGCTCCTTTATTGTAAAAACTGACTTTGAATGAATGCCGTTGACTCTGTTTTTTGACTATATTCACAAATTTACTGCATTAATTTCTGACCCTTCCCTTGTAATCTGTGGTTTTTTTAATTCTTATTTTGCGCGCTATTATATTTCAGCTTGAATTTCCGTGATAAGTTTTGCGATATACCGAAAGTTTTCGGAACTAAATGTTTAATATTCTCCCATAATCTATGTTAAACGCTCCAACATACTAATCCAAATTTAATTATTAAGCTTCAAAGAACCCCTTTTTGTCAAAGCATTAAATTCGCCCTGTATTCTGTTACTAATTTAATAATGTTTTGATCCTTTTTTTATTTCCTATTGACTGGTAAAAAATCCAGGTATTAGCTTTGTTTATTCCTTTAAATAATTATTAAAACATAACTGTTAAACTAACATTGCCCATATTTGAGCAGTTAATTAAAATAAAAATGAAACCAATTTTTAACTGAAAAAGTTAAAGAAAAAACATTAAAGTCATAGTGTCAAGTGAATATAATAAAATTACTACAACTTCTATTGTGTGATTAATATTTACATATTTCATTATGGTTCTCTCATCTTCAAAAAAATTTGATGCAATGCAGAATTATGGCACAACACCCAATTGCCACTATAGTCATAATAAGGAAATGGTTGAAAATGTCCATTCTAGCATTGTTCACAGGCATAAACTTGATTCTCATAATCATCGATTGCAAATCGAATATGGCAGCCAATGCTATAACAATAGTAATAATACGTCATCTGACTGGAACTTTCAGACTAAAAGGACTAACAATAATGGAAATCCAGCACTATGCCAGCATAATTCTAATTGTAAGAGCCTTTATGAAAAGGATATACAAGAGGTATGTTGATTGATGAATTGGTAAAAAAGTTTTTATATTCAATTTTATCTTAGAAAACCAGTTGGGAAAATCATTCTTCTATACTTATTCATATTTCGTGACTTTACGAAATATAAATAGAAAATCAATTACCTTGATAAAACTTAGAAAGCTGATATTGTCCGTTTGAGTAGAGTTTGGTCTCTAAGGACGTGCTTCATCTAAAATTTATCCTAGTTAAGTGCTTGTGAAATAAGTAACTTTCTGATAAACTAAATATTCTTTTGTAATTTATCCTTAGAATACATATATGTATAAGAGACCTGTTCTTGATATCAGAAATTGAATAATAATATATATTCTCATTCCCTTAAATTAAAACAAGGGTTAGGGGTTAATAAGTAAAATATAAATTTCTTATTAAGAAGTTGGGTTCAATTGTTACTTACCGCAGCTTAAGTGGCATTTTAACCTTTCAACATATTGTGGAAAATTGATATAATATGATTAAAAGATATTGGAAAGAAAAACTTGTAGGGTTATTTGAAATTTCAGAATACTTATTTATAATTCAAAGGATTATTCTCATATTCATTAGTACTCAGATGAAAATCTGGCTTAGAGAAGAGTCTAGACTGTTTTATATTATGGAAAATTAGAGATGAGCAAAAATTTAAAGAAAAATTTTCTTAACATTTTAATATTGTTGTTTTTCTGGTATTTATTTTAGGCAGGTAAATTTCATAAAAAATTTCATTTAGGAAATGAAAATCATATCTTAATTCTTATAGTCAAGCATTATGGAATGCAAAATATTTAATCCACTAACTCAAGTCAAAAAATGCTCTTTTATATCTTACGCCTGGGACTCACTAGTGCTTGGCGTGTTAAAAGACTTTGTGAATTTAAAATTAAGAATTTTTCTTAACCAATTGTAGTGGATTTATTAACTTTCTTGTTTTTATGAACGCAAATAAATGATAACAATTCCAACTGTCAAATTATATTAAAATTGTATTTAATGTAGTTATACTCACACATGTGACCATCACTCACTCACTAGTTTTTTTTGCAAAAATATCGTTTTTGATCTTCTCTGATAAAAACAATGAGCTCACCATAACTTGACGCCATTTCAGACTAAATAGCAATTTAGTGTACGCGAGTGACCTCATACCTCATACGCTTAGTGCCAGAGCTAGTTAGACCGATGAATTATAAGTTGGTATTTATTAACTGCAATTTTTATATAAAGTAAAACGAAGTATCATTTCACATAAATTTTGCAATGATCAATCAAGAATTTCAAACGATTTCATGTATGCCATTTTTGAATTTTGGAGCAATAATTTTGCAGAATTTTGTCTTCAAAATGAAATGAGCAGCAATATTGCAGCTATTTCGGACAATTTAAGTGCTACGATAAAGTAATTTTAGTTTTGAATAAATTCAATTTGAAGATTTCACCTGTTATTCTTTCAACATCTAAAATATATATAATTTATAGATTTTTGAGTTCATCAAAACAATTTTTGAAGTAATTTGGAAAAGGAATCACACTTTAACGATTTTAAACAAGTAAATATTGACATTTATTGTCAATGGACATGAATCTATTCTTAATCAGCGTTTGCCAAAGTGCCCAAAAAGAAAATTAACTCAAACTGCAGGGTTATTAAAACTTTCATTTTTTTACTAGTGCAGCCAGTACACTTACATAATTTCAAAATTCTATATATCCTCCCATATTTTGTACACTGATTCAGTGTATGTATAATCAAATTTTAATATGTGTATGACTTTAAACTGCTAATTATATTCGATTTATTTACCCCTGAAGCTTTCTATTTTGTAATATTTTAGCTTTATTGCTAACCGTAATATATTGAAATAGACAGCAACTCTAGGTAGCATAGAACTTTTCTAATAAAACCAACACAAGTCTTATATATATTGATTTTAATCAACCTTCGTAAATGCCCTATATTGTCCTGTTTACATTTTATGCATCAAACTTTTCTAATATTTAAGTTCAAATAAATTTACATTTCTATTTTGTTCAGGCGATTTTAAAGTATAAGCCATAAGCTCTGTATGAATCCAATTATTGGTAGCTATTTTAGGAGGCGATTTATCTCACATCAATAGTTTTACCTAGTCTTAAAAACTAATAATGAAAATACTATAGTTAAATATAATTATAAAATTAAATTAATATTGAATTCAAATATCACTATTGTCCTTTCCCCTACCATCTCTCCAATATCTTCTCCTTACATAAAATATAAATATATAAGAGATTAATTCAAGTGATTTATGGTTCTTTTATGTTACTTTAGCCAGCTAAAAATAATTAATGCACATTTAAAACCCATTTACATTCGTAAGCCACAAGTAATGTGTTCTTGCAAAATAGGAATAAATAAATGATTAGTTGGTCCTTTTTTTCATCCAAAGTTTTTAAAACAGCCGTAAAATAATTCGAAATATTATCCGAGAGGTTTTTCAATTGACCTTTCTTTCACATCAAGGTGGATAATAAAAGGGGGGGGGGGGGTAGTACTTCATAAGAAAAAACTCTGCAACACACTAAGTCCCTTGAAGAGGTTTTTGGGTTTCATTCTTTTTTTATATGTAGTCCAAGAAGAATTGTTTTTGTCACATCCTTCTTCTAAAGTTTTTTTTTTTTCAAGGTCACTATCATTTTAAAACTTCCAGGTCATTAATAACAAGATTTCTAATTACAACCTTGTTTTTAATGTGTTAAAAATATAAAATCTTTATTTGTAATAGTTTTTTTTTACCAGGTTGTCCTCGCAGCCAATTATGCGAGCTTAAGTGTAACTTCTTCAATATCCATTATCATTGATAACAACATAGAAAATGAAATTTGGCTCGAATTTTGTGCATAGGATCGATAAGGTTTATATTGATGAAACATTTTAATATCAATATCATATAAAATTTTCTGGTTTAAATTTTCTACCCTGTTATAGAAAAAAACTTAAATCAATTCTGATTCTATCAATTTAATACTGAATTTTCCTGTAGCTCATGCACTCATAGAGTTCTATTTGCTTTTTTTCAAAACTAGAGATTTCCGAATGATTTTCGGGAATCATTATTCCAGATGATTACAACAGAAAAAACTCCAAAATAATAACCTTTGGTAAAAACTTACCATTTTATTTAGGTCTTCTGTTTTCTTGACACGATCTCAATAAGGATATGTTTTCTTTTTGTTAAAAATATTTTTATAATACATTTGCACATTTTAAAGTCTTAAATTATTTCAATGAAATATTAGAAGAAGTTCAATAGAATTGTGTTATTCCGATTGGTTATTCTACTCCGCTCATTGCTATAACACAAATATTTTTTTGAAACGAATTCAAGATATTTTAATTAATTTTTAATACATTTATCATTTCTGCAAAATCAATTTAATTTTAGCTTTCGTTTAATTGGCAATAACTCTGTTACTGCAGTTCCAGAATATTTTATTATTCCATTTTATTGTTGTATCAAAATAAGTAATTTTTTTGCATACCGATTTTAGCACGTCTTCTCTAAATAATTAAGTTCAGATACTTAAACATGAAGTATTATCAGCCTAACATAGTTTATTTTTTTAAAATTAATGATTAAAATAAATCGGCTATCTTCATTTTATTGACAGCTACAAAAATGAGCGAAATAACATATTCATCCAAAATAAGCTAAAAATAGCAGCTTTCAAATACCAAAAGAAAAGAACCCATATTAATGAAAAAAGCTATTTTAAGGGCTCCCAATCTCTTTAGAATAATTGAAACTACTTCGATCTGCTTTTTTTATATATTGAGAAACCCGACTTGCACTTTTTTCTAGACCCATATAACATTTTCTCCTTTCCTTAGAGGACAATAAAGGCTTTATGTTCTTTGTAATAAGTTTGGCTATTCCCTTTTGTTTTATAATATTGAACATCATTAAAAGTAATTTTTTTACTTTATTTTGAAAGAAATATTTGACGAAATTTTGAAATCACGCATGTATAAGTTTTTGATGCTATCTAATAAAGCTAAAGGAATATAAAGTCTCAATGGTTATTACTAGTATACCTAATAAATCGATAAAAGTGATTGATAACTGTGACTTTTATCAAATTTTTATACCAAATATTTAAAGTATTTTTCATTATTTTGAACCCCAAATATGCGCTTTTCATCATTTATAAGATAAACCACTTAAAATTTCAAATTGTTCAGGTGGAAGTTTATTTATTTGCTAGCAAAATATCAATAATCCTAATTTGTTTGTCTTTCTTCCAAATTTTTAGGGTTAAATTTTTATTTTGATGGTACACAGGAAATCACAGGAAAGGCTCATAATTAAAATATTTTTTTACAATTAAAATGAAAGCTTCTGAAATCCTCTCTCTAAAATTTATTTTATAGAAATGTAATAATAAAAAAATTGTTAATATTTGTATATTTTGAAGCAATCAATCATATTTTAGACAGACAAAGGTATAAGCTCTTCCATCTTATCCGAAGGATATTTTATTAATGACATAGGAATTTATTATACTGACACTAAATTAGAGTAAAAAAAATTTTCCGCCTACTTATACATAACAGTTACGAAGTTTTATGATGTTTTTTAAATAATTTAATATATTTCATAAATTAGAAAATATTTTTTAACAAAGTATTTAATTTTGGAATTAATTATCTTGATATGGAATTTTTCGTTGGTCAATCGTCCTGTATTTTATTGTGAAAATCTTATATAATTCTGTTTGAAAAATATTCGGTGTAATAATTTTTGTTTCATCTTAAAATTTTTTTCCTATTCCCCTACAAAAGGGTCTGGAACACTTTCTAGTTTTACAGAGCTTGAATTTACGTGGTTTTTTATACCTGAATCTTATCTATTAAATTCAGTTAAAAAATAATTTAAATATTAAAGAGTTATTGAATAAATTTATTTTGGTCGATGTTTTATTACAAGGGTAGGGTTTGTAAAAGTAGAATTTTTATAAATTTATTTTCAGTCTGTTTCAAATCGTTTTAATCTTTTGAATTTTATTCACAATATTTTTGGATTTAAAATCAAAAAACTTTCAAAACAAAATATGCCTAAATTTAGTTTAGATTTTTAGTGTTTACTAACAGCTGTTAAAATGTTAAGCCGGTAATTTCAATTCATAGCCTTCTTATCTAAAATATACTGCAATCTCTATCGCTTTTTATATTTAATATTAAAGTAAAATATAAAATTATTTTCCACGTAACATGAATATAACCACAGTGTCCGTTTTCATCAGAACTTTTTAGAAGCTTATTGCAAAATAATTAATCTAAATGGTGGCTTATGAACCTTAAAAGGTTAACTTTTAGCTTAAAAATGGTCATTATTTTTTGGAAAAAAAGAAAACCTATTGCCTAAAAAAACCATTTTTTGGAGCTCTGGTTTTTGTATCTACATACAATGTGGATTCAGTTTAGATTCATGTCATTGTGTTTGGAAGTTCATTTTGAAGAAAAACATATTTAAAAATTTAATTTTTATTTATTAATTCAGCATTTTTATTAAGTTAGTTTTATTGAGTGGTCTATATATGGGGTATATAGAACAGGGGTGGCCAACCTGCGGCTCTTTGAAGAATAATTTGTGGCTCTTGATAAATGTACCCAAGTTTCCTTTTCATTTTTGTGTTATTATGTTTTAAAAAATTATTATCATTCCGTATGTGTTTCAAAATGTTTTTTCAATTACTGACAACAAATATGAAAGACTACCCAGTATGAAATATCTTGCTAAACACATCAAATTGCCTTTTTTTCATTTTAATCTGAATTATGTATGTATATATATTTTATAATTTGAGATAAAATACATAAATTTCTTAATATGAGAAATACATAAAGGCAATTAGTGTACTTTAACCAGTTAGTGCAAAATGTATTTATGACTTCAAAGTACCCTATACAAATTTTCAAAATATGTTATTTTGCTTATACTTTCTATAGCTAATCCTGGTTAAATACACTCCTACCCAAAGAAACAAAAATCATCACATAAATTCACATCATTTCTAAATTTCAATGTCATGGAACATTTGCAAACACTGAATTTACAATTGCAGGGGAAAGATAAAATAATATCTGACCTCTCACAGTGTATATTTAGTTTTCAAACTAAATTACAACTTTTTCAAAAGGAAATTAAAAATAACACATTTTGTCATTTTCCTCGAATTAAAAATATTTGTTCCAATATTAAACAAGAAAAACTCAACGAGTATATAAAAAAGCTAGAAGAAATATTGACGGAATTCCAATAAACAAGAATTGAAATATTTTAAATCTCCTCTTGATTTTTTTCTGAATCCATTTGAAATTAACATAATTCAAAGTGAGTTTTCTATTTCCAATACAATCATGATACAAAAAGTATCTGGAGAATTGGAATTAATAGAGATGCAAGAAGATCAAGCTCTAAAATTAAAATATAAGTCAACGCCGATTACAGAATTTTGCTAATTTGTACCTGAATCGAAGTATCCTGAATTGAAAAAGGTTGCTTGTCGAATTATTTCAATATTCGGAACAGCATACTTATGTGAATCATTGTATTCCACTTTGAAATTCGTGAAACCTAAACACCTATCGGTATTAACTAATCAGCATCTCAAAGAATTACTAAGAAGTGCTGTCACCAATTTTTCACCAAATTTTAAAGAATTATCAAGAGAAGCAAAATAAATGTGTTTAATTTTTAATATTTAAATTTAATATACATATTTTGTCCTTTTATATGCTTTCAATAAATAAAATATTTGTAAAAGAATTTTTTAACACCTTTTTTGCATACCTTTTTAATGCGTATTTAATTGCGGCTCGCGAAAAATTTCAAATTTTGAAAAATGGCTCGGATTATCAGGGGTCTTGGCCACCCCTGATATAGAATATAAAAGATTTTTGTCTCATCCACAATTTCTTCTACATTGATCCCGAGAAAATATTACTGATATCAGCTTGGGCAACAACTGACTACTTGGCAGGTTAACCAGGCTCTAATTAGTATAAATTTTCATATTCAAGCTTATATAATTGTAAAAAGCCCAACCTAAATTCATACTAAGTGGGATATGAAATTCCTGATTGTTTATCATTTTTTATAAGAAAAGTTTTTGTGGAGTATAAAAAAACTCTTGAAAATTTTAAGATAATAATTCCTGTAAAGCGCACGGTGATAAAATTCGTTTAGCTCAGTTAAAATATGTGGTTTGAAAAAACATAATGGATTAAGCAGAACAGTGTTTGTAAATTATTAAACTTCCTATATACTTGTACTACTTTGCAAATTATGACCATTGTATCTCACTGATCCCACACCGAATTTTCCAATCCCTGATCCCAATTTCTGCAAAAATAAATGCCAAAACTCCTGGTGTATTTAAAAAATTGCTTTAGATTTTATTAAAATATTAAAACAAACCTTTAAACTTCATCAACTTACATTCGCATCAATTAATTCATCAGTGATAAATTATTTTATTGGTAATTTACTCTAATACAATTATTTCAATTTTCACATCACTGCACTGATAAAATAAATTTAATAAATTGCCACTTTGTGCTTTATATGAGATAAAATTTCCATACGCAAAAAAGATTTCATTACAATTACTTCTAAATATACCTATACTCGTAGTACAATCAATATTTTAACCCTGTAAATATTTTGTTTCAAAAATGGCTCAATTATTATTCGATATTGGGCAAACATCATCCCGAATTTGTGGTGGAAAATGAAAGGTTTTACTGTATTTAAATTCTTGTTTTCATTTTTCGAGGGTGATTTATACTTTTTTCAATAGTGATTCGCAATTATCACGAACTTCGAAGAATATAAGAAAGTATTTTAAACATATTTTCATTTTATGAAAATTTTAATCAAATTTACAAAAACTTAAAATTTACACGATTTAAAGTAAGAAAATTATATAGCTTTTTGACTCTTTTACAAAATTCTTAAAATATTTGCTTTTGAAGTTCTCCGAAAGGAAGTAAAGATCACTATTATACAAAGTGAAGTAAATCCGGTTGCAGTCTGCAATTTCCTGACAAAAAAACGTTGAACTTTTATTTAAGTATACTAAGTATGAAACCATTTTCAAAGCAGTAAGTTTTAGTTAAAATCTGAACGTTTTTAGGTTATTTTTATTCAAGAATTATCGTTTAATTTTTCATTCCTAAATGTTCTTCCAAAAGCCTTGTCCACACCTTTTATACTGTCAGTAGCAGTAAAAGCAAATTTTTAGGATATTTTAAAAACTATAAATTGTTTTAATTTTTACTAAATATATTACCAATATTTTGTGTTTTGGAAAAATGTAAAAAAAAGAGGGAATTGAAAATTGTTACTAAGCTTATCTTCTTGTACATTAAATAAAACCACAGAACTAAAATAAAAGAAAAAACAGATATTTTCGATAAATGTCTTTTTATAAATGCATAATTTGGCAGTAAAAATATAAATTCTTCGCTCTACGATATCTTGCAATCGGAAATGTCAACCCTCTCTAAATAAATACATTCTTCAACATATTTAATGAAATAAAATGAAATATTTTCTTAGACTAATAGCATTTAAGCAAAGTGCCTTATAAATATTCAAAAGTCATGTTAGCAATTTTTGATTTCGTAGCAACTAAAATTTCTTACAAAATAGAAAATATTTAGTCTGGATATGGCAACAAAATTGCGTAAGACATCAATTTAGATGCCTAATTTGAGATAGAGTTGTACTGCTTTTTCCCTACAACGTCTTATACTTCCAGAATAAATCAAGGAAAAAATTTATAATTCAGGACATACATTCTTCCTTAAGTAATAAATATTTTAACAATAAATTAAACAAAATTTTAATAATGCTATTGTTCTTTCTATAAAATGCAGTTGTTTTTATAAGTCTTAAATAACATTGTAAATTTAATTTTTATTTTTGCAAAGTTTTTAATTCCTATAATAATTTTTAAAATTTTCTTGTAAGGGAAAGTGCAAAACTTAATGGCTCTACTAAAATTCAATTTTACTTTTTAAGGGACATTACCTGAATTCTTATACAAGAAAAATATACTTTAAGCTCAACTACTTTAAAATTGAAAATATAATAAATTAAATTGTGTTAAAAGTAATAAAGTTTGAGCCACTGCACGAGTATAGCTAAAAGCTTTCAAGCAATGAATAATAAATAGCTAAAGAAAATTTTTCTTCTTTCTTTTTTTTTGAATTTTTACAAGGCTTAATGAGCAAAAATTTAGGTTAAATTTTTGGCGATCTAAATCCCCAAAGTAAACCTTAATAGAAAGGTAATTCAGTAAATTTATACGTAAACATGAAAGTTTTCAATCATTACTGACGGTGGAAAAGAAAGATTCACTATATTGTTTAAGAAATCATTTTTTTACTTAAACGAATTTTTCTTCCTTTAAAATCAGTACTTAATAAAAAAAACATGAAATTCCTTTAAAAAAATCAATAAAAGAACAAATTTTTTGTTGTCTGTAAGTCATAAATTTCGTTTAATATTGAAAAATTTTGTATCACAGTTGTGTTTAATCAATGTAGCGTTAAAAATTGTTCTTTTATACTCCCATCTCTATATAAGCTTATAAATCTTCCTGTAAATGCAAAATTTCTTGTAGTTAGAGATATTTCAATAGAACAGACTGGGTAGCATACCAGAATTACTTAAAAGTGCAACTGGATTTTGAGGATGAAATACTAGTCAGGGATAAACAGCAATCAGCGTTGCGAAAAACCTCTAAAATCAATAGAAAATTAAAAGGTTCGATTTATGGGATTCTTAAACTTATAATAGAATAGAGAAAAGGAAAAAAAAAATTACATCAAGCCAAAGCCTTTGGAAATAATACTAAGCTTAATAAACTCACATGTAAGTGGTGATAATAAAACAATATTAAAGAATGACACCTTAAACGGACGTCCGCGTGGGCTTACTAAAAATTCTACTATAAAACATTCGTTTTGAAAAATTACCAAGATTTTTAAAAGATCGGCCCTCCAAACACTCGGTATGATGAAGTAGAATGGGACAAATTTCTAGTAGCTCAAATTCACTTTCATAAGGACCACCGTCCTTATGTGTTAAAGATATTCTATTAATTTGTAATTATTTATGCAAAGTTAAATTTACTGAGGATACAAGGTTTCGCTTTTTTAAACTGTCCATCAGTAAAAATAACTGTAAATTAAATTTACCATATTGCTTCCAATGCAATTTGTTCTTTGCTTTGGATCACCTCTAAATTCAATCATCCAATGTAAACATTTATAAGGTCTAATACAGATGTGAAATGAAATATATCTAACTCAAGGTTAATGACTTTTAGGTATTCTTTTTCAAGTAGAAGTATGGACATAGCATTAAAAATGCTATTCTGTTGCTCTGCAGATCAATAAAAAATTAGCTTTTTCGAGAAGTCTTATTAAACAGTTATTCTTGATAGGCTATGTAATTTTGAAAGAAAAATAAATGCAAAATTTAGTTTTAAACATTGAAATTAAATGATTCTCATACAAATACTGTTACAAAAATTTTTTAATTTTCGAAACAGTTTATAAGCACAAATTAAAGATCCTTATTTTGAGTTTTCCTTTAAAATATCAATGAAATTGGTTTTTTATTCTAATACATTGAAAAAGTCACATGCAGCTCCAGAGTTACAGCTTTAACAAAGACTGCGCTATGTCAAGGACCTACAGCCATCCCCAAAATCTTGGGCACTAGTTATTCATTTTTATTTTAGTTAAAACAGGTTTATCCATTTTCTTAAATATTTTTTTGCAAAGGAAGAATTCCGTTGTTAAATTCTTTAAGTATATCTTAAATGCTAGCGATTTCAATTTTAAGTGCTTTTCTAGGATTTTTATCGAATTGTAGCGTCCAATTAAAATACAGAGAACGTTCTTCTTCCTTTTTGTTTTACTAATATATCAAAAGCTGAATTTATTGTGTTGTTATCGTCATACCTTGAAAATAAATTTTCATCTTCTTGCAAATAAAAAGTATATTCCAAATGCATTACCATAGCTAAAGTTTTTTTTCTTGCATAGCAACGTTGCTAGGATTTGAAAAAATTAAATTCTTCGCCTAGATTTTTATATACGTTTAATTTTAGTCTGTTGCCATTTATTTATTTTTCCTTTTTCCTTGTGTTTATTCTTTATTTCCGGAGTTGGATCAATTTTTAGTTGAGTAATATTGTATATTCGGGTCAATAATTGGTATATTGCCAGCAAAATTTCCCCATAATATATAGTCCCTAAATGAAAAGGAATCATAAAAGAATATTAATGTCATAGTTATATATAGCCTTGGTCGCTATTATTATACTTTACAGCTTTACATGCATATCTATTGTATACAAATCCCTTTATTTACATATCGTTAATGCTTCTTTTTCAGATTGAGCTTACTATAATATTTCAAATAAACTTTCATTTTTATTAATAAGGAAATCAATACTAGATTCCTTAACGATTCTCTTGATACTTGGGCCAATAAAAGTAAAATTTTTTAAATATTAGTGATAATTTAAAAAAAAATTTGTTATTCTTTTAAAGGCGTCTAATCTTAAATTTAAATGTCTGAGATTTATGATGTAATTACCCAGTGGAAAAAGGCTTTCAATGCCATTCATGGAGACAATATCTCCTCCTAAGTTTGTATACTTTTTCTACTTAGCGAGGAACTTTTTTAAAGAGATGTCCCCTTGTGACACTCTAGATTTTAAAGATTTTCAAGAATTTTTTTTATAATTATATCAAATCTTATTATTGACAGTTTAAATTATACAAAAAACATTGCGTCAACTATAAGTTTCAATATTTTATGCATTTAATTTTGAGATCAAAGGGGAGCAAAAAATAGGCATAACTGTACCACATGATTACGACATTTCTGAAAGAAAAATATCTAAATAATTATTGCTTTGTAGGTTTCTAACTCTCGCATGAAGGAAAATTATACAATTTCATTTACAACTTACAAAAAGGTGGATTTTCAAAGAGCGTTCAAAAATCGACTACTTTTTTTGGTGAAAATCGGTAAAATATATAATATTAATTATTGCAATTGGTGTTTAAATTAGTACTAAAAATTTTCGGTCCTATAATTTTGTTTCGGATAATCTAAAAATCCAACCCAAGGATTGTTTTTTTAACGAATTGAAAAATATTTACCACAGCAGTCTACTTAAGGAATAAAAAATTAATTTCAAATATTCTGTAAGTTTCCTGCAGTGTGGAACAATAATAGACCTTTCGGTAATAATTCCTTCATTTAAACTAAATCATTTTTCAAGAACCATCTTTTCAAGATGAGGGAATAGCTAGCTGTAGGGGACTAAAAATTGGAATCACAACTCCTGCAATTTGACGTTTGTTTTCATTAACTTCTTATACGGTGCATTGTTTTAGTAAAATCTCATTTTTTTTGGTCTTATTATCAGAACGGTTTTTTCGTGAACTTTATGTAAACTCATCAGTAAACACGTAATAGTCAGTTGATAGTTTTTCCTTTCTCAATAATCCTGTAATAGTGGGGCTGCTTCGGTCAATCCTGTGATGAATTCTTGAGGTAATCATAAGGCGAAGTTTTGGTTAATTTCATTTTTACAAATGTTTGCTATATTTCTCTACCACGTATAAATCATGCATACGTGCTTTCTGCTATCATAATATTTTATTAAATTTGAAGAGAATTAAAAATATCTCATATTTTTCATTGTTTGCTTTTAAATTCAATTTTCAAATTTTTATTGATTTTTTAAAAATCGGTTTTATATAAAACTACTAATGAAAAAAGTAAGATACTGAAATTTTCAATTAAGAAGTTTTTCAAGTGCTAATATGAGGCTATTATTTTTGCAATTTAGAGGACTATTCATTTTATGGTATATCTGCTGTAAGAAAAATACTTAGTATAAGACTTTTCCCTTTCCCTTTTGCAGTGTGGATACTATAGAAACATTTCCTGCAGTAAATTCCTAATATGTATTGAGTATTTTTTTAAACAAATGGAAATGTAGTATTTGTCTTGTAAAAAGCTAAAGTCTGTTTCTTTTTAAAGTGAAAATATATCCCAAACAAGAAAAGACAATTGCTCTTTAACCCTTGACTAATTTTGTTTGATTTATATTTTAACTTTACTCAATTACAAGTGTCACTAACCTGTTATCTGCCCACATTCATCTAAAGTTATTCTTTACAGTTGACTAAATTCCACTAAGGATAACCCGTACGTTCTTAATTTCAATGGTTTTATCGTCTAGACTAAATTTTTGTCTGCTTTTTGGTGCTTTCCGGTGACTATGATCTATGATGAATTTTTCCTACTTTAATTTAGTGACGTCCATAGCTTTTTGTTATCCTTTTGTAAGTAAGTTTTAGCATTTTTTTACTGCTTAAGTTTTTTTTATTTCTTTCTTTAATAGAAATATTCAAAAACTTTTCTTGATTTTTTTTTTTAACTGAACAAAAAAATTCATAAACAGACTTTAATGTATTCAATATATTTTATGATTTAGGGATTAAGGTTATTATGGGTGAATATTCAGTAATTCGTTTTGGATGTGATGTAATGTTTTGTTTTAAAATACATTAATACCAAGTTTTACCGCATTTAGGTGTGTATCTCTAGCTTTAGGCTGCAACCCGAAGAAAAATCCCAGCATGGGAAAAGACAAGAATTCAAGATAAATGAGTTAAACCCTTTAGCGTCTGACTGATCTGAATATAAAATCTAAAGTAGGTAAAAAAATCAGTATTTTTGAATTCCAATTGGTCTATTGAGAGATATACGCTCATCACTCTTACTTTACTCAATTTAGAACAACGAATGTCTCAACTTTTACCCATTTTTATCAAAATTTTTAACCTTTCGTTTGCCAGCGGATGCAGAAACCATTGATAAAAGTAAATTTATGAATGCCCAACACAGATGACTATTGAAATGCCGAGGAGTGTAGAAGAGTCACCTGTCTTTCCTATATTATATATGTTTGCAAATTTTTCTGACTTTCGTAACTCATCCGTGTTTTAAAAGAAAATAACCGCTGGGGTTTTTTGTTTTTTAAATAATCTGGAATAAATCTCTTTATTTTCTGAATATTTCTAAGAAAAACTAAAAAGACCACTACTTAATGTGTACCCAGAATACAGTATTTTGTAGAAAATACAGTGCTGGAATTTCAACTTTAAAAATTGTGTCGTTTGAATTAAAATATTTTTAAAAGTATGAAATTTAAGTGCCATAGAAACATTGCTTGGTATCTATCTCATCTTTAAAAATATAATTGGCCAAAATTTAAATTTTTTACCTAAAATCTGTAAATCAAAGAATGTTTTTATTTGAAAGCTAAAATTTTCCACTTTGAATGACACACGTGTATTTTTAAGTAATTTTAAAAGAATTCTACACATGTTTTGTGTATAATATCACCCAAAAAACACGTTCGCAGGCACTGACTTCCTTGGAAAAATAAAAATGCTTGTTTTTTTACGAAAAACAAAATGATACTAAAAATAACAAAAATGCTGCACGTTTTGATAAATTTTCTTTTCTTTTTTTTTGCCATAAAATTTCTGAATTTATAAAAAAATTTTCATATTTTTTAAAAAAAATTGATTATTTGATATGTGGTAAATGAATAATTTTTATTAAACATTTCCTAAATTGGAAAAATAATAAATTTCTTTGTTATTTCAAACATTTTAAGTTCAAGGTTACTTGAGCTTAATATTATTTGCAGAGTCCTGAAATTTCAGGAAATTTCCATAATCTATAAAATCTAATTTTTAGTATGCCAAGATCATTCATTCTATGACTTTTTGTTTTCTAATAATAAAAAAAATTTAGTCTTATTCAAAGCACATACTTATTGTAGCTCAAAAAAAAGTTTCAAATCAATTCTAAAAGTCTAAAGAAAAAACTAACTTAACATCTGACATATAATGCTTGGCAATGAATCTTTTTTATTTATTATATTCCAACCCTCTGTTCCCTTTTAGAATGTTGCTAATATCTTTCAACATAACCTTGAAAATTATTTTTATCCCTTAGATATGCCATCTCGTAATGTTTCCCCTTAAATAAAGCTTTTCTCCATATCTCTTTTAAGCTAACTTGTTAACGAATTTTCCAGTTTTGTGGTAAAGTTTTTCCCCATGGAACTTAGGGGTTGTTTTCTACAAGTCTCTTAAACTACCTTATGAAATGGTATTATATGAATCTAACTTATGTTTTAGTTTCAGTTATTTATTTAAACTGTTGACGGACGGTTAATATTTTTTCCAATACTCATGATAACTTAGAAGTTATTTGAAAGAATGAATGCTGGTGTTTGTGCTCGTCAAAACTATTGTGAACTATAAAAACTATTGAATTTATGAAAAGATTGATGTTTGAGATTAACAATGGATTTTCCTGATTTTGTATGAATCATGAAAAGCACTACATTCCACTTCATCTGCCTTATTAAAGATTCCATAAAAGGCTGTTCTTTGGTATTGTAACTTTATTTATACGGTTTGCTTATAATAAAAAGTGTATTTTATTTTTGTAAATGTTGTGAGAAAACTATACTTTTTATGTGTTTTCGACAAAATTCTCTGAAATAACTTGAATAAGTGTTTTGCAATTAGAAATTGATTTCAATCTACTTTTTAAAAAAAAAAACAAAATGTAGAAGAAAAATAGTTAATTATAAGTATTTTTATTCCAACTATCATATGAGAAAAAGAGTTCGAAATTTTTTTGTTCATCATTGGAATTTTCAAATAAAAAGAAAGTATCGTAATTATAAAAATCATAAAACAAGCAAATCAGTAACTAATCCAAACATAATTGAAAGTGATTCAATTAAAAACCTTAAGTCAATAATCGGAATTACAATATTTCGCCGTTGGAGAACCGTACACGGGGCTGACGGGCCACCATCGGCAAGTGGTTTTGCCATGGTGTTCCAAAAGGCCCCGTTACCGGCTATTATTGAAGTCAATTCAAATCAAACATCTTCATATAATGAATCTCTAAATGAGAAATCAACAACAACATCTGGATCAGTTTTTGGAAAAGTTGTAAAAGGAAATAATGGTAATATCCATAAGAATGTTAATAATACTAATGCTAGTATTATTAATGGGAATATAACACCAAACACAACTACTCCTTTACATCGTTCAATGTTAAGTAGACGCATGGGATTCAGATCAAATAATAATAACAGGAATAGTAGTAGTTCATATGGTAGTACGGTCAATAATAATTCGTATCCAAGAAAAAAGGAAACACTACCACATGTTCAGGAAAATGGAAATATGGTAAGTTAATTTATGATGTGGAAAAATTTTCCCAAGTATAAATTTCTTAAAAATCATTTAAGCATAATTCATCATACTTGATTAATTCCAGTAGCTATTACTTAAAAATCGTTTCGTTATTAGCTTTTTTATTTGCATTACAGCCGTTTTGTTTAAATTAATGAATATTGTTTCTAAATTTATGATTATACATATGTATGTATTTGGCAATTCCGGGGTAATTTTAATTCATTTAAAATTTCGAAAGAAAAGTTTAACTAAAGTTATGACTTAATGCATTTGTAATCTAGAAAATTTTTTAGTATTTATCTTTTAACTTGTTTTTTTTTTTTTTTTTTAATTATTAGAAAACATTTCTCTATGTTTTTCAAAAAGAAAAGACTGCATAATATTCTGATTTTTCTGTTAAGCTAAAAAGATAGACTCAGTTTTCTATTTACAAAAATGTAGGTACTTTGTTCCATTTGATTTCTCTTAGAATATCTTTAAAATTTTTTGTTTTCTTCAGAAAAATAAAGGAATGTCAGAAAGTCAAAAATTGGTGATTTGTTTTTAACCCTATTAAAACTATGAGAGTCTGGAAATTACATCACTATACCAAATATTCAGTATTGTTAAAATTCTAAAACATTTATTTGTTGACTAATCAAATGGAAGTTTTATATCAAATTCAATTTTGTTATTGATTTTACTCCTTTAGATAAAACCGCTAATACCCATTCCCCATACAAAATTTCCGTCGTTGTATTGTTATAATGAGTATAAGCTTCGGTGGAGAATGAGTATAATTGAACTTTCAAAATTTCTTGCGTTTTCCATTCATTTTTGCAAAAATGTTTTTATATTAGTATTAAGGGGAGGGTAGGGTATTTAAATTTTTTAAATTAATGTGCAGTATTTTAAAAATATTGTGTCAAAAGTTCAAGTCGATCGGAGTGAAATTACCGAAGTTATAACCATTTGAACATCCTTTGCTCTAAAGCAAGTAGTGAATGAGCAAAACTTTAAAGCATTTTTCTGAGACTTGTTATCTTCGAAGTCGGTGTGCACGATAACTCCAAATCTACTAAAGGGATCGTTTTGAAATTTTGCACACTACTTTTTGACATAATTTTCCAGGTAACATTGAGAACTTTTTTTTTTTTAAATTATTAATTTTATAGGATCAAATAGGTCGATTTTTTAAGTAAAAATTGGTATTTTGTCTTCCAAAGGCTACTAAAAATTGAAAAAAAACCCCTCGATGCTACCTCGAAAGACATCTCCTTTAATAAATAACTTTTGATTTTATTATTTTAGATGATTCTGTTGCAAGTTGTGTTGCACACCGCAAAACCATTTTTCTGCAAGGCGCTTCAAGATATTCACTTGCACTCACTCACTTATTAATATTTTGAAATTTAAAAAAATATTGTTCAAAAGTTGTGTTATTATATAAAAAATAAAAAAATAAACTAGAACTACCTATATTGCAAAAAAAAATTCTTGGAAACATGCCTTTTTTTGAGCGAATTAACCGAACCCTCCCCTTAAGTATTTTCTTTTTGAAAAAAGCAATTCTAAAATTGTACCAAGTAAAAACATAAGGGAAAATTTTACTTAAAGTTGCTTTAACCTTCTGTAAAAACTTTGCACACCATTTTTTTAGCCATTTTAATGATATCATATTAAGATGTCGTCCTGTATTCAATTCTAAAAACTTTGAAAATTTTTCTTTTAATTATTCAATCATTCATATTAATAGTGTTTTCTTTTATAGATAGCCTGCAAAATAATAATCGAAAGGGTACAAATTAACTGTACATAGTATGTAGTTCCAGTCACTCTTTACACTAGATTTTCAATACCAAATTTCTCTTCATTTCCCGTTATATTAATATCTGCTTGAATTGCTAGACTTGCATTAAATCTGTGAATTGGATTTGATTTAAAATTTTTCATTAAATTTTTAATGGAATGGTGTTGAAAACAAAATCCAAATATTTAAAGTGAAGTTAGCCTAGGAATTCGTTTACAGGGTGCTATATTGCAAGCAGTACCTCACCGTGATCAAAAGAACTTTTTAGTGTCCATTGTAAAAAGTTTTAGTTCTTTTATTATACTACCGGGTCCGGCAATTGAAGTGTCCGGATTTAAAAGCCTTGTAGTTTTTTCGTTTATTAGTTGATTTTATTAAAATTTATGGGAATGATTGTTTATAATATATAGTTATTTTTACAAATTACTCGAATGGTATGTAACCTCCTTTTGCCTTCACAACTAGCTCCAAACGCGTTTTAAACGAACCAAAAGCTGCTCGCACGATGTCTTGACTTAAACTGTTCCATTCACGAGTCAAATATTTTTCAAACTGTTCAAAGATGTGTGCTTTTTTTGACAAGCCTTTGCTTGTAAAATTCCCCAAATCGAAAAATCTAACGGATTCAGATCTGGTGAGTACGGTGGCCATTGTTGAGCTGAAATAAATTGAGAAACATTGTTTTGTAACCACTGTTGATTTTTTTTTGCTTTGTGTGATGGTGCAGAGTCCTGTTGAAATGTAAATCGATGATTTCCGAAATGTTTTCTGGTCCATGGTAATAAAGCCTCTTTTAAAATCAAGTTTTGATAAACATCGGTATTAATTTTCTCGCTTGGTGGTAAAAAAATGAGTGGTGAACGGCCATTTTCAATGACTGCTGCCCAAACCATCAAACGTGCAGCACCTTGTTTCCGTGTAATGCTTAAATGCTCAGAATTATCATCAGAACGTCTCTTTAGCCAAATACGATCGTTTTGTTTGTTGAGAAATTGTTCTATGCAGAATGTTTTCTCATCCGAAAATACCAAGTATGGTAAATCACCACGAGCGAGCATGCGAAGTAAATCTTTTGATCTTTTGAACCTAACCTCTTTTTGAGCATCTGTCAGTTCCTGAAACTTTTGTTTTTTCAAAGGCTTTACTTTCAACTTATTTTTCATGATACCGGACACTTCAATTGCCGGACCCGGTATATATATTTTTTCTAGGATAAAATCAAATTTTATTTCAGGTTCGTTTATATTATTTAAAGTGATTTTTAACAAAACCCCCTCGAAACGTGTCTAACTTTTTCACTCCTTTCATTCTATGAAATGTTTAAAGCAAAATTTGTTTAATATAATTTAATATGTATGGCTCGAATATTTTATATGCAATCTTAACAGACAATACATCAATTACAGACCAAAGAATTGATTGATGCTTGTGTTTATCCAAAAAGGATGTCTTTTATGAAAAAAAACTCATATAATTTATGCATTTATTTCTGCGAAAAAAAAAAACGAATGCCCTATGAAGAATTTTCTTTTTTCTTAATATTTTATTCATGTCATGCTTTAAATTCTTTCTAGTATTTGCAAAATTTTCTGAGCTGGAGCACTCCATTATAGTTAGGAGTCTTTTATCATTCATTCTACTTTCTATTATTAATGTTTGTACGAGCGCACAAAAGAATTCAATATGATAATAATTTTTGAATGGAAGAATAGAAAATTTATTTCTTTTGAATAGAAGTACGAAAATATTTGTTTTATACAAATACTCGCAGAGTTTATCTTAATAAAATTTTTTAAACTTTTAACGGTTGATACCATACCTGGGAGACATTGGCTATTTTTAAAAGAATGTTAACTGTATTAACAGCTATGTATTAGCAATCATATAACTGTTAATCAATACCCTTTAAATATTCTTCTATAGCTACCATAGAATCTCTTTTGTGTGGTTAAAAGACTATGGTATCCTTAATTGCAAAAATTTCTTACACATTGCAGTCTTCTTTTCTTCTTCTATATTTATTCGCGATTTATAGTCAATAATTTTCTAGAAAAATGTATTCTAATTTCATGGGACACAGATTCTACGTTGGTATTACCGGTAAGTTCTTATATAAGTAAAGGGGTAATACATTTAATCGATTGTATATATTTTGAAAACAAAATTAGAAACTAAAACTGTACACAACACCTGAAGAACTCGTGAAATGCTTAAATTCATAAGGCTAAGCCTCTTGAAGTGAGTTGAAGCTTCGAAACTCTGAACTCTTCTACCTGACAAATTCACATACTCCCTAAGTACTCAAGAAGTTATAGAATTTCGAAAAAGGGTGATATTTGCAGCAAACAGGAAATTAACAAAAATGCATGACATACTTTTCATTCAAGATCTAAGTCGCCTACAAATTTCTGTTATGTTTTTCTTATTATTGAAATATTTTTAATTAAGTTTAAAAAATAGTCTTAAGTTCCATAAAAAGTGGCTGTGCTCATTAAAAATATTAATAAAATCATCGCTTACTGCATTACTGTATATAAAATATGTCAATCCGTAAAAATTTGTAACAAATATTTTCTCAAAAAAATAAATTATTTTGACAACAAATAAGTGAGAAGGTCAATCATAATGTTGTAATATAATAAAACTAACAATAAGTAAAGTCTTTTATGAGGGGAAAAAAATTTGAAGATAAATGGGAAAAGATTTCTTTTACTCTCACATAATTTGCCAACTGTGATTCGTCATAATTCATTTAAAAGGAAACATGACTGTAAGTTATTGTTCCTCTTTTAAAAGTTGTATACTTTTGTAATCTTTTTTCATTATTGCTTTGGAACAGACATTTTTTACTTTTCTTTTTCCAACAAAAATGTAGAGAAAAGTATGAAGTACGGAATTAAAGGTGACGTCATTTTAAGCTTTTTCTTTCCTTTATCTGAAAAATATGTTTTTAAAGTTCGATGATTATAATTAATTTCCAATTTGTCATTGCGAGTTTTCTTTTAATAGAAGAAATTATGGCAAAAATTCATTAATAAATTAATAAGTATACTTATTATGTCCATATCAATTTTTGTGAAGCTATACCTAACATTAAAATGGTGTAAAATTCATAGAATTTTACATGCTCGCTCCGATAAAAGTATTCAGAGCAAATATTTTCAACTGAAAATTTTTGATTTAAAACTTTTTTATTAGTATATGGTTTAAATGATACATGCTTAAGCCGGACCTAGATTTATCTTATTACAATTATGCTTAATTTTTGGTAGCGGATTCAGGTTGAATGAACTCAATCATAGGACAGGTGCATAGTATATAATAGAATAAGGCTGTGGTTCTTATGGTAGCGACTTTCAGTGACTAGATAATTTTCCCGTTTTTGTGAGATTTATCGATACTTGCAATACAAATGTATGAAGTCAAGAAGTCGCCGAATCAAAAATCATTTGAAGTAACTGCCATTTACATGAGTAGAAGCTCGCTATTCAGGGCACAGACATTTAGTAAAAATGCATTGAAAAGGAACATACTTAACATTAGAATGCCTCTGCCGACTTCCCGATTCAAAATTTTTTAACCTGGCTTGAAATTGCACCATCGAGAATTGCGAATTTTGTTATACTTTGATGCAATCATACGAACACTAAGTTTTCCACCTAATAGCACAAGTACAGGTCATTGGGTACCAAATTAAAAATGTGAATCATACTTTCTTACGGTTAAGAAATCTGGTTAATCAAAGCTTGGCAATTTTAAAGACAACTGTAATGCAATTTTCATACAATCCAATGTGAAAAGCGAGATTTTTTATGACTTTTTATTTTTTTGTGCAAGAAAACTGTGGTATAAATTTTATGAAATTTCCCAATTCCTGATACATTGGCAGAGAATTTTCATTTAAGTAAGCAAGCATTAATGCATTACTTTCTTTGGATTCATTCTTAAAGTTGATACTGCACTATAACTTTAGTGAATTATAATTTTGTTTTATTTATTTATTCTATAAAATACAGGACAAACTCATTGTATTGATTTTTCGTTCATTACAAGGAGATTTAAATAAATCTAATTTTCATGTTTTTATTACGTGTTTTCTATAAAAAATGCTATTGGTTGGCATGACACGATAGCGTTAAAAGAGACTTTTATGTTTTTAATCTTTGTTAACCTCGTAGTACACAGTTTTTTAATTTTTCTTTGTTTTGATAATTTCTTACACAAAAAAAATCTCTTTGCAATTAAAAAAAAAATATTGTTTTAGTTTGAAGGGCTGTTAAAGAGGTGTAAAAATAACTCCAGATAAACCTATTCAATTGAATAATCAAAAAGAGCAAAAGCATCTATTTTATAACGTGGTCATATCAATATGAAAAATTCGACATGTCATTTTCCTAAAATTGGGGAAATCCAAACTAACACGAACAGGAATATCCTTTGTTGTCTTTAGCTAGTCTACCTAATTATTTCTTATTCCTGAAGGGGAATGTCTGAAATGCATAGAAATGCATAGAGAGTATTAAATTGGTGCCAGGAGTATTTCAATAAAATAAAAGTAGGAAAAAAAACTCATAAAGAGCATCTGAATCTTGCTAATTAATTGTGTAAAAATAAAAATATCAAATGAAAAGTTTACTCATCTATTTAACTAAATGATGCTAAAATCTAGAAATGGTAACAACGTTTTTGTATTAAGCAGTGCTAAGCTACAGACCGAACATTAAGATTTTTTAATGAGTCAGCAAGTCTTTAACTGATATCAGGTGCAGTAAACAAAATAAAATATTTCTCAGCTCTCTACTTTTTAATGTGCATAAAAAAAAAAACAAAAAACATTATAAATTGACATCAAGCTAATTACTCGAGAAAATTTTCATTCCTAGATGATTCTCAAGTGAGAAATTTTGTCCGTGTAATGTGTTTAAATAATCTATATTGGACATGTTCAGTTTCCCATATTATAAAGAATTTTCGTCTAGTCTGGTTGATTAGTCTGGGAATCGACTATTTTCATGGTGCACACAGCTGGAAATGCATGACTACCATTCTTAAAGTTTATATAACAACAATGTTAATGAAATTGTTGGCTGGCGGGCCATAGTCCTCATCCTTAAAAAGTCTAACAAGACACAATTCAGAAAACTTTGTCTTCTGTCTGTACATAAAAGCAATATCCTTATAAACAATGAAATGTCTACCCTACAGGAGGGTACATAATTATTTTCTTCTGTCATTTAGGTGATGTTCCGGTGCATTTCACTGCATCATCAATGATTATAACCCTTTGTTTAAATCAGACGCCGCAGCTGGCTCCTTTTTCTTTAGAAAAATAAAAAACCTTTTATATAATTTTAAATGGAAAATTTACTTGCTGAGAAATTACATGATGATTTCATTTTTGTTTTGATCTATCTAAATAAGCTGATATTAAAATTTTATTATTAAAGCTATTTAAATTTTCTTGTGTATTCAAAGATTCAATATGCCTTTGGAAGCAGTAGAAAGTTCATTTGAAGTAAATTCAACATTAACAACAACAAAAATTGTAGTATGAGGAAATATGAATACAATATTAATTAACCAGTTGATTATTTTTTGTTATTCTAGCACTAAATGAAAAATTCATTGGGATTTTTTTCATAGATTTTAAATGCATCGTAATTTTGTAGTGAAAAATAAAAGGAAAATTTTAAACATATTAGAAGTAATGAGCACTGTTGAAACTTTTCTCCTTAGCAAAACTTTGGTAGTAAGGGTAAGGGGTAGTTCTTCAATCTTGAAATTCCAATTAAATATCCGTGTATCAAGCGTCATATCCGGTAGACCATTACAAATTTGGAATTTTACAATTTTTATTGAATTACGTATTAAGAATGCGTACTTTGCATTGTTTTCACTTGAGCTATTGCTAAAGTTAAATTTTAAGAAAATTAAAATTTATTCAATATTAGTGATTCCCAATCGTTTGGTCGCGATTGCTTTTCGGATGAGTCGTATACAACCAAACTTTAGCTGATTAAAAACTTCTATCCAGAAAAACAAATAAAAACTTGAGCTAAAGAAAGAACTTCAATGTGTTTTGGAATTACACGGGAAATTAGAATTTATGACATATTTTATCGCTAAAGATTGTATTCAAAGAGTATAGGACATTTTCGTCTGTTCAAGCTAAGGATTTGTACATAATTTATTTTGAAGATAATTTCAATATCTTCCTTTCTAAGCTTGGTAATGGGATAAATGCACATCAGCTGAAATATCAGAAAAAAGAATTGTGAAGAATTTAAGAAAAGAAATTGATAATAACTTTCAATTTCTTGGAGAAGAAGAAATACAACGTTATTTCTCAGAGTTATCTGAACAAGAAACTGCAATTGCAAGGAAATCATTTCAATCTGCATTAGAAGTTTATGACGTCGCAGATAAAATGCAGGATTAATTTTAAGATCTTTGCAATGATTGTACAGCTATAAAGGCTAATTTCGAGAAAAGTCGTTATATGCGATTACAGCGTAGTTAAACAGACAAAGAACCTAGTTCTTTGAATCTAGTTTTTTGTTCTAAATATAATCAAGATTAATTATACTAGAAACCTCAAGGTAGTCTTTTGGTTTTTTTCGATTCAATAGTGCTGAATAGATAATACTGAATGTCATATATCATTTTCATTACCGTAAACACTAAATTTTAATAGAAATGTTTATGTATTTTTCAATTTTATTGCTATGGTTTTTAATTGCTACTGATTTGCTCCATCATTTCTGTGCAAAGTATCAGATTTTCTATGTGCAAGTCCTTAAAAGAACTAGATTTTTTTGAAAAACATTAAACTTCAAAAAACTAAATTCTTTTTCCTGTTCAACTAGGCCGTTACAGAACCCAGAATACTAGCCTAGCATTCTTGAAATTTCAAATTCTTTATGTGAGATCTCTAGTATTTTTCTCAAGAAAACTTTTGTTCAGAAGGAAAGTTTTCAAAAAAACTCTCTGTTTCAAAAATTATTAAATAGTGATTAAATATGAAAGTTTGGTTAAATCTCAAAGTCGGATACGATGTAAAATACTTTTTACAACCACAAATTTTGATAAAGGAAAATTGTACTAATCTAAAAATACTAGGTCTTAGTATAAACACTTTTTTAGCTGTATTTTAGCGTGCTTAAAAAGTACGGTAGATATTTTTAAAAAGAAAAAAAAACACGGAAACTTACCTAGATGAGTAAAAATATCCGACTAAATATTTTTAGATCAAACAAAATATCATAGGATGTTTAAACATCAAATAATTTGTTCGCACAAAGTTTGGTTTTCCTTCAAATGATGCTTTGTTGAAATGAATTAATAATAGCTAAAGTTTCACAAATACATTTAACATAATTATCAATTTTATAAAAGTTCCTTATTCAAAAACTACAACCTTTATTTTAGCATTTGAAGCGCTTTAAATTAATAAAAGTTGAATTACTTAGAAGACAATTTTTTAAATAACTTTTTTATATTTTATTCCAGGTATGTACTTGTTTTTCTTGAAGATTAACTTCTTAGCAGCTGAGATACGGGAAAATGGTAAATTTTGAGTAAATATTTAGTAATTATGACGACATCTCATAAATCCATTCTAAAATCTGTAACTACTAAACCAAAAATATGTGAAAACATCGTAAAGTTATCGCTTTGAAATTTTTTTCGAATTAAATATTTAATTTTGCCCTAATTTTCATATAAAATTCTAGTTACGGTCTTGTCTAATGGCTAATATTTTTGTGATTGAGACATATGAAATTAATCAACTTAATTTCAGTGTATAATGCGCTTTATTTTAAAGGCAAAGTATCTGTTGTCATAGGTAGCATATATTCAATCTCTTGTTTGGTTTTAGTATTTTTTTAGGTACTTCAATCATTTGACAAAACTTTTTTTCCGCCTTCACAGTGTTACTTTTTTTTGGTACTACTAAAACACAAAATGCCTTAAATGCACTTTATCTTTAGTCATGTTTTTAATGGTTTGAAGAATCTGAATTTAATATGGACAAAAATTATCTGCTAGTATACCTGTTGAAGTCGACTTCAGGCATCACAAAATTAAAGCAATTAGTTATTAAAGCTGTGAACCTTTTAAGATTTTTTTGTTGAATCACAAAATGAAAGTTTATCAAATCCTTGTGTGATTTAATAGATAAATGACCAGCATTTTTTGTATTTGACTGATCTATACCAATTTGTGAAATTTTCTATTTTGATCAACATGATATTTAAAAAATTTACTTTTTATAACTTTATAAAGTTTTTCTAGCGAGACTTATTTACTTTAATCGCAGCAACTATCTCAAATTCATACAAGTATGGAATTTGTGCAGTGAACTAGAAACTATATGTTTTTCTTTACTTTGTTGTTAAGGTGTAATTTTTATAAATTATTTCAAATGTATCACTTCCTGCTATTTCTTCAATGTTAACCAGTCGATTTGCTTATTTCTTCGTTGTATTGGCATTTATTTTAAAAAAACTCCAGCTTAATGCATTTTAGTAGAACCGACTGGCATATAAAATTTTTTAGCAAGTTTTGCCTCTATAAGTATTTTTTTTTTTTGTAATGTAAAAATTTAACCCGTTCACTGATGATACAAACATTCCATCGTTTTTAACATAGGCTTCGCAATGAAAACTAAAATTTGAATCATTTTTTACTTTAAAAGCCTTTTTTCCTACAGGAAACAATAACATTAATCTTATTAAAAAATAAACTTTTGCGTTTTTTCAAAAACTTCTTAGTTATTACGTCAACTAGGGTCATCTGAATTTCATATAAAAATATATTCAATGAAAAATAAGGGTAGAAAACTTCATCGTATTAAAGTTTTAGGCATTCAAGTTTTATCCTTTATAAAAAACATTATTGTTAAGTCTGTAACCTTTCATCTATTTTTTTCACACCTTTTGTCAAATTTTAGGTTTCCCTCAGTTTACATTGATTTATTTACAATTTTTTTAAAAAGAGACAGAACTTTATAGCTAAAAAGAAAGATAACGCTCCTAATTTCAATCATTGATGAAACTTTTAAATTATTTGGGGCTAAAGGATTGAAATTTATATATAAGTATATAAAACTGTTACAGAAAGTTTGGACGTGAAAAAATCAGTATTTTGTACTCGTACTGCTTGGCAATTATTGGTATTGCCATTTAATGAAACCTGTCGCTTGGACAAAGTGAGAAACTTTGGAAATATAATTTTAAGAAAAATCCATTTGAAATTTTTAAGTGGTCTGCTAAATAATCTATAGATGCCTCAAAAGATTTTGTTTGTCTTACTTGATATTTTCAGAGAATATTTTGAAAACAACACAGTTTCATTTAGTGCGAAAAAAACTATCCCCCTTAACAATTTACGAGTATAATCAAATTTCTCACAATTGGTTATTTTACTCAAATTTGCAAAATTCTATCATGGTTTATCTATTGCTAAGTACAATAAAAGCTCCTTATTCGCGGGGGATATGTTCCATAAATATGCCGCGAATACAGAAACCGTGAATACGGAATGGTAATTTATATGGGATTATAGGGGATACGTTCCTAGGTGATAAAATAAAAGAAACAAATATATAAAAAAATCAATTTATTTGAAGTTTTTAAACATTATCTTAAGGCTTAGGCAATGGTTTGAAGAATTCTGCAATTTTCCCTTGCTTGGCAGTTTTTAAAAGCTCCTTCAATTCAGACTGATACGCAGCAGTTGCATCAACAATTTGCCTCTTAAAAATAAGACTTCGTTCCGTAGACGGAACAATGTTCATAAAAAAATCGCAAAGCTCATTTGCCATTCTTACACCGTCACTAAGATTTTTCAAATTAAATGTCACGTTTCAAGTGCTTGTTGAAGCCTCTTCTTCAATAGGCTGTGAGTTTAACATTTCCTCCAAGTCAGTTTCAGTCAAATCCTCATCTTGCGATCTAAGCAATTCCTGAATGTCATTTGATTCTATCTGTTCAAACCCATCTCGTCCTATTTCATTTGCGATTTCGGCTATGTTTGCAGTCAAAGTTTGCATAGCTTCTTCGTCATTTTTCGCACTCAGAGCAGGCCATTGTTTTTTCCAGCATGACTTCAATGTGTGTGGCTTCAGTTCTTCCAATGATTTTTTATGTTTATGATGCATTTTGCTATGTCAAATTTTTTCCAGCATTCCATAACACTCATATCAGGATTACATTCCATATTATCCAATATGATTTTGAAGGTTCGTCTAATGTAATAGAGCTTAAAGGCCTGGATTATTCCATGGTCCATAGGTTGAAGCAAAGTCGTCGTGCTGAGAGGCAAAAATGTCACTTTGTTATTATTTGATGACATGTGTGAAGACTAGCTAAATATTTGTTTTGGTTATTAGATCCGCGAATAAAGAAATTTTTAGCCGCGAATATAGGAATTGGGTCGCAATTTTTTAATCCGCGAATGAAGGAAGTGCGAATAAGGAGCTTTTACTGTATTTAAGAATTTCAAATATTGTTGTTTTTTGGAAAGTGTGCCAAAAATATAAATTTTAGTATTCTCGTATCAAATTCACACAAGCGAAACTCTTTCTACCTTTTATTTATAATTACTGAATCTCTGTAAATATTATTTTAATATAAGAACTCATTGCAAAATTACATTTTTACTCATTTTTTTGGAGCTGCGTCAAAGACAAAAATTTTCTATAAAGATTAGTATTGCTAAGCGTGGAATACATTTCCATAACAAAAGGAGGAAATAAATAATTTTGATAGAAAAATCGAATTTCCTTAGAAAACTCGTTCAAAGCTTTTAATATGCACTCAAAAAAACTTCGATAGCCTTAACATATGCAAATTGAAAAATTGCATTTGAATTTATGAATTTATATTATATTTGAATTCTTTTGTCGTTTTAACATACATATATTAAGTTACTTTTTCAGTTTTCCATAAAATATCTTCAAGGAACTGTTGTTTATTTCTGCTACTTGCTCTTGTCAATGGGTTTGACTATCTCCTCAGTTTTTTTTAGAAACTAAAAAGTAAACGTTGAATTAAAAGCTTACAAATAGTGCTATATCTTCAGCAAAAAACTACATACTGATTCAAATGATTTTAACTTAAGGATAATGTTTTATAAATAAAAAAATATTTCTTTTGTGTATTAGCCAAATTTTTGTAAGTCCTTATGAAACTAAAAGTTGGTATTATAAAAAAGTTTCGGTAATTTAAATTATCACTAATTTGTTTATACTTACAGCATATTCTCCCTTCAATTATTGAAGTGTTTCTCCCGTTACAAAATTACTAGACTAAGGCTACGCAAGCTTAAAAATCTTTACATTAATTTCTTTAATTAACATGACCACAACGCTATTAAATTTAATATCCAAACTTTATATCAAAAACTGAAGTTTGGTACTTAAAAATAACATCGGAAAATCTATTAAAAATTTAATAAAACCGATTTCTTATTTAACTTTTTAAATTTAATAAAATGGACGACAAAAGTGTCGGCTTAGTTTTTCGATAAAATGCTTTTAAAAATTTCCCCGAAAGTTTTATGCAAAGGCTCTTTATAAGAATTATATTTGAAGTAGAAAATTTTCATGTTACTTAAAACTTAAATGTTAGTCGGGTTGACAGCTTATTTAAAAATTTGAAATGTCTTTACGGATATTATTAAAAATTTTGAGGTTTAACAATTTATATTTACATAATGTTATTTCAAAAAAATACTTTTCTATCTTGTCATTTACAATATTAATTAAACTATAGTTTTGATGAAAATCTTTGAAAAGGATAATTTTTAGTATTAAAGAAGATTTAGATTGACCGGAGCTTAATCCTTTGGGTTTCTCAAATTTTCATCTTGTCAAAGTCCTTTTAATATTGCTTTCTACTACTTTACTTCAACCATCACTTTCGTATTGAATTCAGTTAGCAATTTATAATGAAACATGTTTACATCTGTTTCAATTACATTTGGAAATTATTGAATTTTTAGGCACCGAAGGTAATAAAATTTTATCTTTTATGTAAAAGACTATTTTTAAGCCTGTAAAGCTTCGTATATTTTTTTCACATTTTATGTCAATTTAATTTACTTCATTTTAAGGTTTTCAATTTATTGATTTATTTGAAAATTTTTAGCATAGGCACAAAATTGAGTAGTTAAGAAGAAGGATTACTTTTTTAAAATTTTTGTGATCGATCAAACTTTTGAGTTATTTGTTGAAAACTTAAAATTTATTTGTATAAAAAGTTTTAAGAACCCTTGAACTGATTTTATTGCTTTTGAGAAAGATTATATTGAAGGATAAGTCAGAAATTTGAAAAAAGAAAAAATTTATTCTTGGGATTTTTCATATATTTTTCTCTGCTTTCAATAGCCGTCAGGAAGTTATTATTAAAGGCAACAAAACTCTGCGAAAAGGCGGGGAGATGAATTTTTAAAGGAATATGTAAGAATACTTTAATCGTTTCAGTGTTAAAATAAAACCGTATCACAAATTCAAAAATGTAGCTGAATTGTTTAATAATGTGCCAGAAATAACTTCGTTTTCGGCGAACACGAATTGAAATTGGCAGCATCAAAATTTTTTGATTTTTATGAGAAGGCATCAGAAGCAGAGCTCCTCTTGAGATACATTAAGGTTGGGAAGATATTACGATTTTTGATGGGATATCTCTAGAATTTTAGAATTCATCGTTTTTCAATTTTTGGTAGCCTTTGGAAGCCAAAACATTGATTTTCACTTAAAAAATCGACTCATTTGTTATTGTAAAATTGATAATTACTAAAAAAAAGCTTCCGTTTATACCTGGTAAAATATGTGAAGAAGTAAAACGCAAAATTTCAAAACGATCAGTCAAGTAGATTTTGGTGTATTTTTTAAACGCTCTAAGTCTCACTCAAATGCTCTTAACCTCGGCAATTTTGCTCCGATCAACTTGAAACTTTGAAATAATATTCTTAAAATAAGAAAAAAATAACTAAATAAAGGAAAAGTTTAGAGGGTGTTTGCTTTGTATTTTTCATTAGATTGTTTAGCGCCCACGCACTTTCAAAATGTTTCACAAAAGAACCAATCATTCCTACGAAAATTTTGTTTTGATTACCTTTAACTATATAATATCTCACCTTACCTAATACCTCTCTAGCCCACAAAACTTAAAGTGATCCCTAAAAATGAAAAATTTTTACACTCTAAAAGGATTTCTTTTTGAATTTTCAGAGAAACCTTTAAAAAAATAATAATATTTGAACAGATAAAATAAAAGCATATTCAGGAGTTATACATTTAAGAATTGCGCCATAATGCCATTTGAAGGTCAATTGGGACTTATGTATGTATTACAGAAACTTAACTGGTTCAAACGAATCTATAACCTAAAAACTAATTTGTACTTCTGGTTCAAAAACTTCTTTGGGTTGGAAGACAACAAAATGTTACCTTTAATATCTTTAGCTGATTTTTTAAAATTATTTTTATATTTTTTGAAGTCATATCAAGGATCAAATCATTTGGACAGTTTTCAAGAATTCGAATTCGTTTCGTTCGTTTTTGTTGATTTCTGCAATTACGATAAAGGCAGTTGGATAGTTTTCAATAAAAACAGAAATTATTTTATTTTTTGAAGCCTTCAATTTAGGGTGGGTGTACCCAAAAAAATAAATATGTATTTTATTTGGATTTCCAGTAATCTTATGGAAATCTCTTTTGTTTTGCTGCTGTTATAGTTATGGTTAGTCATAAAAAGTTATTCTAATTCATAGAAAATAAAACCAATAAATTCAAGGAGGGCTATTTGTATAATTGCCAAGTGCTTTCTCAATCTAGGGAATCATTTGTATTATCATTGATATAGCACATCGATTTAATCTTTATCTTTTCTTATTTATATTAGGATAATAAGTTAAATATTAGAAGCAATAAATTCCCTATCCGAAAGTAGGATGATTGTTTGTAATAAAGGAGAATTAATCGTCATCCCTATAAACCCTACTCGTCTATAGTTATAGTTTTATGTTTTTCTATAAAAAGAAATTATCTGACACTCAAAAGATGTTTACAATAATTTTTGTATTATACTAATAAAATACAGCTTGACATTGGGCCGACCATTTGAGACAGAATATCCATTTTGACAAGTGTTTTAAACGTCCTTTGCAGATATTTGCCCGTTTCAAAACTTTTGAATATCAATACACGTAAGCGTGTTAGTAGCTGTCTGCATTCGGTTAAGTTTTTAGTAAAAATCACACACATTGATTTATTAAATAAGATTCTTAAGCAACCCAAAATGAGAAAAGCAACACAAACCGTTTTTCCGGTTTGAATGTTTAGGTTTTCCTTTAGGAAAATCTACAATTTGGTTGCTTTGTATTTCAGATCTCAACTGTCGACTTCGCATTTATGAAAAATCAAAGTGAGGGTTTTGTTCTCTTAGGAATATTGAGAACTATGACAAATTTTAGAGGCTGTCTTATATTTTGGATTATTTTGGACTGGGAACAACCTTTAGACATATGAGGATTTTAAATTTTTTTCTATTTTATTTTTTCACTTTGCAGGTTTTAGCGATTTTAGGATTTATCGTCATTGTCTTTAGTATTATTTAAAAAATTTAAGTAAATTTAATCAAATTTAAATCCTTATTTAGTTTGTATTCTGAACATATGAAAGGTTTTTATTTGTAGAAATTGAAAATTTTTATTACTTTTTCCAATTTACATTATTAGAAGTTTTAGTCATTTTTTAGTAATCCATGGATTGAATTGATTACTTCAGAAAAGTGATAAAAACACTTTTATTACTTACTCAATTCAAGTATTTTTTTCAATTTCAGGTTTATTTCTAAAGTTAACTATTTTTTTTTGTTTTGATGGATTTGCGAGTTTAAGACAATTTTATGAGTTTGGCAGATCATAAATTCTAATGGCAGGCATTTTATTTTCTAAGACAAAAAAGATATTTTCATTAGAAACTGAATTTAATTTTTTCCTATTAATTAATACTGGGTTAGTAGTGATGGTCAAACAAACAGATTTGTATCATTTTTTCATAAAACCATGTAATACTTCTGTCAGCTGACTGTAAAACTTTGCAAGGTCCATGATACACATTCAAATTCTGTACTTAGATATATATCATCATCGCCGTCATCCAAGTGGATTGAATTTGCTACTTCCGTAATCTATTGAAATAATAGCCAAAAATATTAATCGTTCTTTTCGGTTTTATTAACTTTAAGTGTAGAAATTTCGTTCAGCTGAAATCAAGGTTGCTGGCGTAGCTAATATCATTTGTAATGCATCTTTGAGTGTTTCATGTAAAATTTCCTATGATTTTTAATTAGCCGAAGGAAATTTTAAGATTTGAGAACGGATTCTATTGATTTCCTATTTTTCATGACGAATATTTACGTTGTTGTGTTTTTTTAGCAAATAATTTTAACGTACCAAGATTTTTATTGTTTGTTTGAACTTGATTCATATAACAAAAACACTTTAGAGGGGAGGGGGGGGGGATAATTTTTAATGCTGGTTAATATCTCTCAAATTTGTGCTTCGAGAATAGAAATATACCGCTGTAGACTAAGAGATGAGGCCCTAAAATTCTTAATTTGCTAAACAGTAGCTTAGAATTTTTATGAAATAATTTTGCTCAGGTGGTTTATTTGAAAATATTAACAAAAAAACTTATGTAGTGAAAAAAATTTTTCTCAGAGAATGCCTTTTATCCCCTAAAAATTAATTTAAGCCTAAAGAAAAAAACTTGAAGTCTTTTATTTTTAATTAGAATCTTAAAATATGCTAAAAATTTTTTATAACTTTTAGAAGTCTTGCAATTAGGTTACCTAGGGGTGAAAGTCATTAAATGAAAATTTTAATTTGGCTAAAGTGAATATCGTTAGTAAATTGCTTTCATATTTTAGGGGGTTAGTTTATTTGTAAGACAAAAAAATATGCCTTGTTTGTGAATTCTTTGAAGACGGGTTTTATTATTTTTCAAACTATTTTAAATGTTTTCACAAGTATATATTCCGTGTATGTCCTAGTTTTTTTTTAAGTATTTAAAAACCATTTAGTTACAGCACATCTCCCAATGAAAAAAAAATAGTATTGCGATAAACATTCCTGCTCATGACTATTTAATACAGTTTGGTTAGTTTAAACACTATTCTTGTCTGCTTGAACTAACAATCAAAAAATTTCAACTTCCAAAAAATTGACGAATGTTGTGTTTAATAAAAAGTCACTCTTTTTTGAGTTTTGAGTCACATAAACTTATGAAATAAATCTTCGTTTGAAATTTGATAATGATTGATTTAGCCGTTGCGTAGCTACACGTGTTTACTATATTTGAAAACCTGGTTCCAAGAAAAATGTGTTTATAATTTTAAATCGCGCCGTTTTCGATGAATTTACAGCTTTTACATTTGTTTGAAAGTATTGCGCAAATTTCTTTTTCATTATCAAAATAGCATTTAAATATTTTTATATTGATCTACCTATAAATTCCAACTTTATAAATCATAACTTTGCATATTCGACCTTCTAAAACATTGAACAATGAAAGTAAAACTAAAAATAAAGGTAAAAAAAAAAAATTATATAGAACCAATTATCTACTACTGTCGATAAATGCTGACCTGATTTCAAGGAAAAGTGACTTTTAAATAGCATAAGTCATGTACCAAAATGACTCAGCTCCCTTGAAGGCTTTAGGTAACAGCTTCTTATATTATTATTATTTTTTTTTTATCTATTTATACTGCCCATAGTTTTGCATTGAAAGAACATTTCACTTTCAATCAGCCACACAGCATGATTACATGAACTACGATTAAATGAAACGTGACAAATAAAAAAGTTATGTTTTCACCATACATACATCTCATGTACATACAATAAATTTAATGTTTACTACAAAATTTTAAGAAATAAATAAAAGCAGCAAAACTATAAATTTGTTGCAACAATGCAATTAAACAATCTTATTATCATAAATTTTAAGTATAACTATTGTAAGGGAAGGCGGAAGGGAAATGACAGCAACAATAATAATCTATACTAAAAAGAATTAATAGCTCTTGTACTGCTTCGTTTCAAATCTTGGATAAGCAAAGATAACAGACAAAAGAAAACAAAATATAGAACACAAAGCTGCAGCTTCCCATACCAATTGCCTGTCCAACTTACAAGATGAATATATATTTATAACAATATAATATATCGTACACTTTCGTTTGTTGAAGTGTGTGTGTATGTTTTTTATACATATAGTTTTTATAAGAGCAAATTGTTTTTTAATTTTTTGTTTAATTCTTTCATATAGAATTTATAAAGTGTAAAAAATCCTCCCCTAATGGGTACAGCATTTACTCATTAAATTCCCCAAGATATGAAAAAGAGCCCTTAAGTATATATAATATAAGATGCATATATATGTATGTATATATATCTATTTATATGGTATTCAAAATGAATTCCTTCATGTGTACTTAAAAGTTTTTTGTTTAGTCCTTTTCATTCCTATTATCCAAACTCTATTGAAAGTAAATGTACTGAAGAGAATACAGGAAGTTATTGAAAATATAGTATGAATTACATATTATAAACAATTTGAGCATCCTTTTGGTATTATATATGTATTTATATACATATATGGTTTTTACTTTTATCAATATATTTATTTTGATTAGTTTATAGTATACATTCCACTTAAATAAAACTTGTTACTTATTTTAAGCATGATTTATTACAATCTCTCTTATTCCTAATGAAACACAACTAACCAGCCTTTGAAACAAAAGTTCTTCCATTTGCTATCTAGGACTATGATACAGCAATTTATCAAATGCATTTATATATACAAAATCCTTTGTCCTTTGTTCAATTTTCCATTAAACGTTTTAAATCCATACGAATGAATAGTGCATTAGTGAAATTTGGTTATAGAGAAACTTTTTTATGAAAAAATTTCGTTTTTCGTGGTTTATTGGCTTAGTTCGAAATAAATCAAGCTCTAAGTACAAAATAATGAAAATCAAGATGTCTAAGTTTATTTCTACTTTAATTTTATTAATTTGTAAAGTAAATAAAAAGCATGAAAAGTATTTTTTGAAATATTTTGAAAATATTATAACTTAAAATAAGCACAATCAAGTGAATTCTCCTAGTCTAGGAATGTTTCTTAATCATCTGAAGTAGTGCCATAAAAATAAATAATAAAATTATGATTTTTCTGAAAATTTTGCAATAAATAAAACTTACTAAATCTATAAAAAAGTTAAAAACAGATTTATTTTTACACTTTGATCACAGAACAAATTGCTCCTCAGTATAAACTAGCTACGACGCATTTTTCAATAGCTATACCTAATAAATTCTTAAAAACCCAATATAATGACACTATAATTCATCAGTTGCATTCTTTAGACAAGCCACCAAGCCTACCAAGCCCACCAAGCCTAGTGAGTGAGTCCTTGGCATGAGTAAATTGGGTATCCGGTAAATATTTATTACATACATAACAGTAAAAGTTACTACTTCAATTTTGATTTTATTTTGGTAAAGCTTGAATTTCACTCTTCTTATCCAAGTTCTAAACCCCGATCTTCTTGGACAAATGTAGCTCCACTTACTTAAGAGAGGGGGTAAGGGTTTCAGTGTAAAAAAACACATTTTTCTTGATTTTTTTTTATGAATATGAACGAAGCAAATTTTGTTTAAACATTTTGTAAATTATTAGGCATGATCTAAGCAACATTCTGTAATTTTTTTATTAGAAAATATTTACAAAGAAGTCGGTGATACAGCTTTTCCAAGGATGTCTTTGTAAACGAATGATTTTCGGTGTTCACTTTATCTCAGCTGAAAATTACCTGAAATCAAAAACCCATAAAATCTAGTCAAGGTATCATCGAATATTCCTCACGACGTTTTTTGATTATTTTTTTTTTGTTTTCATTTGTTGGTGCTCATTTATAGTGAAGGCTGCTATATTCGCCATTTTATAAATGGGAAACCCCTCTTAATGTAAAAAAAATTCTAAAACTCACCGTTGCGGGGAGGGATTTTTTATGTAGAAATTCTGTACCAACTTTTAAGTGAATCAGTAATGTAGATTTTAAATGGCAGTAAACACCGACTTTGGAAAAGTAATTTTGAGAGAAATGCGCTTGAAAATTTTGAAAGATTAAGAAAAAATAAATGACTGATTGTGAGTGAGCAAAGAAGAGGAGACTAACTACAGTCAATAACCTTGAGAGTTTTGTTGTTTTGGAATTATATTCTTGAAATATTTAATTATAAGGAAAGATGAAAAAAGCACACCCAAATTTTAATACAAGAAAGCAAACTTTGGTCCTTGACTCGAATTGTACTTAATATTTTTAAGCGAAACTAAAAGTCAATTTTGTCTGAGCATCACAGCGGATCTTAACTTATAATTAAATGATATAAACCTCAACTTACAAGTTGCAATAGTTTGAATAAAATAATTCACATTCGTTTAATATTTTAAACTAAATATTAATATTTTAATATTAGTTAATATTTAAGCTTGTGTTCGAACTTTATTATGATGAAAAAAACTTTCAATAAATGCAACATTTATTAAAATCTGAATTGATTTTGAACTACTATTTCAAGGTCATTTTCATAATTAAATTTTAACATAAATATTCCATCAAAAGAAAAATAAATAAAAATTTCTTGTAGTTTGAGCTGATTTATTTATAAATATATCCAGATAAAATTAAAGTTAAACTTAAATTAAGAAATCAGATAAAAAAAGTTGGTCTCATTATCTGAGAAGACAATAATAATAAAACAAAAACACAATTCTTAAGACGATTTCATTGAAACATAAAAAAAAAAACATAAAATATTGTATATATTGAATTCTATAAAACCCTTTGGAATATTTCGGTTATGTTATGACCTTTAAAGCTAAATGTATTCAAGTATTAAGCCCCCTGAGATATAATATTTCTATACAATCAAAAGGTTATTCTCCTTTGTATACTAAAGGTTTGATAAATATATATATATATATATATGTATACATAAAAAATATAATTCCATTCAAGAAAGCGGTCAACAAAATAAGCAACCATCAACAGTTAGAGTTCTCAATAATCAAAATTAAAAATAAAATATCAATGTATTTGTGTATATTTATATTAAACCTTTTTTTAACCAGTTAACCCAGTGCAAAGTTATGTATCGTGCTTCTTCTTTTTGTTTTTTTGTATAATTGATTTTTTTAAGATGCAACAGAAATTCATACACCTTAAAAAATTTTATATTTAATAGACTTTTTTTGTTTCTTTTAAATTCTCGTATGCCATTTCATATGTTGCGTTTTCACATACATAATACTTTGGTTACTTTTTTTATTCCATCATATTGAAACTATAAGATTACACCTGAAACATAGCCACAACGGGAATACCTTTTACACTTCTTATTGATATATATATACATATATAAATATAGATGTGTGTAGTATTGACGTTGTAAACGAGTTGTTGAAACTACCTGGGCGTTCTTAGTAAGTAGTTTATTTTATTTCGTTATGTTTACTTGTTGTATTCCGCCCGCCTGAAATATTCTTAAAATTTGTAATAATTTGTTTCTAAGTGTATTGTTTGATTTTTATTACAAAGTATGTCATATAATCATATTTAAACAAAATTACTACAAAATACATAAATAATAATGTAAAGTAGTGGTTTTTTATGTTATAATTCTTTTTTCATTTTTTTTTTTGGTTTCACGTTTGTTAAAATAAGTGTTGATGTGCGTGCTTCAATTTTTTTATTAATGTCAAATAGTGGTTCTCTTTTAAAAGGTTTAAAAACTACGTTAAAAATGTAAATTTTTCATTTTGTTTTGTTTTTTTCTTTTTTCCTATAATCAAATTTGTGTTCTAAGATCATGTTCAAGTGATAAAATTTAGTTTTGTTAGCCTTATTAATTTATTTTATTTTATTTTTTGTTTAAATTTGTTTAAATTTAATTTGTAAAGGAATTCTGAATATTAATACTTACATTAAAAAAATTCTGTGATATTTTGGAACAATTAAATTAGATTCATTAAAGCCTTTTTTACTCTAGAATAATACAATTCTAAATACGAGTGCACTAAGAACTACAAAATAAAAGAAATAGGCTAACAGCCTCCAATCCAAAAAACACCCAATTTATTAACTGAATTTTAATAATTCATTTTTCTAAAAAGTAAAAAATTTAAATTTAACTCATATTAGAAAATATTGTCCAATATATCGCTCACTTTTCCCTTTTCAACAGTATAATAACTAACTACAATAATGAAAGTTTTTTTAAACGTATTACAGTTTACTTCTTTAAAGATCTATCGAAAACTCTTAATAAAAAAAATTCAAATATTGATTATAACATAAATAAGTAAAAAGATTTTATATCTTTATGGTTGTAATATAAGACTATTATATTAGACCAGTGATTTTCCCTTTTTCAATTCACTTTCTCCAGTCATTTTATTTAACATTTGAAAAATTTTTTTATTTTTCTTTCTCATGACATTCAATATACATCTCAAGCTCTAATCATCTATAGAAAATATTTAAAGCTTAAGATATTGTCAGTGCTTTGAATTTTTAATGCTTTATTTGTTCTTTTTTCTTCAATTTTTTTGTTTTCAAGAAAACAAAAAAAGTTTTATTTAAATTTTATCAAAAGAAATAGTTGAATAGTTTTCCCTTTGGTTTTACTTTTAGTCTTGTTAATAGACAAATGACTTAACTGATTGGATATTCTTACATTAGTAACACAAGGCGCATAATAAAAGTCATGTTTAAAGTATTATCTTCGATAGATCAGCAGGCAAAGTTTTTTGTTTTTATTATTAATACAAGAAAGAACTAAATTTGTTACAAAATTTTTAAATTTCTCCACCAAGTTCAAATTAAATTCACATTAAGGCAACATAGTAAAAAAAAACACGATTAATCAGGTGTCTAATTAGTAAATGTATCCTGAAATTTTCAAAAAGAAGGAAGCAAATAGTTTTAGTTTTTTATATATTTCATTTTAAAAAAATGTTACAAAAGTTGGGTGGATGTTAATCCTAAAAATTACTTTTATTAAAAAAATTAAAAGATCTTGTAAAACTCTAATTTTTGTTTCAAAGGATACAAATCCCCTATTCTATGATATACAAAATTACATATTCAATTGAAAATCAAAAATTTACCTTTTTACTCGATTTCAATTGAAAAAATCTTACAGACAGCCATTCTTGACTTTTTTTGATTTTATTAATAATATTGTTCTTATAAGCACAAAAACCAACTCAAAAATCAAAGGATATTTATTTATTTAATGAAAATTTAGCCTTGAAAATTATTTAATGAAATTTCATAATAGATTTTGATAATATTATGATAAGATATCAAATACTTCTATTGCGAAATAATTGACTTGAGATCTATGCACTAAAAAAGTACTTTTTCTTATCAATGTGCTTGAAATTCTAAAAATATATATCAACTTGTTGCTTAAGAACACTTCAAAAGTTGTAAAGTATTTTTGTTTGTTTGTTTGTTTGCAATAAATTCCAACATTTTTACTCATTCCTTGCCATACATAAGTTTATTTTGAATCCGTTAATCATCACCTTGATAAACATAAATCTTTGACTAAATTTTCTTTTTTATCAATTTAATCACTTTAAAAAGTACTTGGCAATTTTTAACAATTTATCTTTGTCTTAGAACAAAATCAATACTCAAAATAAAAATGGTATTGTTTTTTTTTGGTTGTTTTATTTTGTTTTTGTTTAGCAAAAAATCACAGGGCTTAGTCAAAAAAATTAAATTGTAATTTACGGAAATTTCTTCTTTTTTTTTTTTGTAAGGCACTTTAAAACTGTCTCTCTGATTCATTACCTTGTGCTCACATGCACAGTAATCGATTTATTAGACTTAGTCTCTCTTTTCCTGCAATATATTTAAAAAAACCATTAAAAACTTTGAAATCGGATGATTAAATTTGCCCAATAGTTTGCAATTTCAATTGACTACAGGCAGACTTAAGAATTTTTCTAATACTAAAAGGAATTTTTTCATTTTGAATAACATCCAGTCGAAAATTTTATCCACCGTTTTCAAATATTAAGATTTAAGACTTTTTACAGATTTAAAACTTTTGAAGTTAAATCTGGTTTTGCAGTTTGTGTAAACTTTCCAGGAAAATTAGATGTCTAACATAATATCCAATGAAAGTTTTATTTCATGTGAATTTTTTGGGGCCCAAAAAGTTTTTTGAAGAGATATCTTTCGGCTTCTGGAAATTCTTTTGATTATAAAAACTTTAAGTTTAAGTTTAACAAAATAAACTAAAATTTTCTGAGATTTTTTTGGATACCAAAAGGGATATCAAAGGCCTCACATTGTTCTAAGATACTTAGCTTAATATGTAAAATATAAAAGTTGAGAAAAAAAATATGTGATTGACAGGGAAAAATGCGAAAATTATGAAGAAAATATGAAGAGTATTTTAACTGTCGTTTTTCTTCTGCACTATATTTAATTATGATTCCAAATCAAGATACATTTTCACAATTTGGTATTTCTTTTTTAAAACTACGTCCGCAACAGAGTTATATATACCTTTCCAAATTTTTTATTTGTATCAAAACACTTTAGATAGGTAAAAAATAGTAAAAACATCTGTGGAGATATTTTTTTTAGTATGCGAGCTTCGTTCTTATCAATCTTTATTTGTTTGGCGAAAAATATTGATACAAGTTGCAATTTGTGCAATTTCCCTTATCGTTATCTATTGGTTAAAGGTTTGTTTAAAGTTTATAAGGCATAATGAAGGCCTTAGCAAGTTCCTTAAAGGCATTCGGCATTTAAGAATTCCAGTCGGATAATAAAGTCTTTTCTATGACTACCTAGATTTTTGGTGATATTTTGAACTATTTTATACACAAAATTTATTAATAACAAATTAAATTTTCATGCAAAACATGACCATGTTTCATGTAGGTGACCACAGGGTGACATTTACTGCCATTCTAAAATAAAGTTCACTGATGTTTTGCCTTAAAAACCAACCATAATGACTGCAAGTAGTTTTCTTTTGATAATATTCAAGTTTTTGTTATTTTTTATGTTAAAACTTAAATGAATATTTGACTTGCTCAACAAATATTAGGGCAAAAAATTAAAAAAAAATACAGATATAAATATTATTTCTAGCATTCAGTCCAAAATATTTTATAAAGCTTTATTTTTAACAGATTGTGTCCTACTTAGCAAATGATTTTCGTAAAGACAAGAAGTCGAATTGATTTTCTTATTCTTTAGATTCACTTTTCCATTTTGTTCTAAGCTATTAATTTTACCCCAGCACGTTTTTTGTTAGCTATTATTAAATCTTCTTCCACATCCTCAGTAATAATTTGATTTTGCTACTGAAGATTCATCCAATTTTCTTATTGTTGAGAATGAAAAAAAAGGTCAAGTAGAAAGTCCATAAAATAAGATGGAACTTCATTCTTACAATTGAATTTTTATAGTCCCAAGAGGTACTTGGTTATCCTCCTATATCCTTTGAAGGGTTTTGCGGGTAAGTAATATTAAAGTAAAGAAAATCATAGCTTAAAGGAGGAAAAAAATTTCCTGTTTTTCACTTGCAGTTTAATTGAATTAGAACAATAATTTGGCTTAAAAACTATGTTAGACAATAAATATTGAACTGACCTATATAGTGTGTATAGGATATATAATAGAAGGATTAAATGGGTTATATGCTCAGTAACAGAGCTTTTAATTATAATTATAATTGCTCCAGTTGTGAAATTAATCAAAACTTTCGAAATTAATGTTTAACTATTTTTGCTTATTCTGCTTTCGATTTTTCCTATAACCTTAAAGTCTTTAACCCTTGAAGCCATTTTATATCCCTTTATTTTAATGGATGGTTATATTGGTTTTAAAAACTTACCAGATATAAAATAACCAGCACTAAATTAGATTATACTAATATAAATCGGAACAAAATGTGAAAAATTTCCTTTTTTTCAGTATTCCCTGGTAAGGAACAATTTTGTTTTTTGCGAAACTTTTGGATTAAGCTCATGCAATCCACACGTTGTTAATATTTTCAAACTAAATTTCAATTCAGAAAAAAGCTTAAGAAAATGAATGTTTTTTCGAAGGTTCCAAAATAGTAAAAAATCGTTTTTAGTAGAATTCCTAGGGGCTTAAACGACAAAATTGTCGTAAGTATACGAATTTTGTTAGAATTTTTTTTGCATAAGGCTTTATATGAGCTCTTATTAAATTCTAATCTTTAAAAAACTGTACAGTTGTATGCTGAATCTTTTGTGATATAGTCCAATAATTAATTTATTATAAAAATAAATAATGTTAAAAAATACAACCAAGGTTTAAATATTTATACTAATTTAATTATAAATCCTTTGTATTTTACTCACTTTTGCTTTCGCTATTAGAAAGCTTCTATGTTCGCCGCAAAGTATTGCTTGCAAAATGGCGCTCTATGATCAAGCTAAGCTCAAATTAATTTGCTGGAAAAGGCTAGAAAACTCTAAACTAAACTCATGAGCTCCTTTTTTGAATTTAAAATCCGTGCTTGAAATGTTCGTAGAACATAACGGGATCTAAAGCCTGATTTAAGTTTTAATTGTAAAAAAAAACTATGCAGAGATTCAATGAAAAATTTTGCAAAATTAAAAATATTTGTTTTTAAATAGCCTTCAAAATTATCTAGAAATTTTGACAAGTTTTACTATAACATATAAAATTCCTTTTTTTAAATTGTATCTGATAAAATTTTTCTTCTGTCATTTTAAAGACTAATGAAGTATTATAGAGATTCGCATTACTTGTAAAAGTGGGCCAGCTTAATTCGATTAACAAAAGACGTCGTAAAATAGCTTTCATAAATCCAAAAACACAACAAAACAAAACAAAAAACAAGTCTAGTGAGAGAAATATTTTAATTAACTTAGTTTAACGTAACTAATAATCTTCTTGAAGCCAGATAAGAATATATTTTATTAAGCTTTCATCGCTATGGAATTTTCCTCATTTTTTTCCATTTTATTTTTTGCTCATTATATATAAAGAAATCGTCCTAAAAAGAAATTAGAGATCTTTATCAAATACAAGAAAAATCCTTGGAATTAAATTGTTTTCTTAAGTATTGATTTCCTTGTATGGGTGTTTTTTTATTGATTTATTATCTTTGTGGCACAAGAATAGATTGATTTGAGTTTTTATTCAAAATTTTATACTCATTTATTAGTCACATGAAGGCTTACTTAGTTGAAATTTATTTAAAAAAATTTTGAATGCTATAAAGTTGGCGTAAAAGTGAATTTACCCAAACTTGTTATATTATGAATTGCTTATTTCTTTTTCTTCTTTTAGAAAACAATTAAATATCCTCAGTTTTAATGTGTTTTCCCATGAATTGGAATTTGGTTTTATTTTTGCTTACATATGACCTTGCTTAATCTTTTTTGTTTTTAAAGGGACGAAAGTAAAACTTAAGTACAATTACATATAAAAGCGTTCCAGTTTTAGGCTTTCAACGTTTACTTAACCACCAGCAATAACCTAAAAACTTTGAAACATTATGAAAAATTAATTGCGCTCCTAAATAAATATTTTTATTGTTGTAAAAGATAGACTTTTTAATACTGCTCTGAATCTAAGGCATTATCCCTCACTTTGAAACTTAGATCATTTTTTATAATTTTTCAAGTTATTTATGAAATATTCCTTTAAAGTTAAGGTCCTGAAAGCAAGTGTTTCTGTATCAGAAATTAGATGGTTGAAAGTTTTTCGATATTAATTTTGTTTCTTGTTTTTCGCCATTAACCTTTTCGCAATGTGAAAATATTTAATTTATTAGTGCGAGCTTACTGCAAATGTGCAAGTGCCGGGACATAAATGCGAGCCCTGTGTGGGAGTTTACAAGTCAAGTGTACATGCTTGCTCCTATTGTAAAACCATTTAGCAATTTTCTTTGATGCGTGTATCTCTTGAATCTCTTCAGTGATCCATTTTATATTTAACTGCAGTTGAGTTGAGAATAATCATACGAAAAAATTTATTTTGACGTTTTTTTGAATGTCATCACGCTTGGACATCCAAATCAACTTTACTATGGATTGTTATATTGGAATATTATTAGTAGTAGTTGCAAGCAACCAGGATCGGACAATTGTACTCCCTGAGAGTCATGCTATGAACGAAAATTCACCACTAGCTCTATTTTCTAGTTTGAAATCGAGATTGTTAGCTGGTATCTGCTTGTTATTAATTAGAAGGTTAATATACTAATAAAACATGAAGTATCTTTCAGTTGATTCTAAGTTATTGCCAAATAGATAGTCTTTTTAATAACAAATCTAAATCTTTCAATGTTAGGAAAAACAATTTGAAAATGAAAAAAACTTTGCAATTGGAATAAACGCAATCAATGATACATCTTTAAAGTATTGATAAATTAAGCTCAGAAACTTCATCTCCTAAAGTCTTTATAACATTCCAAAATTGGATGTAACAATTAAAACTCTAATCAAGTTTCATTTCCGATTTATATTAAACTTCATACAAAACTTCGTAAATTTGAGATAAATAAAACAAATCAAATTATATTAACTATGGTATTTAGGTTATACAAATTCAATGATGAAAACTAAAATTAAAATGAAGATTAATTATAAATAACATTTTTCATGATTGGAGACTGATAACCTGTCAATTTTGTTAATGGGTTTTGACCTACTTTAATTACCTTAAAGAAAAGAATTGATGTAGTTAAAAACTTTCTATTTATTGTATTAGAAATACGTAGGTAATTAGGGATAAAATAATATTAAAACTAAGAAATAAATATATTATTTTTGAGTTTTGAAATTTGAGTTGCATACTACACTTAAACTTAATTATGTGTTAGTACATTAAAATTTAATAAACATACATATATATTTTATAATATCGGATCTAATTCCTTTTAAGGGGTGAAAATTACTCCTAAAATTTACAATGAAAACAAACTTTCTTTTATAATTGATTAAAATTTATTAATTTTTAAAAATTTTATTTCAAAAACTAAGCAAAATAATAAATATAACTATTTTCTAAACTAAAATACTTGGACAGCTTTAAATATAAAACACTAAAAATCTTATTTTTGGATATTTGAAAAAAAAAATGGACTAGAACTCGATTTATAGCAGAAAGCTTGCTTTGGGTGGCAAAAATTTGTGATGGTTTTCAATATTTTGACACGAGTGTTCATCGACAATTAAAAAAATAAATATTTAATTTTTTTATGTATGTAATACAAGATGATTCAGTTTTATGAAGATAAGTTGGGATACTTTTTTTTCTATTTAGTCTTATAATTTTTTTATATCCGAATTGGGCGTAAAAATTTGTGATTCTTTTAGAAAAAAATTTTTTTGATGATTTTAATTACAGTTATTAGTGACATACAATGTAAACCGCTTGAGGTTTGACTTTTTTTTATACACAATTAAGCATAACAAAACTCCCCATGAATTTCTTTGAAGAAACCATCGCTTTTTTGCTGGTTTTTCTTTTGATTTTTTTGTACGGTAAAACAATATGCTATTAGCATATTTGAAATTCAACTCGAGTACTATTATTTCCATTAGAGAACGTGAATCCAATTCCCAATGAGAATCCTATTCAAAAGAATGACTAGCCGCATTTACCTTAATGGGTGTCAATTGTTTCTAATACTTTTGAAAATACTTTCTTTTATTTCTAAACTATACCTAAAAGGTCATCACTTATATATTTGATACTAAATCAAAAAAGGATAAAGATTATTTCTAACTGATCTTTAGCGTCTACCTACATATTAAACTTTTAAAACTTTAGATTTCAAATACCATGTATCACCGCCTCTTTTTATATTTAATATTGTTTTTTTAATAATATACTACTAAATATTAACCCGAGACAAAAAAAGATATCTAAAATTAATTTAAAATGCTAAAAAGCATCACCTTCAGCTCAGTTCATATGTTTTCAAATGGAAACCTTACATGAAATCACTCAGCCGATAGCTCATTTTTTCATTCTCTCAACATTTACATTAGATAATTTACATTTTTGAATGAAGAACACACCTAACAAGAACAAAAATATTACCATTAAAGATGAGTTACCTAAATTTTGTAAATCTTTTGAGGGCTTGCCAAGCCTACAGAGACTTGCTGGGTGTGTTCATAGCATCAATCATTTTACACTCATGCGTCAAGATGCTGTCATCTGTTCTTTTTAAATTTCAATTATTGTTGTTTTTGAAAATAATATTATGTTTTTTTTTTTGCTAAAGTTTTAAAAAATATTTTATTGTTGCGCTCTACTCATAGCTCATAGCAATAATTAGATACCCAGTTGAGTACATCAATCTTTTATGGTAATTGCTTGTATTATAGAAGCGATTATAATTTATTTTCAAGTATTTTGTAATTCTTTTTAACCTTATTGAAATTAATTTCAGATTTAGCTTTAATTAAACGGATGATTATTAACAAATTATTGATAGATCGTGTTATATTTACTCTCTTAAGCACTTTTTATTTTTTAATTGAATGTCTGAAGTGGTTGAACTTTCAAATTTTAGAATTTTACAGCAATTTTTTTGAAAAACTTTTTTTTTTAATCATAATCACAGTAATTTTAAATCTAATTACTTTAATTATGAACCTAGGGATATCTTTGTTTAAAATATCTTCAAAGTATCTTAATAACCTAATATAAAAGATCATAGGAGCAAAATTAAAAATTTATTGGTGATAAGATTCCTGTCAAAGATTTAAGTAGTTAACGACTAAGGACAATTTACTTTAAATAGCTTTTTATAATAAATTTTCAGGCACAAAAATTCTAGTATTTTATTGCTTTTATCATCCTAACATTTTTCTATTTTATCACTAATCGTCGCCATGTATTTCGCTCCATATAAATAAATACTATTCAAATAATAAAAACTGAGTGAGTATGAGTGTGAGTATTTGCAAACATGTGTTATTACCTTTTTCCACTTAGATCGACTAAAATATTTGATAATTAATTCAAATTAACTTTAATTAAAATTCGTTGTTTCAAAAATTCAAAATCCTTCTGCGTGTGGCCAGATGTAACTCACAGAATCATCGTTCTGAAGGAGCCTGAATCACATTCTGTCATAACTTTTTTCTATATGCAGAACTGATATGAGTTCTATGAAGGCTCCGTTTCTTGTCTGCAAGAAAGGAGTATAGGTCTTTTTCTTTTTTTAGGAAAAGCAGTGCTAATTAAATTTTTAATTTCATATTTACCCTTTTTTCGGCTTTATTGTCTTGTTTTAATTAAAATAGCAAAATATTTTCAATTTTCCAATTTACTTCTTTTCTCAAAATTTACTTCCTTTTATATTTTATTCAACACTAGCTCATCGCGCTCGATACAAAAAACTGACTTGGCTTCCTATCCAGAGTTTCCTCATGACTGTCTCTAAAGCAAAGTCTCTTTAAAAAATGAAACCTTCTGTATGCTATCAATAAGCCGACAGGAATTTTATCATAGACAACTAATTGGCCGACCTGGAAAAATTACCTTGATAACAAATATTCTATTTTAAAATTGTTACCGAAGCCTGCTTACCAAAACTTATGCTGACCTCATTTATATAATTTATTAATAGTTTTTGCAAAAATAAAAGCAGTTGGAACCTGAAACTGGAACCTTCCTATTAGCATATTTGAAATTCAACTCGAGTACTATTATTTCCATTAGAGAACGTGAATCCAATTCCCAATGAGAATCCTATTCAAAAGAATGACTAGCCGCATTTACCTTAATGGGTGTCAATTGTTTCTAATACTTTTGAAAATACTTTCTTTTATTTCTAAACTATACCTAAAAGGTCATCACTTATATATTTGATACTAAATCAAAAAAGGATAAAGATTATTTCTAACTGATCTTTAGCGTCTACCTACATATTAAACTTTTAAAACTTTAGATTTCAAATACCATGTATCACCGCCTCTTTTTATATTTAATATTGTTTTTTTAATAATATACTACTAAATATTAACCCGAGACAAAAAAAGATATCTAAAATTAATTTAAAATGCTAAAAAGCATCACCTTCAGCTCAGTTCATATGTTTTCAAATGGAAACCTTACATGAAATCACTCAGCCGATAGCTCATTTTTTCATTCTCTCAACATTTACATTAGATAATTTACATTTTTGAATGAAGAACACACCTAACAAGAACAAAAATATTACCATTAAAGATGAGTTACCTAAATTTTGTAAATCTTTTGAGGGCTTGCCAAGCCTACAGAGACTTGCTGGGTGTGTTCATAGCATCAATCATTTTACACTCATGCGTCAAGATGCTGTCATCTGTTCTTTTTAAATTTCAATTATTGTTGTTTTTGAAAATAATATTATGTTTTTTTTTTTGCTAAAGTTTTAAAAAATATTTTATTGTTGCGCTCTACTCATAGCTCATAGCAATAATTAGATACCCAGTTGAGTACATCAATCTTTTATGGTAATTGCTTGTATTATAGAAGCGATTATAATTTATTTTCAAGTATTTTGTAATTCTTTTTAACCTTATTGAAATTAATTTCAGATTTAGCTTTAATTAAACGGATGATTATTAACAAATTATTGATAGATCGTGTTATATTTACTCTCTTAAGCACTTTTTATTTTTTAATTGAATGTCTGAAGTGGTTGAACTTTCAAATTTTAGAATTTTACAGCAATTTTTTTGAAAAACTTTTTTTTTTAATCATAATCACAGTAATTTTAAATCTAATTACTTTAATTATGAACCTAGGGATATCTTTGTTTAAAATATCTTCAAAGTATCTTAATAACCTAATATAAAAGATCATAGGAGCAAAATTAAAAATTTATTGGTGATAAGATTCCTGTCAAAGATTTAAGTAGTTAACGACTAAGGACAATTTACTTTAAATAGCTTTTTATAATAAATTTTCAGGCACAAAAATTCTAGTATTTTATTGCTTTTATCATCCTAACATTTTTCTATTTTATCACTAATCGTCGCCATGTATTTCGCTCCATATAAATAAATACTATTCAAATAATAAAAACTGAGTGAGTATGAGTGTGAGTATTTGCAAACATGTGTTATTACCTTTTTCCACTTAGATCGACTAAAATATTTGATAATTAATTCAAATTAACTTTAATTAAAATTCGTTGTTTCAAAAATTCAAAATCCTTCTGCGTGTGGCCAGATGTAACTCACAGAATCATCGTTCTGAAGGAGCCTGAATCACATTCTGTCATAACTTTTTTCTATATGCAGAACTGATATGAGTTCTATGAAGGCTCCGTTTCTTGTCTGCAAGAAAGGAGTATAGGTCTTTTTCTTTTTTTAGGAAAAGCAGTGCTAATTAAATTTTTAATTTCATATTTACCCTTTTTTCGGCTTTATTGTCTTGTTTTAATTAAAATAGCAAAATATTTTCAATTTTCCAATTTACTTCTTTTCTCAAAATTTACTTCCTTTTATATTTTATTCAACACTAGCTCATCGCGCTCGATACAAAAAACTGACTTGGCTTCCTATCCAGAGTTTCCTCATGACTGTCTCTAAAGCAAAGTCTCTTTAAAAAATGAAACCTTCTGTATGCTATCAATAAGCCGACAGGAATTTTATCATAGACAACTAATTGGCCGACCTGGAAAAATTACCTTGATAACAAATATTCTATTTTAAAATTGTTACCGAAGCCTGCTTACCAAAACTTATGCTGACCTCATTTATATAATTTATTAATAGTTTTTGCAAAAATAAAAGCAGTTGGAACCTGAAACCAAAAGAAATGTCAACTGAGGAAAATAATTTCCATTTAGTATAAATTCTGATTTGAACTGGAGAATAATGGCGAAAAATGTTATTTATACTTGACATGGGATAAAAATAATCCCAAATTTTAGTGAAAATGAGGTTCAAGTTTGAAATGTGGTTTTCATCATTTAAATGTAGCGAAAATTCATAAAGGGAAAAGTTTATAAATAATACATACAAAGTGAATGGGTTGATCTAGAGGGTGTGAGAAAATTTGTATATCATAGGAACGAAAAAAGGCTTAATTTTTTGTATATTTGTTTTTTCAACTCTTTTCAATAAATTCTCTAAATGGTAAATATTTTTAGTACTAATTTAAATTTAATTAATATTTGGTTAAAAACTTAAATTCGACTCTCAAAAGTGTAAATTTCAAAATTAGGCATCACCTATGATTTATTCTTTCCAATTTAACATTAATAAAATTAATTAGGTTACTTGTTGGAATTGATTGGCGTGTAATATAAATTAATTAAAGTTAATCATCTTCATGTCAACCATGTCATGGCAAATAATATGATTTGCAATTTTGTCCTCTTTTCAATAAATTTTATGAAATGAAAAAAGTTAATTTAATTAGGTAGTGTTATAAATCCTAAAATAAAACTTAGAAATTCTTTCGAGCCATCAACGCAAGTAAGGATTACTAATCAAAGCCAATGAAAAATGTTATTCGCCTCATTGACTTCTTTTTGCAATAGATCGCACTTTAAAATATCCTGAAATACAAAAGATTAAAGAAAATCTATAGCTGCAATAATTCCACTAAACCATAAATTTTTTTGATATGTTCTATATATCAGATGCAGCAGGAATTCTTTGACTTTAGGGTACACAAAAAAAAGAAATCAGATTAAAGATTTATTTTTATTAGTTTTGTTTTAATACATAAACTTAGACTCCAGTTACAAAAAATTTCGATTAGAAGCTAAACAGGAGTAAAGATAAAAAATGGATTTGTAGATTCACGCTCTTTTTAGCTTGTGAATGTTTTATATCTAAACTAATCCCGTGTAATTTATTGAAAAAATACAAAATTTTTGCTACTTAATTTTTGTTCCTGATTTCTTTTATTTTTTCATTTTAAATAGTTTTTCACATGAAACAATTTGGAAACTAATTTATTTTTTTAGATAAGAAAATTTTGTTATTAAATCCAGATCTTCGTCGAAACGGCGACGCAATTTTTTTATTTTCTTAGGAGTCGTATGAAGTAACTGTTAATAATATTAGCTGGTAAAATACTTTGTGTTTTTAATTATATTTAAAATATGATTTTTAATGAAATTCTCTAAAAAAAAAAAAATAAAACTCTACATATTATATATACGAGAGTTTAGTTATAAATGAAAAATATAATGTAATTTTTTGAATTAAAAATATTTGCTTTTCAACAAGTTATCCACCATTTCGTGCATCTCAAAAAGTTCTCCTACTGCTGCAGTGATTCAAGCCTTCAGAATGGCTGGAATTACAAAAAAAAAACCAAAAAGATTGTCAAACTAGATGATATTTCCCATACAATGATGTAGGATAATGAAAAAATATTAAAATGCAACAAAATGGCGGATTTTAGAAAGAAAAAGTTGAAATTTTGCTAAAAAATCTGATTGTTTTGGCCTGGTAAAATTATGTTTTTTATCCGATCATAAAACTTGTAGTTCATTTATGTAGAATCGTTTGAATGATTTGTTATCGAGTTACAGCTGCAGCAAATTTGAAAATTTTGTAGTTTGGAGAAAAACTCCTAAAAAGACAGTCACGTGCCTTTCTGACAGAGGAGCAGCTGCTCTTTAAAAGGCTGTAACTCAAAAACTATTTGAAATTTTTACTTGAAATTTTAATATGTTACTTTTAAAGGTAAAAATTATCCAAAAATGTCTTTTGCTGTCAAGTTTAAACTAAATCGATTTCACCGTGGTTCCTTTTTCTGGAACCAAGAATATTTTGTTCAGAAATAACAAAGGCAATAATAGAAGTATTTTTTTAAGTATTCAAATATTTTCAATCCCTCAAGGAATACAAAAGTCAATTGCCCTAACGCGAATTGGGTGTAGCTAACCTTGCAAATAATTTTGACATAATTTTAAAAAAAAATTTAAAATTGATTAACTCAAACAGGCTTAATTTAACTACAAAATATTATTAAAATAACCATATAAAATGTTAAATAACAAGTGCTTGAACAGCTGAAGTAATTATATTTCCTTCTAAGTAGTAGAACTGTATCTTCTTTGCGGGCTAAAATCCTAAGCCAACAATTTGTGAAAATTTTCCCTATATATTAAAAGCAATCCAGGGCATTTTTTCCTTGGGTAGGTTTGCACTGTAAATACCTACTTAAATAAAATTATTTAAAATATTTTATATTTTCTTTTAATTTTATTTCTTTTAGGCATTAGTTTACATAAAAGTTGAAAAACACCCACAATACTAACTCCGTTTTATAATTAACTCAATGGCTTGCCAGACTTAGCTAAAATATTTCCAGTTTACCGTATAACACTGAATTTTCATTGTTAACCTAAAAACTCACACAAACAATACATTCTTGTGTTCTTTAAAAACAAAAAGAAGCAGTTTGGCTTAAAAAATGTTATCTTGGAAGGTAAATACGATGAAACAATGCACACCTGTGTGCGAGAATGACTCAGATAGAAGCTAACGCCATCGCTTTGCTTTCTTTAGTCTTTAGTCTTTACCTTGTTACCTACAAGATATGACGGTATGCTCCAAAGTAATCTCCGCTAAATTTACGCTCCTTAAATAATCATATTAAATTTTAATTGTGCCCGAAATTATTAAAGAAAAATTTCTATCATAATAGTTTAAAATATTTACCAGTTTTTTGTGTTTTTTTAGTTTTTAGTTAGTTCTTCTTTTCTAATTTCTTTTATTTATTTTGTTTGTGTATTTTGCAATCCAAGCATCAAATCAAAATGTAAACAAATTTACAGTGCAATGTGTACATAAAGTGATATTTAATTAAACGGAAAGCATTTTAATAATAAATTAGTAATAATAAAAGTAAAAGTGCCATAAAAGATAGTGAAAAAGTTATTTTAGTTCTAGTCGTTTAACTAAAAGAAAAGCCAGTAGCATTTTGTTTGCGCCTTTTTTTTCTGTTTTTTTTTTTTGTTAAATATAAGTAAAAATGAAAATCTGGAGAGATCATAGCTCCTCTAATAATTCTTCAGGGAATTCATATAAACAATATCCACCACCACCAAGTAGTACAAGTAAATGGAATATACCTGGACAACGTAGTTCATATTCATTACCACATCCTGGTCATACAGCAAGTAATACACGATGGCAAAAATATGATAATATTTCGGCATCAACAAGAAATTTAACGCATTCACCATCCTTTCAACATATACCACAAGATCATGGACCAGTTGTTGTTGTTAACCAAAGATATAGTGCCAACAATCATCATCAACATCATCCTCCTCCTCATCCTGGTAGTAATAAACCACGACCTGCATCTATGTATGATACACCTAATTATGGTTACAATGGATTTTATCCATTCAAAAATGGACCACAGGTTCGTAATAATCAGAGCGTTGGAGGTGGGGGAGGGATCATGAGATCAACTAATGGTAATGGAAGTCTTAGGCAAAGCCCTAGTGAACTGGTATGTTATTTCTTTTTTTTACGATTGATTCAATCCTTTTTTTCACGAATCTTTATTTTTATTTTATTTATAGTAACTAAAATTGATTTTTTTTCTGTTTTGATGTTTGAAAAACTTTCACCTAACAAATTTGAAATATTATTTTAATTTTTATTACGTTTCCTTTTACCTTTAATTATTATATTACTAAATAAAAAAGCTAGCCAACAAAAATTATTCCATGCAATTTTACATTGATTACCTTCAATGGCGGTGGTTGACGTTAATACTGTCGTAACTTGATTTGCTTGTAAAATTTATTCCAACACTAAGCAATTTTTTATGTGTAAAGATGTGTCTCCCTATGTGTATGTTCATGGAATTATTATAAAAAGCTTAAATTGATATGTTGAAATCGGCTTTTATTGTAGTTATAGAGATAGTAAGCAGTTTTTATTATGCTTTGCTTTTAATGATTGAAAGAATTTTATTTTCAATTTTTTCTGTTTTTTTTAAAGAAATTACCGAATATCTTCGTTTTCTAGTATTTTCTAATATTTTGCTAGGATAGTAAAAAGAAATTAATCAATTGATTTGAGCTTGTAGTTTTTCTGTTGTTGGTATGTATTATGTCATTGAAATGTGGCAACCAATTTTACTTTGCAATATACTCTTGATGGCAACAATTATTTGAACTTATTTAATCAATGGCTACTTTCATTGAATATTTGCGGTTTTTTTTTGCAATATGCCGTCTTCTGTCACTTTTATACTGTCTAATACATAAATTTGTCAATCAATCGTTTGTCTATTTATGCAATCATTAATCTTTCTTTATGGGTATATGCCTTGGACTTTGAAGATAAATGAAAATAATATATTGAAAGTTTTGTATCTTAAGGGATTTTATTATAGTTTCATTTTTTATCAGTGAATTATTCTTTTTTTTCTTGTTCTTTTGAAACGTTTTTGGTTTTTTCACATTTTTTGTTCAACTACATTAGATCTTCTTTTGTTCTCCGGCTTTGCAAAAATTAATTTTTGTTTTCTTCCAATGAAACTGATAACAATTTTCTTGTAATTCATTTCATTTGTTCTTCTAAAAAGTTTATGATCATCGGAATAAGTAATAATCTGGATATCTCAACTCCTTGAAACATTGGAGATATTGTTGCATTTTGAAAAAAAAGTTAGTGAGCCACCAAATTCTTATGAAGACTCGTATTATTTTTGTAGAACGCTATATTATTTCTATTTAGAAATTTTAATGGTTTTTTCTTACCTGGATCATTAAATAAACTCTATATTAGATCATACTATTGAAAATTTATTTAATTCCTGGCCATATAAACATCATCACCTCTTTGAGAAAGTATATAAGGCTTTGAAATGCTCTAAGCCAGCTTATCTTCTTTACTTACAACAGATACTTTCTTATTCATATAAAAATCTGTATAAAATAATCGAATCTTTAATAATATTAGGTGCAGGCCAAAGTTATGTCTTTTTTTTTTATTTTTCATTTGAAACTTAATCTGAAAAATAACTTCCTTTTTTAAATAGAAATGCTTGCCTGCATTCCGGCACTTTATCTAACCGTCTAGAAAAACAATCCTTCCTTTTAGAGCCAAAGTAGTCCTTCACTGCTTCCTCATAACTCACATATTTAGATTGATTAAGAAATTTTTATAGTGGTCTAAAAAGATGGTTCTCTGAAAAACGTGCAACATCAAGAGAATTTGGAGGTGGAAAAATGGTTTCCCAGCCTAACTCTTTGCTCATAGCATACAGTTACAAAGGATAACCATCAGCATTTAGAGCATTTAGAGTCAAATTAACCTCTATAGTTTCTTTGATATAAACTTAATAAAGGAAACCTATATCAAAGCTTGGGTTTGCATTCAACAGATAACAAATTAATTGAAAATAAAAGAAAATTTTTGAAATGATTCCCTTGACTATTCTTCACATCAATTGAATTATTCTTTTTGTGAAACTTTATAACTCAATTTAATAGATCCTTGAAAAAGTTAAATAGAAAAACTTTTAAAAAACATCAAAAAATCTAATTTCCTAAATTATTCAATTATATCCTGATGATATTTTCTTGGTAAATAAATTTCAGTGTCAAAAAGAAATCAAACTTATTTTTGTTTTTGTAAATCGAGAATTTTTCATGGAATTTAATAAAAATGTGTCTAATGTAGGTGAATAGAAAAGGTTATTTTTAGTAATCAAAAACAAAAAAGAAAAGTAATAAAAATGTCAACGTAATATATGAATAAAAAATGGACGGGAACTTTTTTGATTTAGCAGTGTCGATTTTAGGTCAGATATTAGGTTTTTTGGGTACTTTTGTTATACTGTCATGAACTTTAGTGCTTTGCAATTTTTGTTGTTTGTTTTGTAATGCTTCCTATTCAGGAAGACTAGTTCAAACCTCTATTAACCGTAAATTTCAGCATCAACGAAAACCTTTGGGCTTAATATAAAAGAAGGACAAGACGGACAGTAAGCTCAGCTTTTTTTGAAATTTAGAAGGCTAGTAAATCCACGACAAAAAAGAAATATACTGCTTTTCTTCAAAAATAAATTAGTAGATTGGTTGACTGGCCGAGAAACTTAAAAGCTAACAAAAGAGAATCGCTGTTTCCCAATAATAGCTAATGGCAATAGTAAATCATTACACAATTAAGATGTGAACGTAGTCCAAAAAATGGCTTGGAAAAAGAAGAAATTAAAGCTAATTGTTTTATGACTGAATGGAAATTCAAATAATTCTCACCTTTACGGCTTCGAGTGTTGCATAACAATTTGTAAAGAAAATTCAATTAGCTTAAATTGTTGAAAATTCTGTTAGAGCAGAGATTCACTACTACTTTCCATAGATACGACAATATCGGATTATTACTTCATAATGGAATGTGAATGTTCTTCACTGTTGTCGCACACACTTCCCACTAAGAAAATATTCTCGTTTAATTTTTTTGATCAGTCAATGGTCACGATTAGAATATCAATTTTCAATAAGACCGTTCGACATTTGCAATAAATCAAATTGTGTTGCATTAAAACTTTTAAAAAAGTCAGAAATAGAATTTGGATAAAGTTTTTGAATAAATTGGTTGAATATTTTCATGATTTTATAAGTTATTTAAATTTGACTAAATTTAGTTCATATTCAACCTTTTAAATATTTGATAAGGAAATATAAACCTAGCATTTTCATAAAGTTCTAAAGTCAATCTATTGAACTTTTCGTTTTACTTAATATTTCACCATTTGATAAAGAAAAAGCTTAATAAATTTTCCTAATTTTACACTGGTAAATGTTTTTTGGTGAAAGGATTGCATTTGTAAATGATCAATCTCCATTTACTTTAGTTTTAAGTAAAGTAAAATTATATTGATCAAAAATAATTTGGTATAATTTCCATGAAAATCAGCTTAAATGTTAAATGGATACACTCATCTTCTTCTTTTTTTCATTTTTTGGCATAATATCTGGACTGCATTAAAGTCACGCAAAAATAAAAAATTTATTTTCAAATGTATTAAATTGGTTGCTCTAACCAGAAACATTTCAATCCTACAAAAACTTTTTATAACATTTTTTTGAATAAAGATCACTTTTAGCAATATTTTTACGATTAATTATTTTTAAGCTGGTTTGCCTTAAAATTTTCAGCAAGAAGACAATTTTTTAATAGGATTACTTCTTTTATACCGAAAAAACTCTGATTTACTATTTCAAAAAATTGTTATACCGGATGATTTTTTTTTGGTTTTTCACTTTATTTGACTATTGCGTGTCAAATCAATGGGTTTGACGCAGTGATGCACAAAATCTCATTTAAGGCTCTGTTGAATGGGAACCATAGCTTTTGTAAAAAAAATTTTCGTATATCATCTTAATTCAGGTAAAATATATTTATTCACTCTTTTCCGTTGTATATTTCAAATTATTCAAAAGTACTATTTTTATTATGTATAAAAACACTTGCAGCTTAAAAGTGAGGCCCGAAGAGATTAGTTGTAAAAACTATTCTTAAAGTAAGAAAGAAAAAAACACTATGTTTACTTTTTGAATAATAGCCATAGAACTCCAGGTGTTAAAATCCTCTCTTTTCGTGACATGCAGAAACCAAGCTGTCACCGATTATTCTAAATTAATGCATGCCAAATCCATTTAAATGCAGAGGATATCAGGATACCTGATATAGTTTGAATTTACGTGCAACTTTTGTGTTTGCGTAGCATCGTTTATAGATGACAAAACCGGACTTTTGTCATTCATCCGAATTTTTAGAAGAATTGACTGCTAGGATTCTCTGCAGTATATAAGCAAAATTATTTTATATATAAAAAGTATTTATTAGTTTTTGTTGTATGTAACCTTTTTGCATAATTAACTTTCAATCAAAATAAAATTTGAATGGTTAATAGTTCTGCAAATCGGGCTTTAGTATTATTTTCATGCCAAACTTCTAGGTTTTTGGTGTTTATTCAATCTATATATGCCTTTCAAAATTGATATTATTCATTTAATCCACAATTCTCTCTGCTTAACTTGCTTAAAGCATCAGCTGTGTATGTTATTATTAATTTATTAAATTTGACTTATGTTAGACGAAAAATTGTATTGTGGTTGTGTCTAGATTAGTGTTTTGGGAATACTTTAACAGACACGTATGAGTATTTAATTCTTAAGAAAATGTTTTAGGAATTGAAATAAATATCTTATATATATAGAATAAAGATATTTCACGCCGGCAATAACAAAAAGCTGATCCTTCAAGACGTTTAAGCAGAATGGTTTGAGGGTTAAATTGAAAATTCAAATATCGTAACCATTCCGTCGAATAAGTGCTTTCTACTCGTTATTATACATCGATATTTTATATATTTATTCTTCATATAGAAAAAACCAGCGTTTCAATTAAGATTTGATTAAACGAAATGAACCGTAATTTTGCATATCCAAATAATTTTAATTTTTAAACTGAAAAATTCAAAATGATTGTCTAAGTTGGTAATTTTCGTATTTTGTATCAACTTTTTTCCCTTAAATTAAAAGAAACACAAAAATTTATAAATGACCAGTAAATTAAATTATGGAAATTTTTTACACAATTTCCTTAGTATTGTGTGAAAATGATGTTAAAAGCACTAATTAAAAAAAAAAATTCCGTAACAAATAATAATTTCTTTTTTTGTTTTTTATATATTGAACTACAATTTCAATGTTTGCGTAATTTTATAGACAAAACTTTCACCAACAATTAAAGCATTTCATTTAATTACATAAAATTAGGCAATATAAGTTAAGCTTTAAGATTTCTTTGCGAAAATATTTAATTAAATAATTTTGATTGATTTATTATTTTTTATGCTTGGATTTGTTTATAAATTCAAAGAAAATCTTGAAAGGAATCTCAGAAGTTCCATTGTATTTATTTTAAGGCTTATTCAAAATAGAAAACCAAAGTACTATGGCCAATATCAATTGACGCTTAATTGAAAATCTCATATACAAATATTTGATTACGGAAATTGTTATTTGTTTCCTGTTAGCTCAAAGCTAACTTAGAGCCAAATTTTATTTTATTTTTTATCGTATTGGAATTAATTTAATTCTTGGGCTTAGCTAACTGTAAAAACCTTTCTAATGAGTTACAAATTTGGGTGATATTAGCCTACTTCCTAAGGGATTTGTCTATTTTATGCTATAAATTTATTTAGTAATGAATTGTCAAGAATATAAATCAAAAATTCTTGTCAATTTCCTTGATTTATAATAGAGCACAAAATGTGCGTGGATTATTAATGAAATATTTTTTGTTTTATTTTGTAAAATTAACAATAAAAGAAATGGAAAATATTTCTTATTAATTTTCATTGTTATTGTCTGTATATCGTGGAATAACTGTATATTGAAATATTAAATTCATAAATTGCGTCTGTTGGCCTTTGAATTCAGCATGCGCTACTTATTTAAAGGGTAAGAGGTATTTTTATTTTGAACGTAAAAAATATGACTGCATTCGAACGATTTTATTTCAATTTAAAAGGCGTAAAAAATGATTTTCTTGTTTTTTAATTCAGCAACAACAACAACAAAAATTGTAACAATTTTTAATGCAATTACTTTAAATTATCTCTTCAATATTTTTTTAATTCCTGGCGCTTAAATTTTCAAAAATTTACTCTTTTGTACTTTATGATTAGGCTTAAAGCAATTTTCACGTAAAGCAAAGCTCGGCTGAGAAAACATATTTCTAGTCCTCTAATAGAACATCAAAGTGAAGAATAATTCTTAGAAATTTTTCCTTGAAATAGTCTTCACTATTGTTTAGTTAACATTTGTTAAAAGCCGAATCACCAAAAGTGTAGGCTTATATGTTACATACATACAAATATCTACTCACTTCCTAAGTCAACAAATACAAATATAGTATATCTCTTAAGCAAATAATTAAACACCTGTGAGTTTCTGATTTAAAATCTCTAAACGATGAATAAGGGAAACCGTAAATAAATAAACTTTACTAAGTATGTATACATCAGCATTTTTGTTTTTTGTTTTTTTATTATTTTATTTTCCTGTTGTATCTTATCATTATCCATAGATAACATTCTTTTGTTCCGGCTAAAAATACTTTAGTGCTTTTTCATTTCAAGAATTTCTATCTGACCCCCTAAGTAAAATCCATCTTCACGGTCGAGTTTGAGGTATTTAATTTAGTTTACTGCTTCCGGTTTTTCATTTTATTTGGTTAGTGAATAAGACGATTTTACCTTCCCATACTTTGAATTTCTGTTTTGACTGCATTTTCTTTTATTTAGTTTTTTTATTTTTTCAGTTACTTTTCCAAATACTTTTCTGAATTTTTTATTTATCTAATGTACTTTGGTTTTCTGTTACATTGAGAGCTTCTACGAATTTAATGTTCAAAGTGAAAACATTATTGAAAAATTAAGAAAATTCGTTGAAATACTTTTAAATAAAATAAATAAACATTTAATAATTAAAGTTAAATAATTTAAACCAATATAACATCAATTATTTCCCTTATTTTTAAGGTTAATGATCCCAAAATCATTGATTATGTAGGCTTTTTAAACATATTTTTATTTTCCAACAATTTCTATTGTCATTCAATTTAATCGATTAAATGATACTAAAAATAAATTTTTTTCCTTATAATTTTTGATTTATTTAACGCTAAAAGGTATTTTTTTGTAAATTCCTCAGCTACCAATTCTTAAATATTTAAGACAACCATGAGAAATATACACAAAATGCGCTCCAAACACAAAAAACAGGCTACCTTTGCAAGTTTTATTCCCTTGAATTTCAAAAGACAATAATTCAAAGAAATTTGTTTATTTACGTATAGTGATGGGAATAGCTATAGACTCACGGTTTGATTTCGAAAAAGAAATACTTTATCAGGTACTACATATATTGCCTTTTATCTGAGTTACATTTTGCAGGTAATTAGTTCTATGTATGTGTGTGGGTATTTACTTTAAATAGGTTTTATTACTAAATATCTACCCTGAACCTGGAAATAACTATAAAATATCAGTCAAACTGAACGGTAATAATTTTAGCAACTCATATTCAGAATTTTGTATTGTAGAGAAACTGGCAAAAAGCAAATAGCAAATTTAGGAAAATAAAAGCTTTTTGTGAGTCCAAAACCATATTTCTATTTTGATAAAAAATATATCACAATATTTCATCTTCAAATAAATTCGCAAACAAACCATTTTGTTTGAAGGACTTAATGTGTTTTTTAAGGAATTCTTACATAAGATATAATAGAAAAGCACTCTAGCAACCATTGAAATGGCAAACACATTGAATTTTTATTCTCTCTTTTAACAAAATCCATAAAAATGCCTGTTATGACGAAAACAAGATTTTTTTGATCAATAATCTAAATATTAAATACCCTTAAAAAATAAATGTTTAAATTTGACTGACAAAAATTTAGTTTTCATCAGAATATTTATATAATTTTTTTTAGACTAAATTGCAAAATTTTTAGTAGTCTTCATTTTGGTTGAAAAGTTTTTCTTAATTTTTTTTCATTCTTTTGCGCTATTTATAATAAATCCATCTAATGTTTTGGAGATAACATACCTATTTGAATAAATATAGGATTGCTTAAAAACAGTTTTCTAAATAATAATAGAACAATTAGTATCAAATGTAGGCATCCCTAATTTACGTAAACTTGATCTGTTTTGATTAGCAGTCTTTCTATTAGCGTCTAAAAACAATTTCTCTATGTTATAAAAAGAAAATCATATAATAAAGCCCAACTTTAACAGTTCTTTTGTTAATTAACCATAAATAGAGGACTAGCGGATTCTTCTTACACTAATTAAGTAAATTTTTTTGTGCCCTTTGTCTTCTCTGAGGTTTTATGAAGGAGCTAAGTGGTATCATATTTGGGCATTTCGTTATTAAAAATTTTTTCTATTACTTGTTGAAGATACTTAAATATTTTGATCAAGCATTGTTTTCATTTTAAAATAATTCGAAGTTTAATTTTAAAGATTTTCTTTGGCTAAGCAGTTCCGAAAAGAGCTTTTAAGTCATTTTTCTGGTAAAGAAGAAAAAATTACAATTTGCAGCTATATAAAATCCGAAGAAGTTATATTAAAATAAAACTAAATTCAGCTTTAAACATATATTTCTAATTATATTTTTACTTAAGCCCAACTGAGTCTGATAAAAAATTTTTTAATAACTTTTTAACTATAACGATGTGATCCCCTAACGCATGCTTATTTTTGGCTAAGGTTTAACTGAATTCAGCCAATACTACTCCAAGATTTGTCGGGCCCAAGATATAGCCCAATAAAAATTTCCAATATGCGATTCATATAATTTTCAAGGAATTTCGTTTGCTGATATAAAAGACATCTTTTTATGAATTATAAAGAATTTGGTGCAATTTTCGCTTTTCTAATTACCTCAATGAAAAGAATATACTTTTACATATTCATTACAAAAAAAATTGTTTAACAATTTGGATTTATTGAAAATAATTATCAATTATCAAAAACCTGAAATCATATTGCTAAATATTCCACACGTTTGTTATTCTATTTTTATAAACATTCCACTGCTAATTAATTCAAGGTTTTTACCAATGTCTTCAGATTTTTATACAAAAATTAACATTTAAAAAATTTTTCATAAATTCAAATTAATAAAAATGCTTCACTTCTCATTTCATTTTTATGAGTATTTTACTCATTTTCATAATCTTTTTCTTGTTTTATTTAATGCCATTTAGCGCACCTGATTGTCTTATATTTAAATAAAAACCGAATTGCCAAATCTATTAGAGCTAACTATACAATGACATTCAAAAGTAATTTAAATAAATTAGTTAAGAATGTTTCAAATTTAACAATTTTCAGTCAGTTTTTATAAATTTTCCAATTTAAACTTAAATTTTTTCTGTTGCTCTTCTTTAAATTGATTAAATTATAAGAGGTTTACATTTTAGAATATGGGGATACAGTCGTTATTTTGTTTTTAGCTAACCTAAATTTATTGGAATATCCTTCTTATCACGCATTATTCATGACATTTTTATTCTTTCATTAGCAATTAAGTTTGAAAATTTCTAGGCTTTTCTAGTTATCAAATATGCTCTTATTTATAACCAAAATATTACACTTTTACATATTTACAATATTGAATAAATGATGTAGTAATAAAACATTTATCTGACCTTAAATCATTTTTCAAAAAGTTCGGGTGTCAAATGATGTATCTTCCTTTTAAATTATGAAGCATAGCATCCCAGATTATAATGTCTATCAAAATATTTTTAGTTTTTAATAAAATTTGGTCAAGCCCTTAGTACTTAGTTGAAAAAGTTTGGACCTGTGTATAAAAAGTGAAATGCTGTCATATTATTTCCGATAGAAAAAGTTTGAGAAGTTAGTTTTTAGAAAAAAAGCTTAAATTTTCAATATTAAAAAATTTTATTATTTTAAAACAGATAAAAATATACGAAAAAGTCAAAGCTTCAATTCTAATTACTCGCATGATACACGAAATAATAAATTTCGGTTGAACGAACTTAAGCAGAATATGTCCAATTTCTGCAATATTTCATTTAGAATATTTTTTTGCAAAACTAGAAAATAATGTCAACACATCAAAGCTCATTTTTCATAAATAAAATATTCATCAATTTTCTTTGAATAAAAAATTTACTTGAAATATTTACTTTTTGAGTTATTTGACAACATAATTTATAAAATTTTTGAAGGTAAATGTCTTTAAAATTCAAATAATTTATTTTTCTCCAAAGACAACTATTTAAGCCTTTAAATAAATTAATACCGATAAGGATAATTAGCAACTTAAAAAGTCGCCCTCAAATAAAATATATTTTTATCAATTTTTCTACGAAATCAATGAAGGCACAATGTGAATTTATACACCTTGTTAAATCTTTTGAAACTTTGCTTGCATTATTATTTTTCTTAAAAGGAAAATTGTTTCATAGACACAACTTTGAAACTTTTAGATGATTTTATTTATTTCCTATACATTCGGTTTGAAGTGAAAAACTTCTCATCATTCAATTTTTCAAGAAAAACGTAAAGAATGTGTAGTCATTATATCCTTTGAAAATATTTTTCACTAAGGATATCCTAGCAAAATATCTTAACAGCTTTATCTGGGTCATTCCTTGTTAGAACTTTTTTTGTAAAGTAAAAGTTTTTTGAATAGTGTCAAAGCAATTATTTTTCTTTCTAAGCACACGGAGATATTTTTGCTCTGATGACGTTGCTTATTTTACAGTATATTTTTAATGCATACTTCTAACTATTATCTGAAAGATAAAGGAGATAATTATATGTAGGCGAACCTCATTTTTCGTTTAATCCTGGATTTATTATTTTATATTTTAATTTTTCACAATTTTTTGTTAATACACTTCGCATCTGCACTAATTAGACTTTGATCTTTTTTGTAAAATCGGCAATACCTGCTTTAACTACTTCTTTATTCACTGAAAATCTTGGAATGTAATGTTTCTTATTAATTTTTTTAGGAATATTTTAAAAACCGTTCTTTTGTTTTGTTACTTTTAACCGTAAAAATTCAAAAAACGATAGTTAAATATAGAAACAAAACAAACATTTTTCTTCTAGCTATGGCAAGAGCGAATGCACTACCCGTTTTATGACCTTAAACGTCGAGCGATTAAAATACGCTCTGGTCTGAACAAGGCTTCGCTTATAATGGCATAAATAAGCTTTTATGAGTCCACGACAAAAAAATGTTGGGTATAGCACCTAATTAATGGGAAGGTTTCAATATAATGCGGTATAATTGAAAACAACGTTAACTTAAAATTAATATGTGATCAATGGAATTAAAAACTTTCTTGAAGAATTTTATAATTCAATATTAGTGCAATTAAATGTTATGTAGCAACTTTTGGGGTAAAGTCTAAATGTTGTAGGTTCACACGATAATCCAATTAACCACATTCAGCCTCATTTTTGCCATAGCATTAGATCAATAAATATATGTACATAGTATATAGCTAAGATGTCAAACGAGAGACAGCAAAATATTTACGTCACGGAGTATTTTGAGAGATTTCGAATCTCGTTTTTGCCGTGACATTTGGATTGATATACGCCATGCCATTGTAATCATAGCTTTTCGAGACAGGCACTAAATACAATGGATTAGAATACCCAGAAAGACATTTTATATGATGAATTATTTATATAGATTGTTGGAATTATGTGTCTAGGGAAAAAAGGAACTACTTATATTGTGAATTTTCTGATTGTACAACAAAATAAAATTAAAGTCCAATATTATTTTGTCTTTCAAAGCTTTATTTAATTTATCATTTAATACAATTTTTCAACTTTTAAGTGTTCTTTAATTACGTAATAACTTTGAGTCTTTATGCTTGACTCAAATTATGTTTACATAAGAAATAATGGCAAAATATTTCTTTGGTTTAGGTTCGTATTGCGTTGTATATTCATTTAAATTCACACATATTTTTCTTTTATTAAATAGATTGTTCTTGATTATTATTTTCAATTATTCTTTTTATTAAAACTTTATTACCTTGTTTTAAAATAATAACTGAATAGCTATTCACTTTTTTTCAACAATCAAACTGAATAAAATGTCAATATATAAAAATAACTATTGCGCTTTTCCTTTAAAAAAAATAATAAATTGTTTTAATTTATAAAAAACAAATAAAAATGCATTGTTGTTGAATTTTGTAGTTTGTTCATAATGTTGATTGTCTTCAAAAAAAGTTGGCTAAATATTTAGCTTCCATTGTCTTATTAAGAACAGATAATCATTTCTAGTAAATTAGTCAAAATGTTTATTATACTTTAAACAGCCAGGAAATCTAAAAATTTTAAAGGAACTAACTCTACGGTTATCAAATCTGCAACAATCCTTCTTAAATCTTTTAACTCACCTAATTATAATTACCATTATATTTAAAGCATGAGATATTCTTATAAGGACCTAATAAATTTAAATACGGTTTCTAAATCAAGACATTTATAATGAAATATTTTAATAATCTTTCAATTATGACGACCTAGATCTCCATAGATATTAGTTTTTAGCTCATCCCAGTAATTCGTTTAGTTTTATTTAAATGTTAATCAATACTTTTAATTTTAAATATTCCATTATATATAAAATTATTTGGCGGTTTAAGTGAAACCTCTTGTTTCATGGTTCTCATAAGATTCAAAACTAAACGGACTCTAAGAATAAATTTATTAAGTCAAGGCAACCTTGCTACTTTTTATTACGAAAATACTATAAAGTAGAAATTTATAGAGTTTTATGGCTTATCTTGATTGGTGTTGATTTAAAACTTTTTTTGTTGTGGTACATAAATGCACATTACAACAAAAATTGTCACATAATAGAACCCAAGCATATGAACTTCCATTAAGAAAAGTGAAAAACCTTTTAAAGCCATGTAAAGTAAATTAAATGTGTGTGATAAAAATTTAGGTTGATATTTTAAACTTTACGAAATAATAAAAAAAAAAGAATTTAGAATATTTTGAGAACATTGTTCTTAATGTGTCATACGACATAGGCCACCACCTAGCCATAATTCAGAAAACAATATTTCAAAGACAAAATGCTGGAGAAGAACCCCATTTAGAGAAATAAATTCTTAAAGAGCTTTTAGCGTTAAAATGTTTGAAAATAAATAGTTTTTTAGATTGTTTTTTTTCCATAGTGTAAGAAAAAACCAAAGTGAAATTTTTAGTTTTATACTCAGAAGTAGAAAATAATTATTTTTTTCATTGTTGTTTTTAAATGGTGGCATTGGAAGAAGTATATCTTTTTTTAAGTTGATTTGCATCACATCTTATAATGTTTTTAAATTTGCATCTAGGACGCACACGATTAATGAAAGAATTTATTTTTACTGCATTGAAATGATTGTGAAATTTTTGTTGTTGATATTTTCTATAAAAAAAAATTGACGTTTAAATGTTTAGGAAAACTTAAATTATTAATGAATCAAACTCACATGTTATTCTCTTTATCGTAGACGCTACAGATTAAATTTCAAGTCGATCAGAGAAAAATCACAAAAATTTTGTTGTATGCCAATTTGGGAAATTTCGGTATAAAGAGAAACGTGCTAAAAGTTTTGAAATCGTTTTAATACATGAAATATTCTAAATAGAAGTTGGCTTATCTTTATTTTGTTATTCCAAGACTATGAAGCATGCCTTACAAGTAAAAATGTTCATTTTCGGCATATAAAAATAAAATGCACTAAAAGAATCAAGAATACAGCTCCCTAAAAACATGGGCTATCACAATAGACATGAGTTCTGAATATGAGATTAATTAAAAAATTTTGCTCTGATGATCATTTAAAACTATTGAGTATAACCGGGCCTCAGAATACCTATAATATCGAATATAACACCGCTGTCCAAAACGCTAATCTAGACACAGCCTTAAAAAGAAGTTTTCTAGCAAAATTAAAAAAATTTTTTAATATTACATATTTCGTCCCATTCAAAATAAATTTCTATTCATTTAAAATGAACAATAACCAAACTTTGAAAATAATTGAATTCATTAGTAATAAACAGTATCTTAAAGTTATCAAAGGAAAACTAAAGGATTGCTTTTAAGTTAATTGCATAAATTCAATTTCTATTCTATTGGTGATTAAACAGACATGAGAAACGTTTTAGGATAAATTTATATCCCAGAAAATTACAAATAAATACAATTTAGATATATTCTCAACTTTAACTTGATGTCTGAATTGAAAACAATTGTCTTATAGGGAATGAAACAAATCAAAACTGAGACAGATAGCGGAGACATGAATCGTTAATCATTGTGTTTATTTTTCTTGTTTGTTTGTTGTAAAAGAACAGTTACAATGAACGATAAAAAAGTTTTTTTTTCCATTTTCTCATGAAGTCATTTAACTTAGATCTGTCATTTAGTAAACAGATTTTTCTTTGTCCATGACACATAATTACGAGATATTTTACATAGTATCCTGTAATCTAGCCAAAAATATGTCTATTAAAATTTTCTAAAAATTGCTTTTTTTTGGGTTTTCATTACAAAAATATTGTATGTAATTGTATTTGCTATTTAATACAAAAGTAGCCGATTTAGTTGTATATGATATAAAAATTGTTAATGTGTGGATATAGAAAAATACTATCTAAAAAAAAAAAAACAAGAAAAGAATGTATAGTGACAAGTTTAGGTTATGCATAAAGGTTGCGCACGCTAATTGAATATATCGCTTCTGGCTGAGTGTGAAACAAGTTGAATGCTAATTAAACAGCAGATTGAATTTCTAGGTGAACTTGAGCTCTATTATAAATTACTAAAGATTTCTATCCTGCGAAAAGTTGTTAAATATTTTTTTGTATATTTAGAAAGGTATAAGGTTGAATTTATTTATCATTATTTTCAATCAGTTAATTTTACTAACGGAATTTATATGTTTTTTGTGTTTGTTTCAGTCAAAAAACAAGTTCGCCATCCGATTTCAAAAGTCAAGGTTTTAACGGTTAAATTATCTTTTATGCTAGTTCACGTATGTATGTGTACATCTAGACTAAGAAATCATTAAAAATATCAATATGGAGATTTATCCTTCACGAAATCTCTTAAAGAAGTCAAAAATTAGAGAAGAAAAAAAATCATATACAAATTTCTTTTGGTCGAATCGTTTCCATTGAATTTTAATTAATTAAATAATAAAATTTTTCTTAAAAATTTTTTTGACAGGTAAAACAACTTAAGTTTGAATTGAAATCAACATAATTCTAGTTTAAATCTGTTATTATCAATACTACTAAATAACTTTTTTTTTATTGAAAGTAGGCCTTGAAAGCGGCCATCTTTGGGAACTTTTTTTGGAAATCTTAAATTTTTTTTTTACTCTTTAGACAAGCATAAAACCCAAATACCTAAATAATCTACTAAAAAGCATGAAATGTCAGAATGTATGCGCATTTTCAAGTAGATATCATTAAAATTCCACACCTGGTTTTATCATTAGATTAAAATCTCAATTTTTACGTATCACCATATCAAGTTTTCCTCTTTTGACTAACTTTGTCAGCTTAGATGAGGAAAACATAAAACAACTACAAAAAAAGAAAAAAAAACAACAAAACGTTACTTTATTTTAACATTTTTAAAAAATAATATCACGATTGAGATTTATGATAATTTTTTACATATGTATTTATTTATTTCAGATGAGATATAACAAATAAATGTTTAATGCTTGTAGATTGAAATTTCTTTAATAATTTGCATTTTAAAACAAGAAACTTGATTATTTGACATTTTAGTGACATTTTGAACGATATACAAGTCCTGACAAATTTAGCCAATATTTACTTACTAAACTCTTAAAAATATAACACAACAATAATAAATATTGAATTATAACATTTTTCATATATTAAGTCATCATTTTGCTGATCGAGTGTAGTTTATGACTTCCTAATGTGCAAGCTAAGCCGACCTAGTCCCACACGGTAATTAATATAAGACGATAACAACAATTTCTGCTGATACAACAATCACTTTTTTTTTAAAGTAGTTTGTTTATATAGTCAACTAAATAAAATAAATGATATATTATTTTGTTATTCTGAAATAGAAAGTGAAGCTGTTTACTTGACGTTTCTGTAAACTGGGTTATGAATATTCTTGGAATATTTTTCGATAATTATAAAACTAAATTTTTAATGAATTTGCTTAAGTGGAAAAAACTAATACTCGAAATTATAATTAGCTTAAAATAATACATTTAAAAATTCTTATTAGCTCAAATTTCAACCTTAAATTTCCAAACTGAAAAGTTTTCAATATATAGACAAGATTTTACAAATGACCTATTTATGGTCTATAATGGACTTTCCTTTTTGCACTAACCGGTGAATAATCTAAAGCCATTATTATAAAAATATTGGACTAAAATCTGAAGCAGATATTTTTCTCAATTAATTTAGCCTATAATAAAAAGGTATACAAATCCATTAGCAAAAAATACGCTAAACTACAATCAAATAAAGCTAAATATGTAAACAAAAAATTAATTAATGAAAGCCTATTGTTTGTTTTACTAAAAAATTGTTTATGTATCGAATACTTTTTTCTGGACTCCATCTCATCTTTTTTCTTCTATGAGCCCGAAATTTCACACTTCTATAAATTCATGCTGAATAATTCAATCTAAACAATAATTTTTGTTAATATTTTATTAATAACACTGCACCACAGAGCTTTGTATTTGATGGAAATAAATATTAAAACTACCTTTTTTTTACCTATTTTACAGCTAAACGAATTCGGAACTTTTACAGAATTCTTTTTTATTGGAAAATATTTTTTTGATATTTTTACATTACAATCAAAAATATCTGCTCAATTAGACCGTTAGCCAAAAGCCTTTTTAGAAATAGCGAAGTGTAAAGGTTTTGTGAATTATATTACAGAAATTGCCAGTTTGCTTGTGGAGTGTTTGTGAGATATATGCTGCATCAAAATTGTTATTTTTTTTATGAAGAAAACCAATTTGTAAAATTTAAAAATTGAATTTATAAATTTTTTAAAAATTTTACCGTCCTTCGCATTTATTTCATAAATATACAAATTTACTGTGTGCTTATGAGTTATTGTTTTTAATGAATTTAAGGTATCATATTCCACGAGCGAAAGCCAGCTAGAAAGTGCTATTATACATATTCTGGTATAATTTTTTTTAAAAGCCCACTAGCTTTATATGTAGTATATGTAACTCCTGCATTTTGCGAACTGTGATGTTCAAATACTGCGTAAATTTGTTGCTTATTGAAGGATGTCGGCGTACATACACGCCTTGGCGGGAAAACAATTACTATATAAAGAGACTCAGTTTTACCATTGCCAAAATGAGGATAACGAAATATTTTCCTTCTTAATACCAAATTTATCAGGTATTTGTTAAATTGTTGTTTCATAAAAGCAAAACCATATTTGATTTTGTTTTCCAACCCTTATCACCCTAATACTAGTTTTTGCGTCTTTCATTTTGGTATTTAATCTTATGTAATCCAAAAATTGTTGACTACGTAGTCGTATAAGTGATATAAATATTTCTTATAAATTTTTGACCCCTATAAAAAAGAAAAAGTATGCTTTCAATGCAAAAAGTAAATATAATAGTGTTTTCCGCTCGCATAATTTTCATCCAAATCATTATCTTCTTTTCTTGTCTTAAATAAATCAGAGGACATTCATATGAGGCTGCGTACAGTTCATGATTTTTTTCGCTATTCAAGGAATAATTTTTTATTTATGTAACTGTTATCGAATATGTATAGCATCGCACTTGGGAGAGCATCCCAAGTTAATTAATATTGCAGACTTGTGCACAATTGGTTATCACTTTTGATGATACTGTCCTGATATTTTCTTCTTTTTATGACTTTTATGAATTTTTTATGAAATTGCATTGGATTTAAAGTATTTAACTATTTTACTTAAAGGATATTAGCAATATTAAAGAATTTAATACCTTAAACATAAAATAACAAATTTGACTATAAAAGATGGTAACGCTATACACATGGTACCCAACTTTTTACTACGTATGTCATGTTATAAGTTATATTTTTATTTCAAACCAACACAGCTACAATTTACAAATCAATATTCTTTGCTACTTCTTAGTTTGGTTAGGAATTGCGTCTTAATTCCAATTTCTATTCCGATATTGTAGTCAACAAAACCGATATTAGATTTACTCACGTAATGCAAATTAAATATTACATGCACACACATACTTCATGGAACCCTTTTGTACCAGAATTCCATACTAACTACTTCTTTATAACCAGAATTTTTGTGATTTCCACCAGCTGTGAAACTGTGACACGTCGTTGATATATTTTCAGTAAATATTGAACAAGATATTTTTTTATATTTTTCTACTTGTTTTTTAGAATAAATTAGCAGTAATATTCAATCGAAAAGACGTAAGGATTCATGGTAGATACCATGGTAATTCCTTAATAATGGATAGAATATTAGCTAAGAACAATTTTTAAAAACAATAATATGCATGAGACATTAGGAAGTATTTTAAAACTAAATTGATTTTGTTTGTTTTGCTTCTTATTTAATAAAGACACATAGTATGTCTTCTTGCTGTTGCTACCTTTAAAATTTACTTATACTGCAGTCTAATTAAAAGTTGAAAAAGTAATTTTAGCCTTCTCTACAGAAAGTAATCCTAAAAATGATCAAAATCATAGCATTTTAAATATTTTTTTTAAAACTTGCAAAGTTATAAAGCTGATACCATGTATCAAATTTATCATTGATGATGATTTCCCGTCTGTTTGTCACGAAAAGAGAAAATTTTCACAGGAGGCTATAACCTTTAAATTTTTAATTTTCTTATTAACATTCGTGTGTGATGGCCCGAAATTGTTATTTTCAAACTGATTTGGGGGAAATTTCTCTATTTGTTTGTTAAGTGTTTTTTTAAAAATTTTTGTAAAATGATTTTATTTATTTATTATTTTATATGCCTGTATTTTAACTTGCTTTTTATGTCTTCTTGCTATACCGTATTATCTATATCATTCAACGACAATTTTAACGCATTAAATGACTCAAAACCTTGTCATCCTTGAAAAAATTATTATTCTACTGCTCGGTCCAGTAATATTACCTGTACATCGTAGTGGGATAGTTGGTTGATTTTACTTATTTTTGTTTTTTGGAATTAATAGATAAAATAGATGGCAAAAAGTCGAACATATTGGTCAACCTTTGTCCGGTTTGTTTAATGTATTTGGATTTTGTATAATATTTAAGACTGAATTGTATCAGTGAATATAAATCTAAAGTCACTAAAAGTATTATATTTTTATAATAGTTGCTACTTATTCATTAGACATGGATATCGTCCGTTTTTCTACTAGAAAGTGCATTAATTTATTGCAATGTAGACATATCGGCGCGTGTGAACCTCGAACTAACTATACATCGAAATTTTCCCCAGTTTAAATAGAAAAATATGCATTGAAAAAAAAAATTTGACTGCATTAAAATGCTATTTCGAAATCTGTCTTGTTTTAACATCCCTGAACCATAAAAGTAGAAAATTGATAACTTATATGTATGTACTGGCTGATTGACTTCCTAGGCGAAAATTTCCCATGATTAGCAGAAAAAATCTTCAACACTCAGTTACGACAGATTTTTTACACATATTGAAGAATATTGCGGTATAAAACACCAAAATAGTTGTAACCTAAAATTTTTGTCTTGTATTTGATAGACGATTTATTATTGAAGATTATAACAATTCAATCATAACTAGTAATAATATATATTGGTATACTTATAGTATAAAAAAGTCCTTTATATTCTGAGTAAAACAATTTTATATTCAATGTAGATCACATTGCTTAACTTTTTAAGCCTTTTTACCTATAACTTACCTAACGCTTTTTAAATTTCTTTTCTTAGTTTCCAAGCTTAAGTTTTATTTGTTCAAAAGTCAGTAATTACAAAAAAACTACCGTAAAATTATATCCTATAAAACCAAAAACATAACAACAAATTATCTCATGAAAATATGCAGACTCACCTCTAATTTCACACAATAAAAATAAAAAAAGACAGACTATTCAAGCATAATAGAAGTAGGTCAAATTCTTACAATTAGAATGTAGCCCGAACGATTAATAACAAAACTTGTTGAACTAAAATAATGATGCCCGATTTTGCCTTTTCATCATTTCACTAGCAATAATTGAATTCCATTAACTTGCAAAAAATATAGTATATGTTTTTGCTTATAAATTAAGCACACTTCGTAGTAAAATAAAGCAAAAAGATAAATGTCAAAAATCATCTTTGCTTCCGATACATAAGAAAATACCAGTCTTCTTTTATGATGTAAAAGTTGTTATTAGTTGTATAAATATTTGAAAACTTGATTTTAATTAAGCTTATTGTCGCAAAAGAAAATATGTAAATAATTTCTTTTGCTAGTATAGAAGAGAAGTGTCTTTTAGGTGAAAATAGGTGAACTTCGTATAAGATGAAAAATTTTACCATTCTTTAAAACCATAGAATTTATTTTAATATACCACTTTAAATTCATTTAATATTCTACTAAAATGGAGTGCGAATATTTAATTTAAAATTGTTCCTATTAAAAAATGCATAAAATTCAATATTTATAGGCATTTTGTATGAAATGTTTATTTCAATCTCTCTTCTCGATACATAATCAATACAAAATAATGACTCTATAAATTATAAAATTAATAAAAATGTTTATATAGAAATTGCAAATAAGTTCAATATGTTAGTCATTGACTCCTATTTTAGTGGGACAGTATACCACCTTATAACTTTTTATATAATGGAGAGAAGTTGATAAAACAAGAAAAAAGGCAAATTAGTTAAGTGCAATTTACTTATTATGGATAAATATTAAATTTAAAACGGATAGCCCTAAACAATTAACCACTTAAACTTATAGGTATTTAATTTCTTAAACGCCAGCATTTTAATTTTCAAATAAACTTTAGAAGAGTTTTCTATTTGTGCGTTAAGTGATTTTACATTTTCCTTGTAACGATTTTATTTATTTCATTTTCATATATACTTTTCTTGGCTTGGTCTGTGTGTATGATGCTATTTGGAAATCTCTGTGCTATTGAAACAAAAAAATTTGACGCATTAATGGTTCTTAAAAAACATAAAGTTAGTAATGAAAACAATTAAACTATTGTATCCAGCCTGCTAGTATTAAGTGCTTCGGAAACTTATATAAACGGCACGTTACATTGGTAATGTTACCTGTCAACATAAACTTTCTCTTTTAATCACTAGCTGTGGGAGCAATTTCTCATACTTAGCCGCTATCCCTTAACTTATGTTTATATAGTTTTAATACCCACATATTTAAGAATTTTGTTTTTAATTTTCGGTTTTGTTTAAGCCTATCATTAGATCACGATAATAATTTCAGTCAAAAGAGCTTTAAAGTGTTTCAGTTAGATAAGCATACCTTTTTTTAAACAAGTATTTTGATTATTTTCGCAAAGATTTTAAAAGTGCAACTCGTCTTGAAATGCAGTTTATAAACATTGTCCTCACTTTACATCATTTGGTCCTCATTTATGCTTATTATGCTCATTATGCTTATAACAGCAACATATTACTTAAATAAAAATTAGATCTTATGCATACAAAAAATCGCTACACTTTTATATAGCACTGAAAAATAGAAGAAAAAAATTTGGATAAAACTTTGGATAAACTTCAAAGTGTTGAAAATAATATTTTCGAAAAAATATTGTTACAAGAACGAAATAGAATTATCCTTTGAATAAAATAATATTCAATTTTTAAGAAGAAATATTTTTTAATTTTAATTTTAGATATAATTGAAAAGAAGAGAAATGACTCAATTCTAGTAAGAAAACCACATGCCATCCTTATGCTTTCAATTTTCTGTAATTTATTTTTGTGATTTGTTTTTTAAATTTTACTATAAACCTGTTGATAAATAAATGTGTCAACAGATCCTAATAAAACTATAAATCAATCATAAGTAATATTTCTTATTTAGTTTTAATATTTTAGAATATTATAAAAAATATATCCAATAATTCCAATTGAATTTTCATGGTTTCTGAATCTTTTAAAAATAACACCAGTGACTTTTTTCAGAAAAAATATTATATTTATTTGAGAAAAATATGGGAAAAACGTCACAACAACAGTTTCGTTTAAAAGAAAAGTCCCATAAGAATTCACACAATATAAATTGGTGCAGAAATTGTCTAGAATATTTAGAAAAAACTGTTTTATATATTTCCCAAAAGCAAATACCAAAAAATAGCGCTGTTTTGCAATAATTAAAAATAGAGCAATGATTTATTGATATTGTTTTCTTTTTGAAAAATTCATAATATTACATTTATTATATTTTTAAATAATTTTAATTATATATTTTACACCTTATACAATTTTTTATTTCTTTATTAAAAAGAACTATTTTTTAACACAACTTTTACCGTGGATTTGGTTTTATTTCAACACTCGATAAAAACAAAAACAATAATTATTACTTTTCTAAATATATAAGTAAAAATTTTTAATGTGCATACATTTTAACAACTTGAAGTTTATTGCCAATAATATGTCAAAGTAAATTCATAACTCATGGCTTTCTTTGGCAATTTAACCTACAGCTTTTTACCTCCATCATCTGTAAGATTAGCGCTATTTGGCTTGTTGTGCGCTGGCCCATATCCATTTATTAATCTTTAGTACGGAGAGCATCTTCAGATTATTTTAGCTTATATTAATTGCTATGTTCGATCTATAAATATCGCTGGTGTCGCTAGGTCTTCACCTATTAATAAACCGAAATTAATTATGCTAAACAAGGTTTAACTTGATTGGTCACAATATGTTTTGCAAATTATATACTGCACATTGCAAATCGGAAAAAGCTTACTACCTCTCCCGTTATATACTTATTTTTTTATGATTTGTTTCTTCCTTTTATTCTTATTTTTACATTTTACATTTGTCAAATGAATCTTTAAAAAATTAATCAATATAAAATAATTTTAATGAAAAAAAAACTTATTATTATTAAGCGAAGGATTGATTTTTAATGAAAAAATAATACCAGACATTGAAAATACAAATCTTAACCCAGCCAACCAACCAACCTACATAAAATATTTTCCAAAAAAAGCACGCCTAATGCTTTTATATTTATCAATGGATAACTTTTCTAAATAAATTGTGAACATTTATTAAACAGTCAGAATACAAGGTACGTGTGAAACGTGTTTTCTATTGAAAAATATATTTTCAATAAGAAAATAAATGTTTAACCTTCTTAAAGTATCAAACAATTTGAAAACAATCAATTATATTTTAATATTTACCTGTTGAGATATCAAACAAAGAAATGTCTTTAGTTTTAACTTAAATATCATTAAATATAGTTGAATATCAGTAAGTCTTCTGATATGGGTAAATTATCAAAACCAAAATTAAATTCCATTAAACTTTGTAATTACTTTGAAAATTAAATCAACTCCAAAGATGAACTCTTAATAGTTCAACGCTATTGCTATGTAATTATATGAAATTGAATATGAAGGAGCCCTGTAAAATATTACATAAATTTTGATTGCACAAGGGCAGTGCCAGCATTTTGTGTTTTTAATTTTTAAAGTTAATGTTGTTTATTTATTTATTTTTGGCTATTTCCAAACATGCATATACATAGAGCTGTTGGCATCCAAACAGACCGACATCAAAATAATCGCTTTAGGCAATTACCAAACTTCCGGGTCCGTCAAAATCATATGAGTACCTTGAATTTATTTATCTATGTATTACATGTTTAATTAAATTTCAAAATAAATTTGACTAAGTTTGACCAAATTTAAATATGCAAATATTAATTTTTCCTTTTAACTTAGATAAATATTTTTTTTAAAAAAAAAAAAAAAACCTTAATAGCAAATAACACAAACAAATATTATATCCTTCCACGGGAAATATCCATTTTCAGGGTAAAATCTTGATTGAAAATTGATCAATTCATTCAAAGTGTTTTTAAAATATCTCAAAAAATCGATTTTAAAAGGAAAAATAAAATCTGCATGAAATCGCACCATTAAGACGATGTTTTTTTTTTCTTTTCTTTTTCTTTTAAATAGGTCAACTTATATGATGTCTTTTTTTTCTTTATAACTAGGAAACTGGTTTTTTTAGCTTCTTTTAATCTAAAAATATGTAAAAAGAGCTTAGAGCTTTAAATAAAAATGAAATGAGAATTTAATTGCTGCTCGCCATCCCATAAATACTGTAACGGAGTAAGCAATATTTCATTTTTTTAAATTTTAATATAGGTAAAAACTCATGAAATAGCCCTGGCTGCTGTAAACTATGTTTGTGTTCTTGTACATAGAAAAAGACGATGTGTGTGTCCTTAAAAAAATAATTACACTTGAGTTTAAGTCCTTCCATTTATTTCAAACTGAGTCTAGTATAGTGAATCTACATATTTAATGTTTTAGAAAGGTTTATTTTGCTTTGCTGAAAAACAACTTATAAAGTTTTAGTTAGGATTAAATTTTTTTAAACTTTTTATTAGATGTGTAGTATAAAAGATTCGTTAAAATTTTTTTAAAAGGTAAGATTAGGCTTGGGATTAATAAAATTATTTTAGAGATATCAAAACCTTAAATCTTTTTAGAAGGAACATTTACTTGATGAATTTGGACAATATGGACTTTGCTGGTTTTTCTCACGCATAGCTAAACAGTTTAAATTTTTTTACTAAGAATTATGCTACGCAAATAAAAAGGATCATAAAAATGATAAAAACTCAGAAAGTTTTTGGTGATTAGTGATTTATGTGTCCTAATAATTTTGATTTGTTCAAAGATATACGAGTTTTTTTTCCACTCATATAGCTTTTTACAGGACTCTTTATACATATAATGAAACGGTATTAATCAAAACAAATGCACTGAGGATTTAGAATAAAATGTGAAGATGTATTTGTGGCAAACAAATCTCTCGCATATCAATACGCATTAAGCAAATTATTTCAAGTATACTAAAAATTTAAAAATATGAAAATAAAATAATATTTTATTGTACTGACTGTAAATGTACCGTACTGTAAATCAGCCCAAAGATCTTGACAGCACTTATTTTAACTTCGCAATATCTCTTTTCCTATCTTCATTCAAATTAAATTTCTTGAAACTCTCAAAATGACACAGATTTGTATTACAAGCTTCGAGAAACTTTTATAATTTTTGGTTGGTTTGGACAAATACCGTTTGCTCATGCACCAATTTTTTCTTAAATAGCATTTCTAGTGCTAGTTTTGATCTTTCTTTTTTACCAATTTTTCAAAATTTTTATTTATGTTGTCCATTTTAAGACATTATTTAAAATCATTTCAATCAAATCTTTTAAATCAATAACAAGAAATTAGCCAAATTTCTATTCAAATACTTTGTATGCTCCTTTTTTATTTACTTGCTTATCTTCTCATATCTTGTTGATATCTTAAAAATTGTCATATATAAAGAAATTTTGTATTTTTCTAATGTGTACTGCATTCATTTCGCCCAACAAATATTCTGAAGTTTCTTTTGTTGCACTAAAGGCATTCGGCTATACAAGTGGCACGTGCTTACTTGCTAAACTAAAATTCCCAAACAGACAGTAACTGAAAGTCTAAGAATGAATCCTCTTAAACTTACCCTCTAGGGTTTCTTTAATGCTTTACAGTCGATAAATTCTCATTAGACTTTCTCTGTCCTTTGTCTATCCTTACAATCCATTAGTTTGTAATTTCTGGTATAATTTCTTAAGAAAATCACGTAGAACAATGACAGTAAGCAAATATCTTGAATTTGAGATTTAACATTTATAAAAATCTCAATTTATTCAACTTAAAGCACTTATTTTACAATAAATCCTTTCATAACATAAGTAGACAAAACTTCCGTTTTTCTAAGTAATTTTCACTATGCTTAAAATTGTGCAAGCTACTAAGTTCTAGTAAAATTTAAACTTAAAAGAGCCTACAGAGATGGCTTTGGGACTAATGACCTTTTTATTTGCCTACCCACCCACCTGCTAAGCCGCTGCAAAAAGCTTAATGCATTAACCTCTATATCCTTGTCGGAGCTAAAGCTTCACTTGTTATTTTTCAAAAGGAACTATAATATCAGAATATTAGCCCTAGCAAGGAAGAGTATGCCTACAAATATATGCATAGAATTAGTAAGGGTTTTTTCTAGCAAGATTTCAGTTTTTTTTTTTTGGTTTTTTATTAAACGAATATTTTTGGTGTATTAGGTGTTGTACACATGCTCCCCGAAAATAGTTCAAGCGACGCCAATATGCTTTCTTGATTCAAAAATGAAACTACAGAATAAATTATTCAAATTTTGTAGATGAAATGAAATGAATTCGAATATACATATTTCTATGAGTAAAGGGTGAAAGGGTGATTTAAGAATTCCTTCTTTTTTTTTTTTTTGCTTTTTTTTTGTGTTTTTAAAATTGATGTAAATCACGGAAAATATTTGTGTTTGACTTCCTTTTCGACTAAATGGGATTTTATATTATGTATCAACGAGAAAAATGTTTTCCCTTTTTGTTTTGGTTTTTCTTTTCGAATAAAAAGATCCCAGGAGATTTCTGGTTGATATGGCAACAAACTATTTGAATATATAAAAATATGAATGTACAGTTTTGGTGAAAATTATGGAAACATAAAACTATTTATAGGTGTTTTTGGTTTACATAAAATTAAGCTAAAAATAAAATTGAAATTAAAAAGCTTTAAATACATTAAAATTGTTGTATTTTTTTACATTTAATCATATAAAGTGTATAAATAATTTATGAGAGCGCATTAAGAATTAGTGATTAAAAAGAAAACATATAAAAAAATTATTTATTAAACTGATTTTCATTACCATTAAGTCATTACGTTTCTGATCTTTTAAATTGGAAAAAAACTTAAATAGTCTTTAATACCATAGGAATTTCTTAATATTTTAATTACATATATTCCTTGGATGCCTTAGAAATTCCCTCCAAGGTATTAATCGGATACATTTTACCCTCTTTAAATATCTGAGGTAAAGAATAAATTATATAAACTGTCCTTGAACAATATAATTAAATTTATTTAAAGTTTCATAGTTTTATAGTTTAAAATTTTGTTTTGCTATTTTTTATATAGTAACAGTTAAAGTGAATAGCGTTGACAGATTTTTTCGACATTTTAATGAGAAAGCTTCTATTTGTTCTTAAATAATTTTTTACATTCAATTTTTAAAACTTTGTATTTCCTAATTCTTATAAAGGATTTTAATGAAATTAATCTTTAGTAATTGGGGTGACCATAATAAAATCTTAATATTTTGAGGCTAGAGATAAATTATAAATGATCAATTTTATTTATTTCTAAATATTTATATAAAACCAAACATAATTTAATAATTTAATGTAAGAAAACGAACACATTCGCTAACTTATTACAAACTGACTTACTAATTTCTATATTTAGTAGCATTAAAATCAATACTCAATTTGATGTCGGCCGACTACTAATTCAAAACTATTTAAACTCACCACAAGGTTAATCACCTCTGAAATATAAATTGGGAACCTGATAATATTGATAAAAATGTCTAAGAACTGTCAACGTGGGCTAAATCCTTTTTTACATAACCCATTAATTATTTAAATAGTGCATAGAAAAATGGGCTTTGCTTAACTTTAGTAGGTTTGGCATAATAGGGAACTTGGTATAAATTTCAGGCATTTCATTATCCTAAAACTATTTAATTATTTACAAATGATTCTGTGACGCTCTAAAAGCTTTTCGATACTTAAAAAAATTCTATAGTATGGGAACAAGGGACGTACAAAAAGACCTGATTTATTAAATGCTGGTTTTTGGTCAATTTATTATTCTATATGACAAAGTTCAAAATTTTTAAGCTATGTAGCTGGCCGATATAGTGGTTAACTGTTAAAGTAACTCGCAAGATAAGTGTGACATTATTAACTTGTTGATTCCTTAAAATCTTGAAATACGATACAAAAAAGGAAAAAAATTTAATTACGACATTAACTTCCTTATTTGTTGAGACAAATCACTTTTCTAGGAGCATCTTTTTTAGATTTAAGAGCAGCCAGTAGTCACTGGTAACCAAATCTGGCAAGCACGCTTCATACCGAAGTATCTCAAATCTAAAATTGTTTAATTTAGACAAATTTTTCAACAACTTGTAATACAATGTATTTCTTGTCATATACGGTCGTTTTTTGTGTAATATCTTCTTACAATTAATACAGTCATGCAATGTAATAGTTGGTGTTTAGTTGGGTTTTTATTTTTTTCAATTTCGTCTATGAACTAAATTTTAAAATAAAAATACCATATCTTTGACACTAACTGTTGTACTTTTCGTTGCTTTCGATGAATTTTACGGGTGATTCTCTCGTCAGTTTCCATGGTCATTATGGAAACAATTTCAAGCGACTTTTAATGAGTTCCTAAATTTCTACACTTGTAATTAAATGAAAATTCGATTAAATAAGGCCTGAATCATAACTTTTATGCGTTTTATGCAATTTATTTACTTGTGGACAAAATTAAAGTCATTTTTGATGACTAAATTCATAGATTTCAGTTCAAAGACAAACTACCCGCTGCGTACTAATTTTCTTTAATTGTTTCTTTGTTATAAGAATATCATTGGAAAGCAAAATAAGTAACACATATGTAAATCAGTTCAACACAAGAAAAATTGACAATAGTATTGTTTCCTGTATGCACAATACCAAAATTAGAAATCACCTTTTCAAGAAAAAAACGCATTTTTTCTTTAAGTTTATTTCAAGGGTATATAAATTCCATAGGACACCTAATTGGACCCTTGTCTTGCTCGAAAATGTAATAAAAAATTAAGCAACATAATTTTAATTTATGCTATGTTTTTTTTCAATTTTACATATTTCTGAAAACAATAAATAATTTTAAGTTATTAATTATTATTCCTTACATAATCTATAATACCTCTTTAGTATTAAAAGCTACAATTTGGATCTGTTTCTTACGCAATTTAACAACTTTTCCAAGGTATTTATAGAAGAAATAAAGTAACGATAACAAAAGCAACATAATTAAAATTGCTTTTGCTGTTTGGTTTTGATCTTATTTCCATGGTTCAGCAATTTAGTAAACTACACTATAGACTTACCTTAATCTAACTAACATTTACATTTGTTTATGTTTTCGTATATAAAAGAAAAACTCCACAGAATAACTGAAGCATAAAAGAAACTTTAAAACTCTGATATAAACGAAAAAATATTAAATAAATATGTCATCAAAATTTGCGATGTAAAATAAAAATTGAGTTATCGTTTTGGTTGTAATAATCGCTTCTCTGATCTAAACTTTTTAAAATTGATTTTGATTTAGAAATCATTAAATTTGACTTTTATCTTTTATATATTTTCAAACAAATGAAAAACATTAAATTCATATCTTATTATTTATTTATCTGACCGTGAAAATGCTTTTTGTAATTTTCTTAAAAACTAGGAACAGTGTAAAATAGTTGATTCAGGTGGGATTTTTTTTTTTTAAATAAAAAAACTTGTATTTTAAGTGTTTAGTAAAGGTATATCTTATTTGGGCTTTTTTATTTAATAGAAAAAATATGAGATCAAGAAATCAAACGTTACGACATCAATAAAACTAAATTCTATTATTGTCACTGCTACAATAGTAGCAGATAATTTTTTGTTTCAGTAATTTTTGTTTTTGTTAGGTAAATGATAAGCAATAATATTATCATCACGTTAAATGAATAATTTTTTCTAAATGATCTCTTTTCAATTTAAATTATTAATAAACACACTATGGCGGCTCTGATAAAAATAATTAATCAAATCTTAAAATACAATTGATTTATTTATTTTCAAAATAAAAACACTATGTAACATTTAAGTTGTTATAAATAGACTTTTTTGTAGTTAGTAAATAACTTTGCAAGCTAAAATTTTGAGAATTTTTGTCTTCTTTAGTTCCAATAAGAAAACTAAGCCAGATACATATTAGGTGGCAATTTAACTCTACCTGTTTTACTTTATTTTTAATTTTTAATTTTTGTTACATTGTTCAGATAAAAGTATTGACGTTTCTGGCTAAAAATAAGTAACAAAGTAGTTCAAATAATTTTTAAATTTTTTTCAAAAGGTATCTAAGAAGTTTTTCTAAAGTATAAAGTCTTGGTACCCTTTCTTTTAAACTGAAATGACTTCAAAATTGACTTGACATTGGGAATCAAAATCTTGTCTTTCTCACAGTATAATTTATGCCTGCATAAACTTCAGTATTAAAAGATTTTTGCGCTTCAGAAATCAGAGCAGGGAATCAGAGCACTATATTTCCCACATACTTGATATTATTTTTAGATTAACTCACCTAGAGATACCCAATAAATAGAAACAATTTTGCTAGCAGTGATGTTAATAAAAATATTTGAAATGAAATTTGATACATATTTTCAAAGGAATATGTTCCTTACTACAAACTACAGAGCAAAACTATGACAAAAATATTTTAAAAAATACTGAAACTTTCATAAGACAAAGTGAGAAAACCCAAACTGGTGAATTTACATTTTTATCAAAATTCTGAGAGAAATATTCTTACTTTAAATTTTTGTAAGGACAACCAACCCAAGTAAAAACAATGTATTTTTGGCCATTGTCATAATAATTTTTTCGTGTAGCATGTCTAAAATTCACACATCATTTTAATGCTCCTTCTTTCACTTAAAGCTGTTAGGAGAAATCTTCTTCCCCACATGAAACAAGCCAAAACAAAGTTATTTACGGGACAGAATACTTCTTGTAAAGATGATAGAGAATACAATCTGATACGAGAATTTGAATTTTGTGCTAACTTTATGCTAGATTTACCATAGGATTTTGTTAGGATATATTTTTATATTGTAATCTGGTTTTACTATCTCAGAGAAACTTTTTTTACATGCCACAACTACCCAACTTTTATTGAATAGCGTCAAATAATTTAAAATGGCTTATGACCTTAAATAAAAAAAAAAATAATAACGTTTTTCTAATTTATTGCAGAAAGTGGATCCCGAGCTGATTTTTACTAAACAGGAACGCATAGGAAAAGGATCATTTGGTGAAGTTTTTAAAGGTGTTGACAATAGAACACAACAGGTAAATTTCATTTAAAATATATTAATAACAATTCTTTTTAACATAGTTATGTTATGTCTTAAAATTCTTTCTATCTATCTATTTAATGGAGCTTTGAGCACAGTTTCACAAAAATTATAAAAATAATTCAAAAATGATAAAGCCGTATTTAATACCCAGGAAAGGCCATTATTTTGCAATCAGGCGTTATCTGAATTTGAAGAAGAAAGTTTTTTCTTAAACATAGTTCCGGGAAAAATTTTTTTTTGTAGAAGTAACAGCGGTTTAAAAAAAGATCTAATTTTTATGTAGATTTTCGGTTTTTAATATTTATAAAGAATATGTGTGGCTCGTAATTAAAAAAAAATCAAAGTTAAGCTTTAGATAATGTTACTAAAAATATGTGAACAAATTTTATTTGAATCAAATTGAAATTTCCTTAAATCTAAAAAAATAAACCAGTAGAGAAAGCTTTACTACCCTTACTTCAAATTGCAATTATTCAAGGGAATTAAATTTTAATTTTTACTAGAAAAAAGCTTTAAATAGTTTTCAAAGTAGAGAATGCAAGTAATAACTGAGAACTTGCTAACAGCGTAGTCAAACAGACAAAGAACCTGGTTTTTTGTACCCATTTTAATCTTTATTTGAAGTTTAAATTATCCATCAAATTTTATGGGGTTATTCGGCAAAAATCCGACCACTTATGCGTACAATTTTTTTAACGATTTCTGCCTCAGAAATCTCTATAGAAAAGCCATGCAAAAAAACTTACAAAAATATTAGAAAAAGTACAAAGCAAAACTAATATTCTAATACATTTTCATAAATTATAATTTTTTTTGAATTTTTGTATACTCATAACATTAAAATAAAGTCCTTTTTGGGTATACATTGTATTACATGTTAAACTTTGTGTATAATTTTACAAATATACAAAAATGGAGACTATAGCGATTAAAGTAACTACAGCTCCTCTGTGTTTGGCGGGGAATTACTACGGCTTTAAATAATAAAAAGCAATTTCATTGATAAAATCCATTAAAAAAGAACTAAATTAATCCTTATTTCTGTAAATATGCTAATTTTTTCTACTTGCAATCAATAAGTTTTTTTGAAAATTATTAAATATTAAACAAAACCACAGCTAGAGTGAGTAAATTTTTTTATATAATTAGTTTTAACAAAACATCTTTGACCTGAAAAATCAACAAAACCAAATTTCGTTTTTCACTTCTATCTGTCAAAGTAACCCAAATAAAGACAAAAGGAAGCTATGGGCTCATAATCGTTTTTTAGAATTATCCTTTTTTTCATTATCTAACGGAGAAAAATAATTATTTTTGATAATGAAGAAAAAGAACTTATGTGCTGAAAAGTTAAAATTCTTTTGATAATTTCTAAGTAATCAATTATTCTCATCATGTAATCGAGATAAAGATATAAGGATTTAAGAGTTTTGCTTAAAAAGTTTGATGTAAACTGTTTTTCAATTTTTAAGTCATGTTTTACTATTTTCTTACCATCAACAAAACTTCTAAATCGCTAAAACTGCGCGTAACTTTCGATTGATATCTATTTGTTAACAATGAATCTTTTTTCGCTAGTAAACTTTGAGTAATTATTAATTTCAAATAAACTGATTCTAATATCACTGCTACTAAAATAATAAATTATAATTTTTATGCCTGCAGCTATGTATCAGTTGTAACTTAAACTCTTTTAATTACTAAAAGCTTTGTACAAATTCTATTTTATCTGCTTATTATTATACCTAAAAACTCATGTACTTAAAAGATACAACGCAAAATTTAATAGTCACGCATACAATTGACCTTAACCTTGTAATAAAAGTTTTCAACAAAAAACTTCCTTTCTGAAATATATTTTTTTTAGTATATGTTAACAGAGGTCGACACTTAAACTAACTCATTAAACCTGAAAACATATAAAATTTAATTTCACTTATGCCCCATGTGACACTTGTTTCGACATGATTTTCATCAGTTTAACTTTCTTTGGCCCAAATAGAATTCAAAATATTCAATAATGTTCCTCGAGAAATGAATTTCCTGTAACCTTCAAACTAAACATTTAATGTCATATCCTTTTTAGTTTAATTTTGATGATTACAGATTTAAATATTTTGTATAAATATTATTTTTTGGATATAATTCTTTTTAAATCGTAAAAGAGGAAAACTTAACAGAGCTCAGACTTTCATATGCTAAAATATTTGACTTTTCTTTTTATCTTGAGTTCTTATCGGATTCTTGACAAACCTGTTATAAGTTTTCAACGCCATAAATTGATTATAAATCAATTTTATAATAAAAAAAGTGATAAAATGTACTTTTTTAACTTTTAAGGAATATGTGCAGCATAAAAGTATACCAACTATTGACTATAAAAATGGACAAACTAATGTAACTATGATAAACTCTGCCACAATAGATATTTTTTTTCTGTCAATTCACACTTAGTATTCAAAGTATTCATTCGCAAATACATCATAATTCTTAAGCATGTCCTATTGGAGCACCAGCTTCCCGGAGTTTGTAGGTTTATTTTGCTTATCCTTTTTTATAACCATAGCTTTTACATAGACTGTTTATTTATTTTGCTAATAGTCATCTGAAGCTAGTAGCAAAATTGGTTTTATACACTGGGAGCGATGACTAAACAGATTTTCGAACTTCGTTATTATTTTTATTTTAAGTTTTAAAAGCTCAGATATCCCCTTAAAATACTAACTTTTTGTTTTTTATATTCAAGTAAAGTTCATTGTAACCATGAAAATGTCTGAAAAAGTCTTTTAACATAATCATAAAAAAATATTTATGTATTATAATATTGTCTGCATAGCTAACTTTTGTCTAAATGGAATCCTTTTAAGTTGTAAATAAACTTTAAATTCTACTCCTATAGATTTTTTATTTAATGTTTTAAAAAATTTCAAACCTCCTTGAATATTTTCTATCTATAGATAATGTTAAAAGTTTGAGTGTCATTTTTGAAAACAGTCATTCTATCAGCGATTATTTATAAAATAAATAACATCTGTTAATCTTCTAATTATCATCATCTAATTATCAAATTACTAAAAATAAACCAGAATTAAAAATATTTTCAAGTTCTTGTCTTTCATTTTTACGGAATTTTACGGAACTCTCCAACAATCTCTGCCGCAAATTAGGGAACTGTGGAACTCTGAAAATCTTCATTCTCAAACTGACACTAATGACACTGAATTTTTAAATAAAAACCAATTAAACGCTAGAAATTAATATAATTATTCAAATTACTAACTTACTAATTATCAAATTACTAAAAATAAACCAGAATTAAAAATATTTTCAAGTTATTGTCTTTCATTTTTACGGAATTTTACGGAACTCTCCAACAATCTCTGCCGCAAATTAGGGAACTGTGGAACTGCTTATTATTTGAAATTTTTGAATTTTCAGAGTTTTTACGGTAAAAAAACTTCTGTCGATAAAAAAATTCAAAGCTTCCTTTCAAATACCCTATTGTCTATGCTAGTTAACAAAATTTGATTTTTCTCCTTAAAACTAACATTTTAAACAAAATAAGTTTCTTTTACTTACTTCAAATCAATAGATTCCATAATTCTTCATTAAACATAATCTCGCAGGGTACTTAATCCTACTTACAGCCTGTGTAAACTTTATTTTTCGTCTCTGATTTATTAGATATTAAGTGCAAAAAATAATCCAAGGGATAAATTGTATTAATTCATCACAAAATTTTGTGGTCTTGAGCTCTTTATACAAGAATTATTTTCTCATTTAAATTTACGTTGTATAAATTTTTGAAAGACAATATTTAATCCACTTTTTAAAATCCTTTTAGGTCGTTGCTATTAAAATTATTGATCTTGAGGAAGCAGAAGATGAAATCGAGGATATCCAACAGGAGATTATGGTGCTGTCACAATGTGACTCACCTTATGTCACAAAGTACTTTGGATCCTACTTGAAGGTAAGTGGATGAACATAAATTTATTATTCACGAAATTGTAATTATAGTCAAATGAGTTGAAATCTTCTTCAAAATAAGAAGATTATCTTACATTAGATAATTTGGATGGATATTTTAAATGAGTTTTAATTTGTTATTTTTGAAACTTTTGAAATAATTGTTACCTCTCAAGTGTGGTGGGTTTTTGGAGACAGGCTTTAAGTCTTCAAATCAGTCTTTGAGACAGTAATTTTCAAAAAAATGATTACTGGCAAATGCTTTGAACACCCCAGTGCTTAATTTGCTCTCTTATCTAACAAATTTTATAAGCGTTGATTTTGTTAAGGTAATTTTTTCACAATGTTATTGCTATAGTCAGAACCAATTGTATTTAGCTTTCCCGTTCGTGATATTTAGACTAAATGTAGTAAGAAGACTTTTTTCTCCAAGTCTTGTTTCAACTTTATTGATTAATATTTTCTTGCATGCCATTTTGTTTACTGCACTCAATCATAAATAGCTAAAGGATTAAGTTATTTTACCTTGATATAAACATTTTAGACCAAACTATTTAGTGGATGTGTGGCTATTTCTTTCTGGCGTGAAATTTTTCTTTGCTACAAAATAGTAACGTGTGAGCATGACGTTCAAATTTCAGCTGTTCAATCAATTTCGCAGACAATAAATAGGATAATGTTCTTGAACATTTCATGCTATATATTTCCCAGCATCATGTTACTTTCTCTTACTATACTGAATAGTAAACAACCAAATACCTAAAAAATAACATCTTTATAAATAGTTTTCATGCCAAAACTTATTAAGTAGCATTGGTAAAGGAAAAAGCATCACTATTTACTGAACAGTGATAACATCGCATGTATATGACCATTTTTAAACTTTGAAATTAATCTCGGTTTTATGCAAATGCATAAAACACTTAAGTTTTATGCTTCTCCAATGGAACTCAAATAAATTTAATTGTGCTAATTTTGTTATTGTAATTGCAATTACATTTAAATAAGAAGTTTTTTTATGCTTGCTTAATTCTACCAGGTTTCACTTTACTTTTTATTTTGTATTATAATCCGGGTAAATTGTAAATGGAATATTTTGCTGCTATAGATTGATGCATCTTTACATTTTTTGTTTTATTAAAGCGTTAAAAACTCTAAAGCTGTTTTTTGATACTTAAGCACTGTAGAAAATTAAATTAACCGCTCAGCAAATATGAATTTTTGATAAAATAAAATGAACTTCGTTTTACAAGCTAAATTTATAAGACGTGGTTCTTGTTTAATTTTGTTTTTTATAAAATATGAAAAACCGTTTTTGGGTTGAATAATAATTCTTTTTTTATGACATTTATTGCGTGTTGAAAAACTTCCGTTCTCCTTAAAATAATCAATAAAATGATTTCTAATTATAATTTTAGGAACCTTCGTTTTCTTGTTTATTGAACATTTCCTTAGCTTAGATGCCATTCAAATTTTTATTCTTTATATTACGTCAGCACAAGCTCAATTTAAATAACTTTTCCTTATTATATCCTTCCAAGCCTCTATTATAAGTTATGGCTGAAATTTCGTTTACTTATTTAGATTAAGTTATGTTAAATTTTAATCGGCATTTAAGGCATTTAAGTAGTATATTTCTTGTATTTTTATTTTTTAGCCAAATCGTCATAAGCGGAAAACGTATATGAAGAACCACATTTTATCCTATTCCTGAATAACAGTTAATGCTAATAAGTGGTAATAATTAAATCCTATTGAGCCAATACAGCCATAAATTGTCTATGATTTCATTTATTGATTCGAACAACTTTTGACTGAACTTTTCAAAATTTCAGTTATGATGCCTAAACTAGAAAAATTTAAATTTTCCATTCAAATGTTACTGCGTCTTAAATTAAATAATTTATAGAATTGGCATTTCTAATTTCAACTGTTTCTTTATAGGAATATTTATCGAAAAAAAGTTTTTTTAACTTCTTGCCGCATTGCTAAAAATTTGTTGTCGTTATTCATGAAAGCTTAATTATCACCCTTAAGTTAGTCAGTTGTTAATCCTTTATATCCATACTCTGAAACAATCAATAAAGTCCTTGGGCCATTCCAATGTATTTGTCTGCAGTATTTAGCTTTATTCTAAGTCTTCTCAACAATTTGGGTAAGCAAAAAATGAATGAGGGGTTAATCAATAGATTAAGAAACTCCTATTTGTAAGTTGTTTTTTTATATTTATTCTATTGAAAGAAATAACAATGCAAGAAATTGTAAATGTGTCCTTGTCATACTTAAATGAACTTATTTAACTTTGATTAAGGTTTAAGGTCATTTTTGTTTTATCTATCTAAAACAAAAAAGAAATGTATTAATTATCAGGAAATTGGAAAATGTCCAGAAAGTGAAAAATTTCAAGGGAAATGTTCGTTGAACATGAAATTATGCCAAAACTAACAAGAAAATTAAGCACTCTCCCAAATGTTGTTTTTATTGTTGAATTGGATTTTAAGTCTGTTGAAATCCAAGGGAAAAATGATTTTACTTTCAAAAGTAAAAGAAATTTTGTTTTAGGAACTAATACAAAAAAAAGAGTTTTTTTTATTTATTTTATGTTTTGCATAACATAAAAATATTTAAAATACAATTTATTTAAATTATATTTTTAGGGTACTAAACTATGGATAATAATGGAATATCTCGGTGGTGGATCCGCTTTAGATCTAATGAAAGCTGGTTCCTTTGAAGAAATGCATATCGCTATTATATTACGTGAAGTCTTAAAAGGACTTGATTATTTACATTCAGAAAGGAAACTTCATCGTGATATTAAAGCAGCTAATGTACTTTTAAGTGAAATGGGAGATGTTAAATTAGCTGATTTTGGTGTAGCTGGCCAATTAACAAATACAACATCAAAACGTAATACATTTGTTGGAACTCCATTTTGGATGGCACCTGAAGTTATTAAACAATCTATGTATGATTCTAAGGCAGATATTTGGTCATTAGGAATAACAGCTATAGAATTAGCTAAAGGTGAACCACCAAATTCTGAATTACATCCAATGCGTGTATTGTTTTTAATACCAAAAAATAATCCACCACAATTAACTGGAAATTATACAAAACCATTTAAGGATTTTGTAGAAGCATGTCTCAATAAAGATCCTGAAAATGTAAGCTCTAAATATATTAAATTAAATTTTTATAATTTGATTTATTTTTATTTTCAGCGACCTACAGCTAAAGAATTACTAAAATTTCAATTTATTAAAAAAGCTAAAAAGAATTCCTATTTGATTGATCTTATCGATCGCTACAAAAAATGGAAGTCACAAAAAGGCGAAGAAAGTGAAACAGAATCAGAAAATTCAGACTCGTAATTTTTTTAAATTAATACAAAATTAAATATATATATATATATATATATATTCTTTTAATTAACATTTTAGAGAAGAATCAAAACCAGACAGTGATATGGATGAGCCATGGATAATGACTGTTAAAGGCTTACATTATAATAATTATACAAATAATAAACCAACAGCAGCAAGTGTTCTTGATAATAATGATCCATTTGGATCACCAAATAAAAGTCTTCATCATAATGGCTCGAATATAATAACAACAAGTGGACAACAGCTTTTAGGACAGCATCCACGTGATACAAATTTAAATCATTATAAAATGGCATCAACAATAGTAAATACAAATCAAATATCAACTTCCCCAAATCATAAATCAAATCAAGAAACAGCATCAAATATAATAACAGCGACGACAACAACATCATCATCAAATATAGAAAATTTAAATAGAAAAGAACTAAATTTACGTGAAAAAGAAAAAGATCGTGATAAAGAGTTTGATAAGAAAAATAATATAGAATGGGAACATGAAAAAGAAAGTGTTATCGAAAAAGAAAAGGACAAGAAAATAATCAAAGACGTAAGTTCATTTTAATCAATTTCTTATTTCCTATTTGAAAGGAATTCTGAATTTATTTGCTTGGGAATTTGGTTATTAAAAACTAATAATATTTGCTAATAAAACTCTAATGAAGTTTTCAGGTGCTCATATATAGTTACAAATAACCGTGAATAAATTTTAAAATGACGTTAACGTGAAATCAAATTATTGATTTATCGCTGCAAGCAATATCGAGTAGATTCTGATTTCTCCGGAGAGATATTTTATTTTTTATTTTAGTTAAAATTACAAGATAAAATTATAACTAAAAAAATTAAAAAAACTTTTGTTTATGATCATTTCATGATCTTATTAATAAACTTAAAGGAGAAAAATTATTTTTATATCGTTTTTCTCTACAGGGATAAAAAATGCTTTTCACAAAATTCATTTACAAATTTTGTATCACAAAATATAAAAGTGTAGGGTGATCGAGTCCTACATGAAATGTAACAATTATTAATTCATTTGTATCATCCCTTAAAAATTCATTAAAATATTATAAATTGTGTTCAATTCAATAGTTACTGATTTAGGAAATAAATCTCTAGACACCCCCAGCACTTTTATAATTTTGTGCTACAAAATCGAAAATGATATTTGCAGAAACCATATTTATCCATATGTTCCCGGTGTTAAATTATTATTTTCTCATTTTACCTCATTAAATCGATAAAATGGTTATAGCTAAAAGACTATTTTTTAAAAGTTTTTTTAGTGTTATTTTAATTTTAACCTTTTTAGCCATATTTATCCCCTACTCATGTCAAACTAAAATTTAATAGGAATTCTTGCTAAGTTTGAAACTACAAGGGGAGGACAGTGGCTGAGTGTGCTAACAGAGATTTTAACGACTTAAATCGACTTTTTTAACGACTGAAACCAGAAACAGGTTAATTTTTGGTAAACTTATGTGAAAGTGATGCATTGTCATCAAAACAGTTAAATTCAAAACACAATAGCTCAGCTCAAAGTAGGTGTGAATTCAGTCGTAGAATACATTTTCAAATGAGTCCATGTATTTTACTGGAGTTTCAATAAAAAATATATAGTACGTTGTTTGCCTATATCACCTGCATATTTTTTCTTAATAAATATGCTATATTTCATCATTATTTTCTAATATATTCTTGAGTGGATCTCTCAAAGGTCTAGAAAACTCTATAGTTTACATGCAAAAAAAGGAAAAAACACAACTTTTGAGAAAATTGAATCTGTAAAGTACTACTTCTAAACTAGTTATTTTTTATAACTTATATTAATGGTTTTTATACTGAAATTCCAGTTATATTTACTTCATTTATTTAAAATAATTGCGATCATTTCTAGACCTGCCTTCAGCTGCGTGATATGTTGCTCTTAAAACAAAGACAAGAGTAAAAATTAGATATCAAATTTGATTGTTTTTAAGAAAACTTTATTTCCATGCAAGAAATACTTGTTTTAGTTGTCATCCTCAAATAGATACATTTATTTACTGCAATTAAAATTTATTTTAGAACACACAGTTAGATCATAGAGGTGACCATGAAGAAAGACGAACGTCAAGTCTTCGACGTGAAAGAGAAAATTCAACAATAATATCAGCGAAACCATCTTCGCCAACAACAATTAGTAATAATCATAATGGTAATAACAGTTTATGTGTAACAACACAAAAGGATAACAGTATTACTACTCAACCACATTTAGGAAATCAGACAACAGCAACCAAAAATGGTAGTCGTGTTGTACAAACAAACAGTCTGTGCCTCAATAATGTTATATTTCCACTCTTATCGGAGGTAAACTTAAATTTATTCATAAATATATAAAATTAATTTTAGTAAATAATTAATTTGTGTTATTTTTTTTTTTAGATAAAATATTTTTATTCAAATAAAAATTCAAATGTTTCGGATGTTGTCAATTTAAAATCAGCATTTGAACTAGCAGAAAAGAACAGTCCAGGTGTTAGCGATCTTTTTATTAAAGAAATAATACATAAATTGGTTCCTGGATTTTCAGAAACAAGAATCAATACACTAATGGATAAAGTAATGCGGTAGGTCAGTAATGGATTATTTAAACTAACAAATTGTTCTTCATTTTTGTATATAAATGAATGGATTGCTTGTCGTCAAGAATAAAATTGTTAGGTTTTAATTTAAAAAGTTAACTAAATCGAATAATTTATTGTTTTGATAATTATTTATTTCTCAAAATATCATAATTTTCTCATGTGTATGCTTAATGTTTTAGTAATATTTTAAACCATATTATTTTATTAAATAAATACTATAATAAATAATATTTATTTCTTGCGTGTAATAAATAATATTTATTACAATAATTTATATGTTAACTGAAATATTTACAACAATTTTTCCCATATTTATATTTTATTTAAAATTTTGAATTTCAGAAGCAACAAAAAATGAAAACTAGTTGGCTAAAAATAGAAAGGACAAAAAACACTCATTTAACATAATCAGAATTTTAATATCACGATGTGAAATTTGAACAGATCTAGTTGAATGTTTTGAAAAGATGTAAGAAATTGAGTTAGAAATTTAAAAAAATTGTGTAAAAATTAATATTTAAAAATTTTATTATAATTAAAAATAAAAGAAAATTTAAAATTGTTAAAAATTATTTCTTTTTAAAATTGAATTAGCAAATTCAACTATAACTTTTAACAAATTAATAAGATCCAGGGACAATTTTAACTAAAAGAATTTCTTCGATAGCCAAAAGTTTTTTAAAAACAAATTAAGAAGATGACGGTTTCATGAAATAATTTGAACTTGCTCTATGTCGTTTTTATAAATCAGATTGGATGGACTAATTTACTAGGAAATGGACTAAATCAGAGGTCGGAAAACCGCGGCTAACAAGAAACACAACAAATAACAAAAACAATAACTACTCCAAGTAAAGTTAATTTCAAAGTCTAAAAATTATTTATTTAATAAAATAAAATATTTATACATTATACCTATTATACAATAAGTTCAAAAACTGGTATAAATTTTGTAAGTATTTTGAGGGAAAAGTACTCATGATTAATGTCATTCAGCACTTTTTTCTAAAACCATTTAGTGAAATTTTAATTACAAAATATGCGGTTTTTATAAGTTGTCACGCGAAATTAATGTTTATAACAAAAAATAATAATCATAATTAATATTTCAATGTTAAAAAAGTTGATTATAAAGTGTTAAAAAACGCATAAAACATATAAGTAAAAGTGAAAAACATAACCTAAATGTCAAAAAACTTTAACAAAAGTAAAATAACAAATATTTTTCAATAATTTTATATTTTATCTCCCTGAAATTAGTAAAACAAGCCGATTTAAGTAAAATTGGCATATCTTCCTTTCAACTAAACATAGCAATGTGAGTTAAACACCATTTTTTCTTATTATTTAAATAAAAATTTGTTCTTGACCACACAAAGAAAAAATTATTTATTGTCAAATTTTGATTTACATATTTCTTAATACTCTCTAATAATACCCAAAAATTAGGAAATGAATAATTTCTTAAAGAAAATTTTGTTAAAATTTACTTGACATGAGAAATGTGAAATTTCTCCGCTTAAGCTATTACTCTATTAAAAACATTTAATGAGCTGAGATAGTTTAATATGCGTAAGCTATTTACATCCTGGATCAAATCGGATTCCATTTGAATATTTTCAAAATAACTTTACAAGAATCATCGAATTATAGTAACAAAAGTAGAATCTGAAATTAAGGTGATTGCTAGAAGTACAAACAATCAAGTGTGGTGATTATTTCTTTAATTTTAATAAATTTATAGAACGATTTTTTTTTTGTGCAAAGCAAAGGATTAATATTAACATTAAAACATTTTGTGCCACTAGTTATTAATCTACAGTCATTAGGGGAACTTGAGTAGTTTTTCCTGCATCTGAAATAATAAATTTGAAAATATTTGTTATTTTTCAAAAGATACTTTTATGAAGAATCTAAATGAAACAGGCCATGATCATGATATCTGATTTACGAGTTGTGGTTGTGTTTCAAATTTTTCAGTGATAAATTAATGATACTATTAAGTATTTTGTCTCATTTATATTCCAATAATTTGTGTCCAGACCAATAAATATACAATAGTTAATATAAGGAAAACTTAAATTTAGCAGTTCATAGATGTCAGTTTTATGTAGAATCATTTTTATTTGATGCCATTTTCTATATATAGTATAACATTTACTAATAAAAATATAAATATCTGTATAAAAAATGTTTGCGTATCTGATCTACTTAGGTTTTATATAAATGAATATATATATATTGTATGTATATATATATATATATATATATTTAGCAATAATAGGCCACTAAAGCTGGACATCATATTTTACATCTTTAAATGTATATTTCATCGTTTTCTATATAAAAGTTCAAAAAAATAAATTTTAACACTTGTCTTTTTAGCGAAATTATTTAAATCTAAAAATGATATGAATTATTTTCTTTCCATTTGTTCAAAACTTAAGTGCGCTTAACATTTCAATTTAGTATTCTACAAGAAAATTTGTTGAAAAAATAACTTATCCAATTTTTTTTATAGCAGCAATTTTTCAGTAAAATAATTTTTTTAAAGTTTTTTAACTGTAGCACACTTTTTTATCGTATTAATTTAACTTTAAACATCCCTGCTACTATTTTAAGAATTAATTTTGGAAATTCATAATTAGTTAAATAACAAACAAAAATATTGAATAAGAAAATTATTACTTAAAAATTATTTTTTGTACTTAAAAATTTAATTACTATAAGATATTTATGAGTTGAACTTAACTAATAAAATAGTAACAGGAAACATCAAAGTAAATTACCGGATATTCTTAGTTAATTTTTTTAAAATATATTTAACAACCGGCAAAAATGAATACTAAAATAAATTTATAAAAGTAGCAAATAGAAATGTCTTTGGCATCAAAATTTTCAATTTTTTCAATGATTAATGTAGTCATCTTGTGTAAATGTAGAGTTTTTTCTGCTTAGAGTCAAAAATTTAAAAAATTTTATAATGGCCACTTTTGTTGTTCAATTGATTTACAGCTCAGCTAGTTCCTTGCTTTCACCATCCAGGCTTATATTTCTATTTACAAAATATTTAAATATTAATACCAATTGTTAAATAATAAAAAAATTTTTAATGGGACTTGCAACTGCTTTTTCTACATGTCGAATTATTAGTAAATAAAATATTAGACACTGTAAGTTAGAATAATTACTCATTAAATTTTTGCGAAAGAAATATGTAAGTTTGTTTAGAATATATGAAAAGCGTTGGACTTGATACCTAATTAGAAAGATTTTGGTTAGTGTAATAGAACAAGCGTAATGTTTTAAATCAAAAAATTCTGCTGTGCAGTGTGTCAAATTTATCAGGAAAAACACAATAACATAAATTATTATAATGACAAAGCACAATAACTCAGAAACACTTGACCTAGTTTTAATATTTAACCCTAAAAAAACAGTTGAATGCTAAATTTTAAATGCCACACAGAAAATAAATAATCAGTTGATTTTAATTTGTATACATTTCTAAATTTTTAATTTTTTTCCCAAATTTCAGGAACCCAGGATTAAAACTCTCAATAGACGTGTAGCCACTAAAGCTTAGAAGAGTTTTACAAAAATAAATTACTAAAGTTAATAGAATCAATAAAACTATAATTAAATATTTAAAATTGGCTTCCTAATTTTGTTTGATTTAAGTTTTAATTTGACTACGCCGGTACTAAGCCATTGAACTTTTAAGTTTATCAGTCCAAAGTGCAAAACAAAACAACTTTCCACTAAATTCTTTTTCTTCATAACTTTAAGGAAATTCAACAAATAGAATTTTTTGTTTACGAAGAATTATGCAATTTGACAATTTTATAACTCACATAGAACACGATTAATCATACTTTTAAGCAAATGTATAATTTAATTAATCTTATCAAAAGTCTAAATAAAACAGCTGCAAGTCCAAAAACGGGAATTTTTCTCATTGTAAGAGAAACAAAAAATGTTTTTTTTTTTTATTGAAAATCAAAACCAACCTTCGTCGATATCTCACAATGATAGCGAAAATGATGGCATTAACAATGAATAGTCCTGCTATTAATGTACATGGAATGATAATATCTTAAAGAAAAAATTATAAATAAAAGAAAATTTATAAAAACTAAAAATGTTGTTACCATAAACAATATCGGCAGCTTTGTCACCCATTTCTGATACAGTTAACTCCTTTTGATTTATAATTGAATTTATATTATGACCAGAAATAACTCCAATGCCCGCTACATATATATTTTCTGTAATTTATTTTATTGATCAAATTAAGTCCAGTTAAAACCAATTGCTTAAATAAAACAAACACTACAGTTGCTGATTAAAGACTAATTTGAAAAATTTTGTAGCAAACTTTATTTATTTTTTCACAGCTATTAAAGCCGATTAGGTTATACCCACAACGCTTTGTTTTTTTTTTTTCATATCTTAATTAATGTTTATCCCTATGTAGTGGTGCGTTATCAACAAATATTTATACATAATTTAGTTTAGCTTATCTACATTTTTTATTAGTAGTGCAGACGAAACGAGAATAAGGGAGTTCTTAGAAGCTTATAGGAGATTAAATTCTTCGATTGATGCAATTAAATGTTACAAAAAATTATAATTTTTCTATGAAATGCAAAATTTAATATTAAATTATTAGTCAATTTTGGTAAATTGAGTATTTTTCATAGTGTAAAAAAACTAACACGAATCATAAGAATTTAATAAAATTTCATGTGTGAAGTACTTTTTTGTTAGCCATGGAATATGATATTTTAAACGAAAAGAAGAAAGTAGTGGGGATCCTAAGATATCTTAATGAAAACAATCCTAGATTTACACTTTAAATAAGAGTTTTTTGTGTCCAAACACAATTTTAACAATTAAATCAATTGTAGATAGATGGGATGATTGAAAATTTGAAAGATTTATGTCAGGAAAATAGAAATTCAACTTGTCAAAGTCAAGGCGAATTTGAAAAAAGGATTAGACAAAATAATAAGGAATTTCGGTATGCTTTAGGAAACAGTAGTTCAAATATTCGTAATTTTTTTCAGTTTCGAATTTTGACCCTTTGATGAGTGTTCCTCAAATTCCCGCTGTTTTAATAATAATTTTTTCAATTAGAAAAGAGTTATTCTAAGTCTATTAAGTGACTTTTGGTGTCTCTAATGACTTCTTTTTGGAACTTATTTTTTTTTTTTTTTTTTTTTTTGAGAACGCTTGCGACAAAATATTTAAGAAAATGCTAATTAGTTCACTTATTGGGAGTTTTTCTGCTTTAACACAAAATATAAATTATACAAATTAAATAAAACTGTTAACTAAAACAACTAATCCAAGTTCACTGAATTTGTTTAAAAACTAACACCAAAATTAATTACAGTCTTTGATTGGCGTTTAAAATATCAATTGTATTTTCGTTCCTGTATTAAAGTCTATGTAAAATAAAGAAAAAACAAATATGCGAGCAATGTATTAACATTTAAAGGAAAATTATGATTTATTTATTTATTATTAAGTAAAAAAATTACCAATACAATTTGGCAAAGTTTTATCCCAAATGTGTGATTTGCATTGCAGTTGACGTTTGTTTACAGAAGTGTCAGGAAACACAAAATTTTCATCGCATTCAAACAAAGCACTTGACTCTTTCCTTTCTACTAGCTTTCCATTCATAGGTGGTGGAGGGGTTAGGCATCCCAAAGCTAAAATTCAAATTATTTTCTATATTTATGTTTTTAAGCTCATGAAAATTGCAATTATGTAAAGTAATTATATAATGAAAATTACAATCATTATTTTTCATATTATTGTTTCATATTATTTTTTTCCTTAGCATTATTGGCTATTATTGAAGCAGACCCACCTAGTGGTGGATAGATATAATTTAACGCAGCTCCTCAACGTAGCCGCGTACATTGTGTTTGGTGCCATTAGTGATTTCTTTTTAAAATGTTAAAATTGTATTTTTTAATTAATGAGTTTCAGTTGTTTTATTTATTGTCATATAGTAGAAAAACTAAAATTACATTAATTTTTAGGATAAATAATTTACTTTTGAATTACATCAATGTGCCCGACTGAATTACATCAATGAAGTTCGACTGCTTTTGTGTTGAAGGCGTCAGCTTATTGTCATAATTGTGCGGAGACTGCAAGCAGCCAATGGCCAGTATTCACTTTTTCTATTGTTTAGCTTTAAAAATTAACCACTTAAACTTTGACTTAATTATAAGCAGTCTATAATAAATTAAATTCATCAGATTTTACTTATTAAAGCCCATTACTATATAAATTACGTAAATACTTTCAACAGTAAAACGTTCAAAATCTCAGGTGCAAATGCCTGCTGGAAAGTGACATATAGTCCATAATTGTTTTTGACAAATTTGCTTAGTAATACGCGAAGAATAAATTAGAAGAGTTAGTTTAAACTATAGAAGCTTCGGATGAGATCTTTTAGGCGGTAAGCTTTGAATTTCCTGGAATCTTTCAGAAGCTAATGTATTATATTATTATAAGACCCTAAGGCCCTTAAGACCCTAACACAATGTCATTGTTGAAAAGTTTTCTTAACACTTTTTTTATATTAAATTTATCTCTGCAATTAGTCCTGTGAAGTATTTTGTAGGGCAATGATTCAAAAGCCTTATTTTTCAGTTCAACTTTTTGGCGCTTCGATATCGTTACACATTAGAATTATAACAAAACTAAGGATAAATCTTAAACTTATTTGCAAGGAAAAATTCAGGAAGGTATTATTCAATATGTTCACTATAAGATGCAAGCTTGAGGTTTTATTATATATATTTCAAATTATTTGTATAATTTGTATCTAGTGGATAAAGAAAATTTCCTTTATCAAATAAAGTTTCTTTTGGAAAAAACCACATAATCAAAGTCAAATTTGGTAATGACTTTTTGTAAAAAATACGCCTTAAACGAATTAACGATGCTATTTTTAGCTTTTTTATTGATTAGCATAGGAGATAGAGTGGACTTTTGATGCACTCTCCTATTGAATATCATATCTTTTCCTAGTTAATGATTCATTATTTGCCAGCTCCTTTGATTGAATAAAAGGAGGAGCTTTTTTAAGATTATGTATTTGTACTAAGCAAGGGTTTAATTTTGCTTTGTTTAATATCTACCAGGCACCATTACCACATTTAACAGCCTTTATATTTCAACCTCAAATAGTGGTTTAAAAACGTAGAATTTATGAACAAGACAAGCTCAGAAAAGTTTTCTCTTGTTAAAACAACATTAAGCAACTCATTTTTAACAATTATTATATCGTTATTTAGGTAATAAACAATGAATGTGATATAACATAACCTTCAAACCTTCTTCACAAATATTGAATGAAAATCCTAAAAAAAATATTTTTGTGTTCATTACCTGAATAGTGTATCAAGACTCCGCGTTTTGGATAAGCAAATTTAGTTGTTGTTTTTATTAATACCTTTAAAAATTGAAATTCGTTATTTTCAAACAAGTTAAATGATAATCAAATTTTATCTCACCTCAATTTCATTCGAATAACTTGTAATTTCTAAAGGTTTGATTAATTCTGAACAGCTATTAAAGAGCATTCTTTGCAACCCAAGATCTACAACTGAAATGAAATCCTTACAAACTGTTTCATCTAAAAGGAATAAATAATTTGATTTTTTTTATATTTAAAGTTTGTTAATTAAATATTCTTACATCTGAGGGATATATCTAAGATTGTAAGACGAATTTTTTGTCCTTGGGGTGCTGTTAATTTCCACTGGCATTCAGAATCTCCTATATAATATTTGGGATAACCTGGCGACATTGCAAATCCTTGCAAAAGTGGACGTCGAAACAATGTTCTTTGTATACTTGTATAACTACGACGATCCGAATTCTCATCTGAATAATCTTCGTAACTATTTATAGAATCAAAATCATAAAAATCATCTTCATTTGAATCTAGAATTTTTGGAAGGCTTTCATCTACTTGTAAATCATGGTATTGATTTTCAGAACTTTCGACTGACATATCTACAACAGTTGGCACAACTTCCATAGTTGCCACAGAGGATTCAGGATTTATTTTTTCTATATTATCTAGTTTTAATCCATTTAAATCGGATTCATCTTCAATATAAAAGTAATTAATTGCAAAAAAAGACATAGAAATTTAGTTAAAATACTTTTAAAATGTGATTTAGATAACTCAGTTGGACTAGAAATAGTTGACTTAACTTTGGTATATGCAGGAACAATAGTGGAAGTAAATAAAGTTTGATTTATGGCACTTTGTGAATCGAACGAATAGGATGTTGAATTATGACCTATAATATTTTCTAAAATTCTTGGCTCTGGAAATGTAATAATGTATTTTTCGCCTTCTCTTATAATTAAAGTTATATTCTCATAATCACTAAAATTGTAATGAGCATTAGTAAAAAGATCTTCATTTTCATCAAGCGGTAACAAGTTTTGAGAAATTTCAACAGTATCTAAATTTGATGATGGCTTCTGATTCCATTGATTGCTTGACGTTGATTCTGATGGCAATGGACTATTAAGAATATCCTCATCTTTACGAAAATGTATTTCATCTCCAATTTTTTCAATATCGTTAAGATCATCCAAATTTTTTGGTAATATTTTAAGTAACTTAAAGTCCTTAAATTAATTTTTTATTCTTTTATGTTAATTAACTATAATTGGAAATGTTTATATTACCTGCGAATATATTCCCCCAGTTGGATTCAATTGGTTTCCATACTGTTCTGCATTACGTATTTTACCAGTTTCCTTTTGTAGAATTTCCTCAAAATCTGTATTACTTTTAAGTATTTTCAAGGAATGAAAAGCCTGTTCATTTGACTGAACTCTCGCTTCAGCTCTAGGTTCACCTTTTCTTTCTTGAGTGTGTCTTGGTTTTGGAAGAACTTCAATTCCAATAGATAACTGCTCGTTGCAAAAATGATTTATTCTAAAATCTAAAAAGTGAATTTGTTTTAGTTAAATACTGATTATCCACAATGAATAGTATTAAAAGGTAAAAGAAAACAACAAAAAATATTTATTTTAACTAAATTTTAACTTATTGATTTGAATTTCTACAGAAGCAGAACAAAATTTAAGCCAGAGCATCATCCATAAACTCTAAATGGAGCCGAATAGTCTAGAAAAAGAAATTAATAACTTGACCTAAATTTTTCTATCCCTATTAAAAACAGCTGTTTAAGTGCTTTTTTTATTCTTCTTTTCATTGTCAAATAATTTTTTCCAAACACAGAAAATATTTACTAGTAAAATTCAAACTGGGTCATAATTGATTGATGAACATAGAACAAAAATTTCTAATCCAACTATAAGCCAATAATTGTGTAACGTAAATTGTAAAATTTTGTAATAAAACAAGTGAATCATCTGTTAAATCCTTGACCTATATTAGCTATACTACAAAGAAGTTGCCCTAGCGAACATAAACAAATTAAGCATTAATGTCAGGGTATTACAAACATAAAATGAAAGACTGTTAAAGTAGCATAAATAAAAGTTTTGCAATTAAAGTTTTGTTCTAGAATGTCAATTAATTTACACTAAAATAATGATAACAAGTGCCTAACTTTATGTTTCATTAAGGGTGAAAATTGTTTTTAAAATTAGTTTTATGGAAAACTAAAATTTCACATCTGTTGTTGCGTTTTCTTCTAGGCAAGGGTGGGTGATTTCAATAGAAAACATCCCCTATTGATGTTTTCCCTTTGGCATTGACACAATTTCTATGTAAACTGGCGACTCTAGTATTGATTAAATGTGGTTGCATGTAATTTATTCCTCGATTTCATTTAGGGAGGAAGTGCAGAAAACAACGAAATTTTTCTCACGGTAGTATCTAAAAACAATTTGATGGTAGCAAATCACACAAATATATCTGGATTTTTTATTAAATATTTGTATATTTCAGAAAGTTTTAAAAATGTTCAAAATTTCCTTATATTGAAAATATTAAAGTCCTTTCAAGCAATATTTTTTATGTAAAATTTTGATATTTTCCTAAAAGCTTACATTTTAATAAAGCACAAGATTAATTTTTACGAAGTAAATTTAGTAGTTTGGCTGTTGAAAACTGTAAATATTTCTATTTAAAAGACATATTTTCATTAAAAAAATATGCTTTCCAACAATCATATTGCTCCTTAGACCTTATAACTTTAATTGTCATCTGAAATATATCATGCCTTACATATAAAAAAACGTATTATTTGGCACAATTCGAATTTGTTTTTTAATATACAGAACCAGCTCAGAATTTTCATAATATTTCAGAATCCGAAAAATGGAAGCCCTTACCGAGCCGACTGCTGAGTAAAGTTAAAACACTTTGCATTCCTAATTTCATTAAATTTTGTTATCAAATGATGGATTAACATGTTGAAGACGGTGCAGTTTTCTCTATTTCGCTTCATCCGGCGACAGTAGTGAAGACCACCAATGTGGTCTTGGTCTTGTTCTTGGTCTTGACGTTTGTATCTTGGTCTTGGTCTTGCATTATCAGTTTTAGTATTGGTCTTGGTCTTGGTCTTGCATAAATATGTCTTGGTCTTGCACAAATCAGTCTTGGTCTTGCAAAATTTGCAAAACCAATTTCGCTCATCACTAGGCGGCAGTGGAAATCATACTTATTGTTAACTTTATCTGGCGGCGTCTTGCACAAAATTTGTTTAGCAAAAAGTTGATTTTAATAAAGAAACTAAATTTAACCACATCAAATTTTTCAAATTTTTTATCTACAAAACTATAGCCGATGTGTACCACTGGTGGTACATGTCGTCCTCAACGTGTTAAGTATTAAATTTATAACTTTTTTGTTTATATTCTCTCAAACAATGCTAAGGTGCTGATGAAGAAATGAATTACAGCAAAAATAAAAACTCATAGAAATACAGCAATCAAATTAATCAAAATTGGCGATTCCATTAGTGCAAGAGATCAGCAACAAAATTCACACGTTGATTCCTAGCAATGGCATGGATAGGGTTAAGATAAAAAGGATAAATCCCTTCCTTTGCCGATTTTTAAGTGCAATCAAAGGAAAAAAACTGAAGTGAATAAGAAAATGGAGTTTCCGCAATTATATCTCCCTTATTGCAAAAAGGTATACTTATGCTACTGATTCCTGGTTAAGTTTCACAAAAATTTAAGAACCATTTGATTTAATTTTGTCGTCGTAACATAAGCAAGTCAAAATTTTATAATAAGCTTTCACTTATTGTTAGTGTTTTTCTCTTTTCTTATAATTGTCGCCGCAGTCACAATTTTACATCAATTTAGATGCTTGTTATTTCAAATTTGTGACCTCATTAATGCGTGGTCGATTTGATGTCGAGAAAAATAAGCCCATTTCTAACATTGTGGACAGCTGACGGTGTATTACCCATTGACTTCTTGGGTACTTGAATCTTTTGTTACTTATTTAGAGAAAACGTGGTTGCGCTGTTTGGGATTTTTTGACAGTATTTCTTTCCATACCCCCTGAGACTCAAACGGTTAATATAACATTATACGAGTGAGATCTAATCCAAAACACTTGAAAGCACCTTCGAAATCGAAACAAGGGTATTAGTAAGAAAAACAAACTATAAAAGAAATAAGGACTTCATATTACTCTATTAATTATTGGTATTTGCATATTATATGCTCAAACTAGGAACATCTTGTTGTATTTTCTATTATAAAGAAGATTGAAACAGCACTTAAATTGGATATTTTTGCTTATATTCTATATTATTTGCTTAAAGCTTTAATTTTTTTATTTAGGAAATTTTTCTATTAATGACAACTGATGATAGATATTTCTGCAGGTAGCAAGAAAAACGCTAAATAATTAACTTTTAGAATTTCACTGCGGTACATTTTAAATATTATACAATTCCTTTATCAAAATAACTATAAAACTTTCTAAATTTTTGCGATTTAGTTTTTTTCTTTCATATAAACAAATTTTTATCTTTTTATTAGATTCACTTTCATCTTTAGAGCAAAGATCAATAAATTTTCAGCTATAAAAATATTTTTGCATTGCTTCTGCCTTAAATTTAATTTTGCTAAAAATCAAAAAAAATTGTTTAAATTCCGAGTATGAAGTGGTTTTAAAGTTCTTTAAAATACTCAAACTTCTCTAATATTTTAAAAGTCTCTTTAAATTTCTTGATCGTTTTATAGCCTCGTTGTTTTCAATTTTTCTAGAATTTTACGTACAGCTTTTCACACCTTGTTATTTTGATTTATAAATAGAATAATTTATAAGAATTCATAAAATTGGATAGAATTGCAATTTGCTGGACATTCACTATTAATGGGATGTATTTTAAAGGACCGGAACTAGTTGTAAAATGTTCTCAAAGTAGTACTGAAATAGTTTTAGTGTCGACAGAAAGATTTATGAAAGAAAAATGGTCTAAAATTTAATTAACAAAGGCTAAACTTTATGGAAATTAAGAAATTATTTATAAATATTCTGAAATATTTTAACACATTTTTTTTTTTTGATGAAGAAAATTTTGTTGAATCAGGAAAGAAATAAAAAATTTTTAATTTATCCTTGCAAGATGTAATGTAATTGAAATGAAATAATTCATTTCAACTTCTGCAGTGTGTTTGTGTGTGTGTTTCAATTAAAGATTTTAATCAAAATTTGATTAACAATTTCAAAAGGTATGATATCTAGAGTCTCGAATACATCCTCTGCTCAAAAGAAAATTTTGACACCCTCAATAACCAATATTTGAATTCATGAAGGATACTCTAGCCAAACTTTACTTAGAATAATTGAAATTTTTCTTAGGGGATGGATTTATTTCGGAATATGTAAAATATATACAAATGGTCAAAACGAAAATAAAATCAAATCTAGTGTCCTTTTGTTTTCCCTTAAATTTGAAAATCCTTGATTGATTACATTTTTGTTTTAATAAATTATGTAATCAGCTCTAAACCGGAACTGGGTGTGAGGAATCAAATATTTTCCCAAGGGTCACTTTATTTATCAAGTGACAGCATCAAAAGCAATTTATTCAAAGGAAATAGGATGCGACAAATTTATATTCTGTGGGATAAATGAAACCTTAGAAATAATATTTTAAAAATTTATCCTTAGTCAAATATGTTCAGTTGTATATGTATGCGTGTTCTCATAAGTATAAAATATTAAAAACACATTTCAATAGAAATGTTACCGTGTATTTTTTTTTTTTTTTTTTTTTTGTGTCATTTTGGGGTCAGTTCTAAAAGAAATTCTTACAACTAAATGTGAATGCTGATGAATGAAGAAATTAATCCCTAAGGACACCTGGTAGACTCGCTTGACATAAGTTTTCCAATTGTCATCGTCTATTGATACCTATTTAACTTTGTTAAATGAGCTGATTATTTGGGTTTGGTATTAAATTTCGGGATTATGATTTTTTAAAAGAAAATAACAGGATGTCAACTATAAAACTTTAATTACGTATTGATTTATATGATAACTAAAAGGAAATTAATACCAGTCAAACCATTAAAAACTACTAGCATCAATAAACCTTGAACAATTCTTAAAAAACGTGCTGCCCAAATAAAATATCCCACAGTTTGTCATATTTGCTATGTTATTTTTCATAATTTATTATAGACAAGGTTTACAAAATTAATGTTTCGTATACGCATGTTTCTCTTTACATGTGCTAGCTGAACTTTTCAAATTATTTTATTTTTAAGAAACCTGGCAGACAAAGTTATAGTTGGGCATTATTAATGCCAATGTTAAATACTCATTTCAAACTTGTAAAAAGTGCTTAAAAACTAAGAAAAAAATTGTTGTCCTTAAGATTTATTTTGAGCTTATCTAGAATATAATGTGACTAAATTTAAAATAAAACTATAGAATTTATAATGGAAAAGGTGATCTTATATTTTATGTTGAACGAACTTTTTCTATTTTTATACATTTACTTCCTCAATTATATGGAATATTATTTGTGATAGGCCTTATCCCACGCAGTAATTAAAATAAATTCAACACTTTATGGGACTATATAATAAGATTAAAATTATTCAGGTAATTAAGACTTACCTTCCATACAAGCGTATTTAATACGAACTATTCCGCTATCCCATAGTATGGAAAGTGGATGATCTACGGCAAATAAGAAACTACAATGATTTTTTCCTGAACATCTGAAAATAGAAAAATTTTTTGTATAAAATAATGATTAATGTTGTTTTCTTTTGCTTTGTTCTTTATTTGAAATGTGTTTATGGAATTTGACCTACATGCTTAGAACCAAATTTGAAGTTGTCTAAAAATTAATTAAAACACGTGGTCCCCAAGTAACAAAGAAAACTAAAAAAATTAATTGGAATAAATTCTCATATAATAAGATAATTTTTTATGATATTATTGTAGTTGGTATTCTATGCCAAGAGATATATTTTATGTATTTTGTACTTTTGAAAATGGGTAAAAATTTGAACACTAAGTAATCGAGATGTGAAGTTTTCGATTCCTATGTAAATGAAAAGTTAACTATTCTCATACATATTTTAAGGATTTTCTATGAAATATGCCTAAAATTAAAACAAAGTCCAAGCAAATAAAAGTAAAATTGGTTTTCAATTTTTTCTTGATAACAATTAAATATATTTCCAATGAATAATTCCATTGTAACTCTTTACGTAATTCCGCAAGCCTTGCACAATAATAATAAGAGCTCGATAGAAATTCCATAGTAATTTCCATAGAATTCTTTTGGAGAGTCATAATAATATTGACACCAATCTTAAATGAAATTTCTTGAGATAAACTTTTTGAATCCTGGGAAAATTCCTTGGAACTCCTTAGGAAAAGCCACTAACTATAATTTTGGTACATGTTTTAAGATTACCCAAAGAGTTTTTAAGTGGCTTACTTAAGCTTTTTCCCTGGATTTAAAAGTTTTGATAAACTTGTAGGGGTTTTTGAGATTAAGAATTTGAAGAAATTTTTTGGATGTTATCATGGTTAGCTTAGAATCACATTAAAACTTGATGGACAAAAACCTCTACTCCTATTCGCTAATTAATCATATTTATATGATACATACAATATAAATATAGTCGAAACCCTGCTGGCCAATCTAAAGGAAATACTTCAAGAAAACTGGAAGTTTTTGATACAATAGCGGATTCTAGCCTGGGTATAGAGATAATTGCTGCCAGCTGTGCGAAAAAACATTCGTGGTTTAATTCAAATATAAGGTTCTTATTAAATACAAAAACTATTGACGGGAAGTCAATCTGAGTATTGATTAGGTGGAGAATATATTTTATATCGACAAACGCCACTGCTTGAAAGAATATTAATTTTATCAAGAGTTCTTTTTGCACACTTTAGAGCATCACTGAATACGTAATGAAACAATTGGTTAATATGACTTCCACACCCAAAGAAGATAGATCCAGGAAGATTTTTCCTTTTAAAAAGTACCTCAAGTTCCTCAATAGCATTTCGCTTATCTTTTTGGTATCATTCAATTTTGTAAATGTAAGATTTGAAGCTTTTTACTTTTTTAAATTAATTTATTTGAGAAAAATTTCTCCTACTTTCTTCTCAAAATCTTAAAAACATCACGAAAACATGTTTACTATTTGCTCATTAAAAAAAGCTAGTTCTATTATTTCCATTATTTTTACGTTAATATTTTGCCGGTGTATGTTTTGGATATGATCTCATACTAACCAATCAAATTATTTAAAAATAACTTCTACTTTGAGCATCAGTCCAATAAATCAGGATATTGTGATTTGTAATTGTAATTTAATCAGGGAAATTTTATAAGCCTACTTTCATTGCATGATAATAGTATCTTGAAAATAATTTATAATATTTAATTAATATCTCTTTGATAATGTCTTTTTTACATAATAAAAGAATTTCCTTGCCAGAAAACAAAATTAAGAAAAGAGCATTTTAAAGAAAACGTAAGAACAAACTTAATTTTAAAAGGTCTAAAAAACAGATGAATTTGAAGTTTTATTATTCAAAACTTATTTACAACTACATCCAAACAACTGATTCCTTTTTTCAGTTATTTGTAATCTTAAGAAATATTTTTTTTAGAACTTTATCTCAATAATATCTTAAGACTACGGATACTAATCAAAAAATGTAATGCAGTATTTTCTCATTATCTAGAACTAACTTTTCCGTGAATAAGCATTTTCATAGCCCTTTCAATTAAACGTCATATAGAGCCTAGCTTTCTCCTATATGGCAGGCAAGAAATAATTTATCGATTGCCTTTTATATACTTTCATATATTTTGTAGCTAAAAATCAAAGAGAATTCTTTGCCAAATTTCTTATAAAAGTGAAAGTGGAAAGTGATAAAATTACAACCGTAGAACTTGGCAACCGAGACAACACAACAAACACTACTTGAATTTCCTCAATGCTTACTCTTGTTATATATATTTAAGAAATTGGTTTTCCTTAATACTACTAGGGGAGAGCTTGGGGATAACTGTTTGATTTTTTTATAGCATTTTAAGCCAGCATCTTGGCAGAATCTTGATAATATACCAAAGCTACAAATTCTAGACTTCCCCTACAGTTATTACTTTTTCCATAATATTACCTCAGCGATAAAACTTCTTAAGATAAAAATTATTTCTTCTTCTAATGCAGGTGAATCTCTATTATGGGGAGACTACCCTTCTTTCTGATGTTACCATCTTTATTGAAGAGATTGTGTTCCTCTAATTGTTTGTATGAGAAATATTTGTATTAATTTAATTTTGGGTTAGCAACAGCAGAATATTGTATGAAGCTTTAGATACAAAAATTGAAAGTAAAAAGGAGAAAATTTTGCTTTGAAAGAATTTTGTGGGGTTTGTTCCTGTTGCGTGAAACTTTAAAGGAGAATAATGTATGTTAAATTGTCTATAAGTTCTTAAAGGGTGAAATTACCCAACAAAATTTAAAAATCTTGTTTAGAGGACTGTTTAAATAGTCAAATTGCATTCTATTTGTTTTCTGCTTAAATTAAAGTTTTGATATCTTTTATAAATAGTTTTAGAAGCACGTAGGAAAAAGTTTTCAAAAAAGTTTTCTGAAATTTAATTTCTTTAGGCCGATTTTATGTCTTAGTTCTTATAAATTTATTTATCTTTCTAATTTAGGGGCTCAAAAATTTTTCTATTTTTTATAAGGCAGAAACTTATGCTAGAATAGATGTTAATCTTCCATCCGGCCATACACATATAAAGCCACAGAATGGTTGGGTTTAGTATTAACAGAGGAGTAACGATTTTTTTCACTTCTGGCTTTAACAAGAGTTTTCAAGGACAATGAACACTTTAAGTAAATTTTTAAATAGATTTAAGCCACAAAAGTCAACCAAAAAAGTTGACTTGATTTTTAGTTTTATTTTTATATTCTTCTTTTTATTCTTCTCAGATACCTTAAGAAATCATGGAAAACAAGCCCGCGAAATTTTTTTTAATTCCTTGGAGATATTATAGTATTAAGAATTACAGTAATTAATTAAGTACTGCTACGTTTCGTTCTTCAATTTACACAATTAAATTTGTTTATTGCTGTATTAAGTATTTACAATTTTTTTAAAGTTCCGTTCTTTGTCTTTATTAGAGTTGATTGTGTTTACTTTTCCACTCATTCATTAATAACAAAATTTATACAACCATTTGCGGCTGTGGCTATAGAGAAAAGTCTTTTTCACTTGATAAAGTGGTTTAAAACTCTAAATATTCCACAAATAGAACAAAATTCAATACATTCAAGAAGACATAAATAGCTGCTAGCGTTTTCAATAAAAGTTTAATGGCTAAGCTCATCATTTTGTGATCAAAGGCAATTATGAATATTTTTCTTATTTCACGTGCTACACTTCTTTTGAAGAGAGAGATAATTCGGGCTAATTTTAAAAATTTTTGGATTTAAGCTCGCCACAGCTGTTGATCAAATATTTTACTATTTTGATGTTATTTTGTATTTTATTTATTGGTAAATTTGATTCATAATTTTTGTTTGGATTTACCTCATAATAAAAATTGAATATAAAATAACATTGTGTTTACTTATATTATAAAATGAGAAGAAAAAAGAAAAATTAGTTAGTATGAATACATAAAATTTTTTAAGGTTTGATTGAATTCGTAATTTAGATATTTTGGAAATAACATTCCGACTTTGGATCTAGTAAAAATATTTTTTCCAAACAAAGGACCAATTTAGCAATAATTAACGAGTAATTAAGTAATAGAAGTTTGGAAAAACATGTTTTACGATATTCAATAGAAAAGCTATCTATACCCCAAAAACAACTTTAGTTTTTTCTTTGTATGACTAACGTATGAGGGGAATCGGAAAAAAAGTACGCCGTCTATCAATTTATTTATTCATTGGTCTGCAAGCAATTCTAAAATTTTGACAAAAATCACATTGCAGGATAAAACATCCAAAAATAAAAAAATAACCAAAGCAAATTAAAGTAATTAAGTAGAACTTTAGAAACACTTAAAGTGTACAATTTTAGTTTACAAATTGAATGTTCTTAGGCCAGTTCAATACTTTTTAGTGGCAAAAACTGCGGTTGTTAACCGATATTTCTTTTCTTGGGAATTTATTCAATTTATAATCGTTATTTGAAACTGACTGAAAGGACATCCACCTTTAAATAGTAAATATTAAAAATAATATTTTACAAAAACAAATGCTTGGCAGCTATGCTTAATACTAGGGAAATAAATAAGCTGCTCAAGTAGTATCTAAACCCTTGACATTGGTATTCAATACATGTGTTGTAAATCAAAGTACGATAATATATCTAAAAGTGAAGCCATTTTATGCCAAAGGCATTCAACTGTTGAGTAGCTTGAATGAAAATTTTCATATTTCCTAGAGACTTTAGAAGGGAAATTCAAATAAACACTTTATCCTTCAAAATGAATACCATAATATCCTCTGATATTTGAAACTTATGTTTGGTTTTACAATTTTTTCAATTTCAATACCTTAACCCTAGTCTTTGCAATTTTCAATTTTCTATATGAAGTTTGTGAACTAAGTTCTTTTATGTGTGTTTTTTTATACTTAGTTTTTTATAGCACTTACTTTTCACCTTATTTTTCAATAAGAGAAAAATACAGACCTTTTTATGAGCTTTTTATTTTTTTTGACAAGACCGAAATCAATAAACGTTGATTCAATTGTAAAATTTATTTAATAAAAGAATTTCAAGAAGATTGCTTGATAAATATTTTAGTTTTCGGTGAAATAAATAGTCGAAATTTATTTAAAGATGTAACATTTTCAGTTTCCAACGTTATTTTTCTTTAATGAGGATGCCTCTTTTTCCATGCTCAGTATTCATTCTGCAATGAATATTTATTTTTGAATTCATTACTTTGAGTATTTTATCAGTTAACTTTAATACAAAACGAATTTTTTGTAGGTAAATTTAAAGAGAAACCTTTATACAGTTTTATTGTTTGTTTAAATCAAAAAATGAAAAACAGATGCATAAAAAGTGTTACAGAATTATAGAGAACGTTGACTACTACAATATAAATATATTTGTTTATAATTATTTTGTATACAAATTTTAAAGCAAATGTTGAAAACTTAATCTCAAAAATTAAGTCAAATTAAAATGCAGCTCAATATATACGCTTATAATCAAACGTTCAAAAATCTAATTAAATCAGGCTTTAATTTATTAAACTTTCAAAACTATTTTGTGGTGATTAACTATACCAAAACTGATCAAAAATTTGCAAAACTCTTTAAATACAAACAGGAACACAAATGATCTCTTTATCCTTCTAAAGATGTGGCTACACAGGATAAAATCAGCGAGAAAAAATGCTTGTATTTATACTTGTCCTTTGTGTATTTTGGTTTGATATGGGGTGAATTTCACCATTGTTGTTGCTGCCAATAAAATGAAAATTTTGATCTTTTTTGATGCATGAAATTGGATTTTTGTTTTCGATAAGAAGAAATTTTATGTCTCTTTGTTGTTGACATAAAACAATTAACTCCTAATCTATATCAGAGCTAAAGGACAAATTTGAAAAATAGCAAGACTAAAAAGCATTAATATCTCCAAAATCATCTCTTCTAAAGTACTCATCAAACATCGAAATTTGTACTTGTTGAAAATTCGATTCGTCTTGTGTGGATACCTGCCTTAAATTTGGGATCTACTTTTTAATTTTACAAATTTTCATGTAATCAACTACAATTAGAAATGTAACTTTGAAGTTATCCAAAACAGTCTAAACTTCAAGTCATTATGATGGCCTGATGTGTAACTTGAACATTAATTTTTGTAGTATATTTTTTTATAATTTTGTTGATTAGATTATTGAATTTTTCTCAACTGAAAGAATTGGTCAATACAGCAATATATGTAACTTACAATTTTAAACTACTTTAACTTAAGCAATGGAAAAATTCAAAACATTTGAAGTCAAATTTGATAGATTGGGTTATCAATATTTACAAATAAAATATTTGCTGCTAGTGAATCAAAATCAAAACATAGATCAATGTTCAGAATTTCTCATAAATATGCAAATGTGGGTCTAAGATTCACAAGGTTATTTGTAATATAAAAATGGAAATCAAGAAAAATCCTCTGATAATATCTTTTTGAAAAAATCTTAAAACTGCATATAGTTAATTCTATTTGATTTAGTTATGATGGAAAACGTATTTAACTTTCGTAGTGTCAAATCTTTGTTACATAATGAAAATAATTTTCATATTGCAAACTATGATGACCAATTTAAAACTTTCATTTGCAATTGATAATTTAATTAATTTCTGGTTTATGTAGTCTAATATAGAGAATGATGGAAAATCATGGCACTCAATAAAAATTTCTTACCACTAATGCTTAATTTCATATGAACCAAAAATATCGGCACATGAAACAAAAACAAAGACAAAGAAGGTTATACAAAAACTCAAAATTTCCTTAGAATTAGTAAGGAAGCTAACTTTTTACCTATTTATAAATCTCAAATACGATAAGCTTTAACCATATCCCGAGAAAAAACTTTTTTCTGTTCATTTTGGCGTACAGACTAGCCATTTGTTATAATATACATCGAAAGAGTTTTACAATCACAATCACGACAAAAAGTCAAGAAGCAACAATGTTGTGAAAATCATGTCTCGGAAATGAAAATTTTAAATTTCTTAAAAATAATTTTTGTAACATAAAATATTCCTAGCCATATTTAATATATGCGCGCCTGCGAGTTTGTGTATAATATTAGATTACACCTGTTTACTGTACAGGTGCCATTAGAACTATTTCACACTATGGAACAAATATTTATTCGTACTTTTATAGTCTTTTATGACTCAAAAGAAGTTTTATAACTATCCACTTTTAATATTTTCTGAAAAACATTTGAAGCAAAACCATATTTATTTTTTTTATATAAAATTTCTTACTAATTGTAAGTAATTTAAATTTAAAATGAGATATTATTTCATCCAATTACCACAACTATTAAGCAGTTTGGAGATCTCTTTATTTATTTTAAATTGACAAGAGCGGAATAAACAATTATTCTTTTCCTTCTTATATTTAAAAAATATTTTATTTTCAAGCACATATAAAAAAAAAAAACGTTTTAAAATACGATAACACCCGCTAATAGAATACAAATATAAGGGGTCAAATCGTTTCCATTATTCAGCACGCGGACCACATTTCTAATAAAAATTTATTTCCTCTTTATTTTAGCTAGCTATGACTATTAAATATTTTTGGACACGCGCATGGGCCAAGCCCTTACTTTGCCTTCTGTTTATGCGTACTTAGCAAAGAAAAAATTGTAGCATTAATTATGTAATATTATATACCCATTGAAGTTAAAACGCACCTTTTTAGGATAAATTTTTATTGCGCACCCAAATGAACTTTGCTAAAAGGGAGTATAATGTTTTGACATCTGTACGCATTTCAATTTTATTTTCATGGTTGGTTAAGTTGATTGGCCAGAATTGATCTACTGACCATGGTTGATAGAATCCAAAAAATTGTAAACTTCAATAAAACAATAACTTTGTAATACATCAATGGGTTTTATTATTAATAAATGACAGAATGTGGTTTCTTTCCTTTAATGTAAATATGCCAAACCCACTTAGCACCTGTTGGTATTTATGTTAAAATTTAGCATTGAGTAGATGCTCATTAAGCGTTTCTAAAAATTCTTAAGTATGTTGTACAAGCTATTGGCTTTTATTGTACTCTTATTAAAATGTTTTCATATAAATAAATTTTACAGTCCAGAATTAATGAAAAAATAAGTAATTTTAACAAATATGTTTAAATATTAAGAACCCGAAAAGTTTTACCTGTGATTTAATTCCTTTCGAATATTATGTTCAGCATTAGATTCATTTTGAAGGGCCATATCAATTGTTAATCTATTTAAAGCTGTAATTCTCCGTTTATGTTGCGGGCATGGGCTCCTCATATCTATTAGTTTTCTTAACTTTTCAACACTAGATTCCTCATTTTCTTGCATTTCAGTTGAGTCAACTGCTAAATTCCTTTCACCAACAATAATTTGTTCAACTTGTTCATCAGGCAGCTTATCTGTATATGAACGGACATATCGTTTTACAACATCGGTTACTTCCTCATCTGATGAGTATTTATGTAGATATTTCATAATAAGTCGTTCAAGTGATGCTCTTAACGATGTCCTTTTCCTTTTTGAACCAATATAGTGATCAGAATGTGGACTTAAGCTACTCATAAAAACTTTGGTTTTTGATTCTTCATGGTTACCCTCATCTTCTGTAGCCCCATCATTATCATCGTCTTTCACGTGTGCCATTCTAAGTGTCTCTAAAAATTTACGAGCTGCTTCCGTTCCACTTGTATGAGGGTTGACATGCTTAGGGGATGAGTATTTACGAGACAATCTTACCAAAAAAAAAAAGTAAAATGAAATTGTATACAGTTTTCTTGATGTTGGGTTAAATACTATAAATTATGTCCTTACCTCTTAATATCTAGCTGCAAACAGTCATCTTCGGAGCAATTTGGAGTAAAAGTTGCTTCTAGGATTGCAATTTTTGAGTCTATATGGCCACATGTTAGGCGAATTTCCGTATCATGACAGCCCCATTCTTCAACAACTTCTGAAAAATAAACTAGTATTAAAATATTGAAAAATAGTTATGCTTTTTTTTATACATGAATAAACTCACAAAAATTCAGAATGACATTACGAAAATTTATATTACTATTTTATAGCCCAATCTCAAATATTTTTAAGATTAAAATATTCGCTGCACAGTATGAAGTTTAGTAGAGTTTTAGTGGATGTTTTATGAGTTGAATGGGACCCCATAATTTCATAAATGAATTACCATCAAAGTACATAATTGCTTTTACGAGGCTGTTTTTTCAACTATATGTTGAATATGCATGTATATATGCACATCTAGGAGTATTCATGTTTCTAGGATAGTACTTAGGATGAAAAGGTATTATGAAAGTTTGTGGTAATTGGATAGCAACACGCCTTTAGTCAAAAGAGAAGAGGCAAATGTAAATAATGAGAATGATTTTCACAGCCGTGCTACATATTAAAACTCGTAAAGTGCTACATCGTTTAATCTGTATTCCAGATTAAACAAAGACTAGATTACTTACATGTTTTTAGTTTGAAGTAAATATATAATATAGGACTCATATTTATAATTCATCAACATATGTGAATATCTTTTAAAATTTTAATTTTTTCATTAAAATAAAATGAAAAATTATCCACAGTGAAGAAAGATATTTTCTTAACATATTTTAATTATTCAAGAAAATATACCAGATAAAATAAAGTTGATTATATCAGCCAAACAATTTTTATATAGAACTTTAAAAGATACATACATATGTACAGGGAGAGGGTCACAAAACTGCAGTCAATGCACATGCATTCAAAACTGCTAGCATCTTTTTCTTTTTTGCATTTCTATATGAAATCTTTATACGAGTTCAAAACAATTGAAATTTGTCTACTAGAAGTAAAAAAAATACAGTTAAAATGTAGGGAGTGTAAAAAGTGAATGAAACTATTTAGAAGGTCCGTAAAAAACTATTTTTTATGACCAAAAGATATGCAAAGGAAGAAAGAGACTTTAGTTGAATCTGTGTGGCAAGAGGTAGTGAGAGAGGTTTCCTAATATCATTTTCAATGTAGTCTAACCGATAAAGTGTCTTTGAGGACTAAAAATTTAATTTTGGGCTGAATGAGTGACTGTTATTCTAAGCCTCGCTTACAAGCATCTCCGAGCCACTGATTTTTTTTTTAATCCTTAGGCCAGCAAGGAAAACAATCCAAATATTTGGACTTAAAAGAGAATTTGAGCAGTTAAAAGTTAAATTTGTAAAATATATAATTTTTACCTAACAGAAAATGTCTAAAAAATGATTATAAAAGACTCTTTTTCCTTTTTTCTCTTCCTTTTGATTATGAAAGTATTTTGTATAAGCTCATCAATAGCATTTTCATGTTCATGTTTCGCCCAATACCTAATTTAAATCAGAAAAATTCAGTTCACAAAATCTCGAAAACGAAAATATTTAATCCCCTATTTTTGGAATTTTGTGTCAGTGAAATTTTCTACTTCCAACGACTTATTCTAAATTCTTGACACATCCTGTATATATACATACTCGTATATACATATAAAGGATTTATTAATTATTGTTTCTAATTCTGGAAGTGCTTTCATAATAATAGTAGAATTTTGTTTGTGATTCAAAGTGACAGTTAATTTATTTTATATCATACTAGCTGTACTCAGCCACATGTTATAGTAAAAGAAAGAAGAAAGAAGAAAAAGAGCACGTGCTTATTTTAATTGATTTCCAATTATTTGAGAGTTATGAGTGAGGATATTGTTTGGTTTCCAGATCTAAGTCACACAATTGCAAAATTTGTTAAAATTTAGAACTTAATTTCACTCTCTTCAGCGTTCTACATAAAGATTTTTACTGCAACTCGTAATCTGTTGAAAAATTTTTGAGGCTAGGTGATCTTATATTACAATACTTGTCCTGCCATATTTTAATTCCTATAAGTAGGTTTCCAAAAGTCTGTCAAAAAACTTGTCTGTCATTGCCTTTCCCTAAATACCAATAATATTATTAACTTTGTAGATCTATAACCTTTAGAATTAATCCAAGTCTCAATAATTAAATAATGTTATACTTTGCCATATTATTTTTTAATATAATTATTACCATATCTCTTCTTGCCATTTATTTAATTTTAAAACATAATTAAAATTGTATTTCATATAAACATAGCATGTTCCACATATTTCTCATTTTGTACGTGTTTCTTTTGCCCCTATTTTATTATTCTTTTGTTATAATCATTTAATTAATATTTTGATATGAAAGAAAATCTATCTTTCCAAAGATAAAAAATAATTCAAATCGAAAAGGTCTTCTTTTGCGAATAGTCATTTAAAGTTTTCCTATATCTTATTATACCTGACAAAATCTCTTTTATATGATTCAAAGGAATGCTAACATATATGCAAGTTAGATAATCATATTTATTCGAGACCTTAGGGATAGCAACTATCAACTTTTACCTTAAGAAAAATCCAGCATATCCTAAAATTGCCTCGGGATTTAATATGAGTAGATTAAATCAACAATCCTTAGAACTTTTTCTAAATAGTAAGAAGAGGGCAAGTATTTAGATGAAATCATTTTTTCTTTGTGTACTTTAGTCAAATTGTTAGCAAAGTATTTTTTTTCCAATTTATGGTTGAAATTTTATATGACTTGTGTTGTTATATAATTTACACTAATTAAAAAGATTATTTACTTTGTTTTTTGTATTTTTTTTTATATAAAAGTTGTGCAATCGATACCTAAATAATTATTATCTGAATTAAGAACTGTCAAAATTTAATTTAATAGCCCAATTGATCTAAAACTTACTACAATTTTTATCACTTTTTATTTATTATTTTAGAGTAAAATATAAAAATGCAACATGACTGCAACATACAACCGATTCAATAGGTGTTTTTAATTTTATATACCAAACAGGGCCAAAATTTACTTATCGATGCAAAACTATCAAAACATTTAGGTTAGATGTAATTATTAAACTGTAAGATTAGGGCATTTGTGAATTGATTATGCATTCATTACTTGTTTGCTGATAAACTGATAGGCCAAAAGAATGAGTCGGGAAACTTTTATCCGAATATTCAAGAGAGTAGAGACTAATGATCATAGCTAAATTTTTGTAGAAACTACAGAAAAATTAGCTTTGCCCAGTTTATATAAAATTTGCAAAAAAATCATAATGGTAGACGAAAAATTATTTGACAAAATGCTTCATAGACTAAATAAAGTTAATTCAATAAATTAATAAATTCGGCGCGTATTGAGAAATGAATTCATAATGATAGCATCAGGAAAATATTTAAAGAAAGTGCCTTCACAACCGTAAAGGAGCATTAGTATTATATTAATTTGATGAATTTGATGAAACTTTGAAAGTCAAAACTAAACGAATAAAGTTTCCCTGAGAAATGTGAGATAAAATAACCGAATTATTAGTCTATGAATAATTAATATTGCAAGAGGATTTTCAATGTGAAGAGGCTGGATTTAACATTGTACATTATGGAAGACATTATTATACTCTTCGACTGAGCTTTTCCTTGCTAGTTTAGAAATATTGATAGGATATTTATGATTTAATTTGAACATTCAAAACAATTCAGGATATTAAGAAAATCGATATATTTTTAAAGCGATGATTTGTTATCATTACATAAATATGCTTGTCTTGATATTTAATTCCCGTCATTCCAATTTAGGCCCAAAAATAATGAGCTGAACTTTTCAAATCGACTTTTTTACTTTTAAGTCTTAGGAGTTTAAACCAATTTTATTCTAGGAAATTGTTTTCCTTGTGTTAATATAAAAATCATTAAAAATATATTATTGACCATATTTATTGACTTTACTCAGGTAATATGCTATAAAACTGGCACAATATTTAGTAAAAATTAAGAACATTCGAACCAAGTAAAGCTAAAGTATTGCATAATATTTGGAAACAAATGTCTTTTTTTCTTGGATAAGTACTATCATCTAAAATTTTACCAGATAGAAGTCTCCACAGTTACGTCATTAAAAAACACTTCTTTAGTGTTACTATAGGTTCTTGCTTAATATTACTTTCGACAGAAATACTTCTAGGAAGTTACATAAAATATGTCAAATACAATAATATTTTACAAGATATCATTAAAATTATTAATCGAGTCAAAGATAAACTCTAGACAAAAAACAACACAGATCAAAACAATTTTTTAAAAATGATAACAAAATATGTTCATTTTTACATAACATTACTAAATATTTCTGAAATTTTGTTGTTCAAAACATTACACAGGCATTTATAATTAAATTTAGAACTTTGTAATTCTATTAAAAAAAACCAAAGCTATCTGTAATCTAAATAAGAAATTAATTACAGCTAAATGAATTTAATTAACAAACCATAAAACATAATTTAATGTATAACAACAATATCAGTATAAAATTTTGGCCTTTAAAGATAATGGTATGAACTGTAAATTCTTCCTTGACATAAATAAGGTCATACACCAACGCAACATAAACAAAATTTAAATAAATCTTTCAATTCCCGCCTCTATGACACGTGCTATTTGAAATCTTTTAAAGTTAATTTCAAGCTCCGAAATTAATGTGTTAGTTCTTATTTATGAACTAAATTTCTTAGATAGAAACTACCAATTAGCAATTTTGTTTCTAGTGTAAAACTGTAATCGGATTTAACTAAATTTAATTATATAATAGGCGAACCACCTTGTAAAAATGCATAAAATCAGCTTATCTTCCTTATTCTTACCAATTGGACTTATAAGATCCAGATTTCCGCAGTGTACATGAATCGATAATAATCCGAAAACGACTATAACTGCATACTTCCCGACCTTGATAATCATTTTTGGTATCATAAATCACAAATAAATAAATAATTAAATAAATTGATCACTTTGAAAACTTTATTTCTTTTTCTTTTAAATTAAATTTTTATTTTGCTTAAACTATTCATTGCACTTGTACACTATACATTTCTAAATTGAATACATTTTTAGTCGAAATGGATCAAAACCCCGTGGAGGACCTTTTTGACTCGTCCCCATTTCCACAATAAATATATAATGATCAATGCCCATGCTCTGTTGCATGGTAAAAATACAGCGCGTACAGATGCAATTTTGAATTTCACATAGTGCACACAATGTAATTGAAACTAGGACATTTGATTATGCAGTTTAATTGAAGTTAACCTACACAAAAACAAGATTCCTTGAACTCGAATGTCCTCAATTTCAGTTGACCTCAAAGGATAATTCACTCATGGCGATTTGGCACAACAATACTAAAAAAAGGCGGCTTTTTTTCATTCTCGTTAAAAAATTAAGGAAGAAAATTCTATTCACGAGTTTTAATTTAATTCCCGATTCGATATTATAATAGATTTGTAAATAATTACTTATTCTAAACATGCACATGTGTTTTTTGTAGAAAAAAACACAGATTAACAAATTTTACAACTAATCATCTCGACCGCTCTCGAAAAACTAAATTGCGGGTGACTAAAAAAAAATTATCTAGCTTTTAGATTTTATGTAGTCGTGTGTGATTCTCTCCTTTTAAAATATTTGGAAAAACGAAATGCGCTCATGCTCCCAACTGTTGGGCAAGTTGTTTGTTGAGTAATTCCACCCTCTCTCATGATGAAAATATATGAAGGGGTGTCGGTTCTTTTGCTTCTGCTATTATTATATATATATATATATATATATATATATATATATATACAATTCTTATCTTAACATTTTTTTGGGCATTATTTACAAGGACAACACAGTGGCGTCGAGTGAAAAGAAATTATTAAAATAAAAGCTGATTGCTTGCAAAAAATTTCACTTAAAATTTATGATAATTTTTACGATTAATTGATGGTTAAACTGGAAGATTTCTTGTATAAATAATATCCTTTATAAAATGTATCTAGTATACTTTTAGTTAAAATTAGTAAATTGTGTTTATCAAACAAAATGTGTCCGGGTTTGACTGAAACAATGCTCAATTCCCAATATTCATGTGATTAAATACATTTAACCCTCCAGATCTTGAGGAAAATATCCAAGAATTGAATAGCTTTTACGTTACTGCGTCTAAGTATACGTTTTTCATGGCTATCTGTGCATTTCTGGATCACTTGGCTGACCCTTTTAATGTTTAATGCGTACAAACTTTTTTCGACTTCATTGGATGATATTTTGTACATCCTCATAACCAGATTCCGTAAATCTGACGATCTTTTACCTTCCATGATGCTTCCGATTTAATCTTGGGTCTACAGATACTACTCTTCTGTTCCAGCCTGGGGTATTTGAGCCCCATCAGCAATTGACAATAATTTAGGATAGTCTGGGATACATCCAGGAACACAGCAGAAAAATATTTCTTCTTTTCAAATGTTTTTCCATTAGTGGTTGATTGATTACTGATTGTGAGTGATTGCTTTGGAATCGAAATTGAGAATTTGGAATACCTACCAGTTTATTGATCCTTTTGAGCAGTAATTTTTTAAACACTTTCGAAATGTTTGGTAAAAGGGGAGTTGGATTGTAAGACCAACTTCTTTTACTAGTTTATCCGGTTTCCTTATCAAAATTTTTTGTGACGTTTTAAAAATGAATGAAACTTATTTCAATTGCAAGCAAGCAATACATTAATATAATAGCATGATGATTACCTTACCAACGTGATAATTTTTTAATTAGTCCATATATTTCTTGATCTTTACTTCATGTATTTGAAAAATCAAACTTTTTATGTTATTAAGAGCCACAAATAAAATTAATTATTACTAAAAGTTTTTGTTTATATTTCAATAACAGAATATATTTATATATGTTTCTACAAAAATAGATAAGTTATTCGAAATTTATTTAAAAGGGTATTTCATACGACTTCCACATGCTTCTTTGCTATGTGCAAGACAATAATCTGAGGATGGTGATGCTCTGGATGTACATTGAGTACCCCAAGATAATATGTGTTGACATCTATAATTTCTTATGTGGGTTGAAGAAATAGATGGTGTGTAGCTAAATTGAATTTGTTTATAATAATTTATATATTATACACTCCACCTACCTTTGAATTTTTCTACAATTTGGCCCTACAAAGTATTCAAGTAGATCTTGACTCATATTTTGATTAGAATTTTGGTTAGAATAATGATGGGATGGTAGAGAAGTCTCATTATGATTAACGATCTCATTTCCTAAGTTTTTTTCACTTATTTGCTTTTCCATCTGAATATCGGACACTTCCTCTGGAATGACATTTTCAGATTCCCTCTCTTTTGCTAATATTTTTATTAAAGTTTTTATATAGTTTATGTTTCCGTATTTCTTTACAAGTTTTGTTAAACGATCTCCTAGTAATTTAATAATAATTTAATAAAGTTTACATTGTTAAATATGTATATATTATCCAATTAATTACCTCCAAGTAGAATAAATATTAGCCCTGTTAATAAACTCATGTTGCAGTCAATTAGATTCGCTAGAACAGCGAGAGTATTAACAAGAAAAACCGAAAGAAATATGGCACGGCTTTTTTGGTCTGCATTAATAAAGATTAAAAATACCATTCCGAATAGTAAATATATTAAATGTAAGGTAATATTAGCAACTTTTTGTATAATATTTCCTGAAAAATGAATAAAATATATTACGTAAGTAATTAACAACATTTATTAGTAATTTATTAAATATATTTAGAAATATTTTGCAGACGCTTTCCAGACCTAGAAGAATAAATAAATAATACCAAGAACAAAAATCACAATAATTACAACATAATTAGTGTAAATTAAACGTTTGGCCACTTACAGCAATACAAAATTTGGTATATTTTTAAATATTGGTTAACTAGAAAATTTTTGGACATAGCAATGCTTTAGTGTGTCAATTAGTGTTCGTTAATTAGAAAATTATATAATCAAATGTTTCCCTACTTAAAATAAAAATCAAACTATAGAAAAACTCACAACTTCTGCTGAATGAATAGAAGCCGTCACTCATTAAAAATAACTAAAAATTATTATTAAAGATGTATTTTCAAAATACATCTTTTGTCACTGTATACGAAATCTACCGGAATTTTTAAAGCCAGTATATGGCATATTTCAGCAAGTGTCCAAGTTTTCAATCATAATCTCAGTTTTCTTTTTCTTTTTCATTGCTTATGGCTTCTAGATGAAAGGATAAAATCCTTTTCCAACAAAAAAAAATCCAATATTACCCCCAATATGATTGATATCGATAGGAATGTGGATTGTAATCCTAGCACCAATAAATATTCATTAATGAATATAAGCAACTCCAGGACATTTTATTTTATGTCTGACAGTTTTAAGTTATTACAGATATTTTCATGCCTATATATCAAAAAAGGTTTCTGCAGCTACTTCTCTGACAGCTTTAAAATTTAGGAACTTTATTTACTCACAGGAAAAGCTAATCTTAGGATATTCTTAACGTATAAACAGAGTTGATGTTACAATATGATTGCGCTTAAGCTAACTCTAAGCTATTCAGTCCCGTAATTTTGTAAATTAGCTGTACTTATAACTTGCATGAAAGGTAGAAATAATTCATAAGTGAAAGCGAGCTACTTTTCAAACATAACGTCTACTTTTTGGGAAAAATATCAATAAATTTTGTTAGAAAAGCAAACCGAAATTGGTCGCCTTGGCTACATGCATGTTTTATTGGTGAATTTTTCACTTATGTACTTTTCCACTTACTGGTACGCCTTGAGTATTATGTCTAAACAGTAACTAGAGCATAGCAGAATCTATCTTCGTTATTTGAGCTACATATTTACAGTGTTCTTTCTGGAGCAGTGATTTTGTGATGGGTGAATGGAAGGTGGGGTGTGATTTATTTTTTGGAAAATATTTTAGAGGTATTAGCTATTTTTCTTTAATTACTACAAAAATTTAACTAGCACCTTATCGCCTTAATCCCACCCCTATCTACGCCTATCTATACTCTCCTATCTAAGTCAGAAATTTCTTTGACCAAAAAATGAGACTGAGATTGTGAAAGCTCCTAAAAGTAATTTTCCAATTAACTAACATTGATAAAACTTACTTATTAAATTGATTTTACATTACCTTTACCAAAATATTTAGCCAACCACAGCATTTTGCTTTTATATTCATTTTGAAAACAATGTGTGAGTTTTGTCAAATTTGATAAAACATATTGAATTGTTTCTAATTGATTCAATGTTGTATCAAATTCATTCTTTGCTTTCACTGATTGTTTTGAAATTGTCTCATTATTATCCATCAATTTTTTTGTAATATTTTTAACAGCTACTTGTAATTTTGAAAAATTATTTGTAATATTATTAAAAAGTTTCTGCATTTGTTTGTCTTGCTGAGATACTTCTTTAATTCTATTCTCTTCAATAATAGTTAATTAACAATAATATTTTCAAAATAAGTTTTTAATGTTACCTAATTTTTCTTTTAAATTTTTCAAAAATGAGTGCACCTCTGTTTGACTATGTTGAAATATAAACTTTTCCCGTAAAGCTAAGTTCATAATATTTTCAGCCGTTCTAAATTGAAGCTCACTTGTTTTTATTAGCTCCTGTTGAACTCGAAGAATTTTCAAATTATTATTATTGATTGCATCAATCGTTGTAACTGTTGTTTTTTCAAGTTGTTTTTCGTTATTCTTCAATTTTTCCATCATTTCTAAATGATGATTTGTTGAATTCACTAGTTTGTTAATCATTGCTTCAACCACGCTTTGAAATAAGTCCTGTCGTATAGCAATGCATAAATTTTTTGCTAAGCCCTTGACTGTATCAAATGTATTCCATGTGTCTTTGTCAAATTTTTTTGTACATTCACTAAGTACCATATTTTCTGAACACATATATATAGCTCTTCCTTCACTCGAAGACTGACAATTCATAAGCATTACACTTAATTTTCCAATTTCTTCATCACTTAGGAAGCTGCATGATTTTCGTAATTTTTGTATAATCTATTTAAAAAATAATTATAGAGTAGCTATGATTATTTATATAATAAATGTTACTTGTTTTTGACAACTATCCGTTGCTGATAATTTTGTACCTAATGATTTCGTTACTTCCTCAAGAAAATTATTATTGACTTTATTCAATTCAAATGGAACCAAAGGTATAAGCTCTTCATTTGAATTAATTCTTATCCCTTTTTTAGAAACATTATAGAAACCATTTTTAAGACAATTGATAATACTAAAAAAAATAATTCACTTACGGTCCGGCGAAATGTTACCATGCAATGATGTTGAAGGCAAGTTTATTTGGGTGTATAATAGAACAACGCTGAGAAAAATCGTACAAAGCGTCCTGAAATATTTATAATAAATTTTCTAAAATTTAGCATAAAATTTATTATTAATTTGATAAAGAAAAATTTACAAGCCAGTTTTCTATTTGAAATACTAACAAGAGATATGCAAGACATTAAAGAAATTGAGAGAAAAATATTTCTGGATGGGATAACGTGTGGGGTATACTGAAAAGCGTAACTTCACTCAAACTAATGAAACTTTTAGATTTATAGGAAATTTGTGGAATTGTAAAATCAATTTCAATAAAATTCCAAAAAAACATTGTAATATCTAGCAAAACGGAAAATTACAATCAAGTAAATAGACATCTATGCCATAGATTAACATGAAAGGCCACTTAATAATACAAGCATTGTTTGATTTTGAAAATGATTACTACAATTTTTTGATGCCAAAGGTGAACTATTAATATACAACCTTTAAAAAGAGTAAAAATAACACTCAAAATTACACACTTTATAAACAAACAATAATATTTAGGAGAGTTGGCATCTAAGCCATGGTCCAAAAAAGCTAAATTCATCAAATTATATGCAAGCAAAAATCATATATATAAAGTCTAAAAACTCTTGTCTTGAACTTTTCAAATTGCTATTAATTGAAAAATGCGACAACAATAGCTGAAATTTAGTTTTTTTTTTGTAGTACCTATAATTTTTATTTATTATTGTTTAATATTTCGTTGCATATTTTATGAAATAATTATGATCAGAATTATAACTTCAAAAAATAATATCCAAAATTTACCACAATCCTATGAAATCCATAGCGTTTTCTTATGCTACGTGTAACATAATGCAAAATGTGGTAAATTTTAAGAGTTTAATTCCTTTGAAATATAATAATTTCATTTAAAATCATCAAATAAATGCTTAGAATTTTTTCCTGTCAGCTGTTTAAAAACATTTCAATACACTTTTTATTAATATAATAACTCACTAGAAGGTAAATTAGTAATATAATTAATTTACTTACAAAGTAAGAAGGAATTTGGGATTAAGGCTGCGATTCAAATGAATTTGAAGCTTTCTTTTTGTAACTCCCAATCTTGCTTGCACTTCTTTTTGAAGTTCATCACAATTCGTCATTTTTGAAGAAATATGTGTTACAGCGTGGCTAATTGAAAAAATTTCTTAACCAGCTTCATAAAAACTGTCAATCAAATAAATACAAAACACTACGTTACCTATGATAATTAACATTTATAAAAAAAAAAAAACAAAAAAAAAATTAAATTTTCATGGTAATTTGATCAAATTATGTTTATTTACAAAAAAGAGACATACAACTTTTTATTCTAATAAATTTTTTGTTAGTAAAAAACAACAGTCAGTCTCATATCATTTCATCATCTTCATCCCAGTCCCAATTGAAATCAGTTCCTGTTTCATCAAAATCCTTTTTTTTTTTTTTTTGTATTTTTTTAGAATAATATTTATTATTATTATTTAATTGAATGAATTAAATTTATGTACTTACATATTCTATATTGACAGGGCTGGGTAATTTACATGATGTGCATATCATAAATGCAACCCCAGTATTATGGCCTGTACACTCACATATTTGGCATGAATTTGGAATAGCACTCTTAGCGACACGTTTTGTAAATATTGTTGCAAATTTTTTAATTGGATTTTTACGTTCTGGTATAAGTTTTTGTGCTGTAAATATTGAACCATTTGTTTCTAAAGCTAATGGATTACATAATCCTAGCTCTTCTTTAGGTATGCGTACTTGCTTTCTTAGCTCTGTATCACCTTTTAATTCTTTAAGATCACGCTTTGAATAGGCATATTCACTATCCATACCAAAAAATATACGATTTAATCGTGGTTTATCAAGTAAAAATTCATTATCCATTAATACATGAAGTGTTATTCCTTCTTCCAACATTAATTGAAGCAAAGAAGAATAGTCAAACTGTAATTAAATATAAAAATAATTAATTATAATATACATTTTATTTTATTTATTTCAGAAATTATTAAAACCTTCATATCAAAAGCTGAACAATCAGAGCAAGGTAATAAAATAAAATTTTTTGAAGCTCCTGGTCTAAAGATTAGTTTTGAAGCTATACTAAATGCTTCGAATATATCTTTGTTACTTCCGTTACCAGTTTGTATATGTTCAAAATATGGTTTAAGTTCTTGATAGTTAGTAAATACTTTGCTGTTATGAACTATACTTCTAGGTTCATCGAATGGCTTATTGCCACCAAATACGATAACAGCATATCTGAAAATTTATACATTTACAGTAATTGTTCTGCTTTAAAATACGAAATTACTACCTGATATTGCTTAAACCAACTCCATTAAGCTCTTGTTCAAGTGAATTAACAACTGTCATAATATTTTTATTGTTTGTAATATTTTCATTACAAGGTTTAGCTTCAATTATGAATACAACATCGGCAATTTGAGGTACTTCGGTATCCTCTAATTTAGTAAAAGTACCTTCTCCAACATATGTTCCATTTTGCAAAGGGCAACTAATAAAAAAAAGTTTGTTTTTATTAACAAATTAAACCCAATAAATTTAGCAGTGAAAAATCTTACTGAATACATTTGTCTGGAATTCGTAGAGGTATTTTTAAAGCTTTACATGCTTGAATGTATGCTAATGCCGTTGTGCAAGCTCCTTTTTGGACAGGATGATTAGTTTTTAATAATGATGGTATTGTGTTTTGTCCAATATCTAAACACATAGTATAAAATGGATGTGGATCTAAACTGTTAAAACAATTCGAAAAATATGGTGTTTTAAAGAATTCAGTGCATAATTCAACTATTTCTGCATTATAAACATTGTCAGGTTTTTGTATATTTTGATAACAATTATCAATTTTCCATGAATTAACAAATTCAAGCTTATTGCTAGTAATTATCCCATTTGATGTCAATAAATCATCAAATGGTTCATTATTCATTGTTCCTAAGATTCCAGCTGTCTGACCAAAATGCCATCCTTCTAATTCAAACCAACACAAATCAAATTGCATATTGCAGCCTAGCTTAAACTCATGTGGAGATTCAATTGTTAATATATCCAAATCACGAGAAATTAATAATTTTCCTTTTTGCATAGGTAGGGTAGTTGTTGAATTATAGCCTATTAGGAGCATCTAAAAAATCAGATTGCTTTTATAACTTTAAAAATAAGAAATAAAAAAAATGCTTACATTATCTTTTATATCAATGACGAAGATATTGGCATCTGCTGCCAAACTCAAAGTATTCGTCTGGAATGAACTCTTGCTTTGTTTAACAGCCTTGAAATAAATGAAAAATTGAAATTCCCATTTTATTTATTTCTCAATAGCAATCTTTAATAATGTATAAGTTTTTATCAAATTGTAATATTTAAAATTTGGTTTAATTTTTACATTTAAAACTTTTCCTTGCATTTTTTAAGTAACACATTTACACCCTAAAAAAGCTCAAAAGAAAATATCTAATATACTAAATTGAAACTGATGATTAACACATTCCTGCCAGCATGAACCACTGTTAGTCTCATCGGGCGGCAAATACCACTAGTGGTACAAAGAAAAAAGTCAATTTAAATGTATTTTTTTCTAAAAAGAAAAAATAAAACATTTGCAAAAGTAAAAGAGATTTTGCTTGAATTTGAACAGCCTCAACATTAACATATATATTATTTAATATTACTTATTACAATAAAATAATTATTTATTTTGATGAGTTTCCTTAAAACACAAAGGCAGTTGACGGAAGTATTGAGTAATTAGATTTACAACATTGCCTTGTGATGAAACAAACTAGGAATAGGACAGTCGCTGAATGAAGCATACTAGAAATAAGAGAATCATCTGATACCGTGAGCTCACAAATATGGGCGCCGGCAGGAATATGTTAAACCTGCTAAACTTTATAGTAAAATAGTTGGAACAAAAATAAATAAAGTGTAGAACTGCACTAAGAACCAAAACTAATAATTTATCCCTTGCCGTTTTTTCTTATTATTAAGTATTATATTTAAGTCCTTGACATCAATTAAATACTTACAGTAGACTCTAACATCAGTGTAAAATTTTTATTAAAGAAATCATGTGCCATAACATAACTGCATCCATGCGTTATATGATGATTTCTTTCAGTCGGAACAAACTTCAGTGATATATATTTTCCATCAAATGTCATATAATGCCTAGATCCAATCAGTAAAGAATGAGCTGAATTTTAAAAAAATGTAGAGTTAGATACATATAAAAAATTTTAATTTTTACCTCTGTATGGTGGTAACCACATTTTTGGATCTAGATTTTGTCTTATTTCAATTAAATAATCCCAAAGAGAAAAGTTTGTTCCACCAAATATATTGTTAAGATAAATAAGTGATTTATATTCAGGAATTTCTTCAAATTTAGGAGTTTCATTGAATGCATGCCATGACATTGGAAGCTTCTGTTCAAGATCCATTATTCCAACATCAGGATCAAAAATAAATAATGTTTTCGCTTCACGATATCTATCATCAGTTTGAAGAGCATTTTGTGTATAACTGACTATTTTATTTCTAATAAGTGACCATAACTGATGAAGTCGTTTTTTTAATTCAAATTCACTAGCCAGCCATTCTGCCTTTAGTTCTAATTCATTCATTTTGTTAGTTATAAACTTAAATGTTTCCAAATCTTGTAAAGTTTCTATTTCCTCCCAAAGTTCTGTTATAACATCATTCAATTCTTTTCCAAATGGAACAATTTTGAAATATTTTTCTTTAATAAAATCCCATGTTATTTTTGAATACTTTTTAAAATTTGTAAATGCATCATTTTCAATGAAATCTTTGTATAAGTGATCTAGATCTTGTGTGAAACTTGACACTTGGTTGAAATACGGCGATTCTGCTAATTCATTTGTTCTTTTGTAAATAAAATCTATTCAAGTAAAAATTGAATATTATTACATTATTTTTTGAATAATATTTATACATAGTATAGCATAAGTTTTGATTTGATTGGGTGAACGTAGTATTGGGCCACATTAATGTATGTACACTAATTATTACATTAGTTCAATCTGATACTCGTATTAAAATAAATCATCAATTTTGGTCTTCATTACCTGCTAAACAAAGATCATATCCACTTGATTATACTAGGCTCAAAAAGAAAATATTTCCCTCATAAATAGAACAATTAACAGCTTGTTCACACTGGAACCTTGTGATATATTAAATCATTCTAGTCTTTCATTTTCCTCACAGGCAAACGAAGTTTATTTGTTTAAGTTCCTTGGTATCAGACCATTTTATGCCCTCAAAGATTATTCTTGTATTAAGCATTTATAATAATTATACAAAGGAGAACAATTTTTTTTGCTATGAAAATCAAAGAATATGGGCTATAAATGTTCTGATTTACCTTCATAAATCTTTATGAAAAAAATTCAAATGGGTTTAAAAAATCGAAAAACAAATTTTATAATCTTAATTGTTCGGCAATGTATCATGATCCCATTCTGAAGAAGCGTTCAATTATAATTGCGAACTTGGAAAACAGACGAAATATTTGACTTAATATAACTAAAACAACGTTTATTATGAATTTAGAACCTACAAGTGTCTAAAATGCATTGTTTAGAATTAATTACAAAAAGTTATTAAATAATTGAAATATGTGTAGACTTTTTCCTAAATATCAACCTTACTATTAAAACTTAAATCTTACCAAAAATTTCTTTGCTTAAATTCCATAAAGCTGAGTCAAGGTAATGAAGAAATTTAAAGACATGAGGTTCAAGTTTTTTAAGTGCAGCTTTCCAATAATTTCCAATAACATTTGTTAATTTTATCCAAAGACGTTGAACATATTTGATGAAAGATAAATGAAGATCTTTAACAAATTTATCATATCGTTCAATTGCTTTTTCCATTAGAACTGATAAATGTTCTAATGATTCTCCATGTAAAAATCTACTTATTGCCTGCAAAGCTTTTTGATATGATGACTTAATCTAAAATACATAAAGTTTTATATTTTTTAATTTCATATATTTTACAAAACTACCGTCTCAATCAGCCATATAACACTTTTGCGTAGTGCTTTACCAGAGTCTCCCATAACTTGCCAGACCTCAGTTAAAATTTTTGGTAAAGATTCTATTTGATCACGTAATGCCAGCTCATCAATAATTGTTAATGTGAAATTGACAAGTGTTTTAATATAAAAATCATTTGCTTCATAAGATTGGTTGGCAAATATACGGAAATTTTCAATATCTTCCTCCAAGACACTTAGTTCACTAAAAAATATATTTCTTAAGTTGTAGTTTTATTAGAAGCTTAAAAACTTAGGCGAAAATAGACAATTATCACATCAGAATTAATATTCTTATTTCCATAAGCAAATCAAATTGAATTATTGATTAAATTATTATTCCTTATTTCATTCATTTTGTACACACATTAAGATGTGAAACTCTACCTTAGAAGGTACATTTGAAATGTTCAAGGAAACATAATTTGGGTAGTGATATTAAAATATACAAAATATTTTAACTTTTGTAAAAAAAAAATACCTAATATCATCCAAAAATTCTTGTGTATATGGCTTTCCATTATTCCAGATATCATTCAGAGTATCCATGGTTTCAGTATAAAGAGTTTTAATCCAAAAATCAATTCCATCAGAAAATGAATCATAAAATGAGGCGCTAATATCTTTCAATTTTTCCTATAATATAAGCATTAAACAAATACTTTTTAAAGAACTTGAAAATCTTACTTTGATTTCATTTTTAATTTTTGGTCGCCAATGAAGCTGACTTGTTACTAATCGTGAATGATTCATTCTTAAATAATAAGCAATATCAATAACACGTATTTCTTCATAATTTCGCCACACATCAAAGTAAGCACTTCGTGCATCTGGTATAAATCCAATCATTTGTAAATTTTGTGATGCATCTGAAGTTAAATTTACTTCCATTCTAGTTACTTTATCATAAAGATCAATAAAGAAAAATCCAGTTGAATTAATATCTGGTGAGTCCCAAACTGTTGCATTTATCCCATAAATTGGAAATGCACCATACGATTGACTCCATAAACGAACTGTTTTAAATGGTGTCATCCGCTAGTTATGATTGTAAAATTATAATATAATAATATAATTCAAAAATTACATTAAATAATTTCATTATTTACTTACATAATAATGAATAATTTTTTTTGGTAAATCCAAATGACATAAAAATAAACCTTTTTGTATTGGTAGAAAACCTCTTTTATAATGTGCATGCGAATCAAGTTGATAAAGAGTTGGTTGCCACTCAGCTGATCCTTTAACATCAAGATCAAATTTCGAGACTTTATGATTTCCCGTAATATCCAGAGAATAATTTCTGTATTTTACAATATTCGTCAAATCTTTGACTATGGCTTGGAACTTTACTAAATGATCAGGATTTTTAGAATAATTAGCAATTATCAAAGCCTTTATTAAATCAATACGACCCCGATAATAATATCCTTTAATTTTTGCATCCTTAAAAAATAAAAAAAATAAATGTTAATTAGTTGAATTTTTAGAATGTTATACAAATTATTCTTATTCCGGCTTTTATTCTATATATTCAGGCAATTAAAAAAAGGATCCAAAAAAGTATTTTAATAAATTGAATATTAATTCATTTTTATAGTAAAAATTATACATTTAAAAATTTTTATAGTAAAAATTGAATTTTAATTCAATAAATGCATTACTGACAATGTCAGCTCTTTTACTCTATTTAATTAAAATACTTAAAAAAATCATTTAAATTAGCAATTCATATGTAGCAAAATTTTTAAGTTAAAAATATGATTGTATTTAAAATTACTGGCAGAATACAAAGAAAAAGAAAAAATTTGGCAATTTTTACAGTCGAAATTAATTAGGTACTGTGTAAAATACCTGGGAGAATGATGGATGCCCAATAGTAATAATTAAAGTTTGATTGTCTTTATCATCTTTGGTTAAAGGTTCATTTTGCCATTTAACTCCTGCTTTTACAATTCTTGGCTTATTATCATGTTTTGAAATATTATTCCATTTAAATGCAATATTTGAGTCAAAAAATCCATCTGATGCTTTGTAATATCCTTCAGTTGATATATTCCTTTTTGGATAAGAAAGTCGAACAACAAATTTCTGATAGTCTTGTTCTTCCTATAAAAAACAATTTTACTTAGTACAAAATTAATTTTATTTAATATTAAACTATATTTACTGTTGTTAAATTCTGCAGTTGGACTTCATAACCAATCCATACATTATCAGCAAGTTGGAGTTTTGACTTTTGTTGTGTTGTAGTATCTTCAGAGTCGAATTCTGAGGTAAAAATGACAGTGCGATTAGGATGCATTGCTATTATTTTATATTCCTGGCCTGTAAAAGTAGATCGCAAATGCACTTCCGCAGTTATATTAAAAGCAGATGAATTTCTTAACTCGAATATTTCAACATGTTTCATGCTCTATAAAAATTAAAAAATAGCTTCCTCTAAATTTAAATTTGCAAAATTATTTTACTTACATATTCAGGATATTCGGTATCAGTATATTGACGGGAGTTTATATAATGTATACCAATTGGCTTTAATTTGTTTTCAATTGATATATCTACCACATCCTTTTCAAATCCAGCTCTTTCTTCTGATTTACATGTATATTTGCCTATTAAAACATTTGTACTGTTGTACATTACATTAGCGTGACCAGTCGTTATCAATGGGCGTTCTTTTAATCCAAAATCAACGTTCCCATAGTGTCGAGTAGCTAGCGGAATTTCAATTTTTATATTTCCTTGGAGATCACGATTCAAATTGTGTGAGCTATATTTGCTTTTTAAATCAACAAATGCATAATTATTTGGCCATGATGCTTTGATATAGCGATTGGACTCAGCCCTAGATAAAAGTTAAATAAATTTTAGCTCTCTTTTTTAAAAATTGATTTTTCATGCAATATCTCTAACGACAGTTATTATAAACTGCTCAGTTCACATTGTTATTTATTTTTTAAAGAAATAAAAACTTACCCAGTAGAAACAAAATTAAAATCAGCTCGTAGCCAAGTTGTGTTCAAAAATGGTGTAGTACTGTTCAAATGTCCTCGCATATTAGAAAGACTAGAATAATTGATATCGACGTCAGCGACAGGGCGTGTACTAGGATAGTTAATGCTACATCTAGAAAATTTATAAAAAAATTTAAATCGCTTTTTCTATTAAAGATTTCAATATATTTTCTTACGCTAACAAAATCGCTGAATCATCATGATCATAGCTGCCACTTGTTAAAAAGGTATCTACTTGGTTATATAAAGGTGTTGCAAACCTTACTGAAAATTCTTTTTTTATTGGTCCTTTATGCAATACTTGTAAACTTCCTTCAATAGAATCCATTCTTTCATTTGGACCCCATTCAATTCTACCCAATCCTTGCAAATCATTAATATTCCGATAGTAACCTTTTGTTGCAAAAATATTTCTAGCTAAATCTGATTCATATTTTGCTTCTATTGAAACGTCTTTCGCTTCAGTCTGCATAAAATAACCACGATATCGCCCAGTTATATGATGAATATCACCAACTGGCTGTGGTAATTGAGTGTTAATATTAAAGGTAAAATCATTTGATGATATATATAAAGCAGTTCCATTCGCTTCTAGAATCCATTTAGAATCAACATTGAGTTTTCCTCTTGTCGAAAGTCTTTGGAAATTCTTGTTTGGATTTTTATAAGAGAGACACACTTCTAAGAGTCGTGGATTTAATTTGTTCTTCTCAATGACACTTTCAATACTAAATTGCATATTTTCTAAAATAACCCATGTCCATTCACAGAATCCATGTCCTTTAACAGATCCAAAGTCATAAGTGCCAGAAATAAATCCTGTTTCTGGTTTGACACTCAAATTTGTATTTAAGTGCACAGAATCTATGCTTAAATGTTTCCATGGTGTTGTAAGATGAGCATTTCCAATAACATGACCTTTTTCATTTGGTATTAGATTTATATCAATGTTGATTCTTTCTATTTCTGGTTCTGATGACTGTATAAGCATTGTTACATCCCAACTTAAATAATTTCGGATTGAATAGCCACCAGCTGCTTCAAACATAAGTTTTCCTTGTGCAACACTGATTCGAATAATTTTTCCAAAATCTCCTTCACTATTTCTAATTTGATATTCAATAACACCATCAGGTCCACCAGAATTCGGTTGAAGGCGTAACTTAACATCAACAGGAATGTCTGATTTAAATGTAATGAAACCATTTAAATTATAGGATTGAGTATTGCGATTCATTTTTCCAATAAACTTGTACAATCCGTCAGTTGAAGATTTGGTTAAAAATCCTTGGACTGTAACATTTCTGTAAATTAAATTAAAACTGTTAACAGATCTGATAATATGAAAATAATTTATTCAGTACTTTAATTCTTTTAGAGGTGTACTTAAGTCAAAACTGAGAGCATCTTTTTTTCTTGCAGCTCTGACTCGGAACTCCATAACATCACCAGAATTTTCGGATAGCGTTAATTCTACTAATGTAAGTGGATGTGGTATTTTGGTTACTAAAATTGATCCTCCCACCGATTTTAAGGGTAAAATATTGGTATAAATTCGGCCTTTTGCATTAATGAAATTATTTTTATCACCATTCCATGCGCATTCAGCACGAAGCTAAAATTTTGTTTAGATTCTTTAAAGTGATTACTAAATATTACAAACTTACTCTATTGTTAGTTCCATTGTCATTTATATCAAATCCTACAACAATAGTATTTTCCAATTCAGATAAATCCTTTTTAAAGTATACCTTGCATCCATAGTGTGGCACAACTATTGTTTCAAGAATTATTCCCATAAAAACATCAATAAAATTTTCTTCAGACTAAAAAATTAAAATCAAATATATTAGAAGTGATTTGAAGCTAGAATCTCAGTATTGTACCTCAATCGAACCAGCCACTGATAGTAAGGTAATGGGTGTTTTTCCAGTAATATTACATCGGTAAACATTTTCTTCCAATTCTAAATTTCCTGAAATTCGTAAGCTTTCCATCGTTTCAAATGGAGTTCTAATGTTTAAAACAATATCATGAATTTTTGCTTCAAATTCTTCTATAGATATTGTGTAGTTTACCAAAAACCCTAGATCAATTGTTCTTTTTTCTTTTTGTATTGATATACTTAATCCTGTGACATAACGCTTTTTAAACTCAACATCATATTCAAATTTTGATTTGATCTCTTTTGTTGCCACAAAAGGTGTCTGGATAGTTAACAAATTTTTCACTTTTAGAAAATGAGGAAAATAAAGACGATCTCTTATATCAATTTTACCCTGTGCAAGATTCACCTCACCAGTAACAATAAAAAAATCCCCAATTTCTTCAATATCAACATTTCCTGTTATTGTTGGCCAAATTAATGTATTAAGTTCCATACTTCCAACATAGTTCAAGAGTTCATCGTAGTCAATTTCATAATCTTCATCTTCCTCCTCTTCACTTTCAGAATATTCAATATCGTTCAGTTCATATTTCTTTAACAATTGGAGTTCTAATCCCCTTGCATTTAATTCTGTTATCAATTTCGGTTTTGGTTTAGCATTTACCTTAATTCCAACTTTATATTTTGAAAATTTCATTGATAATTCCATATTAAATTCATGAGCTTTGATCAGTTTTACAACAAATCCATTGTCTTCAAAATCTTTAAAAGGAGTGAATACTCTATAAGCGTATTCAAAATCAGTAGCATTAAATAATCGCCAAATCCCAGTAAAACCAAGGGTTACATTATTCCACTCACCTCGCAAATCAATAGTTTCAGCTTTCATTTTACTTATTAAAGCAACTCTTCTAAAAGCCTCAAGTGGTGTGGCTAGACTTAGCTTAACATTAAAATCAGCAAATCCAATAACAGCTAATAAAACTTCAGCACCTAATGCACCTTGTGGAGATCGGATTTCTGCTACTGCATGTCTTTCATATTCATTAAGACCAAATCTTCCGGTTACCGTCTTAAATCGTTCAATTGGTGTTGTAATATTTATTACAAGACCATTGTCTGTTAACTTTTTTGCATATCCTTCCAATGCCAATGTGAATTTTCGTTCTTCTAAGCTAAGTGCTGCAGCACCTTTTAAATTTCGATTTTCAACAAATGCAAACCTAGCAAGCAATGCTCCCATTCGATATCCTTCAATGGGACTCCTCATAAGAATCGATCCAGTAACATTTCTATAAATTTCATCTTTATTCGTTTGCCAATCAGATTTAAGGCTATAAACTTGTAAGGATTCATTTTCTAAAGCATAACTGAATGCAAGATCTGTATTCATTTTTTGATATTCATGTTTATGTTTAACATGCCCAATAATTGTTGGTACATCATAAATAGTGCTATTCAAAGCTATTTCTATATCACAGCCATAGCTAAAATCAGTGATTTCATAATCACTTTTGTAAATTAATGCTATATTTTGGTTTTCAGCCCATAGAGCAGATGCATTTATCTGAAGTTGATTACCTTTATTATAAAGACCTGCTTTGATACTATTACGAGTCCAACTTTCAAATGGTGTTGTCAATACTGATTCAATCCATATATTTGTTATTTCTTCAGGTAATAAACCAGCGTTATATGCTAAAACAATAGCTTCACTCGGACTCCAGCTAACTCGCCCATTACCATTATAGTGAGGTCCTCCAATATACGAAGCAAAACTGCAGCTGAACGTTCTTTCTGGATATGTTAGCATAAAACTACCATCATATGTTTTATACGCTGGATTATTTAGTTCTGCTACTAGTGCTAGCCGTTGTGATGGATCTCGATTGGCATCCCATTTCATTTCAAATGATGCTTCCTTTTTTCTTTCATTTGACAATCCCCGGATTTTAAGATGAATATCTCGTAATCTAAATGATAAATAAAAATTATAAATTTCACCCACTAGGCTAAAAGAACAAAATAATGAGCGCTTTTGAGACTATTTTTTAAATTCTCACAGCTAACGATTCAACTATTTTTACTGCTAGAAAAAGGATGTATCAAAATTTTTTTGAATATAGCTTATCATTCTATCCTGATAACAAATAAAATAATCGATCAGCATAGATTTTGATAGATTTAGTTTAAAGATTTAGAAATGCAAATATGAAAAGCAACAAATCTGCATTATGATAAAAATGAAGATTTACTATTAAACTTACTTATCGATATGTATTTCAATTAGTAATAACTTTGGTTGAGTTGATAACATTTTTGCTGATATCCAATAGGTTCGATTTTGATACTTAATTTCCAAATAAGATCGTAATTGACTATCATCTCTAGCTGAGTGTTTTAAAGTTAGTCCATATGGTATTTTATCATATTCAGCTTGGATATCAAACAAAATTTCTAACTCATTTCTTCGGTAGACTACATTGACTGTAGTATCTTCAAAAGATGGACTTTTTACAAGTAATTTGAGATAATGATGTACACGAATTCTAGTACTTTTGTCTTGATATGCACCCTGAATTTTAATTGAATGCCCTGAAAACCAGGATCCTAAAAAGTCGATCTAAAAAATTTTAAATTATTAATTAAAAATATTCACAATTAAATGGTTTTATTCATACCGAATAATCATTTTGTTGCCGTTCAACTAGAAGTAATCTTGCTGCGCACGAATCAAATGTTGGAACCGTGATGTTCATTGAAGCATCCATAGCAAAAAGGTATCGTTGTGGATAAAAGAGCGAAAAAACTGCTGTAGCTTCCTTTTTAGGAGCATATCTAATAGCTCCTAAAAAATTATGAACAGGGCCTTTTTTATTTTTTTCTTCATGTCTATTAATTTTAAAAAAAAATGTTTAAATTGAAAAATTTATATATATATTTAAATTACTTGAACAGAATTCGATAGTCAACTTTGCTAATAGGCCTTGTCACTTCCAATGATGCAGTTGTACGTAATCCTTCAGATTGACGCTCCTCAGAACTGGATCGGGCAAAAATTGCTCGAATTGTTGTAGTAAAATCTGGATTTAAAAGATCATTTGCATTATTAACTGTCAATTTTGCTTCAGTGTGTCCCAAAAGTGATAACCATGTCATGTTTGATGCAAAATTATATTTCTGATAGGCTGATGATTGTAATCTTAAGCGACCTTGATATTCTGTTTTTGCTTTCTGACTACGGTCGGCTAATTCACCATCAAAGTCAACTGTTTCAATTTTATTATCCTGGAACTAGAAAAAAAATTCAGTTTTATTAATTAAAATTTTTTTTACTTATTATTTTTCATTTGGGACAATAAAAAAACTTGATTTTCATCAAAACTAAGCTTTTAGAGATTGAAGCTATCAAGGAGGCAGATAGATCGGTTAGACTGGGCTTTAGCAGATGCTATGTCAGCTCACGTGTTGACGTGTTGACGTGGTTTATCATAGGATATGGTCCTCTTAACCAAGTAACTCTATAAAATAGAAAAATCAACAATGCTGAGGTGTACATTCAGTCATGAAGTGAAAGAGACACAAAGCCTCAAATTTGGGATCCTGGAATGAGTTTTACAGTATAATGGATCCAAGGGAATTTAATAAATCTGCATATTTAAGGTATATTTATCGCAGTAAACAATAACTTCTAGCAAGCGTTCCAAAAAATAGACCAAATTTTAATTTGGCGGCATAACAAAACCGATTGCTACACAAACGGTCAAGAAAAGAAAGTTTAAAAGAAAACTCTAAAGTAGTAGATCGTCAAACCCCACCATCCTCCTCGATATTCTTATTAAAGAGCTTATTGTTAAGGTTTTCTCAAAAAAAAAAAAAAAACAAGGGAAGCCCTACTGGAGTTTTAGTTTTCAAATTAAGTTTGGCAAGGAAGGAAAGCTTTGATGATATGTACTACACCTCAAGGTGTAGGTTTATTTTTTAATGAGCTCAACTTAATATTTTTTTGACTTACCCTATAATCCACTTTAATTCGTGTAGCACAACTGACTTCTGATTTCATTATATAACCTACAAGTCTAGCCTGAAGTTTTTTTGTTTCAAAAGTTATACTTAAATCGTTTTGAACGATGCCTTTTTTCTGTGTTCTCTTAACAGTCCCAGCTAATCCAGCTATTCTATCATTGTTTACAGTTAAAAGCATATGCGGGCTATATAACCAGCCATTTCTTACCTCAGATCTATTTATATACATCTAAAAGTTTAAAAATCATGATAAATTCTACTTATAAAAGAAAATCTTATTGTAAATATTAGTAGAATTTTAAAGAATAATAACCTCAATTGAAAAACTTTTACGTCCATTACTATCTAGGTATATTTCTAATTCTTTATCTTCTTCTGTATTTTTATATCTTCCAACAGCTGAATGTGAATTTTCACCATTATGGAATGACATTGACATATTAGCGGCAAATGCGTTTCGTGTAAGATTTGCTACTAAATTTCGAGGAATTACCGAATCGGGTGTTTCAAACACAAAAGTTGTTACTGTATTATTTTCAATAGTATCAGATCTATACTCAAAAAGGAATGTTTTTGCAGTTGGATCTGCTTTATCTAAATGTACGTTTAAATTAATTGGCCCACAAAGTAATAAACTTGGATGATCTGTTTCTGTTAAACTAACATCCGGAAGGCTATAGTTAGTACAAATTTTAAGTCCAACAGCGCGATCAATAATTGGCCATGTACATGTAGAATTTTCAAACCTTGTTGGGATTCCTCTTTGTGGAATATCACCCTTAGTAGTCATAACAATAAGTTCCGACCTGAAAGTTAAAAACAAATAAAAAGCCAATACTTCCTAAGAACGTAAATAATACCTTGCGCTAAAAATATCATTTCGATCCTGTGGTAAACTTAATGTTAAAGAAATCTGTTTAGCTCCACGAATTTTAAGTTTACTTTCGACGGCAGAGCTTGAATATAAATTGCTTTTAACACGAATTCCTGTAAAAGCATAGTAAAAATCTGTCTCCATAGTTGTGTGAACATCAACAGAAATACTGGGTTTTATTTTCCCTTCTATATCAAAATGCCACTTCTCTTCTGGATTTGTTTTGTCTACATCTAAGTTACCAGACATTCTTAGATCTACAGAACATGCTCCAAAAGCATGTATCGATAATGGAAGGCCAGCACTAAGCGGCACATTATAGGAGGCATCCAAGAAAACTCCAGATTTTGTATATGTAATTTCATTACCCGATAGTAATTTTGCTATATTCTGTAATGGATTAAGATTTTGTGCCATTGCCATTACTTCCAATCCTCCTTCGATGGTGTGATATTTCAGATCGTTTCCAAAAACTTTTACACCAAAAACTGCTCTAGGATCATTGTATTTATATCTAAATTAAAAATTATTGAAAAACAAAATAATTTTACTATATATAAAGAATTACTTTAAATTGTATCCTAGTTTATCGATATTTCGCTGGAAATCTTTATTACTAGGACTCCTTTTTTTATGCTTCTGAGAAATTTCTTTTTCTATATTTTTATCAGTTTCACGTCTTAGTCGTATCTTTTCTAAATTCATCATTTCCACTAAAATTAATTTTAATTATTATATTTTTCATTGAATATAAAGATTTTACTGACCGATTTTTTCCTCCTTTGTCTTACTAATGAATGTATTTAAAAATGAAAATTTTTTTCGTAAATTTTCTGCACTTAAGGGACCATCTACACCAAATATAGATTCTACAATTTGTTCAAATCCTTGAAGACGAGCTGAAATCTCGAAAAAGTTAACTGACTCACCAAACAAGTCAGCAGTGAAATTTAATGATAAAACTCTTGGTATATATGAATCGGTACCGAAAATTATATTTGCTTCGGAAGTTGTACCTGCAAACAAAATAATTATTCTTAATAAATTCTACAGTTTTAGGGCTAATATAAGCTTTGAGCTAGCATTGTCATCGACTTGAATGTAACTTTTTCTTGTTTGTTTGTTTTTCTTGTAAGAAGTTGAATATAAAATAATTTTTTAAATCGTCTGCTTTAAAGAGAGCTAAATCAACATATATTTATTACTCAGTATGCTAAATAAATGAAATAAAAAATATGATTAAAATCTATTTAACTAACAAGGAAATGTTGCGAACTCTATCTCATCGTCTTTCTACAAACCCTGATATGATGTTGTCCGTCAAAAACTAAGAGATACGTATTTTTAAATCAGCCATCACATATACAGTATTGTTTTTAAAATTTAAATTATTAATTTTATTGATAAAGAAGTAGTTTTCTCCCTGTTGATTTTTTTCATAAAAATCCAAAAGAATGATAATTTTATTTTTTTTACTTGTCTTTATTACAAATTAGAAGTAAAATATTGAACACACGAGATGCAACTTTAATGATTAATTATCTATATTTACTAGAAACTTTCATTTTTCCTACAAACAATAATAATTTTGTTTGTTTTAAAAATATTAACCACATTTCGAATTAAAAACTAAAGTTGGTTACTTTTTTGCATATTTAAAGTAGATTTCTGCCGATAAAAAATGATTCTCGTAGTTATTGAATGGGCTAAAAGACTAAAATTTTACAAGAATCTCGTTGAATATATGAAGTTGCTTCCATAAGGATCACGTCTTAAGATTATATCAAACATATCGATCGATAAGGAAATACTTTATCAAGAGTTTATAAAAAAAGAAATAAATATAAACACTATCTCTCAAAACTGAAATCCAAATTGGGGACTTAGTTTTTGAATTACTTATTTTGATAAAATTATTTGTAGTCAATAACTCTTTTTTTAGACTCCTGTTTTTACTTTTTCCAATTGGTTTTGGTTTTGCTTAATTTGCTTAATTTTTACTAACCTAAACATCTATAAATTAAATATTGTATTTTTTAGTGTTATAGCAGAAAATCATTTATATTGAATTTTGGGAATACGAAAAATTTCAATTCATTGTGGATAAGATCTTGAAAAATTGCTTTAACATTAGAACTTTTAAGCAATTTAATAAATAAAAAATGAAGACTTTAAATTAAATTCAAAAATTACCACCAAATTTACATTATAAAAATATATTTAATTTTAGTTTTGAATGGAAATACTTGCCGAAATTATATTCATCGAAAAATACGCTGTGTTCGTAGTTTCTGGAAAATTTTCTAATATCAAGTCGATATTTGCTACCAAGATCATTATCTACTAATAAACCTTGCGCTTCAATACGAACAGGTGATGCTGATTTTGCTAAATTACTTAAATGCGACCAAACATATGATCCAACTTGATTAACTTCTTCAGTTTGTAAAACATTTTTTATTTTATTAATAGATATATAATTTGGGCAACGCATTGCTTGGAGATAAGCAAAAATACGAACTTCTGAATTCTCCGTAAAATTTCCATAAAGATCCAAAAAATAATCACTAAAATGTTATAAAACTTTCATATTATAGAATTTAACATATTCCTTAACAAACCTATTTTTATAACAATTAATTCTCCTAAAAGCCATTATAGTTTGTGTTCGCAATTCAACTGGAATATTATTATCTTTTATAGTTTCTTTTAATCGTTTTACAAAAGCTTCAGACATCACTCCAATATTTCCAATACCCTTAAGAAGTATAACAAATCTTTCTTTATTTTTACGTTGATTTAAATTTCCAGCTAAAAAATTAATTATTTCGGTTTCTAAATAATTTACAATCAATTGAACTTTTTCATTATTTTCACAATCAGGATTTTGACGACAATAAGTATGAACAACTGCTGTCGATCCTAAAACATATTCAGGTAAGCTTAGTTTTCCAAACTCTATTAAGGCATAGAAAGTTTCCAGCACTTGTTCAGTTGGATGGGGTAAATATGCTAGAGAAATCATCCAACTTTGTGCTCTTTCTTGTGATAATTGTTTGCTTATTAAAAGATCTTTCATTAGTTGTACCGATTCCATACTTCCAATATATGGTAAGCTTTCCAAAATATGATTTCTTGAAATTGGATTAAAAATTGTTAACTTTAATCAAAAAAATTAATACAAACTGTACCTTCCATTATTACAAATGCTTCCAGCCCTTGATACCAATTGTTGTAAAGCTGTGTACGAAAGGGATCGAGCTGTTCTAAGAAATTTTGTAAAGACTTCAATAAACTCTCGTTGAATATTTGGGAAGCCTATAGTACACATCTGTTTAAGAAGATCACGTGAAGCTTTTATTTCACCATGCGTAGGCTTCGGAGATGGTGTATGATCAAAAAGAAGAGGAGAACGTCTTTTGATGATTTCTTCATCTGATATAAAAAAATTATTTAAATAAGGAGATTTAAGTAAAACCCATAAGATACCTTCATCTGGAAAAAAATCAGCTTGCTCCAAAATTTCTTCATGGGTCAAAACAAATTTCGAATGTGTTTCAGTAACTGCTCCAGTACGGTTCTGTGAAAATGGCACTAGCTGATGACGTTCATAACAATCAATTTCTTGATAAACGTTATGATCTACAGTAAGCTGAAAACAAATATTAAAAATATTTTTATAATGCAAAAAATTCACGGAATATAATGTTGATTCGACTACTTACATTACAATAACTAGTTGAGTTTAAAATAGGCCAAATTTCTTTGTTCTGCCTAAAGAAATATGGGCTCGACTGTAGGATGGAATGAGTTTTGTAACGGTCTCTACAAGTTTCAAGATCTTTAGTTTTCTTAATATGAACGCTTGTTTCGACAGCTCCAATTAAACTGTATACAACATTACATGAGCCAGATACATCCACCTCAACTGTATTTAAATCAACATCAAAACGTAACATAGTATTTTGAAAAGCTGATAAAATTCCTTTTTTAAAATTTAATACCCATGTTGGTTCAGTCGGATGTGGACAAACTTCTCCAATTACACCATCATGATATGCAAATCTTAGCTCATAACGATATAAATCATCAGCCATCTGACTACTCATAGAATGTAGATTATCCTCAGTTTCCCCATATTCCTCATAATAGTCAACATCTTGATCATTGTCTTTTAGTTCAATATTACTAACTATAAGAACACCTTCACAATTTCGAGGAAAAGTTAATGAAATCCGTGCAGTCAGATATAAATCGGAAGTATTTGTACCACTTCCAAAAAATTCCGATCTTATATGTAGTTTATAGTCATAATCGTATCTTTTATTTTGATTGTATGCAAATTTTGTAGTTTCTGGTTCACATTGTGGTCGACCACAAATTCTTGGATCTTTAAGGGGATCTGAAAAGTTAATATGAAAATTAATAACCAATTATACAAACTTATGTTTAACAGATATTAATCCTCATACAAATAACAAATTCCAAATTTTATTATTCTTCAATCCTTAAAAAAGAAAAGAAGCAGCATTGGGTTTAAGGTATTTTATGTGTAAATAAATAAATGAATTGGTACAGCAGTTTTTCACTTGATCGGGAACTTTTAAAACAACGTGTTTAATGAAAAATGTACAAGATGTGAGAAGATTAAAATATCAATAAGTACGAGAGTTTTGACCCGGTTGCCTTGAATTTTTGACACAATATTCTTAAAATCTTGTGTAAATGTAAAAATTATGATTTTGGAAAAAAGTTCTCAAAAATAGATGTTAATATAAATTTAACTATTCTATTAAGATTTTCTATCTATGGTAAGAAAGTAAAATAAATTTGATGAACATTTAATGTTTCCTGGTGTTATCTAAACATAGAAAAACCTACCATTGTTTGATTTTAACTAACTGTAATTTATCTTGTCAAGCAGTTTAACATATAAAATGAGTTGAAATTGACACAAATTTGTTTCTTGAAAAGTGTTACTCATTTTACAAATTTTAATATTTTTATTGATTTAATTCTATTTTAATTTTAGCCCATTCGCTGCCAAGCCTAAATAACATGAAGTCATTCCCATTGCCATTTATATTTTGAGTGTTATTGTTTACCAAAGCTCTGTTATTTGTTGGTAAGAGCACATATATTATCATTCACAATCATTTACAAGCATAAAACCAAAGACGAGTATACTCGCCGTTGGCAATAAGGAGGCAAAAGGACTCGACATAAAATTTTTCGTATTTGCGTTTTAGTAGAAAAATAAATTAAAAATACCGCAGATGGATAAAATAATAAAAATGCAATAAAACGAGACACAACTTTCTGTAAATTGGCAAAAGCTATTGTCGATTTCAGTGTTTAAGCAGATAACAGGATAATGTAGCGTATTTTGATTTCAAGCAAAATTTTTGTGAAAAAATTTATTTGTAGTATTTCTTCAAGTTTTTTACATTTCTATATTTATGTTTATGGGCACAAAAAGTTTGCTAATTTAAATTGCCTGCGTACATTACAATAACATATTTAAAGTAGGACGAGTATACTCGTCTTGGCAATTTATGACACTCTACCAAAGACAAGTATACTCGTCCTTGGCAACGAATGGGTTAAATTACAAAATAAAACAGTTATTTTACATCGGTGCGAAAATATTGATAAGCCCTTAAAGATAGGTAGGTAGAAAATTGAATTATATTTTTATTGCACTATGGAAAAGATTTTTACCAACGGTTCCATTTAAAAATTTTTTTCTCCGTCATTAGTTATTATTTTTACATTTTTGTTACTTAATATTTAATATAAAACACTATTGCAAGCTTTAAAAAATACTTTTCTCTTACTCATTATCGCATAGATTCAAAAGTTATAAGTGATAAAGTGCATGGGGGTTATAACGACGCCTTCAAAATTCAAGAACCTGTAACTCGAAAGCGAAAGAATTTAGACCCCCACTTTTTCTGTTTTTTGTCCATGAAATTTAATCTACTTTCTATCCTAAGCATTTGATAATACATTTTTGGGTCACCCTGTATAAGTATAAAAATTAAATTAAATAAATAATTCCGTCCCCGCTCCAAAATGTTTGTGATTTCAAATAATATAGAAAAATAAAACTTTAAAAAAAAAAAAACATAGGTTCCCCTTTTTAGCAAAATTGAACGAAGTTCTCTTATGGAAACGATTCTTGTCCTTGAGAATTATTTAATTCATTTATTTGAAAAGCAAGTGGCTATAAATTCCTTAAAAATTAAAAAGTTGCTAATCGCTTTAAGTCCCTGACAGTCGCTTCCCTAACAACCACGGTTTTAAGCTCAGAGTTGTATTATTCCAAGACAACATTTATCAATAGTATATTTAATTCAACTTCAAAATCAAAGTTTAAAAAGTAGGACGAACCTGTGCCGCTTATTAAAGTAAATAAAATGAGAAGTTGATTTTCCATTTTTAATATATATTTTTACTTCTCATTGCTAACTTAATTGCTTGTTATTTTCAAAAATAAATTGGAAAAGATTATCATTAAAATGTCTATATTTTCATTTCTCTCTCTCTCTATTTTCATTTAAAGTTATCTCTATTACAAATGTATACCAAAAATATTTTTCACTTTTCATTATAGTCTCTTGCTCAAACTACCTATTTTGAGTTGAATTGAACATATTTGGTTTGTTTTTAAAATTATTTTCTTCGTTTTTTCAAGGATTGTATCTTTCGATTTGATATAAAGAATGGATTAAGATATGTATATTTCCGATTTCTCTTGTCATCAAAAATAAATCACTGTCCCATTTAAATATTTTCAATAAAATATTACTTGGGAGTAATAATGGAAATCCAAATGTAATATTTTACAACCATCTTGGAAAAAGTAATCTATTTCTGTTCAAAGATATCAAAATATATTTATCCTAATTTTTTTGGTTCCTAAAACTATAATAATATACGCTCGATTTTGACCTTATTTATTTTAAAAAAAAATACATCAAAGCGATACATAAAATCCTTGTCCTTATTTGTTTTGTACTTTTCTAATTAATTAAACCTTGTCTTCTTTCTATGTCTAGTTCTATAACTAGTTATGTATAATAATTAGTAATTTTTAACTTAAATCAGCCAAGTTTAAAAAAAAGTCAGAATGGCATGGGCATGCATCCCAGACTTCATTGGTATTTCCAGTGATTTTTCTTTATTAATGATATCATTTGTGGACAAGTCTGATAATTCCCTAAAATTTCTAACGTGTTTATGGTGTACTAAAAAAAATCTATTCAGCAACTTGTTTATTGATTGCAATCTAACATTGAAATACAATATAATGAAGTTATCTTTCAAAACTGGTGGTGTTAGATTTCAGATGAACGATTGAAACATCAAAATTTTTTTACAAAACTCAAAGAGTACTTCAATGCAAAGCTATCCCATATTATTTTTGGCCACTCGCCAAAGAAATTTTCATTGTAGAATTGCTAGAATACTTTTTCTTACTTAAGCCTTCTCTAGAGAAGAAAAATAAATTTTAAACCAAAGAAATGAAAATTCTTGGTAGCATATATCCATTTAAAGAAAAGATTTTTTGATTGTTTACTACATTTTTTATGGATGAGTTCTTTAAAAATAAAAAACTTTGAGTATGACTAAATTATATTAAAGCTGACTTAAATGAAATTTACTCTACCCACACATTACAATTCTAATTATCATATTACTAGGATATGTAATCTTATAAAAATCATAATTTAGCCTGAGGTTTCCAAAGCTTTAAAAATAAAATTAGAGGAAGAAATGTGTTTGGTTTTAACATTCTAGTTATCGTAAAAGTTTAAAACTTTTACACAATCTAAAATATTAAAACTCTTCATAATTTAATTATAAAAAGTGGCCACAAGTCTTTTCAGTTAAATAAACTGTCAAAAACTTTTATACAAATTTTCGCAAACATTCTTTTAATAAAATTTATTTTCATTCGAAAAAGATTAATGTGGGCCATAAAAGCCATATTTCAACATACAATCAATTTAGCTTCTCAGAAGAACTGTATGCCATTTAGAATCAATGATGAAGTTGATTTATATAATTGTTAAAAATAGTTAGCATTTATGGAAAATAATGATGCTGTAACTATCTAACTTTGGGACATTAGACTAATTGTAAACCCAATCAAAGATATCGAAAAATTTTACTAGCAAAATATTCTTAAACTATCATAAAATATCGGCCTAAAGTTTTTTTCACATATTTTATTTATTTCATTCTACCATTTTGGTATCCCGACTTTTTGGCATACATAGTTGTGTAGTTTTTTTTTAAATTTTTTTTCTGGATTTTATTACTTCAAAGCTAACGTATTTTATGATTGTAAGTGAACATTAAAGTGTCCATTTGATGATTGCAAAGACACAAAAACTGAATCCAAATCATTGAACAGAATGCGTGCACATAAAATGAGGCATCAAAATACATACATAGAATCAAAAAATAACTAAAAACTCGATAAATCCTTTAATTTTGATTGGTTTTATAGTATCCAATTTAGTTTATCCAAATATGATAAAAGTTTATAAAAACTTCGCACTTTATCTTGACCATATTTATGTAAAAATAAATAAGAGTAACATTAAGTGATAATATTCCTTCCAGAAACGTATGTATATGGAGATTCAAAATCATTAACAACATTTTTTTTTTGTTTTTATATATAAAAAATTTATTTTCATAATTTTTCATAAACATTGATAAGTTTTAACGCAGCTCATATATTGCTCGGTAAATGAATTTTTCTTCTTCCAAAAGCCATTATCATAGTTTTTTCAAGAAACACATTAAACGTGATAAGGAATTCCATTCCCAGAAAATTAGATTTTAATTATTTATCTCGTATTAGTTTTAAGTTAATCTACCAATCTTAGCAAATAATTTGGGATTAAAGCTTGCCTTTGTACTCAAGATGTTATTATTTAAATTAATTTTATTGGATAAGAAATTGATATTCTATTTTGTTTGATTTAAGTTGATAGTAAGTGTTAGGTATAATTTATTTATAAAATTTATACTTACTACGACGTTCACTGCTTGCTAAATAAAATCCACAAGATAACAGCAAACAAATTATTTTGATTATTTTAATCATTTTGAAGTTTTTAAAAGTTTCAATCATAGAACTTCATTTTACTGTTTTTTAATATTTATTTTAAATTCAGTTTCAGCAATAGAAATACGATTTTCTGTATTTTATTTGTCTCGATTTATTTAAAAAAACTCCTTAATTCACTGTTATTAATTGCTAGAAATATAATTAAAACTAAACTTAAATTAAGGTGGAATTTATATATGCATTAAAATGTTTAGGATTAATTTGTTTATTGTAAAGTGAAACTTTAATTAGAAATATTAAAGTAAAATGAAATAACAATTTCTTAAAAATCCGTTAATATTTTAAATTCAAATTGTTTACACTGAAAAATGAATTTACAAACTTTTCTAATTAGGCCGGCCTAATTTTATGTATAGAATTTCATTTTTAATACATTTAAAATTTTGTTTTCACTAAATCACTATAATTTGAAATTGAGATAATGGAATTATATTCATAAAATTATTGTCAAAAAAATTTAAAAATAAATTGACCTGTGGTCAAATTATATCATCCTCATATCTGACACAAGGAAAAAATATTGTATAAAAATTATGTATAAGCAAAAGTCTTTTGAAACTTTTAATTTGATTGTAATTTCCTAAGCACACATTTTTGCTTAAATCCTCCCCAATATTTTTCTTTAGCCACCGAATCAATTTCAAAAACACTAAAAGAATTTTGAACAAGTTCTAAAGATTTTAGGAAAAATCCAACTAGCGCAATCGACACTCACTAACCAACTGTTAATTTCCTGAACAACTGACCCGATGCCGAGTTACAGTAGATGATAACTTTTAAGCTTATCACCATTACTGGGGTTAAAGATCAAATCTATCATCAAATTTATATATATATATATATATGTATAGATATGTATTTATTTTCCCTACATCAAAGGTACTTTTTGTTTTGTAACAAAGCATTTCCCTGTATCCTTTGCGTAGTAAATTTTCGAAATGATTGAATAGACATATCCTTTTTGATAGGGTGGTCTTTAATGTAGATAGATACTTTTAAGTACAGCTATAAATATATCTATTTACACTACTGTATAGAATGCAGGTTCTTCTTTAAATAATGGATATTTTATGAGCAAATTGTTTAACCTCAAATATAATAAGCCTTAGGAGATGAAATTGTAGAAATTTTTTGCTCTTCACATACATGTATATAGCGCGTTCAATTCTATAAAAATGAAAAATAAATATTTGTACAAATTTGTGTTATATAACTCTACAAATATACATATATATGTATGAAGATAGATTTTATTATATAAATATCAAATAATCCTTACAATATTATTGGGAAAACAATTATGAAATGTCTGCCTATGGCAGGCAATATTAACGTTAGTCATTTCAAATGAAATTTAATTATCTGTGATAATTAAAGAGAATCAATTTGAATTAACGATTAATATTAAAATTAATCCTTTTGTCATACTTTTATATTATTATTAAATATCGGAAAAAACAACAGCTCGAAGTTTTGGAGGAGTTTTTCTTTTCTTTTGTGTTAAAAAGAAAACTTTATTCTTTCTAAAAATTTGTTCTTCTAAATGTCCCCGTTGTGATTACCTTTTATCTTATTAATTTTAGTGAATTTTTCTATCTTACCATTTTTACGTCTGAACAGTTATTATATAATATCGAAAAAATTCGAAAATAGTCGCATATTTTTGCCATTTTTGTTTTAGTGAGGAAACTTCAAAAAGTAGGTACTATCTAAAAGAAAATCTAAATGCGGATAGATTTCAGCTCCCAAAGAATAAATTATTTTTCCGCTTTTCAACATAAAAACTTTTATTTATGAGATATTAGTTCTGAAATATGGCCATCATTTGTTAATTTTGTAAAAATTGCTCTAACAGCAATATTTCAGAAATTAAACATATTTTCTATAAAGCTGCCTCAGCAACTTTAAAGCAATTTAAAATTAAAAAAACAAAATTGTTTTTTAATATTCGATTATGTTATGAGAACTTTCGATATTCCGTATATTTTCACTTTTTTTGGGAAATGCTATTTCACTAGTTATTTCTTAACGTGTTTCTAATGTAAAAGATTTAGCAGCATTTCACTTTGAAATGCAGGCCAAAAAACTTTCAGTTTTTTTTCAAAACTTTTTATTTAAAGAAAATTGAGTTTCATTAAAAAAAAGACCTTCTATCTTGGTGCCGAGCTGAGGTTTAAAAAATGGCTATCCTTAATCCGATAAGAATATTTATCCAGGAAATTAATTAATTAATTAATTTTATGGCCAATCTAAAACAAAATTTTTAGTAATATTCCTAATACATTTTGGCATTTGAGTTTGTTTGAAGTACCCATACTCATTTTTATAGATCGTAAACCAGAATCCAAAGAAAGAATTTTCAAGAAATACAAGCGCTCGCCTTTTGGAAATTATTACTGATACTAATTTAGTGTAAGAAATCAGCTGAATATCAAGTTTCAATCTTTGATTACATTTAAATGGAATAATTAAACAGACAGCAATGTAATGTTTTTAAATATTATATTAATATTTTATAATTCATATTTTGGTAACCCAAATCATCTTACTGTACGAGCATTTATTGTAAAGTCGTATACCTAAAGGTGGGAACTCACTTAGTGCACATATCTCCGCGGGTAAAATTTTTGACGTCATAGACTCACGCCAAGTTGTTGATTCTGTTCCCCCTCAAATGTGGATATTTCAGCGTGAAATTCATGTGTACACACACTTTTTTGATAAGTTTTTTTTTTTTGTTTTAGCAATGCTTTTGGGCTTGCAAAAGAATTGCTATACATATTTTCCCGATTTATATTTAATTGTTGTTGTAGAATTGTATTTTGATATTGGCAAAACAAAAGCAACGGCATTTTTGTTTCTTTTACGGTTCATAAGATGAATTTACACATTGGGAGAAAAAAAAGTAAAAGAATAGAAAAGAATTAGGAAGTTAAGTTTGTTAATATTTTGTGGCTGTTAGTGATTTTATATTTACTTGTTGTTGTAGAATTTTTTTTTTCATTTCGGCAAAACAGAGGCAAGGGCATTTTTTTTTTTTTTCGGTTCACAAGAATATGAATTTAAATATTTAGAGAATTAGATTCCCGCGGAACCGCTATAACTGAATTGTGAAATTTTTGTCAATTTTTGACGTCATGAATGTTACCCGCGGAGATATGTGCACAAAGTGAGTGCCCATCTTAATAATTAGCTTTGAGATTCATGTTTGGTATACTAATATTAAAAGTTTTCCTGTGATTAATTCCAACAAATTGATAATAAACGTTATTTTAGCCACATCACACATATTATGCTTGCAGATATTAGTGTTGAATTTGGTAACAGTTTTAATAAACTATTTAATTATTAAAATTTTAAACAATTATAGAGAAAACTATAGTTTTAGATGAATATATAGTTTCTGCATTAAAACTCATCCGGGTCTCGATTTATCATTTAGGAATGCACTAAGATTGCTTGCTGGAGATTGAAGGTAAACATTACATGTAATAGCTCAATCGACATAAGCGAATAAAAACTATCCTTGCCGGATTCACATTGTAATAAAAGCAAAGAAGTTAAATTTAACTACGAATATGCAAGTCTAGTTATGAATAAAATCAATCGATCAGGTGTAATATTATCCAATTAATTGCTAAATATTGCAAACGATGAGGTGCCAGTTAATCTGACTTGATGACAAATTTCATTGCCTCATGTCTAATGTAGTTTGGTGATTTCATAAGACAAATCATAGCATTTTCTAATAATAATTTAGACATATTAAAAGCTCTCGATTGACTTAAGGTGCAAAAAATATCATTAAAGCCCTATATTCACAGCGGGGTGGTCACATAAAAGTCCATCGAAACTTTAGGGATATTCAAAAAGATTTTCAATTTTCCTTGGTCTACCAACGTCAATTATATGGATGGCTTGTAATCAGTCTTTCGGTATTTAAAAAAGAAAAAGTGAAACATTGTTCAAGTTTTTTTTATTAAAAACTTTCGAATAAAATTAAAATTATGACTTTTACAATTTTTGATCATTTACATTATTTTTATATCTTCAACTAAATTTACGAAAGAAAATCATTTATAATTAACAAACGGTCACCATAAAACATAAACTTTTACCTTTAACTAGTTCTTATTTGTTCAATAGAAATATCACAGCAGTCTTATTACTTAAAAGAATATTATATTAGATGTAAGTAAATTATAAACTAATTTGTGCTTATATATTTTCAATAATATTCAACAAATTTTTTTATTGTCTATTATAGTTTAATAGAAAAAATTAGTTATATTCAAGAATAATTTTAGTTTTTTTAAATAGTCACAAGTTAAAATAATTTTTTATAAGGAAAAATGTTAATGCTATACTTTTACAAATTGCTCATTTTAAGGGTTTTCCTAAGTTCAAATCATAAGTAAATCAAAAGAAGATATCATTTTTGATTTAGGTTTAGGAAAATTCTTTAAATATGCAGTTTTTATTTATTTAATTCTAATTGTAAGTAGCTCAATTCGTAAAACTATTAAAATTTCAATAATTTACATAAAACATAAAATTAAAATATCAAACTTTGATCGCTTTCAAAAAGACTATCCTTAGATCATCTTTTTCTCCTTTACTAAAATGGCTCTAAGCCGTATTTTTTTCATTTTCAAATATAAATGTAAAGCGTACATTATATGCTTTTTGGTTTACTAGTTATTGTAAAGACTTAAATTAATTGTTTACATAAAGGCTACATTTATTTTATTTTCGTTGATTTCGTATCAATCATCCAAAAAATAAAGCTACTGATTTTGATTTTCCGTCTTTACTTATTTCAGCTTTAATTCCTATAAACAAATAAAAACAATTATAACAATAAAATTAATTATTAAATACAAAATTATTTTAAAATTACCTGAATTTTCTGATTGTTGGCTTATGCCTAACAATTCCAACTCATTAAATAATAAACCTAAATTTGATTTTTCTGGATCTCGATAAATTGATTCAAATTGAATAAAAGGCGATTTTACTTTTTGTGTTTGTGTATGCCAGACTAATATTTCTGAACAATTATTTGCTTTTGGTTCAATATCATCAATTTGTAAGTCTAAACTCTTTAAAAATGCATCTTCTTCATAACCTGCTTTATAAGGCATCGTGGCATTTAAATAATTCGATAAATATTTAAGGTTGATTGCAAATCCAGCCATATCAACTGGCCATTTACGATTTGCTGGCCAAGAATCAAAAAATCCAATAACTTTACCCTGGAAAACATAAATTAATAGATTTATTCATATTGAGTCAAGTTTTCTGAAATCAGCCACTAAAAATCGATTGGTCGAATTGCATATTTTTTTTTGCGGATTTCTGAAGGTTTGTATGCCCATATGAACATCCTAAAATATTATTAAAAAGTTTCAATTATTGTAAAAGTTATAAACAAATTAATTTTTAAGATTTTTAGAATTAGAGTTTTTTCAAACGGGGATTACTCGGAGAGTATTTGATAAAAGTTAACAAAATTTTGGTGGTAATTATAAAAACCATGAGAGAAGAATATAACGTATTTACTTTATAAAAAAAAAATTATTTATTTATAAATAATTAATATTTTTATAAACAATAGGAAATTTATTTAACTTCTCATATGCGTAGCGTAATTTTATTAACATCATTTTATTTGTTGAACGATTAGCTATCAGTATGTGGAAAAAAATTTCTTTGCTTTTCATAAGGAAAAAAGTTATGAATTTTTAAACATCGTCATGCGGACGCTGACCAGGCGCTTATCCACATTACGCTACGCCCAACGAGCTTGCTACCATCTTCCATACTTCAAATTGTTTAACTACTGCGTTTGTGCAATAGATAACAATATTTTATTGTTTTATTTACATTATTTATTAATATTAAATTTAAAAAACAATTAAAAAATTATAAACAAACTTTGCGAAAATCAGTTGTATTATAATAAGAAAATATCTTATATTCTGAACTTTTTTCGTTAACTAGTTATCACATATTATATTAAAATTAAAACATAACGTTATAGATATAACTCAACAACAACGTCGTTTAATTTGACACGTGCATTTATTTTGACGACGGCCGTAAATAATTGAAATTCGCGAATTGAAACGCGAACGGCATTTGTTTATTTGTTTAATTGTACAAACTAGTTTTTATCATAGTGCCACCGCTTAAATATTGTAATCCTTTAAAAAAAAAGGTCATAGTTGTTATAGAAAGAATTTGATTTTATATTCGGAAAAGTACGATTCTAATTTTAGTGGATTACATGGTTTGTATGTTTGTTTTCGTGTACTGGACAACTTTACAGAAGTAAAACGTCTGTTCAGTTTAAAAAATCAATGAATTAATGAAGTCGGAGGAAAAAAAAGAAGAAGAGGAAATAAATTCAAAGTTATTAGCAAAAGATGACAATAAAAATAAGAAATTGAAAATTGCGGCTGCAATGCAAGAAGTAATTACTGCATCACCTGTAATATCAAAATCATGTTCTATTGGAGTGCATTTGTACAATACAAAAATGATACAGTTCTTAAAGGAAATTTGGTACACGAAATGTCAAAAAATTTATTAGTTCTCGGATGGAGCAGAGTCACAATACAAAAATTGTTTTAATTTGGTTAATTTATTACATCACGAAAAGGAATTTGGTATTAAAGCTGAGTGGCATTTTTTTGCCACTTCTCATGGTAAAGGAGCTTGTGATGGCATTGGTGGGTGTGTTAAGCGGCACGCGTACCGTCCAAATTTACAGGATGAAACTCTTGTAACCACGAAAAAACTTTTTCAATAGTTTTTTCAAAAAAATTGAATTTGACTTTTGTTCATTGGTCGAGTACAGAAAACACCACAAAGAGTTAGCTCCACGGTTTTTTAATGCTAAAATCATCAGTGGAACTCGAAAATATCATTGCTTTAAGCCATTTGGTGAAAAAAGCTTAGAATATATGATTTTTTCTTATTATAATAAAACTGATGTGCGCAAAGTTTGTTTATAATTTTTTAATTGTTTTTTAAATTTAATATTAATAAATAATGTAAATAAAACAATAAAATATTGTTATCTATTGCACAAACGCAGTAGTTAAACAATTTGAAGTATGGAAGATGGTAGCAAGCTCGTTGGGCGTAGCGTAATGTGGATAAGCGCCTGGTCAGCGTCCGCATGACGATGTTTAAAAATTCATAACTTTTTTCCTTATGAAAAGCAAAGAAATTTTTTTCCACATACTGATAGCTAATCGTTCAACAAATAAAATGATGTTAATAAAATTACGCTACGCATATGAGAAGTTAAATAAATTTCCTATTGTTTATAAAAATATTAATTATTTATAAATAAATAATTTTTTTTTTATAAAGTAAATACGTTATATTCTTCTCTCATGGTTTTTATAATTACCACCAAAATTTTGTTAACTTTTATCAAATACTCTCCGAGTAATCCCCGTTTGAAAAAACTCTAATTCTAAAAATCTTAAAAATTAATTTGTTTATAACTTTTACAATAATTGAAATTTTTTAATAATATTTTAGGATGTTCATATGGGCATACAAACCTTCAGAAATCCGCAAAAAAAAATATGCAATTCGACCAATCGATTTTTAGTGGCTGATTTCAGAAAACTTGACTCATTATGAATATTGTTCTTTTTTAAAAATCAAAGCACTTACATTTCTAACAATCGGTGCACTTATTGAGTATGTACCAATTAATCCAACCGGAAACATTGAAACTTTTTTTGTGGTTCGAATTTCTGAAAAAAGTTTTAAATCGAAAGTGTTATCATCATCACCAAAATATAAAACTCCATTTTTTATATTTTCATTTCTTAACCAATTTAAAGCTGCTCTTCTATTCGCTACACCTCGTGGGGTTGGAGAAAGGGAGCGATATACTTTTGGCATAGGACTAGATATGTGAGTATAAGGAATACCTGAAAATATTTTGTAATACAATTTTAATTAAATAAAAAAAAACATTTTTTAATGAGCGTATTCACCAAATATGGTTTTGCAATTTTTTTGGGTCAATTTTTCAATGAGTTTGATGCATAGGCGGATCGGATCTTATATTCATTATTGGATCCAGACGACAAACGTAGGAAAAATTTGCGTTAAAATTAACAGTAGTTTCCGGAAAAAGGGGTTAAGACACTATTTTAGAAAAAGTCTAACTTCCGAGAACACCATCTTAAGTCTTGCGCAGACCAAGGCGTCTGTAGCCGCTACAGTAGCGGCTACAGACGCCGATTCAATCATAATGAATGGGTGTATCAAAATCTGGTTGACAAGTTTTTCTTGATGTAGGTTGCTTTTTTTAGTGGAATATTCTCTATTATTATTGACTATATTATTTTTGTTTGATTATTATTGTGAGTTAAACTTAAATATTGCTAATTTTTGTTATTACTGTTTACAGTTGATATTTAGTGTTTATTTATGCCTCTTGCTATTAAGTTTTTTTTTATTTTTGCTAATAATTGCTATGATTTGTAGCAATTGTTGAATTTATTTTTTTTTATAGATCTTTTCTTTTTCTAAATAAGACTTAAATTCTAAATATTATTTTATTAATTAATTTTCTTCAATATTGTGAAGATGCTATTAACGGATTCAAATCCAGAATCTTCTTTGAGCTATTTTGATAAAGAAATGGAAAATGGACATCAAACAATTAATTATCTAACAAATTATAAGTTCAATTATGATAAAGAAAGGTAAATTTTTTTTATCTTTTTATCTTATTTGTAGCCAAATAATTTCTTATTTGCTTATCCGCTTGAAATGCTATTATTTTATTGAATTATGTAAACGGGATGCTACACTTCAAGGGAAAAATAATTTGCAGTTTTTTTCTATGACACAACTGAATAAAGAATTGAAAAAGGAAATAATTGAAACACATTTATTAGAAAAATTATGTAGAGATTTTGATTCGACCTATAAAGATGTTCTTGCTTGTCAGGTAAGTTATGTATTTTCAAAGAAAGTCCCGCAAGAAATAATCCTTTATTACTTTATTACTCATATAGTGTAAGAAAGTGCAACGGAAAAAATTTTTTGGATTTGGGTTTTTCTAAGCCATAAAATACTTGGAAACATAAAACTAGTAAAAATGTGTTTCTGTTTTATGACTTAGAAAAACCCAAATCCAAAAATTTTTTTCCTTTTTACTTTCCTGCAATATATGAGTAATAAAGTAATAAAGGATTATTTCTTGCGGGACTTTCTTTGAAAATACATAACTTACCTGACAAACAAGAACATCTTGATAGGTCCAATCAAAATCTTTACATAATTTTTCTAATAAATGTGTTTGATTTATTTTACTTTTCAATTATTTATTATTATGATAAAAACAAACTGAAAATTATTTTTACGTTGAAGTGTAGCATCCCGTTTACATAATTCAATAAAACAATAGCATTTCAAGCGGATCAGCAAATAAGAAATTATTTGGCTACAAATAAGATAAAAAGATAAAAAAAATTTACCTTTCTTTATCATAATTGAACTTATAATTTGTTAGATAATTAATTGTTTGATGTCCATTTTCCATTTCTTTATCAAAATAGCTCAAAGAAGATTCTGGATTTGAATCCGTTAATAGCATCTTCACAATATTGAAGAAAATTAATTAATAAAATAATATTTAGAATTTAAGTCTTATTTAGAAAAAGAAAAGATCTATAAAAAAAAATAAATTCAACAATTGCTACAAATCATAGCAATTATTAGCAAAAATAAAAAAAAACTTAATAGCAAGAGGCATAAATAAACACTAAATATCAACTGTAAACAGTAATAACAAAAATTAGCAATATTTAAGTTTAACTCACAATAATAATCAAACAAAACTAATATAGTCAATAATAATAGAGAATATTCCACTAAAAAAAGCAACCTACATCAAGAAAAACTTGTCAACCAGATTTTGATACACCCATTCATTATGATTGAATCGGCGTCTGTAGCCGCTACTGTAGCAGCTACAAACGCCGCTACTGTAGCGGCTACAGACGCCTTGGTCTGCGCAAGGCTTTTTGAAATTTTTTATTTATTATTAAACATAACTAAAATGTACATAAGCTAACAGTGCTCTCAGATTGATAAAGACTTAATAACCTAAAGGAGAAACTGAGTTAAAATAACTTTTTGAAATTTAACATGGAATTGATGGTGAATCTGAATGTTACTAAATAAACACTGAAGAAAGTAAATAGTAGACAAAAGAAAATAAGGCTACCAAGAGACTCCGAATATAGTATTTGAGCAAATAATAAACAAAATAATAGTTTAATTGCTATTGATGACACAATATGAAGAAAATTTGAACCAGCTTCCTTCCATTCCTAGGAAACCATACTGCTTTCAAAGAAGCATCTGTTCCATCTGTACATTCCAAAAGATATATTATGAAGGGTAAGGTAAACATTGAGCCGTTTTCTTTGAAAGTCTTTGTACTACATAATTTCTTTAGTGTATTTTTATATGTGTGGCCACATTCTAAATGACATTATGGTTTCTCGGAATTCCGGTTTCTCCCCGTTTATTAAAAAATATTAAGTCACTATGTGAAATATAGTAATTTATCGTATTTCTTCACTTATCTTGAAGAAAAGTGAGACGTATTATTAGGTCTTTTTTGTAAATTTTTATAAAAGTTGATATTTTGGAACTACCGAGAGTATTATAAGAAAAAAAGATTTATTGCATGTCCCTAAAGACTATTATACTATCATAAAACAGGGGCGGATCCAGAGCTAATTTGGAGGGGGGAGGGGAGTAAGTTGAACAAAATAAGGTATCTTTTGTTTCCTCCCCCTGGATCCGCCACTGCATAAAAGAATGCCGAAAATATAAAAAGTTTATTTTGCATGAAATGAAACAGGCTGATTTTGTTTCCACAAAACCCTTAGAAGATGCAATTCTAAGTAGGCGAAAAAATACATTGGGGGAGAAGTAAAAGGATAAGAATTTCAAAACGCAAACCATATACAATGTTCTAAAAAACTTCATTTAGTGAGAATGAGGATTTTAAATCACTAAATTCATCGTTCTCACGGGGAAGATCACAGAAATTTGAAAATATAGTATTAACACGTTTATATCATCATTCCAGACCCATCATATTTGAAAAATTTACAGATATGATTGCTTTATTACCATATATCTCTCCAAAACATCATGACTATTTTCAAAAACTTGATTATAATGAACAAAATTAAAATATATTGCTAGAAAGAGTATAAATAATTTTGGCTGAATAATAAATGATTAAATAAAGCCTTTTTATTTTGTTATTTTTCATTTTCTTTACTGTTGGTTTGTTTGTTTCAGTTGCGATCTCGTAGTTAATATTTTGTAAATGTAAGATTTTTGCTTTTTACTGACTTTAAAAGTGGTGTAAGTCCTTTTGAAGTCATTAAAAGTAGAAATTTTTGTTAATCACATCTAAAAAATGATTATATTATAAATTTAAATCCATTTAATATATAAAAAAATACAAAACTAGTGCAATACCATATATCCATATTTTTCAAATTATCCAAAGGCAAAACCTTATATATCTCCATATAAAATAAAGTACACTTACAACATTTTCAAAGAAAACGGCTCTTATTATAAAATATACGGAATCAGATGAACAAAGTATTTTGGGAATGGAATAGAATTAACCGCGAAATAAATTAGAACCTTTGATAGATTTTGCATATATGAACGCATCGTTTTTATGGAATAAGAAATGCGGTCATTCCTAGATGTAGGCTAATTTAAATTTATTTTTTCACAATAAATTACCAATTTTTCATAAGAAATTGATTTAATAATAATATTATATTTTAGCAAAAAGCAAAATCTTATAAGTTTCTATAATTAAATGAATAAAACATTACCAAAACGTGTAAATAAAAAATCCAAATGATTATTACACCCATCCAAATCATTCGCAATAATCCAATGGATGTTTGGGATATGTATCAAAGTATGCGCTAGACGTGTTAATTCAGCAATTTGTTCTCTTCTTGGATATGTTGGTGTTACAAAATAAATAATAGGTAAATCGATATAAAAATTTTTTGCCCTATTTTGTATATATTGGCGATTATCATGGAAACTTTCACTACAGATGATCATAGTATCATTTGTTGATGGAACTCCATTAACTGCATAAACAATATTCCCTTTAAAAAAGGAATATTTTATATTTTTAAGGTTTATTTTAATTCATAGGTAAAAGTAAAAACTTGTAAGTTAAAAAATATTAGTTTGAATAAATTAAATATGTAAACCAAAGCAAATAATGTTTAAGTAGTGTTAGATAGAAGTATATGAACACATTAGTTACTTACTTTAAATCTACATGCATTTGAACGAATTTTATTTGAAAATAGATGAAGGAATGATCTTTCCCTTTTTTATATTTTTAGTTGTTTCAAGCAAGTCTATTTTTATATTGGATTGTTTGGTTATATTTTTACAAAGTTGTTGTACTTCTATATTTATATAAAGTCAAAGTAAATTTCTGATGAAATTCATTCATCGACAATACTCAATAAGTTTTCAACAAACTCAGCAGTATGTAATTTATGAAGTAATTAAGCTTGGCAACAACAAAAAAAAACACTCTTCTGAAATATATGATGATAAGTATATATTAAGAATTTTGCTTTAAGAGGGAAATGTTAATATAATTCGCTGTTATAGCCTACTCATCGATACTAATTAGTTATACCTAAGCGATTTTGTAATCTCAAAACACGGAAAATACTTGTGAAAAAAGAGCCACGTGGCCAAATTCAGATAGAGAAATATTAAATGAGATTACAAATTTGATAAAAAAAAACTCCTATCCCAGATGAATTAATCATTAATGCATTTTATCTAGCATTTTTCTATCTATCTACTTTACCCAATAAATTTTTGCTTGTAATACAAATATATAAAATTCAATAAATTAGAACATGAGCTGATAACCTCTACACTTTGTCTGTTTGATAGTATTAAATTAAACTACGATAAATGTTGCTAGCGTAATAGCATTTTTATAAGTTTTTTTTTTGAAGTAATCTAAACGAACATTCCTTTGTAAACGGAAGAACTAATTTTGAATATAAAGTAAAACTTTGATTTTGTTATACAGGTCTGATACCTAAAATACAATTTTTTTGCGAAATTTAATTTTATACATGAGCATAATTAAAATTAAATATCGACCAAATAAAAAGTTTCCATAATTTGTAAAAAACTTTTCTTAAATTTTATTTTTTGTCTTTTATTCTTATATGCCGCTGAATGTATTGCCATTAGGTCTTACTCAAAATTTTGCTTTATGTTTTAAATCGAGAATTTTTTTGTCCGTAAGCTTAACAAACTAAAGAGATTATGACTCTGTTAATCGACTTTTGCGTTTTTACTTGCTTTCAACTTTGCCGGCTGCTGTTAACTCATCTAACTGCCTGATTAGCTTTGGAATATACTAGAAGATTCATATTTTCACTAACGTTCTTGTATTCATATAGAAAGTAAATGATAACATTTTCAACTGTCAAATGCTCTAAAAATCGTATTTTATGTATAATTAGGTTTTCAATATATTTAAATAAGACTTCATCACGCACGCTAGATTTTATACAAACAAAAAACTGACAAACTAGCGATCCCAAATGTGTGAATAAATCTGATAACTTTACCATTTTTCTAATGAAAAATTATTTGTTTTTTTATGTACGAGGTGTGTTCAAAAAATAACGGGAATTATAAAATTTCGCGGGTTTGGATAGTCCAACTGTCAAATTTTTTTCTAATTATGTTGGTATATAAAGTATCATAAAGTATGATAAAATTTTCAGCTGTATTCATTGCTTACTTTGTCTGTGGCAACCGCTAAGGTTAGACGTGTTTTTATGATTCGGCGATTTTCGTTTGTTAAAAGAAAGCGGAGCCAGGATACCTCCACTGATACGATTGAGCCTTAGTTTTAACGTCATATCCATAATCCCATGTTTTGCCACCTGTTATAACACTTCTCAGTATCTGCATCGTCACTGACTTCATTTAGTGAGTCCTGAGCAACTTCCATTCGTCGCTGTTTCTGTTCAAAATTCAACAATTTTGGAACAAATTTTGTTGCCACGCGTTTCATGCCCAAAACATTCTAAAAAATTTCATGGCATGAGCCAATCGATATGCCAACCACATCAGCCACTTCTCTGGTTGTGCTTCGGCCATCATTCATAATCATTGTTTTCACTTTTTTCACATTTTCATCGGTTGTTGATGTGCCGGGGCGTCCGGGGCGTTCGTCATCTTCAACCTCTTCACGCCTGTTTCAAAAACTCTTAATTTACTCATAACAGACTCACCATAGGCCTTTGTTAACATTTCACACACTTTGTTACACTATTTCATTTTTTAAGCAAAATTTGATACAAATTCTTTGATCCAATTTTTTTTATAACAAACAAAAATCGCCGAATCATAAAAAAACGTCTAACCTTAGCGGCTGCCACAGACCAAGTAAGCAATGAATATAGCTGAAGATTTTATCATACTTTAGGGGCATCTATACCAACATAATTAAAAAAAATGTTGACAATTGGACTCTCCAACCCCGCGAAATTATAAAATTCCCGTTATTTTTTTAACACACCTCGTATTAGTTAAATATTTAATTTTTCAGCTGATTTTGAACAACAAATTTAGGTTTGAAAGTTTTAAATCCTATGTCAATTTTTTAATTCTCATCCTTCTGTATTTCATTATATTCCACTAAAGTTTCAGGAAACAATTTTTTTGTTTTAGGCAGAAAAAAAATCACACGTTAAAAAAAGCTTCTTTTTACTGACTGAAATTGTCTCATTTGACACGGAAAATAATTTGTTCGTTCAAAATGAAACCGTGACAAATTTTGATTTAAAAAAAGTTCTTACTTTAATAGTTTGAAATATTTCAAATACAACATTTACACAAATAGAAATTTATTATGCATAGTTATGGATAACTTGATTTAAAAATAAAAAAAATTTTCTAAAATAAATTCTTCGAAAAAAATTAAGGAAGCCATTAATTACATATGGTAATCACATATTTTTTTCACAAACCGGAATGTTACACGCTTTTAAATTTTTACAGGCAAAATAGATAATATTGGACACTTGGACAAATTCTGCTTTACATCGAATAATTTTTAAAGGTTTCTTAAAGAAATTGGCATGAAATTCATTATTTAAAAGAAAATCACAAGCTATAAAACCAATATTAACTTAGATTTTAAAATAAAATGCTTTAGGCCTTTTTACTACAAAGACTATCGACGAGGTGACTAGGAATCCTGGAACCAATATCCGTCTTAAAACCTGCAAATTCTACAAAATATTCACTGTTCTGCTTATAAATAATTCGAAAAATAAGGAGAATCTCTTATTTAACTAATTAAACCTTCACAAATTTTTCTAAATAGTCTGGTGAAAGTTTTTTAGTGATACTTGTTTTTTAAAAATTCTATAGCAACTTTTTGTCAACCTATGGTCAGCTATGATAAGGTGACCAGGAATTCTGCTAACTTCGCAAATTTTCTTAAAAATAATCTTGTAGATTTATTGGAAGATTTCCTGATAGTAAGGAGAGAGAATATAAAGAATATTAAATATCTTGATATTTCTTATAAATAATTAATAGGTGAAATGAGCCCGTTAATTGACCTCCTAAAGGATCCTGATAAACTCTATGGACTTTTTTTTTTCGAAAGACAATAATGATAAACATGTACGGGAACGTAATGCAAAAACGTGAAGGCAATTGCAGTGATTTTAATCCACAATTATATGTAAGGCACATTAAGACATTTTGTATGAAAAATATTAGAATCGTGTATTTAAAAGCTTGTATACTTGTAAAATTGAATCTTTATTGTTAATTTTTATGTTGTTCAATAAAATGAAATTAAAGTTTTTATTATTTTTTAATTTAATTTTTGCTTAACTAAAAGTTTTTTTTATACCCATGAAGGTTCTAAATTTTCCACCTTCCCAAAGCTCATGCCCATTTCCGTACACTATAAACGGAAGCATCAAATTTATCAAAATATAACGTAAAATGTATTAATTTTTGAGAACAAAAAGTTTGTTTAAATTTTAATCACTTAAAAGCTAAATAAAGATAATATTATATTTACCGGAACAAATTATAATATCAAACATTGCGGATATTTAAGTATCATAGCCATAAATTAAAAAAAAGAAGCGATTACTGTTTTATAAATCCAAACAATTTTCTGATAATAACCTTTAAATATACGACCAAGTACTTATTCAAGTGGATCAATAATTACACTTGAACAAACACTTCAAAGCATATCATTATCTGACAAAAAAACGCTTTTGACAAATATTTACTGAGCAAACTACTCAGTTTGTGTTAATTTTCTGGAAATAATATTTCTATGGTAATAATTGGCTATTCCCACCGAATCGAGTACTCACAAATAATGAATTTATTTCAATTATTCATAATACTATTCAAAGGATATATACAAAAAACTATTTACCTTAATTTAAATTCTAATAAAGTCGGATATTAGTAGAATTAAAAACATAATTCAAAGCTTCCCATTAGGTCAAACCCAATTACTTTTATTGATTTACTATTATTATTTGGATTGTATCGTTTGATAAATTTTAATAAAGTTTCCAATAAAACAAAAACAAATAAACAACAATATCAGTAATAAAGCAGGTTAATGGAGAAAGTAAACACTATTAATTATAATTTACAAACAGGTGTAAGGAAAATATTTTGGCTGAAAAATATTGTTGAAATCTACTCACACTTTTTCTCTGTCACTTTATATAAATGAAATTAATATAATAATTTGGGGATTTGGTTTTGTCATCATAACGAATGCCATGCAACGAATAGGAGAATAACTTGGACATTGCATGTTTTTAGCTTGTTTGATACATTTATGAAGACTTCATAAAATTCCCTACCAACCAACTTCTACAGCTAGTAAAAATTGCAATTTTTAGTAATGAATTGAGGAAATTCAAATAAAGACTGCATACAGAAATCAATTGGAATGCTTAAACTTTTTTAAAAAATTATGCATTGCAATCTTTCTGGAAAATTTCTGATTTTTCCTTTAGCTACTACAAATTCTTATGAAATAATTTAAGCATGCATTGAAAATAATTATAAACATACAACATAATTTTAAAAATAATAGAAATTTTTCATTACTAAATTTATGAATATTTTTAGAAATAAACAATATTAATAAAATAATATAATAAAAAGATAGAACAAAAATCAAAATAGGAAAAAGCTGGCATAAAAAATAGTGTCAACAAGTTTTGTAGAGCTGCCACCTTTTTCCTCCTTGATGAGATGGCTGGATTTTAATCAACACAAAACGTATCAAAACTAACAATTTGATTTGATAATATGAAACCTCTTTTGCTAGAAAGACGATTTAAAAACACATAGAATTTCGTGGCAACTCTACTTACTTGATTTATGACCTCGTTTAATGAATTCATAAACATCAATTTTTGATGAATTACCTGATGACCAAAAGATGTATACAATAATTAAGGAAAATAATATAACCATTGCTAGAACATTACGTGTTGAATATAACGTTCTCATTATATATCTGCTGTTAATTTGTTTTATTGTGGTTTTTGTCATTATACAATAATCCCGGTCTACTTGTATTTACATGAAAAATATCAAAAGACTGATTTATTTCATTTCAGCAATTAGATCTTTATAACAATAATTTATAAGTGATTTTTTTTGTTGAATACATTTTATAATAGGACACACAACGTTCTTCACGAACTCACTTATTATAAATATAAAAAACTTTTTTGGTTTGGTTTTTACATAATTGACATTATTGAGGTACTAAATTATTTCAAGGGAAGTACTAGACTTTTAAGTTCATACTTTGGTATCTAGGTGCGGTTACATTCAAAGTATATTGACTGCAATAATAACATTAGAAGTCTTTTCAAAAAATACAATTTGTACCTTTCAACTTATTTTATTGCATTTATAATGCATTATTATTTAAGGCTAGTCAATTCAATATAATAAAACTAGTTAAAGAGCATAAGTTATAATATTTTCAATAAAACTGTCAAATAATTATTGCAGTCAATATACTTCTAAGTGTAATCGCGCCTCAGATTGCCTATAAAATTGCTGACCAAATTGCTAATCCTAGACACCAAGTAAGACACAGCCTGGTTTATATCTAAACTAACAAAAAATTAAAATCTCTGTTTTTCTCTCGAACTATTTTTGTATAATATAAAAAAAAATGACTTTATGTGAGAGGGCTGAAAAAGTGTAGTGAACAAAGTAATTTTCGAAATTCTAAATTAAATATTGTATAAAAATATAATACAAAAATAAGTGTACCCTTTAAAATTAAAAAACTAGTTTTTAAATGAAGTGTCAAATTGAATAAAAAACTCAGGAACCTGTCAGCTGAAAAATAAATAAAAATATATACATATGTTGATATATATATATTGGTGAATTGAATATACCAGATCCTTGTGTTTAACAAGGTAAAAAAAAGTTCTCGATATATTAGATTTAAGGGCTCTCCTTATATTGTGGTACATTTGCTTTACACTTGGAACTCTTTTTTTGATTTTGTGTTAGTGAAAACTTGATAAAGTAAACTAAAGCTAGGAAACTAGAATTTGGCTAACTATAATTAACACAGGTAGCGAGAGTAATAAATTGTGTTTTAATGAAATTAGAGATTTATTTCCAAAAAAATCTATTTTTTAAGTAATAAGTGTTCAAAATACTAGAAAAATATCATGGAGTGCCCACATTTGAATGATAATTGTAAAATAAGTCGAGACGTCATCAAAACTAAGAGATGTCAGCTGATTGACAGATGCAATGAACGAGATTTGGTCGTCGTCGCCCAAAAAATTTGGCGATGTGCAGGTAAGATTGCAAATTATTAATATAAATAAAATCTATTAATCTCCTCGTACCAAATGGAAGATTTAAAGAAATATGTACACAAAAATTAGCAAATATAATAATTCAAATATCTTTTAGTCAAACACTCATCCGATTTTCTATTGCATATAAAATTTGATTTATAAAACCAAATTGAAATCCTAGATTAATGGTAACAACTATGAATTAAGTAAAAACTCAGTTTATATATGCAAATCATATGCTAGTAGATAAAACAGAACTTTAAATTTTTTGCTTCAATAATTTTAAAGAGCTTTCCTCTTTTGCTAAAAAGGTTACTCCGCTAAATACTTTCCCCTATATTGGCGAATTCAGCTGACACGAGTGACGCTATCTCACATGACACTCCTTTTAAGTTTCAGTTTTTCACGTTTTCAAATTATGTACATAATAATTAAAACTATAACTTGTAAAATTTTGTTTAATTATTAATTTTCAGTCTTAGCCTTATTTAAAATAGACTCAAATACTTAAGAAAAACTATGTTTCTTTTTAAAAACTAACTAAAAATTACATTAATTAATGGATATTATTATAATTATAATATAATTTTTTATTATAATTATATATAATTTTAATAACATTAAACTAGCTTTTTATTCCATTTGCAAAGGATTCTTTAGTATATTGTTTCTTAAACGTTCACCAAAAAATGATTTTTTTCCTAAACGTTCACCAAAAAATGAAAAGTTTCCTAACCGTTCACCAAAAAATGGAACAGATGTGACAGCGAATCTCGGCGAATCCGCAAAAATTTGGTAGCTAAAAGTAATAAAATTATTATTTCTTATCCCTTTTAATTTAAATGCAACAAAAATTTAAAGTAAAACAAACATTTTTCTTTAAGCTATGGCTAGAGAAAATGCATCACCCGTTTTATGACCTTAAGTGTCTTGCTACTAAAATTCGCTTTGGTCTGATACAAGGCTTTAGAGCAGTGATTCCCAACCTTTTTATAGTTGCGACCCCTTTTAGATTTCCTTAGGATATCCACGACCCCCTAATTCTTTTTATTGGTGGAATTAAAGAAACGAAGCTTTTAAAAAGTGTATAATAAAAAATACATCCATATTAAGTTATAATGCACTTAAGTAATACTTTCTCACCTATTAAATTGGCTCTTAAAAAAGTGAAAAAAGTCCTACACAAATTTCAAAAAGATTTTGGATTTAGAGATACTTGTATAATAGAATAATTAAAGCAGGAAAAGTGCCATTAAAAGGAAGTGAAAAGTTAAAATATAATGTTTTAAATATATATTGAAATTAATTTTTTATATTTTTATATATAATTTAATGCGATGACTGAGCTTGCATCTGCGCAACGAGCTTAGAAATTCTTGGTTGAGTATGGGTCAAAGCTAATCTCATGTCATTTTCTATATTCAATCTATTTCTTGCGTTTGTTTTTATTTGAAGTAAAGTTGAAAATCCACTTTCACATAGATATATCGAAGCAAATGGAACTAGTACCCGGAAAGCAAGAAGCGCCACATTAGGATAAGAAGGACGCATGGCACACCAAAATTCAGCCAGCGGCTTTTTTTGAAATAAATCCTTAGCTGTAGAATCATTCTGAAGATCCAAAAACTCATCTTGAAATGCATCTGGAACGTCAGCTACAACCAATGAAGATTGAAATGGGTTCCTTACTAGTTCAGCTTCTTGCTCAGACAGCTCTGGGAAATAATATTTTATTTCTTCTTCAAGGGATTGAAGGTGATTTTCAATTTCTTCTTTAAGATTCCCCGCTATGCAGTTTTCTGATTCTTCAACCGAAGTGCAAAGGTGCAAATGCAATAATGCACAAAATCTGTCGGGTGCTTTCTGAAATGTTCCAAACATTCTAATAAAATTCGCTTTCACTTATAAATTAGCTCTACGTTTTTTAACAGTTGAAAATGAAATGCAAATTCCTGAAACATTTTTACCTTAGTGCTTTTTGTTATGGGTATGTCCACGACCCCCTTAGAAAGCCATCACGACCCCCTAGGGGGTCGCGACCCACGGGTTGGGAATCACTGCTTTAGAGTAATGTCTGTGTGTTTGTGTGTGTGTGTGTGTGTATGTATGTATGTGTGTCAGCTTTTTTTATGAGATCCGTTTCCTCAAAAACTATTGGACCAAATTACGTTTTTAACATATCAATCGATACGCCACAACATGACCTAGATCTGAAAGGAATGTGAGCGAAGTCGGTTCAGCGGTTCGTTTTTTATTTATAAAAACCTGACTTTTTTAAGCACCCAAAAATAAGACTCGATTACTCAAGAACTACTGGACCAAACTACATTTTTGACCATATCAATCAATACGCCATATGAGTCACTCAGAAGCCAAAGTGGATAAGTCAATTTTTTCATATTTTCTGATTTTTGCAAATTTCAATAGAATAAATAATATATTTCTTAGTCTTAAAAGGATTTACTCATACTTTCATTTTTTGTAGGTCAAAAAACCCTTTTTTTAATAGCCTCTGCATGTGTTATGTATTATGAATGCATCAAGAAACATTAAATTTCTCAGTTTGGATTTTTTGAACTTATCCACATTGGCTTCTGAACGACTCATATCATGACTTAGATCTGAAAAGAGCCTGTGCAACATCGGCCCAGCGGTTCGTTTTTTATAAATAAACTAACGTTCTCAAGCATGCAACAAAAATTTTTATGTAACCATCATATTCTAACTATCAAGGGGGTTTTCGAAGGTGCTGATTTTGAATCTTTTATGAGTTTTTTAAAATTCAAGATGGCGGACCCAATATGACGTTTTTTTTTTAAAAAACTCTTAAATTGGATGAAATTTAGTTTTGAGGGTGGTTTCAGGTAGATGATTATAAATTATTGTGTAAAGTTGAAAAGTTTTTGTTTTTTTTTCAATTTTGAGCTACGTTTAAAGTTATTATAATTGGTCCGAAAATCGAAATAGTTAATTTTTTGTAATTTCTTTACATTTCAAGACCTGGAGCATCACTTTACAGCCAATTTTAGAGTGATGTGTGTATGCGTGTGAGCGTTATTTTAAGTATTGAGGGGCAGGTGGGGGTTTTCGAGGGTATTGATTTCGATTCAACTGCAGAAAAGGAAATGGACGAGTCATAAAATGAATATTAGTACACATGATACACATTTAACCGTAATTATCCAGTAAGAATTTTATGATCCCGTCTTTTAGGTAGCGGAATGCGTAAGTTTCAATAAAAATTCAGGAATATGCCAAATTATCGATTGAGGTTCGATTTTCAATGAAACTGTACGAGACAATATATATATATATATATATATATATATATTCGATAAACTTACACATTAAGTACCCATTAAGCGGTGTATATGATAGCTGACCACGTGTTTTTAATAACAAGTGTCTCGCCGTGAGTCGGAAGAATATGACAAGCGAACATCTTTTTAATATTAAGTAGAAAGATGAAGACATCTTTTTGATATTAAGTAGAAATAAGTTGCTTATGCGGTACCTGCTGCCGGACGTATTTTTATTTATTTTTATTAATTGAGTCTATTTTGAATTTATTTTCCATATATAAAGCCACGAATTCTGGCAAATTTCACAAGAAGGTCACAAGGAAATAAATTTAGAGAAAATTTAGAAATTAAATACACTTGTTTGCCGGGATTGCATTTATTGAATAAAGCAAATTTAATAAATTATGATTTTTTGTTAGTTTTATAACAAAAAAATAAAAATATTGTATTTATGTATGTGTAACTTAAAACTTTTGGTATAACTTCTAAAAAAAAATCTCAAAAATATCCAAGGCTTTAATTTAACAGAAAATTTCAAAATTGAAATTGCACTGGGAAAAAACTGTATTTCAAGCTAAGTGAAAATAAAATTACTGTCGGGCTTTAACAATTCACTTATATAAAGCCAATTGAAACACATTTATTCTATTTTTTTCAAAATAATAGAAAAAAAAAACTTAAATTTTTTTATTTATAAAATATTTATAACGAATAACTGAATATTTTAGAATGTTGGTCTTCTAAAGAAAACTGGATATGCTTATTTTGTGGTTCCGTTTTATGTGGAAGATATGAAAAAGCACACGCACTTAATCATTTTACATCAAATGGCCATAAAGTTTGCATGAATACAATAAATCTCTCTGTTTATTGGTAAATAGTTATCATTCATAATAATTATATTTCATATCTATATTAAACTTTAGCTACAAATGTGATGATTTTGTTATTAATGAAACTCAAAGTGTTGAAAATTTACGCCAAGAATTAAAATGTGAAGATGATTCGTGTTCGGAAACTTCAACATCATCAAAATCAACATGTCATCAAGAAACTACAAGTATTTCATCGAGTGATTCTGGATGGGAGGAACCAAGACTTGGAAGAAAATTAAGGCCTAGGAAAAGAACAATATCAAGTGATTCAATTAAAGATACAAAACGAAAAAATCTTCGAAAAGTTGTTAAGGTAAATTAATTTTTTTATTTCAAACTTATAATAATTGTCTGTTAAAAATTGTTTTTTTTTAAAATACTTAATGTTCAATTATAAATTATATTTTAAAAGTAAGGCTGCATCAGTTTCTAAAATCATTGTTTGTTCATAACTATAAAAACTGTCTTATAGTTAATCTGCCAGCGAAAGACTTGAGATCAAAATGTATGTATTGGTATGTCAAACGAGAAGCAGCAAAATTTTTGAGTAAATAGGTTTCTAAAACAATCATTTTCTTTTTAGCTGAAAAAGCTCAGAATACTGCTCTGATTATTGACGCGTTGTTGTTTCAGTTAATTGTACGCAAAGGCGTCACAATCGTGTTGTCCTAGAACAACTTCCTGTTGCACAGGTTTCTTTGTAAAATTTTAAATACGCTGCCCTGTGATATATAGAAAAAGTTATTTATCTTTTACGTCGTCAATAAAACTTTGTAGACTTTCTTTTTTTTTATACATTTTCCTAGGCGTCCAAAGTCTTCACTATCATTGATGTTCAGATAGTCCAAATAGTTATTTTGAAGCCAAGCTTTTATTGTAGCGGTATTATTTACGTATGTTTATTGGATTTGTCAGCCATTTGTGCCATCCATATATGAATTATAAATGCAATTTTTAATCTAATTGATTAACTAATTAATTTTAATTAATTTTGTCATTTTGGAAACAATTTTTTTCTTAATAAAATGTAATTTTACTAAATAATACATTTAAAATAATTGAATTTGTAGGTAGTTGGTCTCAGAAATTTAGGAAATACTTGCTTCATGAACTCCGTTCTACAATCATTAAGCAATATTCAAGAATTTAGCTGCTACTTTAGTACTTTACCTTGCCTAGAACCTGCTTCGAAACAAAAACAACAAAGAGTTTATCATTCCAGAAGTTTAAAAGAAAATGTTAACGATGCAAATGTTGTAGAAGAATTACGCAAAGTTTTAATAAATTTGAGCAAAGGCGGAGACGGCTCAAAGGCAATATCACCAGAATGCTTATTTTTAGTTATATGGAAAGTAGTACCCCAATTCCGTGGTCATCGTCAACATGATGCTCATGAATTTTTACGTTATATGTTAGATCGTTTGCATACTGAACTTCAACATTTACAAGTTGATCAGGGAACGACAGCAACCAGTACAGCGACTGGATCAATTAAAGGAAACACTAATAGCAATAAATGTATATCGCCAATAATGGGAAACTTATACAATTCAATAGGAGATCCTAATGGAAATTGTGGAACTTATTCAGTAAAAGGTAATCGTAGCTCTATAGTAACAAATGTTTTCGGTGGAACACTGCAAAGTGAAGTTCGATGCCTAATATGTGGAATGGAAAGCAAAAAACATGATCCATTTCTTGATTTATCATTAGACATTCCAGAAAAATATTATAAGGATTGCGAAGATAATACTAATGGCAATAATGTTACTAAAGCAATATGCAATATAAATGACTGCTTATCTAGTTTTACAGAGGTAATTATAATCATAAAAGTTCTTGATTTTCTAATTTGGATTCAGTAAATTAATTTTTTGTTACTGTCTTAGATTGAAGAATTAGCTGAAACAGAACTATATTACTGTAATTCCTGTAAATGTAAACAAAAATCGACTAAACGCTTTTGGATAAGACGATTGCCAAATGTCTTATGTTTACATATTAAACGTTTTCGATGGAGCAATTTCTTTAGGTATTAATTTTTATTTATTAAGATTAATTATAAATTTATAAAGAAGTTTTTTTTAATTTTAATAGAACAAAAATTGACTTAAGAATCTCATTCCCTATTAAATCTTTGGATATGTCGCAGTACGTCTTAAATAATGGTCCTGAAACTCGAAGATATAGTCAATCTAGTAACACGTACGATTTGGCAGCAGTAATTGTTCATCATGGGAATGGGTAAATTTTTACTTTTTGACTATTTTTATTTCATTTATTGAAATTTATTTAATTTCATACTTTGATTATTGTTTTGACTAAACTAAGTTAATTATAAGAAGTTAATAAACTGAAATCTGAAGTAATTTAAAAAAATCGATGTTAAAATATTGAACAATTTAAAGTTTAATATAATTTTGATTTTAAATTATTCCTTCCAACCATATTTATTTCTTATTTATTTCAAATCTATTTTTTTGTTTTTTTTTTTTGTTACCTTTATAGAATAACCTCATGATTTGTACTTTTTTTTCGTAATTGGTAACTTTAAAGGAAAAACAAATTTTATCATTGTATTTTATAGTTCTAGTTGCGGCCATTATACTTCGTTTGCAATAAATAATGGCATTTGGCTACATTTCAATGATCATACGGTAAAGGAAGTACCATCCTCAGCTGTAGCAGAATGTAAGCCATATATTCTTTTCTATATTAGAAGGGATGCTGGTAATAACTCAAAAAAGTGAGATTAGGTAGATATTAAGACTGATTCATTTAACTTAAAAGAATGTAATGTTCTATAAAGAATTATGAAATAAAAAATGATTAAAACTATCACGAATAATTTAAATTAATAAATATTAATGTAAAAAAATTAATTAAATTTCCAAAGTACGAAAATGGAAAAAATCGGCCACTTATGTTTACTATTTTTATATTTTATTATTTTACAATGCAAATGTGATTTGAGGATAGCGTTGAATTCGTATCCTTGTTGTCAAATGCTTTCCTACATTACTTTTTTTTTATTTAAGGATGTATAATTAGCAAATATACCAAATTTCATAATCGTATCTTTATTCCCTATAGAGTTTTAAAAATTAATTTTTTTCGTAATTATTTCTACCCTTACGTATAGTAGAAAAAAGATGCTGTCAACGGTTACAGAAAATTATGCATTGGAATCTTTTGAGAACATTTTCAACTACTTTCCCATCAGCTTTTAAGATTTAAATTTGGCAAAAACTTTCAAATATTCAAAAAAGTCGCTTCTGGTTGCAATAATGTTTATGTTGAAATCCTGCAAGCGACTTTTAAAACACTTCGGGATGAGCTATTAATCTTAAATTTTATAAACATACACAGTAATGCTATTTACTAATAGTTATTTTGTAGCTATTATTAGGTAGGTATAACTTTAAAGGTGAATTTCAGGCTGAATCTTTTTGAATAGTTCATACAATTCAACATAAGTAATTTAATGGCTAAGTAAATATTAATAAGTACCTACCCTTGTACCTAAATTGTAATCAAAATTTACCTGTAATGTTTTAAAAAATCTTTTTGGTTTTGTGAAAATCCATCTAATAATAATAATCGGAAAAAATGCACTTACTTTTAAAAAACTAAACATAATCTTCTTTAGGAAACTTTATATGATCCAACTTAATTTTAAAGTAATTTTATGATTTGGCAAAAGGTATTTATATACTGACCACGTGTTTTGAGAGGAAAAATAATTCAACAATTGCTGGTTCAGTGGCAAGGAAATTAAAAAAGCTTAATAATTAACAAAAAGTTTATTAACCGTTTGAAAAATACCTTGTTCCTCAAATTAGGAAAAAGTTTTCTACATTTTGTCAACTTCAAATTTTAAAGTAATTTTTCTAATACCAATTCGCATATTTTATTTAGGCTGTAAGATATAAGACAAACATTCTAATATATTTTAGATACATAAACCAAGGATAACTTCGCAACTATTATCACTTGTGAAAAATATTTACTTAAAAATTGTATTACATATACTTAATCGACGTAGGGTTAGTAAAAAGTATCAGCACTAAAGGCTTTCTAGAAAGCACTTTGGCCACATTTTTTCAAGTCTTCTTGAATTAAGGCCTTGAAACGTTAAATTTGACTGATCTACGATCATTATAGAGATGATACGGAAATTGCTACAATATTTAAACTAACTGCTAATTTTATTGTCGACGGTCTAATATTTTGGAAGTGAGTTGGAAAATTATTATTTAAAAATTGATCCAAACATGGAAAATACTTTAAAGTTGGAACGTGATATGAGGAATTGTCGTGCTGAATATAAAGAAGTTAAAAAACAAAAATTTGTAAATAATAAAATCGATAGAACAAGATCCCTTGAAAATTATATATACAGCTAGAAGAGTATTATAATTAAAGATAAAGCCCTGCGGTTTTATTTGATTTTTTAAATATATTCTTCCTAATTTGTATTTTTTATAGCATTTATTTGTTTTATATGGGAACAATGAGGAAAGGAATTAGATTAGGTTACAATAATAAAAAATATGAAGAGTTGGAACGTTGCTTTCATTATTTTAGTGATTTTTTAGAGCTGAACCTTGTAATTATTAAGTACTTTAATTTCAGAACGCAGTACATTTTATTAGCGATAACAACTTATTTCGCTTGTATTTTGTGTTTGCTTAATAAAAAAACTCATTACTCATTTTTCTGTTTTATATGAAAAAATTAATATTAAAGCCTCGCAAGTAAAATATTTTTACTATTTTTCATTCCAATAACTTCGTAATTTATTTTAACAATTTTATTTTTCATTTTAAACTCATTTATAATTTTACATTTAATCGTTATTTTAGTAACACATTAATTTTTATAATATTTAATTGTTGTGAAAGAACTTAACTAACTTTAAAATAAAATGTCCAAAAAATCACAGCCTGCTTGACAGATATTATTTCAAAAACTACTACATTAAATAATTATTTACAATAAATCCTCTAATAAAGCAATATGCAATAAACAAGAAAAAAAATTTAAATGCTCAATCTTATGACTAAATGAATAAAAATATTTGCTTTCCTAATGTCTGGTGCATTTTTGAAAGGTTACATGTGTAGTTAAAAAAAACAACCAGCTATCCAAAGTAAAATTATTTTTTGGGTAACATATTAACAAAGTGTAAGCAAAATTTATACTAAACAATAGTTTTACATTTTTTCCAAAATTTTTTATTTATAACATTTTATGAACTTGTAAATATTATTATCATATATTTCTAAAATTGGTAAACATAATACATTTTAATTGATCTTAAGAAAAATTCTGTTAAACAAAAAAAAATTTTTTTCTTAAAAATTGAACAAAAATAAGTTTTTCTCTAAATGAAATAAGAATCAATGAAAATAACTACACCATCAATAAATTGGATATTTGGTTTCCCTTTTTCAGGATAGCTGATAAATAATATGTGCAAGAATTTAAAAGAAAACGTAAATATAACTTTTCGAAAAAAAAGTTTATCTGCTAACGATTTTTTTTACTTTAAAAATATATGTTTAACGCTTATTTATGTACAAAATTTTTTCAGTAGCTTTCAAATAGTTTCGTTTGTTTTCGTGTACGTGAATTCATAAATTAGTATATAAAAATTTAAGATTAAAATATCAGCCCTAATTGGCTGGATATTTATAAATTGTATGTATTATACCATAGGTGGGGAACCTGCGGCCTCCGCGAGGTTCTTGTGCGACTCTTTGCCACCTAGTACAAAATGGTAGAGTTCCCATATTGTTTGCAGTGGAAGTGAACCATCCAACACGTGATGAAGATGAAGTCTCCGATATGTAAAATATAAACGAAAAATAGATTTCCTTCAGTTGTACTACATCGACAAAAATACTTTATTGACGTGACTAAAACTCTTTCACTAATACCAGCTTTTCATATTAACATGCAAATACTTAAATGGTTGTGTTATTTTCTAATATCATACACAGTATAGGATTGTCATACTACTAGTAGAAGCTTTTGTTACTCCCCATGTCATTCTCTGACTCGCATCTCTCAACGCTTCCCTGTTGCGATCTTCAGCAAACTGTAGTTAACAGTGTGTGCTATAACAGTTACACGGCTTATAACAGTTGTTGAAGATATTATTTGATATTCGTTTTTTTATCCATCATGTCAAAGTAAGTAAGAGAAGAAAATTAGGTGTTGAAAACAGAACATTTAATGTACAATGGGAGTTAGATTTTTTCTTTACTGCTTAGAAAGATAAAATGATGTGTTTGTTGTGCAATACAGTTTTAAATACTTTAAAAAAAGCGAATGCAAATAAACACTATTTGACTCATAAAGAACATAAATATTTCGCTTTATATGCTTTAGATACTTATAATTATTATAGTAAGGATATTTCATGCTTATTCTTTCAATAGGTAAAGAGACGGCAGATGCCTTGAAATAGAATAACATGGCTGTATGGAACAGCTCACTTCAGACCAAAAAAAACTAAAGCTCAAACTGAAGTAAATCAGTCAGGTAAAAAGAAGGAAGGAGCCAAAGAATTGGAAGAAGAAAAGCTAACCGGAGGAAAGGGAAGCTTAACTTCAGCCAAACACGTGATTTAAGCCAAAGAGGGCTCTCATCTTAGCCAGACCACGGTCTCAGCTCAGTATCCTCCCACAAAAACATCATATTCAGAACCCTCAAACAAATCTTCCGAATCAGGGTCTAGTCATTCTCTAAGTGTAGGAGGATCATTGGCAGCTGCAAATGCCTGGGAGAAGACAAATGGGTATACAATGAAAGGTACCTCCAACACAGAAGGCTCTAAAGAGGGGAAATTCCATAAGAAAGCCAACCGGCGTAAAGGAAAGAAGCATGGGATCCCTCTAGAGGTGAAGCCCAAGAGAACGACGCATGCTAAAATTCGTACAAATTAACCTCCATAGGTCCCAAGGATTGGCCTCACTGAACGTCTGATTCGCACAGAATATTGGATACCTTCTATCAAAAAAGGAATTAAAAAATGGATTCATGCTTGTCCAGTTTGTATTAAATGGAGAGCAATGTCTTTACAGCCAAAAATGTCAAACTTAGAATACGAAAGAGTTAATTTTACACCAAGCTTTAGTCATATTTCTGCTGACCTGGTTGGACCCTTTAGTGTAAGTTAAATTCGATAAATCACTCAAAGTATGGGTGGTAGTATTTACTTGTTTATCAACTAAAACTGTACATCTTGAAAGAGTTTCCGATCTTACTACCGATAACACTTTAGCCACATTTTCAAGGTTTGTTAGCCGTTACGGAGCTCCTAGTAGCATTCAAACTGATAATATAAGAAATTTCATTGGAACCAACCATCGAATCACAGATGCGTGGAATAGAATTAAAATTGAAAAAAAAGACAGACTAGCTATGCAAGAAATAACTTGGTATTTAGTTTCCGCTTACAGCCCAAATTTTAATGGCTTAATAAGTTTAACGCATGAATGAAGGAGTTCTCATCTTTTAATATCTTTACATTTACCTTGAAAATCAAAATCAAGACAAAAATTGTCTTTACCAGTTTGTTTATTTGTTATAGTTTAATTGTTAAAATCTTATATTTTTCATATTGCTTGAGTAATTTTTAAAAAGATTTTGAAAAATGATATCTATCTACATTTTTCTAAAAATATTTTGTCTGATAGGAAAGAAAATAAATAAAATTGACTTTTCCTATAAAAATTAAAAGCAAAAAATAAAACTTGGGAACGAAAAAATTCTACTGCATATGTCTAAAGCTCTGTTAATAAATGAATTTGAAATTATATTATTATCATCTTTTGAGCTTTGGTACCTGTTCGGCATCGAACAACAATTTTAGAGTCTTAATTTAGAGACTAAGCTATTAACACTTACAAACAACCTTATCGATATAAAAACTACATTATCAGTCAGACATAGCTTTGAACCCGTTCTTTGGAGGCGGAGCATGCAACATCCGATTTTGAGGGGTAAGTGATTATATCTAAATGTATTAGTCAGAAACGCTTACTATTTTAATTAGTTTGAGTACTGACTATATATATATACATAGAATAATTTAGCAATAATGATGCACCGCTATGTAGTCCTGTTATTTGAAGTATAAAAGACAGGCACTTGCTGCAATAATCACTGATGTTTTTTCTAACGTCATCCGATAAACATCTCCAATCAGAGCATTGATCTGATTTTCCTAAACTTTTAATCAGAGCATTGATCTGATTTTCCTAAATTTTAATTCAGAGCATTGATCTGAACTTCCATTTTTTTTTGTATCAGTGAATAATATTATTGTGACATAAACTTATTAGTGACAAAAACTTTAGTAACAAAAACTTATTAGTGAATATACCCACGTTGGGAACCCGTGGACAGGTGAGTATAACTATTTTTATTTTAATTTGAGTGAATATATCAATAAAGAAAAATTAATAAAAATATATCCACGCTTGGAAAACGTGGTCAATTGTTAAGTGTTTTATTTTGCTCCTAATTTTTCCTAATTCAGAGTATTGATCTGATTTTCATAATTATCCTTGATTCAGAGCATTGATATCTGCAATTAAATAACATCTAAGAATAAAGTGAAATTTTCAGTGAAAAGCATAACATAACCACGCTTAAAACACATGGTCAACTATTAACCGTTCTAATTTCCTAACTCAAGCTCATGAATACATAATTGAACAGCAACATAGTACCGTTATTGCACGCTTATTACTACCAATAAGAACCCAAACACGGACGTAACATAGTACCGTTATTGCACGCTTATTATTACCAATCCGAAATCAAACATTTGGTCCTTCGAGCCGGATTCGTGATTGACTGAGGAAATTGAATTAAGAATTTAGTAGTGTCAAACCTTAAAAGATGTCATTAAATGAACTTATAAGTAAACAAATAGCATATGCCAATTTGATTAACAAATCAATTATTAATTTTAAAAAAACCTCTTTAGTAAAGCGAACAAGATCCTTAGCGGAGGCTCGCTTAAGTGCTGTAGAGAAGTTATGGGAAGAATATTCGTCAACCCATTGTGAAATTGAAATTCTTTCACTAAAAATAACCTCTGAAGAACGCGCTGCACATGATTATTTGGAAAATGATCAATATACTGCTCAAGAAGAAAAATATTTTGAGTATGTAGCAACTTTAAGGGATCTGATTAATAATGAACAGCTTAATAATGCTCTTGCTAACACTTCTTTGGAAACAAGACTCGTTAACAACAACTTACAACTGCCGAAAATAACATTACCAACATTTTCTGGTTCTTATGACACGTGGACTTCTTTTCATGACCTTTTTGTAGCTTTAGTTCACGATAATTCATCAATTTCGCTTGCCCAAAAATTGCAATATCTTAAATCGAGTGTCTCTGGAGAAGCGGAACAACTTTTGAAACACTATAAAATCTCTGACATAAATTATGAAGTAGCGTGGAAAGTTCTCCTTCAGAGATACCATAATCCAAGAGTGTTAGTGAAGGAGCAGTTGAAAATTTTGTGTAGTCAAACTTTAATTTCATCAGAAAGCGCAAAGGCTTTAAAAACATTACTAGATGTTACAACAGGATGTATATCAGGGTTAGAAAATTTAGGAGTATCCACCAAAGGATGGGACCCTATTCTAATTCACCTCATTTCACAAAAATTACCCTGTGAAACGCAAACACTTTGGGAATCCATACTGAATCGTGAAAACGAGTTACCCACATTCGAAAGATTTAAAACATTTCTGGAGGAACGATTTAGAACCCTTGAATCAATACCATCTATTAAAGTACATAACGTTAACAAACATGACAAACTGTTACCTATTCAACTTAAACAGACATATTCACATAATAGTTATTCTGCCATTATCTGTGTAGTGTGCAAAAAAAATCACAACCTTTATCAATGCTCAAATTTCAAGGATTTTGATATACAATCACGAATTAAACTCGCCAAGTCTAAACACCTATGTTTAAATTGTCTATCAAACCGACATCAAACACTCCAATGCTTAAGCAAACGTCGCTGTTATCATTGTGGGAAAATGCATCATTCTTTACTCCATATAAAAACTAAAGTTGAACAAGATAAATCCACATTACATTCAGACGCTAAAAATCAAAACACCTTTGTCAACACCAAAACGACTAAGCATAGTTCTTCTACCAACCTTAATAAAGAGGTAATCCCTTCATTCTACTCTCATACTTTTAATCAGCAAGCTCTATTAGCGACGGCATTAGTAAATGTTCAATCAACATCAGGTGAGCGATATACACTTAGGGCATTAATCGACTCAGGATCTCAAGTTTCATTTATTACTTCTGTAGCAGCATCTAGACTAAAACTAAAGAAACGCAGTACTTCATTAAAGATAACGGGTGTTAACAATTCGAAGGCAACTAACGTAAAACAAAAGGCAATTTTATCGCTACGATCATGCTCTAATGGGGTTGATAATATGTATATACAAGTATTGATCATCCCTACGATAACTGACTTTATTCCCCCTCACACTATCGATTGTAACAAATGGTCTCATATAGCAGGCCTTCACTTAGCTGATCCAACCTTTTCAAAGCCTGGTAAAATTGACCTTCTTCTAGGTGCAGATGTTTATAGTAACATTATACTAGAAGGAATCCGCAAAGGGCCAGCTGGCACACCTATAGCACAGAATAGTGTGCTGGGCTGGATCCTTTTTGGTAGTACACACGATACCTCAAACGCGCAGGTAATTTCACTACCAGTACAAATATCCAATAAAAATGAAGACTGTCTAGATCAGCTTCTACGAAAATTTTGGGAAACTGAACAGATTCCTGAGATCTCAAAGTTATCACAAAATGAACAAGAATGTGAAGATTTTTATAACCAAACTTTTTTACGTTTACCTAATGGACGTTATGAAGTACGTTTGCCATTTTTAAACAATCAGACCCCTGATTTAGGTAATTCACGCTCAATGGCGCTTCGTAGATTCTACAATCTAGAAAATCGTCTCCTTCGCGATCAAGTTCTTAATACTGAGTATAAGGCTTGTATCAATGAGTATATTAAAATGGGGCATATGAAAGAAGTAACTCATGAGGCTCCTTTTGATAAAACTTATTATATACCGCATCACGCTGTGTTTAAAGACAGCTCAACCACCAAGGTTCGCATCGTTTTTGATGCTTCCGCTCTATCGTCAAATGGGAAAAGTCTTAACGACCAATTGTACAGTGGTCCAAAACTCCAATCTAATCTATTTTCTATCATATTAAGATGGAGAAGACATCAATATGCCATGTCAGCGGATATTGAGAAAATGTATCGCATGATTAATGTAAATAAACATGATCAATACTTTCAACGGATTTTGTGGCGAAATCATCCTGGGGAGCCAATTAAAGATTATGCTCTGACCACAGTTACCTTTGGCATCAAACCATCACCATATCTTGCTATTAGGACATTACACCAACTCGCAAAAGATGGAGAGCATTCTCATCCGCTAGCTTCTTCAGTTATTTTGAAAGATTTCTACGTTGATGATGCTATTACTGGCGCAAGTTCAGTAGACTTAGCATTAGAAAGTCAAACTCAACTCATAAGCTTATTAAACTCAGCAGGCTTTCGTTTGCGAAAATGGGTATCTAATAACCCAAAACTACTTATTAACATTCCCGAAGAACATAGGGAAAAGAAATTTCCATTGACCTTTACCGATGACGAATCAATCAAGGCTCTAGGTATTCAGTGGTATCCTTCAACGGACATCCTTAAAATCCAGTCACCTGTACTTGAAAATGATTTATGTACAAAGAGAGCCATTTTATCTAACATCGCTAAACTGTTCGATCCGTTGGGCTGGATATCACCAGTGATCATAACCGCTAAAATTTTGATGCAAAAATTGTGGGCTTCCGGATGTTCATGGGATGAACCTATACCTGAGACTCTTGCAAATGAATGGGAAACGTATAAATCAACTCTTCATCATATTCATGATATTCAAATACCGCGATGGATACATTGTAATCCATCAAATCAGAATTCCCAACTACATGGATTTTCTGATGCATCTAATTATGCTTACTCTGCCGCTGTATACCTTAGAGTTCAGGATGAAAACGGTAGGACCCACGTTAGCCTACTCACTGCCAAAAGCAAAGTCGCTCCAATTAAACCAATCACGCTCCCACGCTTAGAACTTAATGGAGCTGTTTTGTTATCAAAATTATTGCTGCAAACAAAAAATGATCTTGAACTACATAACACACCTTTGTTTGCATGGACAGATTCCACTATCACATTGTCTTGGATACGGAGTGATCCAAGGAAATACAAAAGTTATATAGCTAATGGATTGCTAAATGATAGTGGAATCAACGTAATTTCTGGCAGTGATACGCCAAAACCCAATAAGCCAAAATGTAAAATATTAGAAGACGTAATAATTCGGCCAGCAGACAAGAATCCGGACGATCGATTTACTGTCCTGGTTAACGACCGCGGGCTTATAATCCCTGTATTTGTACCAAAGAATGCATTAATAAAATCTAAGCACAAAAAGTTCAGAACTACTATGCCTAATGGACATAAAATTAATTTTTATTTTAGAGATGGCTCAATAAAATATAGATTACGATAATTATTGGATTTTATTGAACCTCATGCTTAACCTAATTAACTAATAAACCAAGTGTTAAGTTTTGTACAACTTTATTTAAACTCCTCAGTATTGAAACATCCATTTTAATTTTCTTTTGTTTTAACCTTTTTTCTTGAAATATTACATATTCTCAAGGGGGCCAGTATGTTCGGCATCGAACAACAATTTTAGAGTCTTAATTTAGAGACTAAGCTATTAACACTTACAAACAACCTTATCGATATAAAAACTACATTATCAGTCAGACATAGCTTTGAACCCGTTCTTTGGAGGCGGAGCATGCAACATCCGATTTTGAGGGGTAAGTGATTATATCTAAATGTATTAGTCAGAAACGCTTACTATTTTAATTAGTTTGAGTACTGACTATATATATATACATAGAATAATTTAGCAATAATGATGCACCGCTATGTAGTCCTGTTATTTGAAGTATAAAAGACAGGCACTTGCTGCAATAATCACTGATGTTTTTTCTAACGTCATCCGATAAACATCTCCAATCAGAGCATTGATCTGATTTTCCTAAACTTTTAATCAGAGCATTGATCTGATTTTCCTAAATTTTAATTCAGAGCATTGATCTGAACTTCCATTTTTTTTTGTATCAGTGAATAATATTATTGTGACATAAACTTATTAGTGACAAAAACTTTAGTAACAAAAACTTATTAGTGAATATACCCACGTTGGGAACCCGTGGACAGGTGAGTATAACTATTTTTATTTTAATTTGAGTGAATATATCAATAAAGAAAAATTAATAAAAATATATCCACGCTTGGAAAACGTGGTCAATTGTTAAGTGTTTTATTTTGCTCCTAATTTTTCCTAATTCAGAGTATTGATCTGATTTTCATAATTATCCTTGATTCAGAGCATTGATATCTGCAATTAAATAACATCTAAGAATAAAGTGAAATTTTCAGTGAAAAGCATAACATAACCACGCTTAAAACACATGGTCAACTATTAACCGTTCTAATTTCCTAACTCAAGCTCATGAATACATAATTGAACAGCAACATAGTACCGTTATTGCACGCTTATTACTACCAATAAGAACCCAAACACGGACGTAACATAGTACCGTTATTGCACGCTTATTATTACCAATCCGAAATCAAACAGTACCATTAAATTTCTGCAACAATGAATTTTACAGCAGAAAAATAAGTAAAGCATTGTTATGTAAATCATCTGCCAGAAATGCTGAGGAATGTTTATGCGATTGACACGAGTCGATCACATAAATATTCCTCTACAATAGCCAGGCCACATGTTTTATTTTGCAGCCGTCCCCTGCTGATCCTGAGGAATATTTATGCGATTGACACTTGAGTCAATCACATAAATATTCCTCTACAATAGCCAGGCCACATGTTTTTGTTTTTGTGTCGATCTTGTAAACAAAAGACCGGCAATAAATTATGTTCTATTTCTGCTTATGTGATTATAATTAGAAACAGTCATATAAGCATAAATATGACAACATTTCAGTAACACCCTTCATCGGGTACTTTTATTCGATTGTGTATAAAACACCCAAATATTACAATATTTTTACCCAAACTACCAAAACTTCTTTCATGAATTTTTATGCAGATTATTTTATGAAAAGAAGAGCTAGCATACGCTTAAAAGGAATGATAAAATTTTCAAGGTGAGTGAAAAGAATTATTAAAAATGAAATTATTTTGATATAATCTATGGAAACAAAAAGAAACAACCCGACTGGAAATTAGTTAAGAGAAGCCTGAACTTGATCCAAATTAAATCAGGCTGAAGGTTGTGAAGGTTTTCATCTGGATGAATTTTTTTTCGCTGATCCAATCTTGATCTTAATTGTATAAAGTCAATCTTATTGCGATTTTTATTCGGGAATATTAAACTTAATATCATTCGAAATTTTGCAATGCAAAAAGGATACAAATACTTTTGAATTCTTTCAAAAGCTTTAACCTATATCACGGACATAGGTTAAAGGTAAGTGTATAAATTTAAAATGAAACTTAAAACTCAATTTCATAACATTTTTTTTATAATATAAATATATTATTATTATTTCCATTCATATTTTTCACTCACACTTGATATTCCGAGATTCTCTTAAATACCCAGACAGCACACAAGTCTTAAAGATATCTAAAAGTGCTCTTTTTAAGGACATCTTTTCGACATATCGTAATGACGTCGAATAGTTGTCTTGCGTAAGAGGTCTTAGGTATTAGACAAAATGATGTCTTATAGACATCGAAACAAAGTTCTCTTTTAGAGGTTATAAGAAAAATGACATAAATTCAAATTTTCTAAGCGGACTTACGTCTTAAAAAAGACAAAATAATTTGAATTTGCTGAGATTTTTTTTTTTTATATGAGATAAATCTTTAGTAATGTTCATGTTCAAAATAATATTTACAGATCTATATATATATATATATAGTATATGTATGTATAATTACTACAGTGCTAATCTAAATATAGAAAATGAATTCCTGAATTCTTCTAGACATAATAAGTCATGTTTGAAATTTTTCTGATTTTCTCCTAAAAACAAAAGTTATAATGATTTTTACTCCATTTCCCATACAAAACGTTTTTTCTTGAATTTTTTTTGCTGATACATATTTAACATGCCTATGAGCGGAAATTGTTGAATTTATAATTAAGTGTAGTGTGACGTGAAAGCAATATTGTATCTATTATTAATACAGTTTTTTAAATTTATTAAAACAGTGATAAATTTCAAAGTTTAAAGGTATTTGAACTGTTTTTAAAGTATTAAATTAGTGTCAGATTAAACCGAACTTTTGTAAACTAGTATTTAAGTGGTGTGATTATTTTGAGGACATTTGAATAAATCTTATTATCTGAGATTCAACTTCCATCATTAAAAGGTAAGTTTACAACCGCATTTTTACAAAATTATCGTTTTTATAGAAAAATCCATATAGAATCAAGCTCATCTTCAGATGAAAATGATGGCCTTGAAAATTTAACTCCAAACAGATAAAAAAAAAAGCGTTCATCAAAATAAAATAATGAGAACAGGTATAAGATAAAATTTATTAGTTTCTATTGACTTCATGCATTATTTTTATAAAACTCACTGTTTACAGAAATAAATAAAATCCCATTTCCGGATGCACCAGATGATTATAACAACACTATAGAAGCAGAAGCACCAAATCAAACAAATCATATTACGAGTATTCATCAAGTATCACAAAATAAAGAAGGTATTGAAATTTTAAGATGAAAATTACTCTTAGTATTATTGTTATTCTAGTTCATGATGCTATAATTATTACTATTATCAACATCTTCTGCATGTACATAAATATATATAATTTTGTTTAAAACTTAGATGAAATAGTTCCTGACCTACATCCGACAACACAAAATACCACCGATTCTTTAACAGTAGATTACAATCAGCAACAACTTCAAGAAGTAAATGAAGCAATAAATAAAATAAATCCACGTTAGTATTTCTAACCAAATATTATGCTTTTCTTATAATTAGATTTTTTTTCTCGTCAATTTAGATAATTCAGCTATTGAAAGAGCCTTGTGGATGATGAATCGGAAACTGGACTTAATAATAGAAAGTCTAAATCAACATTCAAGACCAGTAACTAATGTTCCAAGCGAGACGAATTTATTACCAGAATTTCCCTTAAATGATTTTCAGACTTTCTCAAACTTTACCAACGAATTAAATAATGATCGGGAAATAAGGAAATAATTCGTAAGTTGAAATTACTAAGTTTGACGAACAAAATTGTACAGTATCAATTAGTAAAAAAATAATTATATTCCAGAAAAATAAAATTATGAAAATTGGTGGAGCCAACGGATCTAAGTATTTAACGAACGTACTGGTATTAACCCTTACCAATAAACTAGGGATGGCAAATGGAATAAAATCATCATCTTTTCCCGAGATAATTCTTGGTATGATTTATACAATTAAAAATTGTACATTAAAAATGCTTTCCGAACAGCATGCTAATTAATGTTTATTTTTTTTCAGATACAGTTCTGGCTGCACACAATGACGCAACAAAAGACAAAATATCCTCTGTTTTCAGAGATTGGCTAATACATGCTGGTGATCGATATCGGTACCACATAAAAAACTCGAATAGAGAAACATAATAAAATAATAAAATAAGTTCCCTTAATTTTTGTATTTTCTTTATATTTTTATAATTTTTATATTATTATAATCATCTGTTTAGTTTAATGTATTAAATAAATATTAAATATTAATATTTGAATTATTGTTCTTATTAAAAAGCAGCTGCTTTTTAATGTATGTAGATGTAAATTTACCTACTCAATCAAAAAAAAACATGATGTTAATCTGCAACTGGAAATGGACATATGTAGTAAATTTTTTATTAATAGACGTTTACAAAAGTTACATTTATAGAGCTCAGAATTTTTCATAAAAATACAACTGATTGATGATATCGAAAAGATGTAAAATTTTACACGAATTTTCGACCCCTACATTGTAGCTAACTTTAGTCATCTTTTTGACCTCAGTATTTAGAGATAATTTCGACCTCCGAATTCGGGAGTCTTTTAGATATCTTTTTGACTTCTCTATAAGAGCACAAAAACCGGGACGTAGGAAGACTTTTCGATGTCTTTCAGAGGACTTAATGACAAGAATTAGACTTACGAAAAGAGGACTTATAGAAATTAAGATATCTTTAAGATGTATTTTAGTGCTCTATGTGCTATCTAGGATGAATGTGATGAAAGTGTCCCAGAAACAGCGTCTGAATTGGATGAAGTTGTTCCTTATGAATCATCCTTAGTATCATCCTCAATTATAGAAGATGATAATATGAAGGAATCACATATAATAAATGGACGTAGAAGCGGACGTAAAATAAAACCAATACATGTAAAAATTGTTTATATTAATATAAATAATGTTATTTTAATAAAACATAAATATAATAACAACGATTGGTTTCATGGGCGGTGTGTTGGCTTATTAGAGAGCGAAGCGGCTTATATTGGGAGCTATATATGCCCTGATTGCAGTGTAAATATCTTCTGTTTTTTTTTATAAAAAAATAATTTGTTTGTGCTGTTGGTATTTCAACAACCATATTTTATGATAAAGTAGTTGATGAATGGAATTTAAATGAAGCTAGTGAAATTGCTTCTAAGCAAGTGGGCCAAATAGTATCAGCGGAAAGAGGAAATTTGGTAACCTTAGCATGTGCTGTTTCAGCACAAGGTAATATAAAGTGTAGACATTATAGAAATTTTAAAGAATAAAATTATTTGTTTTTTGGTAGGTGGAAGTATTCCTCCTTTTTTTATTTTTCCGCGAGCGAAATATCAGTCACATTTTATAAACGGTGCACCAGTAGATAGTGACGGAGCTGCTAATAAAAGTGGATGGATGACAAAAGATATTTTCCCAGAATACATACGACATTTTATTAAAAACGCAAATTGCAGCAAGGAAGCCCCAGCCTTGCTAATAATAGACAATCACGAATCACATTTAAATGTTGAATCAGTAGATTTGTGTAGAGCAAACGGAATAACTGCATTAACATTCCCACCACATTGCTCTCACAAGCTTCAACCGCTTGACAGAACCGTTTTTCGATCCTTTAAAAAGTTTTATAATAATGCCAGTGATGCTTGGGTGTTTTCAAATGTTGGTCGTGCGATGACTATTTTCGATATACCTGCAATTGTGAAAAAAGCATTCGATAACTCTTTCACTAGATGCAACATTATTTCTGGTTTCACTGCAACAGGAATTTATCCGTTCAATCAAGATATCTTTTCAGAACAGGACTTTTTACCAAATTATTCGGTCGATCGACCACTTCAATCAGAAGCAAGTACATCCTGTGAAACTGCGATAGATCAACAGCTTGTAGCACAAGCAAGCACAAGCAAGCACAAGCAAGCACAAGCAAGCACAAGCAAGCACAAGCAAGCACAAGCAAGCACAAGCAATGGTAATTCAAATGATGCTTCAATAAGTGAACAAAATACATCAGTAAATGACTCATTGAACGACAGCACATCATCGTTTTCTTCAATTTTATATGAAATACGACCACTTCCAAAGGTAACAGAACCAAGAAAAAAATCTAATCGCGGTCGTAAATCAGGGAAAACTTCTATCTTGACAGATAGTCCCGAGAGAGAATGTTTATTGGCCCGAGATACACTTCGCGAAATGAACAAAGCGCCAAAACCGAAAAAAATTTCAAAAAGAAAAAAGGACAACAAAAAAAATTATAATTTTTCTTAATAATTTTTAATATTTTTTTATTTTTCATACTTCAAATTATAAAATTATGCAGATTTAAGCAAAAAATATCTTTTATTTATAACATAAATGACCATGTCTTTTAATATTCAATACGCGGCGTTGGACACTGGGATTTTGAAAATCGACCATTTTAAGTGACTTACTTCAAACATTTATAGAAAAAAATAGCCTACAAATCTGAAAACTGTTCTTCTATAAATTGTTGCTAATATGTCCTGTTATTAAACTGTGTTATTAAAATTTTTGTTTTTTTTCGATTTTTTGCTGTAGAAGCAAAAATATCAAAAGTGCGGCGTTGGTTCCCGGTCTACCCTATTCATAAATGCTGAACCAATATTTTTTTCAAGTAATAAAAGTGTTTGACGTAAAGCTGATACAACATTTGATTCTAAACCATTTAATGTTCCTGTCTATTTAAATTCTGAACCTGTTGTTAAAGAAAAATTATGTGATAAATGTCGTTTTTTGTCTATATCTTCATTTCTTTGGAGTTTATTTAAAGCAATTGGATTTACATTATATTGATTAATATATGTTTTAAATGAATTTTCCATACCGAGCTTATAATAAATAGCTCCTGTTGAAATTTGGTTTGATTCTTGACGTGTTATTCGACAACCACTATTCATTTCATCATCATTTTTATCACCTTTTAACGATACATGTATAAATTTGACAGTAATCTGACAATTGATTCTTGAGTTATAACATTTTAAGTGAAGCAACTTTTGTTTTTGAAAAAAAATGGACAATCGTGAATTTCGAGTTTTAATAAAGCATTGCTTTTTGATGAAAAAAAATACAGTGGAAACCAAACAATGGCTTGACAAACATTATCCAAACTCTGCTCCATCGAGACAAATGGTAGAGAAGTGGATTGCTGAATTTAAATGTGTTCGTACCAGCACAAATGATGCAGAGCGCAGTGGACGCCCAAATGAGGCTGTTATTCAAGAAAACATTAAAAAAATCCACAAATTGGTTATGAACGATCGCAAATTGAAGAAGCACGAGCTAGCTGACATTGTAAAGATATCAGATGGTAGTGTTTTACCATTTTACACGAACATTTGGGTATGCGAAAGCTCTTTGCAAAGTGGGTGCCACGTAAACTCACAGTCGACCAAAAACAAGAACGAATCAATGCTTCAGAGGAGTGTTTAGCACTGTTAAACCGCAATAAAATGGAATTCTATCGTCGATATGTGACAATGGATGAGACATGGCTTCACCACTATACACCAGAATCGAAAAGACAGTCAGCTGAGTGGACAGCTGTCGAAGAATCAAATCCAAAGCGAGCAAAGACGCAACAGTCGGCCGGTAAGGTGATGGCGTCTGTATTTTGGGGTGTGAAGGGAATAATATTCATCGACTATCTCAAAAAAGGAACCAGCATCAACAGCGACTATTACTGTGCACTTTTGGATCGATTGAAGGCTGAAATCGCAAAGAAGCGGCCACATTTGCAAAAAAAAAAAGTGTTGTTTCACCAAGACAATGCACCGTGTCACAGATCGATGAAAACAATGGCAAAATTGAATGAATTGGGCTTCGAATTGCTTATCCACCCACCATATTCTCCAGATTTAGCCCCCAGCGACTTTTTCCTGTTTTCAGATCTCAAGAAAATGCTTGCTGGAAAGAAATTTAAGTCAAATGATGAAGTAATCGCTGAAACTGAGGCCTATTTTGACGAGAAAGAGAAATCTTACTATAAAAGTGGCATCGAAAAGTTGGAAAATCGTTATACTCGTTGTATCGCCCTCGAAGGCAACTATGTTGGTTAATAAAATTGAGTTTTGTCAAAATTTTGTTTTTTTCTTACTTATCCTACGGACTTATTGAATGACCTGGTATTCTTATATATCATCATCATGCAATCATTTGCATTTTTAACTTTATTTATAATATAGCCCAAATAGTAAATGTCACTTTTACACTAATACCTATTAGGGCGTTATATAAGATAGAAACAAGTATCAAACCTCTGTGCTGGTTGCGGTAGCAGATTTGTAGCGAAGCTTTCATGATGATTTCGTCTACTGTCAGACCGAATTCCTACTGGGAACAAACGCAACCTGTAATGTCTAACTAGGGCAGTATCAAATATTTTGACACTTCCCACGAGGAAAATTTTTTCACAGTTCTTTCTATTTTTCAAAATGATTATTAATAAAGTTTTAACTTCAATGATCCAAAAATTTTTGAATTGTTTTATTAACAAAAAAGATAAAACTGAAAAAAAATCAAGACCTCGTGTCTTCAATATAAATATAACTAAACAATATGATAAAAAAAATGATGAACAAAAAAATCAATTTAATACTTTGTTAATAATATTGATATTAATAATTATGGTTCAAATAGCAATGGCTGGAAGCATTTACAAAATAGCTATGGTATTTTTTCTACATTAATTAAAATTTTTAATAATTAAATTTCTTTGTAATTTTTTTGTTTAGATTCAACATTCGACCATTCAGTATTCATCATCATCGTTAAATACAACAAGCCCATGAGGATAGAAGAAAATACGTCAGTAAAACTCGGGTGACGTTGGCATTGCGAGGGTGCTGTCGCTTCCAAGAAAAAAAAAACCTGAAAAGCCGAAAGAAGAATCAGGGTATGCCGGAAAACCCTAAATCCGTCACAAGGTACGTTTTTCAATGATCCCCATTGCCATCTCTCGTTTAAAGATGCGACAGTATTCATAATTTGTTTTACAATTGGCATAACGTATTCTAATGCCCTTAAATATCATAATGAAGTCCGTAAGGCAAGTAATGAGCCTGAAATATGCCCCAATACTGTGGTTGATTATTTTAATTACTTTCGGCAAATTACCGATTCCATTTCGTTCCATATAAAGTATATGGAGATGGCAGGTTTGCGAAACAAAATCAAAGTTCTTTGAATTTGTTTCGAGAACTGTCTATTAATTGCGTTTGTGTTAGTTACTGAATAAACACATATAAGCAAAAAATATAATAACTAACTAATAACTAATAACTAACGTGTAAAACTACAGCGTGTACGCATACAAAAAGCAGATCGTGTTCTTGAAAGCAAGAACAAGTGAATAGTGCCCTTTAGTCACCACGCTGACATTAGTCTTGGTGGAAAAGGAAAAACGGTGTAAATCGATGAAACCTTCCTCACCAAATAAAAATACCCCCGTGGCCGATATACTTCCCAAATGTCTATCGTAATCCTTGGTATGTATTGCAAAGAAGATGTAACGGGCCAATTACACAAAAATTTTTTTCTGTAGACAAGAGGCCAAGCTAAAGTAGCTTGACCACTTGTTTGCGATAAATTTTTGCATTTTGCCAACGGAACTGTTATCTTTTCCCGTTGACAAAATGCAGAAAGAAGAAAGTTAGCGTGGCTTGGGGCAGTCAGTCGATTTTGGGATTTTGGAAAAGGCAGAGCCCTTGTCGTTTGGGTTCTGTGCTTACGGTTAAAAGTTTAAAAGTTAGATTTTTGTTCTTTCTTTCCTGCACATGGTGTTGAAAAATACAAAAAAAAATTTTTTACAAAAGTTAGGATTACAAAATTTTATACGTACGCATAAACTATAGTGATATAATTATATATATATATAGTTGATATACAAAAAAAAAAAAAAAAAAATCATTTTATTGACATTAGCTTAAAACAGAAGTTCGATTAATTAAATTTAAAAATAATATTAAAGGGTTATAAACAAAAATAACCTAGATGAAACTGGTGAAAACAAAAGCCGAGGACCTTGGAAATTTAAGTGCTTTTAAAGTGAAGAAAAAAAAAAACTACAGTTTCTTTGGAACAAAGGAGATCAGTAGTAAGGGTTTATCGCGAAGAGTTTAAATATTTTTGTATATAAAACAAAACAAGCGGAAAAAAAAATGGCGCAAATACAAAATCAAATAATCATATGAATAGTGAAGGAACTAATAGCAAAGGAATTATTTTTTTCTTTGTGTAAGTTGTTGTAAAATTCGAAAAGTTAATATTCTTTTAGTGGACAGCCAAAAATTCTGATTTTCAAAGAGAAAAAGAAAAAAAAAAAAACAAAAATTTGAATATCACAAAAGGAAAGAGAAAATATAGTGACTAATCGACCGGAAATTCACTGATGTGCTCTGTGACTATGGCGACTGATAGTGGATATTAGTACAAATTACTAACAAGGGGAACACGCGACCTTGGGGAAACGGATTTGAATGATAATTTGCATAGTAGTAGATCATGATGAGTGCACCTCAAATATAAAATACTAGGACGCAACTCTCAAGGGTTGCTGAGAAAACTACCCCTAAAGATTTCACAGCAGCTTAACTCCGTAAAATATTTGCGAAATTTCAAGCGGTCTTACAGGGTAGGTAGCAGCGTGGTGGTTCATTGTATATTATCTAGTAGCGTTAATGAGTTCGAGTCCCCGTCCGGGCAAGGAGTTTTTTTTTAATATATGTGTTTTTTAATATATTTTTTTTATTTATATTATGTTAAATTTTATTTGCAAATTAATTAATCATGATTAAATATAAATCTAGATTATTTTTCTATTAATTTTAAAATAAGTAATTAAAATGAAAAATACACAAAAATCTTGTCCGCCCTTCAATAATACTTGTAATTTTGAATAATTTTAACTATATTTAAACTGAAAAACAAACATTTGCGTATCATTTAATCAATAAAAACAAAAACGTTAATAATGGAATTTTTTTAAATCTCTAAATGGTAGTTAATTAAATAAAAAATGTGTTTTTAGCTTTCATTTATCTTTTTTTTTACATAAACCACAATGATAATCATCGTAAAAGCAGCCAAAACAAAAATTTAGCCTGCATCTAGCGCAACAAATAAATGCTGCCTTTTACAAGGGCATATACAAGGGGATGTTAGAAGTTCGCTAAAAAAACAAGCATCGTTTAAGGCAGCGGTTTCCAAACTTTCTGATACTGCGACCCACATAAGAAAAAAAAAAAATTGGCGGCCCCCTTATTAGATCAAACAATAAAATAATATAAGCACATTTTGTCTCTATGAATCAGAGCATGCATTTGTGGACCTTGCATTGATTCATTTTAATCAATTAATTTTTTAAAAATTTCAACCAAATAGGCAAGTTAAGGAATATAGTTATAGTTGCGAAAGGAAGACGCCTCATCATTGTGATTTTCAGCAAGAAAAATTGCAGTTTCGTCTTTAAGTTCGAACACTCTTTGAGTAAATTTTGAACGAGATAGCCAACGTACTTCACAATAGTATTATCGGCATTTACAGGGATTTTTAATAAAGTAATATCGCAACAAAAAATTTGTACTAAATAGATTTTTGTAAGTATTTTTTTATATATGTAAAACAGAAATTAAAAACTTCACGACCCCCTTGAGGTTATTCCGCAACCCCCTCGTGGGTCGCGACCCACAGTTTGGAAATCGCTGGTTTAAGGTATCGCTTTGTGATACGCGAAATATCTTTTTTAGCTTTTAATTTAAAAAAATTTAAGAGATTTAAAAAAATTCCATTATTAACGTTTTTGTTTTTATTAATTAAATGATACGCAAATGTTTGTTTTTCAGTTTAAAAATTAAATTAATCAGTTTCAGTTTAAATATAATTAAAATTATTCAAAATTACAAGTAACATTGAAGGGCGGACAAGATTTTTGTGTATTTTTCATTTTTATTACTTATTTTAAAATTAATAGAAAAATAATTTAGATTTATATTTAATTATGATTAATTAATTTGCAAATAAAATTTAACATAATATAAATAAAAAAAATATATTAAGAAACACATATATATTAAAAAAAACTCCTTGCCCTGACAGGGACTCGAACTCATCAACACCACTAGATAATATACAATGAACCACCACGCTGTTACCTACCCTGTAAGACCGTTTGAAATTTCGCAAATATTTTACGGAGTTAAGCTGCTGTGAAATCTTTAGGGGTAGTTTTCTCAGCAACCCTTGAGAGTTGCGTCCTAGTATTTTATATTTGAGGTGCACTCATCATGATCTACTACTATGCAAATTATCATTCAAATCCGTTTCCCCAAGGTCGCGTGTTCCCCTTGTAAGAACAATTGCAACTGCAATATGGACCATGCTTGGATTGAAGTCTAACCAACTGATAGTTTGTTATTATGTTATAATATTATAATATAAGTCTATAGTTATGTAAACAAAAAAGAAGAAAATTTATTAGGTACATAATTTCTTTAATTTTTTTTATCTCTGAATTGCTCATATAAATAGGTTATTTTTGAAGACTATTAAGTAACGTAGTTATAATATAGGTTGAAGAAAAAAAAAGAAGAGGAACGACGAACAATTGAAGAAAAGAAATTTTATTGTATCTTAGTTTTTTTTAATGAACATTTCTTCCAGGAAGTTTGCTGGGCCCATCAAATAACCGGGGAACAAGAAGGTCCATGTGAGTTCTTTTAGTTTTTTTTTCCTCAAATAAAATTTTTTTATTATTCCAAAATTTTTTTTTATTTCGTTGAATTTTCGTAGATTTACTGATTAGATTTAATATTATTAACATATTGTACTCGTATTATAAGTAATTAAACATTTTTCTAATCATTATTTTAATCAATCCTCAATGGGTTTTTTTTTGTTTGTATTGAACTTTTGCTTTATGTGAATAGAAAATTTAATAGACATATAGTAAGGGAAACAAGGAAGTAAACGCTGATTTACTTTTACACATTGTTCTTTTCTAATTTAATGTTTTTTTTTATGATCAAAATATATTATGATGTATGAATAAAATTTCTTTTTGATTAAGATGTCCTAATCCCTTTCTCCTTATTTATTTTTTTTCAGGTCAGCCAGTTCAGCCATATGATGAACGATCCAAGGGGCTTAACTCCTTTGTATCGAATTCTCCTTGTTCTCCTGTTTTAGTTTTTTTCTCTTCCTGCGGCATGCAGTCCTTTTTTTTCCTCGAGCTTAGCGCTCCCGTCTTTGAAATTTCTACTTTCAAGCAGCGAGATTTGGTCCAGTGTGTCTGTGGCAAGAACCACCCCTGCATTTCTACCGCAATAGCCGCGCATAGCGAGCTCGCTACGCCGCCACATACAAGACACCTGGTAAATCGTGCCTATGTTTGGTCCTCAGGGGTATGGACCTCTGCATAAAAACATATGGTCACGTAACAAAGACAAAAACGGTTTATTTTCCAGAGTAAATACTAAAAGACAGAGGAATATCTCCCCCTAAACTTTCTCCATGACAACTGGCAAAAAATTTTGCGACTGCCCTTCGTGGAAGTATTCGTAACGCCTCTTTTTAGAGCCAAAAGTAGATTCCAAAAGCGTCTGTTCTACACAATGGAAGATTTTGAAAAATGGAAAGAACGTGAAAGCAATTATAAATTATACAGCGTGCAAATAATTAGAAGTTTGGCTTCTTTTACCAGAAGTGAAACTATGAAGTTCTTCAGCAATATGGAGAAACACAGAGTTTTATTTAAGTACTCCGGAACCACTGATGACTATAACATCGAAATGGCTTTTTCGAAAAAATGTGGAGAGAAGCGTAAGCTTTTTATAGAGGAAAATATTAAAAGTTTGAAAAGGCGAAAAAATTCAAAAATTGAACATTATTTGAAATTAATACAAAAAGAAGAAGTCACATTTTTTTGGGAAGATTGTGAAATAATAATTACAGAAATACCAATTGGGACCAGCAGAGACCAATATAATGAAATTTAAAAAAAAGGAAGGAATTATAAGAAACTAAGTTCTAAGCCCAGAGGTAAAGGAGTTTATTTTGTTTGTACTGTAATGTCTACATTATTCGTTGAAATCAAAAATGACAGGAAAATAACTTACCAAATCTTTGAATTGTATACCTGGTTGGATTTAACCAATATGTATGCTTGGGACAATAATAATTGTCTAAGACTATTTGACTCGGCTAGTGAAATGATAAAAGAACACTTTCAATTGCGGTACACATTTTATGGAGAACAAAAGAAAAATTCGGCAGAATGTCTAACAGTAGAGCAGCTATGGCGGCGAATGGACCCCGAAGGAAAAGAAGAGCACTTAAATTCAGTGAAAACCCTGTGAAACCAGAAAAACTATATTGCGGTGTGTGTTGAAACTATATCTTAATATTTAAAGCCTGTGAAACCAGAAAAACTATATTGCGGTGTGTCCAATTTGACGAAACCTTCTTTACCAAGCGCAAGTATAATCGTGGACTAGTGTCTTCGGCGGTATAAATCACCAAACGAAATTTTGAGTTGTAGTTCAGTTGTAGTTTTATCAAAATTGAGTTTGTTCATGATTCACTCATTCACACACAGAAAAAATTTCCTTTTCCTCCGCTTTTCGAAATTTTCTCTCCTGTAAAAGCGCGTACGCGCATAAATAATAATAAAGCACCCATGGGTCCACAGTACCTGTAAATATTTGCCGTTCATTATTCAGCGGCGTAAGTGGACTCATGTGTCCGCCCATAATATCGAATAAACCATAAACCGTCGCATATGTCGAGACCTTACTCGAATATTATTTGAAGGGATCGCGGCGTAGGCTATATATTATAGTGCTGGACCAATTACCATTCAAAACGAAGGTTTGAATACTGAGATAATCGGAGTACCATACCAAGAGCGCTAAAGTTAGGAAAGATTACGACTCGCATGGGGATTGCTACGGAGCCCAATGTTTTTAGCATGATTAGGCTTAAAAACAGATCATAAAACTGGAATTTACTCAATTCATATAAATGTGCAAGCGAAAAAGATAAAAAAAAAAAGGAAAAGAAAAATGAAAGATGGAAAATAAAACAAAGACAACAACCCGAAATAAATTATTTAAATATTCAGCATTTACTTTTGTTTTTTATTTTTGGCTTTTGCTGTATCCTATTTTTCAAATCTGTATATTTATAAAATCAGGTGTTCCGATGTTTTAGAGCAATGGATTGAAAAACAACTGGACTAATAGAGATAAAAGTTTATATGCGCTCATATAAAAAAACGACGTGAAAGCTTCAAAAACGTTCAATTTTTAAAGAAATTGTCAAAAGTACTCAGATTTAAGCATTATAAAAATTAAATAATAAAAATGGAATGTAAAAAATCTTATTCAAAACTAATGAGGAATATGATCTAGTATTTAAAAAACACATTAATGTTTTTCTCTGACAATAATGATTTTTTTGCAGCCTTCGGGGCAAACTTTCTAAGGTTACTTAAACCCATCCTTTCGAGAATTATAAAACTTCATGTCGTGGTCATAGCAGGAAAAGAGTCAAAGTAACACATGACGAAGCCGAAAAATGTGTCATATGTACGAAAGAGATGGGAGCATACTCACAATCAAAAAGTATTGAAGCACCTTGCTGTAAAAATGGATGGTTTCATAAAGACTGTCCAGCAAAAAACGCATTATCTTCGGGATATTTTTATAAATATCCTCTTTGCAACAACTATGAAGAATTTCATAAGTAAATTAAGCGCAAAGGGATTTTTATTCCAGACGAGTCAGTATATTTTGTTTAAAAAATTTGGTTCTTTTTTTTGTATTTATTTATTTTTATTTCACCGAATATTTTAATTGTTTTGTTATGCCAAAATTCATGAAATTTATTAAATATACTAAATTGTTGCTTGTATACCTGTTTTACATATAACCACACTAATAGTAAGAAAGAAAAAAAAAAGTTTTAAGTCTGAAGAAACCAAAATGAGAAGAAAAAGCTGTCGCATACAAACGAGGAAATACAATCTTAGCTTGGAGGGATAAGAGAATAGTAACGTTATTGAGTAACTGGCATAATGATAACCACTAATAGATTTATTCGAGGTGGTACAAACGAAGTTATCAAAAAGCCAAGTGTAGTTGTCGCGTACACAAAGTCGATGGGTGGTGTTGATCGGGCTGATCATAACGCCTCCAGTTATTGCTTTTTGAGAATATCACTTAAGTGGTGGCAAAAACTATTCTTTTGGAGAATAGAGATGTCAATAATTAATTCATACATCTTGTATAACACTGTAAAGCATAATAAAAATGAGAAAACATTGACGCATTTAAAGTACTGGAAAATTTTTGTCGATCAACTCGTCGGAGATTTTCGTCAGAAGAGAAGAAGAAGAGAGTTTCTACATCAACTTCTGAAATAAGACTAAACGGAAAACTGCACATAATGAGGAAACGTCCAAAGAGGGACTGTGTTGTGTGCTCTACAAGGAAACAAAGGGATGGCAGACGTCAAACAAGTAAATACTGTGACACTTGCCCAAGTAAACCCAGAATGCACATGGGAGATTGTTTCCAAAGATATCACACAATGGTGAATTACAAAATTTAATGGTTGGGTCCGCGTTTTTTTTTGTGAAGCCATTTATTAACTCAGTTGAATAAAATTACGTATGCATAAAGTAGACCAATCAGGCATTCTACTGCCAATATTTTGAATTGCAAATTATTTTTGATACAAAATATTTTCATATAGACGAAGTTGTGCTCGTAAAGGTAAATTAGGTGATTATACCAGTTTCATCATATCGAACTTGGATTGATATTCAATTGAAAAATCTTTGAAAACCTAAAATAAAAGAAAAATCAATTTTATTAGGGATATTTTGTTTAAATAGTGGTTTTGATTTATAGTTTACAGTATACAGTTTGATAATTTTAAATTTTTTTAATAATTTTTCTTGTTGACTATAATAGAATAAGGTTTGTTTTTGTACAATGTTTCGTATTTTGGTCAATTACTTCCACATTGCAACAAAAGAAGAAATTCGTTTGCTTTCTTTATTGAAAAAATATGTGAACACTGTGGAAAATAAAAAAAAAACCAACTTTGAAACAAAATTAGACAACTATCAGCTTGGCAAAAAATTGCAGCGGAGTTTAAGATTACAAAGTAGACAAAAAAGTATTTGTTTTAAGATTTAAATATTCACTCCTTTTAATTAAAGAACAAAGAACAAAGCTCTCCGATGAGCAAATCCTCAAAATGAAGAAAGTATGTGGACTGGATGATGACAACGCTGTTTGAAACGCAAGCGGTTAATTCCACCCTTGCTGACCTCGCGAACGTTGTCTCGAACGAATATTTTTTCTACCTACAGTGTTAGGCACTCGAAGTGTTACTAACTTCACAACAGTATATCTGTCAAACCAATAACAATAACTGTTTGCGTTAAAGTTTAATAAAACATCATTATATTGTGTTTAAGTATTGTTGATTAATATTCTTAAAATTGTATTCAAAAAAAGTTATTTCGCGATGGAACTCAAACGCAATAGTGTAATTGCATTGCATTTGGCTGGAAAATAACAGCCAACGATTGTTCGCCAGCTCAGACACCTGAAAGATAATAAAATGTTTGTGTATCGCACAATAAAACGATATAATAAAACTGGAAGCATCAAAAAACGTCATGGTGGAGGATGTAAAAAAACCGCAACATCACCAGAAATGGTACTAAAAGTGAAGGAGCGGCTTGAGAGAAATCTACGCCGTAGTGGCAATAAAATGGCTGCCGAGGTGAGCATATCAGCACGAAGCATGCAACGAATATTGAAAAATGAGCTAGGGCTAAAGCCTTTGAAATTCCAGAAAGCGCATGACCTTACACCCCAACAAAAAAAAGTTAGAGTGGAAAGAGCAAAGGAGTTGATAAGCTTGGCCGCGAGTGGTAGGCTCCCTAACATTGTGTTTTCTGATGAAGCACCATTTGTTATCGAGCAACTTGTAAACAAACAAAATGATCGTGTTTACTTGCCTGCAAGGTCATGCGAAAATTTACACCTTCTAACTAAACCGCAATCACCACCGTATTTGATGGTTTGGGGTGCCGTGACCACTGATGGTCGCTCTCCATTGGCATTTTTGGACCAAGAAATAAAAATAAATGCGACGATCTATCGGGAAACTCTTTTGGAGGCAGTATTGAAGCCCTGGGCTTGCAAACATTTTGTTGACAGACCGTGGACATTCAAACCAGACTCAGCACCGGCTCACAAAGCACGTATTAATCAAGAATGGTTAAGAAATAACTTTCCATATTTCATTTCTTCAAATCAATGGCTATCAAATTCTCCGGATGCAAATCCGTTAGATTTCTGCATTTGGGGTATATTGAAGAGCAAGATCGACACTAAAAAATACCAAAGTGTGGATCATCTCAAGCAAGCACTTCGCCGGGTGTGGGCAAAAATACCACAGAGTCACATACGGGCATCCTGCAATTCATTTTTTGACCGTCTCAAGGCTATAATTAAGGCAAAAGGAGGTCATATTGAGCAAAAATAAAATTATTCTTTAATCCTGGAATGTTTTCACAATATTTTCTTTTGGATCAATAAAAAATAATTTCGCACAAAAAAGATACAGCCCAAGTAGAAATAGTTGACACATTTAAGACACAGCGACGTCGTAGGGCCTTAAAATGTTTCAAATATGAAGCAATGCTTCGTCGCTTTAACGTCGCTGTTACCTCTATGTTTCGAAAGTGGTACAACACAAAGGGTAAAATGTGTCAAAATCCACACAAAATAGTAACTGTGTCCAAAATGTTTCAAAATACATACAAAGTTATTATACCACTTTTCGAACGCATTATTTTAATTTTTTGCAAATTGTTTATAAAAATACATATTTTAAGAACGCATAGATATTTTGGGCATATATTAAAAAACGTGTTGATAATTATGACATTATCGACATCTTTCGATAATTAAAATATATCTTCATAATGGTATTAATAGATTTATAGGATAAAGAAAAAAATATAATACTATAAAATTCGATGCCAAATAAAATTTATAGTAAAAGTGATCATTATACTCGCTTAAAACTTACGTGCCCTTGATATTTTCATTATTTATTTGAATTGTTTAAAAAAAAATTTTTCAAAATCAGTGCAAAAATTTATAAATAGTATTTATACTGTGAAATGTGTGTTTATCATTAAAATTTTTTCTGCTGTTTCAAAAAAAAGTATCAAATACTGTGATTTAAGTACAAATTGTCTAATTGATCACTTGTCAACTAGGGCATATTGTGATAGAGGCCTTAGTAGCTGTGTGCCATTTGCATTTTGTTTTTTGAAGCGTCCCACCACATCTACATATGCAGTATTACTATACTGTTAGTGGTCGCGTTGTTTGAAGTTTGAAGCAAAATTAATTTTAAAGTTTAAATAAATTCGCATTCAATGTATAAAATAATAGAAACTATTGAAAGTGGTGAAAAGAACTACTGTGTGGTGCCAAAAATGTGGGAGGTAAACTCCATATTATTTTGGCCTAAACATTTGAAAAAAAAACCAGATTACAAAGTTATTGAAACAGCCAGACTCAGTGCCAGGTGATTGGGCAGAAATTGAATGCTCTGTAAAAGCAACGGCTGGTTCATATTTAGAGGCAAAACAGATTGAAAAGGTTTATGCATCTTTCAGCGACACTGATGAAGCTGAATTAAGGTTTGTATATATTGTAGGACGAATATTGTGCTACAAATTAAGCAATTTCTCTCTTATTTGTAGACTTCTAAGTCAAAATGAAAATAAAAAGAGGAGAAAAATAAAACAGGAAAATATTGAAACTGCGAAGGATTATAACTCGCAAATCAGAATTATTGACCTGAATCCCGAAGAATGTAATGAGAATATTACAATCCAAACACAGAATAGTCTACCAGGTGAAGAGCTTTGTGCTATTAGTGCTGACATCTCACCCTTAAATATTACATCTTGCACAAATGACAGCGATGTTGCAAGCATTTTAAAAGAAATTCAAAGCATTAAAGAAGGCCAAGAAAGGTTAGAAAATGAGTTAACAGGGGTTAATGTAAAACTCGACCGTGTTTTAAAGCAATTATCGGGAAATAAAGAAGTTGTGAAGCCATCAATAAGTCTGAATTTAACAAAAAATGTGCTTTTACCTTTAAGCAGTGCACAAGATATCACTGAATTAAGCAAATCACTGCTTTCGACAGATTTCCGGAATGAAATGGTAAGGCTTCATAATAATTTACAAAAGAGAATATAAGAACTTTACAATTACAGACTGAGAGATTATCTACATTTGTCGGGAAAACACAAGCGTGTGATGGCGGTAAGATTATCTACAAACTTATGGACGCCATGTTTACACCAGAGATAATTAGTCAATACTCATGGACAGGATCATCAAAATCCGGAGGCAAAAAGGAAAGCTTCCAAAAATTACAAAATATTGTTGACCTAATATATGATGTTGTTTCCCTATCGGATTGTCGTCATTCCCGACAAAGGAATGAAGAATTTTTGAAAGTCAAAATATTGAAGCATGCAAATCAAAGACTACAAAGAAAACGGTAAGTTACTTTGTTATTGTTATAAACTCACAAAAAAAGGAAAAAAACACACAAAGCAAACTAAGGAAAGGATCAGAGAAACGAACTGAGGAAGTAAACCCACGAATGAAGGAAACCAACAAAGCAGAAAGGTAAACCACTAGCAAAAACACAATAAACAATCACAGGAAAAAAAACAGAAAAGGAAAGCCACGAATAAGTATTTAACAAGGTATAGTTTCTTCTCTTCTTGGTTGGCGGTTTCGTGTCCACTCCCCGGGGTTTCGGCCACCGGGATAAGAATGACAAAGAATCCCAGAAAAATTTACTAACATTTCTCTTTCAGACGAGGCAACCTCCCCAAAGCCTCTATCGCAGGCTGCAGTGGGAGAAACTGTTTCATGATATGGAACTTAATATAACTCCCTGGGGCCTCGGCCACCAGGATGAGAACAACAAAGGGAAATATCATGACAAACTAACAAGTTTTCCAATAGGATTTTTCTTTCAGATAAAGCTCGTGGTCTTAGTGAAAGACCCTGGAGCCCAGCACTTGGAGTCAGAAGATCCTCAGAAGCTCCTTTGGGGTTTAGGCACGACTCCGAAATAAAAAAAACAACAACAACAACAACCAAACCTTGAAGACCCATAACTGCTCATCTAATTATACTTTCGGTTTTTCCTTTTTACTGCAAATAAACACCTACATGTGTTAAGGATTGAAATAATGTAATGACATCACCAAGACATAATAATTCGTAGAATATAAATATCCAAGTATACTATACTAATATTTATCTAATATTTAGAAGAAAATAAAAATAAAAAATAAAAATATTGAAAAAGAAACCATAATCTGTGAAATATGCGGTAAAATTAAATACAAACCGTCTTTGGTGCAACAAAAGAAAACGCATTCGGGAGAATTACACCAATGCGATTTTTGTGAAAAAAAATTATCAACTCGCCACATAAGGGCTTTTCATGCGGATTCGGAATTGGATTCGGTGGAGGAGTATGAGGATGTGTAAATGGACTTACAAAAAATTATAAAAAAATATGCGTTTAAAAAAATATCAAAGTAGAGAAGGATTTTTGGCAGACGTCAATCAAATTGTCCAAAATTCTACTCTATACAATGATAAAGAATACGAGAAAATATAATGCAAACATTAATTTTTGAATTTTTTGGATGATGAAGATCAGTTGTTAAAATTACAGAAAAAGTTTAATATATTTCGTCGAAAGAAATACCTATATGTATACTTTTCAAAAAATTCCACACTTTATCATAGTAATTTTATGTACGTTTTATTAGCAGACATCATTTTTTTAACACTCCGATATTACAAGCTAGAAAAAGTAATATCCATCTTTAAAAAAATATTCAAATTTATTACTCGAAAAAATCGAGAAAGTTATTCTTCAAATTTTTTGCATAGTTTACATTTGGATACATTTTAACTTTTTGTAAATTTTGTAGTTTTTAAGAAAATTTAGTTTTTAAAAAATTTAACCTACTGGTAGATGCCAGTCATTTCAATGGTACTAGTGAATGGATGCGTGTAGGTATTAAGTTAGGCTGGGCTACCCATTTTATAAATTTTAATCCGCTAGATGTAATACAAAATCTTCGTTTCATGATTGATGGGAAAGAACCCGCAAAGATGGAACCGTGGTATAATAACAAAGGAAGAATTGCATACAATGAAGACAAAAAACGCTACATAAGTTATGAAAGTTCCAGTATTTTAAAAAATTGTGAAATAGAAATAAATGAATTCCCAGTTGATGTGTAGATTGAAACATATAAAGAGAAAGTTTTAGTACCATTGTATAAAGACTCTAAGCTAATAAAAATTGAAGAAAGTCATTACAACGGTTTGCTTTATATGTAAGTTGGCACCTAAGGTCTTCGAGAGCATTCAAATAGAAGAAGCCCCCATAATTCAATTTTTTAATCTGAGTAAACAAATGAAAAATTATAACATAATGTTTTGATAAAGATAGCAATCTTAAGCAATATATGTAATTCAGAAATTAAAATTCTGCAAGAGTTTTATCCCCAGCGGCTTGATTTTTATGTCAGAAGAAAAGACTATTTAATTAATAAAATGGAAAATGAAATAAAGCAGCGATCACATGGTCTGTCAAGGACATTAGTGAAATCCCTTCGCAAAAAACCAGTAAAGGAACTATGGGAAGACGATTTGAAAGCAATAGAAAATGAAATCAATGAATTAATGAAGGGGCAATTTGCAATACAAGAAAAATTGCAAAAAAGGAAACTGCAAGGATTAAGTATTCCCTCAACAAAAGAGGGAAGTCTTTATTAATATTACGAAAAATTTTATTTAAAAAATTTTATTTTATTTCTTATAGAAAATAAAGATTTAATGGTTATCAAAGAACCTTGTAAATGCCTTGGAAATGCCCTTGTAGTACTCCCAAAAATATTGGACATAACAACAGTTGAAGATACTAATAATAAGATGACCAAAATAAAATATCATTCTTTGCTAGACATGGAGACCGAGCCAGAACAACTTTTAAGGGAACAAAAGTTGGATGGCAGGGTTGCTGAAGGAAACTGTATTGCTACTGACTGTCTCGCATGAGTGGGAAGATAATGCATCCACTAGCTCATGGAAGACAGTAATAACTCTCCTCGATTAGAGTGCTGAAACTTCATCAATTAGCTCAGGGGTATACAGATGAAAATATCAGATTCTTGTCTTCAAAATGATATAAATAAAAGAGACAATTAATACGATAAAAATTTTCAAAAAAACAAGAAAAATTTTCAACTCTGCCTAAAAAATGTTCGTGAGAATTTGACTGAAACTGATTTAAGAGAAATATGTTCTGAATATGCGGAAGTTGTTGAAGTTAAAATTTTATATGGAACAAGTTTAGTTTTTGTTTCGTTCGCCACAGAGAAGTATTTACAAAAATTCCTTTTTATTTCTTTGATTAATTTTTTTTCGTTTTCAGTGAAATGAAAAGAGTTTTAAATAATATTGAATGGAAAAAATACGGTATACAGGTGAAAATATCTTGCCATGTCATGGCCTCTTACGAAGAAATACATTCAGTAATAGTTATATTAAAATATCAACAGTAAAAATACCATTAATTTTTCTTTTTAAATACAGCTCACAGCTTAACCATTGGAAACATTGCTGTAATTTGAATATATCACGTAAACATTCCTCTAAGAAAATTTTAATTCAAATTGTTGTTTTCTCTTCTGCTTATATGATTTTTCTAAAATTAACTTTTAATAAATTGGGATCCAAAGTCTGCTGGCCGCTATCAAGGGCATGGAAAATAGCTTAGTATGCAGAAATTTTCCTACTATTTTGCAATGGCGATAATTTTTGGAGTCCGTCGAGGAAAGTCCGTCGAAAATGACAAAGTACCGTTAATAGCACCAAATTTAAATGAAAGAATCGAATTTAACAAAATAAATAAGACAATTTTGAAAAGGAAAAGTTTTATAAAATGTAATAATTTTGGAAAGAGGACTCTTAGTAACTAAAATTAACCATCTATAATAGGGGTGTCCAATCCGCGGCCCGCATGCGGCCCAGAGCAAAATTTCATTTGGCCCAGAGAGCTCCAGAGGAAAAAAATTATTTTTTTGTTGTTGTGATTTGCCAAATTCTCAAAATTTTTCATAGAAAAACTCATTTTGGTTTTGTTTTATTTTTTCTTGTTAGAATTTGTAATAGAACTCTTACGAAGAAGACATTTGAAAAGGAATTTCTTCAAAGAGAAATTGTTAAATCAACAAACCATGCGTGTGGTCTTTATGAATCATCATTTTTGAGGGATTTTCGATTGGCATTCGCGTGGGTTTCATAATTGTATCGTTCGAGGTGCACGCACATTTAATAAAGTTTATGTGTTTTTGTTGTTGTGAGTAAAGAAATATATTACTTTATTGGAAAATTGACATATAATATGTAAGTATAACTTTTTATAAGTAAAATTATAAATATTATTAATGAATAACTATTTCAAGTATACATGGTAATTTTACAAAGTAATGAATTTATAAAAAGAATTTTTAAGGGGCTTTTTATAGCCTTTTTCGGAAAAGTAAAAAAAATGGTAGAAAACACTTTTTATTTTAAACAGCCACAACTTTTCGGAATAATTTTTTTTTTCAATTATCCTAGTTCCTGTGATAGCGATAATCTTTTAGATTAATTTTTTTCGTTTTTTAAATTTCGGTATGGATTCTGCCTCTCAAAAAATAAACTGTTTCTTCAAAAAGAAAATATATTGATGAAAGAAGATCTTTCAAGGAAAAATGGATAGAGGATTACTTTTTTCTTGAGATGAACAGTAAGGCACTAAAAGGCATTATAACCAACATTCCTCTGAATTCGATTCATATCAAGGAAAGTGTCGTAAGGACAAAGTAAAGGCATTAAGAAAATGCCTAATGCCCCAACAAACAGTTTTTAACAAGGTTGTAAACCAGACAGAGACTTTTGTGAAAGCAAGCGTTGCAGTTGCAACGTTGATTGCTAAAAAATCAAAACCATTTTCTGATGGTGAGTTTATTAAGGAATGCATGGAAAGCGTAGCAGATATAATTTTTCCTGACAAGAAAGATGATATTTCCAAAATCAGTTTGTCTCATCAAACTATTTCTCGGAGAATTAATGACCTCGGGAAATATATCGAAAACGACTTAAGAATTAAAGCTTCTAGTTTTAAGTTTTATCTTTTGTCGATGGATGAAACTACTGATGCTACTGACATGGCTCAATTTGCTATTTTCATTAGGGGTTTAAATGATGAGTTTATTGTAACTGAAGAAATTGCTTCTTTAGTACCGTTAAAAGGCACGACAACCTCTAGAAATATATATGAAGCCGTGAAGAATACGTTAAAACGATTCTCATTAACTTTTGCTAACATGTCAGGCATAGTTACGGATGGTGCCCCAGCCATGATAGGCAAAAACGAAGGGCTATTTAAATTAATGGAAGATGACGCCATTGCTGTTAAAAACTCTGGTTTGATGAAGTACCATTGCATAATTCACCAGGGAAATTTAAGCGGAAAAGCTTTAAAAATGAACAATGTTATGCAAATCGTCGTTAAAACAGTGAATTTTATAAGGGCTCGGGGATTGAATCATCGCCAATTCCAAGAATTTCTTAAAAGCTTGAATGCTGAATACAACGATGTCATATATTTTACAGAAATAAGGTGGCTCAGTCGTGGGCAAATGTTAAAACGATTTTATAGCCTAATCGATGAAATCAAAAGGAAAACCTATACCAGAATTTGATGATGACAACTGGCTTGCAGATTTAGCATTTTTAACTGATGTGACTACCCATTTAAATGACTTAAACACTCGTCTTCAAGGTAAAAAACAACTTATAAGTTCAATGTTTCAAACCATACGCACGTTTCATATGAAATTGAAATTATGGCAAACCCAAGCAAATGTTAACAATTTTTTGCATTTCGCAACTATGAACAAGCATTTTTCTAAAAATGGTGAAAAATACGCCACCTTACTTTCTCATTTAGTTGAAGAATTTGAAAGTCGATTTTTGGACTTTTGGAGAAATAAACAATTGTTTTGCATTTTTGCTACTCCATTTACAGTTGATATCGATATGCTGTCAGCAAATTTTCAAATGGAATGCATAGAGTTACGTTCTGCAATCCAACTCAAAGAGAAATTCAATCAAGTTTCATTGTTGGAGTTTTATAAATCACACCTTTCCAAGGAAAAATATCCCTCCCTGTATTGTCATGCTTTATTCATGGCATCTTTGTTTGGAAGCACATACATTTGTGAACAACTCTTCTCAAGATTAAAGCACACCAAGAGTCAAATTAGAACTAATATATCCGATGAGCATCTTGAAAACTCTCTGAGAATTGCAACAACTTCAATCGACCCAGATATTGATGCATTAGTTTCGAAAATTCAATGTCAAATATCACACTAACTTCATAACCCCTATGGTTATCTTTATAACTGTATATTATTTTACAATAAAATATATATGTTAACTATATATTATACTTTATTGCTCTTCAATTAATTTTAATGGTAGGTATATTTTAGTGTGGCCCAAAACAATTCGTCCACTTTCAATGTGGCCCAGGGAAGCTAAAAGTTTGGACACCCCTAATCTATATAAAAAAAAAGAGACAATTTTACATAACATTATCAAAGAAAAAGTTATATAGAAATTATTTTCCTACTGCCAACAAACAAAAAAAAATATTATATCTCAACCAAATAAATAAAAAGCTATTTAGATTAATTAATTTGGTTTTTCTTTCTTATTAAATCTCATTTTATCAAAGTGTAGATAGTCAATCAATTAATAAATTATAATTGTTGTTGAAAAAGGTTGTTTAATCTAAAATTTACTTTAAACATTAAGCACCTACAGCGATAACGCTGGCTGTACAGGGAAGAAAGTACTAAATGAATGTAATTCAGACAAATATGAATGTATTTATTAAATTATAGTTTTGTGGAAAGCAACAATTGAGGTGTGTACTACAAATTTTGATGAATCTTCCAAATCAAGTTTTGAGCTAAGAAACCTCTCCTCAATTATTTATTAAACTATTTTTTTTCATAATTATGTAAAAAAATTTCGCGAGAAAAAATCGGAAATCAAATTTTGATTAAGTTACATATGTAGTAAGTAAATCTTTAATTCTATTAGAAACAGTAAACTTAATACTTGAATATTATTTGGAGTGGCAAAATAAGGTTAACTATTCAATAAAAGTTCTTAATTAACAAATGTATTATGCTAATGTATGCAGAAGAGACAATAAGACAAAATAAAACGAAACTTAATAAAATGGAAAATAAAATGAAGAATTTGTTTTAACAACGATCACACTAGTGTACCAGATCGGCCGATTCTGGTCCATAAAAAATACAAAAGGTTTTCACGCAAGCAGATTGCCACTTCCGATTCAGCCGTTGTCTGATTTTCTTCTCTTGGCATCATCTAGTAAGATAGTTACTGCACGAAATTTGTCTTTTGAATCATTCTTGCCATAATCTTCACAACCAAGGCAGACTATTTCAGAATCAAACGGCATGAAGACCAAAATCACTTACTCTGGAGGGGTAACGATGCCGGCAGGCAGTGGGACGAGTGAAAATACTCAGAGGAGAATAAGTGCCGTATTACCACAAACTGTGGAACAGGTTAGTCCTTGCGTCTCTCATTCATATATACGACGAAGTAGCGAGAGCTGGGGACCAAGGCAAGAAGAACTAAACCGTCCCAGAAATTAAACTCTACAAATGATCCCCGAATGAAAACATATGTAAAAACAAAAAAAAGAACAGCGAAAATGAGTTAACGTTGTTTTCATCTTCAATTATTTCACATCATTAATACCACAACCAAATCAAAATGTTTATTTTTTTCAGATATAATTACACAAGAGATAGATAGCATGGGCTTGTAAACTGCATATTTTAAATTATTGAATAAAAGAAGACGAGAAATTTGGTAAAATTAATGCAATCAAAATTAGAAAAGTCAATTTATACCAGATTATTCAACACATTTTCTGTAGTGTATGTAAATAGCGAGAATTTACGACGTAAGTTTTAAAAAAATTCTGCCAATATCTTAAATTACTCCTTTTTTTAAAGATAATCAAAAATCGTTAGCTTTAATTAATTTAAATTAAAAATAATCCTAAGGTATAGATTTGAATAATATTTCCGTATTTGGTAATCATTTTGAGCATATTTGTTAACACTTTCGACTTATTAACATTTTTAAAATATATACGAGTATTTTATCATAATATGATCACTTGAAAATGTTAAATAAATTTTTTCTATCCTCTTAGAAAATAATGTTTCTATAAATAAAAACCTAAAATAAAATTTAGCCTATTTTATATTTTAAATCCATCTAGAGATGATATTGTTGTTTCTATTAGTAAATTAAAGTCCAATTCATTAAGACTTGCTTTTGCTGTAAGTAAATCTAGAAAAGTATCAAGAGGTGATAGTTTTTCGGCAGGTATTGCGGATGAGGAACCTAAGAAAAATAACAATTTTATATCTAAAATCTTCTTTAAATAGATAATTCATAAAAGCACGATTAGTTCAACAACTGAAAAATATATACAAACCAAAAACAATACAGCATAAGATTCAAACACCAAGTTATTTAAAGTGTTGTATAATAACCATGAAAGACCCTTACATTCAAAACTGACACAGTTTAATATTATTTATTGATATTTTGATTCCAGCAATTGACTAGAGTTTTATGAAACGCTAACGGTGGCTCAATGAATTAGTAGCACATATCATGATGATGCCAAATTTTTTTATCGAACTGTTGGCCACACTTATATTAGTTTTTTCTTTTCAGATATAAGCAAAACAACTAAAAAATTTTACGGTTACCTTAAAAAATTTTGTCCTTTAAACCAAGTAATGATTTTCAAAAATTACTTTCCTAGTATAGTCCCTTATCTAGTTTTTTTACACTAATTGACCAAAAATTATAACCCATCAGATTCGTGAGGGGAAAATAAAAGTTAAAAAAAACTCAAGAAGTTGTTACGTTAAGAATAAAGAATAATAGACCACACGTTTTGGGGTTTTTTGTCAATCAAATTTTATCTTCTGAATCTGAAGGCAGATAACAGTATTATGGACCTGGTATTTTTAAAAGTGGATTTGACTAGAAATCTCTAGATTACTTGGTATTTAAGGACTATAAAAATTGGACACATTAAATTACACATAGTTTAGGACAATAATATAAATACGAAACTAAGCTTTAAAAGAAACCACCAGGTGTTAACATTAAGAAAAATTTATCTAATTTTAATTTTAAAAACTCTTGGAAGTAAAAAAATTCATATAGTACCAAGGTAAAAAACAAAAAATCACAAAACAAAATAACTAAACAAACAAATATTTAAAAATCCAGTATTTAAATATCGCTTAGCAGAATTAATGGAAAACTTACCAAAAAATCTAATTTAATCATGGAAACTTGGCAAAAATTTTTTATCCTTGGCAGGTAATTTTGCTACAAAAATAATAACTATTGCCGAAATTAACGCATAAGCAAAAAGCCAATAAAATACTTTAAATAAAAAATTACAAATTATATAAGAAACAATAAACAATTACACATACCTGTAGCACTAAATGGTTTTCCACGTAACAAGGATGATGTACCCCTTGGATGAATTGGATTTCCTGACAAAATATTTGCTGCATGATCTCTGCCTCGGATCATTAAACTCACAGGATGATTCCAGTTTTTGAGTAAACGATATGCTCGTGATCTTGGAAGCATTGATAAAAGCATTAATTTTCTTTGAATTCCATCTTTGGAATCATCAATATCTAAAAAAAGTAAACAATTATTTTTTTAAAGTATTTTCAATAATATCTAAACAAACTCACCATTAATGATTGTTTTCATTACATCAATTTGAAGTTCAAAAACATGATTTTTTGAATATTGTAAAAACATTTGAAAATCAAGAGCTCTATAACCAAGATAAGTAAAAAAGGATGAAAAACCTTGTGGTAATGGAAATGCAATAGATTCAATAGCCAAGCAATAACGTTCAAGCATTACGAATAATCCATATTGTTGATTACTAGTCATTTGATCTCTATATTTTTAAATTTATAATTAAATTAAGTAATATATGTAAATAGACATGATTAAAAGTTACATAAGCTGAAATCCTCTAAGTGTTTCTATTCTTGCATCAACACCAGCAGCACGACATACAAATATGCAAAGTGCACGGGATAATTCCAATTGCGCAGAAGCATACTGCGAAGCAACAGAATGGACATGAGTTGGAGCTTGGTAATGTTCAAAAAATGCATCCCTTAACCAACGAAAACCAGACGCTTTTTGTGCTGAATGTTTTACTAGATGAACACTTAGCTCACGAAGATTCTTAAAACAAGCAAAAAATCAATACTCTTAAATTATAGAACCAACAATAAGATATTTTTGGCTTACAACTGATATGACATGCTCTTGTTTTGTAGCTGTGCAAGATTCAAATTCAACGAAAGGTAATACATCATTCTGACTACGTCTACAAATTGCTGATAAATCACCAAATGTGGGTCCTATTAATGGCCCATTAGGTGAAAGAGGTGTTGCGCATCTAGATAAAGCTTCTGGTTGGTAGCATGCTAATGAAAAAATTAATTTTTCCATAACTTGATCAGCACTAAAACGTTTTTTCCCTTTGCTATTATCATTTAAATTTTCCCATAATTTTGTCCACATATCGGTGCGATAAGATGATAGTCTTTGTTGTGGGGATAATAGCATCATTGTTGTATTCCATAAATTCTCATGTGAAATTCCAACATTTAAATTTGATACTTTAGCTTGTATCGGTTTTTGATTGTTAACAGTTGTTAAAGGAAGTAGCCTTGTTAAAGGCAATGCTTCAGTTGGTAATCCTTTAGTTGAAGTAATATAACTGCCAGCAACTAAAGCTTCTTTAAGTAATGCCACAGTATCCAAACTAAGAGGCCTATCCATAATAATAGAAAGAAGTTCTGAAAGAACATCCATATCATTTGAATGGACCAAAAGATAATGAATAATGCTAAGACGATTATCTACTGATATATCATTACGAAAAGCTTCAATTAAATGTGCTTTAGGAATATTTAGAGATATTAAATCAAGTGTTGCTGCATCATATGCAAGAGCCCCCCATTTTCTGCATGGCACTAAATATGTCAATGGATGTTTAATGAATGGTGGACAAACTATGTGACAGCATGGTTCATGAGTTTGTCCTACATCTAATAAATGTACAAACAATTCTGACTGAAAGACTAGAATATGATGATCTCCGTGCATTGTAAAAGTTGGTTTCATTAATTTTGCTTTCTCCCATGGAATTCCTGGTATAACGCAATGTATAACACATCCATGATGGAGTATTGTTATTGAATATGCAAAATGAACAGTATTTTCCGATTCTTTATCTTCTTCTGGCGGTTTAACTGGTTGATACAAATAATAATGACATACAAAAAGCATTCCTAATTCATCTGATACAATTATTAAATTTAAAGATGAATCATGAACACGAAGTGGAACAGTATCATCTTCGTAAGTATTGATTGATGTTGAAGCTTGTGGAAGTTTGGGAAGATTAAGTGGAATATTTAGCTTTAAATGAATATTTAATTAATTATTTGTTCCTTTTTGATTTATAAATAAAGTACTTACAACAGTTTCAGTCGGCAAATCAACATTAAATTGGAATGCTGATAATGTTGGATTAAAACCTTTTGTTTCATCATCTTTTTCAACTAAAGTAAGATTTCGTGCTGTCGGCTTCATATGAATATAATAAAGTGCTTGAATATTTGCATCCCACTGAGCCCATGTAAAGTTTTTTACAATAGTTTCAGATGTTAAAAGTGATAAATCTAATTCCCACGAATCTTTATCAGTATTGGTTTTGGAGTTAAAATCTTTTAAAATCAGTTTCGATTTTCTGATTCCTGTGAAAATTAGTATACCTAAAGAAGTAAAATCACTAATTGAAAACATTTAGCGCTTTTAATATCTCACATTTTTCATGTATGAGTACAAGGAATTTATCTTGGGCTTTTTTATCGATAATACTCTCCTTTCGCCAAAGAAATTGTACCATAACTTGATTATGATTGTCCTCCTGAAGAATTCTTGTTGCTTCGCAATCTTCTAAGGACTTTAATTCCACTATGAATGGTCGATAAATGTATACTTCAGAGCAATCTTTGGTTTCAATTTTGTCAAGTATTTTTAATACATATATAAGTAGGGTTCGTGATGTATTTACTGATGCTTGAATAATATTTTCATGATCCGAAAACTTATGTAAAATATTGAATATCTTTTTTAGAGGATCATAAAGTCCAATATTACTATTCTTTATTCCGTTAAACTTCAAAAAAGTCCATGAAGCTAGAATTGAGCCATCTTGTTCTTGTCCCAATATTTTCCAATCTAAAGCTTTTTCTATTAAATACACAATTTATTAAATTTTAAGTACTTGTGAAACAAATTTTAAAAAACTAGAGATTTTTAAATGACTTTAAATAACATTACTAAAATATTTGTCCTAAATCAATTATTTTGTGATACAAATTAAGAAATTCGTTTTAAAATTACCTTTGATGCCTTGACTAGCCAATAGTCCACAAAAATTTGCGGCCAAATTTTCTAATGTAACCATTATCTTAAATTTGACTCCTATTTTATACAAATAACTTCAATTAATTACTCAGTTAAATTAGTTAAATATTTAATCTTAACATAAATGGCGGCCATGAGGCGGCATAATATGACAACTAGACTCTCGGAACTTATATGTCCGCAAAGGGTTAGAACTATAGGGCAAAGACCTTATAGTATGATACTTGCATATCAACCTAAAAAAATACATTAATTTAGAAAAAAAAGAAGGAAAAACTGAAAATAAAAGTGCAAACGAATTTTCATGAAGAATGTGGAAAATTTTTTACTTAAAAACAAATGTTAATAATGGAATTTTATTTTTGAAAACTGATTTGTTACAATTTTTCATTTGGTTTTCTTCTTCTTTCTGTTGAAGATGCAGAATCTCTTCTATTATATTTGTAATTTTTGACATTTGAAATTTGACAGCGTGCACTGGAATTTGTTGAAATATTTAATAAAATTTAAGCTTCTATCGTTTGAAAGGAGGCTTATAAAGAACGTCACTGGGCTCAATTGTAGGTAAGTGGTATTCCAATGACTATCTTCTCGTTTTTTTTTTTAGTTCTCCAGAATCTCCATTAGCTTAGTTTTTAACTCTTTTTTTTTCTAAAGTTGTACTGCCGGGAGCAAGCGGTTATTCTTTTAGTGTTTTATGTAAACAGAATCAACCTTTTGGGTTTATTTTTTTTCTAATGCTTGTCTTACACACCTTACGGGCCATGACTTACTTTATTCTTCCTTAGTTTTAAGGGATTATTGTAAACTATCGTACATTTAAAGACTCAGATTTATACCTGAAATTAAGCTGTTTTTTACAATAATTTAATTTAAAAGATCCAAAAAACTTTTCTGTTTTTTTGAGTGTGCAAAGAGTTTTTACTGTGTTAATTTTTATATTATTAGTCCAAGCTAATGTAATCAAAATTATAACATTAATCTCCTTGGTTAATATTTCTTTTAAAGATTTCGACACAGATCGTACGTGGCAGGTTTTAAGGAGAAGGTTAAAGTTTTACAAAAACAAAATGATAATACAATGGGGAATAGCATCAGCTGGTAAAATAAGTCACGATTTTGTTACTGCTTTAGGAACTTTATCAGACAATGAGCATTCGGTTATAGCAATTGCTGCCAGAGATAATAAACGTGCACAAACTTTTGCTGCATTACATAAAATTCCCCGTTCATATGGATCATATGAAGAATTAGCAAACGATGCGGATGTTGGTAAAATTAATGTTTTAATATATCAGAAATAGAGGATTAACAGATTATTTATGTAGATATCGTTTATGTGGGTTCAATTCATCCTCGACATTATGGTATTTGCATGTTAATGATTAACAATGGGAAGCATGTATTGTGCGAAAAGCCTTTATGTATGAATGAAAAGCAATGTCACAAGCTTATTATGCATGCCGAAAGGAAAAAATTATTCCTTATGGAAGCTGTATGGTCTAGATTTTTTCCAGCTTATCGATATGTAAGAAGACAAATTGAAACTGGTATGCTAGGAGATATTAAAGAAATTGAAGTATCATTTGGTTCTAACCTTGAAAATGTTGAAAGAATGCGGTGAGTGGAAATAGCTTTGTTACTTTCAATAGAAAGATCTTTTATTATTATGTCATTTAAAAGCGTTAAAAATATAATCAGAAGATAATGTGTGGAAAATATAAATTGGATTCTATAAATCTATCACTTAAAAATATTAAAGTTCTGTTTTAAATTTTAGTACAAAGTAATTAAATTTTATAGAAAAAAATCTCTGGGAGGAGGAACTGTTTTGGATCTTGGAATATACACAATCCAATTGAGTCAATGGATTTTACAAGAACCCCCAAAGAAAATTAAAGCAACTGGCGAATTAAACGATGATAATGTTGACTTGGTAATGGAGGCCGACTTAATTTATTCTAATGGAGTAATTTCTAAAATACGTACTAGTGCTAAAACCAATTTACCTAATATAGCTGTAATTAAAGGAACTAAAGGACAAATAACAGTAAAATAACTAATAAAACTAATTGATCTTATTTTAATTTAAAAATTATTCTTAATAGTTAAAAGATTTTTGGGCCCCAACAACTCTCATTGATATTGATAGTACAGAAAAAACATGGGCTCTGCCAGAAGGAAAACATAAAACAAATTTTATTAACTCAATTGGTTTACGTTATGAAGCTGAAGAAGCACGAGAATGCCTTTTAGCTAATAAACTACAAAGTGAAATAATGAGTCACAATGAAAGTTTATTATTAGCAAAAATTGAAGACGAAATTCGAAAACAGATTGGAGTATGTTATGTGGAAGATGAAAATTTTTAGTTTTGAAATAAAATTTTTTTACTTCTTTTGCAATTATTTTGTTATACTTAAGAATTAGTTAATATTGAGAAATCAATAAAACAAATGTACAAATTAATAATTAGATCATCTGTGAGATCTTTACTTATTGCTAGTTTAGAAGTATTGAAAGTTCATTCATTGCCCAAGTTAATACGTAATTAAAACTACAAAAAAAATGCTAAATACCCAAGATTAGACTCATATTAGGCAGATATTTAGTATTATTCAAAAACTCTTTTGATTATGTGATATTTTAAAGGTTTGATTAAAATTAGAAAATTTTCGCTTAAGCTTAAGCTTATAAAAACAGAAAAAGCTATTTGCTATGACAAAGTTAAACTAAAGATTTTGCAAATTTGGCGTTTTCCTTGACTATATTATATTATTATGCTAATATTAATATTTACTATTTCTTTAAAGAAAAAATTCAGATTATGTTAAACTGCGAAACTTACGTAAAAATGATATACTCCTTCCTAAATACTGAAATTACTAAAGAAAACTAAAAATAAAAAAATTTTTTGCTATAATTTTTCACTTATAGTTATACTACCATTGCCTGTAATTTGCCGATGCATAAAATAATTTCAATAGTATTGAATTACGTTACGGAGGAGGAATTTTTTTCCGTATTTCATTGTTCTTGGTGAAATTAAACAAAATTTTAAAAATCAAAAGTCACTCAACTTCAAAAACTTGTTTTAATTAACATTAAGGAAAAAAATTAACAGCAAAATATCACCATAGCGCTTTGCTTGGTGTCAAATGTTTCCTACGGAAATTGTTAATATACTTTAATGAAATTTTTATTTTATTGTCTTATGAAAAAGTGTATTACATTAAAAAGAGATCTTGTTTTGTACATCAAATCATTAAATCGTCCTGTGAAGCATATTAAATTTTCAATTTCACTTCGAAAAAATATTGAGACTGCATATCTGATTATGATGAGCGATTTTTTAATCTCAAATTTACACTAATATTTAATTTCTTTCGTTTTGGCGTCTCTAAAAAAAACAAAGCCCGAGAATCATCTTTCTGTATTTATAGTTTACGTAGAAGTTAAATAAGCTAATTAAATATTAATTTAAAATTTCTTAAGTTTATAAAGAAAAATTAATTATATTACATGTAAAAAAGCATAAACATCTCTCAAACGTTACTAGTAAATAAAAATTAAAACAAAATTTTGTTCGACTAAAAAGAAGACAATAACAAAAAATATTTTATAATTAAAAAAAAAACGGATAAGAAAAGGCAAAACTCTTTAGGAATAGAATTAATTAGGAGTTGAAATAAAGTTAGGGCGATTGCCGTAGGCTAATGATATTTGTGTTGAAATAATGTAAACATTTTAAAATTTTTCAAATACATTTCAAAATTGCTTTCTAATTCAAATACAATGTTTAATTTGCAAATCATTACTATTTACAATTCAAATAAGTAGTCATTTATAGCGATATAATAACGAACTTAAACTTTTTAATAATATAACGACTGATGGCTAGCAATAAAACTTGCTATTTTAAAATTAATTCGTTAACTTTAAGCTACGCGACTACGAGATATTTTTTTATACATATACTTATATTAATATTAATTATATCTAATTTGCGCAAATTTTCTTGTTTTAAACATATCTTGTTATTTGAGTATAAAAATCTGATAAACAGATTTGTAATTGAGCAAATGTTGGCCTCTCTAATGGTGATAGTGCCCAGCAATATGCCATAATAGTAAATCTTGAAATTAAATAACAAAAAAAATTTAATTATTTAAAAAAATATTGAAAAATATTTCAATACTTACAATTCATCTGGACAATTAAATGGCTGTGCTAGTCTATAACCATCCCGTAAATAATGTTCCATTTCAAAAGGATCAACTTCAGCGTATGGTTGTTTAGAAAAAGTACACAATTCCCACATTAGAACACCAAAAGCCCAAGTATCGCTAGCCTCAGAGAATTGTTTCTTTTGTAGAGCTTCAAGAGAAAGCCATTTGACTGGACGATTTTCACTATCACCCAGGCAACTATAATCAGCTGGAAAAAGATCACGTGAAAGTGAACTATCAGCTAGTTTAACTCGAAGTTGATCATCAATGCTAAAATATTCAATGAAATTTTATAATATCAATTTTTAAAAATTCTATTATAAAAAGCTTACATGCAATTTCTAGCTGCAATATCCTTATGAACAACACCATGACTATGTAAATGACCTAAGGCAAGTGCCAATTGTGAGGACATCATTACAATTTGTATTGAAGTAATTGATCTGGAACAAGCTGGCTCCATTAGGAAAAGTTTCAGATTTCGTGTGTTAAATGGTGCTGGATATAATAAAAATGGTGTTGTATGATCCTCAATTGATACACCCAAAACAGATAGAATTCCTGTATGCGAAGCACCATACAAGCTCATACCTTCTTGTAGCAACAATGATACTTGCATTTGGCTAGCATGTTGTGCAACAGTTTTGACTAGAACTTCTTGGCTATCATTGTAAGTTCCTTTGTAGACCCGTCCATAGGTACCTTCTTGTAATAAGCTTGATAATCGTACACGACATCTTTGCACTGTTAGCTCAGCTATTCTACGATGTAACTCTTCCGGTTCTTGATGTTCTCTAGGAGGTCTTGGCAGTGTTGTATGTACAACACTTGAAGGTGATATATAAATTGATGGTGGTCCTGATGGTGGCTGAGTTTGAAGACGCTGAAAGCTTGATGTACGCATTGGCTGACCACCATGGTTTTGACGTTTCGATGGACGACGAGCACAATATGCAATCGATATTAATATTGTTACTAATACAACAGCTAAAATACCTCCAACTATTAGTGTTATAAGACCACTTTGGGGTGGAACTATTGTCTCTAATAGTAATGGATCATCAATATTATTACTTCGTTCACTTTTTAAGCATATTTTTTTACGACGAAAAACTAATTCAGTAATATTATTTGAGGCACGATTTAGTGTCACTTCAATTGTTATAGTAACTTCAACCTCAGCTGAACTCATTCCAGTACATTTCATTCCTATCGCAAAAGTTTCTATATCAGTTGGAATTTGTCCTGTCCGTGAAATATTTAATGTTGGCCGTGGTAAAACTGCTGGATCTGAAGTAGCTATATTAATATTATATGGAAGTGGTCGTCCAGCTAAACTTTGCCATGTAAAAGCAATTTCTTTAACATTCGCAGGTACAGGAACTATAAAATTGAGTGCATAATCGTTTATTTGGCCATCTCTTACATAATAAAGTTCTGCATCTACACCTGGAAATTGAATTAACATGAATTTAGTAATTATTTTATTTAAGTAAATTTTTATATTTGGAAAAATTGTAAGCGTTTAAAAATCTAATTGAAACTTTTTATAAAAGGATTATATAAAAATCTTAAAAGTCAATTTATGATTACCTAGTATGGAAAAGCTTTATTACTATGTGTCTTAAATGAATAGCTTAAAATTATTAGAAATCGACTAAATCCGCTTATAATAAAAGCGCTTTAAGAACTTTGAATTTCTATTAGTGTGCTTATCCTTTTCTTCTCCGTTGGACAATATACGATAATATCTTCACCTTTTTATATTTTTTATCGTTTCTTGCCGGGGAGCTTTTGAGCAAATTGAATGCGAACTCATTCAGAGAAGCGATCTATGAAAAAAGTTTTCTCTTTCCCCAAGCTGTAGTAGTTGTAGATGCCTTATTTTCCAAATTGAGTTTTATAAGTTTTGAATGTTAAAGTCGAACTCGAAACACATTTTCTACATTGTGCATTAGAGTAATTCAATGGAACTAACTATTCATAAATTTTGCACAAGAAGCCTTAAATGCCAAAAAAGCAAAAATGGTTGTAAAATAGTAAATTTTGGTTTTCCAAAGAGATTTAACCTTTTTTTTAAATATAAATCTAGGACATAGAAATTTTATGCGTTTACTTTTCTTTTGGGTATAATTAATAATTTTGTGCCTAACCAAAGTCAAAGTTATCTCTATTTGAGATAAATGCATAATTCTTTAATCACACTCGAATGTTATGTAGGGTAGATTAAAAGGTAAGATTCAACAATTATATAGATAATTTCGTATTGGACATCGTGCAGTCAATAGCAAATTTTCACCATTGGGCTTTAAATTCGCTTAACATTTTTTGTCTGACATTGTTCTTTTTTTTATTGATTTTTTTATTATCAAAGCGGCTTCTGTGATTAATTTTGCTGTGGAACCCTTTTTAAAAATCATTTACTGTAGACATTTTACTACAAATTTATTTTATCTGATAAATTAAAATTTTTGTCAACAAAAATAAAAGAAATCTATGTACAGCAAAATACTTTACAAATTTGATGTCATATCTAACTTCATTAAAACTAAAATCATTCTAAATATAATAAAATCCTTTCCTAATCACTTTTGTAAAACATTTAATGAAACGCAAACGAGTTCATGATTTATCGATAATATTTTAGATTTATTACAAAGAAATAAAATAAGAAAAATCTCTTCAACCTGTTTAAAAATGTTAAATAGAAATATATATTTATATATATATAGCCACAAATTTTCATATTTGCTCTAAATTTTTGAATTAATTTTGTAGTTTATGTGTTAGAAAAATTTTCATTTCATTATACCACATGCCTTTTAAAAATATCAAATGAAAATTTTGTAGCCAGCTGCTTCTAGTATAATTTTATATGAATAGGTAATAAATTCTTAAGTTTTTATATAAATTTATCTTATCTTCAGATAAATCTGTGACCAACTTGTTTTCCATTTAAGATACAGGGTCCTCTTTATCGGAAAAAATATAACATTATACAACAAAATGTTTTAATAAAAAGAAAACAACTAAAAATTATACATGAGTATACAAAACATATCACTTGATATAGGCATAATAAGACAAGCATTCCTCAGTCCCCTTTTTTATTCTGCATAAATACATGAGATCTATGGAAAATATTCTCAATATATAAACAATTTATTCCAAACTTGTTGGCTATATTTACACAATTAATACCTTTATAACTTTTCACATTTAGTTAGGTTCGGACAACATTTTCAAAAGAAAATAAGTTTTAACAGGGAGCAACAGGCTTGATATCTTTTAAGATACTAAAAAAAAAAAAAAAAAAAAGTAAATAAATAAATATCTTTAACATCTACATAGTTGATATTATGGACCAGAAATTGTTTTCTTCGATAGTGAAAAAATTATCATAAATCTTGTATCTTGAACAGTTGTTTACACAGTTATTGGTTAAAGCCTAAAGGTCTAATATAATTTTCTCAAGCTTTATCTAGAATTATGCCTTCATAAACCGCAATCGACTACTGAAAATATTCAACTAATTAAGCATATCGAACATGAGACAGACCCTAATTAATAGTCAACTTCGTTTAGATACGAAACCTGAACTGCTAATCATATTAAAGCTTATTGCTCTTTTTTTCAGTTAATACTTGTTATTTTATTTTTTGAGTTTGCTTGACTATAAATTGGTAAATATTACTCCTTAAGCTCAAGCTAATTGGTTGATGAAGGGCTATAATAATGACAGCATAGGATAAAAAAAATTTTCTAATCAAGCCTTCATATGAAATATTGTCGTTTAGACTTTTAGAAGGAAAAAAACAAAAACTAAGAAAAACTAAATAAAAACCAAAAGAAGATGACTATCATGCCAAAATTTATGTTTGTCATAGGCTGTGATATATGTGAATTGTTGGCCTAGTGACAACTTGTTCCATTGCTTTCCATTCAATTTTATTAAGAAAATATTTTATTTTGTTAGTTTTGATGTTTTTTTAATAAGGCAAAATCGATGCAAGATTAACCTTTAACACTACATTCATGAATAATTTTGCTGAAGAATTAAATTAACATAACAAAATGGAGTTTAATTAAAAACTAGGTGGAACCAGCAAACAATTTTGATTGCTTCGATTTACATAGTCGTTAAGTTAAGTGAATGCTGTGTTGAATTAATATCGGGGATTGGACCTCATTAAGTTAACTCTGATCTCTCCTAACAATTTAGTCCAATTACCCAAACCAAGTGGATCTAATTATAATTCGAAATTTGGTTATGTCAGTTGTTTTGTAAGTTTCAAAATGTTGTTATTAATTTTTATATTTCTTTTACAAATTTCAAAACTAATAAAGAATAACAAAGAATAATTTTTTATTATTATATCTTTATTTATGTCCTTTTCACTTTTTTGATATAATAAAATAATATTCCACCAACAGGGAAAATATTTTTGATAATTCAGTTGACATCTTATTAGAAAATTGTAAGATATCTTCTATTCGAAAAATACAGGGGTTAGAGGGAAGAATACACGTAAAACATTTTTTACCAGGATATTCTTGGAAAATTTATGATAATGTTTCCTCTTTTGTTTTTTTTTTACTTTAGTTTTCCTTTTCCCCCTAGACATTAAAGTTACTTGTAGAAACATTTATAGTTTTGGGATGGATAAATAATTTTATTCAGGACAAGAAAAAACTTCGATTTCCATAGTAAAAGTGATCAATCATTTGGTGAAAATATCTATTTTCCGCTAGAAAGCTATTAATGTCATAAAAGATAGAAAATAAAATTCAATATTGCTGAGTCTTCATTAATTTTGTAGCTCATGTTAGTATTTTCTAAGGACACAATTTTCTTATATTTAATATACAACTGTCGACAGATATAAGTTTTCCATTATATTTTTTCTATTTTCTAAGTTGCGTGAGTAATATCAATTTATCGGAAAAGTTGACTTTTCCCGTTAATGTTTTATTAGATATTTTTTCTTTTTTTTTGCTAGAAAAAATTACTTGCTTGAGGCGAAAAAATGTTTGACTTTGTATTTAATAAAATGTATAACTATGAATTCTATTAAATATTAAATACTACAAAGGAGGAAAATATTAAGAATATATCAAAGTAGAAAGAAAAGTGGTTAGAATTAGCAATTAACATAAAGATATTACTGCAACTAAATAATTATTAGGCAAGGAAGCAGAACATTTAATCCTGGTTTTTATATGATGAGAAATAACATTTTATTTAAAGGTGCTTAAAAATGATGCAGTCAAAATAGAAGAAGAACTGGAAAAACTGGTTTTCAAGTTTTAATTTCGAATTCCCACTGCTTGCTTGCTGGCATATTTTTAAATGAATTAATTCGGCTATTACTACTCGTGTGCTCATTATTGAAAATGCAGAGAGTTAGAGAACTTCTAATATTCAAATATAACTTTGAAAATTTACGATTGAGGAAAATGATTTTATTTTTAGAAATATTTATCATATCTTCATATCTCAGGGAAAAGAAGCAATACAGTAGCCAAGAAATGACAATATTCAAAAACTTAAGATGAAGATACTAAAAGACAGGCCCGATTAAAAAGATATTATAAAAACAACCAATAAATGTCAAGCAGTTATGGTTAAACTCTAAAAAAAAAACAATATTTCAATCAAATTCACCTAACGAAATTTTTAGAGGCTAATAAGAAAGGGGGAAGCAATTATTTATTACGCTAACTAAAATTTAAAAGACTCTTTTCTATCTAATCACTCAAAGTTATTTAATCTTTAGAATTAATAATAACACAGTTTATTAATTAAAAGTTATAGAGTTCACCTGTACACAAATTCCATTTTATTAAAAATTCTCTTAATAGAATATGAAAGAACAAAATGTTTACATAGGGAAAATTAGTTCGTTAAATTTTTTCTACAAAATAAATATATTTTGTTATTGAAAAGAGTTTCTATCAAAGGATCGCAATGGACACTAAAAATTTATTTAGCTCGTAGAAGTCATGTTAAAGACTTTCAACGAAATTGTAGGACAACATCAGAACTTCTATTCAAAGAAAAATCTCAAACGAAAGCAAAATATTGTGTCCCAGATGATGAAGCTTCTAGGACTGATTTATTTTTAATTCTTAAAAAGTACTTTGAAATTAGGCAAATAATTAAAATTTTATGTTTAGTTGGCAAAATTTGGCAAGGTTTACTTTAATTTAATTAATTAAATTTTAAAAAATCTTATAACTCACAAGATATTTAATTTAATTGACTTTTTGAAGTATTATTTGTGAAGAAACACTTTAAAATAAAAATTATAGGTTAAGTTCCTTACAGGAACAGGAACAAACAGGAGCTCGCTATAGATATACGAGAAAATTTGTTGGCATAAGTGTATCGCAGCGGAAGGGGGTTACTTTGAAGGGGATGAAATAGATTTGGAAGAATAAATAAAGATTTTGAAAATATAACAAAATTCACCTTTTAATTTAATGAAGGTAATTAATGGATAATAAGTGGTTAAAGGTTGGAATTGTGATACCCAAAACGATGACCAAGCACTTTTAAGTCATAATGTTAGATGATGAATCCTTAATAAAAACAAATTCCTTCCTAAAGTTTCTGTTGATACTATGCGTAATTTAAGCAATTAAAACTTTAAAAAAGGGTATTTACATTTTGACAGGATGATCCAAGGATACAAACATAGAAGGTAAGGGTCTACCAGAAATCCCTTTTTACTTGCTCTTTAACAGATTAACTTAAAAATTGCTTACAAAATTAAATAAATGTCGTTAAACTATTCGGAGGGATCTTTTAAACTAAATTTAATTTATAACAGTTTAAGTTCCCTTTGTAAACCAGGATATTAGAAAAACATTTTTATATTGATCATAGGATTATCGGTAGATAATACCGTTTAAATTTAATCAGCGAAGAATGCATCTTAAGGTCCCCAAAATAGTTGATTTTAGAATGATATCACAGGGACATCAAATTAATTTTTCACCTTGTTCGCCATAGCGTTAACAAAAAGAAAAATAAAACAAAAAAAGATATCAGCAGCAAAAAGGAAAGTAAAGCCAGAAGAGTTGTTTACTGGCTCTAATATTACTCATTGCATAAATATAATTGCTTCGAATAGGCTCCTTTAGGGAATATGTATCTGTAACGTTGAATAATATTATATCCTTGAAGAGACAATCAAAAAGTCTTAGAAAAAAATTGAAACTTTTGTAAAAAAAATTTGTAAAATTTGTACAAAATGAAAACACTGGGTAAGCCTCGTTTGTATGTATGTAAAATGTTTACGGAAGTTTTACAATAAATCAAACTAATCAAACAAGGCTAGGAATAATCCCTTAAATAAATATATAAAATCTACAAGTATAATTTTTATAATCTTTAAAAAAAAACAACAAAATAAAGGTTAAAAAAATTCATATTGACCGAAAGACCAATTACATAGAATCGATTAATATTGCACAATGAATATAAAGGAAAAGTGAATAGCAATTTACTATACCAAACAAAAGATTTCAATTCAAAAGGAAGAAGTTTCCATTTCAATAGGTAATAGTGAAGCTAAAACGATGAACATCACATCCTGCTGTTCAAATTCTTCAGAGATTGTGGATATCAAATAATCAGCTTACCTATAATAGAATAATTGCTTTTAAAATAGAACTGTGTATGATACAAAGATCCTATTTTCAGGATTTCTATTTAAGGTTTTTCTTTTTAAATATAAAAGAACCAAACAAAAATTAAGCTTGAAAAATTTGATAAAAAAACAAAAATGTTCTCCAATAAAACTCGAAATTTAATTATGTTTATTTTACAGGCTCCTAACCAATGGAGAAAAAACTGTTAACGAAAGAAAATCAAAAACTTGATGATGTTTGTTTTCATGGTTTAATTTAGAAATGAAAAATTTCTATTGAATAATTGAGATTGAAATACTCGGTTCTCTACTGGAAAAACTCTTTAAGTTATGTATAAAGAAGATTTGTGTGTTTGTATTTTCATATAAGTCCTGCATAGCTGTTCATTAATTGATTATATTGATGATGAAAGTAAACAGAATCAGACGTTATTGCTTTGTATCAACCCAAGTTTTGTTTAGCACTGAATCAGGAAGTGGACAAGATCTAAGATAACCAAAACAAGAATTTTCAATGACAATATTCGATATATCGTTGCTATTTTCAGAATAATTCCTGCATGATATAGTGTTGTAGTGGTTTTCCTTTGGAATAACATCTATATTATTGTTATTTTCTTTATAGAATACATATAAACGCAAATGTAATTAGCTTAAAGTGTACGCAATGTGTTTTATATATGGCTAATACTCCAGCAGTACACTGAAAAGGTGTGTTTGGAACTAGATTAATTACACAGAAAAGGTGAAACAGGTTAGTATTAGCCTTGCTTTAGGGTTGAAAAGGATTTATGCTTAAATGTGCAATATTCAAATGGTTTTTGTAGACTTAAATAGGTTTAATTGCATTTTTTTTCTCCAAGGATTAGAATTTAATTTCTGGAAAATTAAGCATTTGAATGGTGTACATTACTAGAAAAGTATTGAATACAAAGTCGATTAAAAATGGTTTAGTCCGTAATTGTAGTCATTATGTATTAATGTCAATGTCCTGATTAATATATGTATACTTAAACCCTATGTAGACGTTTTATAGTTTAAATTTTCAGAAAATTTTAATGTTGAAATGGTTTTTAGAAAGTTTGTTTAATTTATTTTTAACCATTTGCTTAAATTTCTTTTTAAAGGTCATATTTTCTATCTTTCAGTGACAAGGAACACAGCACTAGCATTAGTTCAAATTAAGACTAAAGAGTTTTTTTATTATCAAGGATTAAATTGGGTAGCCTTAATTTTATCCTGATCTGAATTTTAAATATTTGTTACAAGATGAAAATACCACACATACATATGTATATCCTAGCTTTCTACCAAGTTACAATAAATCTAAATATAAATCTAAAACAGATGTAATCGCTTTGATTTCAATTCAATACAATACAATGCAGGTAGCTTTTCTATATTCCTAATTCAAAATTAAATTAATTTCTTTTTAATGTATTAAGCAGAATTTACAAAATATTTTTAACCATTTGGTGTTATTTCTTGACATCATGAAATGAAAATTGTAATGAAAGAAAATTAATCATAAGCTTATTATTCCCAAATAAATACTAAGAAGTTTTCCAATATATAAAATAACCGACAGTTAATTTTCTCATCCATAGAAAGCAATTAAATATAAATACTTTTCCAGTAGCAAAAAGTGTCAGATAAACCAATAATCATTCGAGAATATTTAAAAGTTTTAAATTACATTTGAGGTTTTCAAGAAACAAAAACCAATCAAAACTTTAACTCTATTATCCTTCTTTGTAGTACTTTCGTAATGCAATAGTTAATAACATTAAACAAAATATTCATTCCCACAACTGATATGATTGTAATGGATGCCCTTAATCGGCCAGACGTTACAAAGAGTAGTCTCTGGTAACCACAAAGTTAAAAAAGTACCAAAGTTCAATCAGTTTTCAGCATCTTTTATGAATTCCATTTCATCATTTCCTCACATTTATATATATATGTATATATATATATATATATATTCGATATTTGAGTATATATACTGCATATAAATTTGATATTAAAGTCACGAAAATGTCACACCCAATCATTTTATCATGGGATCTAATCAGGTTTTGAGACACCTCCACTTTAACACCTTCTGACATTATACATATTTTTGATAAATACAAAATGTCACAAACATATAATATATATACACAAATATATATCGTGTCAGATTTATTTCACTCCTTTTAGATATTAGTTTTTAAATTTTAGATATTTATGAGAATTGATTTGCTTTCATTAATTCCATTATTATTAAACAAATTTTATGGTTATAGGTATGTAACTTTCTTTTTGTTTATGAAATTTTAAAATTAGTTTACAATTTAAGAGAAAATGATGAAAACTATTTAGAAGTCCTTAGATACAATATATAAAATTAAGGATTACTACTCTACTTTAGACATCCCTTTTAATCCCAAAAATTTACTAATAAGATTAATAAGTTTTTAATCAAATAATTAATTATTTTGAATATTTACATTTCCCTTGGAGCACAAGTTTATTTATTTAGCAATAATTTTCGTTTCCAAAACTATAAACTACTTATAGGGGTCGGAAGTAACATATTAACAAGTAATGAGTTCATAGTTTACTTAGGGGCTTCTTTAAATCATCAGAGACTACAAAGTTTTGTTTAATGTTTCTGTTGTAAGTGTTCGTAGTTTTCTCTTAGATTTTTTAATAAATAAATTCAGAAAAAAAATTGTTTTTTTCCTAGTTTTTCCCCCTTTTTTAAGTCTTGCCAATTTCTACTCGATTGAGAATAAAAGTCAATTAAAAATTTCTTAACGAAAATGATGCTCATACTATTTCCTCTTGTTTAATTTTGTAAATAAATTTTCGTTAAATCGATTGAAATGGTCAATAATTGTTATTATTTCTTTAAATCCTTTACTCTTCTTCTAGTTCTTAATTTTTTGATTTTTAGGCTGTAGTTCTAGTAGAAGCGATTTTTGGTTATAGAATTTAGGCCATGGTTCATATGATTTTCTATATATGTATGTAAAATTTTTCTAAAGGCAGTAAAAAAAAAGACGCATTCGCTTCTGCTCAATTACACAAGAGTAAATATGAATTACTTAATTCAACAAGAAATTCTAAACGATAGCTTCACTTCATCGATCGTATTCAAAATTTACTTGCACATGAGTAGTCCTAAAGGACCCTATATTTTAAATTCTGCACCCTACCACTACCATCGCTTAGATTTGGTCTTATTAGACCAATAAAAAACGAACGGTTCAATTTTTTTCCTGTTGATCCATAGTTGATATTTCTGGTGCGAATTTTAAAAATTTTTCTTCGTAAACGAAAACGATAATTTATGTCATCAATACAAATTGTACCAATTTTAAGAGAATTTTCAATGCTGAGTTTATTTACATTATTCACAAAAAATGAGGAACGTATTTTAGAAGAACTCAAAGCCACCGGCAGTTTGTATGAAATTTTTGAATAAGTTTTCTATTCTGATTATCAGAAAAACACGCACTATACCCATACCCGAAATAGTTTAGATTGACTAAAGTTAAGATCATTGACATTATTTATATCCAATAGAAGTAGTTAAATTTATTATCTAAAATTTTTGTTCACAAGGCAATAAAATATTTAGTTAATTATGTAATCAATAAAACATGGCTTTCTTTCTTTTTTTTTGAAAATAACGAATTAATTAAAAACTGATGCTAAAGTGTTAATAAAAGATTAATAGATAGATATACATAAAAATTCAGATTAACGGCTAACGGCAGTAAACATTAATTTCCACATAAAAATCCTGTGATAAACACTAAATATTAAAAAGTGAAATACACCCAAAGTTTTTCTTAAGAAACTACTAAAATTCAAAGTATACAAAACAGATCAAATGGAACTAATTTATTTAGATAACGTATACTGGATTGTGGGAATCGAATTTAATTCAAAACTAAGTATAAGTTAGTAAAATTTTACTAGTCAAGATCTTCGACTTCGGGTACAGTTCATTAGAATTTGTGCAAAATTTGTATGTCAGAATTCATAACACAAAATAAAATCCAACAAAATGTATATTAATGGATTTTTAGTGAGCATATTTAGCACAACCTCTTCCCAAAAATTCATACGATTAATGAGATCAATAATTGTGCCATCTGAATTTGACAGTTTTAAGTATTTCGTTTTATGTTAAAGGCACATTTTAATACAGAAGTGAGATGTTTTTCATTATCAAAAGCCATCATCAACAAGATGTATCCTTTGTATTTACAATTTTCATAAAGTTCGTTACCATTCTTCGTTGAAGTTTTCCTGTTTGAATATTTGTGGCTGATTCCGAAGACTTTGGGTGGATTTTAAGAAAAAAGAATTGATTAAACCAATTCTAGAAAGTAAAATTTTATTGAAATTTTAGAATATCATAATTTGTGAAAGGGATTAAAGGTTTGAATTATTTTTTGAGGATCTTAGTTCTTCAAAATTTTGTTTATACAATTTGTTGACCTACTTTAGAATACTTTAAAATGCGACAAAAAGATCATATATTGTGGACCAGCCGAAAACAATTGAGAGAAATTTTGTAAAATCCTTGCAATTAAAAATTAAAAAATTAAAAGCTACCCTGAACACGTCTCACAGATATTTTCGAATCAAACAGAAACAGGAAATTGGCGAATAAATCGTTTTTCCAGGAAAAATGGATATAAAGCAATATTACTCGTATCTGAAATTGAAACATGAAAAGGAAAAGTAACTTAACAATATTATAATGAAAAATTGCGCATCAAAGAGAATTCAATTGAACATTAATCACTTTCTAAAATATGGGTAGCCGCCATGTGAGCCCAAGATATAGAAAATATGCTCATAGAGTGTTGTATCTTGAAGTATAAGGCAGTTTTTTTTTTAAATTATTAAAGCTTTGAGAAGTCCCTTCTCAATAATGGGTTGCAAAGTGATTAACAACGACCTCTTGTTTTTAATTATTTTTTTTTATCTTCGAAATTGAAAAACTAAATCAAAAGATTATATTTTTTCAAACGGAATGAGTTTTTTAAGATAAAATAAAAAACAAAATTAAACAATTATTCTTCTCTTGTAGCAGGCTACATTTTTCCAATTAGAACGACAGATGTAGTAATTGCTTCAAATTTACAATTAGAAAAGTACGGAACCAACGTACACCAGAAGAGATCCTGTTTCGAATCAGCAAGTGATATACAATAAAATTATATTACAAAGATGACGTCATTATTATTTAATTGCCTGGTGTTACATGTCGAACTCTGTTTGATTTCACGGCATATGAGTATTCGACTTACTTACAATTTTTCGAAACTATAGGTGAGAAGTATTAAGAGCAGAGAGAATTTAATCATTTTCAAAAGTTAAAAAAGCCCTAAGTTAACCTGGATTAGGAATCAACTTACATTATGTATGTGAAAACGGTCTCATGCATCCTTATGTTAAATGTTAGGATTCACCAAAGATATCAAATTATATAAATTTGAATATAAATTTTTAAAACTACATTGAAGAAAATTATCTCAAATTCTGTCAAGCTTTTCTGTTAGTTTAATAATTTTGTATGTCTGATTTAATTTGTAATAAAGATTTGTAGAAACCATTCCATTGTAGAAAAAAAGAATTTTTCCATAAAAAAAATTAAACAAAATTTCAAATCGTCGAAGTTCACTGAGTAAGAAAAGGTTTGTCTTAACATTTTTCATCTGTTGCATATTAAATTAAAGGTAAAAAGAGAGTATAGAAACAACGACAGGCGATTTTAGTTTATTTTTCAAATTGAAAAAGAAAAAAGGAAGCTTGCAAACGGTACTATACTATATATTGCAGCCAACAATTACGATAATAGAAAATTGCTCAATAAACCTGTCAAAACAAAATAAGCCAGAGGTCCACTCAAAACAGTTTATGAGCCAATTAACAGCATATGTGTCTCTTGTGGAATTTTGTAAGGCTATACATACAATCTGGCCAATATTTTTACATATTCTGACCACTATTGTATTTTCCTCTAACGATTGTCTGCTCTGAATTATTATCTCAACGCCAATATTGTAAAATTCTAATGTTGTTTTCCAATGACATTTAATAAAACTTTGATTCCCGTTTCTGGCCAATAGAAAAAATTCAAAAGGGTATTAATAGCATTCACATATGTGTATCTAGCCAATGGATTAATGGTTTTTACAAATTCTTGACAAGTGGTTTACTCCTTTTGATTTTTTATTTGTTGATTGTTTTTTATTTTTATTAGTCTCAATTTTGTTAGAGTTGTGTCGTTAGATTTTTAGGACGGAAACACTTCAGAACCGATAATCGTCTGTCTTCCTGTCTCATAGCCATCTTTGTATAGATAGATTATAAAATTTTATTCAGGGAGATATTTATGACTTTTAAATTTTCATTTTTTTTTTCTTCTCTTGTTTTGTAAACATCAAAATTTGGCTATTGGCTGGCTCCAATGTTTATTTTTTTTTGTCGCCATTTAAGTTTGTTTGATGTTTATAATGGTTGGCTGTTTGATTTTTGATGTGCCAATTATTCTTGTGTTTCTTTTTATTTTTTTTTTCTATTTAAAACGAAGACGTTTTGTTTATATTTCCATTGATAATAAATGTTTGTTTTGATTACGGATTAGAATTGTTGAAATTTTAATTAAATTTTTTGATTATTTTGGAAATTTGATGCTTATTTTAAGTTATAAAATTAATGCAAGATTTAAAGAAGTTTTACATGGCACTAGTTTTAAGCGATATTTATTAACTTTTTCTCTTTAATACGAGTCATTTCGTTGATCATTTAATTCCCTTTTTCTTTGCTGCTATAATATAAAAAATTCAATAAAAATTCCCATTGAATAATTACGATACACAACGACCAAAAGTAAAATGTTTTTAGTTAAAAATGTTGATTTGCTGGAAAAATTAAAGCTGAAAATATATTTATATAGCAGGCGGGCAATAAAAATTAAAACTTAACAATAGTGATAAAAAAGAAACCTACGTATAGACACATGATGTTATCCCATCAACCATTTAGGTGTATTTGTGAAATAGGAGCTCATTCCCGACCGGCCAATTGATTATTAATATAGGCATTTTCAAGTATCTTTTATTGATCTTTAGTGTGTTAACATTTGATAAAAACAGTTTTACAGAATTGATTAACTGTATCATTAATCTCGGTTCAATACTTATATTAAGTTCGCGCAGAACGACTACAGACGATTTAACTGGTGAAATCAAACAGAATATAAGATTAGCTTCAATAAATAATTAAAAGAAATTGTCATATTATTACTATATTTTTATTTATTAGGATATTTAATATAACTAGTAAAGCCCAGCTCTCGAAATTCGAGAACAATTTTCCTGCATTATGGGAGTTCCTAGAAATTATTTCTTTTGGAGACCTTTTAAATTATTTTGATATTTTAATTATCTTGTAGTATAATCTAACATCTTTAGTCCATCTTGACTACAGGTTCAGTTGAAATAATACCTTTACAAAGGCTTTGAAAGTATAAATTTTGTGATAAGGCAGGCAAAGATTCTTTTCCCTTATGACAACAAAGAATGAATATATTTCTATCCCGATTAGTAATCTCAAATTTAAAATATTTTGCTCCACATAACGCACAAAACTGAGTCATTTCTCGAAGGTTTGAGGAGTCAAAATATCGCGGAACAGAATTTAACTCACATTTGTATAAATATTTCAAGCTTAAAACATTTATTGATGGATTACCGATAGGGCTTTTAGTGACTTGTTTACTACGATTAATTTTACTTCTATCGTGATTTCGCTCTACTCTGCCTGTCAAAGCTCTACGCTGAGTTATTGTAATTATTTAATGAATTACACCTAAAATTAAATACATATCAAATATTTCTAAAGTCAAAATCTGGAGAACCTTGTAGATGTAGAGAAAATGTAGAGTAATTAAAATCACATATGATTAAATTTCAGTCAAGATCGCAATGAAGATAGTAGTATTTTCTTGCTATGAGACTGAATTTTTCTGTAGCCCCTCAGTAAGAATTCGTTAAGTAAGGAATAAAATCTTTTTGTAGTGTCAAAATTAAAGGAAATATTTTTTATATTTTTACTTATAATTAATTGAAAGATATAAACTAAATTGACATTCTGCACACCTCTGTGCCAAGGGTCACGTAAATATATAATTTTTATCATATTTGCGTGTATATTAACCGAGTAAAAAGGTGGACAAATTTAAGTGCTTGCCGTTTAATTATATAGAATAGATAGAAGATAGATAGATATAATACAAGATATTTAAGCCCTGCTGTTTTCCCATCGTATAAATGAGTTTCGTTAAGTTTCATTGTTATAAATAGTAAAAAATATTCTTGCGGGCTGCCATATAATCATCAGTAAAATTTTTATTTACTGCTGGAGTTCAAGTGAGAATTTACTGTTATCCATCCAAAAATTTCTCATAAAAAACTTCTAGATGCCAGTAAATTGTCAGTAACCATTTTCTGCAAATGTATTATTAGTGTAAAAAGTTAATCCTAAGGCATTACCAAGGATTACTTTACAATTTAGTTGTTGTTGGATTCATATAGAACACGGCTTATATAAAATAAAGCCTTGCTCCAAGTAATTTTGCTCAAGCAAATATAATCTTTTCCGGTTTCTTCTATTATGATCTGAGAAAATTCAATGAATTCAACAAATTTTGTTTAACCAGATTTTTGAAACCCTTTGAACCGTAACAATACAATCTTAGGTACTTTTGTTATGTTTTGAACACAAAAATAAATGCAGAGTCAAAACAATATTTTGAGGTAGTTCTTCTTTACTTATTGTAAATGTCTAAATATTTAAGATGATTTGTATTATTTATTGGTACGTCTTAAAAAATGTATTTACTAAATTTTCCGATCATAAAAAGACATCTTTATTTTTGAATTACTAAAGCAGAAAAAGACATTTTAAGCGCTTTCAGGGAAAAGGATTTGTAAGGAGTTATATATTTCAACAAAGAATTACTCGTTTAGAATTGTTTGGCTTTAAATTTTATTTGCCATATACTAAGGGCGAAAACTGCTTTCAAGCTTTAACATCTCAATTTTTCATGCACTCAAATATAGAATGAAAGCACCGTTGAACCAAGGATACTTTTCTTATGTCACGAATCGGTAGCAATGAAGAGTAAAGCACTAACAAGAAATTCAACCTTCATCAACAAACTAATTTCAATTCTGTTAAGTTAATTTGTTTCCTTTGTATCTTTATTAACAATAAAATTATTTAAAAAGTACAGAAACATTTAAATAGGAAATTTACTAATTCGGGGTTCAATGTATTGAAAAGAATTTAATTCAATAATACAAGAGATTTTTGAGTTTTGGTGGAATTTTAAGGTAAATTTAGTTGGTTTTAAGCCTTTTGTATAATCATTCATCAATTTCAGAGTCTGAATAGTGAAAATACCCCTCGTTATTTATTTTCCAAGCGTACCAATTCTATAACTTACATATATTCAATTAATACTTAAAAAAAGTTATTATTTTCGTTGAATTAAAAAAAAAAAGGAATAAGAGTAATTTTTAAAAAAATTTATTGCTTCTCTTCTAAATTTATTCGACTTAAAAAGAATTGCAACTTCTGTTACTCTAAGCAATTTAGAATTAGTTTTAAAGAACTTTTAGAAAAATTCAAAACCAGCATATTTGAGATATGTATTTACATTAAGTGTAAAAATAATTTTGTGTAGTATAAATTTGTAGTTTTGAATGCGGGATTAAAAGTATTTTCAAACAGCTGACATTATTTGGCTAGGATAGAATAAAATATTTTTTATAAGGGTTTAAGTTGTATTCCTATATATCCAAAGGATTCGCAAAAAAAGTTGTGAACACAGCATGAATGTAAAAGTCGAACGGTGTATACACAAGAAAAATAAAACTAATTTATAACTAAAAATGTCACTAATCTAAAACAAAAGTCTAAAAAATATTTTTTAAAAATAATTTTTGTGGTGAAAAAGTTTTTGGGAGTTGAAAAAATTTCTCAACTGCTAAAATTTTTTAGGGAAAAGGTTTTTGGATGAGTCCCCATCCACTAAGCTAGCTTTAATAATATTCTTGTATAAATTTAGTAATAAAAATTTTTATTAGTGGATCATTGAAAGCGTTTTTTGACAAATTTTTTTTATATTGAAATTTCTTGAAAAAATTGAATTTTTTTTTAACTAAAAAGAATTAAAAAAATTTTTTCATATGATGAAAAAAGCGACTGAGTTGCTTCTAAGTTTTTGGTTTCTTTTTGCTTGTAGATTTTATTTATGAAATTCCAAATCTGTGTATCGAAAAGACATGTGCATACGAACAGAGAAATTACATAGCATAAGTGAATAAGAAGAAACTACATAGAAGGGTATTTTTACCTGATAAGACGTCTGCATAGGTTTGCACACAATCCAAAATTTACCTAACCCAATTATGTAGGTCACAATTTCCCTAATAAGTGCATTATTTAATCGTTTTTTATAGAGTTAGTAGAACTAATTCCAAAAATTTATCTGTTTTAATTCATTTTCGTAATAGTGTCTTCAACAATTTAAATTTTGTGCGGTGTCGGTTTTGAAACATAAAGGTAACAGCAGGAAACTGGCGACAAAGCGATAAAATTTTTTAGACGCGACAGAGCCCCCGTAAATTAAATGTGTCACCTTTTTAAACTTTAGTCTGTGACCGGAACTTAAATCAGGTTATAGTATTTTTGAAATACGTAATGTAGGTTTTTTTTAAATAAATTTTATTTTAAATGTTTCTTATGTAAATATATTTAGCACTGACTACGCTAAAATATTCAAACTTTCAGTTTTAATTGTATTTACAATGTTTAAGTTAGTTTTTTTCATTTTCCAGGACTTTTTTTTAAGATTTAGTAGTAGCCATATTTTTTTTAAAGAACTCTCTTTACATAGCTTTTGAGAAAGTTGTCAAGAACAACTTTAATAATATAAACAACCGTTTGATACTATAAGGCCATTCATTATATTCATGTTTAAGTTTTTATGCAAAATTATATAACATTAAAATAAGTTTTAAGTCAAATGTTAGACAGATGTCAGAAGTATGTATAATATTTCACTTGGTTGATTTAAAACCTAAAATACGCTTAAAGTTTAAAGTTTTGTAGTATTTTATATAATCAAAAAATCTAAATTTGGCCAAAAGCATGTAAAGCTGAAGTGTGCTAGAGCTTAAAAACAGGACAAAATTAATGATGACCTAATTGTTAAACCAATTGACTGAATGCGAGTATTTGTCAGTAAAGTTTTTCAGTTCAATTTAATGCGAAAAATTCCAATAAAAAAGGAAGACTAAATAATGAATTCGCGAAAACTAAATGGAAAAAATGTTTAATATGAAAAAAAACTTTTAAATATTTCAGTTCTTGTTTTAATGTTATAAATTTTATATTTAGATTAAACCTGGAATTAGAATTTCAAAACAAAAGAACTAAATAAATAAATTTTACTAATAAAAGTAAGTGCCATATGTTTTCTGGCTTCTTTTGTTGTGCTTTTCAAAAAAATTTCACACCGGTTTAATATATAATTAAATAAAAGAAAAATATAAAAAAAAAAACTATAGAAAAGAAAAAGAAATGTGTAATCGATCATAAAACCAGAATTTCTTAAATAAAGCCCGCCATATAAGTTAAACCGACAAAGAAATTCTACTCACTTCCAAAAGTGTCAAATATCTTTTTGTTCAATGATTTATAAAAGATTTGAAAAGATTTTATAAAATTTTAATGTAGTAAAATACTTGGAGCATTTAAAATATATGTTTACCTTTAGATAAATATACACTAATACATATGTAAAAATAAGGATATTTCTATATATATTGTATAAAATAATTTTTGGCCACCGGCTTCCCTAATCCAATCAAACAATTAAGAAAATTTTAAAGTTCCTTAATGTAATTTCTCGGATTTCATCGATTTAAAATCCTTAGAAATTCTAAGGGTCTAAATTATCCTTTTTTTGTGCTCAAATTTTACAATGAGTTGTATTTACACTATTTCGTTTCAATCTCTATTGTTGATATGTAATAAAATTACTGGCAAACAATTTCCATTCACAGCAGGAGTTGGTAGAATTTTTGTATCCATTGGTGTTGTTTATTTCTCTATTTCTTTTCGTTAAAATTTTGTAATCCTCCTAGGTTTGTTTTTTGTCATTTGAATTTCTACAAGCGACTACAATGTTTGCAACCTTTCTTTTGTTTACCCGGGATATATTCTATATATGCACATTTATGCCTATAAATATAAAAACGAATACAAGCCAAAGACATATACTAAAGCTATACATATATGAATTATCCTAACAGATTTTGTATATTTTAAATGAATAAACAGGATTTATAAGTAAATCTAGCTCTATCCCCTTTTTTTATTTTGTCTAATAGTAAATATAAAAGTTTATCGTCATTTTATTATGTAAAAGACGAAAAGTGTAGGGAGACAAGTGGATGGATTTTCAAGTTTCAATTGAAATTAATTTACAATAAAATTTTCAGTTGATTTGTTGTTGTATAGATTTTTTTGACAAATTGAAAACTTTGAATTTGGAGTGACAAAGGCGAAATTAAGGATGTCGCATTTCAGTAGACTAAGCATTCGATTTTAAAAGTATTTTTGTAAATCTTATTAGCCTTTACAGTTTAATTGCATTTAAAAGCAATAATACTAGAATTGCAACAAAAATGCTTAAAAAATGAAGAATAAAAAGGAAAAACTTATATATATATTACTATAGAAAATTTTACAATTAAATTTATAAAATTTATCGTACTTTTTTTTCTTTAGTTTTTAAGATATTTGGATTTTTAAATAAATCCAATTATTCATTTTGTAATAAATATTCATTTTGTACGTTCTAAAAAGTTTATTGGATTAAATTTGTTAGAGTTTTAGTCAGCAAAGCAAAAGACCTTTCAGCAATGGTGTAGTCAACCATTAAGCGTCTTTTAATTGGATAAACATACATTAATTAGTTTTATTTAAAAAAAATGCGTGTATGATAAAAATTTAATTATCAAAATAATCGTCAGACCGTCAGACCACCAGATTGTCAAATACAATAATTTCACATTTAACCTTTTACCTTAAAACAACATGTGAGAGACGTGATGTTACTTCTGTGCCTGAAATGAGAACCTCGTATCAGACATGTAAATACTTTTTCTGGCCAAAAGTGAAAAGTTCGTATTAGATACGTGAGGTTGTTCTTTGTAGTATACTTTATGAAATCCTGCAAGTTTTTTTATTTTTTTCTTCAAATTGTGGAATATAAAATTGAAAAAAAAAAATCCATTTTGGCTTCATATAGAATATTTCTTAAAAACTTTTGGCGGCATTTGGATAATGATAACTTGGAGTCCAATTCCAGGTGGAAACTTTAGAGGGTTTTGGTGATTTCTATATTGATTAACGACTGCTTTTTTACAATATGGAAATCTCAAATACGATTTCAAAACTATGGCTGAGTTCACTTTTTTTTGCTGGAAACTCAAAAATCTCCGGCATCGTGTACTTTCTTTTTTTATCAGAAAAAACAAACATTCTGATATTTATTTGGATTAATGATATTTTTCGTAATAGCAGTATTTAAACGTTACGCTATACTTTCCATTCTTTATTTGCCCTAAGTTTTTGTGAAGCGTTTTACATTTAAACAAAAAAATACAGGAAAAAAAAACAAACAAGCTTCAAATGATATGTTAAGCTATATACAACTTCCGTTTGAAAACAAATTGAGGGAAACAATTCAAGATTGCCCATAAAGTCGTTTCATATAATTATGCTACCCACAAAGAGACATTTTCCTTCTATTTCGCATTTTTCTCCTGTTTCACATTTGAAATGGAAAATTTCTATAAAAACGAGCAATAAAAGCCTTAAGGGTGAGACTTAGGGCAAAAAAAAAAAAAATCATCCAGAGTGCAACCAGATTTTTTCTATTGTTACATCCCATTGCAAAAAAATCGCTCGGAGGTATTTAATGAAAGTAAGTAAAATTTACATTGCTCTTCGTAAGGAAACCAAAGAAACCGGAAATTGTATTTCAATACTCTATAAAATTGGGATGGACTCTCTGGTAAAAGAATCTATTGTCCTTTCTCGCCTGACCTGTCAAAACAGATGACTTACTTATAGGGTGGGCTTTCCTATTGCTAACAAACATCAAGTAACACCAAAATACCCTCTGTTAAATCGCTGTAGGAAATCAAATTCAAGTCAAAGATATTTTATTTGTTGTTTTTTTTTTAATTTTTATTTGCTTGTCTTTTACTAAGGATTTCAAGGAAATAATTTTTAGCCTCAGGTAACAAAAATTACATATCCATTTAATAGGTCTAAATCTGATGGTAGGATTTCAATTTGTTCACGACTTAAGACCATTGTGACATTTTCTTCTTCTGCTTAACATAAAGGAAACGAATTGAAATTTTAGTTCTTCTAGCAGTCAAATAAAATTTTTAAAATCAGCTTATAGAAAGAAGCTTTATTGACTGGAAAATCTTTTATTGAAAATCATTGACAAATTGAATTTTAAATCATAAAAATGAAGCCAAAAATTTTAAAAAGGAAATTTCGTTCATTGCTATTAATGGAAAATTTTTGTTGTTGTTTGTTTTGGGACAATAAAAAATTATAGATCCATTTATAGTGAAATTTTAGGTAAGCAGTTTTTTAGCTAAGAGAAATTAAAAAATTAAAATTCATTTTTCGTATTTAACAAAAGTACAAAATATTTGGATGTTAGGGATTCATAAATTTCACCAATCTAGCTCCAAAAATCGATTAAACGACTACCATATTTTTCGTGGTTAAGTTTTAGTAAACTAAAAATCTTTTATGTAGATTCAATAAAGAATTTTTAATATAAGATCATTAGGATATTAACTTTAGATATTTTTTCTGTCTCATATTATTTTTGAAACCGTTTGGTGCCTATTTCACATATTTACTGGATACTATTTGTGTCTAACATTTACAGTACAATTTTGAGGATTTCTTATGTTTTCTTTTCATTTTTTCTGTCTTTGAATTTCTATTCACTTTAAGTGAGCTTAAAATTCTATTCTGCTCCGGCCAAGCATCGACCGCATTTCTTTTTCCTTTAAAACCTAGATATAGTATTTTGGCTTGAGATTATTTAATTTCCACCCAACGTTTCATCTAAATTTTTGTTGTTGTTGTAATTTAGTTAACTGACTTAAAATGTGCTTTTATTGACAACCTGAATAATTTCTAACTGGAAAAATATTAGAAAATCAGATTTTTTGTCTGGGATATCGGTCATTGTATTAAATTACTTCAGAAAGTCAAGGGGTGAGAACAAAAGTCTTTTTTAGGGTCCATTTTAGGGCTTTTGGTAATCACTTACCGCAACAACAACAAAGTTCTCAATATACAAGAAAAGTTAAAGATTCAACAAAATTTTTAGAAATTATAAGTCTTTAAAATATTTTCTAAATTTAAACAATATTTTTTATAGTTAGTGTTTGAATCACCCAATAAACTTGCTTCTTTAATAATAGAAACAACACAAAGAGAAAAATGTTAATTTAGAGCCAAGAGCAAAGCCAAATCTTATAATAATTCTGACAAATATAAAAATAATAAAGTAAACTTCATCATATGTGTTCGTGACAAAATGCTTTAAAAGAGAAATGAATTTTTTGTTGGTGTAAAATAACAAAATCAAAAAAAAATGAAAAGAAAACAACATATCAAAAATGTCTAACATATCCGTTAAATTAGTCACAAATACCAAATTTTGTAAGATGTATCCGCTGAAAAATCTGCTAAACATTTCATGAGACGAAAAACACTACATCCCACCCGTAAATTTTCACAAAAATATAATTTCCATAAGAAAATGCCAACACCGTACCAATCATCTGCTCGATTCACGTTGCACTTGAAGCTTAGGAAGTAATGTACTAATCTACAAGAGATCAATCTAGTATCCCCTTTGGTGCAACCCAAACGTTATCTTGCCATATAAAATGGCATTAATGAAAATTCTGTTGTGAAAACAAACTTTTTGTTGTTGTTGTTGTTGTTGTTGTTGTTGTTGTCTTGCCTCTTCCTTCTTTCGTTGTTGTTAATGCTATTTCTGGATATTTTTGAAGAAGATTTATAAGAATTCTCATCAGACAAGCTAAGAGTAGACCTTAAAAATTGCCCATAATATGAAAACGAAGTAACATCAATCGTTAAACCACATTATGCTAGGGCTGATGGGCTGATGGGTTGCCTAAATGAGATATAGACGACGAACATGGCTTAAGACATTTTATTAATAATTCATTGCGGGATTTTTATACAATAAATGAAGGATAGCACTAAGGAACAAAGTTCGAATAGATGAACTATATAAAATAAAATTTTGAGTTTCCCGTAACTTGAAATTGTTGAAGTATAATACAGCAAGGCAAGCAAACAAATAGCTTGAAATATTAAATGAAATTTTAATTAATCCGCCAAATTCCATTTATGTTGAAAGAACTTTCATCGTTTAGGTGAATATTTTTAAATTCTTCTTTTCTTTTTCGTTTTTATTTTGTGTATGCAAATTTATGAGGTGTCTTAATTTCATAGAAAAATTTACTTCACGGTTAAGAATACAAGGAAGATAAAATAAATACTGAAAACTAAAGATGTCTGGAAAATTAAAAAGTTTTAGAAATCATAAATGAAAATGTTGGGCAATGTTTAACATCAGGAGAATACGAAATTAAATTAATGAAAATTGTTTTAGTATCTGTTGAGGACTGCATTCAAATCGTTAAAAAAGCATTTTACATTTGACTTAAGTGTTAGAGAATCAAACATTAAAATTTAAGAAATATCAATTCTCTTTTTATATCAAAAAAACTTCAAATTATGAATCTTTAATAGCGTTTTCTTGGATGTTTGCCATTCATGGCGCAAAGTTTTGGTTGGTATAAAAATATTTCAGAAACTTATTTTAAATGTTTGGACAACAAGAATTAATGGAAAGGATTAAATATACAAAAAACGTAAGGAAAAATGCAAATTCATGTACCGCCAAGAAGGAACAGTTTTTATTTAAGGATTTAATTTTGTTTAAAGTATACCTTGAATACCTTGAGTTAAAAGGGTTGTGACTTCAATTCTGTTTAAGGCGGAATATCTTATTTGAAATAGGATACAGATACAAAAAGTTTTTAAAAAACTTTTGATAAGTATAAATCATGCAAAATTCTTGTCTAAAAAGTTTTTATTAACAAAATTAGAATGTATTAAGAGGGCGAAAAAAATATATATTTCCAGGTGTTAGGCCAATTTAACTGATATTACGACTGGGGTAAAACCTTGTATGCTGTATGAGTACCAAAAGTAGAAAGCATTACAACAAATATGATTAGAATAAACCCATCCTTGTTGAGTTTTATACAATCTCAATGTTTAGCTTGTGCATAAATTATACGAGAAATAATGAATAAAGATTATTTTGACAATTTTAAATCTTCCTCATCAGTAGGAAACATATTTAGATCAATTTAGAACATAAGATGAAAAACGTATTGGGTACTCAAAAATGGTAAAGACAAAGTAATTGCTTCTATTAGGGAAAGTGTATCATTTCTATTACATACTTCTTTAGCTTGCTACAGTATTAATCAAGGATTTACTTCAAATTTGTATTCCAGATTATTTAAGAGTCTGCCAATAACACAAAACGTGATAATAATACATCAACATCAAATGCTATAAATTATTCATAATATAATTACAAACACTTTCGTGAAGTATAAATGATGGCTACCAGTCATCATTTAATTATTTTAAAAAAACCAAAATCATCTCTTTCCATCAACTCTGAATATTTTCAGCTGATTGCTATGATTTCTATGCAAATCAAATCTCTCCCAATAATCTCACATTGACGCCGGATTTGTTTGTTTTCAGCCGCCAATCTCTGAACAAGACTTAAGCCTAGATTACTGTATTTTTTTTAGAAAAAATTTGAATCTAGTAACCGTAAAGAATGTTAGAAGAACTAAAAGTAAAAAACTTTTTTGCTATTTAAGACTTACAAAACTTTATTCCTTTTAGTAGTTAGAACATATCTAAGAAAATTTATGATCTAATTAAAAGTATTTCTGCTTGTATAATAATTTTTTTCCAAATAGTATCAATGATTAAACCTACAGGGCCGTTTATCCGAAAAATTCAATACTGAAAATGATTTATTACTAAAATTGTTTATAATCGATTACCTTGATCTTCCTCTAGGGAATACAGATGATTCAATGCTAGTCTGTATCACGAACTTGATGATGATTGATTAAAAAAACAAACTAATAATTTTCATCTAATTATCTTGAAGTATATAATTAGGCTCCAATCACTGTGGATATTGATTTTATATTTATTTCATTTTGGATGTTTTTTTCAATATATAAAACAAACATAAATGAATATATAAATATATAAACAGAAAACAAAAGGTCCTTATTAAAAGGAAAATGTGGTTAAGATCAAGTAAACTTAATCAAAGAACAAAATGCTAAGTTAATTTAAAAATAAAAAGAATAAACCTTGATCGGACCTGTAATTAGGCTCACAAGTCTTGTACTTAGTATCTTGTAGTATGTTTAATGTTCAATTGTTTATTTTTTTAGTTGTTGCTATAATCAAGCACTTTTAATTGAATGGGTAAGCTGTGGGTTGGTTTCCGTCAATAATGTCTGTTATTCATGAAACCTAAATATAGGTATAATTTTTCAAATGTTTGTTATAAAAATATCCATGATTCAATTCAATGTTAAATCAAAACTTTGTAGCTTTAGAATTTCATTATGTCACCAAATGATGTTTATTGTGTCTTTAAAATTGGATTATCTGTCAGACAAATTAGTTTACTTCAGAATTTATTAAAATAAATTTTCAGTGGATTGAAATCTAAACATTTGGACTTCTATTCACAATAACTTTAAATTTCTAGAGAATGATCATAGGCCACAGTCAGTACGTCAAAATATTTCATTCTATTCCCAAGAGATACGCCCGCACTTGTTTTCAATAATATCATTATAGAGTTTCGTTTCGTTTTTTTTTTTTTTTGTATTTTTTGGCATAAGTCATCATAGTAAAAACCGAACAAAGGCAAATATACAGCATAGGTGCAGTATGTTCGCCCTCTGGGACATGTGATTTACATCTTGTTTTGTCATAATCTAAGCACGAGTGTCATGTTTACAGAAAATTCTTATGTGACACATTGTGTTCAAGCACACTGACAAATTTATTGCGAATTTCCATTACTTTAGAGGGCATACAATTTAAAATGAATTGTATTGCACTGCCAAGATATTCCTGTGGTAAGAAAATTTTAAAATGATTTTAGTTTGGATAAATTTTAAGACTGGCATTTCAGACAGAATTATGTTTATTAGCTAAACTAAGAAGTTTTGAGTATCGCAAAAATAGTTTTTAAGATGTTTTAGGTTTTAAAAAAAAATATAATGGTGTTAAGATAATTTTAAATCAGACTTAGCTGAAGAACATGTGTTAGACATTGAGATAAACTATGTTTGCCGTTTTAGTTTTGTTGCACTAAAATTACTTTATTACCTGTAAATTTTAAAAATCTATAAATGCAGAATAATAGAAACTTTGTAGTTGAAATAAATTGTAAAACCCAAAGAATTTATTGATTTTTATGTATTTTTATTTTGTATTTGTTCCTTTTTTTTACCACTCGATTATTTTTGTAAATTATTACTATACATTGGTTAATTTTATTTAGCGACTATTGGTCACACTATCGCTTTTAAGGTTTTATCAAACAAAAGCAAAAATACTCGACTCGATCTTTATTATGCAAGTAAATCTTTTCTTAAATTATTGAATGTGTTTTAAGAGTAAAAAGAAGAGACTTGGCAGCAATTTTTGTACAATGAAAATTTTCTTAAATTAGAATTTTTCTTTAGTATTTTAAAAGGTAGACTAAAGAACTCATTGCAATACCCATGGGAAACTTTGAGTAACTTTTTAAACTATATATGTATGTCGAAAATAGCTTGAAAGTAATTTACTGTGAAATTTGAGTTGAATATGTCTTTAATATCATTCAAATAGCAAACAATTAAAAATTTTTACAGATAAAGGTTACAACTATTACAAGAACTAAAGTTTAGCATAAGCCCTCATTTTTGTATATGGAGCAAGAATTTATATTTACCTGCAAAAATATTTTATCAGTGAATTTATTATTCAATTAATTCTCAAATTGGTAATATTAAATTTTAGTACAATTGCTCGTCTAAATTTTTTTAGAAGGTGCATTTCAAAATTTGATATATTTTTATCTTTTAACTTTTTTTTTTCAGCAAGAGTAAAAAATTTTAATGAAATACAAGAAGAAAAACGGAGAACATTCAAAGTATTTCATTTCGATCTTTCTTTCGCTTGAAGTCGCAACGATAAGTACAAAGATCTAAGGTGTTAATCTACTATCATAAAGTAAGATAAAAGAACCATGATGCGCTGTGAATTTTTTGCATTTAACAGACCAGAAATTTATTAAACTGAGAAAAGTATGAGAATATAAAATTGTTCGTATGCTTAATTTTTCACTATGCGACATATCGTCCTATAACTGTGTTTTGTGTTGCAAAATTATTTTTACTAAACTAAAGCATTGAAAAAACAAATATTTCTATATGCAGCCTTATAGCTTGCAGTATAATGACATAAGGATTCAAGTTCTTTTATAGATAAATCGAATCTTAAAAAATTTAGAAATTCGAACACTTTCTAATATTTATACTTCCAGACCAAATATATTGGATCAATAAAATAAAATGCGTAAATTCTTATTTACATTTCCATTTCATCATTTGTTGTATAAATTAAAATGATAAAGGAATATAGAATAAATTTATTTTAACAGATCTATGACAAAACATCCTTCAAAAATGACAAATGACTTCAACGCTTATTAAAAAAAGGGAAAAGTCATTTTATAGTAAAAAAAAAAAGTTAGTCCCAATCAAATTTACTAGGCAAGAGCAGTATCTGAAAATTTTTTATCATAATAAAAAGAATTGATTGAAAAAGTTTTGAAGTGTTAGATTTTAGTATTAATTGTAATATGAATCGAAAAATTGTAGATTCACACCATTTGAATGAATGTTGATTAACTTTCGGCTTGAAGAAAAACTTTTGGAGTTATACAGACAGAAATTAATTAAATTAGTAGGCATTTTTTAAAATTGTTTTTTCATTTTTAAGGACTTAAATACTAAATAGATCTATTTCTAGCTGGTGTTATTTAAAATTATTTATTAAAAGTTTTAAAAAAACTGCAAATACTTTATATTTTCTACTTTTTCTTTAACAGAATAATATTATTCCTTTAATCACAAAACTGTAAATGCAAAAATTTTGGCCTTAAAGTTCTAGAAATTATTTATTTATGTTCCTTAAAAGATAGAGGATTTATATTCCCTTAACTTTCAAATAATATATTATTGCTTGTCGCCTTTCTATATTTTTTATATCCTTCACAGATTAAGTGATTTCATGCATTATAATGCTTCGGGAAAAAGTTTACATTACCATGACACATAAACTTTTATAATGAGTATTGATAAATCCAATACAGAATGCTAGCCTGAAGATTTCTTACTATTTCTGTCTAATGCTAGGCCACTTTGGTCAGTGATACTACTTTCAGGCGACTCAACAAAAAAAAAGCTTGTTGTTTCCAATTAATTGTTATTTTTAAAACTAGTCTAAAAATTTCAAATGAATCAAAAATCACGAATAATATAGAAAGCATTAAAAATAATTTAAATTTCTTGATCGGTTGAATTGATTTGGTGACAAGTAACCAAAGATCAAATAATTCTGTCATTTTGATGAAAATTTAACTAAGCACTCATCAAATTGAATGGATAATTTTATATTGATTTATTATAAAATTACATTTTAAAATTAATTCCTTTTTAAGTTTAACCATTTAGTAGGAGAATGTGTTAAACTTTTAGTCATAATTTAAGATTATTGGTATTGAGAGAACTTATTGAGCAACATTGCTTAACTTCCTTGATTTCACAGTTTTATTTGATCGATCAAAACGTCCTTTAAGGTTATTCATAAAAGTATTTACTCTCAAGTATTCAAAAATTAAAAAGTTGGTCACATTTGCATAAAAATATGACAACTGATGTAATTAAGAAAGGTAATTTGACGCGTGTTTTCATTTAACAAATACACAAGCATAAATATTTTTAAAAGTGGACAATATACCTACTAGTTTACACCAGATTAATTAATCAAACCATTTTCAAAAGAAAAAACTTTCTAAATGTGTTTGTTATAAATTCAAAAATTGAACAAGTTTAGGCTTGTTACCAAAGCCAAAAGTTGATCTTTGTTAACAGAAGGAGTATTCTTTGTGAAAGAACCTTTACGATAAATAAAAGCCGCGTAATTGCTTCGTTTGTTTTGCTTTGTCCTATTGTTGACCAGTAATCAGTCATAAGGTGAAATCTTTTGAAATACAAACGTTGCCGGTCAAATTATATTTTTATGATTCATTACAGCATATCTAGATGCGAGGGGAATAACCTATGTAATTGACTAACTTGTTGCTTTTATATTTAAAAATAAAAAAAAAAAAAAAATTAGATCTCTGTTTTTGGTTAAGTATTTTATGTATATTAAATATATAGAGTACACCGATCATTCTCAATTTCTAACATTAAAGATACAACAAACGGGCAGTGATTCGTTTACTCTTGTGTGTTATTCAATTCTGTTATAGAAATCACTTTGGATTATTTTTGAACTTGGCGCCGATTGATGCGTGTAATGTGACACTCTTTGACACAAATATTTTATCCCCTTGACTGGGTGGAACATTAATGTTAGGGGCGGCTATAACTCATTAGCTGAAAAATTTTTGACTTTCTAATTGCTAGCAGACTCTGATGTCAAAAGAAAAAACTTTTTTCTTTTATTTTTGTTGATTTTTCTTTTACGAGTAGTTTTGATTGATTATGGAGACCAGACTGAAATTCTCATTTGATAAATTACTTAACTTTGGGGTTGTAGTAAGACACAGGAAGACATCATTCGATGTGGCTTACAAATTTTTATGGGGATTTTTTTTACCATTTTTGAGTCATATCCTATTGAAAAACGTTTAAAGGATACAAGAAATGTGTTAATTAAAATTCCATAATGTATGGTAGAGTACGGTTACATTTTAATATTTTGATTAATGGATTTAGTAAGTCAAAGGGTTTCTTTTTTGGCTTCATTTTTGTATTTATGAGCATTAATATAATGACTAGAATGCAGTCAATGGTAATATAAGTTTTATTTTTTAATTTTTTATAAAAGGATGTCCACGTTACTGGATAAGACTAAAAAATGTTTTAAAAAACTTAATTAAAATAATTTAGTGAATGTAAAATGACACTCTAAATTCTAAATTAAACTAAAGCTATAGTATTCTCACAAGGACAGTTTAATTAGGGAGAAAAAGAACTTAAGTATAGATCTTATTTATTTATTACTTAAATAATATATGTGTGCTCTCTGCAAATATTTTCTCAGTCATTCAATTTAAGTGAGTCTTAAGTGAAGGGTAAAAGACAAAGAAATAAAATAAAAAAGTTAAATTGATTGAGGATGTAGTGAAATATTTAAAAAGAGTTTGAGTTACTTACCATTTAGTAACCATTAATGACTCACTCAGAAGATATATCGGAGAAAATTAGACAAAAGAATAGAGTCCTTGAAGGAAATTTTATAATAATGTATGGTATGGAAATTTTATAAGTCGGCTACTTTTTAAAATAGCAAACCTGCGAAATTTCAAGAAAAATAAATCAGCACTTCAAAGAAACCTTGAACAATGACATGTATGCAGTTATTAGAGCCTTATCCTCTCCAAATTGACAGAAGCTAAACAAGATTTTTAACACATTCTTTAAAAAAATGGGCTGACAGATATCTCTTCTTTGTAAATAGAAGCAAAATAGTGCAAAGGAATTTCGGAAAAAGAGTAAAAGCGAATAGAGAACACACATGAACGTACAAAGGTGAACACATAAAAATGGTAAATTGCTTTTAATATTCATTAATTGCAGTACACACAATTTCACAGATTATTACAGCTCACACACAGAAACTTTATAAGTAATCTCTGCAACCCAACATTGTCACTCGATGCGGCCCTGTTCCTCTTTAAAACCAATTCTTTGTTAAGTAATAGATTTGATATTAGAAAATCTGAGTATATCTTAATCCAATGGAATATGCCATTCGCATATAGAATTACACGCCCTCCCGAATTCTTTTTTCTCTAGCAATTAAAGACGAGAATGCTTCAATCATCGTTTTTTTTTTTGCTTCAGCTAAGTTTTTGTGCTGAGACATAAAAAAAAAATGAAAAAAAGGTCATTGAAGTTCCGACTACTATAGAATATTCAATAGGAAGTAATTCTCAATAATATAAAAGTCATATATTTTTCCAATATATTTTTATCAGCTTTTATTAACTCCATTTGTAATTTATTTAAAATAAAAAATTGAAAATAAATTTTGTAAAAGCTTAAATTCAATGGAAATTTTCGCTTGCATCTGTTATTGTTCTAGTTCACTCTGATGATTTAAGTATCATAGGGTTAACAAAACTTTGTGAAAATAATAATAATACAATAACTTCAACCAATATGATGACGAGTTGATTAATTTTTCACTTTTCCATTTGAAATGAATAAAAATCTACCATAGTCAACAAAAAGCCCAAAAAATAAAAATCAAAGTTTCAAAAAGCCTAGACTAATAATGTAAATTTATATAAAATTTCAAAAGGCTTGTAGTGTTATTATGAGTTATTTCATATAGAATTAAGCCTGTTCTGATTTCCTGGGGCTCTAATTTCATACAATACCTTTTTTTTAGCATATTTTATTGAGAAAAATTCAATTAACTCTATTGAATTCATTCATTATATATACATTTTAGTAACTCATTTATCTGAGGAATATGCTTGTCAAATGCATATTCAAATTGGCTATTTCTAGTCGTTTTTTAAAAGATTTTTAGCACCTCATTTTTTATTATATATATTTGCAATGCACAGTTCAAAAATAGCAAAATACTTTGATAGTCCATAACTTGAAAATTACGTCAAAATTGAAAATATCAAAAACAAACTCTGGTAACCATATTATATTGCTTTCAGCTTGCACCAATACTTTAGGGCTAATACAAACATTTCGTGATATCGCTTATCTGCTGCATATATATTAAAGTCGGTTTTTTACTTTTGGATCTTTATATATTGCGTCAGCAATGAGATTGCCGCCTCCAATAATGTTTCAGAATTAAAAGTGTTAATTCAAATTTTATGGCCAAAATAAATCATGGGAAAGTTTTTACTCAACATTTTAATCAATTAATTAGTTTGTTGATTCTTTAAACAGTTAGAAAAATTGGAAATTATAATAAAAGTTAGGTCATAATAAGTGATCATTATAAATCTAGTGTATTCTAGCGAGGATCATGTACTTTTGATTATGCTTCTCTTTAGCTCCTTTAATTTCACTCAAAAGTTTGTAATTGCAAAATTCTAATAAACTTAGAGTGGACTGTATTATTTTTGCATGCAATAACCACAAGAAACATGGAAAGTAAAAAATTACATTAAACTGTATTACACTGGTCGTAACAATAAAAAATAAATAAGTCTTTTTCGTTAGCTGAAACATCACGAAATTTGTTTGACAGACGCGACGCCATTCAAAAATTTCTTTGGTTTGGTTTCCTACAATGAATTGACAACTTAACAGGAAATAAAGAAAAATTCTCAATTCCTCTTTTTCAGTTCTATACTTTATGTTTTAATTGTATAAATTTTTGGCCGTCATTTCTTTTCACTTCTTGATATTTTGATAACAATATTTGATTATTGGTATCATTCTAGCTCATTATTGAATCACCATATTTACAATACAGCCACCTAAAATTGAATTTAAATGCTCCAAAATGCGTTTCCTTCAAAACTGAATTTCCTAAATGTGTCTGTCGCTTTTAACAGAAAATATTTATCCACTTTTCCTCTTAAGTTGGGCAAAAATATATTCAGGAAATCTATGGTTATCACCGAACCTACTGAAATGGAATTTACAGAAATTCTCTTTTCATTGTCAAGCACAGATGTTCATATAATATAACTTTTCCTTTATTTGAAGCGCTATAGAAATTTTTGTTTAGATTACATAAACATAAAAAAATTCTCAGCTCAAAATAAGAGGCTTCCAAACACATGTTGGAAAAATAAGGAAGGTTTTCTAAGTCTAATGATATCATGCTGATTTACTTTGTAAGGCATTTTTTTCTTTGTAAATAAATTTTTCTAAGTAAAACACAAGATTTTAATTCCTACAATGTTTCTGTTTTCTTTGCAAGATTTTAATTTTTCTGTTTTTGATTAAAACAAAAATGAGTAGCAATATATTATTACTGGCAAAAATCTAATAATTCACATCTTGAATAACAATTGGGGACGTATCCCTTACCAAATTGTTTGACACTTGTCGCACATTTGTATAACACCGATATAATTCAAGCTATCAAATATCGCTTGAAGCCGTTGCGGTAAGGCCTCGATCTTTTGCAAAAAAATAAAAGAATATTCTTTTGAAAAATGAAGGAAGTAAGTAAATAAGTTGTTGTATCAAACACTAAAACTCTGCAAACTTCATAGGCTGTAGTAAGATTATGACAAAAATATAATCGAGAAATCGATTTGAAATCAGCCTTAAATTTTGTTCTAGGAAGTTGGTTAAAAAGAAGTTTTTAAATTTCGCAGTTTCAATATCGATAAATTCAAAAAATTAAATTTAGTTTCAATCACATTCTTCAAAAACTATTGTAAAAAAAATTATACAACGTTATTTATAAAAATTATCGAAAGCTAATTAAAAATTAATTTCAAACCAAACCACACGTCTAGATAAAACATAAATTAAGTGTGTGCAATATAAACCAGTTAAATTTACTATTTTAAAGTCAAATTTAAATAAAAGGCCTAACTATTATTGCCTATTTAATAATTTACATCTAATTTTATCCACACAATTGAAAGTTGGCTGCAAAAGACAAATTATTAAAACATTTGGTCTACGGTTCATTAATCTTTCCATTAGGACTTGGAGTAAAGCACAAGAAGATCTTAAGTTTTTCGGGTATAACGATCGTGGGATTTTTAATTTTCTCATGCCATGACATATTCATAGATCTTCACTCTTCATCGCATTTAATGTGGTTAATTGTCAGCAAATACAAGAGAAGAACTGGAAAGCATAAAAACGTTTGATGCAATTCAAAATCTATAAATAAATATTGGATGTAATAAAGCGCGAAAAAAAAAATATTATTGAGGGTGAAGAGTAAAGAAATAAATATTTAGGCTAAGTAACCCTTCGGATGATTATGAAATCTATTAAATCCCCTGAGTGCTATAAATGAGCCCCTGATGATATTATTCTGTAGGCAAGTGAGAAAAGTCGAAAGGGATGTCAAAAATATGCGTGTAAATATGTAAACAAAGCCACTAGCTTGCAGTTTCGATGATTTTGTTTGTCTATTTGAGACAACAAAAATCTGTGCTGGCCACGTGTACGGTAACGCCTTAAGAATCCAAAAAGTTTGACTGGAATAAAAAATATATATACCTAGTAGTATTACATTTTGTAATATTTGATAGCACTTTGCAAATTAAATTCAAGGGGCGTAAGTTTAATAGCACTAGGACGGATAAATAAGTAACCCCATTACTTTTTGACACTTTCATTTTGTATACATCGAAAATGAGGGTGAAATATTCTGGATAACAAGAAACATTAAATTTTTTTTTAACAAAAATTGCACAAGTACAAGCCACGTGACTTAATTTTTAGTTTTATGTCGTTGTGTTTATTTAAAGCAAGAGTATATACGCACGCGTCCCGTATTCAACGCCACAGCAAGAGGCTCATCATCTGCAATAAATCAAATTGCGCTGGTTGCTATATTTTCTTAAGTGTTTTAACTAATGCCGGACGTACTTGAAGTCAATTCCAGTAGAAGTAATCGATTATTAGATTTTGAGTGGATTTAATGGGTGTCGTGGTTAATAGTTCTCTATTATGTGGATTTGATGTTAATTTTGAAAACTTATAATTAAACAGAGTTAAATTTCAGAGAAAATATTTGGAAATGAGTATACGAGAAATTTGGCCATAAAAAAGTGAGCAAATGCTTGCTTAACTGTAACATTATTTCCATTGTGCCTTTGCGTCTTCTAAGAGATTTCCATGGGATTTCCATATACCGCAATATCTAAGCATAGAAAGCTCAGGTAAACCGTGCCCAAGTTTTGTTCCGAAAGTGTTAGGGACCATAGAATAAGTAAACATTTACTTAGTAATATTTAAAGACGGTCATAACAATTGGTCTACTTAGACATAAACATGAAAGTAGAGTAAGTAATAATTTGTTTTGCTGACTGTCAGAAAAAGTCTAATTCAAATATTATTTCTTTGTTATTTTCCATAACTTGTAAATTAAACTTCACACGCCTCACCTGAATGCGACAAATTAGGAAAAGTTTTTGGTTTTTCGGTAAATCGACGGAAAGAACACCAACATCGTTTATACAAATAAAATTCTTCCCCACTAAAAAATAGTTAATTATTTTTATATCAATTTTTCGTGAAGGAATCAAATCACTATTTGACATATTTTTAGCACTTAAAAATTTACATTATTCATTGACTTATTGATCACTCACGAACATATCGTGGATTTTTTCAGTTATTAGTTATTATATGAATTTTATACCCAGAACGATGTTAATTAATTGTGAATGTAAAAATTTGTTAACATTAATTCAAAGAGTAAACAACATTTTACGCTAATGCAACATGGTCATGAGTTCACAATTCTTTGACCTAATTCCCTAATTTGCTGTTTAATTGAATATCCAGCATTAGTAAAAAGAAGTGACAGTCCTTTCTCCATTTAAAATTACTCACTCTGGTTTTTTTCTGTACTTTACCTTCAAAATATGATTGATTAGAACTAAAAGTCAAGCTTAAATTTAAATATAAGAATTTTGACAGCAGTTTATTAAAAGATATTTTTAGGCTAATTGTCATTATATTTTATTGTACTTTGATTCTCATTGAATTTATGCCACGCTGAATGTATGTCAATGATTTTCTTTTATAAAGCACGCTTTTAAATCCAAAATTAAAAATTGAAATTTTATACGTTTAAAATTCATTTTGGATTTGTTTCTAATCAAATAATATGTTTATAAAAAGTATAAAAAGTTCTTTTGCTATTATCTAAGAATTATAGAAATCATTAATAAATACAGAACTTCTGAATACAAAACGATTTATACCTTCATCAAATCAAAGTTTTATAAAGAAGCATTGACAATCTTATTTATATAAACAAAGAAGAAAAAAATTCTTCTAGATTACACATCCTACAGTAAATCCCTTTCAACTAAGTGCCAAGAAATGTATTGTCTGCCGTCATCTTCATGATTTTTCTCAATTTCCAGCACTTAATGCTGGCGGCATCCAATGAATCAACTATAAGACTCTTAAAACTAAACAAAGCCTCACCATCAATCACACTAAAACTAGACAAAGAGATGGATTCTCTCAATATGGGAAATAACCCCGCAAAATCTCCTTTAACATATATATAAATATATATATATATATATATATATATTCGCATTAACTGTCATCCACAGTCAATATATGAATACAACTTAGGCTTTAATTTTTTATTTGTTTTTTAGGCTAAGAACATATTTTAGATTTCCTTATATAGAAAAGCTATCTCAATTATGTAATCTTATTGATATGCGTTCGTCAAAACGTTTTCCGCCTCCATACAAAAAATCTGTTTCTTTGTCTCCAGAATTAACCCTTACGGCAACTTAAGGAAAATGCATCTAGTTTATATACCGTTAAAAGAAAAATAATGTTATATCGCAAGTTGGAAATCTTGTTTATGCCAAAGGCAATATATATTTTTCCATTTTTCATTTGACAAGGATGGATATAAAAACAAAAAATAAGGATAACTCTGATTCATCTATAGAGCAATATACAACTTGTTAGCACTTTCGGTCCCCATCTAAAAAGCAAACAAAAAATTAAAAGAGTATGTCGTACCCGTGAAATACATGTTCCTGTCACAATGCCAATAAATCAGTTAGGCAGGTCATTTATCAAACTATAAGTAGAAGTTAAATTAGGCTCATTGTTTATTAGTTTGATCATTGTTACTCGATTTTAACGATCTTGTGGTTTCACTATAGTTTTAGTCACTAAAAAATTCAACTTATGTACATAATTGTAGGGTTTTTTGTTAGCCAGAAACCATAATTTGTCTCAATTTTCAATTGGGTTGTAACCAAAAATAAAAATTTTGAATAGGTAACTTAAGTAACAAAATTAATTGAACGAAAAAGGGATAATTTTGTTTGAAATATGATCAGTTCTTCAGTGATTTTCCAGCATTGACTGAAATTTATACAAAAGCTGCATGTACATCTGAAGGTGTTACATACGTAATATATGCGATCTACATAAAATTCTCACTTTAAGAGCGACCCATAACTTTATGAAAATAGCAAAAGAATTCCATTTATAAAATTTACAAATAAATTAGTAAAAGTTTTTCTTTAAATTCCTCAATTTTCTCTGAATTTTTTAATGAAATATTCTAGCGATTTTATTAAACTAAACGAAGTTACCTTTACTTTGAATTTATACTAAATAAATACTTTTCATATTTTATTGTTCTCCTTTTGAGCATTGAATTTTATAACACATAAAAACATTCCGTAGCTAATAAGCTAAACTTAAATGGATAATATTTTACCAAAATACAAAAAATTTGAGTTCATTATTTGAAACAAATATTTTAAAGGACATAGACTAAATTACACAAAAGGTAATTATATTAGGGAGACTCTTGACCACTCAAACAAAATTGTACAAAGTGCTTTGATTGAAGATGAGTAATGTTACTCAACGCCATTATACTCAAATTATGGATAAAAAAATTAATAAACTCCTTCTGCGAAATATATTAATGAATGTATATTTATCCTAGATCCATCTAAATTTGTCAATTCTCTTTGATCAGTGCTACATCAAATTTTCATCAAGATGACGGAATTGTTTGATGGTTAATGCCATAATCATCAAATTAATTTGATCAAAGCACTTTGCCAGTTTCATTTGATTACCCAAGCGTCCCCCTTTATATTTTATTATTTTTTTCTTCTAGAAATATTTCAACAGGCTGCTACCGCCCTGTAACGTTACCCTTTATATTTTATTATTTTTTTCTTCTAGAAATATTTCAACAGGCTGCTACCGCCGGTATATAACACTGAGGATGCACAAAAGACCATCGCATTGGTCAATATTTGCCACTGATTGTGCCCGGGAAGCAATTTACTTTATATGTCCTCTTTTTTGGTAATGACAAAATGAAAAATTTTATTAAATGAAAAGGTGTAAAAATTAAAAATTAAAAATTTCAAGCAGTAATTTTCATAATTTGCTACCCATTTAATTTCAATTGTAGACTGTTAACATATTTTGAATTATTTACAGAGTGTCCTTATCATTTTTAGCGGTGTTACACATGCTATAACACTTGTATATATGTGTACGTAGCAACATATGTTTTTCCATGCTTTAAAATCTTAATGTTAAAATTATCACATTCCAATCTTTTAACATTTGTGACATTTTTAAAATAAAGTAAAATTTATTTCGCCTGTGTTATTCTTATATGAAAAAAAAAAAGAATAAATAAATCATATTTATGATGATTAGTTTATGTAATTTCTTCATAAAAGCTGTATGCAATTTTCATAAATGTTTATGAATGTCAAGAGTTTGCATTGAAACATTACTCTTAACTGATTTGTGGCATGTGTGACAGTAAATGTATCTGTTATTATAACCTCAGGCCGTTTTACTACATCTTTTGAAGAAACAGTAGAGACTGGTTACAGTAGTAATTTTTATAATATATTTTTTGTTGTTGAGAGTATGACTTAAAGATGAACAGAACTTGTATAATATTTTCTAGTTTAATTTTAGTCTGGTCATAAGGCTACTTTTTCCATTATATTTACATAAAGTCTTTTGAACATAATTTTAAATTGATTTAACACAACTGGGAACTAAAAGTGATTTCCACTTGGGAGTTTATGTTTTCATTTAAGTATTTAAAATCCACACTTGTTAAAAAATTTTAAAGACCAACTTACTTATGTGCCAATTATTTATAGAAAAGTTTTGAACTTACCTGAAAAGAAAAAATTAAATGAGTTCATAATTTTATAGGATAAATTAAGTCAAATATAAATGTAATTAACTACTTTATCAAACTTTAAAATTATTTTGAAACAAAATCACTTGAACACATCTACATAATATGGCAGACACCAATTATGCGAAATGTTCTTGCCAACCAAAAGAGGTGGTTACACCGAGAAAAACAGTTACAGACAAATTGCAAGAGATATCTGGATCCTTAAATGTTTCAAGATATAGTGGCATACATAGCTGTTAGCGATGAAGCAAGTGGAGGAGGGTATGAATGCAGATATTCAAGATTAAAAATCAATATTTCTCCAAATAAATTAGAGGACATAAGTTTCAAACAGTTGTGAAATTACGCCGCTTCTCTTTTAAAACACAGTCACGGATGCCTGTGCGCGGAAAAAATAAAAAATATGTTAAGCATACTCCTTGGTTTTAAAATTATGTCTTTTGTTGGAGATTGTATCCTCTCATGTCAGTATTAATTTTGTTTATTATAAGCTGCATTTTTGCTTATTAATTTTTTAATAAAATAAAGCACAGGCACAAATATGGGAGATCGTAGGGTATGAGCGTCAGAAATGGAGAATGCAACTATCGCTTTACTCCTAGGCATCATATTTATAAAAACATTTTCAAAAGAGTAATTTCGGTTTTTAAATGAAATTTTACCTATTTATAACAAAACATGTGACAATTAATTAAGCAAGTGATGTATAATAAAATTATAAGTCGAGGTCAAATAAATATCAAAGGATAAAAATAAATTCGTTTTTTTTCATACATAAAATTGTTTCAAATTTTTCAAATTTCGTCTTGCTTTTAAGCTCTCTAAGTTTTTGAAAGAAACATTCGCTTTTTCCGTGAACACAATTAAGTTGAGATGTTAATGCCAAAGTAAGGGCTATGACAATATTTTTGTAGAATATCGATCAAAATGTGATCCTATTTTAAGTACGATTCCAGTATATATACAAACAGCTTCAAAATTATGTTAATGGCACAAACATTGACACAATATATAATTAAACGAAGTTTAAAATACCAATTTCTTTTCATAAAGGGTCCTTTATATTTAAAAGCTAATAAACAAATTTTATCCAACCGAAACTCTACTCGTTCAATGTCAATTATTCTTTTCATTATTTATACAACTGCTTCAAGATAATATTATTAGAGTTATCTATTGTAAACAGTTTGTTATCGGTTTTATGCTATAGAATATAACTGGTCATCCGTTTTTTGTTTGTTATGATATTAAGATTCGAGTACTATAAAGACATAAATTCCAAAATGAGAGGAAGTTTTTGAAAATTTTCACAAAAAACATGCGTCACAAATAAAACTTTTCTAAATTTTTTTTGATCCGTTTAAGCTTCTTGAGAGCTGAGCTGGAAATAAAAATTTTTACTAACTGATTCAAAAAAAAAATAAAAATTCAATAAACGCTGGAAACAAGAGTGTAGAGTTCTAAGAAAAAGTAAGTTTATTGCATAGTAACTTAAAAAAATTAAGAAACTTTCAAAGTTAAACATCAAAACAAAAGCTAAAATTTGTAACATTTTAGAAATTAGTTAATATTTTTTTAGTGAATTAATGGATAATTTTTGCACTATGTTCCTTGACCTAAAAAAAAACTCAAATAGAACAGCAATAAAATACATTTTGATCACGAAATTGAAAATCTACTAACGAAATCTGCCCATAGCTGATTAACAAACAGAAGACAGAAAAGATATTAAAACCTTTTTCTATAACTTTTTGGACAGTATTTTTATTTCTTCAACAGCATTATTAGCTTTGATGTCTCAGTTGGTTATACATTTCTTGGAATCCTATGTTTCTAATTTGGCACGGATTAAGCTTTTGTTGCTCTTAAATATAAAATCGTAAAATTCGGGCATGAAGGACATGATATTTCTATTGTGTACAAACATTTATTTTTATTTAGAGGCTAACATAAAAAGAAATTTCATTAAAACCAAAAATCTATTTGGACACTGAGGAGGAAGCTATTAGAGATTGACTCCATCGAATTTCCTCAACAATAAGAATAATAACACAGTTGTTTCGTATGACATTTGAGACATTCGGTTTTTCTTAATTATTTCTTATTTCTTGAAAAAGAAATTTTGATTATTATTCGCTGTATTTTTACTGATTAATTTTAAATCTTTCCCAATATCCACGAAGTTATCGGTAATCAAATTGTATAAATTACAAAATATACAGACAAAAATTTTATAATGCCTTCAATTTATGCTGCTGGTGATGGTTTTAAGTCAAACCCACATAAAAACAATGGGTCTGGCTAATATATCAACTTGATAATTGTTTTCTTGTATCCAACAAAATTTATTGGCATCTTAAAAAGTTATGAAAAGCACATCAATGACGTTGATTGAGGAACATTCTACACTGTAGCAAAGCAAAGATGATTTTCATAAAGATGAAAGATTTTGGTTTGCTATAAGAACTCTTAAAAACTATGCAGTCTCTGTTCCGCCATATAATTAGGTAGAGGATTTGTTTACTTTTTGCATCATTGAACTTCATGCAAATCGTGTACGGTTGCTTCGATCGTTGGTTTTCAATCAACGATAGCATTTGTTAACATGATGAAGGGCTTGACCGATGATTAACATCCCTTTTAGTTGATTTTTTTTTTGGTTTTTTATTAATTTTAATTTCAGATCATTCCATTTACCTTACGCGTCTGGGTACATTCATTGTTAACTGGTTGAGTTAGAAAAAGAGCCGATCTGTAACCACATTTTCAAATGTATTTAAAGCAAAAAGGAATTTATTTTTGTTTAATGTTTCATGCTGTGATCGTGGCAGATATTAACCTTAAAAACAAGTAATTTAACAAAGAGTGTAATATCGATACTGAAACGGAATATGTTTGCTTCATTTAGAGCAAACTTTTTATTTGAAATAAAAAGTAAAAAATTACACAGCAATCATAGTCTGAGTGGTTTGTATCACAAAATTTTGAAAAAGTATTTTCATAACCAAGCCTTAAAAAAATCTTAGGGGACTACTCAAACACTTAAAAAAAAATAATTGTTTACTTTTCTTTCAGCCTAATTGCCAGCAAATGTCTTGTGTCTTCATTTTTTTTTTTGTATCTTAAGGGGCGTGAAAGTGATTATTTATGTGTCAGGGATTAACGTGGTGCTGGCGGTTAAATCTTATAAAGAGGCGTAAGGCAAACACGTGATATTATCCAGCTGCTGGCAAAATATGAGCAGTTATTTGAATTTATGATAGATTAAATTTTCAGTTTAAAGTAATTTAAAAGTCCTTCATTAAATGGACATTATAGAAAGCATTTATGAGGATTAAGTAGTGAATTATAAATATCAATTAAGTGTGTTTGTCACAAAGGATTTAACTTTAAATCATTTAAGTGATGTGATGAGACCTCAAATTGAAAAAAATTTCATCTTAATTTTTTATTGCAGTAATTTGTTACTTGTATCGTTTAGATTTGACCTGGGTGAATTTATTTATAAAAACTTTATAAAAATTTAGCATTATTTGAGTAAACATTAAAAATTTGGAATATATCATAAAATCCAGATTTTTTTTAGTACATAGCCTGTATCCTAGCGGTGTTTTCAAAGGAAGATGTTTTTTTTTAAAAGAGGGATCTTGCGTGAATAATGAATATGCTAAAGATATTATCCTTATGGCATCTAGTTCATTTTTCCTAATTTAACTACAAGCATATGAATGGGATTTGAAACCGTGTTTGAGGTTTTTCAGCCTTTGACAGGAAACCACTTTTTTTTAACACAGCTTCATAGAATATTATTTGATTGTATAGTCTTTGACTTACTGGAGATTTCCTTTTTTCAAAACTTTAAAAAATTCTTCTAGTATAAATAAACGTCAGGTCACATATACTGAAAGCAATTTTGTAAATTAAACACAGGTCCATTAAAAGAAAACAGAAGCATCTATCATAAAAGTAATTACTTTGACTTTCACATGTACAAAAATTTTTGAGACGGAAAGCTCTTTTTATTTTTTAACTTGTGCCATCCAGTTTTTAATCTTTGTAAGAAGTCGTTTAGGTCGAAATTTAAAAAACTACACATTTACTTTGAAACAGATTATTCGAAAGTCATAAAGAGAAGTTACACGACTTTTAAATTTTGGAAAAAGCCAGTTTGATATTTAATAAAAAGCATTTGTACATCTTTGCTTGAAAAGTATAAACTATAAGTTAAGACCTATGTATCGAGAAAATGTTGGTAAGTGCCATAAAACCTCATTGTTAGAAATACAAAAATTAAAATAAAATAACTGTTGATGAACCTTTAGCTTAATGTAATTACGTTTAGTGTAAACTACGAAGAATTTTTCGTGTGAGTTGAATCAGATTTGCAAAAAAAGATTCTGGCTCGGATGTGAATATCAGGATCAATGTGTGGATTGAAGAACTAAACTAGATCCTAATGGCAAAAGACTTTTAGAAACAGTTGAGGTGTTTTTTAGCATACAAAAAAAATCTATTTTACTCCCAAAAACGAAAAAAGTAATTCTTCCATTAATCTTTAGAACTAGCTTCTAATTGCAGGAACTAAACAAATGTTTATTAAGGATAATTAAAGTTTACTTCAATTTAGTCAAGTTTAGCAGTGCTTAGATGTCATTTAAGGATGAAAATAAAACAAATCGTAAGTAGTTTCGAATAGAATTTAATTTGAATCACAAATTTTTTTATACCGGAAAAATATTTCTTAGACAGCATATAGAAAAATTTGTAAACCTAATTAGCGAATCACATTAACCTTTCGTCTTATCAGGATTTCTGCTTCAATTCTCACGTTATAGACTCGTATAAAAAAAGTTGTCAGACATGGGATCATTATTTTGCTGGATAATATAAACCAGCATAACAACAAAAGTTTTTTTTACCTTCCAAGTACCATCATAACTTTTCTGTTAGTATTTTATGTTTTCTTTGTGTGAACATAATCAGATGCATACATGAATAAATTTTTATTTTTGTTGTATTTAATTTTATTACATTTCAAAAAGTGCATTGAAGCGACCCCTGCTAGGACAATAAAAAATGTGTTTCCTAAATGCTTGACACTGAAATCAGCTGAAATTTTCATAACAAGGTGGTTCCTTAGATGAAAACCATTTATAATTTTTTTTTTGTGTTTGGTTCACGGCAGGAGGTAACTACGCGCAACGATTGTAGTATAAATAATTGATTAGAATCATCAATCCGTTTATCCAACACTCAAAATGTGGATAAAGGATAAATTTAAGAGAACACTAACAAACGGTGCATGTAGTTCTTTTAATCACAGCAGGATAATCTCCTACATTTATTGATTTTTTTTATGTTTTCTGGTGTGTGTTTCGATGCGGTTAAATTGTCTAAGTCAATTTTACTGCTTGGTTACTTTTTTAATATGATATATTCCAAGAATGAACATTAAAATAATCAAAAAACAAACAAAATTTCAAAATATACTCAAAGGAGATGTCACAGGATGACATATCATGGACATGGGTCGATAAATTTTTTTTCTTAGATCATTAAAAGCTTAAACTGAGGGACTAATTGGAAGTTCAACTGTTGAATTTCTTAGCAATTTTCCAGTTATTGGGTGTCTTAAATAGAACAATTTTATTTGATAAATATTTGTGCTGTGGTAATTACCTAATTTAATGGGAGGGTGATTTATAATTAGATACTTTACGATGAAACTATAAAAGGCATAAAACAAGTAAGAAAATTAAATAGAAAATTAAATGGTCATTTATCAAATTATTCCGGAACGAAGGGGTCTCAATTAAATGAAAAATTATTATATGAAATTTTAATTTAAGAAAATATTTATGGGGCAGTTCGGTTAAATGGGACAATTGTATTGTCAACAATTTGAGTGGTCTTAATTGAAAACTTAAGAGGTATAGTTCAAGGGGTATGCATGCATCATATACAGTTAGTCAATTTAATTTAATTTATTTGTCGATTTGTCAAACGTTTTATTAGTTTTCGAAAAAGCATATCTCAATTAATTTTTCTAGTTCATTTAAATTTTAGAAACAAAAAAACTTACAATATAGTTTCACAGCGATTTCCATGATCTTATGAGAATTTTCTACTTGAAGTTGTTAGTTACGAATAAAGCTCCGAGCACATTAAACGGTTGTGCATACGATTATCTGTGACGTTTTCAAAATAGTCTTTTACCCAATATCCAAAACATTAATTTTATAAATCATTTATTGTAATAATTGTTAAAAAAAGAATAAAACTAAAATTTCTATTAAAAATTGATACCAGAAAAAAAGTTGCTACATTGGTGACAGCACGGAAAATTGCATAAATGACTGTCATCACACGCGTTTGCTCAGGTCTTAATACCAAAGTTCTAATATAAACGGCTTCAAGCAAGTTTTTATTGTCCGACTTAGCGATGCCATTGACATCGATAAAAGTTATAGTTAATTGAGGACCTGTATGCACCTATTGTACTTCTTGACAGACCCATTATGTCTGAAAAATGACCTGTTACACTTAGTAAAGGAGAAATTGCTTTAATATTAATCTCCCGCAGCCAAACAAATTTGCAAAAAATGCAAATGGAAATGAGGTAAAAACTTTTTAAACTTACATGTGAGACGTGTAAAAGAGATTTTCCAATCTGATCTACATTTGGATTTCCATTCAATGCAGTTCTTATGCATATCTTATAAGGGTTCACTTTTCAAAAGAGTTGAATAGAAGGCTCTCATCATTTCCGCTGCGTATAACCATGGCTAATAGAACACATTTGTAACTTTGGAATATAAAAGATCCTAAAAATTTGATAACTTTAGTAGAAATAAGAATCAAAGAATTAAGATTCTATAACATATTAATTTTTTACAAAAATTCTTTAATGATTTGTCATATCTAAGAATACATGCGACAAATCCGTTTCGGAAAGCTATATCAGTAATTGGTCAGTGATTATTATCCGTTTCAGCAAATTAATAAAAAGTTCCAAATCTCTAGTCATAACTGTTTTAACAATATTTAAAAGAGTAGCAAATATTATTATTCTTCTAAAAAAATAAACAAAATCTTTTGAGTTTTCTTTTAGTGATCTACATTATTGTTTATTTTGATGATCTACACAGGTTGCAGTCATTCTGATTAATTGAGACATCCCTCCAATGTTTACTTATATACATATATGTGAAAATCAGCAGTAAAATTATCTACCATCCTTCTAGCTGCTGTCGTCTTCTAAGTTCTTTTATTTTTTCTCTGGTTCCACTTTTAATAATTGCAGGTGGCTCAGACATTGATTTAAGACGATTTATAAAATGCATTAAAAACACAAGAAAAATTTCAATTTGATAAGGCATTCTCATCCTTATTGCATTTCTCGTGTCAAATTTTAACACATTTTGCTATGGAAGTAAAACTGATACCTTTATCTTTTCTTTTCGGTTTTGTTTTAGTATTTACTATAAAAAATTCTTAACGATCTAAAATGCTACTGTTTTATTGGATCTTGGATCTTTGAACCGGTTTCCAGAGTTTTTCCGTATGCAATAAGTCTTTGTCTGTCAGTTTGTTTTCCTTTTAAGTGGATCCATACTATTTTGCCTGGAGTAAGTTTTATTCTTTTTTGTTCGTCAACAATCTTGGTGTACATGATTGATCACATTGAAAACTATTCAAATGACATACAGTAAGGCATTAATCTTGAAGAGGGCAATGTCAAAATAAATATGTCATGTGTCGATTTTGTGTTTCTAAATTTTTATACTTTTTGTTTGTATTTCTTGATAAAAATGAATTTCAAATAAATATTTATTAGACAGTTTTATGGTATAAAAGGTGATGATGAAATGTAATGAAAATAAGCTGAAAAATTTCTAAGAATATTAATTTCAAATACAAAAATTTTTGTACTAAAATATCAGAATTAAATGGGTAAAATTTAAATGAATTTTGTTGCAATAAAATTTAAGGTTTTAAGAAATTCCATACACAAAAGTAAAGCACATACTTAAGTTGCTTATTTGTGAGCATTTAACACAATGGAGCTTTTACATACTTGAAAGAAAGAAAAAATTTCCCCTTTTAAAAAAAACACAAATGTTTCAAGTGTCTTATACAAATGGTTTTAACAATACTTTTGCAATCGCGCTCAAAAATCAGCAGTTAAAAAATTTTTTTAAATATTTTTTCAATCAATATAACTTCCGACATTCAATCGCTGAATGCTGGCGAAATAAATCTTTCTTATAGATCGAAATTTTAGTTGTATAACGTGACAAAAAAAACATCATATTATCATGATATAATGAGCCACTATTTAAAATTAAACTTTCTGCCTGTAAAATATTATTTTACCCACATCCTTTTTTTCAATTGTTGGATTATAATATCTTAGGAGGTTAAGAGCATCTGCTTAGATCGTTATCACACCACTGATTACATATTAAAAAGAACTTTTCATCTAACCCTCTGGTAAACATAATAACAATATATTGTTGTTTTTGTTGTTGTTGTTGATATGGTTGCTACGGAAGCCATTACCAGGAATTGGAAAAAAAGAATCGGACATTTATTGTGGTAAGCTATCAATTGTAGATTGCAATAATTCATAATTGTATCGTTGTTGATAATATTGGAAAAATGAAAATCCATTAGGAAATATTTTAATTCAACAGGTTCAACTTTAGCAATTACTTAAGCTTTTAAGATGTAGACTTTATATTAAGAAAATTTTATAACTTATATTTCTATTTTTTTTTTTAGTTTTTTTGCTTCCAGTAAACGTCCAATAGTTCTAAGGATCATATTTTTCTGTAGCTGAAGTACTCACGATAACAAAAGATGGTTTTCAGATTGAAGTGGAATAAGGAGAGAATTCAATTCGATTCTATTCAGAAATTATCAAAAGGAAAATTCAAGAGTTGAATGAAATGACTCAGCATAAAATTTAAAAATCAAAATTTGAATAATACTTGATGGCAACGAAGATAGTCAAATAATTTAGTATTATTCGAATTTGCACTTTAACATGTCCTCCTTACAAGACAATTGTTTAGGTGTCTAATGTGTTTTCAAAATATGTATAAATAATATTAAGAGTATATCCTACTAACCATTCATTTCATCAATCAAAAGATTTAACATGAGAAATTCATTTTCAAATATTTTAAATATATTAACGATCTATTTTATAGTGCTTTAAATATGATAATTCAATGATACTACTTGAGAATTTATGAAGACTATATCCTATCCGAATAGTGGTTGTAAAAAAATATGATTTCTTATTTTTGAAGGATGTTTGCGCCACAAGGGGCATTTCTGTCATGTTATGCACACAACCAACTGCTGTCGGTAACTATAAAAGTCAACTTCAAGAAATATTTTCAGCATGACCACATGTTCAATACTTAGGGCACATAATAAAAGCTCTAAATTTGAATTTCGAGACAAAAAAAGAAACAAATTTTATTATAGAAAGGAAATAGATATCAAGGGCACAGTATAATCATAATAAAATACAAAAAGGCACTGTTTTGATAATAAATTGAAAAATCGATTGCTGTCTGTAGAAATAATTGAAAAATTTTTTTCGTTTGACTTTTTGTCATTTTGACAAAATCTCTTAATTTTGTTTTTGTTGTTTTTGTCTTTTTTATGACTATGAGAATGAACAATAAGAATGTGCTTCAGTCAAAAAAAACATGGTTGAACAATTAAGAAGGGGATTGTCATACCATAGTAATTTGAAAGTTATGCATGCTCCTTTTGTCTAAAAATAAAAAATCAAAAAAATAACAAAAACAAAAGGAGCCCTATGAATTAGCAAACAAGTAATCACAAAAATCCTTTTTCAGGAAAAATTTCAATTATACAATTGCTTAAGTAAAGAGAGAGGATTGAAGTACTTTTTAGTTCTATTCGCAATTCTAGTTGGTTTAATTTTTAAAAACTCAGGAGAGATCTATCAAATCTTCTATGTCTTTAAGGAAAATTTCATTTCTATGTAATTAACAAACTTTATTGTTACATGTGTCCCGAAAACTAGTTTCTTTTCTAAGCTTTGCTTTTATTTTTCGTTTTTTATTCTTTTGATAGTCTTGTGGCTCCTATTCAATACTGTTTGAACATTGTATGAATACAAATGAAGAATTATCCACAAAATTCGGTGTAAAGTTAATCGGGGGATGTTTAGTTGCCGTGAACGACACCTGATTGATGTTGATAGCTCATCACGACCACTTCTATTTACTGCGGTCACATTTCATATTTCATACTTGACTCTTGGTTTCAACAAAAGGTGCGCATCGCACACAAATTGTGAAATTTGCAGTTTATTGAGATTAAAGTTGACCGTTAGTTTCATTCTTTGTAATTCTTATGAGAATTAGTTTTCAATATCTTGTGATTTTGCATGGTTGGACTATTTTTTATGGGACTTTTCGAAAAATTAAGTGCATGCCAATCTTCCTCGGACAATTCAAGATCTTAAATGTCACAGTCGAAAATACCTAAAACCTATTATGATTAGTTAAAAAATCAAATAATTATTCGTCGCTTTCTTCCTTTTTTTCTTCTCCCTTCTGTCACTGTTCTTTTTTTTCAGTTTTCCATAAATTTAATTATTTTATTGTTAGTTCTAAAACTCAAAAGGCTAGTACACGACTGGAAAAAAGAAAAATACCTATAGACGGATACTGCTGATGATCAAACATTTATGTAAGTTTTCATATTCAGAAATCCTGCTAAATAGGAACTTATTTAAGTAAAGAAGGAGTTTTATTTTTTGCTTTACAAAAAAAAGAAGAATTTCTTTGAAATAATACCCTAAATTTTTACTTAAACTTATTCATTGTTATGCTTCCACTAATTCCGATTGTTTAAAATCACTTCCTGTAAATAAAAACTTATTAAAGTTTTCAGTTCTTTTAAAACAAACATTTTTCTTATTATAAATACCAAATTCACACATTAACCACTTCCCTAAAATATTTTTCTATCAAAGCTAATAACAGTAAAGCAAAAGAACAATGAAATATTACCAAAAAAATACAAAAACTAAGTTCCTTTTGAGGCTAATTTAGTAATAAAGAAAATATAAATTAACCTTAAGAAATAAGGAAATATCAAATGCAGAAAGCATAACATCTTGCACCGTAATTCAAATGAAAATAAAAGCTGTAAATGGCTAATACTAAAAAAAGTTTGTATAAACTTGTTAAACAGCAAAACAAAAGGAGTGGACTAACAAACTTTTCTCTATTTGAAAAAAAATGAAATGTTTTTTAAATTCGTAACTTCTGTTATAAAAAGAAAACTTTTCTTAAATAGCAAAAAATTTCAGTAATCAAAATCAAAGTTTATGCACTTTAGCTACAATCCTTAGGTGTTTAAAACAGTAAAATCAGTATAAAAAAAACAAACGAAAGGAAATTAAGGTCATAAAAGTTCTATTCACGTTCAAAGAGAACAAAATCAGTATTAATGAAAGGACGAGACTGTCGACATTTACTAGTGACAAAGTTTAAGACTATAAATTTGTGGAATGAGTTTATCTCGTAGGCGCTTCTTTACCACCCGCTGAGTACCAAAAAAAAAGGTACTACTAGCTGGACAATTTATTTACTAACGAAACGCCTTCTAGATTTAGTAGCAATAAACTTTGATTGATGAAAATTTCTCTTATCCTATAAAAGAATTACGAAAACAATACTAAAATATTCTCTATACCATTTGATATAGTTGAAAAAATTGTGGACCTCTTAATTTAACTTTGATTCCATTTTCCCTCTAGTCAAAATGATTACTATACTAACTATAAATTATTACCCAGTATGCGCATATATCTCACTTTGCAGTTCATTTTTGCATCTAAAGTAGCCACAAGGAATTGTTAAATTCCTGCTGTCGATGTAGGAAAATGAAGACACAGAATGAATAATTTTATTTTTCATTATTTTGTTTTAATATAGTTTCTATTCCTGTACAATTTATATATATATATGTATTCTGTATCTCTTCTTAATACTAAATTTATTGGATTTTAGTTCACTAAACCCATCAAGTATCTTAAAGCTGGAAGCTAAATTGAATACGATTGCGCACTACTTTATATTTATGCAAGAATCGTTAATAATAGAAACATGAATTTAATTTGTCCAACTTAATCTTTGCTACATAAGGAACATTATTCTTTTTTAAATAGCTTCTTTGGTTGGCTCCATTGTTTTGGGTTATTGTCTTCTAAATTAAATAAATGAAAGAAAGAACTGTGAGTTATTCTGGTAATATGTGGGCGGAACATGTATATCTTCGATTTATCTATATAACAAAAATGTTTATTAAAGATAAATAGAATTGCTCCTTCATATAAATTGAAAAAATGATTATGAAATTTTAGTAATATGATTTTGCATATTTAAGTAGTCTCCTGATATTCTTAAATAAATATTTTCTTTATATGGGATACAAAAATTATCTTTTCCTGAACCAGTTTTATTTTTTATTTTTGTGTGTAAAGTTTTTTTTTTTTTTTCAAATGTACTTAACAGGAGTATTCTGTCAGTATGTCAAAATCTTGAAGACCATTAAGTGCACTATAGTTACGCCCGCATTAGCCTGACTTTAAATATACAAACCATATGATGACTAAAATCATCGAGGGGTCTTAAAAATTAACATCGGTCTCTGATATGAACTTTGAATCTGCTCTACTTGACATCTTTTTAGTGGGTTCATGATTGACATGCTGTCAACATTAATATTTTGTTACTAATGCTGTACTATTTCCTCATCAGTAAGCGGTAAATGTCTTTAATCATTCCGTTGGACACCTACTACTCTTATTTCCTTATAGTTTTAAAATGATTTGAAGACAACAACAAAAGCAAAATCAAAACAAAATACAAAGAAAAAGAAAAAAATTCATGAAACGAATCAAAAAAAATATAAAAAGGATTGGTCATTGGTAATATTAATATGAAGTAAAAATTTTTATTTGTATCTTCAAATGATTAATGAAAATTCAAAATGGAAACAATTTGTTTATAATGAAAAATTGTTTTTTTTTTTGGCTATAACTCATACCACATTGTAATTGAAATAAAGGTCTGTTCTTAGATTCAAAACAAAATCAAAACTTTGTTTGTTTTTTGGAGAATAAACCTCACTTAGAATTAGCCTGACATCATTAATCTTAGTAACAAAAAAAAATTTAGATTTTGGTTTAAAATTTCTGATCTCATAAACTACACGAGTACAACTGATCGTGCGTAGGAGCAGTTTAATCGTATATAAAAAAAAAAAAAAAAAAAAAAGAAGCGCTTGGCTGTTTAATTTTCTTTAGAAACTCTGTTGAACTTTTAAAGCTCATTAGCAATTTTTGACAGATACACAAATCCTTGGTTTATGCTCTTCTTAGTACTACAAATTGTATATTTTTTTAGATCCTGTTTTACCCGTGTCTTTTAGATCCCCTGTTTTTTTTTTTATTGTTAATTTAATTAAACATTGGGACATGTTATATGATCTTAAAGTTCTCCAATAATAATATTTTATTCATTATGTGTTCATTTGGATTCAATAATGCCACCTTGGACTACTATACAATATTATTGTGAGTTCAAAGGCTGCGACAATCTTAATTTAGGCTACAAGGAAAGTTAAAATTCAGATGCACAGTTTTCGACCATTTCAGGTAAATGAAGTATTATAACCCGTTTAAATAAGGGTTCTAGAAATTTTGGATTTTTGACAGTTGAAATTTATATTTATTTGCTTTACCAAAGGCCTCACCATGCGTTTTATTTTATGAAGAAGTAAATGAATTAAAAATTAAGGGAGACTTCAATTGATATAAAATTAATTTTAATTTATTAAAAATTAATTATAATTATTAAAAAAATATTAGAGAAAATCTTCGATATTTGGTGAAACAAAAGAAATCTTAAATGAAAACAACTTTGATTTTAAAGCTGAATAAAAAGCACTTTATATGATATGTTCTGTATAAAATTTTTAATTTTAGAAAACCCCGTCCAGTTAAATATGAGAAACGAATATAAAATTTGAATTATAAAAAAGAGTAAGGCGGAGTTCTAATCCACACAATCTAATTATAGTAAAACAAAAAAGAGCAATTAAAAAAATATATTTTAGCATGAAATTCTTGATGGTTTTATATTTAAGACAAGAATAGTTTTTTTTTTAATTCTTTCTGTTTTTTTATTATAGGAATTAAAATGATCATCGAATTTATTAGAAAATCAAATGAAACGCAGATATTTTGGAACAACAAAGACTTTAACAAATTCCGCAAACATGTGCCGCTAGTGATATTTCATGGACTGTTTTGCCAGAAGGTTTTTCCCACTAGTGTTACAAAGTAAAAAGTCAATTGAATTTGTATTTTTTGCTAATAAGAAGATTATAAGTTCGACAATGAACTGAATCGAAACAATTTTCTAAATTTAATACCGATTAAACAGTATCACATAAATTAATTATAATTATTCATTATTCATTAAAATTATTATTATTATTAATTATTAAAATTGCTCATAGTTGACATTATAATTTGTTTCAATAAGATCAGCTAATAATAAAAAATAAATTTTCATAAAAATTATCACATGAACTGTAAGGAGAAGCAATGAGCAATTAGATTTACAACAGCGCCGTCCGATCAAACAAACTAGAAATTACCCAACCGCCAGATGCAGTAAACTAGAAACTAGGGACCCATTAGATGTCATGATCTACAAATGCTGGCGTCACCAGAAACGTGATAAAACACAGATATTCAGAAGCAATAAAGCATCCTTTAATGAGTTTAATAAAACTAAAATATTTACTAGATCATAACTAAAGCAAACATTTTATTAACTTAGACGACAGAAAAATTTTTCGGTGATTTATTGTTATAATCCTAAAATAATTTTCAGTATAAGTTTAGTCTAATTTTACACTGTCAACTTATGAAATGATTTTTTGAACCAAAAAATTAACTGTTGAAAAAATAAAAATTTACTTACTAGTCATTTAATTTTCTATAAATAAGTGTTGGACTTACCTGAAAGCAAAAAAGATTAAATTATTATAAAAATCTTTATTCAAGCAATTAAATTCAATGAATCAAAAGAAAATTTCAAATTTAAAGAAATCAGAAACAAGAAATTTTGAAATATTTTTTTAGAATTATCTAAACTATAACCAAATTAGTTATTTTGCTTTATGGCAGACATTGGCTGAACTGTGAAAATCAATTCTAAGATTCCGTGTATTTAGACCAATCGTTTAATTAGTCTTTTCGTGTGTGAAAAATTGTATAAGTTGGATGACTGTAAATTTTGATTTCTGTAAGTTTGTATGGTAACAATTAATAGAAACATCTAAAAAAATATAAAAGCAACTATCTCAAACGATACTGTAGATAATATCAGGCTCCTCTAAGCTCTCCTTAGAATTTAGAAAGTGAACAAAACAAAAACACGAAAAATAAAATCTGTAGATGATTGAATGCAGCTGAAAAACAACGTTTCCACATTTCCAGCAACGATAATTAAAATGAAAAAAATACTGCAAAGCTACAAAATTTTTCTTTCTGCCATCTGGTCTTCCAAGCACAAATCGATACTTTTTTTAAAGTCTAATTCCTTCCTTTATTGGATTTTCCTCTATTTATATCACTTGGGGTCAACCTTTTCAGTTTATTATTATAGTTATTCGGAATAGTAGTTCCTTACTAGCTTAAAGGTAATAAAGCTTATCTAATGATTATGAGTGCTACCATTAAATATAGTCTTGCGTTACTCACTTAATACTCCAACAAAAGCGAAACATTTAAAACAAAAAATTTAGACGCATAATTAATATTTACAGCTATGTTCTCACAACGATCTGCTAGAAATGACCTGATATCAAAAAGCATGAAAGTATTCCATATATGTATTCGTATTTAGAATGAGCCAATTGTTTTGGCTTTTTTTTTTTTTGCTTTTAGAAAATAATTCTTTTATTGCTCATAAATATTGGCTCCCATAAAAATATTTTCCTTGCTTTATACCACGTAAAGGCACTCAAAAATAGCTATGTATAAAGCAATATTTCTTTCTACTTTAATGAAGGAAATAAGCGAACTAGAAACAGCTTCTTTGTTGAAAAATAAAAAATTCTTTGTTTTAGAAATTTAGCAATTGCTTTTAAAGTTTCTAAACTTTTTATTGTATAAAATATTTATAGTAGAATATCCTTTTTACCTTTATACTCATTTTGAGAAAAACTTTGTAGTTTATTTTAATGTTAATTGGGATTTTATATAAATTTGTTATACAGAATGTAAAGCCAATTATTTTCATAATGCGTACTCTAGTACGTGGATGGAATTATTGAATAAAACAGAATTATATAGCATTTCTTAAAATGCGTCTCCATTATTGTGAAGCTAAAATTACCATCTTTTGTGTCCATAAAAAAGTTCTTTGGCTCTATTTAACAAAACTTATTATATATTTAGAGTAAATTAATTGTTTGGGAACGTCAATCTCTCAGGTTGACTAAAACGTCATGATAACATGATGACTTCTTCAGTTTCTTTTATCTTTTTTTGTCCTATATAATATAAATACCCCGGGATATCTTTCCATTCGTGTATTTATAGGATTTCTTTAGAGTTAGAGAAAATTTTGCTATGAGAATCTCTCGAAAATTACAATATTTAGGACAGCTTAAAAGTTGTATTTCGTGTAAATAAGCTTTGAAAATTAACAAAATCACGACAAAAGAAAAAGCTGAATTCTGAATATGCCTGACTAATATTTTCTACCACAACTCATTAATACTGGGAGTCAATTATGTTAAAATCACTGAATTTAAATTCCACAATTATGAAAATATGTATACCATTATTATTAACAAAAACTGCAAATAATATGAACAATTGTAATCCGGTATTCATATTAAATTAAGCAATTCAAAATCCAAACATATGCTCAACCATCTGGATTATAAAATTTGTAAATATTACTAACCATTCCAATTAGGAATTATTGAAATTGTAAAATTTTAATAAGCTCAAAAATTAAATAGAACCAATTCAAATAAATTTAACAACAAAAAACAAATTCTTTAAATGAGGATCCATAATCGAATCCATTGCAAAAATCAACTTTTAAAATTGATGGTCCATTAATGAACTGAAACTATTTTAACACAATTTCCAAGCCCTATTATCAGTGAATCTTTGGTTGATTTCCATGAAATTTATTTTGACTGCATTTATAGAAGAGCCCACAGGGACTAATCAGAAGCAGACAACTATAGTTATATACACGAACAGAGATTTTGAGTTTAATTCATTTTCAATTTGAAGCTTTGCTACCTTTTATTCTATGAAAAAAGACAGAAAAAGAATATCTCTTCTTTTTTTTTTAATTTTACACTTTTGATTTGATATCTTAAGTCATTATTGTTTTCGTTTTTTGTTATTATGTATTTTATCGCCTTAACTATGGATGAAAAAAAAACAATAAGAATGAAAATCGAGATAAAAAGTCAACAGATTGTTGGTTTTTGTGTTATTCAATTTTTCTCACCTTTATGCCTTGTTGAAAATTTTCGAACGAATTCACAGTAATCAGTTGAAGCCATCTTGTTAGCATGCTTAGGACCTTTGTTTGTGAAGTCAATATGAATTAAGAATATTGTGTTAAGATATGTGTCCATATATATATATATATATATAAGCTACCTAACCACTTTTAAGATGATTCAATGGCTTTTAACACGCTAAGCGTTCAGTCTGTTAGATTAGCTACCGTTTTGAATTTGCCTCTAGTATGTATGAAAGATGATACTAATTTCTTATTTTTTTCATTATATTCTTCATTGTATATTAAAACCGAAAAGAACAAAACTATGTTTAAAAGTTGGAAATAATTAATTGTGAGTCAGTCACTTTAGTTTGTGTAAAAATTGTAAAGGAGTTTTTAAAATGTTTTGTAAAAAGAAACTGCAAACAGAGACTCCTTTGGCATTAAAGCATAATCAAGATTAATTTGCTGAAACTGTTGATGTCAAAATAAGGAAAACTTTAAGCAAATTCTAATTAAGATTCATCCAGGCAATCTTTCGTGCTTCAGCGCCAGTTTCTTTTTGTATGAGCCTAGCCTTAAAAAAGTCAATTGAAAAAAATTTCAACAACTTTTCACAAAAATAAAATAAAAATCTCAACTTAAACACAGCTTAGGTAAATAAAGACCCTTACATATGTATATTTCTGCCTTTGATTGAATTCATATATCACACCTTGCTCCATACATACTTGCGAACGCTACAATTAACAAAGACTTATTGCCTTTAACAATTATCAAGCACTAGAAATAAGTTTTAATATTTGCATGGTGTTTTCTTTCCTAAATAAATGTACAAAGTGTAAAGTGAACAAAAAAATACCCACAAACATTGTGTACAAACAAGCTAAGATTCACTATTTTTATTTTCTTCCTTAAAATTATAAAACTTAATATAATTAAATATAAGAAAGTGAGAAATTTTAGTTAATCCTATAGAGAAGCAATAGAAGTAAATTTTAAAGAAAAACAACCCACCAAAACCTAAAATGGGAACATTTGCAATTCTACTTCTGTTTATTCTTCTGTTGTTCTTACCGTAGTGTCACTATTCAAATAATACAGAAAGCAATACAAATAAATATTTCTTTCAGGCACGATTTGATGAAGCACGTAGAAAAATCTACCTTGCAAATATACATAAATGAAAAAGAAACAAGAAATACACTAGAAAAAAAGGATCTAAACTTTACAAGGTATATAAAATACTCATGACCACGAGCTGAAAGCTAATGTTTGTACCCTTAATATTATTCTTTTTGTTATTTTATCATTGGTTTGACAAAAATGTATATAGAAAGACGAATAAATACAAAAAAAACTCTACTTTGTCGTTATTCATGTATTCATATCCTACTGATGTAGTTTTCCAGGCAAAATGATATAGTTTTCTTTTTTAAAGAAAAGTTTTAGATTTTTTTCAATGATTTTCTCTTCTAATTATGAAAAAAATCACAAGTTACGCAACAAGGACCTATCTTTAGCTGTTGCTAAAGTTTTAAATGAAAGACATCAAAGAGTATCAAGGACTCTTTAGTGTTCATACACCTGGAACTTGGATGAGTGTCAATCTTTTAGAAATGTACAGTTTCAATCAAGGGAAAAACATGTTTCCTTTTATGAAAAAACAAAAAACTAGAAATATTCTTTAGTCTGAAAAAAATATTTTCATAATTACATGAATCCTTGTTTTTTCTTGCATCAAATGAGTGCTCAATTGAAATGAACCCGTTTAACCTCAATGAATGCAATGAAAAGCTTAAATGTTTCTGATTTTAGTCAATTTGTTTACTTTCTTTTTGTTTTTGTGAATTAAGTTAAAGGTTATTAATAATAGTTTAAAACTACTCTTGAATTGGATTCATTAATTAAATGCCAGAATAAAATAATAATTTGGCTTGAATCCCCCAGACACTTTTGTGTAGTAGCTGAAAATTAAAGATTTAGTTTTAATTAAAACCAAAAACTTAAAGAGTTATGTTATAAATCAATACAATCGAAACCTTTTTAATTAATTAATAAATTATTTTTAGGAGTGTTGGACAAATAAATTCTTTTTATTCACAAAAACAGCATAGTAACTCTATCAAGTTCATAATTATAAGAAAATTCTGTCAGCTAAAACACAATTTTTATATGCTAATACTTTAAATAATATTCTTGACATAGGCACACTATTCACTATAACGAAAAAAGAATGCTTAAGAGAATTCATAGTTAAATTCTGCCTATATAGTGAGTAGTACTATAGATCGGATCTAAATTCCAAATGACATATTTTTTATAAAAATCAATAACTCGCTTAGATCAGGTTCTGACGGGTTAAAATTTATTAAAATATTTCTTATTAGCAATTGAAGAACATCCTTGTTTTAGCTAGAGCCCTGATTAGTGTGCTCTTAAAAAAATTACCTTAGGCTAGAAATATAATATTACCAAGTAGCACCTATACTTCCGTTGAATCATTTGCTTTCTCAAAAATTACGCGATATACTTTTATACCCCCATCAAATTGAAGGTGAATTTTGTTATATTTTCAAAATCTTCGATTACAATTCGAAATCCGCTTCCGCTACAATACACTTATGCCAACAAATTTTCCAGTCATTATAACACTTGAAAAAGTTCTCCTTCGAAATGGCTACGTGTCATGACGTATATAATATTACAAATATACATATTTCAAATTTCATATGTTTAGAATGATTTGTGAGACCATGCCGGAAAAAACTAAAAGTATGAAAAACTATTTTTGCGACACAGTTATCTGGTTAACAGGTAATAAAAGAAAATACTTCGAAGTTTTTGTTACAAGAGTTGGTTCCAGCATAATTTCCACTAATAAAAAGAATAAAAAAGTTGTTTTCAAAAAGATTCAATAAAATTTGATTTTAAAAGACAAAAAGTCAGACCCAAAAGATTTTTTGAAAAGGATAAAATATAAATTAAAACTTTTTTCTTTAAAATTGTTCTACAATATTTTTATAGAATACTTTATTAACACATTTTTTATTGTATTAAAATTGCTCTAAACAACATTAAAATGTCTCGATTTCGAAATTGAAAAGTATTTCTCACCAACATTGAAACAAAATAATTTTAGATATTTAAAAAATTTTTGATAGGCGGAATATGTTTTAGAATTATTTTTTGGCAATATATATTACCAGAAATTTTAAGATATAAAAATTGACACTAAAGAGCACTACAAGGAAAATAACTTAACAAAAAGAAATTTGATATTGTCCATTAAAATAATACATCTTGACTAGAATTCAAGAAAGTAATTTGAGAGAGAATTAAAGACAAAAATAATTGTACACAGGAGGTCTAAGGCTACTAGAGGCATATCCAAACGTAAAACCCATTTAAAAATTTGTTTATAAAAAACTTTCAGTTTCAATTTTCGTAACAATCTTAGCTAACAAACTTTAACAATTATTACAGTTCACATACGTCTTTTTAACTTATGAACTCTTAAAACTGTTGATAAGAATATTTTTACCATAATTTTCCTATTCAATGGCTACAAAATGATAAGAAAACTAATAAATCTAATACAATTGCTTTTAGTAGACATTGAATAAAGATTGGCTTTACTTCGAATAGGCTATAGTCAGACCATCGATAACAATGGATTTTATGAAATGGTTTGTTAATCTATTTTTTAAATCGTAGAATTGAATTAATTTCCGACAGTTATGGCACTCATAGTTGTCTCGACACCAAGATCTTTGCAGTGATCCGACAATATCAACTTAAGAATATTAAAAAGGGGAAAAAGTACATAAAGAAATATATAATTTTTATTTGTTAAACAAAAAATATTTCTTGTTTTTAAAATTAGCTCAAGAAGTCCAATTTGGGCATACACGATAAATGTATTCGATCACGAATATTCAAATTCAATCGTGCGTGCATTTGCAGTTTACACCAATCCAAATTGTATAAAACAATATGCAATTCAAGCAATATTAAACCTTAATTTACTTCGTTTTTTATATATATTTCATTTTATTATAAAATTCAATTTTGAGAGTATATGTCGTATTTTTCTTTATTTCTCCAAATAATTTAATAAATCGAACCTAAAAGTTGTAGCAGATCGTTAAAAAAAACTTTAAATCACGACAGTTGCAGCTAGGGTTAATTAATTTAATTCTTTTTGTATGTTTTTGTTGGTTTTTCAAAAGTTTTCTGGAGCGACTGTTAGTCAACAAAAAACAAAAAGTTCACGACATTATTTCCATGATATCATCAGGTATTTTGGTTTTTAAAATTGAATAAGTCCATACCTAACATCAGTCTAAACTTAAAACTCGTTAATTTTAATGATTAGCTGAGCTCTTAAGTGGACCAGGAACACGACGTCAACATCAAGTCACGACATTATTAGAAGAAATTTATTTATTTTTCTTCCTTGTTTAAGGAATCAATTATAACAATTGAAAAGGAAAGCTTCTACGTTTGTGTCTTTATTTTTTATTTAGGTATCATCTGACAATAGTTTGCATCACGAATAACAAAATTAACTAAAATTATATATTTATATAAATAAGGAAGAAAATTCACGATTTTGCCTTTTGGTATTACTCTTTTTGATATTCTTTTGTTTTGCTTTATAAAGTTGTGAACTTTTCTTAGTTTTAGAAACGATGGATATTTGGAGAAATTTAAAAACAAAACTAAATTATTGTTGTTGAAAGTTAAGATGATAAAAAATATATCGAATATTTTTTGTTGTTGGTTATTAAGTGATTAGGAGAATGCCGATGCAAGTTTCCTTTTATTCTTCTAAACATTTCAGAAAATATAAGACTATGAAATATTTAAATAAAGAAATTTTTTCATAAAACTTTTACGGCGTAAAAAATACAGCATAATTCAAGTACAGTGCAAATGTTTGGGTCTGAACTAATTTTAATTCATATTTTTAATGCATTTATTTTTTTAAAAAATCTTAGAATATGGCTTGGAAAGATCAACATTTTAATTCTATTTAATTTATTAAATTGCTAATTTTAAATTTCTTGTGATGTTCATATATGCTCTTGCATTCCTTTTGTCTCTTCCAACCCTTACTGGTGAACGAAGCTAGATTTAATACAAAAATATAAATATCCTTTTAAAGTTTTATCCTTTCAAAGGAAATATGATATATACGTATATTACAATTTTAATAAAATTATGCAACTAAATTACATAAAATTTCATGACATTCTTACACTAGACACAAGATAAATTTTCAACTAAATGAAACCTTATTATCTCGTCTCTAGTAATTATAAAATCACACCACATAATGTTAATTATCCTAAAAACAGGAATTAACTTCACTAATAATTTTTCCTAGCTAAGCAAGTATCATAAATGATTTTCACAGCTTTTAGTGTATCCTTATGAAGTTTTGTAATTAATAATTTCAAAATTTTAACTAAAATTTACCAAGAGACCACGTTATTATAAATCTTAACTGTTAAAGGAAACTTTTTAACCCTTATAGACATGTAGCATAATAAAGAAATTTCCTTGAAACCTTTTATGAACAATACAATTATCGTCAATTTAATAGCTCAATCAGGCAAGAACTCAATTTAGATAGAGAATGTCATTTTCAACAAAGTTATTCTTGCAATGCTATCAAATTTTCTTGATGGTAACACAATTTATGAACTTATTCTTATAATACTTAAAGAAACTGAAGCTATAACAAGGAAGGTAGATGAAAATTTATTATGCCTGAATTTAATTATAATACCGAAATGTACTTGCTAAAATATTTTTGATATGTTAAAATTTGCACGCTAGTAGAATATTAAAGGACTTTCTGTTCTTTCTTCAATTAGGATCTATAATGTAACACTATTTAGAAAGTCAAATTCAGGATGAGTCTTATATTAATTTAATGAACATCTTGCCCAAGGGAAAAGATAAACCTTTTTGTATCAAGTTTAATTGTTTAAGGGAAGAAAATTGAAAATGATGAAAGTATTTTAGCTAAGGCTCTCTGTGTAGTATTTTTTAAAGATAATATTAATTGACACATATTTTTTAACTTAAGGAAAACAGAAAAAGCTATTAAAATTATATCAACTACTCCGTTAGCTTGAAAATGTATTTTGAAAATTTTAAGAAAAATATATAAAAGTAAGACTTTTCCAGCCAAGGCGTAACTTGAGCCGAAAATTATTGAAGTACTGGTAAATAGTAAAAACTATGAATAAAAACTATATCCACCATTTTAAGCTTGAAATATAATGGCTCGAATTGTCTTCCACTTTTCCATCCGTTTTATTCCCTAAGTTAAAAACCTTCAGTGATTTAATTATTAACCAATCACAAAACAGGAGTTGTTAAGAGGGTTATTTGTAAAATTGTGACAAGCATGAGATTGACAAAAAAAATATGGTAGCGACCATTTATTTCCCTTCCCCTTTAGGGTTCTTGATAAAATTTCAATGGCATTGATTAAATGACAGAAACTTAAATAATTGTAAGAAAAAAATTCTTCTTCCTGAATATCAGTGAAAATTTTCAATGTAAATGTTTAGTGAAAAATTGAGCTGACACTATGACCCGTACTCTTAATATATACTCAAACAGTATATAAAACTTTGATCTAAAGACCTGAATGCTAATGTTTGTAACTGAATCAGAATTGGTACAATCAAATACAAGATTAATGGCCTGAGCACAATATGCGGACACCCACGCGGTCACTAACGTACTCATTTTTTCATCATTGTTGATTATTGTATTACGTAGTGTAATTAAAAATAATTGATGCATAGATAACCGCATGCACGACTGCATAGTCTATTCAGATCTTAAAGTTTTTAAGTTATCTTTTAATATATTCTGACAAAATTTGTCTTTGCAGTTACTCCAATAAACGTAATGAACGGAGTACTTGGAAAAGAAGAATTTAATGAAGTAAATTTTTGTTTCTACACAGAAAGGAATCACAGCAAGTTAACTACGTTTTTGAATTCAATGAATTAAATATAGTTCAGCTAAACGCATTAAGTAATTGCCCAAAATCAAAAATTGTTTTCAAATTGCAAACAAGCTTTGCCATATAGAAGCTATCAAAATTTTTAACAAAAATTCGGCTTAAGTGTGAAGCTGTGAAAAAGAAAAATTACTTTCGAAACAATCTAATATTCAATTCGATGTAAAAGTTAAAATTATTTTTTGTAGTAAACATGACTCCAAACAAATCATTTGTATTGCTCCCTTTTAACCTCAAGGACCTAAATTCATTTTTTCTTAATGTTTTAGACTGTAATCAGTATGTAACCCTTCTAATTTTAGTAACATACAAAGCCTATGTCTTTATGTCTATTGCGAAAGCTGAATATAGAGAGTTTACTACATCTAGAACTAACATGGCCTAGATCACACACGTTCTTTAAGGGGCATAGATATATCAAATACATACGATCAACTAACAACACTATTCAAAATGGCGTTCAACAACTTATCTCTAAATTAATTCTAGAAAAAATATTTTGTTTTCAAATTTTTTTGACATTTAGCCTGAGAATAATATAAACACCGGATAAAATAGAATTATAAAAAAAATTAATAAAAATACCTCTCTTTTGGGCGTCTTGACTGGGCCTAGTTGTCGGAAAATTAATTTTTTATGTCTTCCTGCTTTATAAATTGTATAAAAATATAAAAACAAATTATCCAACAGAAAAGAGACACTTGTTAGCTTAGGTGATTATTTTTTAAATCATAAACTTTAAATCAAATAATTTTTTAGTTTATTTTAATATCTACGACATTTCATATCTTAATCTTTAGAAATATAAAACAGAAACCAAAATAAATTAATGAAGAAATTCTATACAAGATGATTTGATTAACCAGAGATGATTATCATGATCAGTGGTCTTGGTAGATAACTTTTCGTAGCTTGTTATCAAGAATAAAAAAAGAAGGTATTTTTGTAATGCTTTTTTTTAGGATAAAAATTCCTGTTAGTGGACACACTGAAATTATTTCGTATCTTATTTCTACGTATCTATCTGTTCAAATCAGACATTTCAAATGGATAAGACAATTTTTCATTTTCAATGATTCAAGTCAATTGATCTTTTCCCTTTTGAAAGAATTTTTTTATTTATTTATTGGGGGAATAGATAAATGTTAACTATTTTAACAACAACAACAACAAAACAAGAGATTTCTTGGTAACTAAACAAATTAAATATTTTTTTTAAGTAAAATATTTTGGATAAATGAAACAAAATGAGGGTTAATATCAAGAAAATTAAAATTCAAATCGATCTTATGCTTTGATGAACATAAAAATTTTTAAATTTTCACCATATATGCATAGATAATCATCTGCGGTAAGTTAAATAAAAACAAAAGAAGTTCTTGAAAGGAATACATGCTGAGAGGACACATTGAATTTAAAAAGATCTTTAGTTTATATTCTAGATATAATATGATATTTGAGACTTTGTCGAAAAAAATATTTATACGGGTGCCCAGGTGAATATTTCAGTTTTTATCTAGTATTTAAGAAAATGAAAAATAATATCTGCCTTTATCTTGTTTTCGTCAAATATATTTTGTAGAATAATGGACACAAATCAAGTTTTTTTGTTTTTTTTTTCAAATATAAAACTATATTTGAGTTATTACACTGACACTGTCATCTATTAGGCATTTAATATTATTGTTTTTTGGCACATGTTGTAGATATTTATAGGTTGATAAAGGATATATGATCTTGCAGATGAGTTTAAAACCTTCTCTTGCAGAGGAATAACCCAGTCGAAAATGTTTGTAACGATATTTATTCCAAATTTTTTCGTTTCTTCAAAATTTATTAATTACTAAACTAAAATATAGCGTGAGTAACTTAGCAAAACATAAGTGCATTTAAAGAGTCATAGGATACATTTTATAATAATGTTGGTCTTTTCGTGGTTTTCAGTTTGAAATCACTTTTAATTCAGAATATTAAGGTTGAAATCAGTAAGAAAAGTTACGACTCGTTTAATTAAAAATAAAAAAAATATTCCCTTACCCAGTCCCAAGACACAAAACTTAAGTCCAAGTGATCTACAAACTTTGTGTATATCTTACGGTAAAAAATAAAATATTTAACATCCTAAAAAACATTGAACAAAATTCGGTTTAACTGGAAGGCAAGGAAAAACCAGGATGGTCAAAATAGTTTGAAGAAGGAGAACTAGAGGCATTCTTTAATGAAGATCCATGCCCAAATTTTTGAAAAATTGGTTTAAAGGTTAATAGTTGATTTATCAACGATTATTAGCAAACACGACAAAGCCATAGGAATTATCCAAAAGTAAGAAAAAATATGGGAATCAAAATTAACATTTGAAAAAAAAATAAAATAAATTAAAAAAATTCTTAAAGTGTACAAATAATACAAAAAATTCCCTGATTTAGTTTGCTACGATACAAAAGCAAAAATAATTTATTTTTTGTCATGCTAATAAACTCATAAATTTTATCACAGTCAGTCAACCACGCATTATTGCATTCGCAATAAAATTTTGCTGTGCGATCACGTTAAGAAAATCAACAAAGAGCTAATAAATTCACTTTTCTATAATCCAGGGATGAGCAATTTTATATTTTTAAAAATGAATTTTAATAAAAACTAAACTATACTAACAAAAAGACAATGGTTTACTACATATGCTCAGGTTGACATATGTAAATTTCTTTAAATAAATAAAGAAGTAGTTAAAATTATGAAATTTAAAAAGAAGTATTTAATTATACTTAGTTTAGTCAGATTTTTTATTGCATATTAATAGAAAAATTTCCAAAAACTTTTTTTAATCATTAAAAAACGCAATTCAAAAACTATTTTTATATTTTTAATATTATTATTTATGTATGAAAATAAATAACAAAAACTTAAAAAAATCTTATTGAAAACTTCAATTGGAAGTAAAGTACACAAAAGGCGATTCCAACAGAGTTCGTCTCGAGTGGAGGCAGCAATCTTTTCTGACTCAATTTTCTTTAAAATATATCTACAAATTGATTAAAGTACTGTAGAGATATCCTTATGGCAAAGAATATAACTGAACAATTTTTATTTTTATATAAACTTATGAAATTCCTTTTCAATATTTTAAGGAAGTTCTATTTTTGCTACAAAAAAAATAATTTTATCAAAATCAAAATGAAATCAAAAAAAAAAAAACTGTAAAACAAACATTTTTCGAAGAATAGTAGCAGAGATAATTTTGAAACATACGCCCCTAAAATAATATTTAAATAGAAATTTTTAGACATTCACAACACCCAAAAAATAAACATGAGGAATTTCCTTAAATAAAATGACAGAAGCTGACAAGCATAATGTACCTATATGTACATATAAAAGTCTATATTGTAGTCTGTTTACAGATCCCTCTCGAAACTAGTACCAAGAAGTGATCTTGAAATTTCCATAAACAAACAAGTAAACAAGGTCCATTGGAGCCAAAAACAAATAATGTTCTGTTAGGCGACTGTTAAAAGAAATCGTGAGTCTTGGTCTGATTTTAATTAAGACCGCACAAGTGGATATGTTTATCAAAATAGCAACAACACCAACAACAACAAAAACACAGCCAAAAACAAAAAAAACTAAATTCAAGCACGAAGGTGCATTCCAAAAATTAAACAATTCCTTTTTGGGGGTTGAATTTTGTTCTGGTTATAATCTAACCAAGTGATTACAGCTTAAGACAAAAGTTTGAATGAAAATAAATTTGAAAAATTTATTAAGGATATGAGAAACGTGAGCAAAATAATTGATGATGTACTTATAAAAATTATGAATAATTATCGACTAAAAGGTATTTTGAATTAAGCAAAATAAAAGGACACATAATGAAGAAAAAAGTGGTTATTCTTAGGGAAAAGCTTACATATATATATATATATTTGTTCATTAACTGCTTAAAATGCAGAATCGATAAAAGCCATCAAACAAAAGGTACAGAAAAGTGATAAAATCAAATAAATTTTATTCAATTTATTATTAAAAATTCAGTTTCTATCTAAATAATAATAATTACCATTATTATAATTTTTGCGAAGCTAAAGTCCTGAGAACACAATGTGGTCGGCCGTGTGTGCGGCTATCCAATAACCTAATACTTATGCACCAATTTTTTTAAGTTTACATTTTAATTATGTTTTTATTGTTAATCTTTTTTTCAAATACAAGAATTAAAACTAAAAACAACAATCAGCTAAGTATGCTCAAGGTTTAAGGCTCGAAGCACTCATTATGCAACTTGTCTCCAGTTCAGCAAGAAATGCAGAGAGCAAAGGTACAAACTGCAAGAAGGGAGAGTTTTGAGAAAAATATTTGAACGAAAAATAGCCAATTTACAACCGTAAAAACCTTGAACTTGTTTACATTAGGATAGTTTTTAGGCGAAAGAGGTAACAAGCAAGAAGATAGCTCCTAACATACGGACTTGCAAATATAAAATATTATTATCATAAGTGAATATTGTAAAAAAAAGCCATACCACGTCGCAGTGTAATACCGAAAATGTTTTTTGACAGAATTTTGGTGATATGCTTCCCCCGAATACTAATAGGACAATTATGATTATGATTCATCTACATTCCAATTTCGGAACGACAAAATCTGTAAATTTTCATTTACAGACAAACTTAGGCATATAACTACTAGTTACGATTTAGGATATTCACTGAATATATTCAGCACTGAAAATAACACAAAGGAAACTCTGCTTTCAAGATTAAAACTATAAACCTTGTTACCTGACTTATGAATAGCTGCATCATCTGCCAAACAAGATCACCTTAATCCCTTTTCCAAAGACAAATTTTCAATCTTAGAAAAATTTTTAAGAAAAATATGGAAAAGAAAAAACAACAAAATATTCTTTTTCGTCCTTGTAATAATAATAAAGTGTCCCAATAGCAAACATGAGTGTTTTGATTCCGGCAACAAGATAAATAAAGTGTCACTCATATATAACTAAAAGTTAATGGCCAACATAGGGCAATCAGCATAGCTAGGGGTCTATAAGGCAAGAATGATTTATGATTCTCATAGGCCATAAACGAAAACATAGAAGGGTCACAAAAGCAAAGTCAGGATGATAAAAAGAAGAAAGAAGAAACAGAAACTGACAACGAATTAAATTTCTTCCTGATGTTTTGTTAATTGCAATTCAAATGAATTTTGTAGCATGTTCTCTTGTTGCCTTGACTTCAAAATGATTGGTTTTCAAATTTTTTGAAACACTAAATGTTAAATAAAATGTTGATGTAGTAGTGAAAAGGATATTTCGTTGAAAAAAAATAATAATAATAATAAAAATATTTTGTTTTTTTGTTTCGTTTTCGTTTAAACGTGACAAAAAAGATTTTAATAAAAATTTTCTATTGCTTTTAACAATAAAACAAAATTTTTTATGATGACACTTGGCGATGAGATATTTATGATTAAGCTGGCTATCAATAGAGGGACAAGTCATGTAGATACATGCATAATATCTTTTGTGGGCTAATTTTCAATCCCAATAGGAGTATACGGCATGGCATGCATTGACGCATTTAGATTTTGTATGAATACAACAACAATCATACATTATGATCACTCTTGAATAAAATGATATGCGATGATATGTTTATGATCGTAAAGAAGTCTGTTTGTTTTTACAACTAAAAAATATTTTTAATATTCTACGAGTGTCACTTTAACATTGTTCGTTGGTTAATATTAAATGAATATCTGACAGATATATCCGAATGTGAGACCTAGAAGATGATAAACTAAACGATTAGTGCTATTGAGGGTGATCATGAATACAAACAAGTTAATAGGAATTATGTTAGAGACATTTTGGATTTATTTATTTATTATATTTTTTAATTTTCCAGAGACATTAAACCTTTCAGTCGATATTAATGTAAGTTTCAGATATTTGCAGCTTGATTAAGCATAGAATATTATAGAATTAAAAAATTTCAATAAGATAAAAACTTAAAACTGTTTGTTGAATACACGGACTTCATAGACATTTTGTGATTTTCATCCAATTGTTATTCTTTTAACCTTTTGCACTCAAAGCCTTTTTCATTTGCGAAAACCAGCAACCCAAGATAACTTCGGCCAAATTAGAAAAGCATTTGATAAATACTTTAAAATCATGCAAAATCAAACAAACGCATACAAACAATAAAATTTAATCAATTTTTTATATTGAAAAGAACAAAAATTAATAAATATTACACTCTGCAATTAGTTTTTCTATGATATTTCGTAAAACAATGCCCAAGATGCATCCTAGGTTTATCAGGACACGTATTACAGTAATATGTTACTTCCCGCTAGCCTCCAGACCTTGTACGGCCAGAGCAAACTTTGTAGTCCGTTTTCGATCCCTGATCTTGATCCATTCTTCAGTTGCTATATTCACTGCTAAGACTGTCTCAAGCGAATTTTATCCTGAGACTAACTAAACTGAGCTAAGATTTGGCTAAAAATGTAAGCTGAGCTCAGTTCACGAAAATATTTCTGATAGAAATGCTCTGACCGTTTTCTGTCCGATATTGCTTGATGACTCTTATGCACAACATTACCTAAAATTTTGTTTTAAATTAAAAAAATTTAAAACACAACAAACCCTTGAAGATTATCAGTTTGCTGCCTTGATAAATCATTTTTCTTGTTGACAAAGTTTACTGGTAGCCATTTTTTTAATATGTCCTCTTTTTGAACAACGATTTCATCCAGAGCTATTTATGACAGGTGTATATAACATAAAAACAACATACAATCGAAATAGCACTTGTAAATATGAACTAACTCACCTTCATTTTTATATCAAACAAGGACAATGTTCATATAGAAGTCATAAAGAAATTACATGTCAGCGACTTAAAAGTTTTCATAAAGTCTACAAAAGTCCCCACAATTTTCTTGAACCTTTTTTTTTGAGTATTTCCACTAAGTGGAATAGAAATTAGAAAAAAAAATATATATATAGCGGTTATATCATGAAGCACAAAAGCTTTTCTTAGTTTGTACTTATAACAACCCTTGTAAGTATTTAGGCGATGCAAAATATTATAACTTAAAAAAAAAACGCAATTATTATTTGCACATTTTAAGTGGCTTAGTATAAAACTATTGCAAATTAGAAAAGAAAAATTTCCTAACAAAATCTAAAATAGGCGCCGTCAGTAAATTATTAGTAGATAATATGAAAAAATTCATAAATTACTTTTCGAAATATCTTAAGATATTTGGGTTGAAAATTTCCACCAGGCTTGGAAGCATCATTATTAAAAATAGGAATAACATCAATCCATGGTACGCCCAAAAAATGTTATTTAGAGCAAAAAAATTTAATAAAATATTCAAAAAGATAAAAATAATTTTATGAAGTTATGTTTAGCAATGCACACAAATTTATTATTTTCACATAAAACAAGCGGAAAACTTTTATTTTGAAAAAGAAAATGGTTTTTAAGAAAAATAAATTTTTCCTACTATGAATTAACGAGGAAAGTTAGTGGTATTTTCCGCATGTTTGTGAAAGTTTCAAATTTATTAATCGCACACAACGCTAATAAATTTAACACTCTTTGGATATTACCAGAGAAACAATTTGCTATTTGACAAGTCTTTGAGGTACCATATATTATATGGAAATTATTGAGAAATATTACACTTGGCTGAAAATAATTCTTTTTTTTCTGTTTAAGAACCATTAAAAATGCATAAGGAATATTGTCATTACCAAAACATAAACGTAACCAAATGTATAAATTAAAAATTTTTACATAGAGCATGTCAAATCTTATTAGAGCAATACAAGAAATTCTTGATCTAGCAATGAGGGACAAGTTTTTTAATTTTTTAAAGTAGATTTATTTTTCTATAAAATCCCTCTTTGTTTACCTAAATGCACTTTGTCCAACGCTTCTCTTTGAAATGGTTAATTGGAAGCTCTTGAAAATATCCATTTACGGCTTCACATCATTATTAGTGCTAAAACGTTTCCCTGCCGAGAAATTTTTTCCATTTTATGAACAGATGGAATGTAAAGAGGACTAATTTGAGAGAATATAATGAATGATACAACACTTCATACTTTAAATTCCTCAATATTGCCATAGCCAAAACACCTTTGTTGGCAGATGCACTATTTAGATGAAAAAAAATTTTTTTCTTGCAAACCAGGTCTTTTCTCATTTAGTTGATCTAGAAGTATTGAAGAATACTTTTCTGTTATTGTTTTGCCCGGCTTAAAGATTAGAGAATACTTTCGTCATCATTAGCTATGACTTTACCGGCAGTTGTACTGGAATTCATGTCTTCTGGCTCAGAATTCACAGCTTCCAAGCAATGTTGTTTAGTTTCTTGCGTATAATATTAGACTTAATTTTCAGCCAAAGCCACAAATGCAGTGTCAACAATGCACAAAACTTTTTTTATGCTTAACACATCTTATACACCTCCAATCGGCGATCTTCTCACTTTTTTTCGATAATATCATTTGAAGTAGAAATTTTTGGCCATCTTTCATACGGCTTCACAGTCTTCAACGTAACTGACTACTTCTTTGGCGCCAAATCATCCAAAATGAAGAATCTTAGTACAGTATGGTATCTCAATTTGATATTTTGCAACAAAAATTTTCAATACATTAACTTTAACAAGCAGTAAAGAGAAAAATTTTTGACATCTAGTTAACATTTCTCATCAGTCATAGTTACAACAAATTTATCAACCTCAAAGAAATAAGATATTGTCCTAGAACAATATTTAATTAACAAAGAAAGAACATAGTATTGAGAGGACTTTTCATATGAAAGCATAAAACGTTATTTCCCGATGATGATATTGGCTCAAGATGAAAACCCTATGACTGACTGAGTCCAACAAACTATTAAAATCTATTTAGCACGTTTGGTAAGAAAATTTTAATTTATTTATTTATTTTGTATTTTCTGTAAAATTAACAAATTTGTGTTTTTGTCTACCGAGCTGCTAAAAACAACACATTTCTATGACGCATCAAGAATACGCGTATAGAACTTAGCTTTGTCTTATTTCCTTTAGCCGGATAAGTCATATAAAACTTTAGAAATTTTGATTTATTATCTATTTCCTTTAACTACTGCTTTCACCAGTGCTCCTTACTTATTACTCTAACTATAAATTTTGTTTTAAATCATTTTATTGCCTTTTTATTATACTCCTCCACTCAAGTGGTATATCAACTAAAATTTGCAGGTCTCAATTCTTTAAAGTTCATATGAAAGCCAATAAAAAAGGAAAACTTTGTTATTTCTTTTTTCATTTATTACCAAGTAATCAAAGCGTCTTAAAATGGCACGTGGCAAGCCGTATGCAAAAACAATATTGAAAAAAATTTTTTTAACACAATTTACAGATGCCTTACATTCATTAAGCTCTCGTTTTTTTTTGTTGTTGAATAAATTAAATTAAATAAATTACACCTAACAACCCCATCAAAGTCACCAGCAACTTCCGTTTTGTTATAAAAATAAAATTCAGAATTTGCCCTCTTTTTATAGACATTTAAAAGTCAACCCCTAAATTTAAATTAAAAAAAGAAAAGACGGAAGAAACTACAGCATATCACTTACAATAAAGAGTATGAAAAATATATATTTAAAAAAAAGGAAGAATTAGCACACCCTGTGTGGGTCATTTGCACCTTTTTAAAAGTAATTTAGCTCAAAATTACAAGATGGAAAGGCGAATGGAAACCATAAAGTTGTAAAGAGCATTTTTCACTTGTGAGCTTTAAAACATTAGCGATACGAATATCAAATGAACCAGAAAAAATATTACTGTAAAAAGAAGATATTGTTTTTTAAAAGTTTGTCCTTCATTGTATATTGATGTATAAGGAGGGAAAAAATTTGAAGGGTTGCTTTTCTTAAAACGGAGAATTTTAAAATGAATTTTTTTTACAACGCAACTAAAGTTTTAGTTAATGAAGTTCATAATTAAATTTTGAAAAAAACTTTAGGATTATGGTAATAGCCAGAATTCTTTTTGTGGTTCTTTTATAACCATAATTGATATTACAATGAGGGAGCGAATCATTTTTTAAATGATTAATATCAAAAGCCTATTGGAGTTTTGAATAATGTAATCTAAAATGAACCTAACCTAATTAAGGCTATAATGAAATTATTTTCATCAAAAAAGTACCAGAAATTCTATTTAATATATACAGTTCCTGTTTTCTTTTTACCTTAATATCTTTTTCAAGCGTATATATGTCCGTGTAATAAAGCAACGATTTAAGTTTTTCCATGAGCTAACTTTGATCATAATTGATTTATTAAAATCGTGATTTTGATTTTATTCATTGCAAAACTCCATTTGAGATTCTGAAAAGAAAGTCAGAAATATTGAGAGAAGTTCATGTTTAAGCAAGCGTGTTTCCCTCTGGCTTTTTTCATTTTCCTGACGAAAGGGAACATTTTCATTGCCTTTTTTAATATTTTAATTTTTTGCAAACTAAAGAAATAGAGATTTAAAAACAAAATTGAAAGGTAAAGAATTTATTAGATATTAATTTTCTACTTAAAATTTGAATTTTATCTTCTTATTTTATCGTCTTTTTGTTGTTACGCTAATGGCTGTTTTACTTATGTTGTCATTTTTGAAAGCTAGAAAATTAGTTAAATAATTAGGTTACGATGGTTTCATTGGTTCTAGAAGACGTTATTCCAAAATGAATGTATGTAAAAGTAAAAAGAGAAATATAGTAGTTATATAGCAATTTACGATCTTTTCGGGCTTCCAACAATTCTAATTCATTCAATCAATTAACCACAAAAATTAAAACTCACTATTATGCTCTAAAAAAGTACGGGAAGTAAAATTGGCTAAAATGACAATTTTTTTAGAAAGAAATAACCAAAAATAAAAATATTAGATTTGAAAAAATTCAATTAAATCAATCAAATCCTTAATTGCATGCAGATTTAGATCACATCGGTATGAACAGGACCAAAGTTTCGAGGAACATAAAATTACCGTCGTTCGCAATAATTTTTTCGACTCAATGTGCTTTCACTTCAATTTAAATGGATGAAGCCGTTTGAAGTTTACTGTGTGCGAAAATGAGCTTCCACTTCACTGATGGATCAATTTACACTTGACTGATAGTTACAATTGTATTTTTCCCCCGTAGTAGAACCCAAATTCTCTTACGGTATTTAAATTTAAAAAACAGAAGGAAATGATGTAAGGTGAAATTTCTAAGTTCCAAGCCTTATTGTGGTATACATACTCGTAACCCCTAGTGTCAATAAATCATCTTTTCTAACAAACTTCTGTTTCATTTTGCTGGTTATCTCAAAAAAGTAGTTTGTAGAATGCGGGGCACAAATTGTTAATAAGAATTTAATGCATCCACAACGGTCTTCTTCGTCCTAGTGGTATTATTGAGAAATTTTTCTTTGAAAACGACACAGGTGAGGCTGCTACAACCAAAGTATTCCGGAAGTATACTATTCTAGTTTTATTCTTTGCATCTTGAACAAACTGTATGTAGGATAATAATTTGTGCAGCGAAATCAAAACTTTAAGTAATTTAGCACAATCATCAATTATATCAGACTAAAACATTCAAGGACCAATCAATCAAGCTTAAAGCATTTGAAACTCTTTCCAATTATGGCAATTAAGCCAATAAAATAAAATATCAATTCTAAGAAATTTGAAAATTGTCATTAAAGAGTAAATTTTTTAGAAATTTCAAAATGTAGCAAATTATCAGTTGTCATTAATAATTAAGAAGGTTTTACTAGCTCGTCCCGTGATGAAAATTTTTAAGGAGGCTCAGTATGATAAAATAACAAAATCCCCTTAAGTAGGATTGAATATTATGAGTTTTTGAGAAAGAGGCATTTGACTGAGTACTTAAAATATTGTTCGTTTAAATCAAATTTTCTTTCGACAAGGACTAATTTTAGAATTTTTTAATGATTCTTGTATTAATCTACTGAAATTTTTCAAATGCATGAAGAAAAATACAATTTTTTTTGTAAAACGTATTTCAATTTTGAATCTTGATTGCAGCGCTTTAGTATAATCGCTGCCATCCTAATATTTAGATGGGTATGGCATGTGTAATAATAATATGGTTTCTTCTTACCTTAGAATAAATTATTTAAAGATTGTGCGTGAACGTGGCTAATGTTTGCTAAGTATTCCGATTTGATAGATTTTTGTAGACTCTTAAATGCCTTGGCATACTGATTTTTGTAGTAAGCCACTAATCGAATTATATTAGCCAAAATAATACTTATGCCGCGAAGATGGGCAATTTGAGTTAGAAATTAAAGGGAATTTCATGTCTTTTTTGATTTTTCGCTCAACAATTTTACAAATGTCGCATACTTCATTTAATATATTTTTCACTATTTTCTATGGAGTCAATATTGATGATTACACAGGTATTTGAATATAAAAAGAAAAGCAGATTTTAAACCGTAAACCTGAGTTTGTTTTAAAAAAAGGATTTTCAAAAAATAGTAGTAGATCTTACACGTTTTCTATTTCTTTTAATAAAAATTAATTTACTCATAAAAATATTTTCAAGGGGAGCATACAGTATCCAAGCGGTAGGTTGCCGACCCTTGATCTAAGACCATTGACTTTCCAAGTGCATTTTCAAGCAACAAACTGGTAATGACCATTCAGTATTCTGCCAACAATGGAAATAAGTTCATTGCATTTTTTTTTTTAACCGAATAAATTTAAAACCTGGTTTTTCTGCCAATACTTTTGAAATTTTTAAATAATTAGTAATCAATTTAAGGACTTTTTTGTCTTTCTATAATGCTAATTTTTAGAATGTTTTAACCAAGACATAAATTTATAGAAAAGAAGAACGCCATTTGCTTGTTTCACATAAGCCTTGAGGGAATTTAAAGACATTCCCCTTGTTCTGTTCTATCTTGCAATTTTCCATTTCTTGGACATGACTTTAGAACACTTTCCGATTTGACAGATGTTGAGTTCACATAAAACACGTTTCATGTTACTTGTCATTCGATACTAGAATTAGATAGGAAACAGTCAGACAACCAAATGATTCAAGGATTAATTTATTTATAAATTGTTTTTCTGATGATAAACAGAGTTAATGTGCCTTGCACTAAGGATCATAGAGAGAGGTCATACTAAATTGATAAGAAAAAGAAATCAATTTGCGTTTGTTGAATTTAATTAAGCCAAACACTACGTCGTAAGTAAACTACAAGTTTTTTTTAAAAAAAACGGTTTATTTACAGATAAACAGCTATTGTAGTTAATTTGAAAACAATTTAAGAGGCTTGCATTTGTAGAAGTGTAATTATTGTAGTTTCAAAATTTTAATAGGAGATAATCTTGAACGCTATATTCTGGGAAAGTTTTGTATTTTACTGTTATTTTTAACTAAATTCATACCAGTGTAAATTCGATGCTAAGATAAATAATAGGGGTCAAGGTTTTATACTATTTAACAAATTTAAATTAACTTTTCTTGCCTTATTTCAATGACATTTTAATGGATTAGCGTTTCAATACTTTGTGAATCTCTTCCAGCTGCTTTCATTCATTTGATTACTTTACTTCAACATAGTAAAATATGTGAAGATCAAGGACTTTAAATAATGACTGTACTAAAAAGGATCCTATTATGCTAAACAAAAGTTATACTTCAGTGAAAAAGAGACGAATTTTACCGCTTGACAAAAAATAATATCTTCATTTTAGTATAACCACATAAAACTCATAAATTTGTTTACATTTAACTAACTTTGAGGTTATATTTTTAATAAACAAATGAAGTTTGGATTAAATACTCAATAAATAACTTACCCAGTAATCTAACAACCTCCTGAAAGTTTAGATATAGATTCAAATGACCACTAATGCATTGCATATAGCAAAAAACTAAACCAAAATAAATAAAACTTTTCATGTTGACACTGTATTAAAAATCCGGTTATAATCACTTTAAATTAAATATAAACAAAGTTTAATGTTTAGCACTTAAAATAAATTTAATCATAATTCTCATATAGAAATTAAAATATTTTATTATTCACTAAATTAATTTTCAATAGACCGGCATAAAAAAGTATAAAAATGATTGAAGAAGTTTTATTTTAACAAAAAATTCCATAGTGATTTAAATACAAAGAATAAAATAATTCTGTTTCTATAGAAATTGTACGCAACTTTAAGTTAATCAGCAATAATTAAATTAGAAAAATCTGTCTTAGAATATTTCCAAACTCGACGAAATCCAAAACAAAACTGACAGCTATGAAATCAACTTTCATAGAGCTCGACAAGTATACTTAACGATTGAAGCGCCATTCGGTATAAATGAAAACTAATATCTGAAGTACACTGACAAACAGTGCCGATAGATAAAATAAGAAACTGTGGCACAAACACCAATAAATGGCCTAAGATATGTTCTATACATATAAATGTATTCTTTTGAATTTTTTTTTCCCCTTTTTGGCTTAGAAATAGAATTATTTTATTTTGTACTGGAAGAATTTTAGCATAATTTTCAATGATGATCTAAAATGATTTAATTTAGTACCGGCTCCTGTAAAAGAAAATGAAACGGATGTGACAAGGTAAAATATTTATTTTAATATAAACAAAATTGGATTTTTCAATACAAGACTTTTTTACTTTTTTTATTGTGTATTAGACACAATTATGTCAAACTTTTGATGCTCTTCAATAAAGTATTTCTCGATCTATGTTCTATGAACATTCTGAAATTCTTACCGTAAACATATTTAGTTTTTTTTTTAAATATAACTACCAGTCTTTACAAAAATCCCTGCGAAACTTACTTTAAGAGCTTTTCCTTATTCGTACTTGGAATTTTTTTTATTGTACTTCAAATATTTTTGGCAAATTCACATTGCTTAAAGCTACACTTTATCTAGCCAAATATTTAAAAATGTGATTGTTTTTTTCACTTACCCAGGAATAGGAAGACATTTAAAGTAATAAAAATTTAAATCAATCTGTATGGTCTAATAATACAAAAACACCGCCAAAACAGCCGAGCAATAAAAACAAAACTCAAAAAGTTAATTCTACAAAAAACTCTTAAATAAGTAGAATTGCTTTTACTGCTGACTCATTTTTAGTAATCATGAAGTTCTTAATTTATTTTTTAACAAAATTAAATTTTTTAACATTGTTAAAATTGCAGTGTCAAAGAAATAATCAAAATTTTATTGAAATGTAAACTAAATCCTGCTGACAGTAATAAATCAGACTTTTTTTCTGATATAATCTTAAATAAGGGACATAAACCCTTTAATAGATCTTTAAATATAGTGATGGGTTTCATATTTTCTCTTAATCCTTAATATTGTCCCTTTAGATATTCGTGGTGTGTCCCTTCTAAATTGCTAGCGATAAGGACCATTTACCTTCATGACTAGGGGAGCTAAATATTGTTTCAATAAAAATGATGAAAAAAAAATATAAATTTTCCCTCTAAAGTTCGTGAGGAACTACAAGCACCGCTTCAAAAATCGTTTTTGGAACACCTGCACTTGGTTTCGCTGATAAGAAAAAAAAAAAGTTTAAGGACTGGTTTAAATAGAATTGGTATTAATGATTTGGGACTTTATTTAACTCTATTTCTTTTTATAACATCCTAAAAAGAGCAAGACGACAGAAAATTCTCTTTTGTTTGAATTTTGGTACTTATTGTTTAAGAAGTTTTATTGTATTCACATCAAAATCAATTAAGCTCTATTATTTCCATTAATTGGAAAAAATTATTTTCTATTCTATTATATTTTAAAATTAAAATGCAACTTAATTAAGAGTCTTAAATACTAGAAATACAAGCCACAAAATTTAAAAATTTGTTTCGCTAGAATAGTAAAACTTTTTATTTTTATATTAAAAATAATTATTTGATTGTAATTAAAACATTTATAATTATAAAATAATTCCAAAATAATAAAAAAAAAAGTAATATAATTATTTTTAACACTCATTATTTAAAAATGAAATAGTAATACGGTAAGTAAAATTAATAAAAAGTGAAATTCCTTTTCACTTGAACAAGGTGATTTTGATAAAATATATTTGATATTAACGGATAAAACTGTGAAAATCCCTTTTCTCCTCATCTTATCATCATCCAGAAATAGGGCTTTTTTCAACAAAGTTTGACTTTTTGTTCAATATACAACACTTCTAAGTATTTATCTCCTATCGGATTATTTGTCCTTTAGTTCCCGCAATGATTTCATCATTTGACTAAAATCTTTCTTAACGTGATCTTTTGTGATCTTTGAGTAGACAATATTTACCAGATTTATAATAAAAATAAAAATTTCAAAACATAAAATTTCACCATCGAAATTATTTATTTATTCCAGGGTGGATATTCTTGCTCGAAAATAATTCTTTATTCATCTGATAATGAAAAATGTACTTCTCTGTTGAAGGTTTTTCTTTCTCGAGATAGCGGTTAATCTTTTTTAAAACATGCTTGCGTGTGAACAAATAGAAAATAGAAGTAAAAGAAAATTTAGTTCTTTCATACATTTTTTAAGGACGAAGAAGATTTTTTGCAATTTAGCTGTACAAAATTTCGTTTACTTCAATACTATTTTAGTTTTTCCTAAATTGTTGCCTTATTATTTTTCAAAAATGCACAGAACTAGAGTCAGATAATATTTTTATTCACATAAACACCAATGACACACACATACACTTGAACGCTTTTACCCCTAATCTCTTACACTTTTTAATCAAAAAATAAAACCAATTTTGTCCTAAACTAATGCGAAAATATTTCAATCAAGTGATTAAAAGTTCTAATTCTTTGAAATGATTGCTTATCAGTTTTTGGCCACAGAAATCTATTAAGGGTAAATTTTCTAAGTAAAACCAACTCCTTAGTACCCATAAATGCTTCAACTAAGCTGCTTGGTATCAAGGGGTAGTTAACAGCTTTTTGAATCATTTTAACCCGAAAAATTGTGTAGGTAATTGCGTGCCTAATTTCATGATAAACAGACATTTAAATTAAATTATAAAAGGAATGTAATAAACTAACAACATAAATGTCTTTTTAAATTACGACTAGATAGTAAAAGATAAAGTTAAGGTAATAATTTTTTCGAAATAACCAACGGGAAAGTTTCAACTGTCTGCTAGTTTTTATCAATTGACTGAGCACAAGTTTAAATATAAAAATTCTTTCAACAGTTGCAATATCCACAAATCAACGCCTAATCGAAAGCAAACACTCCCTTAAGGGTCCTTTCTTAAAATCTACGAAAATGGAAAATCTGTTTCTGAATAAATCTTTGAAAGGATATTCTGGTACAAATTATTCTTCATTTATATTCCAACAAGGATATGAAGGATTCTTGAGGATTATGTTTAATGTACTTAAATTATGTAAGGACGCGTTCATTTATTTTCAGGATATTATATATTAATATAAATACATATGAATATGAAGTATAGGATAGAAATAGTACCTATGAATATGGTTATTTGGCCACATAGAGCAAGTGAGTAATGAACGTGTTGTTGGAATTGTTATTATCCGATGGCTGAAGTGCTATGAAAATTTAATATAAGTAGCAAATTTTAAGCATATGATCTTGTTTTAATGCAATTCTTAATTCTATTTTAATGTGTTTACAATATATCAAGTAAGGATTATAAAATTAAATATTTAAAAATAGTTTCTATTGAATTTGTTAGTTTTAATAAACGATTTTAAATCTTCTGTTAATATGGAATTGAAAGTATTTAAGGAATTAGAAGAAGATTATGTAATGTACTTCAAGTTGGGGAAAAACTAACAAATGGAAAAAAATGCTTTTCAGGTTCATTGTGGTTTCATAAAAGAGCAAAAATCACTCATTAAATTGAATAATATTTGAAAAGCGTGATGTAAGGACTATTAGATATACATATATTAAAATTGAGACATTTTTTTTCAACGCTAGTTGAGTTCCTTGAAATCTCAGCTTTTTGAAAAACCCAACAATATGATAACGATATTCGAAGAAAAAAGATTGTTCCACTAGTGTTATATTTAACATTGGCGTTATGTATATGTGTATATAATAAAATGTCATAAAATATTGTAGCTATTATACAATCAACAAATAAGCTTAAGTATATACACATCCAGAGTTTAGTAATTCCCATTTAATTTTTATACGATAGTCAGCTGTGTTTTAAAGTTGATGAAAAGTTTTTTGACTTGACTTTGGTTGATTATTGTTTTAACTTATCAAAAAAAAAAATGGACAACTGAAAAAGGTCAACACTTTCGTTGTTGTTCGAATTGCTCCATCAGTATCGGTGGTTATATGACCCCAAACACAGAGCCAACACAAATAAAATTAAAAGAGCCAAGGCATAAGACTTTTTAAAATATGCAATAGAGAAAATGAAGCCAAGTGTGTTGATTATCATATAGTAATAAATAAAATATAAACTTTACAAAATCAAATACGGAGAGAAAATTGTAAAATTTTAAAATCTAAAAAGAGTGCGGTGAAGTAACAGAGGAAGTCTATCCTACAACACTATGTGGCTTAGAAGATTTTCTATTCCACACAAATGAGAGTGATGAACTTCAAAGTACTGCACTTTTCAATTTTTCGTTAGTAAATATATTTTACAATATATCAAATAAAGAAATTTTAATTAAACTTTTCCAAAGGAACTTAAGAAGGTTTACATATGTGCTGGGTGCCGTTACAAAAAGGTTGTTTTGCGGTGCGCGTCATTACTCCCAATGGAATCGTGTAAAAGAAAAAAATCAAAATTTTTTTACTAAAAATCATTGTTGAGTGGATCTTTTTTTAAATTTTTTAAATTTTTAGTAGTTTTTAGAAGCCAAAATACCGATTTTCATTTTAGGCGAAAATTACTTACTCGACTTACTTGTTACTATGAAATTAATTATTATTAGAAAAAAAAGCTCTCATTGTTACCTGGTGAAATATGTAAAGAAGTAGTGTGCAAAATTTCAAAACAATTGGTCCAGTAGATTTTGAGCTATCGGTGCGCACCGGCTTTACAAATAACTAGCTTTAGGAAAATGCTTAAAGCTTTTGCTCACTCCGTCCTTGCTCTAGAATTCTAATGCTCGTAACTTCGGCAATTTCATTCCGATCGCCTTGAAATTTTGACACAATATTTCTAAGATGTTATACACATTAAAAAAATGGGTAAATTTAAATACCAAACAATCCAGCTACCAATTTCGCAATTTTTCGGCAAGTATGTGACTAAAAGTGAAAGAGAGGGCCGAATTTTTTATAATAGTTTTTTAATGAATTTGCTTTGTCATCCAAGCAGTTTATAGTGTCTAAATCCAAATTTTACTAGTTTTATAGTTTATTGTGATAATTCTGTCACAAGATTTCAATATATATATTTTGGGAAAAAATCTTTTAGCACGATAAATTGTCATCATAGCTTTTAAAGATATCCTAATTTAAATCTCAATAGCTGATTTAAGAGAAAGCAAGACTTGGAGACAATTTTTGTCTACATTTACGGCTGGAAAGGGAAATAGGTTAATTAAGAAGATGACACCCACAAACATGCAGTTTATATTGGCAAAAATTAAAATAAATAATTTATTGGCAAGTAGTCCAAACATCCATTACAAACACTCTACCAAACAAAAATAAAAATAAATAAAAGTCAATATAATACATTAAAATATAATTCAGAAAATAATGATTAACATAAATATCAAAAATGACAAATTGAAGTAAGAAATATAATAAAAGTTGTGACATTCATATTTTCGAGAAAATTAAAAGAGTTTATTCTCTTCATATTAAAATGGAAAATCAATGAAATTCGTCTGCAAGAATGATTTGTTCCTGTTTTTCGTTTCCCAAATAAAATATCTTATTTGTTTTGTTTGTTTTTTTCTCAGACTATGTGCTTATGAGTTATATTTGAACAATTTCAAATTAAATGATCCGCGAGAATTTCTTCCGTCAAAAGGAAGCAGTGATTTGTGGCATATGTATAGCCATATATAAAATATTTTCATCCTTGGGCGCTTGACAATTTTAGGCCCCTGCTTATACGCGATTTTAGGATATTCATTTCTTGATATTAAAGGATATATATTCATAAATAAACACAAATATATCTGTCTAGGAAACATCTGTCTTAAAAATATATATCTGTAACTATTTATTATCGGATGATAACTGAATTTATTGATCCATGATAATTTCTCTACGTATGTATATGAATTAAAATTCAATTATAAGTACCTTTGTGAAATTATGTAGATAGAGACTGCAACTTTTCAAATTCATAGAGATTTTGGTAAGGAAGGAGATTATCAAAGAGAAACTGCAGAATCCATAAATTGAAAACTATCAAGCAGCTGATTAGGGGCAGCAAAGAAATAAATCCCTTTGAATTTATTTTTTTGCCTACTTTGTATTAATTGGCTGTTTCTTTTTTTTTAAAAAAAAGTCTGTAAATACCAAATTATAGCTTTTGTAGTAGGAAAAAGAGATGAATGTATATACATAGTTGATTATATTTAATCTTGGAAGAGGACAAAATTTAAGTTCTTTTTTAAAAGACATAAAATTTCTTGGAATTATGCAACCTATAGCAGAGTAAATGAAATTAAATTAAAAACTTCTTACCTTGTTTTTACTGTTACCTTATTAGAAATATAATTGCAAAGAGAATGAGAGGGGTCAGGGGAAGAAACCCTTATAGAGAATTTTTTAATTTGAAAACAACTTGCAATATCTCATTAAAATAGAATGTCATAGTTAAGTTTTTTAAATAATATTTTTGAATTTTATCAGAAGTTTCGCGAAATTCAAATTCTTGAAAAATGGTAACTCAACATTTTAAGAGCAGCTTGAGTTGAATAACATTTCGGAATCTAATACATTTGTTGAGTTTGTTTTAGTTGCTGTTGGGTATCAATATTTTAATTGGCTATAATTTATACAAGCTGGGTGCAAAATATAAAAGGAATACTTAATAAGGCATCTCATCATCCTGTTTCTGATATACATACATGTACGCATCTATCAATCCTCTTAAGAAGACTTTAAGTACACAATAATTAAAATTGGATATGATAACAAGCCGTGAAGATTCTTTTAAAGTTATGAATACCTATAATGGCTCGTTTTTTATCAATTTTTTTGGAGTTGCATTCTATATATGTTGTCAGTATGGACTTATACACACAAAAGATGCCAAACTTTGCGATTATCATCTCGATATTAAGTGTCATAAACGTGGAGAGCCTTTAAGCATCTACTTTTGGTCTTGTCACGTAAAAATAAAATTGGTGGTTAACCACACTTGTCAAAATATGTGAATGCATTAGAAAAGTTGCCTGGGTATCTATCTTTGTATAGAATTATTTCTTAAATTCAAAAAGTGTCTACATCCGCCATAGCTTTATTTTTACAATTCCCGCTTGTATTTTCGTAAAGTTGTGAATGTAAGAAAAATATGATTTGAAAAATTTTATTGTGAAAACTATAAAGTCAGGTTTGTAATTTAAAAAAAGTATATTTTGAGTTCTATTTTGTTTATTAATTTAGTTCAAAGCAAGAGTTAATTAAATTTAAATTTCATACCCTTCAACAATAAAAAATATTAGCACAAAATGATATGAAATCATATCTAAAAAAACTCACACATAAAATAAAGGCGCAAATAAAAATTCTCACTTATTTAAATTAAATGGAGTTGCGATATTTGATGATTTTCAACCCGGGTTTTTCTATTTATTTTATTCCAGCAGCTTTCTTATCAACTTTAATCCTAAAACTAAAAAAAAATGTTTTAATAAGAATTAATCAAAATTATAGCAAAACTATTTCTTACCAAGCTTATAATTCTTTTTATTTTAAAGTAACTTTGGCATAATTATACTCGTGAATGATTTTTTAGCGTGACTGATCACAAATAATCTTTTCAATAGTTCTTCAAATTCCCGAAGAAAGTTTTTGAGTGGAAAACCATTTCTAAATTCCCTTTGAAGCTGAGTTTTGCTCAATTATGCATCTAAATGTCTATAGAATCACTGCCGGAAATTTCATTTAAATCTGAAGTATTCAAAAATTTTCGCGAAAAAAAATTAAGGCTAACCATCAGTCATTTTTTCAAATTTTGATCAATTTTTTAAATAAAGTTTAGAGCTAAGAAACGTATTCTCAATTATTTATTAAATAATTTATTTTGTGTATAATGAGCTTTTAATTTTCGTTTTTCTTTTAAATTCTTATACGTTAATATCAACTTCTCATTTTGCTTTTATCACACGGAAGAGAAAATATTTTATACATAAAAATACATAAGATTGTGATAATTTTTTTCATTGCACACGTGAAAATATTCATTCTCACTTTTCACTATAAGACATAATCTCATATTTGAGATTTATAATTTTATAATTTATAATAATTTGAATGAAATTTTAATTTTTCGTTCTTATAAGCTTTTTCTGTGATACATGGGAAATGTTTTAAAAGTTTTCTTTTCCTGTTTATTTTTTTATACCTTTTTGCTTATTTTGTTAGATGGATGTGATGATTTTTGATATTTTTTGTAGCACAGGCTTAATCTCTGTATACAAGTTATAAAAAAATTATTCATAAACCAGCAAATAGATAAAAAGTTTATCAAAGTAATATCCATGCAGTAAAAATAAAAAATGTTTTATTGCATATATCCATGGTAAAAAAAAACTTGTTGCTTCACATCGTGCAAAAAAACCAAGCAGTGAAAGAATTTCAAAAGCAAAAAGACTACTCGTTGATAGTAATAATATCTCACAGATATCTTTTTTGGAGAGCCCATTGAAAAGCGAATAGTTTGCTTGCTTGGCGCTGATTTCTCTCCATTTCTAAGAAATTAATTCCAAAGTTACAACCATATTGGTGGTTGCACATTACGTTTCCATGATGTTTAAAAATATTAAGTCCTTATTAAAACCTTCAAAATTTTTGGGTTAATATTTTCATAGTTTTTTGTGTAGGATATATGGAAATCAATCTTCCTTTTTTTATTAAAAAATTTTAGTAGGTGCACATTTTTAGTTCTCATTTCAAGGAAAACCCTTTGAAAAACAGTTCCAAAGAATTAACTACTGTTAGGTAATAAAACCACCACTCAATGATAGGTATAAGTAATTTGGGAAAAATTAATTAAATATGAGTTAAATGGAATACAGTTTTTATCTAAAAGCCAAAGATAATTAAATAGACAATATGAGCACGCAAATTTAATTATATTAACACAAAAAATTATAATTTTTTTATTAGTTTTATGAATAAATGATACTTGAAACTAAAAAAATTACCATTTTTGATTTGCGAGGACTTATTTTTCAAGGGGTACGACATATGTCTAGTCACTGTCACATGCCAAAGTATTAAGTAGAAATAAATTTCATTAGTATAATTCATTGTACCCTTGTCCGTTATCAAATATTCGATACTTCGTGTTCTCCACGGAATAATATATAAAATGAGCCATGTCTGATATGAATCTAACTAACTCCTTTTTTTTTATCGTTAAGACCTCTAGCAGAGTTATAGCTAATTTTAGTACCCAATATTTCTTTTAAATTTATTTTCATTAAATGTTTGTGTTTGGGTTCTGAGTCTTATGAAATTTTTTTCTTTCCTAAAACATTTAAACTTTTTTTATTTGTTTTTTAAAAAAGTTTAACTGTGGACATTTTTTTGCATTGAAAATTTAACATTTTTATTGTAGTTAAGTAATTATACTCTTAATTTTAATGAGTGAAGGAGGCTTTTTACTCCTTAGAAAATATTATGATATGGTCAAAAACTACAATTTTTTGAAAGTTTTTAGTTTTTTAAGAAGCAGTTTTTAGCGAAAAACCCTACATTTCCTTTTTAATTGTACAAATGATCATACTTTTTACAATCGAGTATAAACTTTCCTAATGAACAGCGTTTCTTTTATTTTAATATTGTATGGTAACTGTAATATTTTTATAAATAGTTGTAGGAAATTTCTTTTATCAAATTACGATCACTGTCGATCCTGCTACCGTGAAAGCTTTGGTAATTGTAATGGTAGTTTCAAGAACAAGATGCACTTTGAGCAATAAAAGATTTATTTTATTCCTTGATTGAATTATCTTCTGTCAAAACTAAAGCATTAGTTCGATTATTTTACGTCTTGCATCTTGCTCTCAAAGATCAGATGCATAAGCCTCATTTTTACATTATAAGAGGATCTGTTGCTCGCTATATTTGATTTTTTTTTTATTTTGAGGAAGTTTTTATTAATAAGGCCGCATCGTTTAATAAACGTTATCAATATTTGAAAATCAAGTTACTTTGCACTAGATTAAGTAGTATAATCACTCAAATACTACTTAATTTTACATAAAAAAATAAAGAATATCTAATTGAAGACCTACATTACATTCGTTTGAAGTTGTACTCATCAATTTATCGAAATTTCTTAAAAATTTCGATTTGCGAAGATGTCTTTAATATCTTATTCAAGACACTTCCATCTATTGTAAATTAATTAACTTTGCTGAAATTTTTATTAGAACTTTCAGCATTTAATGAAAATTATATTAGTTAAACTCCCTGTTTAATTTATATGGGATTTCATCTACTGCAAATTTGCAAATAGCTTACTCAATGATTTTGTGTCAATTTTCTTATTCTTTTTCATAAAATTAATTCTATTATAGACCCTTTTAAAATAAATTTCGGATTAAAGCTTTATACTGGACCAAAACCTGCAACATTTTTACATTAAATGAAAACTATTGACCATATAAATAAATAAAAAGACATGGAAGTTCAAATAACTCACAGTTTATATAGTGGCGCGTGAATATTTTAATGGAAATTATTTTGGATTTTCTGACCATACAACTTTTAGAATCAAGGCATGTTTTATGTATAAAAAAATAAAAAAATTTCATCGAGGAAACATATAACATTTTTGTCATTAAACAATTTAATCATCCCTCTACCCGTATAAATAATTGTAGAATTTCAGTACCAATATCCATAAAACTCGTTTAGTATTCAACGATGACAATTGAGTTCACGCATATGAAAACTACATGATATACAAAATTCCCCACAGCAATGGCGGGTATTATGTAATCAATTTACTTACAAATGATAAATGAATATGGATCCAGTCATTTGAATAAACATAACGACGATTCTCCATTATAAATAATTTTAAATTACGATTTAATACAACAACCCTAACAATGATTAATTACCAAAAAGGTTTATGTATAAATTAGAAAACATGTGACAATCTTTTTTTGCAGTAAGCTGAAGCTGTAGCTTAAAATCTAGAATTTTGCAAATCAAGTTATCCTATTTTCGATGGCTGGCTTAAAAATGAATTTGCCATAACTATCATAAAAGATAAAATTTCATAAATTTAAAATCTATCAAATTTCTATCAAATAAATAAATTATCCTCCCTTCAAACATCCTACAAAGAATTTTACTTTTAATAAGTAATTGACAAGAAATAAAATTTTCTTTTTCACTGTTTCGGGATCTATTAAGGATATTGTCTTCTTTTAGACGAAGAGTTGTTTTTAGCCCTCAAAATTAGATAAGTATTCTTTGGGGAGACATTAAGAATATTTTGAAGTGTTTTATTTCAAAGGACTCTTCTAAACAATAGAACCCTCTCCTACACGAAATATCGAACTCTCCAAAATATAACATAGGGGTGTTTCCCTAACTCTCTATCTACCCTAAACATTAATAGGTAGAGTACTCTATTTTTGTTATACTAACTAGCAGTAATGTTTTTTGTTGTCAAAGTTAAGACAAGGATTCTAACACTAATGCTGGTTTCATAAAAACATAAATCAATATTAAAAATGTTCTTAAAAAAAAAAAGATAGAATTGTGACACTTTCAGTATTTAAGGAAATTGTTTTTATTTTTCTATCTTGATTTTTATTTTATTTTTTTTAAAAACCCAAAAGAACCATTTTTAAAAATTTGATAGCAAAACTTTTTTATAGGCTTTAAATAAGAAACATTGAAGACATTATTTTTATCCCAGGTGTTTTTTACAAAAATGAAAGGATATAAACTGTTGAATTTGATTAAGTGTTGTTATTTGATTACCTGAATTTGTTAGGCTGTCTTTATATGCCTGGTTCTAAAAGTGCTTTAAATCAAAAATATTCTTCCCGGAAAAAACAAAGTTAAGACAATGAAAAATTCAAATTAAGTTGCGGTTATGTTGTCAGATTAGGCTTAATAGTAGTAAAAAGAAAAGAAAATTAAGGAGTAGCAAAAATTTATAAAAAGGATTTGTTTAAAGCAGTATTAAGGAGCTTTGAGATGAATTAGATTTGTCATTTTTTTATATGGTTTTTTTTTTCATATATATTGTTTGGTTTTTACTTCGGAGTGCAACCAATTTTTTTTGAATAGTTACAATGCAATTTTTCCATTAAGGAAGATTTTTAAAAATGATGCTTAATTTCTCTAAAATGGAGATTCTTTTTCTTATTACTCTAATTGCAAGAATTAATCAAATGTGCATCAGTAGAAAAACGCTAAAAAAATATCAGAGTAATTTTTTTAATTTTTAAAGGCTTAATTAAATGTAATTTGATTCGAAAAATATTTTCACACTATGTCTAGTAGTTACATAATAGGCACGCTTTGTGTACTATGAAAAACATCTCTGGAAAATTACAAAGAATCTTAACAGAATAGTTTACCTATTCACAACACTAATGGAGTGAGGCTTTATTTTTAATAAAAAACCAAATATCGGATTAAAGTTTCATTGAAAAATAATGTTATGTCATCTAATTTTTCTAAGAAATATCCTGATAGTAGATAATGAAAGTGGAAGCCTTTGAGAATATTGAAGATTTAGTATGCATAAGATCTTTACATAATTCGTCACCTAAGAGAATTTTTAAAATCATTTTAAAAAGGACTTCTTAAATCATATTAGGTTGAAAATATTATGCATTTTTCAGAGGTGCTAACACGATAAGTCTTTGATAAGGTCAAAGACAGTTACTCTTAATTACTGGTCGCATAGTAATCACATATTTGTGTATATTTTACACTAAAAACAGTTTCCTCTTTTGTTGCATATTTAAGCACACAAAACTTTTAAACTAATAATACAATCACATAGAAAAGAACTGTAATTAAAGCTTATAATATTTTCTTTTGATTTCAAAAAATTACTATTTAAAAATAAATACAAACGCTAAAGAAAAAAGAATTATTAATTAATTAAAACTATTACAATCCATCATTAGCAAAGTGCAAGAACCTTTACTAGCAAATTTATGGTGACTGATAAGATTACTTATATTTCAGTTTTACTTTATCGGCAAAAGAAAATCCTCATGTAATTAGACCATCTAGATTTTAGTAGTAATTTTCAAGTATTGACAGCTTTAATTAAACGTACTACGCAATCTGTAGGACTTTATGCCAATGCTTGTCTTCAAAACTGTGGAACCACAGTGGATAACACTAAGAAAATTCGCAAAATAACATTTATAAAACCTCTAAATAATGCTCTGTTAAAAAAAATTCAGTTATAATAATTAATCTTTTTTTGTTATATGTTAGTAAACAAAAGTAGCTTTTAATAGAAAGCTTATACGGTATTCGCATATAAATGTAGAAAGTACAATAATAGATTAAAAACATAATTTTCCATAAAATTTTTACTGCCCCCATGGAAAGCAGTTAGACTCTTTCATGTACAAATGATACTAATGTATTTCAATAGTTTCAAACTTTTGGGAAAAAAAAAAATTAATTAATGTTTGCAATTTTTTCGAGAAGATGCAAAATACCGTAAAATATGTCAAAGGACTTGGCGAAGCTCAAATTAATAATTCTTTTTCTCTAGAGTTTGAACTTATTTCTAAATATTAATTTTTTATATAAAAAGAAAATATTTATTCTGGGCCTCCTTAACACCCTAGTCACACAGAAAAATAACCAGTTTCTTTTAACCTAGTTCTTTTGTCTCAGTCGAAAAAACCACGTCATCGTGACTTCTGATTCGTTTTTGAACGAACGAATATAGACAAGAAAGTATGACAAACAGGGACATAATAAATGTTTTTGAAATCTGAAATAATTGATTAAATTCTAGCATAAACTTTTTTATTGAAATATGATTTTATAGGAGTAGTTCTGCAAACATAATTTTAAAACTTTTTTTCCGATAACGTAAAAAATATGAATTCATTTGCTTTGATTTTATTTAAAGTGCTTTTTTTTTGTTACATCCAACGAGGACAATTCGTAAATCAAATAATATAAAATAGAAGTTTTACTTAACCTAAAATCTTAACTATATTAACTAAAAGCACAAAACGAAATAAAAACCTTGATTAAATTACTAAATATTTGTTCAGAAATCAAATAAGTATTAAATAAAATCTTTAACAAGATGTCTAATTTTTCAAAAGAATCACTTTTAAACAATACCACACGCTGTGGCTTAAACATTGATTTCACGTCTTAAGCAATTTGTCATTTTGGAGTATCGTTTAGAGTATGAAATGACCACTGTAGTAAAAACGCCACTTTTTTTGTGGAGACATCTTTAAAATATTCCCAGCATGATTTCAAATTAATTTATTTTTCTTCTGTTTCAATAGTTTTTAGCATTGTTTGATTTTGAACCGCTAATTTTTATTTTTAGAACCCCAGAGGGCAAATGTAATTCATTTATTTGACTCTGACAATGTATGAAACTATTTGATATTCAATCAAAATGTATCCATTTAATTTTAATGTAGATAAATTGTACTAGCTACAAAATTAATGAGAAATTTAGCTTAATTTTAGGAAACTTTGAATAATCTGTAACTTTGAGGTCATCAGTTTATTAAATTATCCAATGGAGTTTATTGTTTTAGACTCAAACTATCCGAACTCAATGCCACAAGTTAGATTTTCTCATAAATTGGTATTTGAGGTACCATTATAAATTGGAAATCTTCAACTTTAATCCTAGCGGAAACACTTTAATAAATTCAAATAAAATCGGCCGCATCAATAAACTCTCTAAATTTATTAGACTTTTTTAATTTGATTTTTTTTTTCAATGAAAAACTCACATTTCAATTTCATATAAATTTATCATGGATACTTAAATTGAAAGGGGGATTATAATTTTAGCAAAAATTTTTAAGAACCATTAATGTTAGCCACCACATTTTAAGACCACCACCTAAAAAAAATTCTGAGCCTTTCAGCTCAGTACTATATCACTTCCAAATGTGTACAAAAAATAATAAAAAAAATTGCTTTCACCCGATCAATTTTAATGGAAATTGCATTTTCTGGATGGCAATAATTTTCATCCAGAGTGTGTACATAAATCGAAAATAATCAGTATATATTTTGGTCTATATGTGTTATCCTGAATATTTTGCTACTACAATTTGATATTCACATATGACTATAAGGGAATCCTGAAATACCTTAGGGAGCTAGCTAGACTTGTGTCCCTTAATATTGTAATCGGGGACAAATTTCATTTCAACGCCATTAATCCCTCCTTCTCATTTTGCAAATAATTTTCATGTCTGAATGCATTTTTGAGTCCCTTAAGAGTTATTCTTATTTAAACACTATAGGATTTTGAGTAGCATTTGTAATGATTATGGAAAAATTAAAGAAAAGGAAATTTGGGAGATGAAATTTAATGGAAAATTAAAACAAATATCTTAAAAGTATATAAAAGAAATTTTGTTTTTGTTAAAACCTTGAAGTAATACTTAGTTTTATTTGTCATAATAATACCAAAAGAAGAGTCAAATTTAGTCCAAATTTTATTAAGTAAATCACTTTTTGTAATTGCACGTGTCTCAAGTCTAATAAATTTTTCTTTATCTTTGTGCTAATAATAGTTAAGAATTTTAATTTTGTAAATATTAAAGCACAACTGTTCACATTTTTCTATACTAAGCTGGCAAATCCTTTTTCATTCAATCGTATAATAATCACTAATAAAACCCCTATAAATATATTTATATGTATATATTCTTAGAACCCTTATAAAACTGACTTGAATTTGATCATCTTTACAGTTGAGACAAATTACTTTGTCTAACATGAGAGTCTTATTGGAAAAACTAATATGGTCCTTTAATAGTCTTTTCCCCTTCATTTTTCTGTTAAGCATTTTATCCTGTTGGTCTCAAATATATGAAAAAATGCAATTTCATTGTTGTAAGTTAATTGCGCTAGTGAATTTTTTCCACTTAAGTCAATAAAAACTGTCACAAACCTGCTCAACATATATGTAAAATTATGCATTTACCATTTATACATATATATATATATATATATACATATATATATAAAGAATTCGATTCAAGGACATTTATAAGGATTTACGTTTTAAAACAAAAGCCGGTAAAGATATCCGGTATAGCGATTTTTCACTACATTTAACAACATTATGTCTTGAATTTATTCCCGTGTCTAGTGTATAAGAATAGACAACATTATCCAAAAAAAGGGAACATATTTTTATTTTTTGTAGATTGAATGTCTACATCTATTTTTTTTTTAATTTTATTTACCTTATAACGTTATAACTAAACCCAATTAAAAGACACTAAAATTGAGTATTTTTGTAGAAAACTTTTGTCTAGACATCAGAAAAATGTAAACGGACTCTACTAAACACTTCAATGATTAGGAAGTACTTTGACTTGATTAAAGGATTTGAATTTTGTTCGCAAAATATTCTGACTAAAACAAAAAATATTCTTAATTGAAGAACAATTAGTGCTATCTTTATTTTAAAAAGTCAAAGCAAAACTAAAAATAATTTGAGCATTTTTATGAGTTTTCAATATTGAAGTGAATAATTTTAGCAAAAATTAAATAAAATGAAAAACATAATTTTAAAAGAGTCACTTTAAATTGCCTAAAAAGATACTTGATTCATTATATTTCAACTAATGAAAGGATAAAAATGAATGAATGGTTCATCAATTTGAAGTTAATTGAATCAGTTTGCAATTCAAAAGACTGAATCTAAAAAATAATCAAAAGCTTGAATGCTTTTTGGTAGAAGCTTTGTGAGTTAAATTTGAAATTGAAAAGCCAATTTAGGACTCTCACCACAAGAAATTTAGTTATTTTAAATTTTTTACTTGATTTTGTATAGATAGTATAATTATGATCTGATGTTAAATATATAATACGTAGATTAATAAAAAACTACTTGGAGGCTAACTAATTTTGGAGGCAGGTGTTTTATATATGAAGTATTTAAAAATCAGTTGCAGTTAGTTTGCTTTAAGGCCATTTCAGTAGATTAGTTCATGCGTTAAAATAAATTAGATAACATTTAAGTATTACTATTTTCCGGTTTTAATTATATAACTACCAAAATACAAACTTATTAGAAAGACTTTTTTAAAAATAAACATAAGCTACTTATTGTCTTGTCAAAAAAGTTACATATCAGATGAGTGCACCCTAACAAAACTTTAGGTTGCCAAAAGATAAAATACATAGAATTACCTTCCTAGTGGTAGAACGTAATTATATTCTGATAAATGATATAATATCTACCCAAAACCATCCTTGATGGCCTGTTAACCCTTTTCAGTCATATTTCTTCTTAATTCCCATAAAATAAAGGCTTTTCATTTTACAGACTATCACTTTGCAAGTCAATGAAATTTATCAAATTTAGAAGAAACTGATCAAAAGGGTCCTGGTAGACAAGTGTTGAATTGAGCTTGATTTGCTTGTCCTATTGAATAACCATAGGACAAGCATAAGCTCTTCTATTTAGATAAAGTAAAAGCTTCTAAATTATGTAACGAAGTGTAGTTTATTTATTTCCTCTCTTCTTCAAATTGAAATCCCACAAACTTACCACATTTTAAGTGCATTTGTAGTTCTTGTGATTACAACATCAAGATTTAAAGACTATGTTTACATGAGTCCAAGTTATTTATACTGAACATTAGAAATAGAAAGTGTTATCAAATTTGTTAAGGACTTTGAGAATATTTTACTTATTTACTTTAGGGATTTACTTTGATAGTGACCTCATAAGAAAATTGAAGTCTTGTCAAATACAAAAACCAGAGATGATAGTATTATTCACAATTTAACATGTGAATACTGTGGATGGCTTTCAATGACTCTACATAACACTTGAACAATTCTTCACACGACGTTTTGATTGAGTTAAGCAACTTTCTAATAGATTTCTGTTTCTGGCACCAATTTAAAATTGAAATACTAAAGAAAATCAACACAGAACAGAAAATTTAGACTATAATCCGATTTATATATTTCAAGTATTTAAAATTATTTCTATTGTTTGGTATAAGAATAGATAAATTTATTTAAGGATGATATAGATGCAAAAGAGTTGGTCTACAGAAGGTTTTTAATTAAAGTTTCTATTTTGAATAAAATTTGATTAAGAATGGGGGAATTGTACGATTTAATTCGTAAGGAAAGGTAGCTATGTATGAGTTTATTGTGATCAAATTTTCATATTTCTTGATATGGCTTAGTATCTGTTAGAAAAAGAACTGGAAATTTATAAAAACTCTCAGATAAACAGCTCAAAATCTATATAAATATATGGATCAAAATAATTGAAGGTTAGCTAAATTGTGTTTGACTTTAAAAATATAATATTTAAAAAATTATTCTCAAAAATAACTTTTCCTTATTAGTAGAAATATGCTTGAATTAATAAAGCTCCTGGATCAAAAAATATATATATATACAAGGATAGTATTTATAGAAATTACCATTTCAGAGTGTTATTTAAATCTAAAATCCTTGCATTTGCTCCATTTCTGTACATTTATTTAAAGTTTGATAAAGTTTATTTTCAAGTCTTGCACAATGGAATAAATCAAAAGAACAATTGAGGACTTTTGTTTCAAAATATTAGTACAACTTTGGCAAACATGTATAAAAATATTTAGAAATAATTCCCAATGATCACCATATCTCAACCTAGAAATATCTTAAATCAGAAAACTAAATTTATTTAGTTAAAACATAAGTTTTTTCTCCCCCAAACGACCTTTTTTTTTATTAGTTATGTCGTTTTTATATGTCTTGTGGTCTTTTGAAGCCTAAACAATAATTTTTGACGAAAAAATTGGCCATTTTGTCATTTTTGGGCCCAGTAAATGATATAAAAAACAGAAAGTATCATTGAAATATTTTGTATATAAAAAATAAGCTTAAAATTTTTATAGCAGATAATCACGAACTTTTAAAACGTTGTTTCGAAAAAAACTGAAATTGAATCAAAATAAGTTGAAGTTACTTGTCTAATACCAACATCCTTTGTAGCTTGGTCAAAGATAAATAAAGACTCAAAATGTGTGAGAGCTACGGAGAATTCAAAAAGATGAGAAGAAATACTACATAGCTTGAGAGGGAGCTCAAAGAAAATTTCAATATGAGAGCTAATTTATCTTCATATCCTTTCAATTAAGAACGAACAGAAAAGCGTAGTGATAATGGCTTAAAGAAAAAAAAGACGTTATGTTGTTTTAAATGCCAGAAACAATGATATTCTTAAAATCACATGATATTAAGCATGAACATTCAAAGACTCCTTTCGTTTCATGAATCATTTTCGATGTAATGTTTTAGTTTTTCCAAAAGAAGTATTTTTTCGAATGATTTTGACACTTCTTCTAAGTCGTGATAAAGCATTAAGCCAAAGAGCTATTAAAATGCTGTTGAGCTTAAGATATATCCTTTAAATAATTGGCTTCAGTATTACTCTAGCTATAGGGGAAGAATGTTTTAACGTTTTCTCATCTGAATAATTTCATGCATATTATCCATTTCAAGTGAATATTAAAAATATCATTCAGCATTTTTGGTTAAAAAAATCAAATATAAATTTTTCTTGTTTTAATATTCCTTAACAGTCTTGCGATTAATTCAAACTTTCCACATATAAATTTTTAGACATAATAAAAAAAAGTTTTAATTTTCTCTTTGTCATACAAAACTGTCCAATATTTCCTTATCCTCGAGCATATTATGCACTAAATAAAGAATATTAATATGCAGATATGATATTTGTACAATAATTACATTTGATTATTATTTTGCTGGCTTCCCTCAGAAATTTAGTTCCACTTTTCCATCGACTCAAATGACAATTTAGAGACAAAAGTATACAAACAGAAATAATAAAATAAAATGGCAGTGCTTGGAATTACTGGCAGCAGACCATGTTTTCTTAATTCTCATGAGATTAAAATTCCATTGCTATGCAATATGAAACACGATAAAGTGCTGAAAGAAATACAATTTACAAAAGCAATATTTAGAAACTCAGGCACTGCCACATGTCTATTGGGACTACTTCTGTTAACAAATTTTGGTTAATTTTGTGTCTCTTTTTTTGTATTATTCAATAAGAACTTATCTGCATATTAAACTTGAAGACAAATGGCGTCAGACTTGTTAAAAAATCCAAATGCAAAAGAAAGATGACTTCATGATTTATAGAAATTCATCATATTTATTTTTAAGAAAGTAGCAGATAAGTCAAATACGAAAAAAAATTGATAATATTGAATTAGTTTTAATAGTTAAGATTGGAAAAAGTTTTTGTAAATTCATATCAGGCTGTTTAATAAGGAAACTCTAAAGAAATTATCATATCCTTTAAAATTAGCAAAAAAAACTTTCGTAAGCATATTGTATGTAGTTTCACTTTTCAAAGAAAACATGAAAATAACGAAGCTACATAAAACTGTTAGAAAATATTTGATGAGTTATAATTTCAAGTACTTTGAAAAGCTTCGGCTTTAACGAAAAATAAATAATTATCTAATTAAATTAGATAAATCTAATTTAAATTAAATAGATCAGCTGTGCAAAAAGAGTTTATTCCCTAATTGACAAATGGTTGAATAAAAAAGTACCAGTAGAAATGTTTGTTAAATTTAAAAAAAAAACTAAAGTAATATGAAGAAGCTCTTAAAATAATAGTTAAACTTATTTAGGAAAAGTGAATAATGTCAACCTGCACGTACTTCATTGAAAAATAACTAAACAAATCGAAATGTTTGATATAAATGAAGATGTCTATATCCCCATCTAATAACAACGAGAAGTAAGCAAAACTAATGTGGATCAGAATACACAAATAGTCAAGTGCAACTCAAATAATGTTTAATGGCCTAAAGAAAGATTATTTTGAAACTTAGATATATGTATTTATATTTTCGTGAATTGGAAACTTTCTCCATTGCTGAATTTGATACCTAAAACAACATTTATCTCAAAGAACTATAATGAATGGGATAAAGAATAAATAAAGTTAAACAAATAATTATTTTCAATTTATTTCACTCCTTATATATTTCATTTCTCTTATAAGATTTTATAGAACTGTTTTATCATAGTAAATTTTCTTTTGACCTCAAAAACTGTAAAAACAAAAATGTGTATAAAAATATGCTTGCGTGAATCTAAAATTGTGAATATGTCTCAATAAACTAAAATAACTTAAAGGATAAAGTGAACTTAGTTAAAATAAGCATCACATTATATATATGTGATATTAAAACATAAAAAAGTGAGAGAACAATTCATAATTCAAGCACATTTAAGACCTTCACTTGAAATTCTCTTGAAGCAATTCACTAATAAAACTGTTACTTAAACTTATCCTCTAGCAGAATTTGGGTAAGCTGTTAATTTGCTAAATAAGTCAATAGAGAAGCTTCTAACCAATAAATTGTGATGTGTTTTTGTACAACCAAAAATATTCCGCTTGTTATTCGTAAAATGAATTGTAAAATAAAAAACATTTCTACTATAACTTAGAAAACATTCATGTAGCTTTTGAAATTCAACACAAAAATTAATCAATACTTTAATTTACGTATTGCAGGATATAGCAGAAGTAGTTACCTAAAAGTAAGAAATTTATTCTCACAGCGTTTTGAGGAACAAATATTTCAGAAAATGATTGGAGTAAAATGTGAGAATGAGCTTGGAAATAAACAAAATTTCACATCATTCACAGTACGACAAATAACCTCGAAACAAACATCTTTAAAATTTACATGAATTTTTGAAAAATTAGCTTATCAAGACAATAATGTGCTCCTTTCACAGATTTTATAATTTCCTTAGTGTCAAACGATATTTGAAGAAAATTTTCCAGAAAGGAGCACTTGTCACTTGAAATAATAAGGCCATCACTTACCAAAATAAATGATTACGCTGCAGCTAGGAACATCATTTTATTAAATGTAGGCAGATATTACTTAAAATAAAATTGTAGATGCTCCAGTGAGGCTTGTTGTGCTTCCTTATATCCATTTATGACTGTTAAACAGACAAACTCTTGTATAACCTTCAAATTTAAATATTGATATTATATTCAAGGAAATTGTTAATTAATGGCACTACTAAATACAAATTTGTTAAAAATTTTAATGGGCAACCCTACAATCACTTATAAGGCTTTTTTTTACAAAAAGGATGCCTAATATCAACAAACTCATTATTTTGTTTTACAAATTTATCAATTTTTTAATGTGCTGAAATTATTTAGAAACGATGTAGTGTATTTTTAAAACAATCAAACAATATACAAAAAATGTATAAACTGTAGCAGCAGGAATAAGGCTGCAATGAAATCCTTAGAAATAATATATATATAAAAAAAAATATGTTGTTTGAGCCAAACAATATTTTCAATGCTATATTCGCTTATATAGTTGAGCTAAATATGTGTATCCTTCTCTATGAAAGTATGAATTAGCCTAAATTGCAAACAAACACCATCTTTACACTTTTCGGGTTTGTAACATTGTTCTCTACTTAAATGTGCTAGAAACAGTCATTTCAGTCACTCTACTTCAGTCCATCCTTATCCATATACAAAAAAAGCTATTTTTTAAAATCTGTTTCCATATAATTCTTGTACCAAATAAAGAAAAATCCATCTCGTCCTGCATGAAAAAACTTATAATAAATTAAAATTGAAAATTTTTAATAACAATTTTATATGAAATATTTCACAAATTTCATGAGAAGTATGCAAAAATTTCATTTTATTTTTAGTCAGCAAAAAATTCTAAAAACTTTACATAAAGTTTTTTAATTTATTATTAATCATTTTAGTGGGATTTTTAAAATTGATGAATCATGAAAAACATGTTCTTAAGCAATGTACAAAATAAATGGGGAATAAATACGGTGATGTATGCAATCCAACACTTACAAATAAAAAGAAAATAATCTCAAAAATTCCTGCAATATGAAAAAACGTTTGTCTGATTATTCCATGTGTGTCAAAGTATGCCACTGGTTGGAGATTATAAAATACAAAAACAAGGAATACAGTCAAATTGCATTAATTATCTTATGACCTTTAAAAAAATCAGCACTTCAAGCATATAATAAATATTTTTGATAATTAATTTAGTTTTAAAGCTTTTAGTATTCTTTACTTCGCTGGCTTAGTGTACTTAAGCGTTTTTTAAATTCTATTTCGAAATATTCAACTACACAGTAGTTTGTTTTTTTTTTTTACCAAGCAATATATCTCCCCTTTTTTTTTTGCACATTTGTCATAGCCTGAAATAGTGACAAAAATTCATGACTTCTGCCACTAATGCACCCCTTGATAGAAATAAATGAACTTCACCCAAAGGAATAAAATAGCAGCCATATTAAACTTACTGACATACAAGGTGGTTTCAAATCTTGAATTGGATCTCTTTATGTTGAAGTAAGCAAAAAACAAAAAATGAAAAAATGTAATCAAAGCATAGTCTTTTAACCAAATACAGTGCAAACTTCAACCCCTCTGCTAAATACCATTTATAAGCCGAGGGTTCAAATATCTTAATTCTAAAGGTAATAGAAAGGGTGTCCTACTGGTTTGGCCTCTTTTAAAAGAGGGCCAAAATGCAACTGTTTTCACTTTCATATATCTCCTACCCTTCATGATTAAAACAACTTCTGGAATGCCAATTGGGAATTTAAAGGGTCTGAAGTCATTCATGAGCTGCGAATAATTTCAAAATTGGATGATATTCGTGAGCATTAGAAATAAGAGCCCTCCCTTTCTAGTTATAATCTAAATTATGTCCCAGTTTTATGGTTTTATTAAACAATTCTTAGAAATTAATTTTGGCGAGTACTACTACTGGTTATTTTGAATACGATAATGAAAAGGGTGGGTTTAAGTGTTTTTGTTTTGTTCTAATTACAAAGTTTTTTTGTATTGCTGTTGCAAGAATTATTCCAAACTTAAGCCATAAATCAAAGCGTAATAAACCTGTCATTGGTATAGTCATAAAGCAATCAAGAATCGATGAATGCATGGATGAGTTTTGTCATGAAAAGGGGTTTCAACCTATTGTTCTGTTATTTTTATAAATGTTACTGCATTTGCATAAGAAAACGAAAATAAAGCGTAGGACATCTGTTTTCAAAACGTTGTTAAACATTCACATGCTACAAGTTAGATACAAATATCTGAGGGATACAGAATAAGTAAACAAAAACAAAACTCCTCTTTTTTAGGGTAATATATCATTATACAGTTTTTATGAAAGATGGGCTTACAATTTAAAGGATATGACACACATTTTATATTTACATAAGGAAATTTAAAACTCATTTCTTACTTTTCTAGCGAATTTTTTTGAGTTTTCTCGCAAAGAAAAGCAATTAGTGACTCAAACGTCTGTCGGCTTTTACTTTCACTTAAGTTTCCACACCAAGAATGAAAGAATGAAAATACTAAGCAAAAAAAAGGAACACATAGAACTACCCAAAATTTATTAGAAAAAACAGTTGAAATTGTTTGTTTTTGAATCTTTAGGGATACATTTATCCAAGAGCATAAATGTTGATTGAGGATAATAAATTGATTCGTTGAATAAAATTGAAGTATTTTAATTATTTTGGTTTTGACCATTTTTTCTCATGTACATTTCTAAAAGAAAACTAAAAATAGGTGTAGGGAAAAGTTATTTTGCTTGTGAGCATGTGCATTTACATTCTCAGTGCTACCTTAACCAAGAATTTAGCATGACTGGTATAAACTCTAGCAATCAGAAAGTCTTTTACAGGTTGGGTTATTTTGTGACATTTGAACCAACATTGGAAGAAGATTCAAACCTTGAAATATTACACTCCAAAGTCGTCTACATATGCTGTGCCAAGCACCTACCCACCTGCTCTTTATGTGGATGCTGTTAAGCAGATCAAAGCATCTTCTCACGTCCTGCTTCGAGGAGGTGTAGTCAAATTTGAAAGACGTTCTAGCTCTGAAAAAAGAACTAGGAATGAGTTTTCCATCATAGTATATCTTTCGAGGAGCGAAATAGACCAATCTTTGTCGCTAATAATACTACTACTACTTTTACTTCTACAACTTAGTTCCAAATATTTCATTTTTCCTAGAACTAATCTTAATCTTTAAAATATGGTAGATATTAATATTATCTTTAATTTTGAATTTTAAAAATTCATAAACAACAAATATGGCATTCAATTCAAAAAATTACCTTAAACAAGGCTTTGAAAATTGGAGCCATTATTAATTAACAGAAAGTATTTCTGGACATTTTAATGATCAGCTAGCTTAATACGAAAATTTTGCCTTTTTCTTGTTCTTATCGTTAGATAAAAAGTTTATAAAGTTGAATGTTTTTTAATATTAAATTATGATTATTATCCTTCCTTAATGTTTCTTATATGAAATAATATTTTTAATATGTTATTGAGCTTTACTTTAGTAAATGTGGAATGTTTAAGCTCACCATAAATTTATATATCTTATATGTATAAAAATTGGTGTTTTCCGCGATTGTTTTTTTGATAAAGTTTTAACACATGCTTGTATCCGTGCCAATCAACCCTTGAACTTCCGATCTGAAGTTGTCTAAAATGCAGATATTGACTTTTTTCTATTTTCCGACTCAAAAGTACTTTTTATCTGGACTTTCATGTTGAAAATTCAATGAAATGTAATTGTAAACAAGGCAATTTCAACCTTAAAGAGACACTTTTAAAGACATTTACAAGCTGACATAGTTAAAATTTGCTAAATTTACATAAACTTCACGAAAATAGTTTTCATAAAAATTAAATTTAAATAATTTAACTATAAAGCATCAAAGAGACAAGGTTCTTACCATGTTCACCCCTAAATTTTTAACCAAGGATTGAATAAGTCAAGTTATTTACTTTAAATATCTATGCAAGCCTCATTTTTAATGTGTATGCAAATTTAACATTTCACTTTGAATTTTCTTCTATGAAATGCAAAACTTAGAATACTTAAAAATTTTCCTTTTAAATATGTAAAATAATATTTGAATAGCACAGGGAAAAAATATTCAATGCAAAACGTGAGCAAACATTTTATAATTTTTTGCTATATTTGTACAAGTAAGAATCTCATACGAGTATATAATTTGTCCTCAAACAAAACTTTATTCAATCAAACATATATATATATATATATATATATATATATATATATATATATGTATATAGCAAACAAATACACCCATAAACTTTTTAACATCTTGTAAAAAATTTAAGAGATGAAGATGTTTACTAACAAAAAAATTTATTTAAAAAAAAATTAACAAATTCAAAATCACAGCACGTCATACGAAGTAAGAAATCATGTGATCCTTTCATCCTTGATCTTAATTTATTTATTTATTTATTTTTTTTCAAATTTAGAAATCATTTGTTGATTTCTCGTAACTGGAACTGTAAGAGGATAGAAAAAATTGAAAAAGAGTCATGCTGGTGTATACAACATGAATAGCCAACGTGTGTGGCTCAGAGTTCTGGCGACACATTTGTTCCCTATATTTATGTTATCTTCATTAGGTAAATATTTACCCTGCCTGAATTCTCTAATATATCCTTCTTTATTTGAGTGTTCCTTTGTTTATGTTGTTTTTTTTTTGTTGATTTTTTTTGTACTTTTGTAGATTATTTAAACCTTTGCAATTTGGTGTCCTAAAACTATTTTAAACAAGAAAAAAGGAAAAACTCATTTACTTAAGATAATTCTAGAAAGAAGGAGATAGGGGATAATAATGAGCTTTGTTGTTGCTATAAAACTATTTGACTTCGTTATCACAATGCCTTGAAGCGATAACTACCACTTATCAGAGTAAATGTTATCATATCCTCTTATTTGTAAATCTCTTTACTATCCGAAAGAGTGTTAAATAAAAATATTTAGCTATTTTTTGAAAATTTAATTGGAAATGATAACATTTTAATTGCTTAATAAGTCCAATTTAAATGAATGTGTTGACGATTTTTCATCTAATTTACTCTAAGAAACTCCAAACTTTCGAATGTTTTCCACGCATCGACATCACTACAACGTCAGAGCTATCGAATAGGTTCTTAGAAAAAGACGAAAATTTTTGAAAACTTTATGATTAACGATATTGGCCTAATGAAAAGAGAAAATATAAGACTAGAATGATTTTTGATAAAATTAAAACACCGCTACGTCATGACGACGTGTAGTACCTTAACATTTTAAAGTAGTAGAGAGTTTTACCACAAGATTTCATATGCCGCTATAACTGGGGAAGGGTTGATTTTTTTGCCTGATGTTACCAAAATTTGGAGCAAATTGCTCATTGGTGTGTAGTTCAAAAACCAGCCCCAAATATTAACAAAACAAGAGCAAAGTAAATTAAAGTTTATAATAAAATAAAAATTACAAATGAAAAACAAACCGAACCTACTTAAGTAAACATCAATTTACCATTCCGAATTTTATGTAAACAAAAATCCTTAAGGTGTAATTTCTAAATAACAAATTAAACTGTTTCAATTTTAGGATATGCTACATAAATTCAATTCAAAATTAATTGCTTAACCAATTGGAACAACACTATTTATAATATTATCATAAAAACTAATCAAATATTTGACATGAATAGTTTTATTTAATTAGCCTACACCAACGCAATCATAATCATCTTATATCTACCTTTTTATTATGAACGAAGGTGTACAAAATATTCATAAAAACTTTAATAAACCAGAATGTAATTTGAAACCTGATACATGGGGCAGTAACTAAAAGAGTCTTGCAGCTTCGACATCTTTGATTACTCATATGACATCTTTATAACCCACTTTCGTTATCTTCATTGGTTTTGGTCTTTCTTAAAGACTTGGATATTTTATATATAAAAAATAGTACTTCCAGCTTCTTAAGTCTACTTCAAGGTTTGAAAAGATCACAGCCGAGATTATATAAAAAAAGGTGTTAAGAATTGATATTAACCACACTATAAGACTAGCATAAAATATTTTTTTGTAATCAAATATTTATTGTTACATACAAGTCAAGTAGAATAAAGCAGAAAAAATATGCATTGTAATAATTTGTATTGTTTCAAGAGATATAACCTAAAATTTAAATCATTTTAATTTCCCCATCAATTAAATTATATCCTCTTATAGTTATAATTTGTAATATTATTGCTAAAACAGCTTCTATTTATCTAGCAGACGAATTCTATATTGGAATATTTCCAAAACAAGTCCTATAAAACTGTCTAATGCATTAGAAATACGATAAAAGGATTTGTAAAATACAAATCCAATGGGATACGTTATGTTGGCTGCTATTGTAAAGAATTTCATGAATTTAACTTCAATGAATATTGAACAAAAAGGATAAAAGTAAAATGTAATAAAAGGCCAGCCACTTAATATACTGCACAGCTTGAGGTCATTAGATGACAATTGAATAGTTTCAAGCTAAGGGATGACAAAAAAGATTTCTTTATTATCACCCAATTGAATGCCTTTTGTGGGTGATTTAAAGATCGAGTGCTTGCAAATAACATTTTTCTATGAAATTATAATATACAATTGTTCCAAAGGAGGGTACTTTATAAGGACACATGTCCAAAAATAGATGAAGCCTACTCAACCAGGTGAGGATCATTGATTACAATTAATAATTCACTTCAATTATTTGTTAAGGGGAATTTCCTTGCATGAACTATTTAAAAAATTTTAGTATTTCATGAAATAAATGACTGCTAACTAGTTAAAGTCTTTAGCAAACAATTTAAATAACTTGAATTATAAAATACTTTTGAAATAACGATGTATATATACAGTTTGTAGTTTGAAACTAAAAACATATTGGACGTGCGGTCTAATACTACTACTATTATATTAAAAAATATTTACAGGAGAATTTAATTGAAAAATAATATCCTGCTCAAAGATGATGGCATTAAATAACAATTCATTTGGCAAAACCCTACTAAATAATAAACGTAAAATACAAAAAAAAGAACAAATAAAAATACCAAAGAAAACCTCTTATAGATCTTATATAAGAGACTTAGGAGTGGATGAAAGATAGAATATTCCTTGTAGAAATTTCAAAAGGCTGTTAATGTATTATAAACAAGAACTTGTAAAAGAAAGTCCTCGTTATTCCCTGACCAGCTTCCAGAAACATTTCAATTCAAACACAATGATATCTAAAATATCTCTTAACCAGTTCATAATGTGTAACAGTTGCTAAATTAAAAGAGCACCAGACTTCTAGATCAAATATTGAAACAATGCCAAGAAAACGCAAAGTATTTTTTTTAACCTTCCTCTTTAATACACTTGTTTTTCTAAAGCACTTTCAGGACACCTGACTACTTTACTAGATGTCACAGTACTTTGTTTGTGAGTTATTGTCTTCTTGTAAAAGATTGTAGCAAGAAAGATATCCTAAATGTTTTTCGTCAATTTTGAGGAAACTGCAGTATATTTCAGTACAATTTAATTTAAAAACGCAGTTTTTTATACGGGGTTGGATACTAGGGGTGTAAACTACCTCTAAAGACAAGCTTTTCAGATATAACTCAAATACTATTTCGTATTTATAATAAAATTAGTTAATGACACTGAAATTACAGGGATATGAGAATCGTTATACTCAATGGCTGTTAATATGTTAAGGAGAATTTTTTAGTGCTACAATCCTTAAATAGATACATAAGCTTGAAGTAAAAGTAAATAAGTAATATATACTTTTTATAATATTTCGAGTACTTATCACAAATCAAATAAAATACCGATATGTCAAAATTGTGTTTTCGTCCAAAAATGGGCAAGAAAATATTGTTGGCAAATTTATAAAATAAAAAAAGGTTCTCAGGCAAAAATTTGAATATCTTAAGCTGTCTTTCAATCAGAAACAATAATACACTTAATAAATAATTAGGACTATATATCAGATCCAATAAAAAAACAAGAAAAAGATAATAAAGGCACTGACTTTGAATAAGAAAGGCTAAGGACAGCAAACATTTTGCAACTCATCAAGCCGTAAGACAGAATAATGAAGTAGCATAAAAACTTAAATGAAAAACAAAAATTTCTTTTAATTTCTATGTTTGATCTCATGCGCTCGAGCATGACACGATCAATTGATGGCGATCTGTTAAGATGATGTAATCTTATTATTTCATACTACGGGAGAGCAAAAAAAAAATATATAATAAAAAAAATATGCAAAAAAGGGTAAAAGGTATAACCTGAGTCTTTTTTCAATGTCACCTTTAGTAAATTGGTTCTAAGAAATTCTAAATAGAATTTTCTATCTAAGATGCCACTTAACAAAAACTAACAGGGCAATTATTGTTTTTAAATGGCAAAAGGTTCCCATTACAATAATTATGTTTATTGTTATTTCTATTTACATGTCACTTCCTTAGATTTTATCCAAGATAATTCTTTTACCGTGTCGACACCTTATACAAAGTATTAAAGTTATTATTAGACTTTTAAACAGTAGATCTTTGCCTCTGTCTATGATCACTTCACTTGTAACACAAATAAAACATTATGAAACTACTTGTGTTTTTTATAGTTTTTAAAATTTGTGATTTGGTAAATAGTTCAGGTAAGAAATTTCAAAGTCTTAAGAAAAACTGTATAAGTATTCTGGAAATCTATAGAAACAAATAAGGGATTATCATCAAAACTAGATCTTCGCGAATCTCGAGAATCTAAAGAAATCGAAATCGAAGAAAAATCTTTTAAAGCAAATAATAATTCCTTTTCGCCGAAAATTCAAGGTGTTCAAATTACAGTAGATACTGGAAAATCAGGAAGTAAAACAGGTAAAATTGCACTTATATGAAATTAATAAATAAAATTTTATTTTTTATCTACAAAAGTTGATTCTAAAGAAAGTGTTGAAATTATTGAGGGTAAAAATAAAAATCGAATTGGTATTCATACAGATATAACATTTGAAATTGATACTGATAAAAGTTCCACTAATTCAACTGAAAACTTCAATAAAAGTACGTGCCCTGATCATATTTTATTTCTAAACATTTAATATAATATTAGTGCTTTTAGATAATAACGATGATACAGTACCAATTTTTAAAGGAAGAGAAGCAACATATCATCATCCAGTATATAGCAAATACGAACCCAGAGCTTCATACCATCCAAGAATAAATAATGTTGATATATATCGTAGTATAGATAATTGGGCAAATTTTGTGCCTATAACAAGTTCTTGGACTACCGAAAAATCATTTTATAATCCATATCAACCACTGGCAAGAGGTTCAGTAAAAGATCATACGGTTAAATATATTCCAAATAGATGTAAGCAATGTATTTGTACTGGTTATGGTTATGACAGAGTTCAAAGAAGAAGCCATCAACTGAATGACAAATTAGATACTCCATTTTCTAGAAATTAAATTAACTTTAATTTATTTTCATAACTTTTCAAACATTCTGAAGTATTTATAATATCATAAAACTCTAATTAATATGTTCCCAATGTCAAGCTTTAAGAGTTCAAAATAAATAACAAGAACAAATTTCAATAGAAAAATTTAAAGTAGAAATTTCTTTTTTCTTTAGCATTTAATGTTGATCTAATATTTTTCTTTTGACTGTTTTACTTTTTTATAATATTTTTTTATCTAGTATTCTTTGGAAGAATCGACTAAAAGTTATTTAAATTCCATTTTAGAGACTCCATGGGATTAACCTGAAAAACGAAGCTTTTATAAATTTTTCTAACTGAATAATATTTGTAGTTTGGGCTCTATTTATTAAAAATATAATTGAAAAAAAAACTTAATTAATTACACAAAATTTAACTTTTTTTGCGCCACACGAGCTTTTTGGTGTTTTTTTTTATAATAGAGGCTGCCACTAGTAAAAATAAGCAGTTTTAAAGTTTTTATCACCCGTCAATTTTATTTGGTGGAGGAACATTGGTTTTGAAGAAAAAATAACATTTTTCGAGAAAAATTAATAAAAGCACAGCTTGGAAAATTATTTTCTGGTTTAATTTATAGTATAAATATTTATTTATATCTGTATTTATTATTATATATTAAAGTCTACGACTTTCTGGAATATTTAGCTTTCGGTTGATCCCTATTGATCGTCCAACAGTAGTCAGCCAACATCTTTACACTCCATTTACCCTGATAACGTTTTTCTATATTTGAAATGTCCTGATGGAACTTTTGCTTACATCTCCCAAATTTCTAAGGAAAAAATCTAGCTGTAAGTCCAGGAAATCGATTTTTAGCGACATATTGCAACCAAAAGTTTTATATGGCAAAAGCAATTCGTTAATCAGTTCTCTATAGTTATCACTCTTATGGTTACCTAAAAAATTTGCAGCTACATTCTTAAAACAATGCCAAGCTGATTTTCCCATAACGTTCAATTTTTCTTCAAATTTTGAATCTTTTATTAATTCTGTGATTTGAGGTCCTACGAAAATGCGCTCATGGGGCCCATGGGATAAGATGCAAAAGCATTGTAATGAACACAAAAAAACTGAGGGTTATTGAATCAAACTAAGTTCATTTTCGTAATATGGGTAGGTATTTCTAACAAAATTACCTACCAAACTTCGTGTGGCAAAACCGCTGTTGACCAGTGTTATTATTTTCCTTTCTTGTTACTGCAGTTTTCTCATCTACTATAGAATTGCATACTTTGAGGGTTTTAAATATCTTTTGAATATTAATTTATTGTTTGTAGTGTACTTTATTAACAATATTCTTTTTGAGAGCAATTATATGTTCTGTTTTTATATTAAGAAAAAAATATTTATATAATTGGAATCAACCGGATAAATGATTATATTATGTCAGAAATATTGTAGCAAATCAGAATAAAATATTTTTTTGCAGCTTTTCAATTGGAAGACACAAAACTTTAGATTTTACTTTCAGAAAAGTAATTAATTTAGAATAAAAATTCGAATACTGCAGAAAATTTTAACTTGAAAATATGAAAACAAACAGTTTTCTAAATCTTGCACAGTTCCAGGCGCTAAATAGAATACTCTTTTTTTATTTTCGGAAAATTACCCCAAGTTTGTCACAGAAGGAGTTGGTTTATGAATTAAAATATGTATGTCATTTGTCCCACAAAAAGGAATTTTGTTAATTAAAATAAACTAATTTTTAATAGTTTTTTACTAATACAAAATACTATTTGGATTGTAATTAATAGTTGACTAGAAAAATTATGAATTTTTTTATAATAAGGATATACTCGTAAATAAGACTGCTCTATTTACACTTAATTTGTAATAGTATTAAATACTATTGTTGTTGTTGTCTTGACTGTTAAAAGTTTACGAATATGTTCTAAGAGTTCGTGAGAGCAAATTTCTGACCTTTACAGGCCAGAATTACACCTTTATTATATACTTGTAGTGAATACTACTGAATGTGTCAAAATTTAGCTTGAAAAATACAAACAAACAAGCAAACAGGAAAAGTAAATTATCCCCCGGGAATCTATAAAAATCTTTAAAAGTATTAATCATAGCTTTGAAGCTCTTTTCCAATGATTAATATAAGCTTAGGTCAATAGGTTTCTAATTACTGCAAAAAATGGTTGTTGTCAGCTAACAAAAAAAAACCTTCAATATCTTAATTCAGCTTTAAACTTGAATGAAACCTATGAAAAATATAGAAATATTTAAGCAAAATTATTGAATACTAGATTTTTGAAATTTTGAAAATACTTAAAATTTCAAATTTCAGGAGATGTATTAAAAATTTGAATATTTTACACTAAATTGGAGTTGAAATAATGATCTCTTAGGAGGGGAAAGGGGAAATTTTATAAGCACCAAAAATAAACATCTTCCCTGGAAACTTAATTTGAATGAGGAGTTCAACTTCAAAACTTATGTAAGTTATTTAAGTTTATACTACTAGAAACATCTGACAAAGTATGCCAAACGAAGAAGTCCTGTAGTTCAGTTTTATTAAGACTTTCACTTCAATTAACTTAACTAACGACAATCTCTGAAGAGTTTTTCTACACTGTACCAGAAAATCTGTTCTAGATGTAAATTATTTTCTTTTTATGAATTGAAATAATTACAATATTCTACTTCTTTTTAATTTAAGATTAAACTACCTTCACATTTTGTTCCCCTTTAAATTCTATACCTTAAACTAAAATATGATTTCCTTAACGTCTTTCTGTCTAAGCCATTCAACAAAATGTTGGAAGCAAATGATAAGAGGATAATATTATGGAAATGACTTTGGGATTTCAGTATTCATAAATAAAATTTGCATGAACTTTTCTTCTGCCCTCAATGTTTACATGAAGTAAAAGGGCTCCAAAATCATATTCACACTTAATGTGTATTAGGCTGAATTTTAGATTAATAAATTGAAAAAAATGCATATACATATTTATTTCATTAGCGTGTGGAATAAAATCTAGAAATTCTCACACCACTGACCTTACTTAGAAAGTTTTCATGATTTCTTATTTATAATTTATTCTAGTAAGTTTTTAAATTGAGCCTAGTATAGAAAATAGTAAATTATGCTTTAAATAAAATTCCTTGTACTGCTATTGATGATAATTTTATGTGGTAAAATCTTGTAAACAAACTTTGAAAAAATAGTCAGTTTTTGATCCAAAATTTCCCCAAAGTACTCCTGACAATGTAATTATTTTTTATGATGATTATCTTTTGCCAATCGATTTGAACGATTTTTTTGTCGGTTGAGCTTGTTAATTAAATTCGTGTGGCCAGAAATTAAAGATTTATATAAACATACTTCTTTAAGGTATTATTTAATAGAATAAAAGCTTCGGAGGCATAATGGCTTTGAATATTTTGAAATTATTTAGTGTTATTAATTTTCTATTCAATTATTGAAGTCATCCCTGATGTACGTTTTAGTTGTAGAATCGTTCATAATAATAAAAACCAGAAAAACGACGTATATTTATCTAAACAATAATAAAGTTAATTTATTTTTAACGATTACACTGTAAATCTGTAGAAGTGGAAAATTTTTAATAGATTCGATCCTACTTAAATTAATAAAGGAATTCAATAAGGGAAGAAAGAATATGAAATAAAATCTACACAAACAATTCAAATTTATATAATTTTATCAAAATTAATAATAGTAAAGTAGTAACATATCACTTTTAACGGGTATGGATGCTATAAGTACTGACTTTTCCATTATCATCTAATGTTGTAGTTGCTGCTTTATATCCTGCTTGTTTTCCATTAATATTATGATGTTCCTTTTCTGCTGTTGATAAATAGTTGAAATTTTTTGGTTCAACTCCAGTTCCATACTATTTGTAAGAAAAAACAACAAAAATAAAATATATACATAAAATACCATACAATATACCTGTGATCCTGAAGCCCATTTAGAACTGGATTCCCATGATTTTGATCTATGGAATCCTCCACCATTAATACCAGCCAACTGATTACTGCCTGATATTTCAGAATCTACAACACTACTACCAGCACGTAAGCCACTTGATTCTATACTTTGTGACTGAATTTTCGCCAAACGTTCCGACTCACTCATATAAGATGACAAATCGGAGCTAGTTCCATCGTATAAAGCATTTGAGCTTTGATGTAATCCAAAACCAGAACTACCTGACGATGGTACTACTTTTAAATGACTTTTTAGTCCTGTATTGCTTAAATGGCTATCATAAGTGCTTGTTGGATATAGAGGAACAGCCAAACGTCCTCCTTGTAAATGTGATAAACGTTCAGATTGGGAATATTGTTCAGATTCTCCAACAACAGGATATACCGGAATATTTGATATAGAAGAATGTCCTGAGTTTTGAGAGAATCTTTGAGATGATCCAGATTGCGTATAGCCTGGCACATATGAAGCAGAATTCATATTTGATGTTTTTCCTCTTAATAAAATATTATGTTCTGAGCCTTGTGTGCTTGGAGTATAAACTGGAACGGTTGAATGAATTTGTTGCTTTTGCCCTTGAGCTTGATAACGTTCAGTATCAGTAGATGTATAAACTGGATATGTAACTGGTACACTAGATTCTAGACGTTGTTGTTCCATACGTTCATTATAGTTTTCACTTACCCGGCTTGGCCCATACCTATATACAGGCACTACATGAGATTGAGAAACTTTTGAATTCAGTGGACTATTTAATGTTGAAATATGATCAGCATGACCTAAATATTGGGCATCATTTGATGATGAATAAACGGGCAATGTTGATAATTTGGACTGATAATATTTTTCAGACTTCCCTCCATAACTCTTTTCGTCATTTCCAACAACTGGAATAATAATTGGTGATGATGATAATTGTGTACGTCTAGCAGAATATTCACTTTTAGACATAGATGATTCTGATGCTGATGATGGAGCAATATAAACCGGTAATCCCATTTGATGTGTTTGCGTTGATCCTGCAGCATAACGACTAGAGCTACTCATATCATTTCCACCAGTAAAACCAACAACGCCATGTCCAACACTTAGAGAATCAATATCAGATTTATGGGAATGCTGATAGCCACTAAAAAAATTTATAAAATATTTGAAATTACAATTAAAACTAAACTTGTTACCCTTCGCATAGCCCACAATCAACAAGATTTGAGCTAGAGCCAATTACACGTTGTCCTAAGCGCTCTTCTAAAGTTTTTCTTGCTGCTTTAACAGAACTTGAATGTTGTTCATAATGTCTTCAGTATAAAACATATATTATTATTAATAATTAATTTTATAAAATTATTTAAAGTAAATTTTAGTATATAAAAAATTTTTTCGCCAAATATGAGATTAGTGTGAATTTTGCTGTTTCAATTCGAGTTATATTTATTACGATACTTACATGTCTGGCACAAATGATCTACATATGATGATTTTATATTCAAATTATCAGCCATTATAGAAGGATTTAAGTGTTATGAAAAATGAAATAAATTAATTGAATATAATAACTTTTTAGGCAAATATTTAATGAAACAATCATACTTAGTCTCTAGGTGGCTTGCAGATGTCCTATTTATACCTGCAAAGAAAATTGCATATTAAAAGAAAATTTAAATACCATTTAAGGAGTTAAACCGGTTTCATAATCTAAAGAAAGTATATTCAAAATTTTTAACATACACAAAGATAAACTTGTGACAAATATTTTATGAAATTTTCAATCCAAAATTCAAAATATTGGGATTTGATTTCTGTAAGCCCTCATAATTGAGATTCCGCTAACTTATGATGGATTCATCGGAAATTAAAAATTTAAACTATTTTTGATGCTAGATATATAAAATTTATGTCTAGGTGGAATAAAAGAATTTAAATTTGAACTCTTCGCAGAGTTATATACACAAAGTACTATTTCTGGTATAATTTTTACCACGTATTTCGTTGTTGTGATAAATTAGTCTCATACTAAAGAAAAGTCAACCGATTGTTCACTTTCACTTGTACATATTAAAAAAAGTGAATAATTTTTTAACAATTTAATTATAATTTTAAAGAACTAATTGCAATTGAATAAATTTTATTCAACTAATACCAAACATTATTTAAACGTCCGTAGCAGACCTGAAAAATGAAAAATGGACGTCTTCACTCAATGATGATCTGTAACTTTTTTATTTTTCTTTCAATTTTAATGATTTTTAGCTTAATTATATTTGTAATAAGTTTATCTTCTACAAAAAGATTTAAAATTTTTAGTAATGAGGTTTTTTGAGGCAAAAAAAAGCAAATTAAAATGTGTGATTTTGAAAAAAGGTGAAGAAAACACCTATTTTCAACTTTGATCACCTGTAACTCCGCGAGTTTTTATTTGATTTGCAAAAATAATGTTTTATTAAAAAGAATGGAAATTTACTATTTTAAAAATAAAAAATTTGTGTAGATTTATTAATAGGTTTTGAAGATACGAGCCAATAATGAAAAGAAAAAGGTTTTTTGGCAAAATATCAAAAACCGTTCTTTCAAAAAAAGAAATGGTTTTCATTTTCAAATTCAACGATCCCAAATTAGTCCTAAAAGCACTTTTTCTTTGAGGCACATTTTTCGTGTAAGCTAGTTTAATCCTTGGTTCCATTATTTATCATTTATTTTTTACATTTAATTAAAGCTTCAAATTAATTCTAACGTTTTATTAATTTTTATCTTCTATCCAAATATAGAATTAAAGTAATTTGGCTAATACATTAACATTAGGGTTTTTTCCATAAAATTGGGAAAATATTAGTAAATGGTGTTTAGTTTGGTTAGGATTAAGAAACTCTAGATTGGTTTTTAAAACCATTAAAATTTATGTTAAAAAACTTTTGGGGTATTTATAAAAACTAAAAAAATCTTTAATGGTTAATCTTGATTTAAATTAAAAATCTTGATTTCAAGAAAAATTGAAAAAATTTTATTTTTCAAAAATTATTGACTTCATTTTCACTTATTTTTCTTTCAAACACAATACAAATAAAATAAAAAAATTTTCAACTAATTTAATTAATCGTAGAACATATCCTTTAGAGTCTTCAAAAGTACAATAAAAGCATTTAATGATCAAAAATTTTAACGAATTCATATTTTCTAAGTCTTATATATTTTGTTTTTAAAAGTCAAAAATTTTTTTAACACATAAATTATACTAAAAATAATACTTGCCCAATAGTGTAACTCCCACCAAAAGGATTAGAGTAGTCCAATTCATCATTATTTTAGTCTTATTATTTACTTTTTCTAAAAACTCACTATTTTCACTACGGATGTGTTGTTAGCTCTAAACACTACTGAAATCAAATGACCAGATTACGAAATTGAATTTGCTAAAAATATAAAATTTACTGACCGTAGACATTGATATTGGCGTCAAGTTGAATATCAGCAAATCTCCTAGTCAAATAATAAATATATGCGGATTTAGCCTTTAACCTTTAAATTTTGATATGAAGCTTATTAAAATTTTTCGGTATTTTTTGTTTTTTTTTTATTTTGTTGCTCCTTTGTAGAATTCACACTAATGTAAGTTTGTGTTACTGAAAATGGAGCTTTTTTGTTTACTTTAGTAAAAATTCTGATATGCAAACTTTTCTAAATTATTTGTAGTTATTTAAATATAGTTCATGGAATTATGTTACGTATCGTTTTGTACTTGACCACAACTGTTTATTTTCTATTAAAGTTCTATTAGCAACTTAGTTAAATAATTTCCCAGTATCGCAGTTAATTGAAGGTTTTTTTAATGATTAATATGATAACTTTTTGTTTTATTTCTTCCATAAAACCAAATAGGACAAACAAAAATAATTTTATAAAAATGATTTTTTGAATATTGACCTTGTTGCTGTGCCTGTTTTTGATATTTTCAAGATTTTGTAGAGCTATAGTATTTTGCACGGGTTTTCTCTAATCTTTTTCAAAAAATGTGCAATCAGTTTCGGAAGAATGATGGTTTTAATAACTCATTGTCAAAGGTTATTGATAACAATTTGCATGATTCTTCATTTTTCTTTGTTTTGTTTTCCATTTTGGTATAAAATTGGATGTAATTAATGTGGTCACTGACTTATTGCATTTCAATTTATAAGAAAAATTATTTTTTTTTTTACTAAAAGTTAAAAAATGATATGTTTCTTTTATGAAAATCGGAATTTTGTAAAGAAACGAAAGGATTGTACCTTCCTTCCTCTAAAAATAATCCAAAATCTAAAGAGCTTTTTTAGAAAAAGTTTTAGTAAAAGGCTGAAATTTAACAAAACTGTAGTTTTTTACATACTGATTACGTGTGTACTATTTGCCAGCTAAATTTGAGGGCTCTCAGAAGATATTATGCATAAAAATTTCCCATTTTGTATGAAAAACAAATATTTTTGAAGTAATTTTTGTTTACTTTGATCACTAGAGCTCAGGTAAAGCTTAAGCAATAAATGCGCAATCATTTCGCTAATGGCATTATGTCAAATTTTGTTTTTGTGCACGTTGTGCATAGATTTCGTAATGATTTGATTTTATTATTACTTACGAAGATACAGTTTTAATAGATTTAATATAACAGACTTTGAGCGAGTTTTAATTTACTTTTCTAAGTAAGTAATATTTTATGAAAGTTTTAGATGTTATTGCAAAATGTAAACATAGGAATTATAAATTTTTTTGAGTTGTATAAAATAAACAAGTAATTAAAACGCGCAAATATTGTCCTTATGTATCATGTGAATAAATCTTAATAAATTTTATTTTCAAATCCAAAATCTCTTTTTATCATTATTCATAAATAATTTATTTTCAATGAATTTGTCGCAAACAATATGGAAAACAAATCATTTTAAGACGTTTGATATTGTTGAAATATTTGTTTCCTAAAAAAAGTGATACATATTTTGTGCTGTGAAAAAACTATGATTCGGAACATTTTTATCTCTAAATGAAATTCAAGCAGAGGAAATAGCAGCTCCAATTTTTTAGCTATTTGTTGGTTCGTAATCATATGTCTTTCGCCACGCTTCATATCCCTTGAAAACCCAACTTAGGTCTGGTTGGTTAAGTGTCCTTAGTCTGGCCCCGTAGCAAGCTCGTTATACCAAAGAAATTATAATCCTTTGCTATCCATTAGGCAGCTGGGTTGGTTGACCTGAATACCAAATTAAGAAGGAAGAAAAGAGATTAGGACATATCAAATAAAGTAAAGGAAGTTTATGTAAAAAATACTAATATAATAACTTACTGATAACATGAAAAGAATAAAAATCAACTCGAAATATTGCTTAAAAACCACTAGGGCTCTTTCTTAAACTTCAATTCATCTTCTCCTGCTCTCATAATCAAGCATGTTCTTCGCAACATCTTCAGTCATGTTTCAAATCCAACGGGAATAACTAAAAGTCTTCGTCGTAAAAATAAGTGAGCCTGGTGATATTTAGTATTGCCACCAGGTTTACCTAAATTTAAGGTGAAATCCACACATGAGAAGAAATTTATTGCAAAATTATATTTAAAAAAATATATAAAAAAAGAGTTGACAGATATCCGATACATTCAGCGCAGTCTCAAACTTCTGACATATAGTCTCGAAACGGTATGATCAGTCGTATCAGTTTCAAAACTGCCTTTTCCCTGGTAAATATTTCATACTCTGACACAAAGTGATCATCGTGGGAATATCACACATCCGTAAGATTATTTGTTTTATGTATCGTTTACGATATCCCAAACTTTATTGTGATGGATCCATTTCTAGAGAACATTTCAGAAAAGGTATTTTCCTATAGTAAAAAATTTTTAGGCAGCCTTTTTGCCATATTTATAAATGTAAATTTATCGATATAATTCCATACAAAGGCTTAAAATTTTTACTTGAAAACTTAAAATTTAAAGCGTGCAATTTCATACGATTAAAATAAATATTTTAAAAACAAAATAAATTACATTGGCTGAAATGATTTCAGAAAGCCCTAGATGACAATATAGAGCTTCACAATAAGTACCCGGGGTGGACTCTTCACAGCCCAGCTTTCAGGTTTTACCTGCTCACATGACTTATGCACCCTATAAAATTGCCTTCTTGTTCTTTTTTTCCCATTTATCACTGAAATGCTGAATTATTTTCTATATAATCGTTTACTAAAACACTCTTAGATATTGCCTCGTTGTCGAAAGGAATCATACCAGATATAATACCAAAGCCTATTTGTGTTACTTAAAAAACTTCTAACTTCTCAATTCCCCGGCACCTAAAAGAAAACTCTTCTTGTTTTTCTTTGAAAATATTTTCTATACGGGTTTACATATGTTATAATCAGTTAAAATGCAAAATTTGCAGTGATAGAGCCATTCTAGGACATAAACATTTGCAGCAGTTAAATTTTTCTTATCAAATTTGAATTTATAAACTCTATTTATTTTTATAATGAAAAAATTAAATTGAAAATATCTAAAATCTTTATTTGAATATTATGAAAAATTTAAAAAAATTTGTTTATGTAATGTGTTGAAAGTCTAGCAGCAAACCTAATTTTTAAAATACTTTTCCCAAACAAAAACAAGTTAAAAATAACTGCAAAATGACACTCAGAATTTTCTCTATAGCAATTTTTGTCAATTTAAGCTTTTTCAAAAATGATTTTGCTTATTAATTTTTTTGAATAATTTTTTATATTTCTTCGCAACGTTCTGGTAACTGAAACAGAATTTAACAGATAAAAATGCAAAATTTTCTTAAAAATACTAAGACAATGTATGGATATAATCTGAGATAAGATTAGAAAAATTCTGTTGATCTCGTTATTTGGCCTTTCGAATAGACTTTAACATGGCTGTGGGCACATTATATACTCTTAAACTGAAAGCAAAAGTTTATTTAATTTTGAATATTCTAACAGCCATTGTGGCTGAATACAATTTGAACTATCCATCTTCTAGAATTGTTGGAGGAGATATTGTAAAAATTTCTGAGGCTTCGTGGTATGCAGCAGTCTACACTTCATTTTCAAAAAATCAGATTTATTATGTGAGACATTGTGGGGGTTCAATTCTATCTTCATCCGTGGTAATTACAGCAGCACATTGCATTAGTGACAAAAACATATCCTCTACAACGGTTTATGTTGGTTCAAATCTTTACAGAAAAGAAGGCAAATATATAAACGCTATTGCAATGGCCATTCATCCGAAATTTAGTAAAAGAACTATATATATTGGATCGGATAGTGACTTTGATATTGGAATAATATGGCTTAATGAGGAAATCATATTTAGTGACACAATCCAGCCAATTCCTCTTTTAGGTATTAACGAAACTGTACCAGAAGGAAGTAATGGAAAAACTTGTGGATTTGGTAGTAGATATATGGATACAAGACGTTCTAACAAGTTAATCTGTGTCAATTTACCAATATTAAAATGTTATAGTAAATTACAAATTATAAATAATAATAATATTATATGTGCTGGAAATATTTTAAGAAATATATGCAAAGGAGATTCTGGCAGTGGGCTTATTTTTCAAGGAAAACTTATTGGAATTGCATCAAGAACAACTTGCGGCTTACGTAATATTTCAGCCATATTTACAAGTTTATCAACACTAAAAACTTGGACAAAAGATATTAATAATATTTTGACTTCATATATGGATATTATTGATTTCATTTACGGAAATTTTTTAAATGTCAAAATTTTGAAAATTAAACAATTTTCCTTAGTTTGGTTGCTATTAACTGCATATACGAGCAAATTGTTATTTTAAAAAAATAAAACAAATATACAGTTATGTATAACTACTTAAATTTTTGAAAAGTTATCTTAAAAAAAATAATAATATAAATTTATTAAATCAATAAAAAATACTTTTGTGCAGTTTTATCAGTTTTGTGTTCTTAATTACGTACGTAACTTGGGAAGGCTGTAAGAACTAGCTAAAAATTTCGAGGTTCTAAAATTTCACATTCTATATTTATTCCAATTCAATGTGTAATAAAACGGTATGAGAAATGCTTGACTTGATGGAAATTCAACTTGGACATTTGCATCATATGAAAAAGGTTAATTTATCCAGCTAAACAACCCATTTTAATAAAAATAAAAATCAAAAAATATATGTTTGAATTCTTTAGAAATTTTGGTAAAAAATCTACAATGGAACTGATTAGTTAACATAAATCAAATAACTTAAATCTTACTTTAAATAAATAACTAAATTATTAATAATTTTAGCTTTGTAATCAGTCATGTGCTAAAGGTTAAAATTTTCAAGTAATTATAAGTAAGACCAAATTTATATTATTGACTTTTTTTTTTTGGTTTTTTTAATTGTCGCCTTATCTTTATACAAAGAAGTAATTATGAATATTTTTTTTATTTTTGTAGCCTTAGGGTTATCTGATTAAAAAGAATAACAACAATTGCCACGTCTGAATTTGCCTTTGGGAAAATTGATAGATTTATGATTTATAATTTCGTAAAAATTTATTAATTAATTATTATTTCTTTAAAATATATTTTCTAAAAATTAATTCATATTCTCATTAAAAAGTTTAAGACTGTTTTGGTTTAGGTTTTTTATAAATATAAACAAAAAAATTAAACTTTAAAGTTCAATAGTAACAACTCTAAAAAAAATATTTACATATATATAAATAAAACTCATGTTTTTATGTCGACATGAGTAAAACTCTCTGACTAGAAATAGTATGTTAAAGTATTAAGTAAATATTCCTGACCTACTTTTACACATTATTTGCTATTGCTATTTATTTGCCTTTTCTTTGTATCTTTAAGTTAATTAATTTTTACTTCTTTAATTTTAAGGAGATTTAATCAATAATAATTCAGAACACCAATTTGAGAGCCCAGGACAGTTTTATATTACGCTTTGTAATTTTTGAAGTTATATGGGAACTAAAAATACTGAAACCGAGTACTAAAGTTACTCGCATATAAAAGAAATTAGAGCATTAGATAACATGTGAAAGGAGTATGTTCGCTTATTTATATTTACTGCAAACATAAAGGGATTATATTTGCTTGGAGTAACCCAGTAAAAAATAATTAAGCTTTGCAGGTAAAATTCATCCATTTTAAAATTAGATTAAATTGAATTTGAAAATGGTATTCTTTTTCCATATATCTTCTTTATATATAAAATTTTTGTGTCACTGTGTTCGTTTACGCTAATCTCCGCAACTACTTAACCGATCTCAATGAAATTTTTTAACCGTGTTTTATTAGATCCAACTTGAGCGATAGAATAGTTTTTATTCCAATGAATGACCTTCAAAATTGTTTATTCTATATATCATGTTTCATTCTCAAGTTGACAGGTGAGTGTTACTTAGTTTATCATTTTATTTTGTAATCTCTTCTTATTATAACAAGTTAATATAAAAACAAATTTTTTAAAGTATATTCCTACTTATATTTCTCATTCACTTTACTTATATTTACTTATATTTCTCAGAATTCAGAATTCTTCTCATTCAGTTTTCTGAAGTTTTTCTCTCATATAAAACTAAAAATGAGTTTATTAAATATAATTAATGAATTAATATTTGAACAAACTATATTAATATCAATTGTCATACACTCCCAGCTCAAAAAATTTTATTTGAACTTGATTGGATGAATAGAAAAGATGTTATTAACAATTGGAAATTTGTAAATGATATTGGAAAAGGGTTAAATTAACGATGGAAAGTTCCAAAAAGATATTGGACATTATGAACTAACAACAACATTAACATCAATTTTTTTTAAAATAAACTTCCTTTGATCTTCTGTAAAGTCTCAAACACAATTCAAACGTTGGCGGAACGGAAACGGAATTCATTCGGAATTCTACTTTGTTGTCACCGCTTCCGCTCCCCAACCTTTTGCATTGTGTTTGAGCCTTAAAACTGTCAAGTTATCGCAAACTAGCCAATAATTCAGTATATATAAAAAATTAGTGCATAAGAGTGGTCTCATTAAAGTTTGGTGCTAATAATTCTCAGGCATAAGTGTATATAAAATAAATCATTCTGTTTTCTCAAGCAAGCTGTACAACAATGACTAGTTATTAGTTCTTAGACGATCAAACTATAAAATAAAAATGGTTTTTATTACACTGCGAGTATTAAACAATAAACAAAATATACAAGAAAAGAAAATGAGTTCAACTGTTCAAATTAAATTAAATAATATACTAAATTTTTCTTATATTTAAAAAATATTATATTCAAATACTTTGAAATTTCAACAGATATTTTCTAAATGGAAACATATATTGAACGATTATAGAATTCCTAACTTAAGTTATATAAATATTTAGGTTTTTAATAACGATTTAAATATACTAAATGTATATACGGTATTATAAAATATCTATTCATAAAAATATTCATAGCCAACAAATTAATACTTTAAAAAACATTAAAAATAGTACCAAAAAAAAAACTTTAAAAAATTACAACTTTGAAAAATGATTTTCTGTTAAAATATCTTTCCACCATGTTGGACGTTCAAATGCACCTGGATATGTCATAAATTCTTGTTCTAAATTATCATATAATCTTCCATCAGCTTTAGCAATTATCGAATTAAGTATAAAATCAGGTGGTGCTATTGCATCACTTACTGATACTGCAATATCTTTTAATTCTTTACATTTTTCTATTAAATTTGAACGTATAAGATCCGCAAATTTTGAATTATTTGAAAATTCACCCTGATAAAATGTAGCCATATGTTTATCTATAGACCAATAACCATAAATTAAAAATAATAAATTTAATACATATTTGAGATCATTAGTTATATCAGATTTTAAATAATATTCTTTAAAAGTAATTAACATAAAACGTTCAGCAAATGCTAAAGATAATATTTTAGCGCAATATACTTGTGTGTTGTTACGTGCATCAAATTTATTTATTCCTGCTTTAGTAGCTTCAGCTAATAAGTTAGCTAATTTATTTAAGAGGAAACACATTAACCAATTGTAACATTCAATAATAACTGTAATAAATAAATTTTTAAAATAAGTTTTTGAATAATGGAATCTTCAAATAAAATTTACTTACAATCCATTGAATCAAATGCATAGTTTTTTAGAACTTTATCCACGTCCATTTTTAAAAGTTCTTGACGTCTTAATACAAAATCTGCAGTACCCAATGGACTCTCATATTGTGTCCATTGTCTTATCAACCAATTTGAAGCTTGTTGTCCTAAAACATTATTATCGCCTTCATAGGTACAACACACATCATGATTATTACGTAATTCTCCTATATTTGATGATTTTAAATATCCATAGCCTCCGCATGCTTCTCTAGTTTCTTGAAGAGCATCTCTCGTAGTCCATGTTAATAATGGTTTAGAACACGTTATTATTGCATGTACTTCGGATACTTTTTGGGACTAAAATATAAGGAAATTTATAATAATAGGTTAGATATTAATTTATAGAGAGGCATTTATCACTAGTAATAACGCGTAACGAATACATAGAAAGACACTTCAAATGTGTTCATTAAATCAATTGAAATTTGAGTAATTCTAATCGATCATATTTTGAAATTGACATTTTTTTATTAATTGTGAACTAGATCCATCTGTTCTTCTTTTTTAAGACTATTTAGCCAATCATCTGGAAATTGAATATTGAATTGATTTTAAAAGAATATCTTTATTTTCTTCTACATTTAATACTGTTCCTTCATTGTAAACGATTCGCAATATTATTTTCTTGAATTGGCATAAGTTCCAGCGCTTTGTCATGGTTCAAAATCCATGAATTGTTACCCCATATATTCAGTCTTTTTTGACGAATCTTTTCATGCAAGCACTTCATCAGGCTCAATTAATATTCTTTTTTTACTATTTGACAATGACTTACCAACTTGACAAAATCGATTCAAAGCGGTAAGTATAATTTATTCGATAGTTTACATATTTTTTATATTTTAAATTTTTAGCCTATAATCTGAAATATTGTTTTAGATTATTGGATGAAATTCATTAAAACGAGATAATCGCTAGTTTTTTAAACTCATTTCAAGTCGCTTCCACAGAGTATAATTAATCACGTTTTTCTTTAGCTTTCCGGAAAATATTAATCTACTGAAAAATGAATTAAATATTGCAACATTGTAGTGTCTTTGGTGACAGTGAGAGCAGCTTTGAAAGTTCACATTCTTGGTCTCGTGAAATATTATTTCTTTCTCATAAATATTGACACTCGTACATGATTATGTACAGAAGTACAAAATAATTTGTTCAATCTCAACAGTAAATAATCAAGATATAAAAATTTTGCAAAAATGATTTTTTAACTTTTAAAAATATAACTTACGAGTATTTCAAGACCGTTTGTGTCAGTCTGTGAAGTTCTTATTGTATTCAAATAAATATTCCGTAGATATCTAACAGACACTTGAAAAACACAAGCTGCTGCCAAATATGGCAAAATTCTCCATTGCTAAAAATTAAAAAAATTTCAATTTGTTTTTCTTTCTTATGACAAAAAATTTAGTAGCTTACGTGTAATGGATACTCAAGTATTGGCATTTCTGGCCCATTTATATCTGGTCCAAATTGTTTTCGTACAGCAGCATATCTTACCGCTATAATAGCAGCATGAGAAATTGTATTTACAGAATCTAACATAACTCCAATACGTCCAGCTGATAATGCTTCTAATGCTGCACCCAAAATTTTTTCAGGTTCAGTAAAAACACTTTCATAAATTCCATCTGGGGATACATCTCCTGTTCTATTTAATAAATTTTCTCGTGGTATTCGATAGTTAGAAAACATTATAAAACCATTATCAATACCATTTAAACCTATTTTTTCGCCTATATCACCAATTAATATTCCAGGATAAGTCATTAAATTCTTTGGATTACGTATGGGTACAATAAAAGCATGTAAACCATGATTAATACCATCAGGTGTATAAAGATTAGCAAATGTTAATGCAATTGATGCAGTTTTCCCTAAATTTCCAATCCAACATTTAGCAGCCTGGAAATCTGGTGTATTAATTATGAATTCTTTGGTATTTTTATCATATTTAGCTGTTGTTCTAATACATTTTGTATTACTACCATGTGATACTTCGGTTATGGCTATACATGTAACAAGTTCTCGATTCCATACTATGTTCAAATATTTTTTATGACGCTCTGTACCCATTGCTAAAATTGTATTAATAAATAAACTTATACCTAAAGCAATTTTCACTGATAAACTCGGACAAAACCCATATAAAGCTTCATCGACACTCATTAAATATTTAATACGTGGTTCATAACTTAAGTTCATAACTTCATCAGGAAAAATATTTAATTGCTTTGTTTTATTTTTTCGCATTGCTGTTATACGTTTTAACTGATCCATAGGAATTGTTGTTCGACATTTTGCAAAAAGTGGATCCTTTTCAAGTATTTCCCATACTTTGTACTGTAAGTGAAATAAATTTGCATTATGAAAAAATAAAAAATAAAAAATAAAAAAATAAAAGATTTACCTTTACTCTAAGTAACTCTTCTTCTTCAAAAATTATTCTTAAACGCTTCCAATCAAATTTTGCTTTTTGACGGTACTCAGATAATGGCCCCTTAGGTACATCTGGGATAAAAGATGTGTCAATCTTTGATGGCATTTTTTTTTTTTTTAACTAAAAAATCAAAGAAAAAGAAAATGAGATTTCATATTGAAAAGTAATTTTTCCTACCCTTTACTCTGGTAACAGTCTTATTACTACATACTTACTCCTCACAGTTTCAGCTTTATATGTTCTAATTTAGTTCCAATACTTTGATTTTTAATTAACATGGCAAGTTGTAAAATGGTTTTATATAGAAAACATAAAATTTTACTGTTAATTACTAACATTTTTTCATATTTTACAATTAGTTTTTTCTGTTAAAATGATAAAATTAATGACACAGTATTTAAATTTGCAAGTATTTGTTTTTTAGTTAGTTTTTAAATTTTTCTGTAGGTTAACTATTCAATACGGAAACGCTTCTAATTTTACTACTAAATAAAAATACTTTGAAGGTTAAAGAAATTTTTTATTTTGTGTAAAATATAAAATTCATATTTAAAATCTTGTAGTATGTTGGGCCCAACTACAGTAGTTTCTTCAAGGAAAATAGAAAAATGAAAATTCCATCACAATTTTGAGGTAATCGAATTTTGCATGGTATAAGCGAAACTCCAAAACAAAAACACGGTTTTCCGTTGAAATATAAATTCGGATGATAATCGGAATGACGGAAATCAAAATAAATGACATGCTACACATAATTAATCATTTCATCTGTTACCTAGTTATAGTTATAGATTTGTTAAGGATATTTCCTTGGCTAGTATTCTTCTTCGAATTAATTTTGAAAGCATAACGAATCCATTAAATTCCGTTTTTTGGAAGATTTTAGGATAAATTAGAAATTATTCTACAATATTCAATTGGTTTACTAATGTAACCTAACAACTAACAATTATTTCAGCAGATACGGTAAACTGATTTCAATTGCTCCACATCATGCATTTAAATAAGATGCATGTCATTTCATCTTAAAGAGGGCTATAAAAAATTTCTTTTTCAAATTTTATTTTACCAGCAAAAACAACAAAAAACCTTAGCACATACAGATACACCAATTGCATTTGGTTTCTTAAATCTACAGGAATCATTTTTAAGGTCATGTGATGTGCTTGTGAATAAGATGATTCAGCACTTCTAAGAAAAATAAGGTCAGCATTTTTTGACCTGACAATTTCTGCAAAATGGAATAATATGGAAGCAATGTGTATTGTACCTATGCATTATGCACGTAAAACAATTATACACGGTTCGCGGTAAAACTTTCGGCACACCGCAAACATCAAGATGAAAGCTTTCGCTTTAATCAAGCGAGCTCAATTTTGTCAACCAATTTAAGTCAATTTTCGTTTCCAATTTTTCAAGGCCCTCACAAAATTACAATAAGAATTTTAATGTCTGGCATAATTTTTTATGGAATTACTTTTCTAATTGACACAATTAATGACTTTCTGGCCGTAGTTCGTAGTCGTAGTTAGGAGATTTTTATAACTTTTCAATGAAACCGAATCGTTAATACTAATTCAATTGAAAAATTTAATAATTATGTCCAAGGGTTTTTTCTAACATATTTTACCATTGCTTTCAGTAAAAAAATTAATATTTTGATTCAATATAAAAATTTAATGTACACAACCTCGTTTATTGTACGAAACTCGAAACTATTATTTATAGCAGCTATAAAATCATGAAATATTTGTCTAGCATTAAAACTAAAGTTTTAAATTAAATAATTAAAAAATTTATAAGCTCCTTATTGTTTATATAGTTTCAAAATTCAAGGAAAAAATTATTCATTTTAATGACCACTGTAAAAAATTTCTCTTTTAAATTTTTTCTCTTAGCAAAAAAAACAAAAACCCGAAGCACATATACACAAAAGATATATATATATATATATATGTATACACCAGTTGCATTTGGCTTATTTGCAGAAATCATTTTCAAGGTCACTTGCTGTACATGGGAATGAGATGATTTGAGAATTTTTATCTGAACACTTTATTAAAAGAAAAGTAGTAGTTTATAAATATCAATAACATTTATAATAATTTCTTCGAAATGGAATAATAAGCATGCAATGTGTGTGTACATATATATATACACGTCTACAGGTGTTTAAAACCATTTATACGGTTCCCGTGGTAAAAATTTTGACACATCGCAAACATTTTAGCACTTGTAGATTTCTTACACTTTGCGGCGCTTATATCTAATTTTTGTTTAAATATCACATAAAGTACTTAAAAACTTTACGGAAAATCAATATAAATATCACTCACTTACATTTATTTAAATTTTATCAGTATTAATTAATTTTATAATTCTAAAAATTTGTGTTCTTTGAACAGTCGTCTACTTCTCCTACACTTATCACATCAGCTTTTTTATCCCAACTAAATTCCTTGATTGCTTCGAGCGCATGGATGCCGACTAGTTTGAGAAGGGGATATTAAATATCATATAAACAACAGAAAACAAATTAAAATCCAGCAAAATAAGATAAGAGCATAAAATCATATGAAAAATTTTGCTTAAAATTTAAATTTTTTAACCATTGCATAAAATTTGCAAGTTTCAAATATTTCATTGTATTTATGAAAATTATTACTGTATTTGGTATCTGTTCAAAGTGTGTTGCATGCGTGATATAGTTTTTATGAGTTTAATTTATTTTTAGAGGTTTCCTTTCAATTATATGATGATTAACCGTAAAATTTATTTAAATCAATTTTGTTTTTAAAGAGTATCACTAGACATTATTTGACTGAAAATTTTTTACAAAAATACAAAATGTTGTCAAACAGAGAAACCAAATTTTTGTGTGATTTACTTTTTGCTCTTATTCAATAACGCCCAAAATTTCAGTTTACTTGTTTTTATAAAATTAAGCTGATTTTTAGACAAACTTGCAATCAATCCGTGACGCTTATACTTTCAACAAATTTATTGATTAAATAGATTTGATATTTTAATTTAAATAAATTGAAATGCTGGTGAACTTTGAACAGAACTTGCCGGTCAGAACTGGGGTAAGATTCGCGCGAAAATGAGTGTTAATAGCTCATCTTCAATTAAAAGTTTTTTTGGCCAATATATATATATATATAAATTTCTTCCTATTATTTACCTCACAAACAAATAAAATAATTTATTTGAATTAAAATCAATTCAATTTCAAGGTCAAATTGTATTTGTTTGAATTTATGATGAATCAAGCCTGTCTTTAAATTTTTCATAACTTCAATTAAATTTCTTTTTAAAATGGATACATGATACAAGTTATAAAAAGTTAATACGCTTTGAAAACACATTTTTAAATGGTAATTAACCTAATTGATAAAAAGCACAGTTAGACATGGTTATATATATATTCACATTACCTCGCTAAATAAAAGGGTAATAAAGTTAATTTCACGCTTACACTTTAAAAGGATTATTTTTACACTAAGTTCAATAAAAATGTTCATAAAAACAATACACAATTACAACATTAATTAACTTTATAACTAAATAAAACTTTTTTAAAAATTAATTTTAATAATAAATAAGTTGTCAATGTTAAATTTTGAACACTTGTTGGTTGTATTAATTATGCAAACAAAATGTGAGTAAAATTTTTTTAGAGCTAAAATCGCTTTATGTATGCCGGCAAACATTTTCTTTCATGGAGGGGATATTTTGCACCTGAACATAAATGTATATGGACAAAATTTATTTTTGTTTTATTTACATTAATATATTTGTAGTTTTTTATTAAGCAAATTAAACTGAAACAAATATAATAGAAGTGATAAATTGACGCGGTAAATTCCCATTTTGCAAAGCAGATTAATTCTGTTGCCTATCTAAAGATCATATAGTTTTATATATATATATGGTATTCATCTGAGAGTGCTGAAGTTATAATAAAAGCTCTTCATTTCAGGTTAGCAAAATTTCCTTACGAAGAGTTATTGGAAAACATTCAGCCGATTAAAGAGAAGCCTATTATGGGTATAAGTTATCGAGAAGCACAGTTGGAGGGCAAGCAGACATTGAATAGGTTATTAATAATACAGCTACTTATTTACGTCAAGTATTTTAAATATTTAATCAAAATCCCATAGGATCAATAAAAATTATTTTTAAAGGCTGGGATCAAATAAAAACATTAAACAGTAGGTATGGCTATCGTGCGAGTATAATTCTATTAAATTAACACGTTACAGGTCATAAAAGTTTCATATGAGCTACGACCCTTCTATATATTGGAACAGCAATCAAAATGGGCCAAAAAATCCTAGTAGTATGTTATGATATAAAACAAGAAATATAATTATTATTATATTTTTGTAAAACATGTACTTCATGTGCTAAAACTTCTTAGGGTTCATGTACTAAAGAATCTTAGTTAGGGTTTTGTCTTTTCAGTACCAAAATCTGTCAACATTTTTCAATCAAAAAGAAAATGGGTCAGAAGATGTCTTTGAATTCATCTAAAACTTTTATTTATTTTCTGTTATATATTTGGAAATGAATATTTATTCCTTCCTTCTATTTTAAAACTATAACCCACTAAATTTTCTATTTGTTAAAATTTTTTGCAAATAATGTTCTACAATCAATTTCTTAAGAAGCATATACTACTTGCAAAATAATCGTAAAAATTCTTTAAATCAGAAAAAATATAAGACCGAAAAAAACAAAATTTATTTAAACAGAAAAATTTTAAATCAGAAAAAATTTTGGGCTGCTAGTGAAATAAAAGCTTTATAAATAAAAAGAAACTTATAACATAATAAAAACAAGTAATATAAAAAGAAATTTTTTAAAGTATATTCCTACTTGAGATTGTTTTTTCTTTTTTCTGATTTCAGAATTCGTAATTCCTTGCATTCAGTTTTCTGAAGTTTTTCTTATATAAAATTAAAATTAGTTTATTAAATATAATTAATGGATTAATATTTGAACTAACTCTATTAACATCAATTGTCATGCACTCCCAACATAACAAAATTTATTTGAACTAGATTGGATGATTAGAAAAGGGTTTTATTAACGACTGAAAATTCGTAAAAGATATTGGACATTATGAGCTAACGGTAAGAATAATATTTGAACTAATTGTATTAACATCAATTGTCATGCACTCCCAGCACAACAAAATTTATTTCAACTTGATTGGATAAATAGAAAAGGGTTAAATTAACGACTGAAAATTTGTAAAAGATATTGGACATTATGAGCTAACCGTTAGAATAATATTTGAACAAACTGTATAAAAATCAATGGTCATGCACTCCCAACACAACAAAATTTATTTGAACTTGATTGGATGAATAGAAAAGATTTTATTAACAATTGAAAGTTTTTGAGCAAGCTAATAGAAGGAATATAATAAATTAATTTTTCAACAAAATAATATTTGTTTACATCTATTTAAAAATTAAAAATTCAAATAATTCTATTGTCTTAACTTTTTAAAATTCTAACAGCTGCTCCTCAATTTTTAAGCGAACCTTTTCGATTTATATAATTTTTCCTTCTCCACAGCTAACCTGTCTTTTTCGTATTTCCCTGTCGTTTTTAGTTTCTTCCATAGAAGCCATCTTTTTAGAATATTCATTTTTTTCTGTTCTATCTGTTAATTTGCAGTGGCGACTACCGTTCCATGTAGTGAAGCTTCCTTTGTGCACTTTTTGGTCCTCCGTCAGGCGCTTAACTTTTGAAGTTTCCCTCATCTTTTAATTTTTTTAAAATTCTGATTTTCTGCTCTATCTGTTAATTTGCTGTGGCGACTACCGTTCGATGTAATGAAGCTTCCTCTGTGCACATTATGGTCTTCTGTCAGGTGCTTAAGTTTTGAAATTTCACTCATTTATCTAAAATAAAAAACTAATTAAAAAAGTATTGAATTTTTAAAAACAAAAATTCTTACCATTTCTTCTCCAGCAGGCAAGTATTCTGCTCCAATATGCATTTTCCCTTTTCATCTTCCATTTTCATCTAATTTTCTTAAAAAATGTAAGAATTTTTTTAGCCTTACCCATCCTCGCAATAATATAGAAGTATAACTCAATAACAATTAATTACAGGGAAGATTATCAATATTTATATAAAATATTTAAAATAATAATTAAAAAAATAAAATCAAACATAACTTGGCTTCAAAATGTTTTTTTTTTATTTTTTTTTTTTTAAATTTACACTTTCAAATTGTTAAACGGGTTTTCTCATTTCTCACACCCTTTTCACGGGCACTTTAGGCCACCATAAAAAGATTTTGATAATACTTTTCACTCTCACAGCAAATTAGAATCGCTCCCTTGAAAAGAATTATGTCAAAATTCGACTTTCTTATTCTCACGCTGAACCTCCACCGAGACAGAATCTCACCTTGTGTACTAATGAAGATAATATTAGAAAATCCAAAAACAAATGCTGGTTGTTCTATTAACATAGGAAATAATTTTGGTTTTTATAATACAAAAATAAATATAAATATATATATATATATATATATATTAGCATTAATTACAATCGCATTTATTTCATTTTACAATACATTGAAATTACAAATTAAAAAAAAATGATTTAACTTTCATTGTTTTTTTTTTTTGTCTTAAAAATGCGCGTTGCTGGTGTATGATTTGCACTACATCCGCGGACTTTTATTTGCTTAAAGCTGCTTCAGGGATATTATGTTAATTATTTAATTGAGGTTGTTCTACTTTAAATATTTTTTTTTTTTGGTCAACACATATATATATACATGTTTTTTTTTTATTTAATTTTGTTTTTTGTTTTACTATAGCAAATATCGTTTAAAAAAGAAATAGTTTCAGTGCTATGAATATTAATTATTTCTGTATTTTTATGTTAAACACAAGAATTCCTTATTAAAAATAAAAATGAGATTACACATCATTTCATTTAAAAACTAAAGGAAGTTAAAAAAATAAAAAAAGTCATATAATAAAATTACGTGTTTAGTATTTGTTGTTGATTAGCTGATTCAGTGTTCATTTAGTTTTAAAACTTTTATTATTTAGTTTATTTTTTTTGCTTCATATATTTGAAATTTTTACTTTTTATAAACAACAGATCGATATTCATATTTTTATTTTTATTAGTAAAAAAAAATAAAAATAAAAATAAAAAAATAGGAGCATAAAAACCTAAAAAGCCTCTTGAATAAATGTTTTTTATTTGAATAAATGAAAAATATGTTATACAAAAATAAGTTAAATATTAAATTAATATCTAGTTCTGGTATTGACAGGAAGCTTTAATTGAATTGTTTATTTTGAAAGTTGTTAAGTTTATTTTTGTTCTTGAATTTTTACAATTTGTATAAAAATTATTTTGATTTTGCAAACAAAAATTTTTATGTTAACAAAGTCTTTAAGAAATTTTGATTTAAAATTAGCGAAACTTAGACTACTTTCAAAATGAACGGTTAAATTTTTTGATCTAAATGACAAATATTTGTTAGAAATTTAATTTTGAAAGAATATAAATTCTTCGTTTTAAGCGAATACTTTAGTCAAAAACTTTTATATTTTCTTTTAAATATTCAAATTTTATCCATATTTTTATATAAAAGTGGACGAAAAGTTAATTAAAATGGCAACAAAATAAACAAAGTGTATAAAAGTCAGTTCATTCTCATTGCTAAAACTTTTTTGTATTGTTTTTTTTTTTTTGAGAAAAAATCAAAAATCTTAAATTTGTAATAGACTTAATTTTGGTCAAATAAGGAAAAATGAAATCTTGGCCTTTAAATTTCATCAATATCAAATTTTATTTCAATATTAAATTTGATTCATATGTTGTTTCCTAGATATAGATATTAGATTTAAAGATAATAGGATAAAGCTATAGTCTTGTGTCTCAATCTCTCAAATTGAATTTTATTAAAAATGTAAAAAAACTATTTACGATAATTATATAAAAAAAGTTCGACCCATGTAATTCTTTTAATTTTTAGGCTCTATTTTAAAAAAAGACAAAGCATTCTATAAAGATATTAATTATATATAGAGGAAAAGTGCTCATATATATAATTTGGACTATAATTAAATTGTTTTTCGGATTAAAATTGTAAATTTTGTTAAATATTTTTTCATTTGCTCTATGCTTCATATTTCACTAGCTTTTTACGGCCATTCAAACTTTATTTCTTTCCGAAAACTACATTAATTCTGTGTCTACGTTTTCACATTGCAATTAAACGGCAAAGCCTTTTGGAAATCGACTAAAAACCTGTTGGCTTTCTTGTCTGAAAATCAGCTGTTTTTATTATATAATTTAATCGATCTCCTTATAAACTAAAATTCTATTTCTAATTTAACAATTTTTATTAATTACTAGTAGTAATTTTGTTTTTATTTAAAAACATTGCACGTTATCCTGGTATGATTTTTTTAATCAATTCAAATATTACGAAAAATTCTTTTTATAATTAATGCAAATATCCGTATAAAATTAAAGTAAAGCAAAGATACTTAATTGTTCACGTTTTTAAATATAATTCTTTCACAGTGATAAATACTAAAATAATTTTCTTTTAAAAATTGACCAAAATGGTCAAAAAAAATTCAATAGAAAAACTTATTTTAGTTCTACAAATTAGTCGCTTTTCTTATAAATATGGATGTTAGCATTTAGAATTTGTAACGTAGTGCTGGGTTTTCGATAATTTTTAGTAATCCATTTAAAGTATGAACTAAGTTCTAGCATACAACTTTCCTGAAGAATTCTTATTTTTCAGTATATAAAAATAATATTAAGTCCAAGATTTATTGAACGACTTTTGAATCAGTTATTGAAATTTAAAGAACAATAAATTATTTGTTTCTGTATATCTAATTGACTTTTTTGGGCAGTCAAAAATCAATTATCAAAAGATTTAGTTAAAAAGGATAAATTTTTATTTAATCCTTAGTTCTGAATAACAACAATAATAATTAATATATATTATTGTGTATAAAATTTCGTAATTAAAGTTGGAATACATGCTCGCTTTAATGACGTGCTTGAAACTCGTTTTGGTCTATGAATTGCATTCTGGAAAACAACTTAAAAAGTTGTGGTATTTTATTTTTATTTATACTTTATATTATATACAATTCTGTTTGTTAATTAATATAGCTTTTATCTTACAAATGCAAAATTATTTGTAGCTACAACTACAGCTGGCATGATATCAACATAATTTTAGCTCTTCAGATTTTCATTATTTAATTTGCTACCACTGAATGCCTTTGGCATGATGTAGCAATAGTTAATCACTGATTAAAAGACGAAAATAATCGTAAACTACACTCGATTATAAAAAGTCTCACTTTCTAAAGTTTTTCTAGTTTTTATGTTTAAATCTGAATAAAATTTCATTTTTGTTATTACAAATTTACATTATTAGATAAATCAAAACGGAAAATCTTAAAAATATCAGTATATCATCATAAAAATACTATTTCCGGTATAATAAGTTCGAATTATGTAATTTACAATTCAACAGCAAAAAAATTTCGTACTATATATTAATTATTTTAGGTTTGTAAAAATATCAAATTACTATTTTCGTAGCTTACTTGAAACATGGTATAATTGTAATTTGAAGACAAAAAAATGAACTAAAGAAAGATTAAAAAATGTGCACATCCATCTACATCTTTTTTCATCAATATATTAATTTGAAATTGTGCACAAAATGTACGTAAAATTTTAAATGGTCAGTTTTTTGGCATAAATTGTTAAACAATTTAGATTATTCAAATTTATTAAATAAAAATTTCACCATGTTTATATGTCTTGCTGAATTATATGAGTTCATAAATGGAATGCTACTTAAAATTAAATATTTTTTTATTAATTCGTTTTAATTATAAAAGCTACATGTATAATAGATAAGTAAATTTTTCAAAACCAGTAATCATAATTGATTTATTTTTTATTAGTTTATTGTTTATTTAAATTTAGTATCTATTGAAAATTAAAAAAATAAACAAATTTTTTTTAACTGTGTCAATACCTTCCTTCTTTCGTTTTTCTTTTAAAAATATTATTCTCTTAAATATATTAGTGAAAAGAAAAAATAAGTTTTCAAAACTAAACAAATGGTACATGAATTCATAGTTAAAAAAATAATAAAAAAAAGCAACAACGAGGCTTATAATTTACTAATAAAAAAAAAAATAATAATAATAATAATAATAGTTATGTTAATTAAATATTTTTACTAATGTTTTTTATTTCATGTTATTCGATCTGTATATCTGTATAACGGTATGTCTATATTTATTTTTTTTAAATAAATTATAACATTTTCCAGTATGACATTAATTTTTTATATAATTTATTTGGAAAAAAATAAATAATAATATACATATATATATATATATATTATTATTTGTTTTTTTTTTGTATTTATTTATTTTTCTATGTTTATGTATATATATATATATATATATAGTTTGGATAATCTGTAAAATGAACACGTCTTATCTGGTGGGAATTAATGATATCTATTGCACACAGCATGAATTCTTATGGCCATTTCTATGTTTTAATCTTGACTTTGGCCGATATTTTTCCAAAAATGAAAGCTGCTTAGCATTTATAGCACCACGTCGTTTGCTAAAAAAATAAATAATATTATATATTATTTAATATTTATAAATTATAAAAGAAATTTAAATAAAGAATACTTTAAAAATAAATCCTTTCGACTCTTTATTAATATTTTACTTTTAATACATAGTAGGAAAAATGGGCATTAATGAATTCTGCACTTACGAGGGAAAACGGTTAATAACTCTTAAATAAAGCTTGCAGAAAGTAGCCATCATAGCACCTTATTAATGCAGAAAGAATTGTTTTATTTTTGATTAGAATTTTTATACTAATAAAGAAAATTTCAATGCTAAACTTAAGCAAGAATTTTTTGAAATTCTTCCAGGACGGCTCCTTTTGGTTTTCTTTTTTAACAAAATTCAAAAATGTTTTCCCCGAAAAAGTAACTCCTCTCCATTGATGTTTTATTCCAACTGTTCCTACTGGGTATTTATACTAAATTTGCATACAGACAACATTATTGCAAATATTCCAATGTAAGAATAAATACGAACTAATATTTCAAAAGTGAATAAGAGGATGATGTGAAACTGATTTTGATAAAGAAGAAAACGTTACGTCATTAACGATACGGCAAGTGATACAAAATTATTCTTTAAATGTTTAGCGACCCAGATAAAGTTTAAGTCTGTCAACTGCAACAAATTTGTCAAATTATTTGATTTATTAATTGGCATCACACCTGATATTTCATATATTAATCAAGTGTCTGAACAACAAAGCAGCAATATTTGTTCAATTACATAAAGATTGAAATATAACGAATTTTTTTGAGTGTTCCATAATATTTTTGCTTTTTGCGAATCTGCAGCTACTTTACAATAAAGTTAAAGATAGATATTTTTAGTTTAATTTAAAAGCTTACTGAGTTTCGAGCTACCATTTTATGGACTCAGTCAATTTATTACAAATTTTGGCTATCATTCATTATTTATGAATTTGTGGTGTATTCAAATTATTTTGAATTAGTAGAAGTTATGCCATCAAAAAGCCAATAGCATCACCAACTACTTCATAACTTAGGGCAGTTAATGCGGCGACAGAAAAGGACAAATATCAATCCCGAACATTCAAACTAAAACTATATTTATTGGCATTAAAATAAATGTCAACTATGATAAGTAAGTGTCACATGCCTCATACTCATTAAAAATAATTTGAATTTATCAATAATTTGTTTATTTACTTATTACTATATTTTCGTTCCAGGATTGACTGATAATAATTAAAATAAAACTATAAAGGGTTCTACTATTAAGGCAGTCTATCCTTCAAAACGATCTATTAGCAATTCTGACCAAATACTCAAAATGAGGAGTATCCCTTTTCTTTTCTTTAAAGGCGAAATATTCCCTTTAGTAACTATTGCAATTTGTATTATTTTAGCCTGTTTTTTACATTCATTAAATTAAAATTCAAACTTACTCTCTGATCATTTCGACAGCAGCTTCATATTTGAGACCGAGTTCAATTAAAGCAAGTGCAACCAAAACAGGTGCTCTTCCGAGACCAGCTACACAATGAACTGCAACACAAGCCTCTGGATTCTCTGAATAGCTGAAAAAAAATTAAAGGAATAGTTTTTTTGAAAATTCTCTTACATAAAGTGTTTTTAATTAATTCATTTGCTGTCCATTGATCTTCTGTAATTGATTTTACTATGTAATTTACGATTATCAAATTTGGACCTTCAAGTTTTTATATAATAAATAATTTATTTCATATTATTTTTACTGATTAGCGAAAAAAATTATCAAAAAGTTAAAGGCTTGAAATCTATCGTTAAAGAAATTATGCATTTTATTGCTTGCACAAGTTCTTACCAAAATACTTATGATTTAGTTAAAAAAAACATCCTGTTAAGCATTGCAACCGACTTAAAAGCTCTTAACATATAGTCTAAAGTTTTAATCATAGCCTTACAAGGTTTTTTTAAACTGTTTAAATATCCATTTATCGCAAATTAATATCAAAAAAATTAATGCTAAAATGCATAATTATAGTAGATAACTTTTTCGTGGTTAATTATTTTTAAAAGTTAAGAAAAACAAGAGATATGACAACATTTTAACAAATTAAAATGTAACCAGTCGAGATATCATCGTCACTAGTTTCTAGATTAACATAAAATCAATATAAAATCAAAAATTTTGCATCATTTGAAAGATAACATAAACAGCGATAAATTATTAAATTTGTGTGTGTGATTATTTCCTAAAAATCGGAAAGATTGCTTACGCTTTATGCGAAGTAAAAAAAAAACTAAAATAAGTTGACGAGTTCTACAAATTTAAATAGTTTTAGAAAATTGGTTCAGACTCTAGATAAATATCTATTTAAAAATTACGGACATGTTAATAAATTCATTCGGTTGGCATTGATTTTATAAATATTTCATGGCTCTATTCATAACTGGAATTTGTACACAAAGCATGTGTATACGGTCATACTAAGAAGCGCTTGGTTATTCCTTTAAACAATTAAACCTAGATATCAGGTATAATATTGTGGTGGTATTCACAAAACTCACCACACAATTTTCATCCTCGTTGCTCATCTTATCATCATGCTGCTAGTTTCCAGATTTGTTCGATTCCAGTATATCAATCGACGTTGACCCATCGTGTCATGGACATTAAAGCAGACCAGACAAAATTATTTTGGAAATGATGGCAGCGTGAAATTTCGCTTCACAAAGTAAAAATTAAAACCGAAGTTTAAAGTTAGGAAGAATAAATTTTGTTGTAGCGTTTCGGGTGATTATACCCTATGAACGAATACCCTAACTCTTGAAAATAAGAATAAAAATACACTTTCAGTGCAAGAGTGAACAAACTTAAAAGCATGGGTAACAAATTCAATGTTTACTCATTGGCTAAGTAATCACCTAAAGTATACCAGCTAAAACTACATCTCTTTTACAACAATTAGACCAAGGAATAAATTGCTTAATTTTAGTGACATTACACAAAATAAGTTATTGACTATTATGGAGTATTGGAAACAGTTTAATACTGCTCAGTGTATTGCAATTGCCAAATGATGAAAACAATCAGAAAGAGGAAAACCATAACATAACATTTTCATTCACAGAAAAATTGCAAGATCTCGATTTTGAATTGGATCTGTCTTTATAAATGAGCCCTTATTACAGCCATACCAAGAAATTGACAAAAAAATATTAGGAAGACTAGAAAATTGAGGACTATTCTATAAACTTGGTATATAGCCGCACAAAATATATAAAACTGTCCATGCTGTTGGCGAAGGATAACTGAATAATTAAACTTCAAGTGGATAAGTTATATTATATATTTCGATATACGAAACGCGATTTTCAAGACGCATCCCCTCTATTGCCAACAAGTCAAAGCTGCCCTTGTAAGACAAAATTTGTTTTTGTAGTAAAATAGGACTGTCTCGAGACGGAGATATTCTTAATCGTGTATATCTCCGATCGTTGCTGAGATTCTATCTAAGAAATGAAGTGTAAAAGTTTTTTCTGCTGGAACTCACTATATTTTAATGAGTTTTAATAAAATTATATATGAAGCACTTTTAAGATATATTTCTTGTATATTCCTCATATTCAATACTTGAACTTATTTTCTTTCTCATCATATTATATAAATAAACCAAAAACCATTTAAAAGTTGACACCAAATGAATTAATCCTTATTTACTTTCATAAAACATACTTTTGTCTAAGTACTTCGAACCATTCATCAACAATTTTTTGCGGTGGAAATGTTCCATCATCATATGCAAGATCTTTAACATTGATTCCTTGAGCTTGTAGTTCATCAATTTTATAACTTGGTTCACATACACGAACAACTGTGCTAACATTGTGCTTCTTTAATTCCTAAAATAAAATTTACAAAAAAAAAAAAAGTTAATTTAAAATTTAATATAAATAAATATTTTACTAACCGATATATAATGATTGATGGTAACATCTGAGGGACGATCTGTTATTAAGAATTGCATCCCTTTAAATTCAATACGAGCTGGTGCAGGTCTAATATCCTTTTGACGCATGATGATGCTTGTCATTAAATTCTGTTTCTTCCGTATAATAAATTAAATGTTTGGAATCAGCTACCAAAATTTTTATATTTAAAATGAGAATTACTTCACCCACGTTTTTAAATGATTTTAATATTAAATATTTTCTTTTTTGTTTTAATAATTTAGAAAAATTGAAAGGACGAAAAAATTGCAGTCAAATAATCTTATTTCACAAAAATATATATTTTATTTAAGGAAATATTTCCTATTTGTTTTATTTAAACATTTAAATATAAAAAAATAGTTTGTTCTTGTTTCCTGCTATTTTTTATTTCAGGAGATCAGAAACTTTGTCTGCCTTTATTATAATTATTTTTAATTAGTTTTTAATTCTTTGCTGGAACAAATGAAAGGAAAAAAAAAACGAAAATAAACGATAAATATAGCTTTAAGTGTGCCGCGAAATGTGTTTCACCACCAGAACGCACGTTTTTCTCAATTTGTTATAATTTTTTAAATACTTTGTTTTAGCGCCTAAGAATTATGATTGATGTTTAATCTTTCTGTAATTAGAATAAATTAAATTGATTAAAATTTAGGCTTACTTCGATTATAATATTTTAGGAGATATAAAGCTTCTTGTAATTTTTAGAGTTCACATAAAAAATGTTGTTTGAATATTTGAATATTTGCATATTCAATTTTTGTAATTTTTAAATAAAATGTTAGATGTTGTTTTTTTTTCATAAAAATCATTAAAAATTCTATCTGCCAAAGATTTGCTAAGCATAAAAGTCAGATTTATGGAGAGAATTTAAGTAAAAACCGAAGACAAATCAGTGCTAGTACTAGAAAAAAGTCAGGTATGACTGAAAGTTAAATTTAATACGCAATTGAAATTTTAGGAGTATTATTTTACCAACAGAATTTATATCTTTTAACATTAACAATTCAAATGGGTTTGACTCTTATAATGACCTGTTTCGTAATTGTAATATTGAGGAGTTTTTTTTTAAATAATCTGATATTTAGATATATTTCGCCCCTCCAAAGACACACTCAGATTAGGAAATTAACTGCAAGATTCCAAGCTATTGTCATAATCATCTTGTAGCTAAAAATTTTACTTCCTATCCAGCAGATCAGTTGATCAAAAATCGGAATCAACCCCGAAAGAAATCCAGTATAAAAATTTATATTTTTTGATATTATGGTGTTGGCTTTGATAAAAATCGCTTGACTTTTCTTAACCATAAAATTTGTAACTACGATATTCAGAAAATACTTGAAAAACATCTAAAGTTTTATATCCAAAGTTTTCAATCTGCTCGATTCAATAGGATAATGCATATGATACGCGACGGCAAATCTAGTAAATGTTTGTTTGGTCAAGGGTACGAAGATTTCAATATTTGAAATTTGCCACTTCTCTAGGCTTTAATCCTATTGAGAATGTTTGTGACATAATGGTTAGAAATATATATGGACAACAGAATATGTGATTGTCATTAAAGCGATCAAGTAAGTGTAGGAGAGTAAATTAAAAATTAAAATTTACATCGGTTTTTTATCATTTATTTTCAAATATAATAAACGTTTTATTTCAAAAATTTATTTCTTTCTCCAAAATTCAAACGGAACACTTGCAGTTAATTTCTAAAATCTCGTTGTTTGCCTTTGAACGTCATGAGAAGAATTCAAAATTATAATTATAACTAGATCCTCTTATAATTTAAGACACAAACCATTTATATTATAAGACATAAACCACTAAACTATTTCTAACTCAGTAAATAGTAGAAGCAGCTTTTTTCTATAACATTCAATTTTTTTCTGAAGATCTTTTTCTACTTGTGTCTCAAACTTCTATGTAGATAGAATTCTTATTTTCTATTTAATATATGTATTTCCGAATGATAGAAAATTTTGTTGTCGTTTTTTCAGTCAAAAATATTATACTTTGTGAAATTTATTTAAAGTAATTTAGTATAACCCAACCAAACATGTGAAAGAGAAAAGCAAAAATTGTACTCTATAGTCTATATCAGGGGATGGGCAAACTTTTTCTGCAGCGGGCCATAAATCGGAAAATAAAGGTTTGGCGGGCCAAGATAAATTTTTCTAAAATTTTAAAAACAATATACAAGCATTACAATTTAAATATGTTAATGAGATGAATGAAATTGCGATTTCATTTTAAAAAGTTCCTTATATTGGGGTTCGAAGTGAGATGTACTGATTTTAAGGAACGAGGCTAAATGCTCATCCGTCAGTACTTCTGAAATTATTCTTTCTAAGGTTCATAATTGAAAACACTTGTTCACATATATATAAGATGAAGCAAACATACAGAGCACTGATTTTCTGGGCGTGAGATATTAAATTTGGGAAACTTACTTTCGATAATGATTTGTAAAACTCTAACTTTGGCATCTTTAGAAAAAGCTGCTTGAGATGATTGTTAGAGGGGAACTCAATTAATTCAAGCTGAAAATCTGACCTCACTACTTCACAATTTACGTTGAAAAGCATGGTAAAAATATCCAATTCTGTTTGAATGGCACAGAAATCTGAAAATCTGCGTTCGAACTCAAAATGCAATTTTTTCAAGCTTGGAAGCTGTCTGTGCTTCCTATTTCCGTGGATTTATGTTTTGTAGCACAAAAATAAAGAAAGTAAAAATATCATCAGTCCTTTGAAAAAAAAAAAAAAGGAAAAAAAAAATATTTAAACAAAGTAGAAAAGGAGATGGATATATGTATGTTACATATAATATATAAATCATATTTTTCTTAAATTCCGTCGGACCGGTAAATTAAAAATCTATCCACGGGCCACATTAAACCTTCCGGCGAGCCGTAGTTTGCCAATCCCTGGTCTATATGAACACAACGACAATTATAACAAGAAACAACGGCAAAGTTCATTCATTGATTACAACAAAATAAAAATAATGGCAGTAACAAAAGATAAATAAAAATAAAATAGCTGTTTGTTAGCTTTGATACCACTCACTGTATTAAGCCAACTTGACGTCATTACGAAAACTGTTCGGCAGTCTTTGTTATAATGAATAGGAAGCTTATTAACGCTTATTCAAAATCAACAATATAGACTATTTTAGGATTGATTTAATTGAGTTATTTTTATGGGGTATTATTTTTATCAAAAAAAACTGAAAAAATTAGAGAAAATATTACATTTGGTTGGCTGAAATTGGAAAAAATTAAGGTAAGTACTACGATCTTATACCCTTTCTTAACAGGCGCTATGTACAACCTTGTAGTCTTCCATACAAAAACATCGGTTCTTAACAGGCAAAGTCTGTACATGACAACAAAAGTAACATGGCGTCTAAATCTCAAAAGATATGATGTGAAATGTTAAATTAGATGTCACAGGTTGTTAAAATTTTTAAAAGTATTTTAACTAAAAAAATTAAAGAAAAGTTTTTTAATTTATTCCTGTAAATTGTTTTATAAAGTTAAATAAGGGATATTAGTTAAGTAAACCGAACTAGAGATACACAAAACAGAAGGTTCCAATAAGAAAAAATTCACAATAGATCTCAATTTTCTGTGTCTATAGACTTTAAAAGGCTGTAGTTACTATACGTTTCCAACCAGCTATGTACACAGTTCTCCATACAAAAGTGGCTTTCTGTGTATTTAGAAAGTATGTACATCCGCCTGTTAAGTAAGAAAGGGTATTATGGATTATAAAAGTCAAACAACTTTTGACTATGATCTTATGATAAGTGTCAAGAATTCACAACGAAAATGGGAATATATGCTACCATAAGGGCCATTGCGTTATTCTAAAAAAAAGGCAAGTCTTTATAAATATGGAAGACAATGTACAATTGAAGCTTTGAATAAAACTAAACAAATCAAATTCTCCTTATATAATTATAGTTCCAATATTGGAAAATTATTTCATAAAATGAATTTGAAAAACGTTAAATGTAAATAATTGATATACAATTAAATAGAAAATTGCTATAAAAAAAATTCACACATTCTCTTGGATTTTTCAGAACACAAACTTTAACCTTATAAACCTTTTATAAATATTTAAGATTCTATTTATTTTTCATAATAAATATTGAAACAAATTTTTGATTTATTCATATTTATTAAGGCTAAATTTAACAAAATGCGAAGTAGCTTTCGTTAAGCCAAATCTAATAACCTATTAAGAATATTTTTCCCTACTTGAAATTTTGCTAGTTAAATAACTAAAGAAATGAAACAAATATATCTATTCTCTAATTATTACTTCTTTTTAACTAATCACTTAACAAACAATCAATATTTAAAATAAAAACAAAACGTATTTTTTTTCCTAGTAATTTTGGCGCCATACTAATATAATTGACATAAATCACACATAGCAACTTATGTTTATGTCTAGAGTCAACTTGTAGCACTTATAAGGCGATCAGCAATTTAGGTGATTTGTTTAGATTAAAAAAAAAGAAAAAGAAAATTTGTTGCTATGCGTTCTTTGAACTTAGATATTACCCTGGCGTCAAACTCTTTTAATAGGCCAATGCATTGATAAAACTAATTTATTGACATAAAAAATATCCAAAGAATGGTATTACGATAATTAAATTTGCTTAAATGGCATTTAGCCAAATTTTTGATAATATTCCCAGGAATTTTTTGATTGCATATGCATACGAATCAAAGTCAAATTGAATTGAATATCATATTCTGTTGAGTTGAGGAAATCACTTTTTCTTTTCCTTCTTTTTTTTACAAAAAAAGTATCTTTAAATATTTATTACATAGTAAATGATCCCAAAAATAAAGAAAATTTATTTGTATTAAAGAAATATGTAAATAAATTATTCTCATTAATCAAATGCGCTTTTTCTATTTCAGCAAATCATTTTGCCAATACCAACACGGCTATATTTAATATGATTTTGGCAAATGTAATAATTTGGTTTAAAAAAAATAATAAACAATGTAGTAAAAATAATTTAAGTTTGTTAAATATTTCTCCTTCACATTTATCCAGTGTTTTCAATGTATAATACTCAAAGCACACTAATTTCATTTTTATAAAAGATCAACAGGAAGAAATTTATAAATTGCCAAATAAGTTAAATAGGATCCTAAAACTTCCAATTAAAAATTTGCTAAAGAGCTGAAGCCATATTGAATAAATTTTGTAGCACTCTTGTGGAATTCATTTAAAATTCTACTTAGCTGTCATCGCTTCCTCTCCACAACCGCGTGCATTGTATATGAGCCTTCAATCCCTTTGTCATCAGATTATTAGAACGGAGCTCCTTTTTACATATGAATCTTCATAATGAGTTTGTTAGCACATATGATTAGAAACGGGCAGTCTATAAGGACTTCGTATAAAGAGAAAATATTATGAAATAGAGAGATCTAATTATTATGGGCTACATAAAACACAAAAGTCTCATTTTATATACTTTTGTTTTTGATTGCATTTAAACAATAAACAGCAAAGCAACTCATGAAATATCTAAATATGAAACGAAAACGACTGTTGTCCTCAATCGATGATAGAGATGACATTATTTCGGATTCGGAATAATAATTTGAATATTTTCGAAAATTCCTCCTCCTTCAGTCATATTACTTTGAATGCTTCCAGGGCCACAATTTTAAATAGACAAAATTTTTTCTAGTCCTGGTGTTCAATTTGTGACCTCTGTGTGGTTAAAAATATTCTAATACACTTTTCAAACTATTAAAACTATGTTTATCTTTCTATTCTTTTCTATTTAACCAGACTTGAGCCACAATAACGAACAACTGGCATTCAAATAACAAAAAAACAAAAAAAAAATGAGATAAAAATTAAAACTTTGCTTGTCTTAAAACTTGACTGCTAACATTTCTTTACTAAATTTTATTTCTGCAATTATTTAAACGAATATAAAATATAGCATATAAAAATGACATAATAAAACTTACTTATTTATGTTGGGCCTGGCAGTATTCCGCGCTGTCTAGACGAAACTCCATAGATGTGATAACAACACTCGCCAGCTAAAATTAAAGAAATAGGAAAACTTGAATACTTGAAGTTTTATTTTGTATCAAATAATGAATTTTAAAAATAAATTTCAATGGATTGAAGCATGAAGAATTCAAATTTTTACTTAGAATTTTAGAGGTTGAAATACATCCTGATTTCAATAAAAAATTAAATTTCTAATATAATTTTTTTTTCTTTTTGTTTTGTTGATATTTTAAGATTCTTTTAAATGATTATTAATTAAAACCAGACTCAGTTTGTTAATTATCCTTCCAGATTGTTTCCATTAACTATTCTTGTTGTGTGCTACTACCCATTGCTTAACGTTACTCATTCATATGTACAATAGAATACAACCTTTTTTAAAAAAAATTTGACTTTAATCGTTCACATATTCTTCTTTGTGGGTAAAATTGTTAAGAGAGAGAGTGTTTGATTTTTAGGCTTAATATCCTAACTTTCAGAAAGTACTTCTTTATTTAGCACAAATTTCTTTTTTAGAGCATCTATTAAGATCTGTGTCGTTAAAGGCAAATCTGGAATATATTTATATCGGAGAAGTAACGCGAAGCTCAATTTGAAAGATATCAGGATCGTTTTTAAGAACTTTTGACAAAGTAGAATACCACGTTTTTTCCTCCAACCATTCTATTAACAAGATAATCTTTGCTTTCATTAATTTATTTTTATCAAGGTGGTTGATTAGCAGAATATCCTTCCCGCTATTAGATATTAAACTAAACCATTCTAAACCGAACTCATCGATTCTATTAAAACTCAGATAAGTCTTAAAGACCCTTTTTCTTTTATCGGCCAGCATTTACTTTAATAGGGTAAAATCTATCCCTAAAATGAACCCTCAAAGACAAATTTTCCTTTATGACTCGAGTTGTGATTATTATTTTCAAATGAAACAAAATTTATTGAAAAATATTAATTAGATTTTATTCTTTTAACATGACTTCCCTATTGCCTGCATATATTTTCAATTTTAGAAGTCCAACTCTTAAGCTTTAATGCGACAGAAGAGCTTTTTTAAACATTTCCTTAAAAAACGCAACTATTGCCAAATAGGGAGACTAACCCGATCGGTCTACAAAGTGTTAATAACGAGCAACAGTGGGAAGGCTTCATAAGAAATTTTGCAATCAGCTCTCATTTAACCGCCTAGGCATAAAAATTGAAAATAATCGTAGGTGGCCAAAAATAATAATACTGGAAATAGGCTTAACTTAAGAATTTACATAGAACGGTAATAATACCCAGTCGGACTGTTAAGTGTTAAAAATAAATTTATTTAAGTAAACGCCTTAAATTTAAGCTTAAAAAAAAATTACCTATTAAAACGAATTAAATTTAATCTCTTTGAATACTTTTTGAGGAGAGAAGTTTGAATGAACAAAAATTGTCTCATTGTAAGCATTCAATAAAAGTAAATTTTTTATTTTCTATTTCTAAACTTCAAAGAAACTTTTTTTCACAGCCTGTAAATGCAATAATATTTCATTATTTTACTCTTAAAATGGTTTCCTTGAAAATCCTATACAATCAAATTAAAGACGGCTTCATAAAAAAACCAAGATACAATTAGAAAGTTGCCCACCAGCAATTCTACGTAGATGGACACCCACTAAAATATTCGCAGTAACTAACTAAAGTTGCTTCTATTTATAAAATCGCTTGGTAGAAAGTTCAAAATGAAAATTGCATTCGATATCAAAAGAAAGAAATAAAACAATTTCAAAAAAATTGAAATATTTATAGCTTTAAGGAATGTATCTTTTAGATTTACATGCTTGTACTCAAAGATAAATGTTAAGTAAAATAGTTTTTTTTTTTTTTTATTGATTTTTAAAAAGAAAACGAAAAATTTATTTAAGTGTGAGAAAATTAAATAACAAATTGGTAAAGACAACCATCGCAATTTTCAAATTAAGAATTTTATTTATATTTTTGCTGTAGCTAAAAATAAGTAAATTTTATAAAAATTTAACTACAATATTTCAAGAATTATTTTGTATTTAGCACTAGAACTTAGTGAGCAAGTCAAAATTTCTTACTTAAAAATATCTAAATTTTGAGTGACATATTTTCTGTTCTAATTTTGTTATTTTTTTTAATGACTTTAGTTCGTAGATACATAAGTGAATCATTTAGTAATTTATGTTTTACTAATTGCAATTAAGGTGATCCATTACTGCGACTTTTATTTATTAATTAGTTTTTTGGAATTGGTCACATAAATTTGAAAGCATATGTTCATCGATTTTTGAACATTTAATTGATCTTTGCAAATGATTATTAAGGTATATACACGAGGTATATTATTTAAAAAAGGATTTGCGGAGAGTAAAAAAAATATTTCTATGCGACGTAGTAAGATGTTCCATGGTACTACTGTTTTAATTAGGTTTCATGAAAATCTGTCAATTTATTTACAGTTATTTACCATTCAAGAGTCATAGTATTTTTTTAATATAACCGAGCAGTGATAAACTTTTAATTTTGAAAGATACAACTCAAATATAAGTCTATAAATAAGGATTTTTTAGTTTAAATTAGTAGAAAGATTAGTTACTGAGTTTAAACATGGCTGTACAAGTTTAGAATACCATTAATGGCCTAAGAAGTACCGTACCACTACACAAGTTTATAGCCAAACAAAAATGGTCTCAAATATTAAGAGAGATTAAGTAAGCAGCGTAAAAAATATTTTAAACTATAAAGTCTTGGAGTTAAAAAAGCTGAAAGAGGAAAAAGAAACTTTTGAATATGGCTTTCTAAACAGCAATTAAAGCTATTTAGAAATAACAAAAAAAAAGAACATCTGCGCCATTTTATCGACTGGAATGTACAAAATAGATCCTGAATCAAAGCTAGAATCTTAGATCGTAGTCTCTATGAAAGCGGATCAAAACTACCTTCAATGACTAACGACTTCTCCAATTTGTGTTGGATTTATTACCGATTGTCCGTTTAATGTATAGAATCAATTATTCGTATGATCAAATTTCACTGCTATTATAAGAGCAATACCTAAAAAGTGATTTGAGATGGGTACTTTGGTACCAAAATCAGCCAAGAAGCTATTACCATCAGTTTTATAGGATATAAAAAAAAATTTCCTTCGTGAACCTAAAATAATAATATCAGATTTTTAAACTTTTATGTTTTATAGAATAAAAGAAATTATTTATAATCCCTAATTTTCAAGAAAAAAGTAACCAGTTCAGTAATTTGATAATCGTCCTACAACAAAATACAATAAATATTTACCGCAAAAAAAAATAGCTCCATATTATCAGTGATCTATCCAAAATTATCCGTTTTTTATTTACAACTTGTCAAAAATAAAATTTGTGCTTCAATTCAATTGAATTCCGCTTTGTTACCAAACACTCAACTTTTTCTAGATAAATAATAATTTATTTTTATTTTAAAATATTAACCGTGTAAATGGCTTATATAAAATCTTACGTCCTTGAACTTCTCAAGTAAACATTTTTAACAAAAATCTCTTATGATACTTTTAGGTTAATATATTTCACTTGGTGAATGAAAATAATAAAACGTATGTCAAATATTCTAATTTAGAAATAAATTAACAAAAGTTCTAAAATAGAAATCGAATAATATTTAAAATAGCGAAATGTGTAAAAAAAAAAAAAAGTGGCGTAGTTAAAAAAGTGTTAAATTTTCAATTAGAATAAAACATTTATATAAGAGAATTTTATTAAAGTTTCGGCTTGATATAAAGTTTTTTTCTATATTTAATTTAATAATTAACGTTCTTCAGTGAAATTGACGACTCATGTTGTTTACAAAAATTTATTTATTAAATTATTTTAGCATAGAGAACTCATCTTTAAGAATTTAATTTTAAATTTAAGCAAAAGTCTGATAGATTTTTTGATTTTATAAAATGTACATGGGAGTCCTTGAAACTTTTTAGTCTCTTATCTTCACCTGGTTTTTATAAAAAATTAATTTTTATGCCCTTTGCACATTGATTTTATTAAAGTTTTGGAGACCACGTGTCAATAAATAAATTATTTTTCATGACTTAAGTAACAAGCAATGGCGCTTTTTTGAAGTTCATTTCAATTTGAACTAAAGAGATGTAATTTATTATTAAATTCAAGTTCTTCAAATCTAAAAATGTGAATTTAGATAAGATAAAGAAATTACTATCTGAAAATTTTTTGGCTTGCCTGATATGAAAAATTCATGACTTGTTATTTAGATTGGGCTGATATATATTTTTTTGATGTTTTCATAAAATTCTAGCTTTTAAAAAGATTATTATTAAAAACAAATTCTTTTCTGTTTTTTTCAACAGAATTAAGGACAGAGATTTTTAGTCTTTTGAATAAATTGATAATGAAAAAAATTATGGAAACTATAATTCTATTTTCAGTTATTATTAAAAACTGTTTTTGTTTTTTTTTCTGACTATATCTAAGGACAGATAAAAAAAAAATAAAGTGCATTAATTAATTGTTTTAAGTTCTAAATTTACTTTGAGCTCTACATAAATTTTATCTGACGCAATGTACTTTTGCTGATAAGTTTAGCTGCCAATATTCCAATAAATTTACTGAACAAAAATCACGTAACGGAAATGCCATGATACAAAGCGATAACTGCAAATCCATCAAAATAAATTTATTATACGTATTTATGAAATTACTTTTTTGAGTATTCAGAAATAGTGAGTGAAAATAGTACACACATATTTATTATGAAAAGGAAGTACATCAACGGCACCAATTGAGCTCAGCTCAGTAAATATTTTTACGGAAACTTCTTTGATTTTGAGTATTTGTAGAAAGCATAAAAAAACGGAATATTTTTCAAGGAAAATAAAGGAGATAAAATCTCTGACGTGTAAACTTTTGTAAAATCGAATTAAAATATTGTAAATTTTTGTGAATAAAAAATAATATCTGTCCTGACTTTTGATTTTTAGATTTTTCTGGGAACAAATGCATGAAAATCGATAATGTCAGTTTCAAGCAGAAGTTTATGGGTGCTTGTATGTACGCATGTAAATCAAAACTGATCTAGTGTGCTAAAAGATTCATTATAAGGGAAAAATTATTTCAAAGCTAATCTCGGTTCATTCGACCTGTCACACCTGGTAAACAAGAAAGTGCATTGTTCTCTTCAAGATGGGTAGATGTCTCCTTTATTTCGGTGTTGTTATTTTTCCAAATTTACAGAAGTGGTACTGTTCAAAAGGATTGCGTTTGTGTTAATTAATCAAACCCAAATAAACATTCTAATAAACAGCCAAACAGCATTCGTTTTTGCTTCTAAATCCTCATGACCAAGATCCGATATTAATATTACTTCGTTTCTTGCAAACAAGCACTATAGTGCCTTTTCACTACTCCATACAACTTAAGACGTAAAATTTGGAGCTGGAAACAGTGTTAATAAAAGCCTTCCTGAACTCTCTCTTAATACATTGAGCCGCAGCACGCTCAATGGCAGAAGTTTCTGCTTAGCAAACGGCAGGGATGTTATCTATAGCTATGAAGCTTCTTTATCCTAGAAACTAAATTCTCACTCCCATGGAAGAATCTATTTTTGATTCGTGGTAAAGAGCTTTATAATATCTCTGATATTTTCCCTGGATTCAACATGTACAAGAATCTTCCAATTTCTTTTGTTCATGCACGACCGTACAATGATCTCAAGGACAATATCTCTTTAAGAACAGAAAAATATTTAAAAAATTCCATCAACTAAAAAACATTTTTTTGTTTATATACTTTTTAACATAAAATCAGTTAGACATCAATGCCATTTACAATAAGTTTTTATATAATTGAAACATAGGAACCTTGACAGCAAAAAAAAAAACACATTAAAAAGGAAGTAATAAATTAGCTAAATTAATTCGTATTCTAGAATGTTTAGCTAAATAAATAATTCAGCAGTAGGGCAACCATAATGTACTTTAATTTTCAATGCCAACCATTTAAATAAAGCGGCCATTACGAATACTACTAGACAGCCATGATAACTAATAAAATAGTTGGATTCTGATTTCCAAAGAAATAAAAGGCAATACAAAAAAAGAAAGAAAAACGATTAAAGTTTCTGGTATTCTGGAATTATGAGTAGGATTCTGTTCACTTTGAACTAGTATTTCCAAGTTTTTGTATGCAAACACACACTTTTGAAAACATATCTTCTTAATGCAGAGCGTTTTTTTTATTTTCCCCAAAATTTAAAAATTTTACGAGAACTCTTCCCTTCATCTTTTTGCAGCCTTTTGTTTTTTATGTTAAATTAAAAAACTTAATTTTTCTAGTTTGGATTTGTTACTTTTTTCTTTCACATGAATTTGATTAGAGTAGTGAAAATTCTATTGTGCTTTTTCTACAGATGTTTTACTTTTTCCATCTGATTTTGGAAAATTCTATTCAAAAAATTTATACATATTTTAGTAAATATTCATATTCCTCAAAGCTTTCATATAAAATAATTTTAACACTTTGCCGACCGTACGAACCGCTGCATGAGGATAAGCCTGCAATCTTGCCTAAGTAAGAGCTACCGACCGTCCAATATTTAACAGCTACAAATTAATCAAATTCACAAATTTTTTTAAAAGAATGCAGCTATTACCAAACAGGGAAATTCTATCCGGTCAACAAAATACTTTCGACGACATTTTCAGCAAAATAAACTGAAAATTGAAGGTGTCTCTAGACTAGACATTTCAAAATCCTTTGATCTGATCAATTTTAATGGTAAAGAGACTAACAAACCACGACTAGAAGAACTGTCTATTTGGTGATAGTTTAATGAAGTTACTCATCATCAAATTGAATGGAAAAACTTCATATTGATTTAGGATAAAATTACATTTGAAAAATGTAAATATTGAGTGAATATATAGAGCAACAATATTGCTCAATTTTTAACCAAAACACTGTGACAATTTATTTTGATTATTTTGAGCATATTTAATTATTATAAACTCAAATAAAATGCATTTACTTGAACTTAAATAAAAAATTTATGTTTATTAAAAATTATTTGATATAAAAAAATTAAAGATAAGATGCTTTTAAGATTTAAAAAAAATAAGTAGCAAATTAATTAATTAAAACCCACCAAATAGTCATTTACGTATTAAAATTATTAATTTTATTATTTTTTAACACAATCAGTAATTAAAATTTTGTTTGTTTTGTCACTTTATTTTTTTTTAAAAAAAAAAAGAAAAACGTATAAAAATTATATTAAAATTTTGTATTTTTAAATCACAGCTGTTTACAGTCTTGGAATATATAATTAACAGACACAAAATTTTCGAAATAATACTTTTATGGTAAATATTGAAAAAATTATTAAGTTTTTAATTTATCAATAGATAAAATTTTCTTGCCAAACTAAATATTTTTGTTTTGTTTTATTTCATTTTTTTTCTTTTTGTATTTTCCTTGGCTATCTACATAAAAGTCACACTGCACTTGAAAAACTATTATTAAGGTCAAATACGGACTATGAGCTAAAATACAACAAATATTTATTTTTGTTTTAATGTTTATATATGTAATCTATATAGATAGAACTGCACTTTGTTTTAATTTTTATCATAATTTAAAAATCAAATAACTATATTAAAAATTTTCAAATAACAATAAGTTAAAATTTTATATGAAGATAAACGACGTGATAAAATTTCTTTAAGATAATGACAAGCATCTACCCTGAGACGTTGACCACAAATTTTAGACGGATGCAATAATAATCGACTTACTAACCTCATTTGAAAAAACGAACTGACAGATGACAATGAATTTAGTTAAGTATTTAGCGGCGCTGACAATAACGATACTTGTAAACTTTTTATACTTATCTCTTATACACCCCCATTTTATTTTATTTCATATATACATATATGTATGTAAAACTTTGGCTTTGTAGAAGTTACAAAAGAGCATTTGCTATATATATATGAATTATTGCTCAATACTTTTTACAGCTTTCGTTTATACACTTAATAAGTGTAAAAGAGACAAAAAAAAAAATTATCCATAAAAATAACAAAAGAGACAACAGTATTAATGCATATAGAACAACTTAAAATGCAGTTAAAATAGTTTTTTAATGATTCTTTTAAATGTTTTTAAAATTTTTATATTTAAAAAAAAAAAATTACCACCAAATACATTAACAAAAAAAATTAATTTATGTTGTTACTAAGGTACTTAGCACCTATTAATTGTATAACATTTTTTATAATCACAATTGTAAATGTTTATGTATTTAATTTTATTTATTATTTTTGTTTTTTCAAATAAAGGCGGTTCAATTGGTATTAAATTAAAAAAAGGTGTGAGTACTGGAATTATATTACTTTAAATATTCATTGGTCAGTTAAATGAACTATTTTTTATTTGAAGGTCTCTAATTTTATTAGCGCCCAGTTAATGACGACTTATGCATAACTTTTTTTTTTATTTTGATTTATTTTTTCTTTATCATTTTTAACATTTAAGGATAAAAACAACATATTTTTATTATTATATTATTGCAACAAAAATGTTAAATATTATTGCTGTGTATGAAGACATTGGAATTTATTTTTTCTAGGACTAATTGTTCATAATTCAATCACAACATATTTGTTTACATATTTTAATTTAAATAAACATAACATTTAGAAATTGATTGAATCCTTTTATGATCAGGGGAAATATTTTTCCCCATTTTAAAATTGTTGATTATTTCTTTTGATTACAACCTTGAAGTCAATTGGGAAAAATACAAATAATATAAATATGGAATTCCAAAAAAAAGTTAAATATTGTTGTTGTTTGTTTTTTATGATTTTTATTTGTTTTACATCTAAGTAAACTAAATTTACTCTATAAGAAACCTTATAGTCCGGAAAGAGTTAAAAATTTAACGGACTGGCGCCGTATTCAAATTTATTGCTTTCCATGTGTCCTAACTGCAGTATATTTTAGGCCGTCCGTTAATTTCTTCACAAGGAAAAGCAATAATATATATTTATACTTAACAATAAATATTTTGGTGTGAGCTTACGATAAAATGGCAATGATTTTCTTGGCAATAATGGTAATTGCAATTGTAAGTTTTGATATAACATGCATATGTGTTGTACTGTAAAATTTCATTTATGTACAGGTATTTTATTGGATGTATTCAATAGAATTGAAATATTTTTAAATTATGTAAAATTTTCTGATAAAAAATCAAAAAAAGAAATAAATGAAACGCTATTAGATAAATTTAACCAGTTTTCTTTAGAAAAAATTATTTTTGCTGGAAATATATTATGGTTATTACATCATAAAACTCTTAATATCTAAAAGTTTACTGCCGAAAAGTGACAGCAAGAAAAGGTTACCTTCAATAAACTAAAAAACAGTCATACACAACTTTTTTGGGGGCCATTTGTAAATAAAGTTCACCATACACCAAAAATGTTGACAACTTTTCCTAAATAAGAACATGTTCCCCTAAATTTTTCTTAATGTTTTTAAATATGATAATTTTTTCTTGTTTTTATATACCATGAACTAATCACTCTTAGAAAATTTCCAATTTTTAATTTTTCTAGTAGTGGAAAGAGATTTTAACAAGGAAAAAGGAAAAAAGTCGCTAACAATTGATTTGTAATGTCTGGCTACCTTAAAAAAAAATAGATGCAAAATAATATAAATAATATAATAGAAATAAATTTTATAAAATGGCTGATCATTTAAAATGACGATTTTAGTAGTAGTAGTAGTCGTATTCCAGCCTTTTTAAAAATAAAACTGGTGTTGTTTTATGGCTTCAACAGGAAAATTTGTCATCTTATGGACAAGTAATATTACTTTATTATATTTTATTACATTTTATTACATATAATCTATTACTATGGTTTTTGTATTAGCGTAAGCATTGATATCACAATGGTACCTGCCAGTGATAAATACATATAACATTAATATAGCTCTAATAGTTCAATCTCTTCTCAATAAATAGTCTTATCATATCATCCGATTTCCCATTGGTGGGCATGACAAATGAACAAATTTGCAATAGAAAAACATTTTATTTGCGAAAAATATTTCAAAAACAAAAAATAAATGTTATAATTCCAATAAATATTATAATTTCAACATAAATAAGTTTTGATCTCTTTACTGGTACCCCATCTTTATTATTAAAGATGCAAACCAATGATTTTCTCTATTTATTGACGATACGAATATGAGACGCGACATTACCATTAGTATTTTGTTTGTAGATGATATAAGCATTTAGCACCATCTTTCCAAAAATGTTAAATACAACTTTCTTCCAGTATTTCAATGTTATCCTTTTATCAAGATATGTATATAACATCCATGTAAGACCCGTCAATTCCACTCATGAATTTATTTTCGTTTCTTGTATTTCTTGTCGCGTGCGCTTTTTTATAACTATTTTAGTGTTAGCAATAGCCAATAGCAAAAATATAAATAAAAATAACTTACAATATTTCCGCGCAAATAAAACAATTCCCAAGAATCAACTAGAAATACTATTGTTGCGTGTGTTCTAATTTGAAAACTGGACTATTTTCAACATAAATATGTAATGTATAATAATATTTCTTATCAATACACGTGCGGAATAAATAAAAACAATAAACAAGAATCGACAAGTATGAAATAGACATCGTATTAGTTCATACGTGAGCGAGGAAAGCGATTATGCTTTTTTGCACTCAAAGGGTTAAAACCAAAAGACCATATTCATGTTTCTAGTACAAATCATAATAAATATACTAGGAACATACTAACCTTTGATTGGCTATAACGGAAAACTAGACCTAAAGAAATAAGTTCTTTGTCTGTCTGAATATTAAGTGAAACACTTATAGCAAAATTTTATTAAAAAAATCTTAATAAATAATAATAATAAAATAAATTTATAGTTGAATATTTCGAACAGAAAAAGTAAACATAGTACAAAAGTAATTAACAATCTTTTGGTTGAAAAGGAAAAAGAAATTTTTCACTGAAGGAAATATAAAGTAATTAATTTTCTTAAAAAACATGCCTATACTATAAAATACCAAAATTTAAACTAAATCGTTTCGTCTAACTAAATAATATTTGGAAAGGAATGTAAAACACAATTCAATTTATGTTATCTAAACAAAGATTAGACGTTGGAATAATAAGTTTGTACTTGATCAACCGCACATATCCAATAACATACTTTTATCTTTTAGTAATATAAATATATATCCGTCTAAGGCTGTAATATTATTAAGAGATCATTCTAGCGGTCTATTTGATTTTTTAAGTTTATACAAGAACACGTGCCATAGCTCGTTAGATATATTTCTTTATAATTACATATATGTATATATATATATATATATATATATACATATAGAATAAAATTATTTTCTTAGCAATGGTCCAGACAATAGTCTTATAAAAATAAAAGATAAGAAAATTAGGTGACCACTTGTTACTATTTTAAGAAATGATAAAAACTATATATAGAGTTTAAGGTAACTTATATTTATGAAACTTCTTATTAAATTGTAAACAATGTGATCCATAGACGGCGTTTCAAGTGATTATAAAATTGCTGGATCAGTAAACTGTTTTTTTAAAGAAAGGCAAGATCTTGTTTCTTAAGTCTCGACTTAATTTCAGACGGCGAAAATGATATCTGAAATATAAATAAATTGTTAGCTAGACAACATCAAAACAATAAAATCCTTTTTCTTTATATTTATTTTAATGATAAACAAAACAAATTATTCAGACTTGGAATTTTGTTGTTTTTAACATTAGTTTTAATGAAGATGCTTTATGCTATCTTATTATGAAAGATCTGCTAATTGAGTGGTATTAAATTTTCAAATTTAAGTGGAAAAAATTTACTTTAAAGTTTTATTATTTATATTTGAAAAAACTAAAGATAAAGTTACTACAATAAAATTTATTTATATTAGCATTTTTCACCTTATACGTCAATAAAACTAGTATAAGATTTTCAAAATATGTCGATAAATAATAAATAAAACATATGAAAATTTTAAGTGAAAATTTCAAATAGTTTCTGAATTACATCCTTCTAAAAAGCAGCTGCTCCTCTGTTAGAAAGCCATGTCTTTAAAGGTCTTTCTCTCAAGCCCAGATTTAAAATCCAAAATTGATGAAGCATTCCACTGTTAAAACAAAGAACATAAATTTCAACACCTTCATATCCCATAGCATCCGATATCACCAGGTTTAATAGTGTTATATTTATTCTTCGTATTGATCCTTTTGTTTTTATGTCTTCATATTTAATTCTTTAATAATCTTTAATATTCTTTACTTTCGTTAAAGGAAAATTACTTTTTTCCAACCTACTAATAAATAATTTTCTTATATTTTTCTGTAGATAGATTAATTTTTTTTAATATAAGCGTGCTACACGGTAATCGAAGCAATTTTAGGAAGCCGTTTTCTAAAAATGGAACCTGATATAGAACTAAATTCTTTTAGTTTTAAGACAAGTAATGTAAGAAGTTAACTGTAGATTTTGCTTAATTTCCTTTAACCGCACATAAAATATCTCTTAGCTGCAATATTTTTTCAATATCGCGGATGGTTTTCAGCCTTATTTGCAAGGACTTCAGTTTTTTCATTTTTTCCATTCATTTCAAAAAGTAATCCCTTCAAATATTGGAGCTTATATAAAAGAAATGAAATTATAACTCTTGTTTTTGTTTTTCTTTTTTCATTATTTTATTACTGGAATTAATTCAAAAAATTGAGTGGTAAAATATATTCCAACTGATTATTTAGATGACAGGGAACACTTTTATTTCCTGTCACATTTTTAGTCATGCAATCGGAACTTTGGTAACAGTTATAAAAATTTCTCAATGAACCGAATGAAGGAAATTTAGATAAAACTTTTCAGCTTTTAGCTACAAAAAAGCATTTCCTATATTACAATTTAACTAATCAATCTTTGTGATGATGGGATCAAATAGAGTTCAATAAAACCATTAAGTTATCAAATTAAAAATTCAAATTTCAAAAAGGTTAATGTACTTCTATTCCACCTAACATTCATAATACTAACCGATATCATGCTACTATAATATTAAAGGAGGGAAGCCACGGTTTTGCTATCCTTTTTACTGTCTAGACAGTTCTCTGTTGTATAAAATTTTGTTTGGTATTTTCTTTAGTACATCTTCGTTGGGGGCATTGAGATTTCATTATCCAGACACAAATAGCACAAAAAAATATTCTTTGAAAAGCAAACAATAAACCAAGCAAAAAAATAAAATCCACAGTCTTATAACCTGAAGCAGTTTGCAAAAATCTTCTCTGAATGATTTTTAAGAACGACAAAAAAATTTATATCTTTAACAAAGAAAAAGAATAAATAACATAACAAGAAATTACTGGTTTGAAACGAAATGAAACAAAGGCTAAAAGAGAATTAATAAAAATAAAAAAAAACAAAACTCCTTCACTTCATTGCCATTTCGGCAATGGGAAAAGTTTAAACTCGCATGACCTGCCACAATTCAATTTAATTTCTGCTTCACAGTTTTTTTTACACTTCCATGTTTTTTTGTTTTAACGTCGAATTTGGTTCAGTGGCTGTTAGTGCGGCATAAATGAAAGAAGATTTATTTAGAAAATTATATGAAGTCCTGACGTTGGCATGTTTATTTTTTGCTTTACTGGGAAATTGCGTAAAGCTAGCAAGAAAAAAACATTTTAAAGTTCCTGGATAATTTTTTTTTATTATATTGTTTAAAATATGTTCAGGCATACAAATTATGAGGCCTTTGATATTTTAATATTAGTGGTGGTGGCACATGGAGGAAATGTCCCGGTCATGTAAAATGATATTCCAACTAATGACCTCATCATGTCATTAAAAGTTTAAGGAACTTTGGAGCCCGCTATTTTTCAACACTCAAATTTTAATCTGTAAATTCGAAATTTTTCTTTTGCTTTTCGATGCTCGGATTTCTACCATTGAAACTGACGTAAAGCCCATCAATTAACCTGAAAAATGGTAGCTTTAAGCCTGATGACCCTCCTAGCCGCCATTTAGAATTTTAAATTTGTTTTTAACATGTATGAATGTTAGACATGTTTAAGTGTAGTACTTAGCGATTTTTTGCTATCGAAAAAAATTTGAATAAAATTTTTTGTGAAAAATTAAGTTAAGGACTCCAATGCACTTAGAATGTTTATTTTGGCTTTTGGTGAGTCCATTTTAAGTAAAAAAAAAATGAGCCTGATGTAAATGACGCATTGACGATACATGAGAAATGATGAAATTCCAGAAATCGCACGATATTTCAAACATATTGAAAATCTCATATCAATTTTTGTATGGCAAACGATCATACATTTTCTTCTTTTACGAAATCATTCTCTTATTTTTTCTAAAAATATGAATTTGTTAATAAAATACAAAAATGAATCGTAATCCTTTTAGAGGTAGCTTCTTCTCATACAAATCCAAGTATTAAACAAAAATGTTTAACTTTTAAATACATCAATTATAATTTATATGTATTCTTATCAATTAAAGGTCATTAAACTTGTTGAAACATGCCAGTTGATTATTTATTCCAAGAAAAATCGATACCTTTAGAAATATATGTTGGATATATGTATACTGTTGGATAGCCCTTTGCGTAGTAGATCTTCATACGTTTATTTTTTAGAACAGTGATAAAAAGAAATTTGCAATAACAGATTGAGGTATGTATGTTAATTATGACTTTGTTTTGTTATTTACAGTAATTGTATGAGTTAATATGTACGATATAGGAACACCCTTGATATTTATTGCGAGACGACGAGACTTAAACATTAAATTGATACTTGGTTATCTTTCATATCTGATAAAATTTATTTTTTCTTCAGCATATTTTATGTTTTGTTTTGACTGGAAAATTATTGAATATTTTTGTGTTGTGAAAATAATATTCTTAATAATAATTGGGGCACCATATGAAAATAGCATAAGATTTTTATTAAATAACAATTTTTTATATTCCACAGATAATTGAGTTTTTTTAGATTGGTTTTAGATTGTATTACAATCGCCTTGATAGGTATTTTGTAATGGATGCCGTTCTATTTTTATTGCTTTTTTTTTTTTGTAATTATTTTTTATTTTTGTTCTTTCATGTGGGCTTTATCTAAATTTTAGGTGAACCTGGAATAATAAGCTCACAATTACAGGCGGTGTCCTTGCTTTGTTCCTTGAAGGCATATGGACTCTTGAAAAAACAAAACAGTCAAGTAGCAAAACAAAATAAATTTGATATTTACTAAATTCTAGAAACAAACTCAAGTGCTGACAATTTTGACCTTCGATTTCTTATTAATTAAGTAAATAAAATAATATATTCTTATTTGAATATAAAGTTACAACGTTTTAAATATAAATAGAAAATGAGTTTCCTCATACTCCCAGAGAGATACGAACACAACAAACGAAAACTGTTTGCCTTCATTTTTAAGAGCTAAGTAAACTTTTTCTTCAATTACATTTGGAATAGTTTTAGTTTTTCGGTCGCACTCTAATCAAATGGAGTATAGTGTCCCTGTCTCTATGGGCTTCAGTCATTCAATTAGTAATTTCTTTGTTTTTTAAATATAGTAAAGGTAAAAACTACAATTCGTTCTTAGCTAAATACGATTAATTACTTTCCGGATATAATGAATATGGAAGAATGTCCGTACCTTGTTTTTTGTCATTGTTGTGGGATTTTAAGAATAATTATGTTATTTTTAAATAGGAATAAAAATTTTCTATTCTTAAAACTTTTAAGGGGACTATTCACTATTTTTTCAAGCCGTCAAATGGCTCTGTCGTTTATTGTAAAGTAACATAAATGGAAATGAAGATTTGAGAGTAAATTTTTAAACATGTTTAAATTTTTACTCCGAAATGGCCATTTCCATATCTATATATATAAAACTCGAACGTTTTGTGTTTGAAGCCAATGGAAATCAAAACTACTGCACAGATTTAAATGAAAATTTACCACAAAATTTGTTTTGATCTGAAGAAGGTTTACCACGAAATAAATATTAAAAACTTTAATTACTTTTCCTTAATTTAATTAAAATATAGTGTTTAACACATAACCTAACTTCTTTTTTTTTATTTGACAGGTGAGTGTTACTTGGATTATTTTTTTTTTTGGCATACATATTTTTGTTTTTTAGAAAGTTGAATGTCAAAATTAATTAAATAAAAAAATTATATAAATTACATTTACCGCTTTTCAGATTATTAACAATTTTATTAACAAGAATTTCGCTAAAGCATTGATATTATACTTGAATGAATTTGCTTGCAATATAATTTAACATTTGAATTAATTTTGAAAAAATAAAAAACATGGAATTTTCAGACTAAGAAGAAAAGGGAACTACTAAAAAAAAGAAGCTCATAACAAGATTAATTTCAAGTAAATTTTAATAATTATATTTATTTCTTACAACCAATCTTAGAACTTATTCTTAAGTTAGCTTCCCGTGGTCCAAAATTCAGCCATACGCCTTAAAGTGGGAAAAAAGTGCGAAAAATCAAGAAAAACGCCCTGTCAGGCGCCTTAAAGTATGAACTTGGACTATCTTTGACTATATTTTTTATATTCCATCATCGTTCCCAGCACATCATGCCTCTTTCACCCATATATACCACATCTTCACACACTGACAGTAAGTTTAGCAAAACAACGTTTGCTGGGTCAGTTGCTAGTATTTTATATGGGACGAGAGAGCCATTTGAAGACTTGGAAATTATAGAAAATAGTTCCTATTAAAATTAGTTTGCATGTTTCTAGCTAAAAACCAGAACTTTTTTTTAGTTAGTAAGTGACTATATTTATGGCGTGATTTAATAATTTAAATTAAATTACTTTCAAATTACTACTTTGAAGCTGAATTTTGAATTATAGAAATATAATTACACAATTGTAATTATGTTATTGAAACCAAAGACTTTAGACCTAGTTTACCATGGAGAAATTTCTGTTTGGTAAGCCCAATAGAATTATGTGCTAGATTTACTTCGTGAATTGGATATAATCTATAAAAAAGCAATGGTAGATCCCTGAATAGGGTTCCTTTAGGAGGAAATGTATTAAAAAATTCCTTATGATATACAAATGTGGGTTACTTACTTGATAGAAATATATTTACTATGCTTTGATTTGAGTGTCTTATTTAGAATATTTAAGAGTAATTTTAATTTATTCCCATGGGAGGAGACACCTTACTTTCACCCGATTATACAACAATCCCTTAGCTTTCTGAACCAGACTTATTCGGACGTTCGAATATAACTTAAGAAAAGGGCCTGTATTTATATTGCTAACTCTAAGGAGGCCCTTTATTCCATCAGGAATAGAGTTGAACGTTTTCTAGCAAGGTAAATCCAGTAAAATAGTTTTGAGCTGATTGCTATTTTGTACGCAACTGTAACCCCGTTTTCTAAAATTTTAGTGTCAAAAAATGCAAAAAGTCACATTTTTTTTATTAATTTTTCTGTTTTCAACTTTTCTTGTCTAATTCCAATGATATTTGATGTTTTGATAATTTTTTCTTTAATTTTTACATATTATAATTTTGACAGTTTGAAGGTTTCGATGAATTTCGATATTATTTATGCAAAAATATGAGATTTTTCTAAATTTAATTAATGTTAGTACTTAAATAGGAACCTTTTAATATCAGATTTATATAAAAAGTATACTTCATGTTTATGTTAAGATTAAATGTTATCCCATCGCAACAGATTGGTTATCTTACCAAAATTTCACTAAAACTTCACTAAAGTTTTTCTACTTCTCAAGTAAAATGTTTTAATATAAACTAAGAGGATAACAATTGAGAATCTACGAAGCCTTGCATTAATATATCATTAGTTTTGTTTTTATTATTTTTATGCGATAACTAAAAAAGATTAAAGGATCAAAAACCAAGTTTACTCTTTTAATTGGAGGTTATACTTATATTAATATATTTATTGAACACCTTCTTTTTATTTTTATTAATAACAAAGCCCTAGAATTAACTAGCAATTAATTAAACTTTATGTTAATTTAGCACCGTGTGTGTCATAAGGCTATAAGTGTCAAACTAAAAACGTCAAGAATTAGTTATAGAGTGTTACACTGTAAATTTAGTAGAAATTTTAGCTTAAGTAAGAAAAAAGAAAAACAAAAATAACATAAAATGTGACAATCAACTTAATAAAAAATTTGAAATAAAAAATCATTTAAACGACCAACAAGTTAAATACAAAATTTTAAATATAAAAAACTTTTAATTTTTCATATTAAACCTTTTAATTTTGAGTAATTCTATTTTAAATACGACTTTAAAAAAAAAAAAAATATATATATATATATATATATTTATTATATGTATAATGAATACAGACAAAAAACTAGCAAATAAATTATTTTTGGTTAATTAATTAAATTTTCTATCATTATAAAACCAAATTATTCATAATCTTATCAATGGAAAAACAAAAAAAATAAAACAAATTTCAATGCGTTCAGGGATATAATTTACTAGAAATAATTTAATTTTCAATTAAAATCCATTCAACTAATTATAAGTAAACATGTGATCTATAACCAGCCAATTAGAAATTAATGATGACATTGAAATTTAAAAATTTTTACATATTATTTGACGTAGCAGCATCAACGTAAATCGACAAAACTCCCGCCAACAAAAAAAAAAAACCATCTTAAAAATTATAAAAATGACGTGAAGGTCATATTCGCCATTTAGAAATATATAAATATATATATAAATGTTTGTTTGTATGTAAATCTAAATTAAATGAAGTTTAAATCGCAACAGCAATCACAATGACGTCAGTGGGTGAACCATGCGGTTAAAAATGAAGCTTTCAAGGAATGACATTTTCAATTTGTGAATAACAAAAAAAAAAACAAAACAAACAAACAAACAAAAATACAAATACAATCATATAAAAATTTGCAATTATATATTCTCTTTGATGAGATATTGCCCAATAGGAAATCACAAAAATTCAATTTTCTAGAAATTATTTTTCTCTGTTCACTTTTAAGGTTTGTGAAAAATTCAATTTTCTTTTATAAAGTTTTTTTTTCTTTTTTTATTTTTCGTAACGAGAAATACTTTAATGAAAAAAATTAATAACGTAACAAACGATAATAACGGTACTTTTATAGATATTTTTACAGTATGAACTAATTACCAAACAAAGAATTGATATAGGAAATATGTGATTGTACTTGACTAAATTATTCTTAAACAAACTCTTAACAAAAAAAAAGTTGTTTTTATTTACTTGAAATTAGTTACAAAAGTTTCGTTTTCTTATGAAGATTTCAATGCAATATTCATTCAGTTGTTTTGAAAAAATAAATGACGTAATTGTTGATTAAGTGTTTGAACAATTTTTAGTTACATAGCTTGGAAATAGTCTAAATTGAATATTACATAATAATATTAAAATATTTATAAGAAGAAAGCTCTTACTTTGAAGAACTAAAAAAATGTGTCCATAAAAAATATTTAGTAAAATTGATGAATATTTTGTTGCTGGTTAGTAAAAAGTAAAGAAGGCAAATAAAGACAAAGACAAGACAAGAATTTAATCACTGAAGATTCTGGTGCCCTAGAATTCTTTTGTGAGAGAGAGAGGCATCGGGAAGGCCTAAATGCTTGTACAAAATTATAAGTAAAATATTTGTGAAAAATGTTGTTAACCAGTAAACTGTCAAATTTAATTTTAAAAACATCTCATGCCTGGGATTCGCTTAGCGGCACAAAATTTAGCGCTAAATGCTAATGAGTCCAGTAGTCTCCACTGAATTGGTATATAGCCTAAATTAACATGTATACACAATGAATGCAGGGCAAAATGGTCCTATTCCAAATTTTATGAAAAATGAAGAACTACATTTTTATTTAAAAGAAATCTAACAATTTATTCCTGAAAAGTTATTGTTATTATAAACTTAAAAATAATCAAATAATAATAAAAAAGTTTTCATAGTCAATGATATAGATTTTGTTTCTTCTGCCTACACCAAAGAGATTTGTTCAAAATAAGTTGAATACCTCTTATAAGCGTTTCACACAGGCTCTCATATTGCAATTGAAATATTAAAATACATTAGAGGAGATTGAATTTTCCATACAAATTTACAAAATGGCGGAATCGAAATTGTAATATCAATTCTGTGTGAAACGCCTATTAGAGGTTCAACAAGTGTGAAATTTTTAAAATTTCGATTTTTTTTTTACTTTAAAAGTAAAATATTAAAATTTTAAGTGAAAATCTCAAATAGTTTCTGAGTTATATCCTTCTAAAGAGCAGCTGCTCCTCTGTTAGAAAGCCAGGTGATTTGTCTTTAAAGGCGTTTTTTTAAAACTACGTTTTTCAAATTTCCTGCAGCTCTACTCGATAACAAATCATTTCAATCGATTTGAGTCTTGTTTGAGTATATTTTGTACTTGTTCCTCCATACTATGACCTTCCAGTTTTATGATTGGATAAAAAATATAATTTTGCTAGGTCAAATACAATTAAATTATTTTTCTAAAATTCACCATTTTGTGACATTTTAATTTTTTTTCACAAACGAAGGTCATTGTATAGAAAATATTTTCTACTTTAACGATCTTTTTATTATTTTCGATTTCGGGCACTCGGAAGGCCTGAATCACTGCAGCAGTGAGAGGAAGAAGCATTGTACTTTTCATTAATGCAAAAATAAATCTGCAAAAATATGAAAACATTCAGTGCAATACTCTTTTTTAAAAAAATTCACAAAAATCACCCCAACAGTTGGACTTAATAAATACAAACAAATATTTTTTATAAAAATGATTTTTCAATATTTGTATAAATTTTTCAACTATCATTTTTATTAGATCATAGAAATTATATATGTAACTATAAAAATCATTCTAAAATCTATTAAATAAAATTTATTTCAGCAGTAATTATTTAATAACAAATGGCTTAAAACTGAATTAAGTGGGTCCATTTAAAATTCAAAAAAGGTATACATTTTTGGTGTGTAAATAACATAAATTTATGTTTGTGAGAGCCCAAATATAAAACTACATAAAAAAAATTCTATCGCAATATTTAGGTGTGGTCAAATCCCACGAAATCATATTAAAAAGCCTACAGGTGAATCGACATTCTTTAAACAGTTTGCGGTGTAAAAAAAAAAAAAATAAAATGAAAAATATTAAAGTAGAATAAAATTCATTCAACACAATCATTGTACCAACTGGAAGAGTAAATAAGAAATGATAATCGCAATGGGGTGAATGCCTGAGTTCAAGAACATCATTTTTTGTTGTTGTTGTTTTTTTTTTGACTGCAGTTATCAAGCAAAAGAAAAATATAAAGCATGTCAATTATGTGTTTTAAGATATGTCCAATTCCTGACTTGATTTTCCTGTACAAGCATGATCGTACTTGATCATTCCGATATTGTGCTCTTATGCTGAATACTTACGAGAAGAGCTCGTCAACACCATTATCATCAATTTTTTATTTTTATTTTTACTAAAGGATATTTTGGTGTTTGTTTTTTTGTTGTTTAATGGCAAATAAGAATTAAAAAAACTCGTTTTTACGACAAAAGATCAGTTTTAAACGAAACAAACACAGATGAAAAGTTCCAGGAAGAGCATGTTGTAGCATATTTTCTTCGTTTTTTTGCAACGGTTAAATTAAATATAAACCGGTTTTTGTATTTTCAAATGTTGAAACAGAATACGAATGTATTAAGAACACTTTTTAAGGATTTTATGTTCTTTCACACAGCTTGTACTACTTATTAAGAAATTCTTAGTTTTTATTTAAACTTTTAACTAGTTAAATATGAGTTTGGTTAAGGTGTTATTAATTTTCTTTCTATTGGAATTGTAGATCTTTTTGGTTATTTTATTTGTTTATTAAAAATCAAAAAATTAAAATAAGCGTTATTCAAGTAAAATGAAAACTATTTTTTATTATTTTTTGTTCCACATCGTTCAAGCAACCAGAAAATTGTTCTTTTATACTTTAAAGGGCGTACAACTTTTGTAACAATTCCTGAGTCAAATCCTTGCTTCTAAAGAGAGTATTACCCTTCAAATATTTAAGAAATTCAAATTTGAAAAATGTAGCGACGGAAAAAAAACACTTCGATGTGAAGCAAAATAAAATTTTCAAAAATTCAAATCTACCCGTTTGACATTTTTAGATGTTTATATTGCTTGCTAATTTTGAAAAGTCTACACCTCTATTGTGCTTTATTGATAGAAACGATGTTAAGTTCAATAATCTGAATCCAATTTTATACAGACATCTTTTTCACTGAAAAAGTAATTCTCCATTTATTTTTGAATTTCACTTGAAATTTTGAAACCACATTCGATTTTTCTGATTTCGATTAACCTCTTAATGTACAGTTTTTTTGAAAACAGTTGAGCGGACTCAAATTAACTCGAGCATGCAAGTAAAAGTGTTAAACTTTGACTTTTTAATTTTTCTGTTATTGACCCCGGATAAAATTTCAACTTTGTGCTCGAGTCTGTAATTTTAAAATTATTGAACCCGAATAAAATTTAAAGTATTGATAATTCATATTTATATTAATAAAAAAAAGTTTCGAAAAGGAGCAAATCTGGAGAATGAGCAGCAGCAATATTTCGATCTGCAAACGGATAATTTATGAAATCGAAATTGTGAATATATAATGTTGGAATGACAAAAAAACTTTTTGCCTGTTTAAATGTTGAAATTTCTTTCTGATATCTTAACTAGATTATGACGTACTACGTTTTTGGTTCGTTTGTTTTTCAAGAAGTAAATCTAGGTGAATCTTTGTTGTATAAAGGATTTTAGTGCTAATGTAAGCAAAATACTCACTTAAAGCTCAAGGTGCGTGACTTCTCAACCTGTCTTATAAAAAATTAGACTTTTTCCGATTATTAAGTATCAAATCAGTTTTAAATTAGTATTTTCTTTGATAACGGCATCTGTCTCCAAACTTAAAGTGCGGATAAAAAAAATGCAAACGTCCGTATGTAGTTGACCGAGAATTATCGTTGACAGGGGGAAACAGTCGTTCAAAATAGTAAATGTTGGATTAATTACCATTGAAATGTTTTTCTTTGCTTGCAAAACAAGAAGATAATAAATCTTTTGGGAAAACCTCTAACTCAATTCTCTATTTAAGCTTTTAAAATAATTTTTTATTCATTTGTGATGGTGATACAAAACAAAAAAACCAAGGAATACTTGATTAGAAGGAAAAAAACTAATTACGAAGAGTTTGAAAAACTATAAATCCTTTACAGCAAAATAAGAAAGGAAAAAAAAACACAAAGAATATTTTGAAATAAATTATGAGTCCCAGAATGAAGTTAATTCTATCAAAATCCTTTGTAACTGACCTTCATTTACATTCCAAACAAAACCTAAATAGAAAAAAAAAATATATGTATATCGACCCGACACCATTAACCGAAGCCTAGTTGCGCCTTTTACACATACACACAAAGAAACATATATTTATATTCGTAATTCTGTTAAAGTATATTCTGAAGGGACAATAACCCACTATATAGACTGATGTCCTCTTTAAAATCTTTTAAGAAACCACGTGCTTTTCCCAATTTGCGCATACGCAAAAATTTTCACACGATTTTCAATAATCTTTTATATTCTTTGTTGTAACTATGTAAGTAAGGCTTAAAATTCTGTTGCTATTTTTGGTTTTTATTCGATACCACGAGCTTTGCTATTAATTTAATATATGAAAAAATAGCAAAAGAAATTTCTTTGTGAGAAAATTCGCTGATTTTACTTGTTTTTTAGGTGATATTAATTTGCTTTTCATGACTTGAGTTGAAATTTGCGTTAATTCAAATTTAAAGAGCTCTGATAATTTTTTTTACTTTAAAATAATACAGCAGAGTATTTTAGCAGGAATTTGGCGTTTATTGATATTGGTATGCCTTTAAATGGTGGTAAAATATCTTTAATGAAATCTCCGGAATATTCGGGAAAGGGAAAAATAAGTTCCCTTGAAGGCAAAAGTTACAAACCCAAACCTTTGCTCTATAACATAACAAAATTAATTTAATATGTCTTTAGAGTCAAAGTACAGCCCCGTATTTTATTTGGGGTAAATTTTGAATTTATTTTAAAGAATTGGAAGAATAATAAGTCTATTAACATCGTAGACGGCCACAAAAATCCCAAGTAGAGCTTTATCTACAATTCCCGGCGTCAAGTAGGATGTCGGATCGATACTGATATTTCATTCTTTTTCACTGACGCTAAACATATCATTTATACCTTTGAAAGTTATCCTTGCCTAGAGTTTACATTGATATACAAAAAAAGGTATTAAAAAGAGCTAAAGGTAATGCTTTGAAAGTCATACAAGCCAGGCCTTAAGAGATCATTTGTCCGCATAAAACTTGAGAAGACATACTCAAACTGGTTCTAAGAAAAATAAAAGATTCATTTCACATTCCTTGTCTAATGAATTCCATTTTAGATTTTAAGAGTTTGGGAAAAACTGAGGCCCGGAAAAATATTTGCAAAAATTAAGAATACTCTATTTACGGCTATAGTATAAAACAATTATAAAGGCTTCAAAACATATCCTTCATGTAAAGTATTATGTAGAAAACATTCCAGAAAGGATATTTTTTGTCAAGGGTTTTTAAATAAATTACTAACACATAAGAAATGCATTTGAAATATTTTTTTTTGACTAGTAAAATAAAAGTACTGACGAAATGAATACAACAAAAAAAAGTTTTGTATAGAAAAAAATTCTTAACAATTGAGAGGAAATTTCTTTTTGTGGATCCATTTTAAAATACAAAATTTCGGTCACGTCAATATCTTTTTGTTAGTTTTTCTTTTAGACAAATGTAAGTTCCTCACACGAAATGAAATCTAATGAGGAGGAGACGTTGCCCAACAAATTTTAACTGAAATGAATTCAGTGCTGCCTTTCATTGTTATACGGGTTGAAAATATCTATTCCTTGGGATCATAATAAAATTTGCGAACAAAAAATAAAATGAAAAAATAAAATAAAAATTCTTCATGGTATGAAACCAAATTACTTATGTGAATTCTTGTTAATACTTTGAACACTCCATCCTGAAATTTACACATCTCATGGAATTATTTTTCTTAACAAACGGTAAAATTAGTATAAAAAAAGATCACCAGTTTTGTACAAACACAATTTATATAAATATATTTAACAAAAAAGAAGGTATTTTCTGTTTAAGGAATTTGATGGCTTGCAAAAAACTTTACACAGTCATCTCATCTTGTCCAAATATATTCAATAATTTTCTTGAATTTAATCTTAATCCTCATATTCCCAAACAAGTTTTTTATATCTTTATCTGTAATCGAAAAAAAAAATTTTGTTTGTGTATGTAACAAATAACAGCCTATGCTTAAATTGACATTTTGGTTTTATTTTAAGGGTTTGGGTTATAAGAACAAAAGAAATTGTGATTGATTTAAATTTCCAAAATGCGCAGGATGTACAAACATAAAAATAGTTACAAGTAACAAACAATGAGTTCCAAGAATTGAGATTTTTTTATAGGATATTTATATCTTTTGTTTATTTTTACACAAAAATCTGAATAAAATGTTGGATATAAATATTGAAATAATATCTATTGTATAATTTTGTTTTTATTTTTTTAAAATGGTAGAAATTATAAATTCGTCATCTAAAAAGAGAACCAGTAATAAAATTTTATTCCACTATGATTAGGCAAATTAGTCACAAATCAATTCAAATTTAATTATTTTCAAAAGAAAACAACAGTTACTATTTTATTTCTAAATTTTATGAATTTTTATCTTATAAATTTTACCTAGAAACAGTTAAGTTCTCGTAAGTAAATACTTAAAATCAAATTTATTTTAATTTGACCATTTTTGTATTGTCTAAAACTTAAAATTGTTAAATTTTGTGAAATGAAATATAACAAGTATTTATTGTATTGAATTAAATGCGAAAATTTTGCATTTATCAGTTAACGGTATAAAACTGTGAATGATTTCACAATTGAAGCATTTGAATCAATTTGGTGATAATATTGAAAATTACTAAGCCAAGCAATGAGATGAGTTGAGTTTAGAACAATAACATTTATGGAAAATATGAACAGATTTTATAGATTTATTTTAATAAAGTAAAGAATAGTGTACAGATTGATGGACACATTTTTGGTGTTTGTAAAAAAAAGCCGAAAAATGGGTTTGTTTATAAAAATTGGGAATATGATGATTACACTGACGTCAAGAATCTACTTCTCATACTACCATCGTATGTTTTAGAAAAATATGCTTTTTTTTAACGCACTAGATTATCTGAAATCATTAAATTCAACGACAATCGTTAGAAATAGACGGCACATAGTTTTTGACAGAAGGATCTCAAAGTAAAAGTTTTTTTTAAAAAGGGCAAATGTTCAAATTCGGAATTTAATACCCATCATAAATTAAAATCCTTCTTCTGGAGTCGGCATTATTATATTAACAATAATTGATTTAAACATCAATGGGATCCGTTCATTTTATGATCACTGATTTTAATAAAGATTTAATTTCAATTAAATTTGGTAATAATACTTTTGGACAGCGGTTTTAATAGAGATTTCATAGGAGTTTTGAGGCAAGTTTACACTCAGAAGTATATTGAATGCAATAATTACATTGCAAATCTTTTAGAAAAGTATAATTTGTACCTTTCAACTAATTTTATTGCATTTACGGTAACTCAATTTAATATAATAAAACTAGTTAGAAAGCTTAAGTTATATATTTAGAATCATAATGTCGAACTCAAACAAACTATTGAGTATAAACGCGTCTCAAAACTCCTATAAAACCTATATCAAAAAAGTTAAGCCTAAAAGTGTAAGCGCTCAAGACTTTATCCTCGATCTTATATTACAGATACATCTGCCCTTTAAATAATTTTATCGATTCACTAATTAGTGCATTAGTGCTTAAAATTATGAAATTTTTAATAAATTTTGATAACGGTATATGTGTCCCTCCTGTTAGATATTGCAACCACTCAATCTTGCATAATTATTAATATGTCTAGAAACTTTTTCACAGTACTTTTGGGATATGCTACTGAATTTATTTTTTTAATTAAAAGGACTACTTTGTTTTTGTTATTCTTGACAATTTATATATGTATACATTTTTATTTTACATTTAAAAAAAAAAAACATTTACATTATGATATGATTTGTAGAGAGAAAATTGTGCATTAGTGAATTTTTCTTACATGACTTGAATACTGCTTATGATAGACAAATTGCAAAAAGCTGCAATCATAGCAACTTTTCCAGCCATTTTTAGTACAAAATTCATTAATGTAGCCGTCATGACTAGAAAATCATGTTGCCTTCAATTGATAATGGTTCCTACCCTCCTCAATGACGAGATATTAAAAATATTAAAAAAAAAAAAAAAAATGAAGATTTGATAACAAAAAAAAAAACAGAAGAACATTATTAATCCTAACACTAAGGATTACCTTTAACTAATACTAACTTAAACAAAATTCAAGGCAGTATATTTATTTATTAATTATTTTTTGGTTGTTTTCAAATAACAATTTCCAATTAAACGTTTAATAAATTTGACCCTGCTTATTGCTTTTTCTTAGTCTTATTTGGTTTCTATGCTATTCACACACATAAAAATTATATTTATTTATATACTATGTATAGAATTTTTTAGTTTAAATTTGTTTTTTGTTGCTTATTAAAAATATGAAAATCATTTTGCGGTTTGCAAGTAAATTTGCTTATACATAGGGAAACGAAAATTTCGATTAGTCATGGACAATAGAATAGACAAAAAGAAATTAAAAAATTAACAGGAAATATTTAGCCTGAAATAGTGATAAATCGGAAATTAAATTTTTATTAAAAAATAAAATACAATAAATATTGTACAGGATTTATTAAGTATTACAGATAATTATAAATTCATAAATTTAATAATTTCAAGTGTAAAAATACTTTTTCTCGTAGTTTTATAAATTGACAATTTAATTAAACAGGATTTCTTCACACAGTCCACGGTTATTTTCTCGTATAAAATATCAACTAATTAAAGTTTTAGTTTTATTTTTGAAAGTACAAAAAACAAAAAGATGTGAGTAAAAATTTTCACAATTTTTCGTAATGGCGAACTGATTACCATATTGACATTTTAGACAAGAAAAAATAAATTAATAAAATAAAATAAAAACATAATGATGTTAAATCATTAAAGATTAAATTATTATTGAATGAAATTTATTTTTAATTTTCCTAAAACTTCCAACAATCTTATGAAATACAAGCATTTTTCAATGGGCGCATGTATTGAAATTTTTTTTACTTACCACAATAGCCATACACATTGAATTTAACTAGTAATGAAGGTCTAACCTCTTCGTTTTAATAAGAAAAAAAAGTAATAACCTTTTTTTTCTAATTTTAAATAAATTTACACAAAAAATAATTCATTTGAAAATGGCATATAAAATCTGCACAATCCAAGAATTTTAAACGGGGCAAACTTTCACTAATTTAGTTTCTTTTTATTTCTCTTTGTTCACACGTTTCTATTAAACACTTTTCAACAAAAATTACACTCAAAATAACTTTTATATTAATTTATGATTTAAAAGAATTCAATTTTCTTTCAGAATTCCAAAATTTATTAAATAGAATACTTTTTATTTGATTTTTTTCTTAATAGAAAGAAAAAAAAAATTAAATTTCGTCTACATAGAAAATTTTTACAATTTAACTTGAGGAACCTCCCCTGTAAACTGAAGCAGTTTTGGTTTTTGATTTGATATTGCCACTGTGTAAACTTTAATAAAAATAGGAATGCCAGATGTTAATTATTTTATATTTTTTAATATAAGGTGGACACTATCCTTAAATCCAAATTAAAAACGTACATTTAGCAATGCGTTCAAGATTTCATTTACCTGCAAAATCAAAAGAAAGTAACGTTCTTTTTCTCAGTCGTCTAAGTGAGGGATTGCACTCAGCCCTATGCTTAAAACATTCTTCAATCTAGAACTAAAGTGTTGCTTTTTTTCTCTTCAACTTTTGGGTTTTTTATTAAATAAATCACTTAAACATACACTTAAGTCTAAAACATTTAAAAAAAATTATAATTTTTATTAGATTTTTAGCAGTCAAGTGCTAAAGATTGCATCTGTAAGCACCTGCCAACTGCTAGGAAGTTCCAAAAAATTATATGTTCCGTGCATTACATTTTGTATATATGTATTATAGTATATTTTTTCCTCGTTAGAATGCTGATTTAAAAACTATGTCTAAGGTGGTTGTCTTTATATCAGTAACTTCTTATCTATGTATAATTGTCGCTCAATTCTTTAAATAGGAAAAGTCATTTTAGAAAAGTCAAAGTTAGAAATTATAAAATAATTAGAATATATTTTGTTAAAGAATTTTATGCTTTTTCCTTTTTTAAATATAGACCTTAATAGGTTCCACAAACTAGAACAGCGTGAGTGAGGTTATGTCTATTAAACGTCAAGTTTATCAGTAGTTTTATCATACACGTCAATTTTTTTTCCGACTTTTAAGAGGACTTTAAGTTGAGTGTTAATAATTAAAATTGTAACTTTATCAAATCCGGAAAGCTGTCAAAATCCTTCTAATTCTTCGTAATTACAGACATTTTGAGACATTCCGACTATATAAATATAGGAACATATTTGAATTTAGTGTAACGCCGCCAAGACCTATTTAATATGTAAATATTGATAAATATGAAAATATTTTTTAAAATATATTAATTGCTTCAGTTTCCTTTCAGCTAATCGTGCAAAATGTTAGGCCCGATACAGAAAATTTTGGAGTCTCAAAGAATTGTTCTTGCGAGTGGTTCACCACGACGACAAGAACTAATACAAAACATAGTAAATAAAATAAATATTTATTGTAAAATCAAATTAGCTAAATTTGATTATCATTTATCTTTTTCTAAAGGGCATAAAAGCGGAATTGTGTCCATCAAAATTTGAAGAAAATCTCAATTTAAGCGATTTTCAAACATTTTCTGAATATATAGAAGAAACAGCATACCAAAAATCATTAGAAGTATTCAATCGTTTATCAGAAAATTCTTTAAAACCTCCAGATTTAGTAATTGGAGCAGATACCCTTGTCACCCTTGATAATAAAGTTTTTGGCAAACCAAAATCAATTCAAGAAGCAATTTCAATGTTAAACGAGTAAGAAATATGAATCAAGTTAATGTTATATTTTTATATTAAAATAGTAATAATTAATTTAAGATTAGTTGGTAGACATCATACGGTATATACTGGTGTTGCAATTAAACATAAAACTGGAATTTGTCGATTTACCGAAACTACTAAAGTTTTTTTCGGAAAGGCTACACCGGAGCAAATTAAATGTTATGTTCAAACTGGGGAACCAATGTAGTATTTATTGAAATTGTTGTTGTTGTTCAAATTATATAAAAAAATTATTTTGAATTTAAAGGGATAAAGCTGGTGCTTACGGTATTCAAGGAATTGGTGGAACTTTCATTGAAAGAATTGAAGGAGATTATTTTACTGTAATGGGACTACCTTTGTATAGGTTATCTTGTGAATTATATAAATTATATCAGTATGAAATTTAACAAATTTTTCAAAAATTTGTAGAAGATCATTATTGTTAATTATTTCAAGCATTTCAAGACCCGATTTACTTAGAGATCGACAGCAATTTAAGTATGTACTTATTAAATTATTTTTTTTTTTTTTTTTTCCCAAATTACTCACTATAATAGGTAATAATTGTGCTAGCTTCCTCGTTCATACAATTTTTAAAACTTTATTGAAAATTTCATTTAATGAATTTATGTGAATTAATGAGCGAAGGACTGTAAAAGTAAATCCAATACATTTTTATTTTCGCTTGTACTAAAAAGATATTTTAAATGTTACCAAAAATGTGATTTAAATAGAAATAAAAAAAGTGATTCATTTCGTTGTAAAAGAAATTCTATGTAACCGGAGGTTGATTACTACAGGTTTGAATGTCTAATTGTTGCTTTAACTTAATGAAATTTTTAAGGATAAATAGTTAAAATATATGAAGGTTGCTGTCAATTCTTCAACAGACGGAGAAAATAAATCGAACAAAGTGTCTATAATATAATATTTTCAACTTTAGGTTTGAGATCATTCTTATCTGCGCTGGCTTTAGACATTTTTCGTTCTAATTCAGAAATCAATTTTTAAAATTTATTTTTCCATATTATGCTGCTTTGATATTCAAATAATTCTATTTCTAACACATACCTTTCCTCCACAGACGCTTAATACATTGGTTGAAACTCCCGTACAAAAGAAAAGATTCTCCATAGGCAAATACACTTTTATTTTATACAATAAATTAAAGTAATAATCATCTAATTGTTCTGAAATATAATTTGTAGTGTTTAAATTAATTTATAAAATAAAAAAAAAGGAAATAAAATCATAATTTCGATAAATAATATATTTAAGGGTAAAATAATGTGGGACTTAATTTTTATTTTTTTGATCTACCTGTAAATACACAATAATTGCCCAAATTTCCCTGTATAAAGGCTTTTAAATGATGTATACACGATTAAAACTTGCCATATAAACATTTTTTCATACAAAATTCCTTTCCGTGAAGTAGCGTCTGTGGAGAAAGACTATAAAGTGAAATCATCAGAAGCAGTATTATTTAAATTTCATTGATTCCTCTGCTTGTCAGTTCTTAACGTGCTTTACTATCTTTGGCTTGTTACTTCTTTTCTTCTTTAAGAAGAAAAATTCCTTTGATTGCAATGTAAAATTTGCATGTTTTCTTAGTCTTTAAATGATTCTTGCACTTTTTTCTTTTTGCTAATAAAAACACATTATCCATGTATGAGGATAAATATAAAATAAATGTAATTTTAAATACTTTTCAAAATAAAAAATCGTTTATTCCGTCGTTCTCATATACATAAGATTTCTAAAATTACAACTGTTTTATGATTGTGTATTCGTTGTCGAGATCATACCCCATTGCTGGTCCAATACAATCACACAAACCACCAGATGTCCTTATTAGTGACAAGTTATAGCTACAGAGCTAATCTCTGTAAAGCCCTGTTCAGACCAATGCGTTTTTCATTCGCACGACGGACAAGGTTGTAAACCGGGTGATGCATGTGCTCTAGCCATAGTTAGAACAAAAATTTTTGTTTCATAATGGCAAAAGGACACTTTATGTCCTTAAAAATTTTTGTTTTACTTTAAATTTTTGTTGTGCTTATTCTAAAAGGGATAGGAAATGATTTTATTACTTTTAGAGAAGCATTTTGTGGCCTTCAAAACTTTTGGTGTACCTCTAAAAGTAATAAAATCATTATTTCCTATCCCTTTTAATATAAATACAACAAAAATTTCAAATGCAACAAAAATTTTCAGTAGAACTAAAATTTAAAATACAACAAAAATTTCAGCACAACAAAAATTTTGAGGGCCATATAGTGTCCTTTTACCATTATGAAATAAAAATTTTTGTTCTAACTATGGCTAGAGCAAATGTATCACCCGTTTTACAACCTTGTCCGTCGTGCGAATAAAAAACGCATTGGCTTAAGGCTTCGCCACCAAAAGTGACACACAAACCATAATAAGCACCCTGTGAATTACTCACTGTTTATAACAATCCTCAATTCATTTTAACTGTTAATACCTTTTCCTCACTCACACATTTTTTCCTATTTTGCGTTCTATTACGACAACGCAATTCCTAATTTCCGCCTTTGAGTACGAGTAAAATTCGGAAGGACCCATCCTCTCATTCTTTTCATTCATTCAACTAAAGGTCTATCTTTTAATTCATTTTAATTTTTCCTACCTGTATTATGGTGCATATTCCTATTTCGTTTCAAAATGGCTGACCAAACAATACTGAATATTCAGGCACTATTAATACATTAATTGGGAAATAAAAAATTCCCTACTTCCCCTTAAATTTCAAACTTAATCGAAATACTTGAATTTAAACATTTCAAACATTAAATTTAATTTATTAATATTTCAATATTTTGAATATAATTAAATAATATAATTTTTGAATAAATCTTTTTAAATTTATAAATTTAATTAACACTGGGACTTGTAGGTGTATAAGTTATTGGCTCCCCTGTTTTTTCTGAATTATGTAATTGTGTATATCCAGTATCATAAATATCTTTTCCTCCATTAACCAAAATTCCTAAACTTTGCTGTAATTGCCATCTTTTAGCTTCACGCATTGATTTAGTTTTGCGAATTGTTTTAGCAAGCATAAAAGCACAATTTACACCTAAAATCTAATTTTGGAAGGAAAAAATAAAATATTAATAGACAAATTTTAATTAATTTTTAAATATTATACCTGAACAAAAGCAACTGTTGTTGCTCCAGTTGCAATTAACATTGAACTTTGTGATATCAAAATTTCCATCCGATTTAAGCAACCTTCCTTATTAACTGCAATACAATTGTCGAGAGTAATGAAATCCTTACAACACGAAAATGGAAGATCTATTTCGTTTAAGTTATTAGTAAAGATACCTTCCCAATCTGTTAGATTGTTAACACCACAACATTCAAACTATTGGAAATTGGATTCATATGAAAATAAATTAAAATCTAAAAGGTTAGACTTACTCCAGTTTGCATAAAATCCACTGCGTCAGCTACATATTCATTTTCACTATATAACTGTAAAGATTCAGTCATTGTACGGATTAACATTGATTTTACTTCACCCTGAAGGACATAAGCTGCAATTGCTGCTGCTATTTCAATTACAAAGATTGCAAGTAGGAAAATTCCATACTGGAAAAATTATGAAATGTGTCTTTTTTTCAAAAAATTATTAGAAAATTTAGATTATTAAATGTGTAAACTCTTCTTTTTCAGTGGACAACAAATTAATTAACGCAATTAAATAAGGACCTTTTTTTAAAAAAAATTTAGTTCAATGTGTAAATAATTGATTGAAATAGTCTTGAAGTTTTGAAAAATAACAAAAAGGGAAGAAATTTAGTTAGCTTTTTTTTTGAGAAGAAACGGTTTAACTTTTTTACCAACGTTCGTATTAAAATTTTTATCTCTAAAGTTTCCAAGTATTTTTCAAAATGGCTCAATCCTTATTTAGAAGTAAACCTTTGGAGTGAAGTTTATTTAATTCAAAGAAACTATAACATCCTTTCTCCATAGACGCTAATACACAGTATTACAATACATGAAGAAAAATTTTGTATGAAGAAACGTGTATATAGCATGCTGCAATCGTGTGTATAAATACAGCCTTCAAAAGCCTGTATATGGGGAAATTTGGGCATTTATTATGCATTTACATGTTGTCCAGTAAAAGGAATTAAAAATTCCCCTATTTACTGTGTATTCATGGGAGTATTCTGATTTAGAAATTCGAGAAAATCGATTTGTTTCGCAAATTTTCATAACTTAACCTTTTAAAAAAATGTCCCTATGAGGATTTATCGAAATTTGAATTATTTTCAGAGCTACATTTCATTTAGTGCTCAGTTCAGTTTAGCCTTATTTTTCATACTGCCGCCATTTTGTGAAAAAATTGTTTTTAAAAAAAGGACTCCTCATAGTGTTGTAACTACATTCTCCTTCTTGAAGAATTAAAAAGAAATATTTTTGTGAGATCACTGGAAGGAATGGAATCCTGCACAACAAGGTACGCCATATTTTCATGAGCCCCTACTTTTCCGGCCTACAGTTTTTTCAATTTTGTTTTTTTTAAATATTATTAATATTTTATACTTTTAAAATAGCAATAAATAAAAAGTAAAAAAATGGATGGTTAAAATATTTATTGTGTTTTTTTATGGCGTCAGAAGAAACACCTAAAATTTGGTTAAATTGTGTTTTATTTAAACTTATTAAAATTTTGCAAAATCAATTTTGTAAGTCAAATGGACCGAAATTCTAACAATATTTTCATGCTGGCAAAAAAATGAAGTTACCTCGACGTCTACAGGTCTTGATGCATGTTCAATCCCGTAAATATTAAAAAATAAATAACTTTCAAAATTATATCAATAATTTAAGGGCTTTAAATCCAAATCCTTTTAACAAACTTGAAAGTTATTTATTTAGTAAATATTATGAGTATATATTTTCGTACGAAATAAATTAATTGTATTGTTTGTGGCTCATAAAAATTCTAGAATTGAAAACAAATATAATCAGAGGCAATACTTACCACATTTATAAGTAATGTACTTTCTTTTATTGCCCCAAAACAACCAAACAGAGATACTATGACCATAAAGCATCCTGATGCAATTAAAAGTGCTGGGGGTGATAAAAAATGATCATCAATGAATTGCCGAAAGTCTCCATAGATTGCTTGAATTGTTGTACCAACTAAAACTAGCAAAATTGCAGTCAACTGAAATAAATATATTAAAAAAAAATTTATAGTTTTCATTTTTAACAATAAAAATTTAAGACTTGTTATTTTAACGGAAGTAGAATATCCGAGAAAGCAATTGGTAGTTTTTTTTTTATTTCTTGTCAATTAAAAAACTATGTAGAAAATTTAAATAAATTTGATTCAGTGCATTTGGGGTGTTCAGACCATAAAGAAAGCTTCTGAAAAATGTCTAGAGTGGCGGGGAATAACATTTAAAAAAAAAATACTTAAAATCGTAATATTTGAGGCGATTAAGATTAATTTACACCATTCAAAAGAAAAAGTTGTTTAGTTTTAATTTCTATTAACTTGAAGCTTAGATATTTTTACTATAAGTGATTCTCATTTGGGTTAAAAAATTCAAGTTAAACGAGATTTTTTCATGAACTACCTAGTACTACAATTTCTCTATATACAAAAATAAGTGTTTATACTGGAACCTAGTACCTTCTGATTAGTACATATTTAAATTTGCTTATCTTTGTTGTTGTTAAAAATGTTTGACTGCATATTCACAATTAAACTTAACCTGACTTTTCCACAATTATTCGCTGTCAAGCTATATTGCCGAAAGAGAGAATCTGAAAAATTACTCAAAATTTCCCCCTAGTAATGCCATTAGCAATGAACTAGAAAAGTAAACAAGATTTAGATTTAGATTAGAGAAATAAATTAGAGATTTCCAATACAAATTCTAAAATAATAGTACTAGGGACACTGTAAACGCACTATAAGGTGGTAGTCTTTAAGAATTATCCATGCGTATTATAATACCAGGGACTTTTCGTGTTGATATCCAAGCTCTCTTACATTCACCCTTGTTTTATATGGATCAAAACTTTTTCAATTAATAATAATAAGTTTTAACGAGAATCTTTTTTTCTCTATCTATGGAAAAGTGACAAAACTTGAATTATTATTATTTTTATTAAAACTTATTATTGCTTCAAAACATCTGCTGATAAAATTTTTAGTTTGAGCTTGCGTAATACTTATCTACCATAACTTTTAGCTAGTATTAATTTATTAAAATATGTTTACTAAAAAACAATTGAGCTACACTCGTATAACATTTAATCATGTTCACTTTAATACAATGAACATTTATGATAAATATATGAGTTTATTATTTTCACACCTTTTTCTTCAGGTCTATATATAGTTATTGACTTAATGATTAATTATTATTGCGTTCAATTGATTAAAAATTTTCCAGTATAAAAATAATGATAAGAAAAGTTTATATTTGTCAATTAATTGAATAAATTGCTAAATAATTGCAAAATTTATTTTTCAATAAAAATTACACAAATTATTAAATTTGAGTAACAACTAAAAACAAAAAACTTACCAAAAACATTAAATTTATGACCAAGAGAAAAAATTTAATGCATCTCATTCCTGTGTTTAGTTTGTAAGGATTAGTTTCCATTTGTTTGTAAAAATTTTCTTTTTTTATCAAATACTTTTAACCACTTTTGTTCATATAATAAAAAATAAATATATATATATATATATACAATAACTTTAAAATAAATTAGAGTATGTGGCAACTTTAGATTATTTTACCCTGAACTTTTACTTTACTGAACACTTTTTAGATCAAGACTTAAATTTTTCAGGTGAGAAATTTTGTGCTCTCAGATTTTCTTATCTTATCAAAGAGTTCCGACATATGATAATAAAATACACAAGCATTATTTTTGTGTATGTATTTGTGTAGGTAATTTTATGTTTACATAATGTTTTATTTTGTTAACTGTATGATAATTGCTGTATTTTTAGTAAAAAGAAAATATTAATTGTTGAAAAATTAAATTTTTAATACCTTAGTATTTAGTAAAAATAGATGTTTATATATATTGGTATTTACGAAAGGTTTTAGTGTTTTCTGTCAACTGCCAAGTCATAGTATATAAAAAATCATATAAAAATATTTTTTTGTAAAGATATGAGTACCTATGACTTAGGAAAATTATTTCATAATTATGAATATTATGATTTTAGTAAATATTCTAAATGCAACATTGAATTCACAATGGCAAAATAATAATTTTAACTGTAATAATTCTTGAATTTTTGATAAGGGGATGGTGTGGTGTAATGAGATAGATTTTGTTTTTCCCTCTGTTAAATTCGTGCATTCGATCACGTATACTAAATTAATACGATACATAAGCAAGCGTTTTAGTTCTTCCAATTCAATTTTTCATTGCATGAAATTTCATGCATGGCTTTACTTTTATTGTCATTCATTTCAAACAAATTCTAATAGTAAGTAAAATCTATAATATAAAAATGAATCGCTAAATGTGTTGCTAAGCGTAAAACTCGAGAACAGCTGAACCGATTTTAATGAAATTTTATATGTATATTCAGTAGGTCTGAGGCTAGGTTCTTATTTTTACACCCCTAAGTGATAAGGGTAGTCCACTCCGAAATTTTTATTTTATTTTTTGGACAAATTTTTTTTTTTTATTTTTATATGATGTGGCATTAAAAAATACATACAACTCTAAAATTTCCCCCTTCTACCATCAACCCCTATTTTTTAATAGCGAAATATATATTGTTATCATTACTCCTCCGAAACGGCTTGACCGATTTTGATGAAATATTATATGTAAATATATGGCAGAAAGAGCAATTTTAGCAGCAAAAAATGTGGACGTCAACGAATTAAATCTCAAAATACAACATTTATTGCGAGGGGACAAATCTATTGATACAGTTTGCGATGCCACTGCATAATTTACAACTGAAGGTTGGATCTCCAGTTATTTTACTTCGTAATTTGAACCCACCGTGGCTGTGCAACGGCACGTGATTAGTTATTAAACGGTTAATGAAAATCGTTTCATTTTTTTTCGGCAAATTTCGAGGTGAAAATATATTGCTACCACGGATCCCTATTATGGCATTTGCGATGACTATCAATAAGTTTCAACGCCAAACGATATCTGTATGTGGCTTAGATTTCATCACACCATGTTTTTCACATGGACAACTATACGTGGCATGCTCTCGAGTGGGCAAACCATTCAGTTTGTTTGTGTTAACTTAAGATGGGATAACAAAAAATATTGTAAACTCTATTGCGTTAAGGGGTATACATTGTTTTTTAGTAAAATTATTATAATTAGTGATATATATAATTTAAATAAAATAAATTACAATGAATTAAAAATATAAATGTTTGGTATTGTGTTATTTTTATATTCCATCATCGTTCACAGCGCTCCATGCCTCTTTCACTCATATATACCGCACCCTCACACACTGACAATAAGTTAATCATTTTTTTCTACTAAAATAATCCTAGGAATAATTTAAATTTGGCAGAACAACGTTTGCTGGGCCAGCTAGTACATAATAAATTTATGTTGTGTTGGATATATAATTAGGGCAAGCAGCTTAAATTTGATCTTCTTAAGACTCGGCTTTTAACCAAATCCCACAACATTTTAATAATCTTAATCTGATTGAATTTTGGGGGAAAACTTTTATAGATACATTTTTGAGCTATAGTTGTGATTAATTGTTGACAGTTTTCAGTAGAGAAAACTATTTTTACTTCATCAATAAAACAGAGCTTCCTTTCATTTATAGTAGGCCAACTTTATTAGGAAAAATATCAATGAATTTTCTCTAACAAATGGCCGTAAATATGGAACTATGACTGAAAAGTAGCTATGATGGCTATTTTTTACATGCTGTTTTAATGAATGTTTCACAATTAAACTTATCAACATAACTTACGGATGATTTCATGCATGAGAAATTCACTAATGAGAAATCTCGCTAATCGAGTTCTTCCAAATTCTCTCCTGAGATTTAAAAATGTTTTGAAAGACGAAACACTTACAACACCAGCAGAGTTGGTTTATAGTAAATCATTGAGGTTATTTGAGTTTTTTCTAGAAAGTGATATTTTCAATAGAGAAACATTCAAAATTTTTATCCAATCAAATGTTACTTGATTCCATGTACTAAAAATTCTATAATAATATAATAAAAAATGCTTAAATTTCGCTAAATTTCAAAGAATCGCAAAACTCTATCTCAATAAAATGAATATCCGATAAATTATCATCCAGTAAAAGTGTTTGTATAGGTTTAATTAGAAAATAATCTAATCTAGAAAAACTGGATGACAAATTTTATTAGTAAATTTTGCAGTGATATCACAGCCAAATACATTCCCGTCAAATACATTAGTAGAAAAAACCAAAAAACTAACAATGTACAAATGATTGCTTTGAGGTCCAATATAAATTTTTATTCGCAGTCATTTTCGGAAAGTAATATCTTTAAAAAATGTTTTAAGATTTTATTAAAATCTAAGCATAATTTCCAAAGATATCCGACTTAAATCGAAAGGAAGCTGAGCGGATTTGTAGCAACTGCTGAACCTTTCTTCGTATACAAACAAAGGCAAAGTTTATCACGTTACTAGAAGGGAACCTTTCAATTCTTTTATACCTATATAGATATTTGGGGTTCTGTGCACAAATTTTATCATTACTTTTAGGATTGAGACTGTTATTTATTCTGTCAAAAGCTGAATACGGAACCATTCATACGGGGAATGTTCACCTTAAATATATTTGTTGGACGTAGTTACGAGATTAATGGAGGATTAATTATTGTAATGCGGGTATTAGGTGTTGGCTATCAAGGCTTATCACAGTTTTATGGTAATGTTTATCTGATTTTGTCGAAAATATGAAAAATGTTATTTGGGTTACCTCTTACTACTACAGTTCGACCGATCAAAATCGTCTTCACTACTGGACGTCGTCAGCATGCTAAATTCTTAAGAAAGAAAATACTTTCAAACACATATATGCAACTTTTGCAGCTACGTATTGAATGCTATAGAGCCGATTTACAAAAATCACACAAAGATGAAGTATTTGAAAATTATTTAGGTGGATAAACTCAGGACAGCAATGAGAGCTATAATCAAAGCATTTGGAAAATCATAACAAAATATTTATCGGCCAGCACAATAACGGTCAGTATAGCCGCCTATAATGGATCTGCCTGCTGTTATGATAAGTTTTAGAATTAAATCTGGGTATAATGCCCATAAATACGCCAAGATACTGAGCGCGATATCTGCCTAGAGATCTTCGAGCTAGAATTCTCCAATCATAACGAATTGAATTAATAATTTTAACATCCTCAGAAGGTTTTACTGTTTTGCGTCATGTTGTAGTCATATTTAGACTAAAAAGGTAAGATTTACACAAAATTCTTGTTTAAAATTATGTCTAAAGCCTTTAAACTATTTTTTGAGCCAAAAATCTCAGTTAAACATAAATTTTTTTAAATGAAAAACTTTTTTTAGCTTGCTTAAACAATTTTTTGTTTTTCGAATTGTTATATTTCAATAATAATATATTTTAATATAGCTCTGAAATATTTATTATATAAATTTATACTTTAAATGTGATCTTATCTAATTTGTTGTTTTGATTTTATTAATTATTATTTTTATTTTTCAAGAATTTTACTCTAACTTATGAAATATAATTTCTTTTTTTTCTATATTTATTTTGTGTATGCAAATTAGTTTTATTTTTGTTTATAAAGAATTTTTTTCAAAACGAATTTATATTCTAATACTATGTAGCTTAAAATAAACCAACTCCTCCATTTTTAATTTTTATTTCTCTAGCCACGTAACATGAAAAGAAAATTCCAGCAAACTATAAGAAAATTTGTTTTTTTTATTGAATATAAAACAAAAAATTAATATTTATTGTTTTTTCTGTTTTTACCTGGAATAAAGCTAAAAATATTCCTGCAGCACCTAAACTAACAGCATGTGAGCTTATATAGTCAGTCAGACGATCAAGGCATCCTTTACGGTAAAGTGAATGATTATCATCAATATTGGCACAGGTTGTACTGTTTACTGTTCCTGGTTCAATTTTACAACAACTCATTGGTATAGAACCTTTAAGAGCATTTTCCCAATCTGTAACATTTTTAACTCCACAACACTCGAACTAAAGAGAAAATAAAATGAAATTTTAAATCAAAAAGGTTTTTTAATAAAATAAAAAATTTTCTCATTAAATCGTGAATGTATTTCCTTATTTATATTTTACCTCTGTCTGTACGTAATCCCAAAGTACAGTTGTTTCTCGATTTTTTGTTGTTTCTGTATAAGTTGGCATTGTTTCCATTAATTTTTTTTCAAGTAATTCCTCGGTATCATTACGTAAAACATATCCACTTATCCCAGCAGCCAGTTCAAAAATAAAAATAATTATTAAAAGTGCTGAAAATGATGCGATCATACAATAATTTTCTTTAAGTGCTCCACAACATCCTAGGAAAGCTATTATAAATATAAAACTGCCTATAACTATTAAAAATGTTGGTATAGAAAAAAATTTATTATCTAAAAACGGTTGATATGTATCGAAAGCAGCAGCAACTGTAACACCAACCGAAATTAAAATAACTCCCGTTAGCTAAAATAAGAAAACATTTCAATTCAAAATTCAAACAATACAAAGAAAACAGAATAGGTTTGTTTACTTACCACAAATAAAAATGTAAAAAGAAATAATACATATTTTATACAATTAGCATTTCCAGATAGTAGCGTCATTATAACTGTAAATTTATATTGTTGTTCTTTATCCGTAAAGCTAAAATTTCAGAAAAATTTGTTTCAGAGAAAACGTTTTGAAATGAATGTTTTTTATATAAAATTGTCAATCACAAGGAATTTCAATTGATTAAAAAATATGAATTTTTTGAAGTGTATGTGTCCTATTTTTATCAATAATAAATTTACTGATATAAAATTCGTGTGTCGATAACAAAGAAGATGGATGACTAAAATGCTATCTTGAAATCCGATTATTTTTTTAATATACTCCCTAGAATGAATTGTGAAATTTTTGTATTTGTGATTGTGAATTTCGTTAGTATTTTTTTTGCCTACTAGTAGGTTGCAAATTAATTGAAAATTTCCTTCTGTGTTTTGCTGTTATTTATATTGATTCTGATATTAATCTTGTTAGCTATTTTTGGGTTAATTCTATGTGAGTGTTATCACTTTGCTAAATCTAACCAGAAAATTTACGGTTGTTCCTTTTGTTTCAAAAAATCAGCCACATAAACTTAGTGAGTAGTCCATAGCACACTCAAAGGAAGTGTTTTTGTGGATGGTTGTATTTTTTCACATTTTCACATGAGGAGAACATGGATGTCGAAATTAAGGCTCTGTATTTTCTCTTAAGCCTTGTACAGACGAATGCGTGTTTCATTCGCACGACGGACAAGGTTGTAAAACGGATGATGTATTTGCTCTAGCCATAGCTAGAACAAAAATTTTATTTCATGATAGTAAAAGGACACTTTATGGCCTTTAAAATTTTTTTTGTATTTTAAATTTGAGTTCTAATGGAAATTTTTGTTGTATTTAAAATTTTTGTTGTATTTATATTAAAAGGGATAGGAAATAATGATTTTATTACTTTTAGAGGTACACCAAAAGTTTTGAAGGCCACAAAATGCTTCTCTAAAAGTAATAAAATCATTATTTCTTATCCCTTTTAATATAATTACAACAAAAATTTCAAGTAAAACTGAGATTTCAAATACAACAAAAATTTCATTTACAACAAATATTTTGAAGGCCATAAAGTGTCCTTTTACCATTATGAAACAAAAAATTTTGTTCTAGCTATGGCTAGAATAAATGCATCACCCGTTTTACAACCTTGTCCGTCGTGCAAATGAAAAACGCATTGGTTTGAACAAGGCTTTATGTGTCATTTAAAAGATGCAACCATGGCTCGTTTCATGTCTACACTGACAAAAAAAAATTTAGTTTTCAAGTAAACGGATTTACTTGATTTTTCATGTACTGAAATCAAGGAAATAATTTTTGAGTCAATAATTTAAATACTCAATTCTAGTTAATTCAAGTAAACTCAAGTATGTAAATTATATATTTAACACTCAAATATATTTACTTGCCACCATGTTGAAAACATATATTTACTATCTAGTCGTATTTATGTTTTTTTTAGTGTAAATATTTACAAAAAGTTCGTCGCCTTTATCACGGTAGTGCTACAAAAGTTGCTTGTAGAATTCCAATCAACGATATTTGTTCTCGTGGCATGTGTCTAGAATATTTGAATATATGGTTTAGGATAAGCTTTTGAGTTATTTGCCAGTCATTCTGAGTTAAATTGGCAAACAAATTAGTTGTGTTTATCGTCTCTGGAAATGCTCCCTATGTATTTCATAACCAATTGTGGCATGTAATCACGAAATTTTATTGATTTGTGATGCACTCGGGACCTATCAATAGCATTGTCATTAGGAACAGATTTTAAACGACGAATAATCTTAGTCGAAAATACTTTTTCAGCAATTTAAAGTTCGATAACACCACGCTTTATCATAGCACTAGAAGACATATCCATACTTTTGTTTATCGAGATCTCCAAGAGATGAAAAGCAGCGATCGCAAATTATTCATGTTATAGCAAGGGAATATGTTACTTCACATGCTATCTGGCGTGCTTCTAAGCGTCAGTTTTTTCGAACTTCACAAGCAGGTGCGCATTTATTTTTACTCTTTCCTCATATTAGAGCCGTAATCATTTACATATATGGGTTAAGATGACAGCTATTATTCACGGAAAAACATTAGGATTTTAGAATTTGTTCTAGAAAAGTTGACTATAAAGGAAAAACACCTAAAAAAATTTTGATTGATTCGAAAAACCAAATCATCTAATAATGCAATGCAGCACTTTTATTATGTTATGTCCCTTAACATCTGTTCATGCATTCATTTAAATTGAGTCCCAATAAAGCTAGTAAAATCTGCTCTAATGTTAACACATCTTAAAATCTGCCATTTAATTTTTGGAATCCGGGTACCACTTCATTTTACATTTTGTCATCGATTGACCATCAGTTTTCGTCTGACTATTGGTAACTTCTTACCATCACTTTCTTAACTTATTTAACTTTAGGCCTTTGTGCAACAAATTTAATCCCCAAAGAGGTTTTTCAAGTGCTCGCTGCCAATAAAACTTCTTGAAAAACAGCCTTATGTACATGTTTACGATTATCAAGGATACGTTTAGGAAACAACTTATGAACTCCTAAACTGGATTTTTGAATTAGATTTACTATTTTTTGGATTTATGCAAATGAGTATCCCAATACTATTAATATAAATAAGAAAAAATATGTAATCAAAGTAAGACTTTCTATATATGTTTACTTGTTTTTTGTAATTGCAGCAACATCTTTTTCATAACAACTGGACCAAATAATGAACAAAAAACAGGTAAATATGACCTTGTTTGAAGTTTAAAATTTCATGTATAATTTATATCATCTTTCCGTCCGATGAATGACTACGAACGTCATGTAAAATCTTAACGCAAAATTAGGTTTTTTTATATGTCCGATATTACTAAAAATTCATAAAAATGCTATGATTCCAAATACAGAAAATAGTTTTTAGACTAAATGGCTAAATACTTCACAGTCTAATATTATTCCAATTATTTTTCTTTTGATCTTTTTCTTGAAGTGATTCACTCCGTACATTCATGTAATTTTAATTGTTTCCAAAATATATGTAATAATTCACTTTGGTAGTAATACCTTCATAAAAAAATGTATTATTTGCCGGCCGGACAATGTCGTATTATTTAGAAAGTAGATCTTTTGTTTCCATCCCTGTCTGTTCCATATTAAAATATGGCAGACAAATTTCTGTGTCAGTCATTCATAAAAAGATTATGTGGTAATTAGTTCATGCGCTTTACCCTGCGGTATATGCCTTATTCAAAGGAACAGATATTCATACTTTCGTGTTGCTATTTTCTGACCCGTTTACTTGTTTACTTGGCTTTGGCTAAAATTATACTTTTTCAATAATTTATAATTTGTTCATTGGCATTTGGATTGTATTATTTTGGAATAGGGTTCCCTAGCTAAGTCGAAAACAATTAACAGCATTGACTGGGAAATTGTTTTTTGAAATTTCTAAATTTAGTTAACTTTTTAATTTCGTTCAGACAAAATAAAAACATTCTATAAATAATATTTTTCAAACGTGAGTAGAAGTATTGAAGTTTTTAGCATAAAATATGATCCATTTATGTTAATTTTAGCCACATGATAAATCACATAAATATTATTGACCCAGGAAGGCAAAAATGGGCTTATGTTTTTTATATAGGTAATTGTTTCAAGGCTTTGTGTTCCTACAAATATTTACTTTTTATTCATGGTGTATACATTTTTCTAGGTGAATAACAGTTTTTATTAGAGATAGATAAGCATTTTATCTAGAGTACGAAGGTCAGACTTAGTAGCCGCCTTACAATTGTACAATAATATATCAATACTTTTGCAAAAATTGACTTAATTCAAACTTTTTTGAAATATTTCAAATAAAATAAATAAATATAAAATTTTTTCCACAGTCAGTTTTGCGAACAATAAAAATATTATTAATTTTTCAAACCTTGTTTTTATTTTGATTGTTTGTTAATTGTAATCCACTTTTTATTTATGATTTTTATATAAAAATTTATACATCAAATAATTTTATTTTTTAAAAAACAAAAATTTAAACTTTTCTCCACATAACAATAATCAAAGAAACACTAAAACTTGCCCTCTTAGCGGGCATCTATAGCGGGCGAATTTCTTATCAAAATTGATCATACGCAGTCGCAATATTTATCATCGTTTAACAAATGAATGACGTGTTTATTTCAAATGAACAATAAAAAAATAAAGTATGTACTCAAAAAAGATATAAACAGATATTTTTAAAAAAGCTTTCGACTAATTAGTAATAATGAAATTTGGCTTTGTAAATTTTGTCCTATGTTTTGAGTTTTCCTAATCATATAGGCTTTAGTTTATATTTCGAAATAAAAAAAATAATACATAAACATTTTTTTTTGATATTGCCAATTAAAAATTTTCCTGTTTATGATTCTAAGAAATAATGATTGAGAACTTGACTTACACTTTTGATCAAATCATATCACACAATGATGTTGCGTATAGCTTTTGAGGTATTGACACTTATTGGCCTATTACATAATTTACGTTAATTACATTGATAACAATGAAGCGAAATTGCTTTGAATATTTGATAAAACTGAATTTTGGGCTAAACATGTTTTTTTCCAAGAAATCGTCAAAAACGGTTGAATCTACTTAAATGCTAATAATAAGAAACTCCAAAGGAAACATTTTCTGACAATCAGTTTTGGTATGTTTTTTGGCATATCTTCAAGTAAAAAAGGAAAATTTGGTAAAATGGCAGACTTTAAGTCATTTTCTCAAGCTCGCCGTTAAGGGATGGGATTCACCAGAACTGGTACCAATTTGAATCTGGAGTAATATAAACAAATTTTTTCCTAATTTTCATGAGGTAAGCTAGAGAAACACGTACTAATTGCATGATCGTCAGCGATTTCAAATTATTACGGTCAAAGTGATTTAGATTGTAGTCTTTATAGAAGTGACTTTTCGTGTGTTTACACGATGTTCAGTGATTAGTATCGATGCTTGTCATTCAAATGTATGGCATTTATAAGTTACACGAATAAAAGTCGGTCCTAATAAGAACCATAACTTAACTAAACAAATATAAGCCTTATATACTCTGGGATCTATAGGTGGAGAGGAACTGGAATGCCTTTTGTGGATGGTAATCTCAAAGAGCGCAGAATTCACATGTTTGGAGCAAAAATTTGTTCACAGATCACCAGCATCCAGTGAAATTGATCTTTGATTGCGTTAATAGTGCACGGATGTCTCTTGATTAATCGAATCTGCGTCGTATATAGAAAAACTTTCTTCTGGCAGGTTGACTATTACAGCACAACAAATAAAATTGGCTGGATTGCCTTATGCCATACCCATACCCCAGCACTACTACATTTATCTTGTCTACAAAGGGTCTCAGAGAAAGACTTTTAAAAAACTAGCTGAGGAATGTAGTATTATCAAATTGAAATAAATATCAGTTATCCTCTATTTGTCAAAGACAATGCAAAATGTCTTTTAGTATAAAATAATAGTCGACCCACATAAATTGACTAAAAAATGATTTTTAGAAATTTTTTTCAAGAATTTTATTATTTTCAAAGAATTAATAAAAAATATCAATAATTATAATAATGTCACATTTAAAAAGTTAATTTTTAATAGTACAAATTTTCACAGTAATAGAAGCTATTAACTAAATCACATAAAAAATATGAATAAGAAAAAAATTAAATTAATAATTTGAAAATTAAAAAAACCGTAAGTAATTAATTGATTTATAATTATTATATTCGAAAAGGCTTAAATTATTCGTTTCGAGATCGGACGGCAAGTTATTTTTTTATTGTTTTTGTGATGCTTTACATGAGCTACGTTTTATTGGTGTTGATCTGAAAATATAAAAAATTATTAAAAAAATTATTATTAAGTATTTAATTTTGTATTTTAATAGCATGCATTTTGAGATTAGAACTTCTGTCATAACATCTTCAAAGTTTCATGCATTTATGGCGCGATTTGAAACTGAAATATTGCAAGATAGTAAATTTTATGTAAAGAGGATTGGGCAATACGTGCAAGGCATATGTAGTATGATTTTTTTTTGGTTTTACTTTAATAAATTATAAAATTGTTTATGATTTAAGATTGAAATTTGAAATTGAGTACAGAACAAATAGAAAATATGTTTAATTTTATAGACCTGCGTATATCAAAGTTTTGACGTCCTACTGAAACCTCATTGAGCCCCATGTTTAAACTTATCACATATGTCACATAGCAATATGGCTAAAAAGTACCTACTTTTTGCGCAAGAATGTAAACAACGGGAACAAGATAGAATTTTATCTAATTCTAATAGAGAATCTAAAAAATACCAAAGGTGCTTACCTAGATTTAATTGCGTTCTATAAGGGACATGCTTGGCGCTGTTTTAGTCTATGGATTTTGTCTTTAGCTCATAACAATTCAAGGACTTGGGGCTTTGAGAGAAAGCAAAGAGAAAAGATTATTGCTTCAAACCCTTAATTAATTTATTGTTCAATTTTATTGGGTGGTAAGACTAAATATAATTTTATCCTAGATATTGTGAGTGATCTATGGGTTGCCTGGAAGAATTGGGTGATTTTCTGTTGTGAGAATATAACATGCCAAACTGAGTTAAAGTAATTGAAAATATGACTTTTCCTGAAAATTGACTTCCTAGTAAATTTTTGAAAAAAAATTCAAAAGAAAAATAAAACCACTTCTTTTACACATTTTAAACGGAAGAAAGTTTTCAACATTTACCACTTTTTTATTACCGTAAATGTAAAAATGCTACACAAGAAATAAAAATGATATGTGCTGTATAAAAAGAAGATGTTTTAGCTAAAAGGATTGTACTCAAATGACTTGTTAAGTCTATAGGTACGAACAAACCTTCAATTTTTGTTGAAGTCCTGAATAAAACACTGAGCGAAAACAAACTTTACTTGAATCAGCACAGATACTAAAAATATTAAAAACTACTGCCCAAAAGCTTTTAGTGGAGCTTGAATACGATATTGGAATTCAAAACTTTTGAATGAAAATAGTTTAATAGATTGCAATTCCATCTGAGGAATGAGGAAATACATACATATAATTAATATCAAAATCCGACTTTCTTATTCTCATGTTTACTTCTAACCAAGACAGAATCCCACTTCATGTCAACAACCGGATGATAGACCTAGAAATGAGCTGCTTATGGTTAGAATAGTTAAAGAAATACTCAATTTGCTATCTAATCTTTTATTGTTTGAATCCTTACGCTGTTTGTAATTTCTCCCAATAATTATGTAATTTAGTAGTTTTGGGCATGCATTGTTTTTTGTGATGTTTAAAGTGCTTCTTTTTTCTTTTTATTTCAAGTGGTTATTGTGGGCTATTAAAAAATTTAATACTCTAAGCGAAAGCATTTCTTCTGCATCTCATGACTACTAAAATTTCTTCCTTTATAGACATGAAAAATTTTGAATAAAAAAGACTTCATTTGAAAAAAGTGTTTATGTTAGTTTAAGCAAACATTTTAGTCAACACTTCTTGGATATAGTAATAAAATATTTGGAAAACTACAAAGTTAAAGAGAGATTCTTCTTAAAATTGAAGTTTTTCTGAGAATTTTCTACTATTGTACCCGAGTATAAAAAGTTTGAAATCAATATTTTTGGTGTGTTGTTTTTTTTAGTTTCATGCAGATCTCTTGATTTGACAGTTTTAGCATTACCAAGGGATGAAAATTAGGCAAAATATTTATGAACAAATACATGATCCGAATCTTTTTCGTTTCCCATTGTGATATTTATGTCTCTGGTACCCATTAGAGGTTTTATTTTGTATTTGCCCTTTTGGTAGGTATATAAAGGAAGAAGAGCAACTAAGTTGTTGTTTTTGTTTAAAATATTTTCGCCATTTCTTTCTATGTGGAACTACTATGTGAGGTGTTGGGAATACGTACGTTGCTGCTACTGATCCGGTTGTCATCTTTTGTCTGTTAATTTGTTGCTGTGCTACGACTGTTGGCTCTAAAATATTTCAAATAAAATATATATATTTTATTTTAAAAAATAAAATATTTAGTTACATACTCGATTTAGGTTTCCCTGTATGAATATTATCACTTTTTTGAACAATTTTCTGGGTAGTCTTTGTTTGAACAGGATTACGTTCTTTTTTATTTGTAGAATCCTTTTCTCGCGGCTTTGTTTTTCGAATACGTCTTGACAATTCAATTTTTGGTGGTGCTGATAGATCTTCTGAGGAGCTAATTTGCTGTTGATGTTTATCATTACTCCTTGATCCTTTTGATTCTTGATTATTTAATATTTGTCGTTTTATTATGCGTCCATTAACTGAATCAGATTTTTTTTTATTAGCTAAACAAGAATTTGATGAAAATGAAAGGCTTTCAGTTGAAGAAATTGAAGGAGATCGATTAGGACAACAAGATCGTCGAAAATTTTCTTGAGCTGATCGATTTGATGTATATCCTTTAACTTTAGACGTTTTTGTTTGGATACTAGCTGAAATTTTCGGTTTTTTCTCTGTAATTGTTTCTAATGGTTTTATTGTTTGATGAACTGAAGTCTGTTTTAATTGATCTTTGTGAAATTTTTCTTTAGCTAAAGACTGTAACATAATTTGTATTGTAGAATTTTAAGTAGAGTATAAAACATTAAATCATACCTGACTTATTTCATTTGCATCTTTTGTCATCTCAACTAAAATATCTTGATCTCTTTTTAAGTCCTTCTTTCGACTGTATGGAGATGTTTTTACTGGAACTTCAATAACATTTAATGATAAATTTTCTTTTATTGGGCTATGCCTAAGTAAATCCGGTTTATCACTTAAAAGATTCCATGAATCTGTTTTGTTTGTATGTGTTTTTTTAATTTCTTTCTTAACATTATTCTGTTTCATTTTGATACCGAAATATGAAAGTTCATGATCTCGAAGCTTCCTGGTACCACCAGTGACTAATTTAAGTGGCTCCTTATCTTTAGTAATTTCAATACGTATTGGTGATTTACTAGTTGTATCCTTATTTAGTCTTGGTAAAATTTTTAAGTCTATAATTTTAAAGGGATTGTAAGGCTAGAAGCTTTTTTCTATATTTTGTTTATTACCTGTCACTGATGATGGATTGTGTATAATAGATTGCAACTCAGTTTTACTTTCAAGTTTTGGTATTTCCTTGAGTGATGGTGATCTTAACTCAATTGACATTATATTTGATCCTGTTGATAATTCTGCAAAATAAGTTTTTAGTGAAATGTGAAATGTGAAATAAAGAAATAGAATATTGAACCACTGAATTTTATTATTCACATGCAAAATATTTTGTTAAAACAGTAAACAGTAGATTTAGTTTGAACTTTTGAAAATGATGGTTGATTAGATTACTTGGAAAGAATTACCTTTTGAGTGTTCTTTAAGCTGTTTTTGAGTATTCCGTTGTGCTTTAATTCTACTCCAACTTTCTGAGTTTTGATCAAGTTTTTCAGTAGCCTTTATTGGACATAAGCTACAATTGAGATATAAGTTAACTTCTTCATCTGCTTTAAGGCTATCTTCATGCTCGTAATCAATAGAATCATACATCCGTCGTATTTGTGTAAGCTGATGTGATACTGAACTAGCTGATCCAATTACTTTAACTCTTGGAGCCGGTATAGGAATTTTATTTGCTAAATTTTGTAATGAACACTTTGAATCGTTGGAAGTTAGGTTACTTTGAATTTTCATATCTTGTATATGATAATTGTTCATTGAATTTTTGTTATTTATGCTATTTGAAGTATTCTCAACAGTAAGAATTTTCCTATTGTTATCAGTTTTTAGATTATTCGTAATTATCTCTTGTTTTCCAGATGAACGCATAGTTTGGATTATTAATGGAGTTGATTTTAAGCTTTGTGCGAATGAATCTGAGTGTAAAGTTTTTACAGTATAGTGTTTATCCTGAATAATGCCAATTGTAGAATGTAATCCTAGAAATTAGTGTTTTGTTTTTTTTTTTTAAATTTGATAATGACGATGAATTGTTAAATAAAAATTTTATTTAAAAGTTTTAGTGAAAAATAGTAGTAGTAATAGCAATATTAGTAGTGATAATTGGGACCAGAATGCACTGTGAACAGGGTTAGCATATTATGCTCCCCGATTATCATGTTTTGACAAGAAACTAATCCTAAATCCTCAAACCAAAGCCAGAGCATTATTTAAATTTGTCTCCATGTTCCTTATGAAGGGCACATGTTTACGGAAAAGATGCCTTGCTCTTACTAACATCATCCACCTACTATATATTAAGGGGTCATGATACTTTTATGACTTCCAAAAATTGATTTTATGAAAAAATATTGTGTGAAAATTTCAGAACGATCCGAGGATTTTTATTATAATTTATGGTAATTTTTATATAGGCGTTCCCATTGTCCTAGGCCGATGCCTGAGATGTATTCCTGGCTTCGTTCATTCCTTCTTCATCTTTTTCGTATTATAGTAATCCCATCTCTCCTTATCTTTAATTCAACGTAAGCTTCCTAGAGGAAGCAGAAGCCATTCCGTTTAGTGCAGGCATCGTTGATCAAATGGAGTTAAATTTTTTTGTAATATTGACATTTTTATATGTAAAAAGTGTATATAAGAAAAGTTTTGTTATATAATTCAAAAGTGTATTTATAAAGCCCAATAATTTTTACATTATATTAATAGAAATCTTTTAAAAAATATCATAACGACAGCCCCTATTTCATGAACCTAAGATAGCACAACCCTTTAAGAATAAATGAAATTTACATAGTTACATACCTGGCATTTGATTAGGGGGGACATCAGGAGTATTAGTTAGGCTTAAATTGATTTTAGTCGAATATCCATTTCCAGATTTCTTTTCCTCCACAATTCTTACTTGTTCAGCTACAGATCTATTTAGATTTACTGATTTCCCAGTATCTAAAAGTTAAAAAAATTATTTAGAATGGATTAAAAGAATTATTTCTTTATTGACACACCATTTTGAAGATCATTTAAAGCAGGCTTCAGTCTGATACCCCAAAGGCTTTCATTTTCCTTGATATTTTCACCCAGATGATAAGGTTTTGGTTTAATTGGTTTATTTTTTAATATGCTACGTAATGAAATTTCATCACCATTTGAAGATTGTTCTGATTCTTCTGATAATCCAATTTTTGTAGTACGATGATCTGATTCAACTTTAGTTTGTACAGATATAGTTACATTATTTTTTGGTAATTCAAATTCATTTTTCTCTTTATTTGTTATATAATTATCACCGAAATGTATTACTGGTACTCCAGACTCAATTGCTTCTAAATAACTATTACCAGCTGTTCTTCGTCTTCTACGAAAATTTTGTGTAGGTGGTGGTTTACCATCTGTCTCAACAATATTTACTCGGCCCGATTCAGCTGTAAAATGAACTTCTGTTTTACAAAATTCAACACGTTTCTGCCGTCGTCCTATATCATCGTTAATACTAATTTGGGAATTATTTTCTTCTTTTGAATAAAGGGTATTAAGTCGAACTGAAGTTTTTGTATCATGAACATATTTTGATTCGTCTACAGCAATTGAATGTCGTTTAATATCATTTATGTACTCTGTTTTGAATGGATCATGTCCATTCATTAATGTAATTGTTGTTTTCGGTGAGTAACATTTTTCATTGAGTGTTATTATGGTACCACGTGGTGTACTTTCAGGTGGTGTCCAGTACGTTAATTCGCTTGAATGCCCAATTCCACTGTCTGTAGATGATTCTGTTCGATACATTGTACTATTTGCTGGTATCATTTTTTCAAAGCCGTATGATTTTCGCCTGATATGCCACTCATCGGATGTTGTATCACGATAACGTGTCCGATTTTCAAGACTACTTGTTGTATGACCATTTTCTGATTTTGGACGACATTGTAAGCTTGATTGGAAAATTTTCTTGGACTCCTAAAAATGTTTAAATAACACAATTAGAATTAGAAAACTGTCAGCACTAAGAAGAAACCTTTTTAGACACCTTTTTTTTTATATTCTAAAAATTTATATGAACTGTCTTAAATAGAATTTTGTCATAATAGATGCGAATAACTGCAATATTTGCATAAACCTTATATAATTACACTTATAAATAAGTTCAAGTTTTTACAAAGCAATTATTGAAATTTTAGTACTATTAGATGATTGATTTTAAATCGCTGGCAGGATGTTTTAATTTTTCACTAAGCATATCTGAACTGGGGATAATATTGTCCGAAATTTACTGTTGAACTATTCCATAGAACTGTTTTTTGATTCAAGCTCTTAGGTTAGAGATTACACGTTTATTAAGCTCAATCTGGGTAAGTTTTGTTGCATAGTTTTATCCTTCATCACTTCCTACATAAACGTCTCTGATTGTCTGGATCAGCACGCTAACAGTTAATGTTTACAAATTCTAATTCCACATTAAACATAAAAAATGATTGGTATAGTGCTTAATTTAAGGGAAGCTTAAAGCCCTTCAGTGAGATTTTATTATGGTAGAATTGAGAACTTACAATTGCCTGGAATTATCTAGACACCAAGTTAGCAAAGTAATTAATTAACAAGAATTTTTCTAACATAAAAATTCAAGTAGTGCGTTCTCATTACTTAAGTTAACTTGGAACCTTAAAAATATCTTGGGTTCTATGAAACTATCAAAAACAAATAAAAAACTATCGTAAACTATTCAAAAATTCCTGACTTAGTCTCAGAAATTATGTATAAAAAGTATTTTTCAAAATAAATAATAAGCTTACCTGCAGATTACAATTAGTTTTTGGGGTTTCTATATTATCATAATTTTCATTTTCTTTTGCCACAATTTTGTTTTTTTCAATATCACTTTGCGTGATGAAATCCTCTTTGTAAAGTGATTCATCGCTCAGCTTTTTCAATTTACCTCGTATCTCTTTTAATGATTCAGCGGTCAAAAAATGTGTCATTTTTGTTAATTTTACATTTGTCTTATGTTCTGCTATATTTTGCATTTATAAAAACAAGGGGAATATTTTAATAAATATAATCATAAACTTGATACATAAAAAAATTTTGCTATGCATCATCATTGTCCAGTTAAACTACTCACCTGTTTCTTGCAATCCATTTAAGATATTGTCAAGGGCAACTAAGTCTACATGATTATTTCTCATGGCAGTGTTAAGACGTCTTCCGTTTTCAAGCTCTTGTCTAATACGAGCAACACTAACTGAATTAGTTGGAAGATCAACGGGTCTTGTTGAAGACGGCTTTGGTGATGAACACTTAGGAAATTGAAATGATCTTCGTATTTTGCTAACACGTTGCCATTCTTTTGGGCTACAACTATCATCGCTATTATCGCTTTGATTAAATTCAATTGTAAGATCATCGATCGATACAGATCGTCCTCGATTTAAATTACTGCTATTACTGCAATTAATATGCAGTTATGATAAATTAAATTAGATTTATATTAAAAGTAAAAAAATTAAATGATATCAATATCCATACCTGGATAGTTTTTTATTTGAATCCAGATTTTTACATTTATACAATGATAATTCAGAATTTTTGCTGTAGATATTTTCATTATCCACTATGGTAACACCTACACGGCTATTTTTCATCGTGGGCTGAAATCTACTGTCGGTGAGAGTAACTTTTGCTTGTTGATCATGGTCGTTAGATTTTAGCTGATTCTGTTGTACCAGTGACATGCCACCAATCGGTAAATGTGGGTTTCTTTTGCTATTTTTGCTGCCACTATTTGTTGCATTAGTGCCATTCTGCGTGGGGTTTATGTGTATTACAGCAAGAGTAAGTCATTTATTTAACAAACAAACAAACAAACACAAAAAAAATAGGTATATACAAATGAAAACATATAAAATAAAATAAAAAAACAACTCATAGGTGTGAAGTAAGCGATTATGATTTCACTATAAATAGAATTTATCTCAGAGCATTAATACATACCATTAGGGTGCTTAATTTAAGGCTTGGTCCACCTATAAGGCTTTTATACTGATCAAGTTGATTACATTGATTTGGTACTGATGATAAATGATTATTATTGATTTTAAAACCATTTGTAAGTATTTCAGGTCCTTTGGAGCTAGTCATATTTTTTACTCTAGATGAATGACGTGATGAAGTTGTATGTATTGCTTGTGTTCGTATAACTTGTAATGATCCTGACGTTGTCTGGGCTTGAAGAATTTCAAATTGTTTTCGTTGGCTCAGTTGAACCCCATTTGGTTGGGAAAAATTTTTAGAATCTACTACCTGTGAAAAAGAATTCTATGATCATAATTTTTTAATGTAAAATGTAGTTAAATATTAACTTTAACTGTCTCAATATATTTTGAAAAATTTGTCAAAAAGTACTTTAAGTATGTTTTGAAAATTGTAGCCTATACTAAAACAAGGCCTTTCGGGTGTTAAATTAAATTAACTTTTGATATTCAAAATAGTAGAATTGAAGAACTGCAGTGTACCTATTCACACATACAGAGATACGTAGCTATTTGATGAAATACGCTCAGTAAATGTCACAGTTTCTCCCTGAAACCTTCCAGCCTGGGGCCAAACGAGGACAACTTTTGGATATTCCTGTAGAGAGAGTAATTGGCAAAACGTAATCCTAATACCGCCAAAGTTTAGAGCAATTCTTTCATGATAGACACGTATTACTATAGACTTCCTTCTATTATGTTAAAATGCATGAAATTAATGGAAAATAGTGCCAAAAGTGCCAAGCAAGGGTTAAGCATTAATATTGAGCATCAAAAATTTCCAAGATACTGGTTATTTTTTAAAGTGTGTAAATTAAAAAAATGTAAAATTACTCAACAGATATTGGACGAAGCTGACTGTAATTCTCATAAATATCTGATAAACCGAACTATTGAAAATAAAATACAAAATTTATGGAAGCTCAAATTTTATTATTTATGCCATTAAATTTTTTCTATGTATTAGTGGTTTTCAATTATTATTATGATTTTTTCACTTTCTTTTTCAATTACTTTTCAGCATTTTTTTTTTGCCCATTTTCCTGACATAGGATGCAAAGCAGTTATTATAGCTAAGGCTCTTGAGTATATTTTTCAAGCATTTTGATTGATATTTACGCATCAACAATACTCTTAAAGATGTTATCGACTTTATTTTTACACAAAAGAAAACAAAAACAAAAGCTTATACGGCAGAATATTGAAAACAATTATCTTTCAACTGATCAGTCTGAGGACTGTTGTTCTGGTCAACTTCTTGTTTTGAAGTTCAATGCTAGTAGGAGTTCCATCACCTATTGTTTGACTTTTTGTCGGTTAATGTAGACTAAGCACTTTAGATTTTTTCTTTTTTAGTTTAACATCAGAGAAGAATTTGCATATATGTTTTTATGTTTAAGTCTTTGTTGCTATTTTTGTGTTTTTAATTTTTATATAATTTCTTTATGTTTCTTTTGAAACAGAAACGATGTCTGCGTACTAATTGAAAATTATAGCATAGTAGACATTGTGCTTGGTTCAGTCAAATAATTTTTAACTATTAAATTCGTTTCTAGGTTTCATTTTACATAATCAACAAAAAAAACAAGACGATTCCATGTAATTTTAAATTGCGCCTAACATTGAAAATCTGAAGACGCTTATCTTGTTTTTGATTTCCTTTAAATGAAATTTTCTAATTTTTTTCTCTTTTGGGAAAGTTCTAATTTGTTTTCGAACAAGGACATTCTAAAGTATGAATAATAAAATTGAGTATCGACTCTTTGAACAAAAACTTCCCACTGGTAAATTTCATAAGCTTTAGAAAGGCCACAAATATTCAAAATATAATAAAATTCTATTTCTATAAATTCTGTATATTATTCAACTGATATTTTAAAGACTTTTACAAAAAAAAGTGTTGTCGAGAATCTTTTCTAGTATTTTAGAGCTAAGAAAACTCAGATCTTTGCTTTTCTGTCACTGAAATTAATTGTGACAAACAAAATTTAAAAAAATTGAAAGAACTGTTGTAAATATTTTTTATTTTATTCAAACTATTTGTTTGGTGATGTTTTATTATTATATGCCGACATATTTTAAGTATTTATAAAAGGATAATAAAAGAATTATTATTATTATCAATCAAAACTGTTTTTTAGGATGTCTACAAATTACAAATGAACTCCTTAAGGTCTTCTCTAAGTTTTTGTTTGTTATTCATTTTTCTATTGTAAAACAGGCCAGATGCGGTTTTGAGCTCAGGAAGTTTTTTTAGAATAAAATTATATTTGAGATCAATAAATATGTATTGGTAAGATTCCAAAAGAGTCACGAAGTTGTTTGGAAAGGTTTAAATGTCAATACTTTGTCTGAGCTTTTATCCTCCTCACATGTAACGATAGTAGCTTGACTTGTTGTTTGGCCAGATGAGTGCTGGCTTAATAATAGTCTTGAATTTTGTTATCTCAAATTTAAAATAAACTTAAAAAAATAAAAACCAAATTATGAAAGAAAGGGACTTTATGCTGTTTACTAGCAAAACACATAGCAATCAATTGTAGTTGGATTAAACAAACAGTGCGAAGAAATAATTTAACGTCACCTTGATGTCATTTTGAAAGTTGTTTGGTAATTTTTGCTGTAGCAAAATTATCAAAATTCATTGTAATTAACGAACACTTCAAGGTTCAGAGGGCTTTCCATGTATATCATATAAGAATTTTAAGACTTTTATGTTAGGTAAATAAATTATAAAGTAGAAAAGTTTTTCCTAAAATACGCTGCTATAATGCAAGATAATACAGAAACTTCCCTCCTTTTAAGTGAGTTATAGAGAAGATATGAGATTGTTCTTAGGAGAACTTTTTCTATCCGTCGAATTTCGATTTAAATAACTTTCTACAAAGGAAAGGTTTGTTGCTTATGTAACTATTCAAATTAATTTTTTAATTCAAGGATTACATACGCAGCTATTTTTGGATATCTTCTAAGCTCTGATTGAATTTATATAATTATGGAATGAGAAAATTTTCCATGTGCTAACAAGTCAACTTAATTCACTCATACCCAAAGATATTTTCGAAGTGTAGTTCAGGTTAAGCTAAAGTCATTGTTAAAACTAGAAATTAAAACAAAAAACTAAAGATTAAATGAAAGATTTGCCTACTTAAACTCTTAGGTTAATCAGAAGACGAAATCAAAAACTATTTTTACCATTGAAATTTTTCAATTATTTACTAGAAACTGTGTATCCGCAGCGAATATTTAATTCAGCTTATTCCTTAGTTAAATATTTATATAAATTTTCATATGTAGTATTGCGACATAAATGATATGATTTAACGCTAAATATTACTATTTTTTCGTAGAGTTTTAAAACCTACGTAGATAAACCACGGTAACCGGCCAATTCAGTTTTCTTGAAGTTTTAATAGATTCAAAGTTAATATATTGGAAACCTTTGACGGTTCCAAGATTAGTCATGCCACTTGCAATGATATTTGAATTAATTTGATACAATTTTAATTATATTTACTTATGTTTAACTAAGAAAGTTTGGTCTATTTTATTATTGATACAAATTTTATTGAATGTCACCCAGAATTTTTAGTTTTTAAAGTTTCAGTTCTACTTTGAGCTAGCAAATAAATTGAAGTCATTGCACTTTTCATGGAAATAAATTTGTGTTTATTTCTTACCTTTTTTATTAGCTAAGTAGGGTAGGTAAATGATAAATTTCAATAAAATAACAGATATTTTTAACAGATATATTAAATTTTTTAATATATTTGATCACGGATAATAATCACTTTTTAGCTTGAAATATTTTAAATTTTCCCTTAAAAACTTAGTGAGCAATATATCTGATAGATAAGATTTTTAATGAATTAGTTTTGTCCCAAACTGATTTCTATTGAGTCTCTTTTAAAATAAAGTTTAACCCTGGATACAGTTATTCTGGCATAGATGTTTTTTCCTATAAGATAAAATTTTTAACTGTAAAAATCAAAAATTTTTAAATAATGACTTGAAATTAATGAATTGTTAATAATGACGAAAGCTTCTTTAAAAATAATTTTCTGATTAAAAAGCTTCAGATTTTTAACAGTGAACTAAAAACTTAAGGAAATTTTTTTAATAACCATTTTTATAAAGTTTCTGTAGTTAAATGTGGTGACATTGGAACTATCATTCCAACTACTAAAAGAAGGAAGAAGATGTTTATTTTTAAAAAGAAAATTTGAAATGTGGTAATTATTTTAGTAGTTACAAAAAAAAAAAAAACAGCCACTTAGAAGTCTGAATCTGTCAAAACAAACAATTATTAAACAATAAAATTTACAGACATTTTAACTAGCAATAATTTTTATATTCATAGCAAATTTCAGTTAGTAATTAAATGGATCAAATGAGATTTCAGATATGTGAAGTGGTAAAAAAGATCCTAGTCTTCAATTGTTTTTAAGCTCTTGATAGTCACTTATCTGTTCTTTATACAAAATGTGTCATAATCGAGGACTAAGAGATTTGAGCTGTGGAAATAGTGCATACGACTTCAGGAGATTTTTCGTAGCAAAAAATCGTATGCAGCAAAAAAAAATGTACCCAAAGTCTTTCAATAAGAGAACATGATTTCTATTTATTACCTTAACAAGGTAAGCAGGATAGAAAGAAATGTAAGTGTATATTGTACAGAAAGACTAATAGATACTAAACCGCCTTCTTATTCATTGTATAGAAGTGTCGTTAAGAAAAGCAAAATAACTTCTATCTTACCAGTTGCTACCAAAAAAAAAGAAACAATTGCGCAATTTTGAAGCTTTCAGTATATCTGCTGAAAAACGTCAAATATAATTTAAAGAATTCTACATTATTTTGAATTCTAGCTAAAAATAAAATGAAACTAAGTCGATTTGATTATCTATTTGATTGCGGAAACTCAGTTCAATTAAAATGAAATTAATATATTCACCTTTTTACCTTTTTTTGTCTTATTTTATCACCTATTCTCCAGTGAGGAAATTATTCCGAAAATAATTAATTGAATTTTCTGACAAGATTCTATTTTGAATAATATTTTGAGTCTCTTCACTTTCAGTGATAACAACAGAATTTAGCCAACCATAGTATCAATAAAACAATAATTAAAAAAACAAAACAAATAATGTAAAATTCAACAAAAATTTTAATTATAGCTCAACCAAGCGTATAATAAATCCTGTACGCAATATAATAGGTTACACATGGTAAATAGCTTTGGCTGAGGGTATAGATTTGTATAACTTAGTCTGGAAAGCGTTCATTCAACACCAAGTTCACTCAAAGTCAGTATCATGGCATTGACATCCTCACTGCAATGTATTACAATCATTGTGGTTACCACCTACCGTGAAGACCATCTCTGCTTGAGATGAAGCAGAGAGATTTTTTATTTTTTCTTTTAGGTATTGGAGGTTATACTTTTTAGCATAAAACAAGTAAAAAATTCAATAAGTTGCAGTTTCATTTTTTCATTATTATTATTAAAAAATAATGCACGCAAAACTTCCATTTCTGTGTCTTATTTTGAAAAAAAAAAGATCTTATTAAATAACTGACAAGGTTGATTATTCAATATTAAAAAAACAATTTCTCACTTTTGCTGTGCGAACTATCACGTTAATTGATGTAATTAAAGGTGTTGCTTATCCAAGAGGAAAAATTTAAGAAATTAACCACGTAATGATCAGATTACTTTTTAGTAGTTATTGACGCATAAAAATCTCTTCCCCTTCACTTGTTATTGTGAATATAAAAAAATCTTCTACTCCAATTTTCTAAATTACTTTTTCGTCACAATAGGAGCTTAAAACCTTGAACAGTTTCTTAGTAAACACCGTCAAACTTATTTGTTTACTATAAATTATTTATTTTTATTTGAATTGCTTCTTGATTTGATTTGAAAACAAAAAATAAAGCAAATAACTTAAGAAATTTTAGTCCTTGATTTTTACTTTTGTAAAAATAAAACGGAATGAAAAGAATGCGTCTCAGTCCCGGGTTTTTTACAAAATTTGTTCCATCTGCATATCCCATTTGATAATTTACTGAACTATTTTGACGTTTTCTTTTTCTTATTGCGTCTTTTTTTATGACACATTTTATTGGAGCATCCAAGTTTTAGAAATACGAGTATCTTTGGGATATTTTGTAGAGTAGTTTTAAATTAAATTTTCTACAAATTATGGTAGGAAGTTTGGGGTTAATAGATGTTATTCAACTTACACGATTTTCAAGTTATATTCACTACGTTGAGTTAAAATTAATTGCTCATAAAACTTTTGGTCAGATCTAAACAAAAAATTTTTCCCATAACAGTTAACAGTTAAAATTCTCAAATAATAATAACTGTAATAATAATTTAGTCAAACATATTCAAACCAAATCATATAATTCTTTTATATTTTTACAATTAATATAATCAACGAAAATCTCACCTCAATCTTCAAAAAAAGAAAGTTACAAATAGAAAATTATTTTATATGGTTTTGTTAAATTTAATACATTTATTTTTAATGAGAAATGTGGTTTTGAATTACACAATTTCAATTCATATGATGACTAGGAGAACTAATCAACCGTGTAATTCGAGGTTTTAATGTCTACTCTTCATTATGAAATGCATAAAAGGTCTCAAATGATGCATTAGTTTATCCAACTACGAATTGTTATAATAATAAATGAAGCCTGTTTATAGTTTAAGAGGATTGAGTTGTATTTAGCTATGATGCAACAAGGTTTTAAATTATTTTTATATAATTCCATTAAATAATAGAAATTTATATTTTGAAAGAAAATCAAATTTCTACTTGATATATGCCTGATATATAAATTGTGTAATTGTTAAATATTTTTAAATCTTTGGTAAATTATGAACATTTTGGAGTTTTTATAAATTGTAAAACAAAACGTAATTGTCTACTTTTTTGGCTTCTATGAGTTTTTAATCAAGTTTTAGGGTCATTAAACTTCTATTAGGAATCTCAATAGCATAACATCAAGACCTCATTTTATGATCAAATATCGTAATCCTCAAATATTAATCTAATACCAACAGAAGCCATTTTTTGATTAATCATTAATATCTTTCATGAAAAATCTAAAAGAAACTTTTAATATCGTGCTATATGAAAAAAACCTAAAACACAAACAATACTAAACCAATCAAATTTCCACGATATATTCAATAATTTTCCAATTACAAAAACTATTATAGAGACATGATTGAAATGACTTAATAAATGTTGTACAAATTCTAATTAAGAGCAATTTTCATTATATTTTCATCAAACTGATGAAGTAACTTTTCGATTAAAAAAATAAAAATCATTTCATCCTTAACACAATTTCAACACCATTACAATTACTAAATTACTTCTTTATTTTGTTCATCAACGAAACAATTTAATGATTGTAATTGACATGAACCAATAACAAAAAAAGAAGAAAACAGAAGCGATATAAATATAGGACTTAGACTAATAGCAGTAATTACTGTGCAAAAATTGTTTATAGAACTAACCTTTCCATAGGCATTCAATGGTCCGTTCATCCAACGGTCAGCTTCTAAACGAGTTGATAAGTGAGCTCCTGTATTTGTATCAATGCTCTGCCATTCACGAACTTCACTTTGGAATGGTGTTACTCCATTGGTGCCAATTGCTACTTCCATTTTAATGATCGTTTCTATGTGATTACTATGTTTCAGATCAATCTTTTTAAGGTGAATACCACTTTGATAACCTATTACTGGTCTGTCTGTCTATTGATGGTTTATTTTCGTGATGACTTCTTTTTCTTTATTTATTTATGTATAGCAACAGATGCTGGAAAAGAATTGATTTAAGTTAATTGATTTAAAATAGTTTTCAATGAATTATTAATGATTTTGTTGTGAATACTGAACCATAAAGTATTACTTTTGTGTCGATTTTGATTAATTTTATAAAATCTAGTAGTGATACAGGAAAAATTTTATATAATCTCTATAGAAGGTAGCTTTGATTAGAAGTTGTTAGTGATCTCTTCTTTACGATCTTTATTTGATTATAATTTTATTTAATTTTTTAGAAGACAGTTCGATTTCTATAAATTGTACAGACTTTTCAGACCAAACCCAACCATTTGCTCCATATTTTAAAAGGAGTTGTTCTTTTTGAAATTTGAACTTTATTCTTTTGTAATTCAAATATTTCTCCCAACTTCAATTTTATTGAAAAAATGAGACAAAATTTTAGTTATAAATTAAATCGAGTTTCTATTAGAAGAAAGGCAAGTTAGGCTTTTATTTACGATCTAAAAAATAAAACAGTGCCATTTTCAAAAATTTTTGAAAAAACAGCCGGCCAGGAGCCAGGAGACAGCCAGTTGGTATGGTACAATTCAAGAAATTACATTAATGTTGCTTATGTTATGTAAGGAGGGGGCGGGGGTATTTCAATTTCTTTTCTGCTCTTTTAAATTAATATGAATATTGTGTTAAAATTTCAAGTCGATCGGAGCAAACTTGCTGAAGTTATAAGCCTTTGAGTGTTTGTTGCTCTCCATAATCTGTTAGCGGCACCTCTACAATTGTTGAAATTGCAGCTAATATTACCACCACTTTGTATGAAGGAATTATGTAGACTTATGACAGATTATACCACGAAACGAACGAATCCAGTGGAGAAGATGAAGAAATAAGCGGTTTGAGATGACGAAGAATTATAAAATTATAGGGAGCGAAAGTGATGTTGAAAGTAAAAAGTGAAACTGTGGAAGATGCAAGCAGGTCAAAATGGGTACTTTGTAAAGAATACGAAGAAGTACCACCAAGGATACAGTATATACCTGACCAAAAACCCACAAGAATATGAATAGTTGAAACAACTTATGGATTTTTATAACTATTTTTTGACAGAAGGTAGGCTGCAGGTAGCATATTACTATGATACGTGTCCTGATAAACCTAGGGCATACATCTAAAGTTACTAATTCCAGAGTGTAATATTTATCAAATTTTGTTGTTTTTGATATGAAATTTTATTAATTTGTTTGTATATAAAAGATTTTAAATTACTTTTTAAAATGTTTCCCTAATTTGGCCCTAGTGGTCTGGAGTTACTGGTTTGTGCGAGCGAAAAAGTGCAAAGGGTTAAATGTAGCTTAGGCTTATAATCTTTCAACCAAACCGAACAGTATGCTAAATTAACCTTTGGTAATATCCTAGCAAATATTACGAACTAAACAAGAGTCAATCAAATTAAAAAGACCCATCCTTTCATTGAGTTGCTTTTGATGTACTTTTAATTTACTTATACCCACCAAGGTTACTTTTGCTTGCTATCAATTTTGATTAGCTCTCAGAACTCAAAGTAGGAAAAGGTGATAAGCTATGGAATTGTATCTTTTTACTGCTGCCACTTTTCTTATTATATCAGTATAAAAGTTTTATGCTTTATTTTCGCAAGAAAAATTGATTATCAAAATTAATGTAGAAAAGATTTCAAAAAAATTTTTATAAGACACCCTCAAAATTACAGTGAATGATAAATAAATTTATTAAGCTAATAAATATTTTCAAATAATCAATTTTTAAAAAACGTTCTTAGATTAATTTTTGACTCAATTCAAAGTAGTTTTAATCAATAAATGCCACACTATAGATTAACTTAAGTATTCGCAAATGGTTCTTTGATTGATTTTCATTTCAAGGATGATAACTTTTTAAAAAAATTCGATGTGTTTATTATTTTAAGAACTTTTTTATTGCTTATCTATTTTGTTTTTTAATAATACAATAGACTGTATTATACTGTAATTAAATTTTTGTTTTTATTTATGGTATTGAATTTAATTCGTTTGAGAATTCTAGAAATTACTAATGGAATCAAAAATAAGGAAGGTCAGTGTCACCTTGGTTTTATTTATTTGTCAATTGCTTAAAAAAACTATTCGTTGCGAATGATTAATTTTAAAAGTTTTGTCAACTTTTGTCAATATTAATTATTATTTTGCTTTAGTTTGAACATTTTTGTTATTATTAAATGTTAAAACTACTAAAAAAGTTTTGACGTAATCATGCAGGTGTGTTAGTCGCAATAAATTTAAATTTATTTGAAATTTTAGCAGTAGCTAAAACAAATATTTCCTTTTGTTATTAAAACCATACTTACAAGCTTGACAAGAATATAAATTTGATCGCATAAATTTTGTGGAAGGAATTTTTGATAAAAAAAAAATATTAAGTAAAAAATTATATTTGATTTATATAATCTACAAAACATTAAACTAGTTTCTTGGGTACTTATTTAGCTTGAGCTAGAAACTATTAAGTATTAAAATTTTCAAAAATATTTGAAATTTCTAAGAAATAAAATTTCCAAAAAAGGAGTTTACAAGTTTTAAGTTTTCTTTTTTGTTTTTTTTTTTTTTGGCAAAAACCAAAAACTATTTGCAGCCTTCATTAAGCAATCGATTCCTTTCGCTTAAAAACCGAGTTTTTTAACGAGTTAACCATATTAACCTATTCACAACTGGTTTGACCATTGCTGGGTTTTTTCTACTTTTTATTTAATATATATATGTATATATATATAAATGCATGTGCTAAAAACTTAAAAAATAAGAATATAGTGGATAAAAATTAAGCATAATGTTTTAAGGTCAAAAGTAAGACATGGAATAGTTATTGAACGCGTGGCAAATGTTTTTCAAAATTCTTTAGACAGTTACACAGTTAAATAATATAATTGAATAGAAAACCAGGCACGATTTAGTAATTTAATATCTCGAGAATACTGAAACTATAACTAGTTTAATATTAAGAAATAAATATGCACCGTTTAATTGCTATTAATTACAGCACATTAACCTTCGCCATTCTACAATAGTATTGCTCTTTGGATGCGCCACGTTCGCCTTCATTACAGACAATTTATGGAAATTATTAAAATAAATGAAGTCATAGAAAATTTTTCCAATAATTTACATCTTTTATGACAAATATGTAATAAACTTTATATTTGTAATTAAATTAAAGCCTGTAATAACTAGAAAATTAAATTGTGATAAGCAATAATAGTTTTAGTTTATTTAAATTTATTAGTATCTAACTTAAATAAGATTTAATCATAATATATAATCTGGGTGTAGAGAGAACATTATGCAATTTCTAATTAAATTTTTTGTCGCAAGTTATTAAACAGCAGAGGCCTAGTTATGCCTAGTTAAAACCTAGATATGAATAAATTCGTCGTAAGGAAACAATTTTTTAGAATCTCTGGCAGTATTTTTAATAAATTTTGATAAAGTGTCTACAGATGCAAATGATAAAATTTGGTATAATTTCTGCATATTGCAAGTTAAAAGATTTTCAAGATTTTATATGTTGAATTTTAATTTGGGCGATTTAATAGTATTTCTAGTTAATATAAAGGTTCTTTATGGCGTTTAATATTTTCACTACTTTTCATTTAAAGCAATCTGTAAGTATTCTCTTTTCTAACTATAAGCAAAGGCTCTCAAAAAATCTATGAACTTAATCAGGCTACTTTTTTGATAAAGCCAGTTAAAGGGGAGGCTTAATGCATATTTATATAAATAAGGCTCTACCTGAAATTGTAAAAACAACCAAATACAATAACGCATTAAATAAACACAACAATAAAAGCTATCCAGAACTACAAGAATTTTCAGAATTACAATTATTGGAATACGTGTAATTCATCAAAAACCTAAAAAGCATTATCTATTAATACCACTAAAACTGTCAAAGTTATCATTTGTGGAAAAAATATCGAAATTCTCCAATCAAAATTTATATAAGTCCCCAACCTCCAACCTCCAAAAACAAAAAACCACTTAGCACCATCCATTAAAAAAGAAAAAACTATCAAAATTAGTATCATAAAGCAACCCAAATGTCATTTATGTACAAATTTTACAAGAACTTTGAACACTTAAAAACTTAATTAAAAATAAATGGCACTTTTTGCATTTTTTAACACAAAAACTAAAAAAAAGAGGTGATGGAAAAGTTTTTTTAATTTTTAGGAATATATTTGGCATGAGGAATCGTTTCATGGCGTTGGAAATGAAATAGAAGCAAAAACTTCGGAGATATAGCAATGTCAATTTTCAGTTTTTAGCTATTTCCGGAAAATATATGCAAAACATCAAAAAACAAGTTTTTTTAAGAATCAACACTGAATGGATTTTAAGGTGAATTGACTCAAATTTAATCTTTAACTTAGAGCTTACCTTAAAAAGTTTAAGTTTTTATTTTCATTAAACTAAAATTGAAAGCTTTATACAAAATATATTATTTTTATGGAACTATTTGAAATTTCTAAGAACAAAAACTTGCCGTCGTTTCTTTGTTTCAGACGATATCATCTTTATCTTTAGAGCTGGTTGTCTTAAGAAGAAGGAAATTTTCTCTAAAAAAATATAAATTGTCAGCATGCTCAGATATTCCATGATCTGAACAAGATGACTTTGTAATGTAATCAGCTCCTTTAAGATACCCTTTGTATAATAATCTCATAACTTATGCCTGGTCTATATATATTTACGCTCAAGCAATCTGAACTTCAACTACATATATGGATAATGTATGTAGAGTTTCACAGCAAGTAACTTTTCTTACAGTTTTAATAAAATTTATGGGTCTAGACTTATAGAGGATTATTCCTTGTACGGAAAAAACTTTTAGATTGAGGAAGAAAACATGATCGTCTTCAACGATCATTATTATGAAAATAATAAATAAGAAAAAAAAAAACTTTGCTGGCAGTCTTAAGCTTCTTAGAATTTCATTTAAATAGAAAAACCGACATATACCATGATTCTTTGTGATTAACTGTGCAAAATGAGAGGATCATTACTGTTGCGTATATTCGCTTACGTTAGATTTAATTAGTGTTGAATTGATAAACGATCATTCTATATTCAAATGTCGATCTGATGTCAAGCTTTATTCCCAAGGACAATGAACTAGAGCTTGAGTCAACAAACAAGAAGTCATGGTTACTTTTCAATATGTTTTCTTCTTTATTTTTTAAACTGATCAAGATTTAACATAAAAAAATCAACTAATGTCTTTTTATATTGTTGTCAATAATAATTTGCCGAAACGATGGATAAATAATAAATAATGTCTGATTACATGCTGTTTTCACTCCGTTATTTTCTATGAAATAAAATTTTTATAGAGATTTAAATTTATGCCCGAGGCAATAGCAAAGGTTGAAAGTTAGGTTTGTGTCTTTTGGATAATAAATAGCCAATTTTAAATAAAGTAAGATTAAATGAATATCATAAGTCTTCATAGGCTCAGTAATTAAAAAAATTTATTACTGTAAATTTAATTGCAAAAAACTAATATTTGAAACTGTTTTTCCCCAAATAACCAAAAACGAGGGTTTTTTAGGTTTCATATTAACTAAAAAGGAACTGCTATAGTTTTTAGCAGAAAAATTTTCAATTATTGAAATAGAAGAAAATCTTTTTTTAGTTTTTCACTATAAAATAAGGCTTAATCTTTTCTACATACAGAATAGAAGTTTGAAATATATAAAAAAGGATTAAGTTATTAAAAGACAGTAAAACAATTTCTAATTGTATCCATATTTGTTGTTTTTTATTAAGCATAATAAGTTTCTCTAGGATGAAGTTTTTATTAAAATAAAATAATTTAAATCGAGATTATAGCATTTTAATAACTTTTTTAACTGGAAAAAGAGAAGATCAGGGAAAGGGAAAAAATGTTTCATTATCATATCTCTTTGTAAACTTTGTAATTGAATTTTTAAAGTTTTTTTAAAACCCAGATGGCAGAGTTTGTAATTTGAATTGATCGGCACGGCATGGGCTGACGTGATCAAAAGTCGCTTAAAGTCTCTTCCATACAGACCATGGCGTCAGTTGGGCAATTAAAGATGGAATATATAGAAATCACCAAATGTAAAAAAGAAAGTTATGGATTCTTAATTTACAAAAAAACTAGGTTTACTGTTTTAGCGGATATATATTCAATGAGCGAAAAATATCGCAAAAATTGACTATAAGATATATTTTTTGACGCTGATCTTGTACGTTTAAAAAAATCTAATTTTCTATTGCTTTATTATAAGAAAACTTTAACCAAATATTTAATCCTTCTACTTATAGTAAGCTAAGCAAATTTTTTTGCAGGAAAAACGATATCTTAGCATCAAGAGATTATCTAAAGTATTCAGGAACTCTAAAAATGGGCTTAAATTTTTGTATTTGTTACGATTTTTGGAACTATGCTTACAGAAAGAATTTTACTTAAAAGTATAAGAATGATAGAAAGTGAAATCACAAATTCGAGTATAAATGCATTTACAGTTAAATTTATCCCTCCAAAGATGACAAAAATAATAGAAAATTTTAACAGATTTATTTAATCTTGGATTATATCAAAAAATAAAGGAGCTTTGAGATGAATTTTAACATCTTACATCATTCATACATATTTACGTCAGTATCTCTCTCATCCAAAATTATGGTTAGGTAACCATGACATAATGTTCTTTTTTTTTTGCTATTTTTTGTTGGTAAGAATACTTTTATTTTAGATAGAAGTATTTTAAAACTTTTTTACCTTTTTTCTTTGAGGTAACAGTTGATGCACATTAATTGCTTCAGGGGCCTACACTTTCCAATTATATCGGTCTAAAATTTATGACCTCAAAAATTAACCATGACTGAATAATATTCCACATTGTTACCATTTTAGGTTATAATAAATTTGAATTGTTAGTGGGTCATCGCAGTTTTTGTTTGTACCTTTCACTCAGTCTTTCTTTCTTTTACCTTTTCTGCTGTTATTATTGTCAGTATTAAATTTCAATAATTTTCATTATTAATCAGGTCGGCACTTGTGTAATAAATAAATAAATTGAAAATTTTATCTATAGTATTTTATTAGATCAAAATTCCATTTTATATTCCCATAATTTGAGAAAATTACATTTTTTCTTCTTTATTCAAAATTTTATGTTTCGTTAGACTGATTTTTTTCAACGGATTCAGCATTTATTTTTGACTAATAAATGATAAATTAAAAAGTTAATTTTTAAGATATCCAAAAAAAATCTAAAAGCCAAAAACATTTACTGATTTCTTCGAATGCAATAAAAAACTAACACAGTTTGGTTCTCACTCAGTGCTATAAGATTGGTTTTGCCACTGAAAAATAAGTTTACAAATTTTTAGTCTGTAGGCTTTTGCCATAAGTGCTCTGGAATCATCAATAGTATACATCGAAGTTATATGTAGAATTGTTTAAAGAAAAATTGCTTATTATTTTTTTTCGACTTATGTAGACAGAAATTAATTTTTGAAAATTGAGTCAAATGAACAAAATCAAAATGTTGCCTATAAAGTTTGACAGGACAGTTGCGACAATATTCTTTTCTTCATCGTAAAGGTGGGTGCCCACTTAGTGCGTATACCTCAGCGGGTATATTTTTTGACGTCAAAATGACATACAAATGAATTTCACGCTGAAATATCCACATATGAGGGGGAACTTTAGCGTGAGTCTATGACGTCATAAAAGTTACCCGCTGAGATATACGCACTAAGTGGGTGCCCACCTTAAGATCAGGCAATAACTCATATATAAAATTGTATAGAAGTAACGTTGTTTGTAGAACTAATTTAATTCATTCTGGTTATTGACATTATCTGCCGAATTCAGTCATGTTATCTTAATTACAGCAATCAAGACGAAAAATTTTAGAGCTGTACCAAATTTAAATCAGCTTTAATTTATTTTATTCAAACTTTAATAAGTCAAATTTCCCTTGGTTTTCTTCAAAAAGAAATATTTTCAGTATAGTACTAAATTTAAGGATATACTTGAATAGTTTTTTTAAGGGGGTATTCTAGTCTAGAAATTCGAAAAAATCTATTCTTTTTTTGCATATTTTAGCCCTTCAGAAAAATGTTTCTACGAGGATTAATCCAAATTTGATTAATTTTCAGAATTTTCAATTCATTTCAGTCTTTAAAACTTTAAACACGTTTTTTTAAAACTACTTTTTCGAAATGGTGTGCAAAATATCTCAAGTTCTACTTAACCGATTTACTTGAAATTTGGCATTGAGCTTCTTTATATATTATAAAATCGCACTACGAAATTCTTTTTCTATTTTTCAAAAATTCCGAAAGCTGAAAAAACAGGGAAAAAAGGTAACCTATTTTTCAAACTACCACCATTTTGTGAAAAATATTTTTCTTAGAAAAAATCTCCTCATAGTACTGTAACTATACATTCTCCTACTTGAAGAATTAAAAAGAAATATTTTTGTGAGATGACTGAAAGGACTGGAAGCGTGCACAACAAGGCACGCCATATTTTCATGAGTCTCTAGTTTTCCGGCCTACAGTTTTTTCAATTTTGTCTTTTTTTTAATATTATTAATATTTTACAGTTTTAAAATACCAATAAAAATATTTATTGTGTTCTTTTTATCGCGTCAAAAATTTGGGTGCCTTAAAAGTTAAATTTTGTTTGATTTTAACTTTTTAAAATTTTGCCCAAAATGCACACGAGCTCTTGGACTGATCTGATAGTTGAAAGAAGTTTTAACGAAACTCTTTCATAGGCAAACAGTAAAGAAATTTCGGCTGTTGGAATATTCAGGCTTGCTAAGAGTTTTGATAATTTCTATTTGAAATTTTTCCCCTGTTAAAGTACAGCAGGATTTAAAATTTGTTTTCCTGTTATAAAGAAAAATTATCCTAAAGAATAAATTATTTTCCTTTTATCTTAATTATTTTTTTTTATCTATTAAAAAATAAAAATTTTCAATAATAATTTTAAAATAAAATCAAAAATTTGACCAGCTAACATTTTTAACAAATTTTGTTCAGTAATTTACGGTTTGAGCTTAATATTATAAAAATATCAGGAATTAATAAAAACGGAAGGTCTCATATAGTACCAATTAATCGGATTATAATTATAAATTTCATTCTGTTGGAGTATTATAAATCCAAAGAAATTTTAAGCATGATTAAAGGTAATCAAATTTACAAGGTAGACACATTTGAATGCAAATGTAGGTGGCAGTTATGTATGTACATCATCTATTATCTATTTATAATAAAAGTATTGACTTCACAACTACTTTAAATCGTATTTTTGTAAAACCCACTCCTGTTTCTTTATTTCATTATCCACCTCCATATTATTAATTTTTCTCAATACTTGAATGACAGTGAAGAACTCTTACGGCAATGGTGAGTGAGTCCATTACCCTCGACCCCAAAAATATGAAATTTAAATAAAAAAAAATTTTCAATTTTCATTAAGTTTCTGTTGAAGAAATTTTATTTGAAAATAAATTTGTTTATTTGATTTATTGTCATAGAAAAAAAGAAGGAAAAACTCTAGTATTTATGTAATAAGCCTGAAAACTTCTTATTGCAATGAATAACAAAACAAAAAATTTTAATTTCAAGACAACTTTTTATGCTCTTCTCCAAAATAAATTATAAATGGTCATACATAGTGGATTTGATGTTTTTTAAAAAAATTTTCGGTTTAATTATTTTTAAAGTGAGATAAAATTTGACTTTATGTTCATAATATTAAAATAAACTGGGAAAAAGTTGCATATGTTTTAATACCTTAACCAAATCAGGATACTACGATTCCAATAAGTGATTCAGATATTAATAATTTGCAAATATTAATTTAAATATAAGAAAAATTAGCGCCTTATTGATACAAACTCTAATTGTTATAGGTAAATGTGCAAAATGATTAATGATTTAATAATAATATACCCTGCTGTGGCTTTCAGTTGTACGTATTCATTGGGGTCATTGGCAGAGCAATTGAGGTTAGGTTTATATTACTTAGCTGTGCTGTTTTTTGTTGTTGTTGTCTTGTATAAAACTATTGCAAATGACAAGAAACCTAAAGACACTACAGCACAGGAAAATGGTAAATCCCAGTAGCAAATGGCAGAAGCTTTGTGGCTTTTCTACTAATATTTATTAAGTTTTTATTGATGTGATTTAATTTTTAGCCTCGGTTTAAAGTTTTTATATTGTTTTTAAACTGTACTTATAATTGTTAAATTGTAATTATAGTTAATTTGAAAAGTAACTTTTAAACTGAATTTACCCTTTTGGATCTAATATAAAACTTTAGATTAAAAAGACACTTAATACCAGCCCATTTTTAAGTACTTTTTATTTGATAACTAGATTAATTTAAGCAAGTCTAAAAGTAATTAAAATTGTGTTTGTTAGCCATCACTTAAAGTTTTCTATGTAAATTTTACGCTTAGCAGATAATAACAAATTACTTTATCATCTATCCCGAGTCGAAAATTTTAAACTAAAATATGCGGATTTTTTTTTAACCTCATTTTGGCTTCTTGATACTGAATCAAGACTTATGCAGGCTCAAGAAGTTGAAGGAGGCCCAACTTTGACATAAGCGTAAACGAGAGTGTTGATCATCGAGAGTGTTAGATCTCCTTAGTAAGGAGGTCAAAGAAGATGAAAAGAGGCTCAAAATTTCAACTCGAGATAAGAGCCTTTAGTCAAACAGACAAAGAACTTAGTTCTTTGAATCTGATTTTTTTTTCCAGCCAAACAAATTTTGTAATGAAACTACGTACGTAAATTTAAATCTAATCAAATTTAATATAATTTATCTAGTAACACGAACATAGTTCCTTGTGTTTTGTAATTTGGTAATGCCGAAAGGTGAGAAATTTCACTTTTCTACCACTGAATGTCAAATGTTGATTATTTTCATTTTGATTTTTCAGGTGATAGTATCGAAATGTTTATTTGATAATTCGAAAAATATAACAAGGATCTGTTAACACATTTGTACGTTATTTAAAGCAATTATTATTTAAAGTAGTATATGAAAAATAAGCATTCCAAAAATGTTCAAGTATTTATAAGTTTTAACTTCTAAAGAGCTTAAGGATTTGACATTGACGTTATTTTACTAAATTAATATGATTTTAACAGCTAAATATTAAAGATTTCAATAAGTAACATTTTCATGAGTAATAGTGCTTAATATTCTTAGGGAAATCATATTAATAGCTTTCCTTTTTAAATTCTTTATAAAAGTCCAATTACTAGGTGGACCGGTAAGTAATGTCGTTTCTTGGATTTTCATTTTTTGAATGATTTTGGTATTCAAATCATATTGAATGAAATTATTTACTGTTAGAGTTATTTATATACTTGTAAATAAACAAATTTTTTATTATTTAAATTTCGCGATTTGCTATGGAATAGACAGTTAAATATTATAAGTGTCACATCTTCGTATTTGGCATTAAGTAATTTTGGCCGGCTTAGCAGTACTAACATTTGGACAGAACTACTTTGGATTATCAAAAATGACTCTTTAACCAAAAAACTAAAATTTGCTCTACTTTATGCCTTTCAATCAATTGCTTGCATGTAGTAGAGCGGATAGCTTTGTCCTTTCTTATGATTGATTTACCTTTTTAGTCAACGCCAAACACTCAAGAGTGCTGAAAAAATATGCTTTTATTTATTTTATAATTTTTCTGCACAGATTTCCTTTCTTTTTGCTCTTAACAAGTGTTTGTCTAAAATTGATAGTTTTTGTAATTTAATGATTCAGAAAAATAAAAAATACTGGATTCGGACTTAAGAATCAATCTTAGGAATTTATGAGCGTCTAATACAGTCAGATGATAATCAAAATATTTTTGTTAGGAAATTTTATATTATTTATCATTGTAAAACATAAAACCTCTGCCTGAACAAAACTGAACTAAGGATTCACTTTGAAATTTTCCCAGCAAATTTACTTTTTTTTCATAAGTCTGATTTAAATACCACCCAAACTCACTGACTTGAAATTTTATACACTGATTCCATTTGTTAGATCTCAAATGGTTATTATTACCATAGAGCTCAACTAGAAATCTTACGAAAACCGAACTTGAAATATTCAAGCTATATGAATGTCTCATGTTTCATTTTTGACAATTCATTCATAAAAACATCAAATTCAGTTTTTTTTTTGAAAAACATAAAAAAGACAAATAACTGGGTGTTTTAAAGGGATGGAAAAAACTTATCATTATTATAATAAGTCAATTTCGTCTAAAATTAAAATTAAAAAATTTTTGAAAAACTAAAAGTGTCAGCCAAAGCAATTACCGATCGTAAGCTTTTCATATGTGCTACCGTCAGTTGTTTAGTTAATTTAGAGCGGAAAACACTTATTGCGCAATTTTCTTTTTCAATTTTTTGTTGATCAACAAAGTGAATTAAATGAATATTCAAACGAAGCAATGTAAGACTTTGTTTTTTATTTTCCCACCACTCATACACAATATGTTTTGAGATTAAATACAAAAGGTAACGTTCTTAATGTGTTGAGATATAAAAATATATTTAGTTTTCAAATGATTAAAGCAGAACTAAAGACGCGACATGAAGTAATCTGTAGAGCCTACAAAAATACAAAAAAGGCTTAAATAGCTTACAGCTTATATGATCTTGGTTTAAACGAGCCTTGAAGAAAGATTTACTATTTGAAAATATCATTTTATTTCTTTAGACAGATATCAAAGTTGCGTTTCAATCAGATTCTTGCTATTCCGGTTGCTTTAAATGAGCATTAAAAGTTTTTTCTAGTCTATGCAATTGAAAGTCAAAATTTTGGTTGTTAAGGCTGAAACACAAGGCACGCGGTTGCGGAGCAGAAACGATGACAATTAAAGTAGAATTTCGAATGAATTCCGCTTCCACCCCGCAACCGCGTGTATTGTGTTTGAGCCTTTAGGAATTCGCATAACTAATAGTTTGCTCTCCAGAGATATAAAAATATTAAATAAATTTTTTGCTACTAATTTCATAGCATTTTTTTTATTTAGTTTTAGTTAGGTTAGTTTTGATAATATTTCTTATCATGTGTTCTTTATTTCGTGACACTAGCCACGAAAATCTCAAATATGAAATAATAAAAGTAATTTTTGAATTTCTGATAAATATCTAAAAACACAAAAAATGATATTTTATGATACCTTTTATTGATAAAATTGACTTATGGTAAGTTTGTTCCAAAATTAGAAACAAATTAATTTTAAAAAATCTAGCATTATCTTTCAAAAGTGCAGTTACACATATTTTTTTAAGGATATAAAAACAAAAAGTTTTATTGAATTCCCTGAAGCGTAAGAATTACGGTTTAAATGTCTAGTACAGCAAGAAAGCATCCCATACGAATACCGTTTATCATTGGTCAGCAAAACACATGCCAATAATAATGTTAATAAACTCTAAAGCAGCTGAGCGTTAAAAACAAACAAAAAATATACATTTAATTTTATAGATTAAGAGAAAAAATAAAACCGCATTATACGAAAAGTAGTAAAAATAATTTAACTTGTACAATTTTCTTCAAAAAATAATATAAAAATAAATATTTTGCTTTCTTCTTTTATGTATTTCATAAATAAAAAACTTGAATTGAAGCAAAAAATTTGTTCCAATTTTCATATTAAAAAAAAATTGTTCTTTTTATTTAAGTCAAAGAATTTTTGTAGACAGGTCTTATAGAATTGACCTCTATTTTCTTTCTTGAAATTACCTTTTTACTGTAAAGAATTGTGGTTTGTTAGGAAAGTCATAAAAACAAGACAAAAAAACAAAACAGAACACTAAACTTCAATTGTCTACTGAACCTTAAAAAAAATTAATGAATCACCTGAGTGGCCTTAACGGCAGTTGAAGACGCTAATCGCTTAAATCAATTAAATGTGTGAAATGGCAAGACTTACTGGAATTTGTGAAGACTTTCACTTCCGTCGTGTTACTTTTTTTTTCCAAAAGGAACTTCAGTCAGCAAATTTTTTTTTTTGTTTTTTGTATTTCATATAAAATGTGAATGGAAGGATGTGTGTTTATCAAACAAACAAAAAACCCAATTAAAACATCACTTTTAATAACTAATTATAAAAATAATAAAAAAATTTCTAAAAATATTTTCACAATATTTAATAATTTTTTTTTCTTAAAGTTTTTTATTTGCAATTAAATCACTCGATCTAAGTTGAATGTTGTTTTCTTTTAAAACACTTGCATTAACCAGATTGAAATTTTTTCTTTTTAATTCGTGCATGAAATGTTGTATGCTTGCCGCAAACATTGAATTTTCGATATTCGTTAGCGTTGAAAATTTCTGCTTCCATTTGTGTTAACAACCAACGCGATACTAAAAAAATACCTGAGCGGTTAAGGAGGTCTTAAGAAGTCTTAAACTTTAAAGAATCAAGTTATATATGCTAAGATTGTAGCTATAGCTTTCATTTATTTTATCTTTTATTTAAATTAATTGTAAATGTATATGTTTTTTTTTTATAGGTACGTTATAGAGCTTTTTGTTTTCGTTTATGAAAACAAACAAAAAAAATAAGCTTTTTAGCTCTGTTTAAGAGAGATTTTTGACAGTAGAATGCATATGTAATATTTAAAGTTTTAGTAATTTAATTTAACTTAATAAATAAAATTTATGTTTTTTATGGGTTTTTTTTTTTGGTTTTTCATGATAAAAATTTATGACTTCGTTTTAATGAAGTCCAGTCATATAGACTTTTAGACTAAAGTCTAGTCTTATGATTTAATTTCATATCTTTGTGGGGTATAATTATTGAAATTCAAAGTAAAATGACATAATTTCTTGTAGCATATCTTCAAATTGATCTTCAGGATGATCTTCAAAAGTAGTTCATTAAAATAATAAATAGCTTCAAATTTTAATACAATATTTATATCTCAAGTAAAATAAATCGTTTATAGTTAAATATTAAGGATTTCTTTGTCGTTTACCATTTTTTTTTTGTTTTGGACCACTCAACATTTTTTTAATTATTTAACTTTGGTTAGAAACGTAAATTTCTGTGATATATTTGATTCTTCAAAAATACATGTATTAGATAAAAAGCAAGTGAACCAAGAATACTCTATTTAAATTATAAATTTACTCACTTTACTCACTTGACTTAATTTTTCCGCGGCAAATATTATTTTAGATTTACAAATACTAATCGTTATTGCCTATTGAAACTTCTAATCTAATTGGTTAAGCGTATAAAATTCATTAATAATATAAATTTGCTTCAATAAACCCTTAATTGTGCATCAGATGATAAATTTTCCCTTTGGAAAAGGCATAAGTGACAATGCTTTTTTTAGACTAGAGAAATCATTTTTTTCAATTGTCTGCTAACTCAGTTAACATTATTAGAGGTTAGTTAAATTTATTACAGGATTCTAACCTTTGAAAAATATAGGATGATTAGAAGGTAGGTACATTAAGGAGGTGGTTCGGTATATAAAGTTTTTTTTCCATCTTTTCAAATTGATGTATAATATCTTAAAAGTAAAGGTTCAAAATTTATAGTTGATCGGGAAAAAATTGTCAAAGTTATGAACTTTTGAGCGTCCTTTGCTCTAGACAACAATGTAATTTTTTGAAGTAAAAATATTAATTTTTCTGCGAGTTATCCACCATCTCTTGAGGCTTAAAAAATAAAAAGCACTCCCACTGCTGCCTTCAGAGTGCTTGAAGTCAAAAAAACTTAAAAAGATGAAGAAAAATTAAAATGCGACGAAATGGCGGATTTTTGAAGGAAAAAGTTAAAATTTTGTATGGAGGAACAAATACAAAACATGTTAAAATAAAAATCAAATCGTTCGGATGATTTGTTATCGAGTTACAGATCCAGCAGTTTTAACAAACATGGTTTTGAGAAAAACGCCTTTAAAGATAAGTAACGTCCCTTTCTAACAGAGGAGCAGCATCTTTTTAGAAGGATGTAAAAATCGAAAGGAAAAAGAAAACCCTAGTTGTTATTTCAAAAAATATCTTCTTTGATAAATTATGTTTTTTTTGCTTAAGATGATTTTATTGCAAGTTATGATGAACACCACAAAACAACTTTTTTTCAATGTGACTCCAGACACATTGTTTGCCACTTAATAATTTGGAATGAAAATTTTGAAAAATAATTGTTCAAATGTTGTGTTATCACATAATAAATTAATAAAATAAACTAGAATTAACTTTATTGCAAAAATTTTTTTGAACTGAATCAAACGATGCCCCCGACCTTAACAAAAATGAACTTATGGCCTTATATGAAAATATACATAAAAAAATGCCACTCTTGCTATGCAGAAATTAATGAGGGCTGCAGAAACATATAACATTTTCATTTTTTTCTTTCAAAACTCTTTTTATAGAATTTTCTTTCGGCTTCTGTTTAGGAAGTAACTGGTCTAAAAATTATAGAATATCTCTAATAAAATTTCAAACTTAACGATGCTAAAACTACTGCTTAACTACTTTCTATAAGACTCTGTATTGAGTTGAAATAAAAAAGATTAATGATTCTTTTCTTTAACGAATTCAAGACAGTTGTAAATATGTAATACAAAAATTGTTGGCCTTCAGCAAAAACTTTTACTTTTTTTTGGAATTATAACCCAAGTCACAGTATCTATGTAGGCTACAAAATAATAATGTCAAATAAAGAAAAGTATTTATTTTACAAAGAATAAAACAAAAAATACTGTCTTGCAACTATAAAATTTGTTTGTTTTTTGTTGATTTCATCAAATGCAATTATAAAACTAAAAATTATTTGAAAAATTATGATGTGCTAACATGTTTTTACGAGTACTAATCCAGTTCCTAAATCAAAGAAAATCTTTTGAAATTTGCATTTTCTTGCATTAAATAAAGTTGTGAATGAATAAAACTTATCAAAGATGTTCCAAAAGCACTTAAAAATACATTCTGCTTAGTGTATGGTAATTAATTAAGTTTTCAACATTAAGATGCTTATTAATAGTTTTAAATTCCAACTGCGACGTATTTCCATGGACGCACATTATAATCGGGAATACATTTGGCTATTATGACCTAGGCATTACCTATGATAGAAGCGAGAAATGTTTTTTTAACTACTATTTGCAGAATCAACAAAACGATGAAAATTAAAATCAAAACTTTTAGGGCTATCTTCTTCAACACGGAGGCCAATTGAGCTTTTTTTAGTTAACCTAAATATAAGACAGTAAATTTTTATGGAAATAAGACATAAAAATCTATCAAAATTATGTAATCCTTTTAAGTATTTTTTCGTGTTACCTTTAAAGAAGTTTTTCGAATCAAGATAAGAAAAATTTTGAAAATAAAACTAGTAAATATTGCTAATGCACAATTTCGCATTATCCTTTCTTCAAAAACATTTACCATGGTCTTTTATTCAAATCTCACTGATAAAAACCTTATAAAATTTTATTTAAAGAAAATGTTTATGAGGATCATAAAATATCTTCAGTTATAGTTTTTCTTTTTTTAAAAAAAAAATAACAAAGTTTTTATATTAGGTTAGTTAAAATTTATAGCAAATAAAAATTTTTAAATTCTATGAAAAAATTAGGATTTATTTTGATTAAAATCTAAAAATGAATAGAAAGATGTTGCCGTTCCGTAGTTTTACTACTTTTTAACAATAGTAGCTTGAATTTCCTATAAATTTATTAGTTTATATCAAAAAGAATTATATGTTTATGTGTCGATATTAAATCATAGATCTCTCCAAAACTGTGGGTGGTGCACCGTTTTTTAGTCAATTAGACACGTGTAATATGTTTTGCGTAGTCTTTAATCGATTTTGGTCTGTTTTTTGTTTTGCTTTTAATGAATAATTAAAACTTTTATTCTTGGAAGCTTATTTATGAAAATTTTTTTGTTAAACTTTATTTAAGATGAGTCCAAAAATGTTTTCAAAGTTTATACAAGTCCATATGTAGAAATTGTTAGAATTTTGTAACAAATTTTATATAAATTCAAAACAAAATTTAATAACTTGATTAGTTAAAGGGTCCCAAAGGGAGTGCTATTTTATTTTATTGTAAAACTAGCAAAGAAAGGCAATTTAAAGACGCAAAGTAATTCTATAAAAGGTAATCAATATGTTATGTTTTGTTTTTTACTTTTGATTATATAAATAGAGTAAACTGAAGAAATATTACGAGGTTTGATAAGTCATAAATTCATAGATGTACACTTATTTGGTTATGTTTTATAATGACCGTAGATTATCCTGGCTTAGCCTTCAACCTGAATAAAAACTAGGCTTATATTTATGATCATTTTACAAAACTAATGAGCTAAAAGGTTAAAAATGTTGTTTTATACGATTTAATGAGAATAGAAAAATAAATAATTCATTTTACAAAATTTTTTTATAACTTCATGTCACGAAAAACAAAATTGTGACGCTTCAACAGATTATAAATCCTAAATCGCCCACTCTTCATTTTTTTTCATATAAAATTGCATACAAATCTTGAAAAAAGTATTATTTATCCTTTAATAAATATTGAACGATATATAAAATATTTTTCTCCTTTTAAAGCATTACCATTGTGAAATGAGGATTAATCAAAATATTTATGCTATAGTAAAATTAAATAGCTTATCGCAAAGTATTTAATAAATTTCCTGCCAAAATCCACTACAGACACCACTAGATTCAGGATTAGTTTAAGTATTCTACAGCAATATTTTATTGTTATATCACAGTCACCAAAGTAACTCCCCTGCATTGGGGCTCAAAACTGGGAATAGGTTAATTTTTTGGTAAAAATTTTTGCATCAGATTACACTTTAATACAAGTATCGGCAAACCATTTAAAAATCGATCCCAAGCATAGAAAGTGCAATTTTTTGAATATCCCTAGACATGTCCAAAAAAGACAGACATCTTTACTATATTCCAAATATCCAGCATTACAAAAGGTGAGTAATATTTTTCTGAAATTTTTTCAAGGCTTAATAAAGTACATTAAGATATTTTTCTATAAAAATTTGAAATTAATATTATATAGGTCAACTATGCCAAAAAACTTACATAGAAAATGCAAATGTAATTTTTAAATTAAAATAAATCTAAAATGAGCCATATTTTTAAAACCATGATTTTTTTTGTTCCGTTTTTTAAGTCCTCGCGACTGACATTGTATCCATAAATAAATTTTCACTCATCTATAACTATAGCTAATAAATAGCCAACGGAGTACAAAAATTTGAGGATTTGAAAGATTTCTTAATCGCGCTACTCATTATAATGACTAAAAATTATGTTTTTACTAAAAAAATTACAAATGAAAAAATTTGTTAGACTATCAAACTAATAATTTGATTTGTTTAATTTCCTTGTACTTTCCATATTTGGGGTGGACAAGTTTCTTCCATAAAATAAACCAGACAGTGACTGCTATAGAATTTCAAAAGCTTAAAGGTATTTCAGGCTGGTGGCGGGATTTATATAATTCTCGAATTTTCTTATAAACAAATATATAATATATAGAGTTAAGTTAGCCTGCTATTTGCATATTTTAAATATACAAATTATGGTTTAGTAATAGTTTAATTGGACAATGCTATTTATTAAAATGGCAAGTAACAATCATGTAGTGAATTCTGGGCTAATGCTATGGCAAATATGACTCACAGAAACTTTGTGTTCAGGGTTATTCTAGGATAACTGGACAACTGGGAATTAAAATGTTCATAAAATCTACCATAGTTAATTAATTTTTGTTAATAATTATGTTTATATACTAATAATATTGTTAATTAATTACATTGCTTGTACTTCCGTGATGTAATCACTTTAATACTAGATGCATTCGTTTCCTTGTCTGAAGTGAATAAGCGTAAATTTCCGAACAATTGGCAGTAAGTGTACTAACCTCCTCAATTTGACCTTCGTTATATTTAATTTCATATACATATAAACATTCATTTGCATATATATATAAAAATATTCATACATATATATATATATATATATATATAAACATTTAATTAACGTTTTCTTTGGTGATTAATAATTTTATATCTAACAAATACATTTTTCCTTATAAGTCAAATGGTAATAATTTGATAGATCATGTTGAACTGATTTCAAAGATATGAAATTTTTTCTATAAATTGATAAATATAATCGTTATAAAAACGGAAAGGAAATTATATTTTATTTGGCCGTATGTTGCTATTAGAAGCATCGACGCGGAAACTTTATGGTTTTTTTGTTAGTTTTTTACCATCTTCGAAAGTTAATTGTTTTTGATAAAGGCCAAGTTCGAAAAACTTCAACTTGGTAACTAATATAAGAAGAATTGGTTACAAGGTAAACTAGATGACAGTGTTGACAGGTCAACTCAGTGGGTGTACATCCTGTTGATTTTGAAAAGATAGCAACACATAATAATCACCTTATTCTTTAAAGGCATCTTAATTATTTATATTACCACAAAATATTATATTTTCGCTGATATTTTTACTATATAAAATTTATGTTCATGTTGTTTGGTTTCAAAACCTTGAACAATTTTTTCTTTTTTGTTTTGTTCAACTTAAAAAAGCTTTTGATTAGTTTATTAACAAGATTAAAAAATCTGATAAGTAGGATTGTAGGTAAGTACTTGAAGTTATATTTCTAGACACAAAGATTATAGTAGGTAATTTAAATTTAATAGACTTCCTCAAGCCAAATTCATTTTTTTATTAAATTCCATTTCCGATTAAGTCTTGTCAAATATTCCATTCTTGGAATGATAAATTAAGGTCAATAATAAATGCTGGGCATTTATTGAATATATACAATTTTCCTTTGCGTAAACATTTCAATTAAATTATAAAATATATAAAAGATTTTTACTTATTGATTCTGGAAACTTTGTTGCACTTAAAAATCTTTTGAGAGTAATAAACCAAAATAAGAAAAAAAAAAACTTAGAAAATAATTACAATAAAAACAAAAATCTAAATTATTGCCACTAAAATATATTATGTTGTAATGAATTTTTCGATTTGAATTATGGGGGAACAGTTTAAAAAGAAAAGGGAAAGAAAATTTGTTTATATACTTTGTACCTCACCACTCCCTAATTTTTCCTATCAGCTGTCTTTATATAATATTTTTTGGAGCCTAAGCCCACTTATTCCCAAAAAACAACTTTTTTTCTATTGTAGTCGCGTAAAACTTGTACAACCCTAAATTCTGCCTTACGAGAGCTTTGGTATGTGTATACCGCAACACTTATCATTTTGTATATTCTTTCACACAGCTGTGAGAATTTAGGTGTTTTTAATTTTTTCAAATCTGATAATCTTTACCTCTGTCTTTCCCATCCTTTCTCTAGCTTCACTCTCTGAATTGGAAATGTCATCATTATCTCTTTCACAAGCTCTTTCATTGTATTATGTTATCCCTGCAGTTAAAATTCACGCTTCACATATTTTTTTATATCAAATTCGCATATTCAATTTTGAAGTTTAACGGAATTGATTACTAACAAAAATTAAAATATAACTTCTTCAAATTTTTTCTAATGTACTTAATCACAATTAGGAGAATAAAACAACATAAAAATATTTATCATTTATTCAATATGTTTTAATTATCTGATAAAATCAGCAAAGAGAAACAATTTAAATTAGTCTATCACCTGGAATAAGTTGTTATTGTTTAATTTCAGTTGACATCTGTAATAATTTTACTAACAAATATGTCGTCAGTACTTCAAACCATTATTTTGTATTTGTATTTTACTTTTTCTTAATATTTTTCTCGTTTGCAGTTAAAAAAATTTCTTGACTCAGATAAAAACTGACAAAACACTTTAAATTTTTTTTAATCATTTAATAAAACGACATTTCTTATAATAATGCCATTCACCAGTTTTCACAATTTTATAATTAAACTACCTAGAAATAGAGTAGAAATTGCACATTAATAATTGAATTCCGTTAATTCAGTCTCATTTTTAACTTATTCAACATATATAGAAAATTTTATTGTGTAATTTTAAAAGCAACTGAAATATTGTGTGACAATATTCCTCACACCTATGAGAATTACACGGAAAAAGTTGTTAAAGGGGCAGAGATCAGCACTTGACATCTTAGCAAATCATCTTAATTACAGTTTATAGCATGTCACAAGCTAAATTAGTACTAGTAAAAAGGTATATCATATTAAAAAATCAGCAATAAAACTGGCGTATACTAATTTAAATTGAGTAAATAGCTTTTAGCATCTTTTTAAAAGTTAATACATACATAATCAGTCATAATAAAGCTTACTGCATATATAAAAAGAGAAGTCTTTTTTAACTTTTTTAGAACCTTTATAGTCCGGGAAAGTTTAATCAATGCAAATTTAATTTTATTTATTCGTTTAAATGGAAAACCTGTAAGAAAAATAGGCTAATGTTAATGACCTATACAATAAATTTCGATAGTAAATTTCATATTTCTTATTCATATTTAAAATGTTACACGTTCGCTGTTTTCCAAAACCAATTTAATAATTATATTTTTTACTATCACTAATTAATTCTTTGAAAAAAAATTTTTAATTTACTAATACGCAAAAGCAGTTAAGAATTTGTGTAGTAATTCAAATTTTAATAGATTTGTGACCATTTTGGGATGTTTGTATTTATAAATAAAATTAGTCATAAATTTAAAAATTTGTCGTTGAAATTATATTTTCTTAAAGTTTTTGCATATAATAATAAGTGAAATTATGATATTAAGTAAAATTTCTATATTAGTTTTTAACATCATTAATTATAGCTGATTGCTGACATCAAGCTTGATTATAAGGGGGGAATATGGCGAAAAGTAATACAGTCGGAAGATTCGAACGTGGTTTTTTTATATTAAATCATTTAGCTATAAGTTTAGTTGTAAAGTTGCAGGTCCGAACGTACTATTTAACCATGGATTATTTACACAAACAAATTCTTGGCAGATAAAATATATAGTAGGGTATTAGGTACTAGGTTCAGCGAAAACGGACTATAAAACTTCATTGCATACATGGCTACACCTCGGAATCAAGCAAAATTTGGGATAGTAGAAAAGCTCATTTCTTTAGAAAATTAAGTTTATTCATTTCCTCTAGAAGATCTTTACTATTAGAGCCAGGTTAAAGGTGTTAGCAATATGTTTGCAATAATTTATCATAGGGTTACAGAAATGCTTGAATTTACCGCGATTTTAACAAACTTGGAAGAAAATTTGATTGGTTTCGAATAAAATGCGTATTATTTAATTTCAAATGCCAGCAAACAATTAATCTAAGCTAATCTAAACTTAATTTAGATGTCAAATACAATTAAAACCCGGAACCCAGAGTTATAGATTTCAGTTCTGGCTCCAAAAACTGTCATAATATAATTACCTAAATATCAGCATCAAAATTTTTCTACAAATTATGTCGAACTAATATTCAAATTACCATTTTGCAAATCCCTAAGTTTGTTTACGATTATGATACATAATAGAAACACTGCTATGTTTATTCAAAAAATAGAATTGATAAGAGTTTCTTCAACCCAAAAAAAATGTTTATAAGTATATTAAACCCATTAAATATAGAAGTGCAATCAAAAGAAGCAAAAATTTTACGACACGCGATTGAACTTTAAAAACTGAAAGTTTGCCTAACCCATAGGCGGGTTTTATTTGAAAGTCATTGACGGAACACTTAAAAAACTGAAATTGTTAAAAATATTTAAAAAAACTTATGCCAGTGAATTTTTTCAATTGAAAAATAAGCGTGAAACTTTATCAGACTAATAAAGAATTTGTTTGCACTAATTGTGTATAGTTTACTTTAGAGAAAAAATAATTTTCTTTACCTGGCGAAAATTTATTGCATTTATTATATTCTTAATTAAATAAGTTGCTTATACAAATAAAAACATTAAAGTGTTCTTATTAGTGTTATGAATGTTGATCTGTAAACATAATCTTAAGCTAAAAAGATAATTTAGCTCAACCATGTTTAGCTTAACTGATGTCAGTTAGTTTTTTGTATTCTATGGTGTATATTCCAACTACAGTTTTGATTAATTCAGAAAATATTAATAGCGAATACTGTGCAAAAAGGTGAAGTTCATATGAGTAATTATTGACGTGAGCATAAAATTCTCTCTGACTTTTATTTAATTCTTCTATGTTTGAATCATTTGGCTTTAACAGGCTTTAAAAACTGGACAGAATCAAAATTTTAGCGTAGTATTGTGTTGGCTAATTAATGTTCATTGCTAATAAGTAATTTTTTATTATATTTCTTTTTTTTTTTGATTACTTTCTCAATAACATTTGCTTAGAGGAAAAAGCACACAAACGGCTAAGAATTTTTCTTTTAATCTCAAAATAACTCACCAAAACACAATCCTTGTATACTTCTGAATGTGAACATCTTCTGTAATTCTATAGTGAATTAGTGCATAAGTCAATTCTCAGCATCTGCAATAAAAAGGTGTATTTTTTTGACTTCTCCTTCTCCTTCGAGATTTTTTTTTTCCTTAAAAGGTTTTGCCTATAAAAAAAAGAATAAAATTTATAAAATGAACAAAAATTTATTAATCAAATATAAAAATTTACTTCTTGAATAGTTTGATTGAGGCTATTAACTTTCGCAGCTATAAAATCCAAAAACGGATCATAACGAGGATAAAAATCTTTTAATAAACAGCAATCTTTATTTAAATTGATTGATTTCTTAAATTTTTGTTGAATTTGTAGTGCTTAATAAAGTCACTGTACATTTACTCAGTTTTTTTTTTTCAATAACTTTAGACTAAGATCAAGAGGATCTGTATACCTTAAGGCACTATTTTTGAAACAATTTAGAGTTCGGTTTAAATTTATATCCGTGATAATTTCTGGGTTTTCAGATTAAGATTCATCGCTAGATAGAACAATACATTCAATACTATCATTAGAATCTGATAATTTTTTTGATTCATTTTCATCATTATTTTCTTTTTCTACAGCCTTATGAGTTTCTTTCGATGCATTAGATGGATTTATGTCATCATTTATTAAAAGATATAATTGTCGTGGCTCATTTGTACCTGGAAAAGTATTTCTCCATATAATTAATTTCGATTCTCCTGAGCTTGTTTTGCTTAAGTCGTTTTGTAATATTTTAACAGAGGTTTTTGCTTTAGTTAATTCTATATTTTTAGAAACCAAAATATTTGATTTCAGTCAAAAGAATTACCTCACATTGTTCCATTATTACTGACTTTTGAAGTGGTATATAGCATTTTTTAATTGGGTGATTTTCTGCTGGTATATTTTTAGTATTCCGTCCTAATAGTGGAGTACTAGTCATTCCGGGATTATAAAGAACAAATTTTCTAATTTTTTACATCTAAATATTTAAAAATTCATTTAAAATTAAAATTCACTTTAAAATTTGTATTGATCGTGTAATTCGTTTAAACTTTCAGTTGCAGTTAATTTAACTGACTGATCTGAAAGTAAAATTTTTGTGATGTTTAGAGATTATTTAATTCTAAAATATAGTATATTTCGCAATATTCTATTGGCTTACTCTTGAAAAATTTAATTGCAACGATAGGTACACGAGTCGAGAATTTTGATAAATTTACTGATGACCTTTATATCATCCGTAAAAACTGTAAGTATTTGTAATTCTTGCATAAAATATTCATTTTAATCAAATAGAATCAAACTAATCTCTCCGCTAGTAATATACGTAAAATTTCATAGAGTATTTCAAAAATTTATTAGAAAAAAATTGTATCATTATCAATTTTATTCCGATTAAATGTCCACTGTAAACTAAACTAAATTTCTAAACAATTGTTTCATAACTTTAATGCAATTATTGCACTATACTTACAAATAATGGATTATTTTGCAATGTGTTATCAAATTCATTTATTAAAACTTTTCTGCTTAAATCTTTCCTTGAAAAATTCAATAAATCTGGCATGGACAAAGATGCTGAAATTTTAGGAAAACTTTTTCTGGAAGCTAAAAGATATATAAATATGTTAATGTAATAGACAAATAAAAAAATTAAAATGAATACCTTGGACATTCTTAATTTCTTCTAAGTTAATTAATTTTGCTGAAGGTTTTATATTTCTAACTTTAATAGGAAAATTAACTTCTTCTTGTTCATCGTTATATTCATATAGTCGTAGTGGTATATTCAACCCATACTTCTGACGTAAAAAATTAACAAGTCTTTCTGGATTAACTGTTTTACCAATTGAAAAATCTAGCAAAGGATGACCAGGTTTTTTAGCCCTAAAAATAAATAAAATTCATAAAAATGAATCGCTGATTGCGTTTTTTAAGATTTTGTAACTCTAATCTTGATATCTTTATTGAGTATCACTTAACATTAATATTTACTTTACTACATAATATTTGTTGTTTAAGATTATTTGTACAATTTAAAATTTAAAAGCCATTATTCTTAACTGTAACTATAACCACTAATTATTTTGACATTTCAAAGAACATTAATTAATAATTATGGGACCATTTTATCACTATAATTTCCATATTCATTCCATTTAATTTTTTACTTACTTTTTTTTCACGTCTTTAAAACACTTTTCTTCTTATATTTGCAAACTTATGCACTTAAATATAAATACAACACGCAGTTTCCTTACCGGAAAAGTTACGAAGTGGAAGACTAGAAATTATAGAAAAAGTTTAATCTGTCAATACAAGCTGGGTTTATACAGCAGTTTTTATATGCGTTTATACGTCAATGTCGCAATACACAATATTTAAAAATAAAAATATGAGAAAAATATTTATAATTCTTTCAATTTTACTTCTTTTTGAAACTTTAGGAATTTTTATTATTAGTCTTGCCCTATTTACCTGCAGCATATAGCAAATATTATTGGAAAATCCTTGCGACATTTTTGTGATTAAAACATTATTTTTGACATGTGAGTCATGTGTGTGTATATTGACAGTATGTAATTGATGTAAATTTAATAAAAACGGTTCAATTGCTTCTTTTTAGTAAATATCTTTGACTGATTTATAATCTAAAGTATGCTTCCTAAGGCTGCCCACAGAGTGCCGGCTTACAGCCGAGCTGACGCTGATTCCGATACCGAAGACTATAAAGTCGTTATGGGTAAATCAATAGGAATAAGATCAAAGTGTTCAGAGCTCAAGCCTACCAATCAAAATGGGAATCGGTGTCAGCTCGGCTGTAAGCCGGCACTCTGTGAGCAGCCTAACTCTTTTTGGCCCAAACGACTCTTCTGAAGTCTTAGGTTACTTGAAATACATAATTATTTTAATTCCAAATTAATTTAATGCCACCTGTGTTATTTATTTTGGTAATGTATGCGCTCTCAGGCTAATCTCAAAATGTTTAACTTCTTTCAAAAGTTTTCAATATAACTTTATTTTATATACTTAAATAAATTTAAAAAAATTTCAAGAATTAGTTAAAAGAAAAGGTTATATATACAAGTATAAAAATGTACTTTTATTTTATTTTAATTATGATTACAACAATTTAATTGGTAACAATTGAAGTATTTTCATACTTAATATAAGTTTCTCTTTTATTTGTTTTTAGTTTTTAGATTTGATTTTTTAACGTTGGTTTTTACATTTTTAGTTAAATTTTCTTTTTCTTTGGGGATTCTTACAGTTTTTTTCACAATTTTTAAAGCTGTACTTGTTGAAGAAACAGGTGATTTTCTCTCTGGTTTCTCAGCTAAGTTCTTTTGTACGTTAGAATCTTTATCGGCTTTCTGTGATTTCAATTTTTGTTGCTTAGGTTTAACTTTAGATTCCTTCTTATCAATCTTATTTATTGATTTAAGACTCTTTGGCTTACTGATAGATTTCGACTAAAACGGTTAAATTATTTTAAAACAGCTAAGGACAGAAAAAATAAGAAAGTTTAACATTAAGAGACATTAAATAACACTAAACTTTACAGTCAACAATAATCACAAAAAACTTCACAATATTTAAGTACAATATACAAAGTAACAATAATAATCAAAAATAATAAAACATAGCCTAAGCATCAAGTATATATATATGAAAGGAAAAATGTATATATATCGGTATAGCTTCAATGTTGAGAGAACTGTACGAACAAAATTTAAACGTAGCAAACTTCACACTCAAAAGCAATTGTCATTTGTACTAAATTAGAATTTGAGAAGCAATTTTTGTTCAAGAAAAATTTGATTAAAAATAGGACAATGGCTTCGATTTGTAGTCGAATATCGCTTAAAAATACTTTTAAAAGTTTTTCATTAGTTCCAGTCATTAGTCCATTAGTCCATCTAAATATTTAAAAATTCATTTAAAATTTAAATTCACTTTAAAATTTGTATTGATCGTGTAATTCGTTTAAACTTTCAGTTGCAGTTAATTTAACTGACTGATCTGAAAGTAAAATTTTTGTGATGTTTAGAGATTATTTAATTCTAAAATATAGTATATTTCGCAATATTCTATTGGCTTACTCTTGAAAAATTTAATTGCAACGATAGGTACACGAGTCGAGAATTTAGATAAATTTACTGATGACCTTTATATCATCCGTAAAAACTGTAAGTATTTGTAATTCTTGCATAAAATATTCATTGTAATCAAATAGAATCAAACTAATCTCTCCGCTAGTAATATACGTAAAATTTCATAGAATATTTCAAAAATTTATTTGAAAAAAGTTGTATCATTATCAATTTCATTCCGATTAAATGTCCACTGTAAACTAAACTAAATTTCTAACCAATCGTTTCATAACTTTAATGCAATTATTGCACTATCCTTCAAATAATGGATTACTTTGCAATGTGTTATCAAATTCTTTTATTAAAACTTTTCTGCTTAAATCCTTTCTTAAAAAATTCAATAAATCTGGCATGGACGCTGATGCTGAAATTTTAGGAAAACTTTTTCTGGAAGCTAAAAGATATATAAATATGTTAATGAAATAGACAAATAAAAAAATTAAAATGAATACCTTGGACATTCTTAATTTCTTCTAAGTTAATTAATTTTGCTGAAGGTTTTATATTTCTAACTTTAATAGGAAAATTAACTTCTTCTTGTTCATCGTTATATTCATATAGTCGTAGTGGTATATTCAACCCATTCTGACGTAAAAAATTAACAAGTCTTTCTGGATTAACTGTTTTACCAATTGAAAAATCTAGCAAAGGATGACCAGGTTTTTTAGCCCTAAAAATAAATAAAATTCATAAAAATGAATCGCTGATTGCGCTTTTTAAGATTTTGTAACTCTAATCTTGATATCTTTATTGAGTATCACTTAACATTAATATTTACTTTACTAAATAATATTAGTTGTTTAAGATTATTTGTACAATTTAAAATTTAAAAGCCATTATTCTTAACTGTAACTATAACCACTAATTATTTTGACATTTCAAAGAACATTAATTAATAATTATGGGATCATTTTATCACTATAATTTCCATATTCATTCCATTTAATTTTTTACTTACTTTTTTTTCACGTCTTTAAAACACTTTTCTTCTTATATTTGCAAACTTATGCACTTAAATAAAAATACAACACGCAGTTTCCTTACCGGAAAAGTTACGAAGTGGAAGACTAGAAATTATAGAAAAAGTTTAATCTGTCAATACAAGCTGGGTTTATACAGCAGTTTTTTGATATATGCGTTTATACGTCAATGTCGCAATACACAATATTTAAAAATAAAAATATGAGAAAAATATTTATAATTCTTTCAATTTTACTTCTTTTTGAAACTTTAGGAATTTTTATTATTAGTCTTGCCCTATTTACCTGCAGCATATAGCAAATATTATTGGAAAATCCTTGCGACATTTTTGTGATTAAAACATTATTTTTGATATGTGAGTCATGTGTGTGTATATTGACAGTATGTAATTGATGTAAATTTAATAAAAACAGTTCAATTGCTTCTTTTCAGTAAATATCTTCGACTGATTTATAATCTAAAGTATGCTTCCTAAGGCTGCCCACAGAGTGCCGGCTTACAGCCGAGCTGACGCTGATTCCGATACCGAAGATTATAAAGTCGTTATGGGTAAATCAATAGGAATAAGCTCAAAGTGTTCAGAGCGCAAGCCTACCAATCAAAATGGGAATCGGTGTCAGCTCGGCTGTAAGCCGGCACTCTGTGAGCAGCCTAACTCTTTTTGGCCCAAACGACTCTTCTGAAGTCTTAGGTTACTTGAAATACATAATTATTTTAATTCCAAATTAATTTAATGCCACCTGTGTTATTTATTTTGGTAATGTATGCGCTCTCAGGCTAATCTCAAAATGTTTAACTTCTTTCAAAAGTTTTCAATATTTTATTTTATATACTTAAATAAATTTAAAAAAATTTCAAGAATTAGTTAAAAGAAAAGGTTATATATACAAGTATAAAAATGTACTTTTATTTTATTTTAATTATGATTACAACAATTTAATTGGTAACAATTGAAATATTTTCATACTTAATATAAGTTTCTCTTTTATTTGTTTTTAGTTTTTAGATTTGATTTTTTAACGTTAGTTTTTACATTTTTAGTTAAATTTTCTTTTTCTTTGGGGATTCTTACAATTTTTTTCACAATTTTTAAAGCTGTACTTGTTGAAGAAACAGGTGATTTTCTCTCTGGTTTCTCAGCTAAGTTTTTTTGTACGTTAGAATCTTTATCGGCTTTCTGTGATTTCAATTTTTGTTGCTTAGGTTTAACTTTAGATTCCTTCTTATCAATCTTATTTATTGATTTAAGACTCTTTGGCTTACTGATAGATTTCGATATTTTAAATGAACCAGAAGCACCAGTGCCTCGTAGTTGAATCAAGTCACCCTTTAACACCGCATTTTTTAAATATTTTTTAATAAATGGTGCTAATTTTTCTATATTGACCACATAAGAAGCACTTAGATGTTTTTTAATTGCATACAATGAAGAACCATGTTTATTATTTAGATCGTTTATAGCGTTAAAAACCATTTGTGCCACTGAAGGATGAGATTGTTTTTTTTCTTCAATGATTTTCATATCTTTATTATTTTTTTCAGTGACAACTTGTTTCGCCATACTTTGGAACTTGAATAATGGTTTAGAAAAGAAATTATATATTTATATTTGTTGATTAAACTTCCGAACTTCGAATTAACAAAAGTTTAGATAACTTTAAATAAAGTTTGAAAAATTACTAAGAGTATTTTATATTTTTAAACTAAATTAATATTTATAATATTTTGTTCTTATTTTAATTATAATTATAATTTTTCAAGGGGAAAGTCAATTATTTTTTTCTCTACTCAAATCAAGTATTTTTTTAAAACATTTAAAAAAGTAATATTTTTATATGAATCTTAAATTTTGTTTTACTTATATTTAGTTTTCGAATTCTTGTGAATTTCTTTCAAGTAAAATCCTATTAAGTTTATGCTTATTAAAATGAGCTACCGGAATATGAAACGAAATAGTTTTAAATACTGTAAATTATTTTATTTTGAATGTCAATGATTTCTAATTCAAATCTTCCATCGAAATCTTGTAGCTCAAATAAAAGTTGATCGTATAAAGAACAATTATCCCTTGTAAATAAAGTCAAAAGAGGTTTTTGACCTGTTGATTAAAAATTTGACCTAAAAAAATAAAACTAGTGTGATTTAACATTTAATTACAGATTTATAGTAAAACGCTAAATTTTAGGACAAAGGAGATATCAAAATAAAAAAGACCTCAAATTAGATTTCAAACTTTTTTCTATAAAAACTGTTTTATTACCAAGTAGAAATAGAACTACAAATTTTTTGCCAATTTTAAAGATATTTGATTTTGATTTGCTGCAGGTAAATGCAAAATAGAGTTAATAATAGAATTTAGCGTGGCTTAAATTTTGTAAAAAATCTTCATTTCTTCGAAATTTTAAATTAAGAATTAAAACTTTATCTATTATAAATGTAATATAATCATTGAAAAGCATTTTTAATGAATTAAAGTAAATTTTTGAATAAATATAACGGTGTCCTATTTAACGGTATCCATCATTTTTATTTAAATTTTTTAGATGTCCATTTTATCTTGTAATTTAATGAATTATTTTCAAATCTTACCATCCATTTTATCATTACGTTCCAATTATATGCTTTTTTTGTTTTATTAAACTATACCTTTTTTAATTTTTCTATAATTTTAGAAGAAACGACAAAAGCCCTGTCAAATTTTGACTGAATTAAAAATGTGAGGATATAGAGTAATGCTAATTTGCTCAATATATGAGCAAATTCTTTAGGCTGTGGCTGAAATATTACTGATTGTGAGGCTAAATAATTACTAAGGATATCTACGAGTTAAATGTTAACACAATTGTTTAAAAACTGCATGGTGCATTTGGACAGCACTTTTACAGGAGTTTTAAGGCACGACTGTTGAGTCGACCTACTAATGCGACAAATTTAAATAATGTTTATATTCATCCCAATGACACATCATTAAATGATAAGTATATTGAGTGCTGTACCATTGTTGAATCGAAAAAGTGCAAACTATCAGCAAAAGGTATTTTGTGTCAGCACACACGAAGTAAAGACATGTGGAATTGATTGTACCTCTTCAATCATGCATGGTATACCTAGAAAAATGTGTGATTTATCCAATGAATGTAAAACTCAGCAATTCTATATTCCCCAACAACAAAAACCACGATGTATATACAAACGAACTTGGCCATTTTTTTCTTGTGGTAAAACAGGCTCCCAAAATTGTAATGGATGTTATGAACATTACTATAGTGGTTTTTCGCCAAATTATGAATATATGCATCATTGTTCAATATTTTATGATGATGCTTTTGATTTTGGACCACTTTATCGGAGTGGTCCAATTTTTCAACCATTTAATTTTCTTGCTATATTTCAGGATCCTGCAATATTCCACCATTTTGCAATATTTATGGTTGCATGAAATTAAATATTATGCCATTCCATACAAAGTCTTTTGATTATTATAGTGAATACAATGAAAATATGTTCCATTGATGATTTAAATGATCTCGAAAATGAAGGGCCAGCAATAAATTCAGACTGATCGAATCTATAAAATGTAGAATTTTTGGAGATGACGGAAAATCAATAATAAAAAATTGCACTGAAGATGATATAAGAAAAAATCAGTTCGCCAAACCACTATTATTACTATTATCGCAAAAACCACTATTATTAACGATTATGAAATTCACAAGAGTCAACAACATGATAGCTACAAAAGAAGTGAAATTAATAAAAGTATACATAGAAGCAAAACACAAAGCATAGCAGATAATTTTGCTCATCATCATAATAGAAAACTCCATATTGATGGATTTTCCCAATTCTATGATTATTCAAAGTTAGCTTTGCCTACTGCGAATTTATCTTGTTTCTATTTACTTTTTTACAATCACAGGGTTTTAGTGGCTACCCGGTTAAAATTTTCTCTGGTGAAATTGCTTGTTAGGAAAAGCTATCGACCATAGTGAACCCTATAACATAAATACAGTTATTAGAATTTGTATTAATATTCAAGTGAAAATTCATACGTCATAAGGCAATGAAATGACGATAAATAAAAGGAACGTTACTAAAATTCTTCTTTTTTTTTTTGTTGAAGTTTAGAAAATCAGTTTTTTTTATTTATCCTTACGTTCTGGATTGTAGTGTATTTTCTCTCATTTTCACTTGAAAGATACAAATCTATGGCTTCTGTGGATTATGTAGATGATATTGAATCTTCATTTTTTTTTGCATCTTTCAAGATCATTCACATCATCAACAGGATTTAGGATTAGCTGGAGCTATGGCTATGGAGGAATGGCAAAAAATGTCAACATTCTTCAAATAGAATACTTGTTAATACTACATTATACCTAAAGAATGTATACCTTCTCGCTATTCGCAAATAAAACAAAATTTAATTGTTACAAATAAGAATTTTACTAGTCACAACACTGGAACAAATTAACTATAATCAACCTTTTAGTTATTTCAACTATAAAACAAATATATAAATCAGTCTAGTAGTAAAACCACAAAAAATTACAATGTTAATTGAAAAACACTGAACAAAGAAGACACTTAATAAAGGGCGCCAAAATTGAAATACACATTATTTTGGAATTTTTGTAAGGTAGCACTAATTTAGCAAGCCATGAAATAAGGCCCAAACACAATGAACGCGGTTCGCGGCGCGCAAGCGGTGACATCTGTCAAAGCTATGGGATCTTATATAGCTGAATTTCGTAATTCTGAATGAAAACGCGTTCCACTTGCGCGCCGCGTTCATTGTGTTTGCACCTATAGTCTTATGAATAAGTATGTTCAGATCTGTGATTCTTAAGCTCTGATGTCAATTTTAAGAGCGAAGTGGTAGCTAAATATATATTTATGCATTTGATACAAATGCTTTTGAATATGATTTGTCTAGACATAAGAATATTAAATTATTAATAAAAAATATCAAATTTTAAATTTGAAAAATATTCTTGGACGTTTGATTTGATAAGTCCGTCTAAGAATCAACTTCCATTCAAAAAGATCTCTATATTTATTCTTTACGAATTAATATAAATATTTCTCATTAACATAAAATAATTTTGTTGTTTTTTTTAATACAAAAATTGTGGGATATTCGAGATTCTTCAATATTGTTTATAAACGAGAACAGTAATAATTTTCGGAAGTTAATTTTTAATTTACTTTATGAATATGCCAAGTATGCAAATAAAAACTGCATATTTGGACTTTTTGGGATCATATAGCTTCCTCCTACAATTTGTGTTGTAATCGTTGTCTTAAAATAATAAACGGCTTTTTTCATTCTCACAGTATGATAGTTCGTAACAGCCTAGTCACACAGGCGAAATAACTCGGGTTCTTTGGAATCTAATTTTTTCAAAGAACTCGGGTTATTTTAAGCCATGACACACAGAGCAATCTAATGTTTTGAACTCAGCTGTCAAAAAACATCTGTTTGCATCTTAACAACTATAATGATTTTTTTAAAAAAACTGCACATGAGCATTTTTTAATTGAATAAATCATTAATTGTCTTTAATTTTATTAATATTTTTCTTTTGCTACAAAGATCTACCCCAAGAAAATTACAAAAACACACAGAAAACATCTGATACTATACCAGAGAAACTTTCTTTCAATCAAAAAAAGAAAACGTTTTTCTTGGAGGAGGAGAAAATTAAACACCAAAAGACAAACTTAAGATATCAATAGCCCACGCGATTTTTTCAATAAATATTTATTTACTTATTTAAAAAAAATCCATTCTTAATAATTAAATTAACTAATACATATTAAAAACAATGCAGCAAATAATATTATTTATACCAAAACAAGATTTTACAATTTTATTTAAAAAAAATTTAATTTAGTTTTTCTTAATTATTAAAATATTTCCTGGTCTTAATAAAGATCTCGTAGATCTTGCCGAACTCTCTGTCTCCAAGCACCTTCATTGTTATTAGAATGAGATTTTTTTCTAAAGCCTGCAGCAATTAAAGATTTGTCCTTTTAAAATGAATTAAACACAAAAAACAAAAAAACCATGTTCCGGTTGCTAGTTAAATTAGATTTCATTTGATTAGATTATAATCTAAAAAACCACATACATCGCGACTTCTGATTGGCTGAGACAAAAAATTACATTCAAAGAACTCGAGTTATTTTTCTGTGTGACTAGGCTGTAATATGACAAGGAAACCACCGCTATATCCTACCAAATCACAACAAGAAAGACTAAAACGGTTAAATTATTTTAAAACAGCTAAGGACAGAAAAAATAAGAAAGTTTAACATTATGAGACATTAATTAACACTAAACTTTACAGTAAACAATAATAACAATATTTAAGTACAATATGTAAGTAACAATAATAATTAACAATAATAAAACATAGCCTAAGCATCAAGTATGAAAGGAAAAATGTATTCGGTATAGCTTTAATGTTGAGAGGACTGTACGAACAAAATTTAAACGTAGCAAACTTCACACTCAAAAGCAATTGTCATTTGTACTAAATTAGAATTTGAGAAGCAATTTTTGTTTAAGAAAAATTTGATTAAAAATAGGACAATGGCTTCGATTTGTAGTCGAATATCGCTTAAAAATACTTTTAAAAGTTTTTCATTAGTTCCAGTCAGATATTGTAAAAGTAAGTAAACTTTTCAGTCTAAAGGGCATGGCGCAACTCAATTTCTTTTGCGGTGTTACGTAATTTGTAAATTATGTTTATGCTGTCGTCTTTCAAGAGCTAAATATTTAATTTAACTTTATTTGCAGTTTTTTTTATGAATTATGTAGATAAATTACTATTTAATTCCCTAAAAACCTGAAAACTGAGGTTAGATATTTAATATATCATTTAACTTTAATAAACATTTGGGTAATTGTATAGAATTTCTATTATATATTAAGTTAGGTTTACTTGTATACTTTTCTCTTTTGTCTATAATCTATATCTTATATCCATAATTTATATAACAAGATATTTAATGGCTGACTTTTGATTTTAGTGATGGGCGATCCCTTGGAGCATGCTACCGGTATAGAAAAACGAGAACTTTTAGCAAAAGCAGCTGGTAATGATGATCCTTATAATATTAAAGTTATTAAACGAACTGAAGGGACAAAAGACTGCCCAAATTTGGTACCATCAGCATTTGAAGCTAGAATAGTTGGATGCATTTGTATAGCTTCTTTAATTGAGCCAAAGTTATAATTTTTTAAAAATACAATTAACTTTTTATAGGTGAGGAGGATCAAAGTTATGTTCAATGGATGTGGCTACAAAAGGGAACACCTAAACGTTGTGAATGTGGTCATTGGTTTAAATTAATTGAAAAAGCTCCTTTGTAAATTTTAAACGTATTTTTACAAATGCAACACTTATTGTCTAAGAATTTACTTAAAAATTATAGAATTGTAATGGAAATAATAACTAAAACCTTATTGCAAATTTAATGATAAAAGTGTTTGCAGTTAAACTAAAAATCGTTTTGAATTTCCATTTAATAGTTATCAATGCAAGGATTCTATAACCCATTAGAAAAATGAAATAAAACTTTTCAGTGCTAATTAGCTTTATAATTTAATTATACTGTCAAATATAAGTTTAAATATTGTCTTTTTGTTTGTCCCATCTTTTAAAAAATTCAAAAATACAGTTTATAAGAATATAAATGTGACATTCAGAATTTTAAAGAAATGCGGAAAAAAATGTTCTTAAGTTATTTTTAATTATTTCTTGAATAGGAGTTTTGAAAAACTTACAACTACTCTCAATTTTTATACGAAAGCTTAAACGAAAAAATCGATGTAAATTCTAGTTTTACATTTAATGATGTGACAATAATTATTTGTTTAAATTAATGCAAAATAGTGTCCTATTTAAGGTAAGCCTCTGTTGAGATTTTGGTTATTGGTTGGTCTTGAGACACTTTGGTTGTAGCTAGTGCTTAGTGTAAAAAAGCGTTACGGAGTTTCTGGGTTTCCATGTATTGTTGAATAAGTATTTTAATTTTAAATAATTGTTGGTTTGCTATCAAAACAATTGTTAGACCATTTTTTCTTCTTTCAAGAAAAATTGAAAATGAGCATTATATTCTGTTAATAGCTAGTGCGTTTTCACTGAACCTACTGCCTAGTACCTACTCAATAATTATTATTGACATATTCGAGAAATGAACTAGATATTTTCCATAAAAATACTAGAAAAAAAAAGTACTAAGTAATAACTTTAGTGAAAACACATTATAAGAAACGGAAACTTTTCGGCAATGTGTCGAGAAATTTAAAAATATGCACTTTTATTATATCATCGAAAACAATTACTTTCCTATAAGAAGGATTAAGTTTCTCAGCAGTTTTTGTGCATTATCACCTGTAATTAGTGTTTAAAATTAAAACTATTAATAATAACTAACATTTTAAAATGAAAAACTTTGCTCGAGAAGTGTTAGAAAGTGTGAAAAAACAAACAAAAAAATGCTAACATAACCTAAAACTGGAAAAAAGTGCTATTATTAACTAAAATAAAATGACAAATATTTTTTAATAATTTTTTATTAATTTTTGGTGTAAAAATCATTTCAAAAGACCTAGAAGCTGAGACCGAACAAATCGTAATCTCCCTTAAAAAATATTAAAAATATTGTGTAAATTAAACAAAACGCGAAAAATAAGACGGCGAAAATTTAAAAAACTGCGTAAAAAGGAATCAGACAAAGAGTGGGTATGTAATAAAAGAATAATATTCCTGGTGGTAAAAAAGTATAACAACAAACACAAAAAACTAGAATGCGATGAATCCGTTTTTTTCTTTTGTATTGTAATTAAATTGTTAATGTTCGTTTTAAGTTTATCCTTTAACAATTTCTTGTAGCTAGAGAATTACTTAGATTTCTTAGGAATATTGAATAGTGCTGGAAAATAGGAACATTTATAATAATATGATGTCTAAGTTTGTAGATCATCTGCAGAGCCCTTCTCAAATCCAACATGTGGAGAATGAATTTTCCTTCTTCCTGTAATTAGGATTTTCACAATCATGCGTTTTCAAAGCTCTTTTTATTAATTCCTTATCGATATCGTCAGTTCTGAACTTTTAATCTCTTCTCCCCCAACAGAACTTGCTACATTTCTACATTCCGGCTAAACTTTATGTTTTTTCTTTTGACAAAATTCGACAAACCATTCAGTTGAAAGCAAAGTGATTAAACATGTTTGTTTTGGTTGGTTGAAATTGCATTGATATCAATGCATGCAGATTCAATGACTGATTGATTAATAATGGTTTCAATAAACAAAAGAGTTCAAAATTGTAATTCCTTGTCTTGGCTTTATTAAGCTCAACTGATCAAATTTTAAAACTGACTTTAAAGATCTATTAGTCCTACTATTCAGTTTACAATTTAACCAAAAAGATTATTACTCATTTTTGAATTAACTTTGAATAAATAAAGAAATAATTTTATCATATTCAAATTTCAGCGGTGAACTTTAATACGATTAAACTTGTATAAAATGCAGAAACTATTCTCTGAGGTATTTTTAAAAATAGGCTAACACTACTTCCAAAAAAAATGATACAAAAATCTTTTTCATATTGTTTAATAATGATGATTAATTTTTAGTATAATTTTAGTTCTTATTTACATATACTTTTGTCATATTAAAATTTTTTGTGGCAGCACTGGAAATATAATTTTTAGTTTATACGACGTTTAGTAGAAAATGGCTGAGTTTTTATTTTGATGTAAAAGTGCTGGGCAATATATAAAGAAAAATTGTTTTAACCTTATTAAATTGAAAAAGTTAAGTCGTTTTATGTTAAAAAAAAATTTAGAATCATCTTTAAGTACAGTAAAACTTTGAAGATTTTCAAATCAATTAAGAATTATTGGTATTTATGGATTAAAACTCCTGCGATATTTTAAAAACAAACTTTGATGTTCGTTTTGTAAGCAGTAAACAAAGGTATATTTAAACAGTTGTATTAAATATTAATCAAACTTGTTAATTTTTTTATAAAAATAAACTTAAGACTAGTTTCTGCTTAGCAATTTAAATTAAATTTGAGTTATAACACTGACTTTGTATTTATTCGATAATACTTTTAAGTACATGTGTACCTAAAATGTACTTAAGGAGATAAACAGATGTGCATTTAGCTCAATTAAGGTCAATTTTTGTATTGTCCACAAAACAATTTATAGTTTTGAATATTTATTTAATGTTAAATAAAATCAATTAAATTTATAAATTTTTTATCAGAGAAAAATTTCTAAAAGATAAAAATTAGAGCACACCGTGTTTCTTGCTTAAATAAAATGTTTGATTAGAGGTTAAAAACAATGTTTCATGTAAATGTTATTTGTATAATTAAATATTATTGATGTCAGATTTGTAAAATTAATTTTTTACGTTTTAATATTTTAACAATGAACTACCAATGCTTTAATTGCTTAAAATTTTTTTTTTTTTTTATTCTTTTTACAGAAATCAATCATTTATATTTATGGTATGTAAAGCGTACAGATGTTACTATAATTTATTAATTGACTTTTAAAAAACAAAACAGCTGCATTTGTACGATTCAATTTTTTATTATTGCATGCTTTACAACGCATGTTTTTTGCTTTTATGAATTTAGTTCATTCAATATTAATGTTTTCTGTGCTTAATAATTTAAATGAAATATTTTGTCAAAAAAAGAGGAAACTATTTTCAAAAACTCACAGAACCATTGTAGAAGTTTCTTACGAGAAGTATTTAACCTGTTTTCGCTTCATTAACAATATTTAGTCGTTATTATTAAAGTTTTTGTAATTCAAGTGTTTATAAATTTTATTTACTTTTAAAATTTTTTAGATATTTGTTTGAGACTTATCTTGTAAAAAATTATTTTCAGTATGTCGTCAATTTATCATAAAACTTGCAAAAAATTATTATAATTAAAAAGGGGAAATTTTAGAAGAATAATTCTGTACTAAATTTAAAAATTTGGAGTATGCATTTTTGTGAAATGTTAAATCGAAAACTGTTGATCAAGTCAATCAAATCGTAATAATTGTCTTGTTAAAGGTAGAATTAAGCATGAATTAATTTTTCTTAAAGTTTTTGCTTTATTTTATTGTTTTAGTCGATTACAATCAACTAAAATGTTTAGTCGTTTATAATCATAATTAAATTAAAGGATATAAAAGTTATACTTTCTTTTTTATATAATAATAAAAGAAACAGAGGATGCTCATTTAGGCTTATTATGTGTCATATTTGGCCATGATCTTTGAACATGGACATAACTTCTTTCGAAAATTAATCTCAATCGAAAATCCTAATAAAATTCTTAGAAGTTAGACGAGGTAACATCACGTCACTTAAACTAAAGCTATAAGATTACTTACGTGGAAAAGGATATATAGGATTTAGACAAGATTAAGATTAAAAATCCATTAACAAAACGGTAAAGATGTTTATAAATGTTTATTATCCTAATTTCAAGTTAATTTCATCAGTTATCTAACTTTTCCCTTTAAAATAGTCAATCCTGTTAAATTTTCTTTTTCAATATGTTTCTATGCTTATCCTAACATCATATGATTTTTTGTTGCCATACATTTGCGTTACAAATGTCGATTAATTCCTGAATAATGGGAAAAGGAATTATAATGGTTTAAAGTCGTGGAAATGTATGAAGTCGCTTTCATAAAGACCAGGGCCTAATCTTTTTTCATTTTAGCATAAAAAAAAAGAATAAAAATATGGTCAAGTTGAAAGCCCATCAAACTTCCAGAAAATCACTGGTTGCAGTTTTTATCTATGAAATATTCAAATCAGTCAAAAGAAAACTGTGCCATCTAAGGAACATAAAACTATTAGTTAAAAAGAATTGTTTTTGTTTTTGTTTTGAGTACCGAAACTGTAAAAAAGAGGAGAAAATTCATAAAAACCTGAAAACAACAAATCAATTTGAAAAATTGAAAATGCATGTTGAAGAATTGCGAATTACTGACAAAAAAGAACTTTAATCGGCAGCAAGTTATCAACGAAAGCAAAGATTTAAATATTTATTTTTCTAGTTGGGGTGAAATTCCGCATTGCTCAGAAGTTAGTTTTGCTTAATTTGAACTGATAGTTACTGTAAGGGATAATGTTTGCTGCGTCAGTTAGTGTGCTGTAGTAATATTATTCGGCGTTAATTATACGAAAGGGCCCGGTAATATTTCTTCAGAGGTAATATTTCAAGGCGGAGAATTGGAGGGAGTAAACATGAATTATAAGATGCTTTCGAGTGGTAATTTGCCTTTAGAGCGTTAGTATATGTCGTATATGTGGGGTTAATAAGGGAGTTGGGTGAGCCTTAATTTCTGTAAAACGTCTCTAGTCTACGTTGCTCTATTTCTTCCTTGCCTTTTCTGCTTTAGTATGAGATATCTGATAAACTCCGCGGGTAGTTTGGAGTGTTAGCAATGTATGGCAATTGACATATGGTGCGAGTAGAACATGTATGCAAATTTGTTGCCGCAGGTGTTAGCGGTATGTTCAAAACCCTGAAAGCAAAAACATCTAATGACGCTGGTGTTTACTTACATTAGATATATTAACAAATTAACGTAAGATTTATAATAATACAATATTTCTTATTCATTTGATATAAATAAAGCTATTAATTAAAACATGTAAAATCTAGGATTAAGAATTTTGCTAAGTTGTATTGCTGACCATTTTCATTTCAACTTAAAAGTTAAAAAAATTGAAAAACAAACAAAAAATATTGGTTCAAGGCTTAAGTATTTTCCATAACGAGAATTAATGAACTAAATTTAATTACGACTCAAGAACTAATTAAGCTCTTTGTATATTTTTTATATTAATTATTATAAGTCCTCTCATCTTATACACAATTAATATTTTAAACAAAAAACTGCAGGATTTAAATTCTATGATACACAGATTTAAGGCTATAAGTAGAAAGTAATCAAAATAATGAAACTGTTGATGAATTTTAATTAGGCAATAGTTCTGATAAAATTTTGATATTCCAATTGTGGCCTCCTCGAATGGAAGAAACTTTAATCGCGAAAAGCAATGAATATAAGTTTTTCTTTTTTGATTTAAAATTAGACCCTGTAAAACGTGGTCTAAAAAAATCTATTTTATTCTATTGATGTTGGCACCCTAAGTTAACTTGTAATAATAAAAGCTTACCTTGGCTGATTCTCGTATGCAAATCAATCAGTTTAATTATATTCTGAAGCGTAAAACACGTACTTCTCTTCGGCTATCATATACATTCGTTTCAGTTTTCTCTTCATTTTATACTAAATTCTCTCGAATACATATGTCATCAACATTTTATTTATTTACACTGCAATTCAATTTTGTGCTTTAGATCATTTAAGAAAGCAGTGAAAAAATTGATAAGATTATGAGATTTATCATTGTGTTAATAATTGACGTCCATTTAAATTCATTTCAAATTTCCAATTTTTAATTTTCTTATAAGTAATTAAAAATTTTAGGGCCATCGAAGGCTAACGTGGTTCAAGGTATTCTAACTTTTCTCAGTTCGTATATTATTATCAATTTCTATAGTTAAAATTGAAATCTTATTTTTAATGCTCACTAAAAATAGAATTCAATTGAGCATGCGTCTAGCAGCAGTAGCAGTGATAAAAAAGTAGCTAAATGTAAGATGATAATTTTTTTAAAAACTAAAAATTACTGCAAGCAATATTTATTTGTGTTTTATGGTCTGAAAAGTGAAAAGTAATAATAATTAGAATCCAATTCTTAATTGCAATTCAGCTTTAAGCAGACAGTGAAATATTTATTTGAAAAAAAGTTATTGAACTTTTGTACATGCATTATTGTTTTTATTTTTGGATGAATTGCATTTATTGAAATTTTGTGAAAATTCTAAAAAAAGTTTTCTGTGTTAAGAAAGAATTTTTAATCATTGAAAATCCAAAAAAAAGAAAAATTGAATTTAGTAAAAAAATGTTTATTTTGTTTGTATTGACTGATGTGCATCCCGACAAAAAAGTCATTGAACTGAACTCGAGTTTGATATTAAAATTTTTCTTTTCATAATTCCAATAAAGAACTACACAAATCATTCTACACGACCGTAGAATTCAAAAATTTTATATTCTTTTGATCTTTAAGTTATCTGAATGTTTTATTCTCTGTCAAAATGATAACAACCATACATAAGTTTTTATTTCTATTCAAATATAAAAAGATATACATAAAAAATTAATTGAAATTTTTTGGAAACTCTGCGAAAACACTAACACAAAAGTATCAGTAGATAGAACGAGAATTTTTGCATAAAAATTCTTTTAATTCTGTTTGGAATTTTTGCTGAATATAGAGGCGAGGTTCGTTTTGTAAACTAAACCTTTCTCAAAAGAAGAACATTTTGTAAACATTTTCTTCACTTTACACTTTTTTTTTTGTTTTTGATAATTAGTCAAAATGAGAAAATAACTGTGGTTTGTCTCTTAATACTTCTTGCCTTGTTTCCAGTATCATTTAATTTAACTCTTACAAAATTTTTTCATAAGTTTCTTAATTAAACCCTAAGAATTATTCTTCTATTTCCTGTTGAATACATATTGAGTGATTATAGAGCCACTTTGCTTCCTTAAACTATAGGAAAAAAGTAGCCATATATAAATTTTTAATAGTGTGTTGTTTGTATTAAAAATTCTACTCTGATAAATATGTGCGACATCTGTTTTTTCTTGTGTCTACTTTTGAGAAAAAAGAAATTTTTTTCCTTGCTTCAAAGTTTATATCGTGGCTGCTGCGAAAGAGTCATCATGCAACCAAAAAAACTTCTTAAATTTTTACACATTTTGTGATCATTCTGTAATACCATTGTAGAAAGCTGAATTGGTGAAATTTTAACATTTGAATTTATGCGTACTTATGATGAAATCAGTAAAAAACTTATTAATAGGGCCTGCAAAACTAATTATCATATCTATTTTTGTATTCATATAATGTATTCATGTCTGTTCCCAGAAATTAGCTGTTAATTTATTATGGATCCCATTCTGCTAGGAATATTTCAGCTAATCATAAACATATACACAAGTCCAACCTGAAAATGCAATTAAAAATATTTTGCATCTATGTGTCAATGTGTTAGTTTTAGTTTTTCTTCTTTTTCTTTGATTTTAAAAGCAAAAATTTCTGCAAATATGTCAATTTAAGAATAGAATTAAAGTCTATATGAACTTATATATTACAAAGTTTTATGAGATAGAAAGAACAAAATCCTGCATCGTTAATGATACTATAAATTCGATATGATTATAAAAATCGCTGCTAACAATGTAGCCAGGTTCCTTTTGAAAATCATTCTAATACAGTAAAATCTTTTCTATTCATCCAATCAAGTTCAAATAAATTTTGTTGTGTTGGGAGTGCATGACCATTGATGTTTATACAGTTGGTTTAAATATTATTCTTACGGTTAGCTCATAATGTACAATATCTTTTACAAATTTTCAGTCGTTACTCTAACCCTTTTCTAATCATCCAATCAAGTTCAAATAAATTTTGTTGTGTTAAGAGTGCATGACAATTGATGTTAATACAGTTAGTTCAAATAATAATTCATTAATTATGTTTAATAAACTAATTTTTAGTTTTATATGAGAAAAAAATTCAGAAAACTGAATACAATGAATTACGAATTCTGAATTCAGAAAAGAGAAGAAACAATCTCAAGTAGGAATATACTTTAAAAATTTTTTTTTTTGTATTACTTGTTTAGTATATAACATTTTGTTGTTTTTGTTTTTATTGGAAATCTTTAGATATTATGAACTTAATTTAAAGTTTTAAAATTTAGTTTGGGAATTCCATAAAAGCGACAAATTGAGCAGTTTTTAATAAACAAAGGCAAATATTATTTATAGTAATTGTTTTTTAGCATGTGTATCATATAGAATGGTAGAATTTAAGAATTGAATGAATAACAAAACCAGCAGGATAAATCGTTCTGAGTAAATGATTCTTAAAGTAACACAAGTTTTGGGTGTTCTTATTTTCAATTATTAACAATTTTGTTTATATAAAACTTAATAAAATTTCAGATAAAACAATTTAATAAAAGCAATGTGGATACGAAGATAACGAAATTAAGCCACGTAAGGACTTAAGAAATTTTAAAATTTTGTTTTATTTTTTCTGTTTTCAAAATGTTTAGATTTTCGAAAATTAGTAACAAAAATTCAAATATAGTTTTATTATATTCCTTTTAGATATTTTTATTTGGATATTATAAACCACAAATTGTACCCTGATGATTAAATTAATTTGCACACATTTTACTTGGATGATTTAAGCTAAACCTGATCTAAAACCGCCTTATATTGTGTGACTTGCTTATTAGGTTTTTTATTATATCTCTTAAAACTTTTGTTCTTCGTTGTTTTTGTTTTAATAAAAAATTCAAAATACATATAAAAATACTATATTGAATCTCGGCATTAAAATAAAATCTTATTCATTTTGTATGTATTTTAATTTTTTTAAAGGCATATTTGCCTAAAATGTGCCTACTCCAAAGCAACGTATGGTTCGCAGAACAGTTTTGATTCTCCAGGCCTAGTTTACGAAAGCAAAAATGATACAAAGGATTTTAAAAATTAATTTGAAAATTAACCAATTCAATAAACAACTTTTCACTAATTAATTTGACCATCAAGGGTGCACTTCAGTTTTTTTTTGCTTCAAAGTCTTTAAAAAAATTAAGCGCTTTCGAATACATAATCTATCCCATTAATTCCAAAAATGTCTTTAAAGAGCCTAAAAATTTAGCTTGATGAATTCAAGCTTATTCAAACTATAATTTAAATTATAACAAATAATCTCTTAATTATATTTACAAAATAATAAGAAAACAATTTAAAAATTATAATTTTTAAAAAAATATATTATTTCATTTTAGGCTATTTCGAGTTGAAATATAATGATATCACAGTTTCATGCATTAATGAGGTGCTCAAAGAGCGTATTAGTTACAGCCTCTTCTGAAGATGATACCGCTTGTAGCGGAAGGGGCGATTGTTTAAATGGTAATTTTAACACAATGTTTAACACAATGAAGCTTAACTACCATATCGCTTCATCAAAAAATAAATATACTTTTTAATAAATAAAGACTTAAATTTTATTAACACTTTTTAAACAGTATTACAAAAATTGAGACATCAACACTTATACATAATTTTTAACACAAGTTTAAAATGTTTCACAACTGAATAACTCAATAACTAACTTTGGGTACGTAATATGTCAAGCAAGTAGTGATGAGCGAAATTAGTCTCGGTCTTGCAGTCTTGGTCTTGTTCTTGCAAATTTTTCAAGACCGATATAGTATCGCTTTTACAAGACCAATACCAAGACTCCACTCTGCAAGACCAAGAGTTATTTGTGCAAGACCAAGACCAAGACTTAACTCTGCAAGACCAAGACATATTTATGCAAGAACAAGACCAAGACCAATACTAAAACTGATAATGATGACTATGGGCTTGGTCTTGATCTTGATCTCGCTCATTACTACAAGCAGGTAAACTTTCAGCGCTTGCTTGACATATTACGGACCTGTTCGAAACTACTACGTTTAAAAAAAAATATTAATTTAAATATTGAAATAAAATTTAGATTTAATATTTCCGCCACAGGTACTTGCTTATGTGAGATACGATATAGCGGTGATGAATGTTCAGGATTTAATTTTCCATATCATGCTGGTATATCAGGAGTATTTTATTTTGTTGCGCTGGTTTCTGTTATACAACTATTAATTTGTATTGTTGCTGAATATCAACGTCTAAAGCAGCCATCTATTCTAAGAGCTTGCCGTATAACAATACAAAAACTTTTATATTTTGTTGTATTTATAGCTGCTCTCTTACGTGGTGCTTATTTTACAACACCGGTAAATTTATTAATTTATTTTTAATATTAACTTATTATAAAATGTTTATTTTTGTTTTTTGATTTTTAGGAAGCATTACAACCAAGCTGGGCTACTACACTTATGTCTGCTTATTATCCCTTACTAATGACTGGAGCTTCACTTGTAGTTTGTCTTTGGGCTGAGGTAAGTACATATATTTGTCTTATATTTAAGATTTTTACTGAAATCCTTGAAAATTATTTATATTTAAAAAAAGTAATGACACTATTTGCAAAAATGTAGCACACTTTAGCTGGTATAATAAAAACAACTTAAATATTTTTCTATTTGTTTAACCTTTTAAAATGAATTTACATAACTGCAATCAAATTGTTTAGGCTAGCATTTCCTCGTAAATTGCCATGAAGCTTTTCAAATTCCTCTAAAGCTGTTAGCATTCTTCCAAATTCAGTTATACCTTAAACAAATTATTTTACTAATTCTTCAGCTAATTGGAAATCTCGCAAGATTTGAAATAAACTCATTGATATGTTATCGTTTATGTTTTTTTTATTTGTTGTAATTCTCGATTTGTTAAACTCAAAAAATGTAGCAGTGTATTACACTCTTTGTCTGCTTTTAAGTTTTAAGAAACAATAAGAATCTTTTTTTACTGTACTAAAAATTCTCTTTTCAACAATTCCAAACCTAAAATTAAATTTTTTGGTGTGAGATCGACTTATTCATCTAATTGAGCTAAAATAAAGCTTTAAAAGAGTTTAAGTTAATTAATTACAGAAAAAAAGACATATTTAAATGCAAAATAATGTGGAACCTAAACAACTTGAAAATTCAGAATAAAATTCTTATTTACCACGTGTTCAGGCTTTTAACGGACGCATTTATTAACATGATTCCAACAGTCTATACAAACAAATTATTCTGATGCAAACTATTATCGTCTGTCTGGAAAGGGCATAAAATATCAAAATTAAAAACAGTGGATATGTCTATAAGATTTTTAAATTTTAGCATCATTATTCAAACTTTAGTAATAAGTCCTGAGTTGCTAGTTAACATGTTTGCCAGCGCATATATATACTCCTTTAATCTTCAGTATATTAATTTATGATTACAATTTAAATAAATAATATTTATAGAGGTTATCAATGTCATATGTGATATAAATATAAAACATCTTTCTACTTTCACTTTAATCTTTGACTAAATTAAATAAAGTATTACAGTAATTCTTGATTACCTGCAAATTAATTTAGGATTTTTATTAATTATACATTTAACGTTGTTCTTTCTGAATTTTAAAGTAATAAATTTTTTAACGAAAAGTTTCACAGTGTTCAGTTAACTTGAAGAGCTGCAGTTAAAAACGTTTAGAAGCTTGCTGGAATGTAGAAAAGATGTATTAGAGCTTACACGTATATTTCAAAGAATAGTAATAGAAAATTCGATTTTTATGCACTTTTATTAGGTTTAATATACAATCCCAATCATTAGAATATGTTCACAGAAATTACAAATGTCACAAGTAATCTAAGGGAAATTTTATCTGCTGGTCTTTAAAACAATTAGCGTAATTATTAGTAAATATCTTATACCTTATCTAGTTTTTTGGACAAGTGTAATCCCATTTAATGACGCTTATAAAGGTGGTCATTAGAATAGGTTCACTTAGAGAAATAAATAACAATCAAGAAAGTTGTAATATTATTTTTTATTTTTTTATTATTTTTGGATGGTATTTTGGTGATTCATTCATTCATTAATGGTAGCCTTTGAAAGCCTAAAAATCGACTAATTTATTATTGTAAAATAAAAGCTCTCGTCCCTACCACCTGATGAAATATGTGAAGAAGTCGTGTGCAAAATTCCGAAACGATCGGTCCATTAGATTTTGAGTTATCGTTTACAGTGAATTAGTTCTATTCGCTGGCATTAGACTAATAAGCCTGGGCATAACAAAAACTATTATTTGTTCATAAAGTTACTTATTTCGCGATTTATATTATTCTTTTATTATTTTTTTAAGGCCAAAAATTAGCTGAAGCAACTTTTTAAAATATGTAAAAGTGTTGAAGATATAATTTTTGTGTTAGAACACAATTTTTAAATAAATAACGTCATTCTTCTTCAATTTCATTTTTATAAAAAAGTCGGCAATTTCTTCAATTTTTCATACTTACAATATTAAAGAATATTATTCTTGTATAAGTAAGTAACCTTTTTTGTTTTTAGCAAAAATATTTTTAATTAAATTTATAGCCTTTATTATATATTTTAATATATGTACTATTTCCCTGGTTCATTTACTAATCCTTAGAACTTCAAAGCATAATATTAAAGTCTTAAGAACTCTTTCTCATTCTTTTTAAAAACTTCATAAGAACTTTAATTATTTAAACCTAGGACTGAAATCTACTTAATTATTCAAGATCACTGTATTAATTGACCTAAATTATTCAGATTAGTATAAGTATAAGTATATAATTATGTATGAGGTTGCCTTGAGAACACGCTGAATGTCTTGTTTACATTTTATTGGATTTAATATAATCCAGCTCAGCACTATAAAATTTATTAGTGTACTGTTTTCATGCCGAATCACACACTTGTCTAAAATATAAATATAAATGTATGTATATGTATAGCAAAATTTAAAATTTTTATCAATGTTGTTAAAAACGTTATATTAATGAACTTCGAAGTTTAGCTAAAGGAACTGATTTTATTTTTTATTAACTTTAAAAGTAAATACAAATTTTTATTTTGTATCAATGATTCGTTAAATTTTTGTGTCGGTAATAAATTTAAATATTTTTAGATTTTATTAATTATTTTATTTATTCTAAATATTATCTTTATGATGCTTCATTTATCAAATGTAAAATTTGTTGCACCCAATTCATATCATGGTTAGCTTAATGATTTTAATTTAATGTTAATTTTAAGATAACAAAACTTATTCGAAATCTAATTGAACGATCCTTAGAGCTTCAACTACTGCCATTCCGTCAATATAAAATATTTTGTTCTGTACGTCTCTCCCACACAGTGATTAAGTGTTGAAAGCATTCTGTTAGAAAAACTTTTAATTAGCTCATTATGAACTATTCCAAAAATGCTTTGAAAAGGAAATATTTCATACTAAGTAAGGTTTATGCTGTAAATTTGATTTTTCAATAATTTTCCTGCCTATAGTTATGAAATTTAAATTAATAAAAATTATTTTAATATTAAATTAAATCAGTTACCATTTCCAAATATCTAAAATGACTTTTTCTAAACTATGTTGGCAGCCATTTTTTTGTAAATTTAATTGCATCAATTGTAAAATCATAAAAATTTTATATTTTCTAAAAAATAATTTTGTTTTTGTTATTTAGCTGTCAATATGGAAAAAATATACTATTAAAAATGTTTAAAGAAAATACCTTGAAGAAATTATTTAATTCATAATTTCAAGATAGCTAGGATTTCGCGATAAGTTTCGTAAATAACCATAAGACAAAAAAACAAATTCTACGCAACTTTTGATGCTTTCAAAATATCTGTTGTCTAACCTGAAACCGGCATTATCAATGGGCAAATAAGTTTGGGCAAAAACGTGGTCTATGCGATTGGTTTTTGAAAGTCGTGAGAAATAAAAAAATCAAATAGTCAAATCAAGACTTTATTGCGGATGGCTTAACAATTAAATCTTTCTTGATTGAAAAGTTTGAAAAGATGCCAACAAGATGCTCGCATTCTCATTATGCTCCGGATGATCCGGCGGCTCGAGTTTTTCGTTTGTAATATAGGAAATACCTGCAGCAAACAAACGGAAAAATATCATTTAGAATTGTTCAATCCTTCCAAACAGTGATGGTAGAAGCATTTTTTGTGCATAAGTAAGAAAAAATCTTTTAGCAATGAATTATATTTCAATACGCACAATAGTTTATCAAAACTATAAATTTTTTATTTAAGTAAAATTTACTCAGAAATATTTTTAAAAACCATTAAATTAACTTCCACAGAATTATTATTAATTACTTATCAGAGGATAATTTTTCACTACTAACTTTAATGCAATTCATCTTAAAATTTTCACATTTTATATCATTGTTAACATATTCATATTTTATTTATTCATAATATATTTTCATCAAAATCACTAGTAATTTTTTAATTAATATTTTAATTTCCAAAAAATTTTAGGAATGAAAATTGCCTTACTTTATTTATTTCAGTGCACATTTAAAGAAATATTTATAACATAAAAATGCTTTTGAAATGAAAATACTACGTTTTATTCCATAACAAATAACTTTTTTATGCCAGTGTATTTCTATTGTAAAAAAAAAGACAGGTGATTAAAAACACCCAATAAATCTTTAAAACTTGTTTACTACAATTTCAATGAGAAACTTTTCTTACCGAAAAATGATTTACAGCTAATTATAAAAAAAAACTATAGAATCACAATATTAATATGGCTTTAAATTGTGTACTGTCGGCTTTTCTTAAACACTAAATATTCCGATATTTGAGATGATTAAATTCAACTTAGTTACTTTACTGGTTCGCTTTTCAAATTATACTAAGTCCAAAAGTTGGCTATACATCCTTGACATATTAATTTTAAAATCTGAAATTTCAATAAAAAGAAACACCTGGAAAGCAAGTTTTCTTATTGGTGTTTAGTTATGGCAAAAGTTTTACATGTATATGTAACATTTAAACTTTTGTAAAAAATTATTTTAGTTGGATTCCACACAAAAATTTTATTCATATATTTGAACTTAATAATTAAAACAATATTTTTAATATTTATTTCTGCTATTGTTCACAATAACAATTCCATGCCGCAAATGCAGAAAATTAGTGTTTTTAAACCCATTTTTAATTGTGACTTACTTTTTATGCGATATTGTTTTAAAATATTTTTATCTAAAAAATATTATAACTATTTACAGGATATTCTCATAGAATCAAAAACTTCCAATTGATCCGAATTTGAAATATTTTTCCTTAATTAAGAATAAAATTCTGGTTGAAAAAAACTGTTTTATTCTTTGTTTTAAACCTATTATTTGAAGCTTCACTTGGACAATTTTTTCTGTTTTATTAATTTGTGGTGACAACACCACATCATATCGGTTATTACGAAAACAGTTAAGACCGCCGATTCTGGCCAAAACTTTAACTGCTATTCTCAGTCAAAATTAGAAACTATTTTTGTAATTTTATGTGTTCAAGACTTAGAACTATTTTGTAATTTTATTTGTTGACACGAAAATTAAAAACAATAGGAATTGTCTTGCAAATTTTGTGTATTAAAACTCGTTGAATAAAAAAAAAGATATTAGTTATCCTTGGGAGTTGTTCTTTTTTGAATTTAGGGAGAAGAAGTCAAGTCAGGCTTTGAAATCACGAGCCATGTTCATACTCCAGTTAACAGAAAAATGTCGGCTAGGCCCACCCCGACGTTAGTCGAAAAGTTAAACCCAACGGCAGGCCCGAGGCCCTTAATGATCGAAGGATATCGCCTCCGAGTTGCCCGCAAAGCCTAAGAAGAAAGGATTAAACCATTTAAAATAAAGACGAAGGGAAAAGAGGATAGAATTATGTTAATTTTGAAAATATGATATAAAAAAAAGGGGAAAAAACGAAACAATTAAAAATTAGTGGCTTAATGGCTTAACCCATTTGCATCTTTGAAAATATGAATAAAAGGCCCATCTGAATTTATTTATTTATATTTAGGCTTAAAACTGTATAAAAAAAATCATTTTTCAGCATTATTTGTTAGAAAATTTTTTCAGTGTGTGGTAATATTTTAAATGTGGGATGCGGAGATAACAAAGAGAAGTAAAATAACAAAACATCATTGCTTCCAAGGAGTGTAACAGTATTAGCATCAGTAGTACATGTCTCTGTGATCTTATAGTGTTAGGGAGCGTGTTATTTTATTAATCAAATTTTTGGATTTAATGCCGAAAACAGCTGCTATATGATAGTGGTCACAGAAATTGCGCTTATATATGCTCTTATAATGCAAATGGGTTAATGGCTAAACTTATACCGTAGTTCTAAATAATTTTATTCATTTGGTTTACATAAACTCAGTTATGGTTTGATAAGTTATTTCCAGCTAAATATAATAATAATATATTACAAGTTAGAACAATATCCAATAGTCGCTTTCGCAGTCTCTTTCGTTTCAGCTAAAAGAATTACTCTCTAGACCGTTTGATTTAACGTTATTGATTTTTTTTTTAAAGTCGAAAATCTACGCTACGCGTTCATTAAAGGAGGAAATTAACCGCTGCGCCAATTAACCTTAACAACATTCATGCAACATGGCCACAAAGAATTTCTTCAAAAGACTGCCAACAAAACCATGGAGACTATTTACCCATAATCCAATCCTGTGTACTTGAAAATTCAAACAAAAAAACTTTGTTTCTGATATATTTTGAATCTTGCGTTAATTTTGGCACATCAATTTTATTCACGTTTAAACTTCTGGCTGACTGATGTGTTAATATTGAACAAAAATCTATAAAAAAATCGATTCAGTGAAGAAAAAACTTTAAACAAATTGTTTAAAGGGTAAAATAATACCACAAATTGTGCGTGGGTTGTTCATCCGATTACATGGTTTGTAAAATAAGGGTCAAATAAAAGTAAATTAAACTTAAAGACTTTGTGATATTTAAGTCCAATAACAAATTTGCATTTTATATTTAACATAAGTAAAAGACCCACACATTACGGCTTACTTACTGGCAATCAATCAATACTATCATCAGTGTGAATATGCAAATAATTTATATCTATGACTACAAAAAATAAACACTTTAACGATCTTTGTTCATAGTAAGCAAAGTACTTAATATTTTTGGTATTTAGTAGGCCTACAATTATAGTTCCATATATGATAAATAAACAATGCTTTGTTCATAACAATAAACAATGACACTAAAACATTTGAAATTATCTTTTTCTCTCGATTCTTACGAGGTCATTAATGTTCTTCAATACTTTTATCTGTTTATAAAATAGTATTAGGGATTTGATATATTTCAATAAGACATTTACAATCAAAAAAATCATTTTTGCACAGAATAATCATATAAGTTACCAACAATTGCCCCACAGCTAAAAACATTCAATCAAAGATTAATAATTTAGGTTATTATCAATAAAGCTTAAAAATAGATGTGCTATTATTTCTACATTATGCGCACTTATTAAATACAAGTGTAATTTAATAAATAAAAATTTTTATTAAAAGCTTACATCAGCTTTTGAACAAATTAAAAATTATAATGATAGCTGACCTATGCATGAATGTTTAAAAATGTCATCAGTCTTTAACAAATTCGTAATTATGAGTTCTTTTGCACCTGATTTATTATTAGGGGAAATACTTTCCGATAAGATCAACGTTAAGTACATTTCATTTTGGCATTTGTAAAAAACATTTTCCTTATCAGAAGACTATTTACCTCTGTCGTTAAATAATGTTTTTTAAGCGAAATTGTGTAATTGTTTAATTTTCCTTATTTAAAATTTCTCATATTTGCATTGATTGTAAAGTTTAAAAAATTTAATAGTGCAATATTTTTGCTGATATTTGTTGTTTAAAACGGAATTCAATATAAGTATTAAACTTTTATTTAAATATTAAGATCAAAACTCCTAAGGTTAGTGTGGCAAATATATTTTTTTAAATTAATTACCTTGGCAAGTTAATTAAGTAAATCTTTTTAAATCTAAAAGATTTTATAAAACTAATCAAACTTGTATACATACTATATAATAATGTAATAAAAATTCACGTATCACCGGGAAAACTTGATATATAAAACTTCTTTTGTTGATAGTTATAAAGATAACTATATAAATAATTATCCTAAATTAGGCATATGCCTAAAATATTTAGAATGCATTATAACTAAATAAGGAAACCAAAAATTAAGAAATTGTCTAATCCTAAAACTTTTTGATTACATATACTAAATAGTGAATTTAAATTATGCAAATAATATGTAAATTTATCCAAATGTTTGAATGTCAAGTGTAAAATTTTTATTCTCAATGAACTTTTATCATTTTACTTTATAGATATTTCATTTGAGAGACATTCGTTGGGAGAAGTCACAGTTTTTATCGAAAAGTTTTCTTGGTTTTCTAACGTTTAACATATTTTTGTATACATTATTTGGTGCTGAAGTGTTTTCATCATTAGTTACATCAAATCGACAAAATTATGCTCATATATTTAATGGAATTTATGCAGCACTTTTATTAATTATTGTAGTTTTTTTTCTTATCTATGGAGTAGAAGTATTTTTTAAATTACGTGGTGGATTTATATATGATCAAGCGGGTAATTGTCTTGGTCCCGGTGATCATATTGTTAATGCATCACAACTTCATCAATCTAGACTTGGATTATTAAGTCAAGCGATTATGCTAATTATTATTGTTGGATTTCTAACATCTGAAACACTTGGTGATTTTTGGAAAAAAAAGTAATTAAACTTATATTGTTATTTAAATATTATTTTTTTTTTTCCTTTTTTTTTATTTCAAAATTAATTAATACTTTTTTACAGAGTTCCTGTATATTCACGTAATTGGCACGATATTGTTTTTCGTATTGCTGAAATTGGAGTTGCACTTTGGTTTCCTTGTTGCTTATGGAATTCTATGGCACCAGAACAGCTTTGGATATTAAATCCAAGAAAGCTATTAAGTAGGCAAATTGATCCATCAATACCATCAACATCAAATGAAAAAGCTGGATTTTCACCAGAAGAAGGACAATCATTTCTAACAAAAAAAGATTGCTGGATTTGCTATGATTCTGATAAATTAGAATCATTAATACAGCCATGTAAATGTACTGGTGATGTTAGTTCAGTACATCATGAATGTTTAAGACGTTGGCTAGTTGAAAGTTGTAGTAAATCTGATGCAATATTAAAATGTAAAGTTTGTGAATCACCCTATGAGATCGAAAGAGCAAAAAAGTAAGTAAAAAGATTTTTTGTTAATAACTAATTCCTACAAAATATATCAATTAATAATTCCGAAATAATTAAAAGATTTTCTTTCACTTCCTTTTCTTTTTTACCGGGCATGTAGAATGGTTTATTTTTGGTTTAAAAAGAATCCTCTGATTTAGCGATGATTTTGCCATTTGATCAAATCTCTTAATAATAAATCTTTTTAAGATCTGCAAACAATAATATATTCACATCTGACCAACAAATCAGATTGAAGCTTTTTTTGCAAAATTTGATATTTTTTTCTAATGAGATTTGTGCATTATTTTGGTCAAATTTTTTGCTTCCAACGTACCAATAACTAAAGAAGTCAACGAATAGAATATGATAAAAATCCAATTACAGCCTTGGAACGTATATTGACTGATATGTAATTTTATTAGTTATTAAATTCGAGAAAATAATATCTTTCCGTTATTATCAGTTACACAATATTTTCTTAAATTATTCATAAATTTAGCAATTCAACCTGAATTTCATTTAATTATTCTAAATAAAAATTTACAACTTCTAGGTTCAAAGTAACTTTTTAAACTGCTTAATTCCTTATTTTAATAGTTATTTTGTTTTCAAGGCTAAAATAAATCCATGTAGGCGCTTTTTTTTTTAATGATAATGAGATACAATTAATTATGAGAGGGATAGTAAAATACTAAGATAACTAAATTAATGAATGCTATTAATTAACTCCATTGTAGTGTACTCAACTTTTAAGAACTTAGCATAAATCATAGAAAATAATGAACACTTTTTGAACCACTTTTGAAGTAACGACCTTTTAAGTTTTTACAAAAATTATGTGCTATGTTAATTTATTGAGATATTTAATGTTATGTTTTTGAGTTGACAATTGTTTGAAATGTTTTAAGACAGTTAATTGTTTAACTATATTTTCTAATATTTTTTCAGTAAAAATGATATTGCTTGCAAATGGTTTTTTCTAATTTTAACAAACTAACAAACTATTATTAAAAAATTTTTTAGAAATTAGTCTATAACTCTCAATTCCTTATATATAAATATATATATATATATATATATATATCATTGAATAAGAAATAAGGAAAAGAGAACGCTTCTAATGTATTTAATCTCGCAATTCTTGTGAGTATATTCAATACTTTTTTCTGTTTCACTGTGAAAATAGACGTAGATTGTCAATGTAAAGAGCAATCCGTGTATAGATTGATGTTTATAGACCACACTATTCTAATTAGATGCTCCGACCTCTATTGCTCGCGATTGCAAACATCAATTTAATTGTGAATAATAAACCTCTTCTCACGAATTATATAGCTTGGTTCATTTTTTCATTAGTCTAGTAATATAACAAAAAATTTTTTAAAGTATATTTCTACTTATATTTCTCATTCATTCCCATTCAGTGAGATTGTTTTTTCTTTTTACTCAATTCAGAATTCGTTTTATTCAGTTTTCTGAAGTTTTTCTCTCATATAAAACTAAAAATTAGTTTATTAAATATAATTAATAAATTAATATTTGAACTAACTATATTAACATCCATTGTCATGCACTGCCAACACAAATAATTTATTTAAACTTGATTGGATAAATAAAAATGGGTTTTATTAACACTTGAAAGTTACAAAAAGATATTGTACATTATGAGCTAAAAGTAGGAATAATATTTGAACCATCTGTATAAACATCAATGGTCGTCCACTGCCAACGCAACAAAATTAATTTGAACTTGATTGGATGATTGGAAAAGATTTTATTAACAATTGAAGATTTTTACATACATTTTGCAAGCTAATAGTAGGAATATAAAAAGAAAGCCTCAAGTATCAACGCTTCTTAGTTAGATTTGTTTAATTTTTTTTCTTTATTATCACATTTTAAAATAAATAAAAATAATATAACAATATACATGTATTAACAAAACATTTTAATTTTTCTTTTAGACTTGACTGGGAAAAAGGATTTACTATACAGCATTGGGCAAAGACTATAATTTTAGTAACTTTTATGTGTGTTTCCGGTGCATGTGCATGGGTAATTATACAACTTTATGTAGATCCAATTGTTCGTATTTTAACAGCTGGTACAGCAATATTAATTGCATATGTATGTATAAAATTATTAGGTGAAAATACTGTAGTCGCTTATCAAAGAGCAAAAGTTAGTTCTATTAATATTGTTACAAACGAAACAACCGAAAAACTTCAAACAATATGTGAAGAAGTTGACTGCAAGTAAAATGATACAACGAATCTATATTATCCAAGACGAAAATTGTTCATCAATGTAATTGGCAATTTTCATAAGTTTTATTTTAACTATAATTAATTTAAAAGTAGACTAATTAAAGATATTTGCCAGTCTAATTTCTCTCAAATATGTGATATTATCAAATCTTTAAAAAAGTATCCTTTTTTGGCATTGTAGTTTAATAGTTTTTATTTGTAAGAATTGATTTTCTTATTTTGAAATTTTCATTTATCACTTTTATTGAATTGTCTGGTTTTTAGTTATTAATTTATTATATTTCTTATTATGTAACTTTGATGTTTTGTGTTTCTTTTATAAAAAATTGTACAACTTAATATTTATAAAATAGTTGAGGCTCCACCTGTAAAAAAAGTCGAGCGCAAAATTAAATAAAAAGATGAACAAAAAACAAGAAACAAGTTTGACCAATGATTTTCAACAGTGAAAAATTATTATTTGAAAACTTGCTACTATTTTTGACAAATATTTAGAAGCTGCTCGCAATATAGTTTTAAAATAGAATAAAGACATTGAAATGAAATTTATAGAAAAATTATTTTCCTAGCATTTCATTTCCTTTTTACTTTTAATCGTTGACATTAATTGCGCTTCATTTACTACATTAATATTCCTAATTATTAGTCAAAAAAAAAAAAAAAAATGAAAGAAAAAATAAATTGTTTTTTACTCTTACAAAAGTATGTTTTAAGTTAACAAATAATTTTATTTAGAAATATAATTTTGTCAAAAATTTAATTTCGGATACATTTAAAGCTCAGTGTGCAAAAAATTTTAACAAGTTATTAATTTTATGTAAAATAAAAGCCGTAAAAATTATTGGGCTATTTGAGAGTTTAAATTAGAAATTACTCGTTTTAAGTTTTAATTATTTTGTGCTAAGGAAATGTTGTGATTATATTGTACAAATAGAAGTATAGACATTTGCCTAAATAAATAAAAGCATCAATTAAGCATGGAAATAATTGACTTTCGATGATTTTACTTGTATAAAACTCTTTATATTGAACCATAAATTCTTTGAATATTTTTTGTATGTACATTTTTTTGATTAGATCGTTTACTTTTTCTTCTCTTACGTTTAAGCTGTCCCTATTTTCGGAATCAGAGAAAAGATTATCTGGTAACCTTTTGGAATTTGATTGTATACAATTTTTGGTCTTAATGGTTAGGGGACTGGATGTTGGATGATTGATAAATCCTAGGTAGACCTGTTGAAATATATGTAGTTCATATTAAAAAAGCACTAAAGTCATTTTTTACCATTTAATATTTTCAAAAGATTACTGAATTCGGAAACCTATAACTTAATATTTGTCGAGTACAAGACAGCAATCGAAAGAGGAATTCAGGTATTTGTCTAAGTTTCTTAGGTTCAGGTTCCTCGCGTGACAATCGTGTATACGAAAAATGTAACATTAAGAATGGTGTTTTTGATGTTCAGATGATAATATTATTTATCTAATAATATGTCTTTTTAAGGATTTTTTATCTGCTCGCATACCTTTTTCACCTGAGATTTCGTTGCTTTTTATAGGAAAATCTTGCAGTAAAACGCCACCACCAGCAACCATGTCATTCAGGGTATTCACATTGATGCCGGTATCATTCAATTTCAGGGTAGGCGGAGGTGAAATGTAAGACGGAGTTTCGCAAATTTCGAAAAAATTTTTACTCCTTCCTGAGGCAGAAATATTTCTGCCTCATGCTTGGCATCTTACTAATGCGCATTTATATTGTATATACACGTTATCTGTAATATTTTACCAACACATATTCACATATTTTTAGTGGACTGAGAATTGTAGGGGAACATTTCCGATTTGATACCGGCCTCAATGTGAATACTCCCATTTATTTACTTTTTTACCCGAAATTATCGTGTTCGTATCAAGTAATTAATTGTATGTATGTATTATATTTATATTAAATAATTTAGATTCATGATAAATTTAATTTTTAGATAAATATAATATATCATTAATGAAATGGTTATATATATGAACTCTGTTAAAAACTACCATAAAATTTTTAAAAAAATGGATTATTTAGTCACTGCATAAGGAGGAGGAATTAAAGTAATTCATTGAAACAAATTAATCTCATGGTAAAAAACAACAAAAACAGGAAAAAAAGAAATTGGTTATCACTTATTTTTTAAGAAAGGAGAAATTCTTTCAGAAAAAAGTGATAATGCTATTAAAAAATATCGTGAAATATACGAGAAACATAATTTTTAATTCATAATTATTATTAAAATTTCTATCACAAAAATTTAATTTATTTGATTAAAACAAACGTCATACATTTGCTTGGATAGTACTAATACCACGTTCGCACGACATTTTGTATGGGAAATCTATGATTGTAACAAGGTAAATTACCGATGGAATTTCATTAGTAAATAATATTTACTGATTAATCATGTGGCAACACGTAGGGGAATTTTCATCTATTTAGAACAAAAAACTTAACGAAAGTAATTTTGACAGTAACTAAATAGTTTTGTGAGGTTGAATTATTAAACACATGCATTATTGAAGGTAAGAAGGTATATTAATCATTTTAATAATCTATATTGTTTTTCCAGAGACTAAAAATTGATTAAATGAAAAATATGCACTTTACAGAACTTTGCAGTGCCAAGGGTATTCAACCAAATTATAAATTAGTGCATTTAAAAAAAAAATTGTAAAACGTGTAATTTAATAACACTAATTCAATAAAAACTAATTTCTTTTTTGCTAAAACTCCTAATTGTAATTAAATTCACTTCACAAATCTAATTGACATAAAGATAACAAAACTTTTGACATATGAAGTCATCAGTAAACACGTCAATGAATTCAATTCAGTGCGAACGATTTTTTTTTATATGGATTTTTTATCAGTAAATTCGTCAGTAATTGTTCTGTGCGAAGCTGGTATAATGCGAAAAGTTACTTTCCCATTTCAGTTACACTGAAGACGGCCTTAAGTTATTAGACGAAACAAGTGGTCTAATATTAAAAGGTTTTGCAAAAAGTAAAAAATTAGAAGTGATAAATTTGAGCGCGAAGAAGAAGTATCAAATGTCAAAAAATATACAGTTTGGGCATTTTAAAATAGAAAAATGTTATTCAAACTTTTTAATTATTTTTTGAGTATTTGGGGGTTGTTTTCTCCAAGATTTAGGGATTTGATGCATATAAAAGACTTCCTTGGAATTTTCATGAACAAATATTTTGTATAAAAAAAGGATAAAAATGCTTAAAATTAAAAGATTATAGTTATAAAATTTGTATTATGATTATTTCAACTATTACTAGCTATCATTTAATTTTGTCATGACAACGAAAACAAAACTTTGATTGTCACAGGGAATTGTAAAAAACAACATAAATAATGGCTAAAAGCGAAATTGTTTTGTTTGATATATCAAAAAATGAATCGTTTCAAATAGCAGAAAATTATAAAACATTTCATCGTAAGATAAAAATTAAGTGTAAAGTAGAACAGTAAGTTTAAAGTTTTTGATATTTCAAACTTTATAATATCTGAATTATAGTTGAATGATTAATTTAATTATAGAAATGATGCAGATTTAAATGATGAAATCCTTGCAAATGTTCATCTCTTTGTACTGGCAGCTCCACAAGAAAAGTTTACAGAAGATGAGTTTAATGTTCTAAAGGTAGGAAAACTTTATTTATTGCAAAATTTATTTAAGCACGTTTAACGAATGAAGGTTTTTGTTATTAAAAACTTTGCTGTTTTATGTCGGAATCAATTATGAGGAGCAAGAATTGATAAAATGAGCAAGTTGAGGCAAAATATTAAAGTTACTTTGTAAAAAAATTTTCTAGATATGAAGTACTTTCGGTTCATTTTGTTTATACCCAAGAATTATTCGCTTCAAAAACAACTTAGAAATAATAATGTCTTGTAAAATTACCTGTTTATATAATTGATACAAACATCCATCTACGTAAGCTACTTCCTTTTATCAAATCCTTGTCTTTATAAGTTCTTAGGGGCGGGTTAAGGGTTTGTTAGTTCATGTGCGGAAACTTAAATTTAGTAATTATTAAGATATAGAAAAATTAAGTTTTGCAAGCTTTTTACACATTTTATATACCAATAAAATTATAATTGAAAATCGTTTCAAATAAATAAATGTTAAAATTTTTTTAACTCTAAATTCTAGAAATTTGTGGAAAATGGAGGTAGACTTTTGGTCATGCTTGGAGAAAATGGAGAAAACGATTTTAACACTAATGTCAATTTTTTTCTAGAACAATATGGAATGTATATAAATAGCGGTAATATCATGTAAAACTATTTCAAAATGACTTACAATTAGCATTATATTTTGTTTGTTTAGATACTGTGATCCGTACACACTACTATAAAACATTACATCCTAAAGAATGCATTATTGGAGGTGGTGTAGCTTGTGAGTCAATGTGGCGGCATTTATTAACAAAAAAAATTGATAAACTAAATTTTGAATTTAGTGAAGAAAAATTCAAAATACAATTTCTTTATCCATTTGGTGCAACATTAAATATTGAGGAACCTGCGAATATTTTAATGACTACTGGACCAGTAGTTTATCCATTTAATCGTCCAATTGCTGGATATTATTGCAATGAAAAAAATGGAAAAATTTTATCTATTGGCTCAGCACATATGTTTGAGGATAAATATTTAACAGATCGTACAAACGAAGCGATATTGGATTATTTAATTACACTATTACTTGAAGATAATGTTAAATTTACGCATTTAGATTTTAATGATATTGAAGTAAAGATCCTTTACGCAATTTATAAAATATATATAATGTTGAAACTTTTTTTGTTGCATAGATAAATGACAATAGGACTATTTCGGATATTATGTATTCAGCAGAACAGCCTAGAGCTTGCTTAATCGACTCTATAGCAGGTGAAACTCCAACAGATTTCCGTCAATTATTTGATATGCGCTTACATTCACTAAATAATGATATCTTAAGAGAAATTATAGATACATATAAGGAACTAAATGTAGAGTATGAACCGCTTAAGATAATAAAGCCACAATTTGAAATTCCATTACCACCATTACAGCTTGCGGTTTGAATATGTTAAATATTTTTTATTTTTAAATTAATTTTTTGGCCCCTAGGTATTTCCCTCAGTTTTTAGTGATCTTCCTATACCCTCATTGGAATTGTATGATTTAGATGACGCATTTAGTTCACCAAGATCACAGCTTGCCCAACTAACTTCAAAATGTTTGGCAAATATTGAAGAAAAAGATCCAAACAAGACTGTTAATGAGAAAGAGCTGGAAAATTATATTAGAGAATGTGGACGTATAGTTGGCATTTTGCAAGATGGACAAAACTTAGATGCAAAAGAAATCTTATATAATATTAGCGTAAGAATTGCACAATATAAAAGAATTGACAGAGACTAGTAAAACTAGAGCTGAATGATGAGTAGCGCTCTTGGGAACAGTTTTGGTTGTAATAGATACTTTAAGATTTTTTTAAAAAAATAAAATGCATCTATATATCTATTATATTAATTAGTCTCTCACATAACTTATGTTACAGAGCGGTATGAAAAACCACAATTGGTCACAGTATATTAATTTCAAGGTATAATATAGAAAACAAACAGAAATGTAACATTTATTATTAGTGTTACACGTTTGTAGTTTTATTATTTTAATCTTTATAAGATTGACAGAAATGGATTGTGGTTAATATGATTTACTGAGGACTTTTTTTCACTTTTATGCAATGGATTTTATAATGATAATTCACATAACGCAATAAAAATATGAATTTTCAAATGAATTATAAAAAAAAATAAGCAAAATATGGCTTTATGAATTTAAAACAGGGATGAAATTATTTTATAAAAATGTCATTTTAGTGATTTAAATAGATAAATAAGAAAAAGAATAAATGAGGTAAATTCTGAAACCTATAACTCTTATGACTAGAGAGCTAATTTAATTGATCAATCTGATATATGAAAAATTGCAAGTTTTTATTATTATTTGGGGTTATTATAAGCAGACCTATAGATAAATAGTGCTTCTTGACGGATGCATCTGGTTATTCCATAGCCATGTCATCTTCATGAATTCCAAGGTTTATATTACTCTCTTTTTCAATTCATAGTTGGCAAAAGAAATGATGGCTTAATTTTCTCGACAGTAACTTCATGTTCGCGGAAAGGTTTCTCGACTTTCTCTTGACAGAATCTACACCTATTTGTTGTTATCTTCTTTAGCTTGTGAAGATGTTCGTTTTAGCGTTCTTGATCCATGCATAAATAGTCAACTGATTTACTGTTATTATGTTTGAAATATATTTTCGTTTAGACTCAGCCAACAATTTTTTTATCATGGCTGAAGGTTATGATTCTTGTATTAAACCTATAAGTCACTCAACAAAATGTAAAGAAAGAGGAATTGAATTAATCTACTTTTGTGTAAAAAAATGGCTATTTTTGTAGTTAATTTCTTAATATTAGACAAAAATAATCTTATTCTTTTTCAAATAATATACTTTTATATATCGAATAAAATCCAGATTAAAAAGATTTGCCCAGGTGGTCTAATCTTGAGCAATAATAAAACCACAAAAGCTCTGTGTCACCAAATGAAAATCAGTAAACAAACATATAATCAATAAATTATCTATAACCCTTTCTTCTGGATTGCATCTCATTAACAATTATAAGTGTACAAAATCAAATAAACTTCCTATTAAATGGGGCTAAATACCTAGAAGTCATTAAAGTGGTCACAATCAATTAACAAGTGATACCAAAGATACAGGTTATTATGTATCTCAGCATGTGCTCATACAATTATTGTCATCCAAGATAGAGACCTCTTTATCTTCGTTTCGATCATCCAGAAATGTCACCTCCAGAGAAGAACATAAATTATTAGAATTGTACAGCTAAGATATAATAGCAAAAAAGCACAAAATATTCTGTTATGTAAAATAACAATGGATAACTATATAACAATTTATCTTTCGTTACTTAAATAGAATAAATTTTTATGTTAAACACAAAATTACTTGCTCTTAGTCTAAAGAGATATAACTCTTTGAAACACGAATAGAAAAGCTTAAAATATAAAATGCAGAATATTGTACTTAGTAAAAATTTACCAAAACATGTTTCGGACAGTGACTTCTGGAGTCTGGATATCATAAGCTCTCACGATCGGCTACCAAGATCAAATCATTTTGGTATGATTCTGTAGGTGGCCATAATTCCTGGTGAGGTGTCTTAAAAAATAATTTTATGGCACTGTTGAAGATATTCTTTTGTTGGTTTTATATCTTTGCTTTAGATGATTTTTTTTTATATATACATTCATTCCCATATGGTCATGGTACTCAACTTTTGATTTACGAGAATTTAAGCGCCATATTATTGTCGAATAGACACTGTGGTCGAATATATGAGGTGAAGGAGTTTAATTAATGAGATTTACATCTCTGTTTGAATATTTTGTTGCGTATAGCTGCCAAGATATACATTTTTTTTATTATTATTTTTTTTGTTTGTGACAATTGTTATTAGTAAACCATAGAATGATGGTGACAACTTTTATTATAGTCATAAAATTAAAATTAGGATATATGAATATGGTAAATAGTATAACTAGGATTTCAGTTTAGGAACCAATATTTTCTATTTTAATTACTTGCTCACTGTTTTAACATTTATAAAATGGCTATAAAAAAGCTATTAAATAACAAATTTAAGTTACGTTAAGCTAAAAAATACAAGATTTTTTGGTTTTTTTGTTTTAAATAATTCAAATCTGAATCCAACAGATTTAATTGTCAACAAAAGTTCCATAAAATTTTTTTAGTTTCCTTGATGTATTTTTTTCTTTTCAAATAAAATAATTAAACATTTTTTCTGGTATTTAATTTTTTATGTGTAGTACTTAAGTAATTTCTTTACACCCAATAACGGTCAAAGTTATGTAAAATGAGCTGTAATTTTTAAAGGAAACTTTGTGTATTTTTTTGCATCTGTATTATAATTTTTCAGTTTTGAGTAAATTATAAGGAATAATGATAATAAATATCTGAAACTGAGTGTTAAACGACTCACACCACATTGGAAAAAGGGGCTTACAATTATCAAAAAAATGTCAGTGCAGAAATTATAAAAATATTTTCAAAATTACCAATTACAGAAATAATATTAAAAGTGAACAAAATCATCCATCATTTAAAACTGTCGATGTTGAGCAATATCAAAATATCTAATTGGCAGTCTGTGAAAAAACTACTAAAGCAGGTAAAATGTAAAGTTTTTGAGTCTATAGAAAAAATACATATATCAAAATTTTAGTTTAGTTGTGTATTTATAGATGATGTGTGTACTTTATTTCCAAAAATTTTATCCAAAAAGAAATCATAGTCCTTGGAAATACTTATCATTGTTTACTTTATATGTAAATCATTTAAAAGAATTAGTTCTAAATTTTATAGTTTCCATAAAATTATTACTTAATTTAAAACAATTTCCCAAATATTCTAGTAAATGTTTTTTGCCACAAAAAATAATAACATGTGATACATGGATTAAATTTACCATAGAAATTTAAAATTCATAACTCATTTTGTTTTTTATTTCTTTTCATTTCAGGATTCTAAAGGATAAATCTATCATTTATTCGATCGTATGTGTTAATTGTAATTTGTCATCCTAATCGAATTATCTGACCATAAAATTTGTATCAAGCAAAATGTTTGGAATTTAAAGAACCTTTTTTTCCTTCGAATTTAAAATAAAACCGTTGAACAGCATTAGCTTTGCTCATGGCTCATCGTGAAGAGCATGTTGTACACTTCTGCTTAAGATAACGATCGTGTCGAACATCTTGTTACCTCACCTCGTAGCTATATATTTATTGGTCTCCGATAACTTGTGTCGTTTAACATTTAACTGTTAGCTCTCCAGTAGGTCTATCTTATTATTAATAGCTCATTTTTCTTTAGCATGCTTTCTCTAATCTTGAACAATTAATAGATTTTAGTAAATTAGTTGAGATGCTTTTGGTTTCATTTACATAAAATTTATTTGCATGATATGTTGGTCAGCATTTGTAAATGAACATTAATAGCCCTGTGGCAAGCATTAATTTCATATATAGCTCCCTAGGGAGTAGTGTGTAGTTAAAAAAGTTACAAAAGGTTTCTAATTGGAAAAAACTAAATTCAAACTATTAATAATTTTTTAAAAAATATAGAAATTTTTTTAAAGGATAATATAATTCGAGGCGACAAATATTGATTATAAGCATGTAGAATATAAAACCCAAATTCTAAAATATTTCTGCTAAGATCTGCTTTCTTAGGTAAACTTGAAAAATTTGAGCTTTATTTCATAGGGATGGTTGCATTATACATGAAAAATTGTTTTAAATATTTCTATATATATATATATATATGGTTATATATGGTTATATATGATTATATATGGTTTTTATATGATTTTGTTATTAAAATTTTCAATTGCTAAAATTTGAATATAAATAGATGCAAAAATGGAGCTAGAATAGAAAAGTTTTAGATTCGATAGCACAGTTTAACATCTAAAAATCTTTGAGGAATTTCAAAAATAACTAACTGTGAGATATTTAAATATAAGAAGGAATTCAATAAATCTTTTCAATACATAATTTTTTAAGAGCATTGATCTGATGGCTACATTCGACAGTTTTTTTTGTATAAAAATCCCAATTATATATAATTCTACTGGATCCATTCCTCAAATAATATTTATACTTCCCATGGGTATGGTTAGGTAAGCTATTTTAAAATTTTGAAAAACGTTAGGAAAATGAACAAACACATTTTTAAGGATGGCACTTCTTTTTTTTTGTGCAGTTTTTTTCTTTTTCTAGAATTATTTAAAATTTATTGTACAACACTTGAAAATTACCATAAAGCACGTGATGTAAAACCATTCGAATTAACTAACATCAAACTTGATATTTTTATGAGAATTCTCTTGGGAGAGTATCATCGTATAGTCCTTTGAGTATTTCACTTCCGTGAGAATTTTCTTTTTCTTGTTTTTGTTTTTTAAATGTAAAAAGTGGAACTCAATACATAAAATAAAATCAGTTTCTTTAAGAAACTATAAATGGATTTAAATTTATTGCAGACACGTTCCTCATAATTTGAGAAAAAAACCTTATAAAAAACTGTGGTTTAAAGGTTTTTTTTCATTCATTCCATAGATTTTAGGGCACGGAGCTTAAACCCCATCTCTGTTATCATATTGAATGACGTTAATAGAGTATAGGGAAGTTCATTGCATCTATAGTTCCAAAGCATGAATTCTCTTTTGAATTTATTGAACATGATTGTAAAAATATTTTAGAAATTATACAAATTTGAAAATAATATAAAAATAAAGATCATTAAGTACTGGTAGAGATTTTATTACGGCGTTGAAATGCTCAATTAAAAATTAAAATAACAAAAAACAGGTGAATTGGTATTTTTGTAAATGGGCATGAAAATTTTCCAAATATTCCCATATTTCATATATTTTAGGAACTTAGCACATTTAACAAATCTTATAGGCTGTAACATCCCTTAAAAGTATATAAGGATATTTTCCTATGTATTTCTCTTCCTCATAAGCATTGAAAAACCCCAAAATAACTTCTGCGCAAATCTATGACATTATCAAAATGGCTGAGCAAACAAATACTCTTACATTAATCCAGAATCCCTTTAATTTTATACAGTTCCCAAGGAAAATGTTAAAGTTTCGAAATGTTTGTAGCAGTAATAAGTTCAATTGAAATTTGAGAAATGCTTTTAATTAATTCCACATGAACATTGAAAATTTTATTTGACTTTTTTTGTTTTACTAAAAGTCTATCTCTTTTATTTTAAGTATTTTTTTCGTTTAAGAACAATAACTTTAGTATTTGGGACCCATTGTTGATTTAAATAAAATTTGCTTATAATACAATTTATAAATTTTGTTTTGTCTTTCTGATTTATAGTTCCCACACCGATTTACCCGCAAATCATCAAAAACGTAGAGCAATTCTTGATAATCAGCAAATTCCGAAGTTTGTTGATTTTGTTGATTCGCAAGTTGTGGACAACTTAAGTGCATATATGAACATTGTCTTAGAATGTTATCAGATACTCCTTATGCAATTGCTATGCATTTCGTTTATATATCTATATATATGTATATATTTTGTTTTTTTGGCTTATTTATTGCGATAAGACATGACGACTTTAAAGTCCTCATGAATAAAATAAAATGTTTTATTTTTTATTATCTTTATAACTGTGAGATTGTTGATGTTTCATTTGACCTAGAATGTTGCCGATGTCCCTGATAAGCCAAAATATTACTAATGTAAATTTTTTTTGTTCAAAAAAAAATTATTTACGATGTAGCTAGAAAAGAAAAGTTTTGTTTTCCATTACATATATGTACATTATTTACGGGACAAATTTATTTCCAAAAAATACTTTCTTAATATTTTGGATATGTTATAACTAATATATCTATGAATATATGTAGCATGAAAGCAGTATTAGTTCTAGAAATCTTAGCTATAACAAATTAAAATTTTTATCAAGTAATAAAAAACAGATCTAAGTTGGGTGAAACGCTGAAAAACTTTGTTGATGGCTATTCAAGTAATCAAAAGCTTAAAAATTGACTGGTAAACTTATATCTTCTTTTTATTGAGACAACCAAAATATATTATTCTGTTTTATAAGATAGTGTCAAAGATAAAATTAAGAAGTAGAAAGAGATTTTCAATTAACACAATGCGTCTTGTCGCAAGTCAATGTTTTTGACGCAAAATGATTGGACTCTTGTTAAAAGGGTAAAATTGTACAGTCTTTGGTTTTGAAAAAGTAATCAACAAGAACAATTAAATTAGTAATTAATCCACGTTCAAAGTGCACAGCCAAGTGAGAAAGTAGGATTCGCCTGATAGAAACCTATTAATTACATTTTAGTACATTGAGAACACCAAAGTTATGTCAATTTATATGGAAAATTATTCAACGAGATACAAAAAAAAACTGGTATATGTAAAAATTGCAAGAATGTAAACGTCCGGTTAGGTGAGATAAATCGTCTAAGTAACTCTTACAATTAGTTAAGTCATGTTTTTTATAGAAGCAACTTGAAGATCCTTTCAGCAACTTCATACATTTATATGGGATGGATCGAAACTTGTCAACCAAATGTATGATGTCATAAGGCTGTAGAATAAAAAAGTAGCTTAAAATTGCTTTCCTAATGACCACACTCTTAATAGTCATCTAGTATCAATCAAGTTTAGACTATGGCTTAGGCTATTTAGAAGCTATAATTTAAGTCACCTTGGCAAAAGGTAAAAACAGGTATTGTAATGATAGTTTCATGATAGTCGCTGTGTGACCTGAATTTTTTGTTTGGCATGCCTAAAATTAATAAGAGCCTAATTGGGTAACAATATGCTTAAATGCGGAATGTATTTGATAAGCCCAATAAGGCTCTTATAAGGCAGATATTAGGCAAGCTTAAATGACTTGTGTATAATAATTTCCAAAATAGACCTACGGAATACAAAATACAGACAAGATCATTAAAAATTGATAAGCGCGATGAATTAGGCTATTAACAGCATGCATGCTCAGGGGGCAAGTCTAACAATTTCTAAGCTAAATAAGTTCATAGTATATACATTACAGCGGTTACCGTGCATTATTTCTTATAATCGTATCCTGACAAACTTCATGCCTTTGTTGTGTTTGTTATTCTTATTTATATTCAATTTTTAATATGGAGCACAATCCATATTAGGCATGGACTAGAAACTATACCGTAAGGTCAGCCTACTTTTTGCCTAAATGTTGCCAAACTATGTACTATAGCTTTGAAGGACCGAATGTTAATTTAACGTCATCAATTTTTCGAGTACTTTTAGTAGTTAGTTATATAAATTGCAGTCAAGTTGGCCTGGAAGTACAAAAAGCAGAGGAAACTATTAAAAACTCATTTATGATTTCTTTATTAACTACGATGAAAAAAGTTTTTGTTTTACATTTTTCACCAATAAGTGTATAACTTTAAAAAAAATTACCTTGTATAAAAACGCAAAAAAAACTCTGACTATATAAGGTTTCATAATATTAGCTACCTGTATTTTGTGATTACACCTTACATTCCCATAGCTATCAATTTCAATTAGAAGTAAACCACTACTGGAATGAAATAACCTTGCTACTACTATAGAGCTTCTTTACTGAACTCTCTCAGGACCTTCAGGGCTACACATTCAGTGCCCTCAAAGTTTAATTTAAACCCTCATGAATATATTCTTCACCCCTATTGAAAAAAGTTTTCACGTTCATATATTCCTACTTTTTGAATTTAATTTTATTAAAAAACACAAAATAACGATTTCCCATTAAATCAATTATTTACTCAAGTAAACTTCCTCGTGTTAGGTTGCAGTTCCTTTGAATAACTACAGTAGCCACTAGTAAAGAGCTTCATATGTATATTTCATTGGTTGTTGATATTTATTTAGTATTTAAAAAACAATAAAACAAGAACTGAAAGTCTTAAATACTATTCGTTTTTTTCAACTAAGACTTACCTTTAAACTATCGTCTCTTGAAAACCTTATTTGACGTTAACAATAATAAAAGCCGATTAAATTGAGCTCAGTAATCAGCAACAAAGCTTAACTCCTTATTGATAAAAACGTAATCGAAATTTTAATGCCTAAATATATTTTTTATATTTTTAATGACATTTTTTAAAGTGCCAAAACGTGTTGTGCATATTTTTATTTTTAATTTGATTTATCTTCTCACTTGGTTTTATTTTGTTTTTGTTAACCTTTTTGCTTTTAAAAACAATACATGCAAGGGCATCAAAAAGGATCAAAAAATCTGAAGAGAAAATTTTTAAAATCCTGTAAACCACCCGGCTACTTTCTAGCTTTAATTTTGTTGTTTACTATGAAAATAATATGAGAGTCATTTGATTGACTTCTAGCGACTATTAAAATGACAAAGGGTCGCTTTTATAGTGTATTCTTCATTGTTTAGGAAGTCATCACATATTGCAACACTTCAATATCCTAAGATCTTTTAGGGATTCAAAGTAAAAGCGAATCTTAAGGCCTTTTGGTGTAGCATCTGTTGGTAAATATTGAAGGAGCCACAAAGAACTGAGTAAACATTGATGGGTATTTTTAAAGATCAAAATAATATTTTTGTTTTTTTTTTCGTTTTGAAGCTAGTTTGAAAACCTCTGAAATCATTTCTGAATAAATAATTTTTAAAATATTTATGGCCATATTATTTTAACCAAGAGATTTATTTCACTAAAAAAAGTTTAATTTGGAGCATGTAAAAATCAATAATTTAAAAGCTGTTATCGTTCGCATGAACTCGATTATATTAAAGCTCTTTAGGTATTTTAAGTGTTTAGCCAAAAAGACAACTAATTTAGTTAATTTGAAGTATATCTTTTTAATAGAGAGCTTCTATTTCTTTAATTCAAAGAAGAAGCCTATTCCTAGTACTTGAAAACTGCTAAAATTTTTTGCTAGGATAACATGTCAATGCTTAATGGCTTCAATTTTTTGTCTTCATTTAGGTATACAAATGTTAGTTTTATATTTAAATCTATAAATATAAAACAGGAACGATTTGTGTATGATTCCTGTGTTGACAACATCTTAATTCTTTTTATTTTTCATTGAAAGGAAAACTAAACACAAATCAAATAAAATTGAATTAATTAAAATTACTTCAAGGAAGTTCTAAAAAATATTGCTTTAGGTTTTGAAAGATAGAAGCTGAAAAATAGTTTTGATGATAATAATTAATAACATAAAACTAAGTAATTATAATTATTAATAATTTTTATTAATTGCAATAATAAAAAAGTTATTTAAAATAATACAATAATAAGTATTAAAATTCATCTATCACCATATTCCGATAACCGTGATCTGTACGGCATGATAGGCCAGCTCAGACCTGCCTCACTGAAATAGGAGTCAAATTTTTTGGTACTACTTTCAATCTGGTCGACCTGAATTTGATATGACTTAATACTGAATGTGTTGGAGGAAGTTAACTTTCATGTCACTTTAAGAAAAGTGCGTTCGGGATATTATCAATTTTTTTTAAGTCTTTATTAAAATTACTTTGAGAAAAAAAAGAAATAATTAGATGGCCTTAAATTAAGTTAATTTAACCATTAAACAACAGAAATGTATTTTTCTTGGTGAAATAAATTAAAACCGAAAATAAAATAAGAGAAAAAATAAACTAGCGTTTTTATTTATTGGTCTTGAAAATTTTTCATTTTCATCTTGATTTCATGCTGGTCTTCCTAAAAAATTTTGTCCTATTCATTCTTATTTCAAGCTTTTGGTATCAAATCTTAGATTTTTAAGAATCCATTAATTTGAATTAGCAAGAAGACTTACCAACTCTTATAAGTACGAAGTGATTCCAATATTTGAGCTCTGTAAATCACACTAACCCCTTGACTTGATTGTATTTACTTGCTGCTGCTTTTTAAATTGAAAGATCATCAAAAAATTTATCAGAAATTTTAGAATCATAACAACGAGTTTCATTGAAATGGCGTTTGGGTCTTTTTCGACATTTCTCAATAACATTCTTCGGTATTCAGTTTACTGAAATGAAATATTTCCACTTTTTAAGATGGATTTAGTCAATTGCCTATTTTGATTTGGCATCCAAGATCTTTTAAAAATTTGATTTTAACAAAAACAAAAACTATAAATTAAAATGAATTCTCTGTACTTTTTTCTGTTTCTTTATTTAATGATGTGATATCTATCATTGTATTTCTTACATGATGATCACACATAGCTAACACTGGATATGCTTTTTTTCTCAAGATTTCGTGATGATAGACAGCTAGAACTTTAATTCCTTCCGGTCCAGCTTTCAGAGAATTTTGTTATATGCTAGTAAGATTCCAAAGAAGCTGAGACGATTTCGATTATTTATTGAACAATGTTCTAAATATATGAAATGCGAAGATTTGATGGATGAGTTTCAATGCAGGACAAAAATTTCGTTTTTCGGATGTTTGTTTTCCGTAATTCATTATAGTAACTACGAATTTATGAATATCACTTTCTGATATTGCTAAACAAACTAAATTATATTTTGAGAATATTTCAATACTCAAAAGTTGTGCTTGTAATGGATATCAAGTTTTCTATATGAATCTTAGACTTTAATAGGGTTAAAATTTCAGTTTTTTTTATTAATTTCGTTATCATAAAATATAACTAAGATGAAACTTTCAAATTTCAAGATAAGATTTATTAATGATATTTTAAGCCACCTTATACGATTTATTCGAATTTTAAAATTATGCTTTCTATACGACGGTTAAATTTCAAACTTTTTAGGTAAGTTATTTTCTAAAAAAAATTAAGTTTATCCTTGAATAACTGTTTAGTCTCTTTTAATAACAAAAGAAAAAAGTGAAAGGCAAAAAACAATGAAAAAAACATGATTATCACTTGTCTCCAATATTTTGCCAGTTGGTCAACTTTTAGGCAAGGAACCACGTTTTCCGTCGAAATTAGTCGAATCAATTAGTTTCCAACTGATTGGTTAGATGTCATTTTAAATTTACAGCAGGTACCAGTAGTATGTCTGGTGCTTCTTTGAACAAAATGTCACTGTAAGTCAGTGCATGCATGGCTTCTTTTGATAATTTTTTGTTTATTTTATTGTCTGCAGTCAAAAATCATGAAAAACACCTGAATAACAAAATATATGAAACAAGATTAAAATCAAATTTGAATTTGAAATACAAAAAAAAAAAAAAAACAAAAATTTATGTCGAATGACATTTTATTCATTTACAAGAAATGCAGTTTATAAAATCTGTGAATTTTCTATCACATACACAATTTTAGTAAAAAGGTAATTTAGGGAAGTAGATAGCCTAAATTTATGACAAAATATTTCATTACATTATTATAAACTTGATTATAGACTGCAAAAATTTCAAAAAGGTTAAAGCTTCAATGGAAAATCTCTAAAAGACTAAAAATTGAGGAATTACTTGCAAACTTTTACAGAACTTTTTATGACAACCACAAAGTCTTATAATGATATCATAGCTCAAATTAACCAAATTATTATAAAATAGCTCATATAGCTCAAATTTATAAATTATTAACTCAAACTTTGCCGAAAAAGTATGAATCCAGTATGGATAAGGACTATGGGTAGTCCTTGTAATTGTTTCAAATGAAGCTTTTAGAGGTTTATGCTTTGATGGCAAATTTTATATTTTTAGAGCTATATAAAAATTTTGAATGTTTTTTATGGATTCGTTAGTAAAATTAGAATAAGGATCCTAGTTTGCTGCTTAAAAATATACCAAATACAAGAAAGCTATTCCAAGGATTCTCTGTTGATTTTAATGATACTCAAATATGTTTGTAATCCATTAAAATTCTAAGGATTTCATTTTTTCATCGGCAGGCTTAAAAAATAAGGGGGCACTTTGTGCCCCCAAATTTACCCCCACAAAATAAAAGTTTTTCTATAAATTGAAATTTAATTCACATTTTCACTTGAAATAAAAAAAAACTATTAGTTTTAAAAATTAAAAACTGTGCATGTATCCTTGGTCAATGGGGGCAATTTGTAAGGGAGAGTTAATATTTTTTTGCTTATTTTTCGTGAAAACTTTTCTTGTAAATTGAACAATTTTGACCTATTGTTGATCTTGATAAGTAAAATAAAAAAAATTTTACAGAATTGGTATTATAGATAAAGTTAAAAGGATGTTTGTTATTGATAATATACCACCTTTATCAACCCCTAGTTTTTGATGGAATTCAAAATATCAAATAGATCAAAACTTTGCAGCTCTCAAATGTAATAAATCTACTAAATAAAAAATTATAAAAGACTCTTCAAATAGTAACATATTTGTTAAACCTCTAGGATTAAATATTGCTTTACAATATTTCATTTTCTTGCTAATATCCAGGGATACAGTTTTGATTCTTTTTTTTGAATTATCTAAATCTTAGTTTCAATTTACTTATATTATTATGTCATTATTCCACACGTGAGATTTTATATACACAAATCTTTGATCCTCTCTAAAAAACCTACACAATAGTGCTAACTAGCCGCTAATTCAGGCCGTATAAAAATTTAATGAAGACTAGCATTTTTGTACCATGCAGCACTAGTGAATTCATATTATTTTTTGGGTCACATTACACATTGCCCTTGTTCAAATTAGAAGAAAATGATTTCGTCAACTCTGCATCTATTAACAAAAAACCGACCTTTTATAGCAATAAAACTTTTCTCTAAATAATTGATCCTAAGAAATAATTATTAAAAAAAATGGAATTTTCATGCGCTTGATCTAAGCCGTCTGAACAAGAAAAGGAACCATTCCTATATTTCTCCACAAAAAATTATCGAATGAATATTATCTAAATGTGCTTAACCGGAATTATCAGCAATTTACGGTGGAGAAAACCAAATGAACTTTTAATTACATTGATGGTTCCTAATCCAATAAATTTAGACAGAATTAGATTTTTTCGAACTATTCTTTAATATGACTATATTAACACTATTGTTGTGCTTCCTCATGGACTAAACCTATAAGGCTTGCAAGAGAAGAATTTTACTATTGGAAATTGGAAGATTACTAAAATCAAAATTTTGTTAATACAATTTTGAGTTTAAAATGTGGACCAAAATTTGTTTAAAATCTAACTTTGCAATTTTACCATTATTAAGATTTGTTTTAATTTTTTTTATCAAACTTTTATATAAAAAATTAAATTTTATTTTATGTTTCAGCGATTTCAAGGAAAATTATTTGCAATAAGACACCGCCCCTTTAAATTATTTCATCATTGCATCCCTTAAATAAAAGTTGTATAATCCCACTACTAAATACCCCTTATATGAACCTATATACATATACATATCAATAGCACTAATACTAACTAAAATACTAAGCTTTTTATATTGCACCCCTCCTACTCAAGTTCCTTTATATGAATTTCGACAGTACGCGCCATTTGCACACTTGAATTAAAAAATTAATGAAGTAAAAAAGATGGGGAAAAGAGGCAAAAATATAAGAATAAACTGTTGGTTTTATTCTTCTTTTATTTATTTTTGTTAATTTGATTTGCATAAATTTTATCGAAAATAAACTCAAGATTTGATATTTACATTTAACTTTTTAGTTTTTAATTTACGCTTTTGCTGTTGGCACAAAAATTATTCTATCGGAATAGGCTAACGGGCGAAAAAAGTGTATATATATACCTACATAATATATGTAAAGGGATATATGTATATATAACGTGATTTGACAATATATTCTGAACGTTACCGCAAAATTGTGGTTATAGAGTTACATATATGATCAAATGTAATTTGTGATCATAACTGAAAAGTCTTGTGTTCAGAGTGCCATTAAAAGGCTGCGGTTTTTGTATGCAAATTGGCTTAAATTGTGGTTTTATGTAGTTTACTTAACTAATAAGATAAAAATCGTTATCGTAATTTTTGAAATTAATAAATTTAATAAGAAGGTTTTTTCATTTGTGACACCTAAAGATGTTATTAACAAAATATCCAAAAATGACAATTGTTATCCCCTTGAAAGTGTTAAAGTGAAATTAATTTTTTTTGGGTATTTCCTTTATTTCGGAATAGGTGAATCTCCTATCAGTTCAAAAGATAAAGAAATATTTAAATAAAAAGTAATTAACATGACATAGTGTAAGAATATAAAAATTCAGTTTTTGAGAAGATACGTTTTTGGTTTAATTCGATTTAATTGCAATGTTGTATAATGTTCCATGCTTCAACAATTTTTCAACACTGGATTACTATAAGGTTTGTGAGGGAATAAATATTTAAATTAAAACTTAAAAAAGCATTATTTGTTAGAATTTTTGCTTAAAAGAAGTAATTATTTATTAAAAGGAAAATTTTTTAATTTGTTGGCGTTTTGTTACTAAACTTTCGAACGGAAATTAGGCTAGTGAATAAAAAGGAAACATTATTAATACAATATAAAATTAACATGGCAGATAATTTTTCCCTAAAAAATTTGATCAAATAAAGTAATATAACTCGTTATAATGTTTCTAATTCACAACAAGGCTTGCTTATAAAACTAAACTTCAATTTTTTGTTTTATAAGCTTAGTAATCAAATAAGTTATAAGAATAAGACCAAATTTTCTTGTGTATGTGGTCCTGTTACCATAAATTCTCAGAATTGTGTTTTAATTATTATTTTTAATATATCTTATTGCTTCCTATACACCTTATTAGATTTTAAGCCTTTGTGACCTAATTTTATTTTTACAAGAATTAGATTAAAGAAGATATAAAATCTGAAATTATTTTTCATTTGTTACGACTTCCTTTTTTCAAAATAACAAAATTTAAGCTGGAGTTAAATCAACTCAAATTTTTCACTGGAATTATTTCAATGGGGAATTGTTGTTCTTTAAGTTTTTTGATTTAAAATTAAAATTATTTTGTTTTATTTAAATAAATTGAAATAGACATTGCACCTTTGACATCCAGTTTTAGACTATTAAGATATTCAAAATTGTTTTTCTGACGCTTAATACTAGTGCATTTATATAACCACTAAAGTAAGGCAAAATATAAAGCGTTAATTCAAACACAAAATCACAAAAATGAATATTGAACCATTGAAAGTCACTGATTCCTAGCAGGAAAGCATTATCTGACTTAAATTATTAGCTTTAAATTCATGTTTGGAAAGCATTTTGGCCAGAATCTATCAAATGCAAACATTCTGTGTCCAACATTATATCTTGTAGGACATAAAAGTTTAGGAAAAGATTTCGACAGTTCAAGATCTGTAGATATCAATGTATTATTGGCTGATAAAGTCCTTAGCGATGGTGAAATAGTAGAGAGAGTCCACCTAATTCTTGGCGAATCAAATACGAGTGATCAGAAAGAAAAACAAACTCTCTTTATTGTTAAGAAATTAGGATTTCGAAATTTATAAATTAAATTTTGTTCTGTTTTTTTGTGTCTTACAATCGGTTTCAATATTTTCTATGAATTCAGTATCTTTTTTACACCATTTTTTTAAAATGAATTTTTTTGAAAAGTTTTTATCATGTAAAAACGCAGTTAGGTAAATCCTTTGCCACTCATAGAGTTAAAAAGAAAGTTTTGTTCTGGATAATGATTTTATTGTCTCTCGATAATTTAGATTTTATAACAAACAGGCAAGGAATTTTCTAAAACTAACCAATTCTAACCGAGTCAAATTCAAATGGCTGTATATGTAATTGAATTGCTTTAAAATTATGTGAACAAACTCGAATACTTTGGGCATATGCTTGTTATCAAGTTAAGAAATATGTAAAAATTATTAATAAAATTAATATGATATCAGAAAATCAAAGTTTTGGAAGAAACATGCGTTCGATCTTCTCACAAATTAAGTAATTATTCTTGAAAGTTTGAATTGCTTTATGCACCAATCTTATGTTGAGGGAGCACCACTGCTTTTCCTTGTTTTATTTTTCATTTAAAAAAAAACACCCTATTTATATAATAAAATATTAAACAAAGTACACAGTATCCATATCTTTTGCATAAATTATCTGTGCGGTTCCTGACTTTTTTTATTGTAATTTCTAAGGAAATCTTTTCCTTTCCTTTTCTAAGTGCTCTTCAAGTTCTTGCAGCCCATCAAGATTTATTTTGCCTCCTATGAAGTATCCCTGCTAAACAAATGTTCATTTCAGAGCTTCAATCTTTCGTAATTTTGGTTTTTTTTCCGTCTGGATGCAACCCTCTTGGGTTGGGTAATAAACATTAGTTTTATTTGGGACATTGATGATCTATAGAATGTCGTTGTTATATTTTGACTTTTCGTATTTGTAACAGTTTCAGATATGAGAAATGCGGAACGTTATCCATGTGCTAAGGAACAACTCTTGAGGGAAATCTTGTTGGAGGCCCAAGAATAGGCAAATAAATAATCTAGAGAAGTAACGCTATGGCAGGAGCTAGGATATAGAAAAAAAAATCGCGAAGTTGTGGCTGTTTGAAGTCAAGAGACGTGTTTCTTACCACTTTTGGTACGTTTCCAAATTTTTTTAAAATAGTAAAAATTAAAATTCTTTTATAACCCTAGTTCCTGCGAGAGGAATATGTATGAAAACGACACACCGGTTTTCAAGTGTTTCAAGTTTCGAAAAAAATAGTTTCGCGAAAAACGCATTTGAAGCTTCCGATAAAGTTACACACAGTATAAGCCATTCATTACTAAGACAGCCATATCTCAAAAAATAATTTGAATTTTAAATGATCCTTTTAGGGTCATTTCCTTAAAGGCTTATGCTTTGAAAATATGACAAAAAAAGATTGATTTTTTTTAAATTTCTAGACTAGAATACCCCATTAAAGTTAATCGTTGTCTTTAATTGTAGGACAAAACAATACTTCTTGGCTTCTCCTTTACTATGAAATTTTTCAATCTATTATATATAAATTTTTAATTATAATTAAGATTGTAGTATGTTTGTCACAAAACGTTAAAATTCAGGGGTGGATTGGGCTGAAATCATAAAATCTTTAACACATGCTAAAGTGTTTGTTTTAGAAATTTTTTTGGAATTTACATAGATCACCCGTTTGCCCCCAATTGAATTTTTAGTTATAGAAAATCAAGAAGCCGCTAAACACTAAACTCTGATGAAAGCTTTAAACAACCGTCAAATCAACAATAAAAGTTTTTAATTTAATTTTATTTATGGAAATAACAAAAATATAAAAGTCCTCTTCAAAGTTTTAGTGAGTCTGGTGAATTGTGTTATTCTTCTGCAAGGGATAATTTGGTCATTTTTGGTGGCTTTGATTAATAGTGCGAATTGGATTTTTAACACTGATGGTTTGATAGTAATTTTTTCAATTTAGTGATTTCGAAGTTTTTTGCAAATGGTAGCTCTGACAGATAGATGTTGAAGAAATAATGGTAAAACTATATCAAGTATTCGACAATTAACTATTCAAAATATTTTATACCTACAAACAAGGTGAAATCAGAAGTATAAGGAACGTGCTTTTTTCTGTCTTTTCTTTTAACTGTGATGTGTTGCAGAGTACAGCTGGTATTGTATAGAAAACTCAACGTGATAGGAAAATTACGCTAAGTATTTCGTCAAACAGAGCATTGAAAAATTGCCCTTCAAACTTATTTTTTAAATCCTAGCACGTATCAGTCATGCTTAGAGTCTAAATATTAGTTTAAAATTTAGCTCTGATGCTATTTCAGTTCCTGTTATCATAGCTTTTTTAAAATCTGTTTGTCTGCAATTCTTCAAAACTCTGATAGTTTAATTAGAAAGAGCAATCATACAACCAACTAAGGCAAACCCAATAAAATTCTGTTGTAAAAGAATTGAAAACTACCACTCATCAGTTTTATAAAAAAAAACACAGAAATACTTGTTATTTGTTATCCTCAAAATCTTACTCGCCTTAAACATCTAAACTCTTTTTATTATAAATTAAAGACAAAAGAACAGTTTGAGCGGCCAATCTTCAAAGAATTTTTTAAAATGCTACCAAAAAAAATTAAAGCTGGCCAACTTAATGCTTTCATTTTTAAATTTTTAAGGCACTTAAAGAAATTACTATGGCTGAAACTAAAAATTAAAAGCTTTGAAGGAAACTTTTAGTAAGGTTCGAGCGTTATATAATTCATTTTTGATAATTTTATAAATATTTAGTCGATAAGATATAAAAAAAAATAACTAAAAATTCAATGCTTCAAAAATTTGTCAAAATTCCTCATTTAAGGGGGCGAACTAAATAGACATGTCATCGGATGTGACATTTAACAATTTAAATGGCCTCCTTGTACAATACCAACGATTGCCAAGGTGAATTTATTCTTTAGAAGAATTTTTTTTTTTTTTTACTATATACGATCAGTAAAACTGATGTCCTTTTACCTGGTTTTTATATAGTCGGATAAATCACTAACAACACAACGGATGGGATTTAGAGAATAGGAAGATATAGCAAACAAAGCAATAAAAAAAAGCAGAAGTAGTTCTTAAAAGTTTCTTCAAACCGATGATGAGTTTTGAATAGAGCCTTCAAATTATTTCAGAAAAATGCTACCGTAGCTCTGCTTCTATATTTTTTGGTTGATAATAAAATAAAAAGGTACCTACCATAATAACAAATAGAATATTTTACTTTTTGTTCTTTTATTTTTGAGAAAAGGTAAAAAGAAGAGCAAAAAAAGAAATAGAATTTATTTATTTTTTTTTTTTTTTGCTAAGATCAAGAGTACAAAATCTGACTATTATAATCTGATTGTTATCCTCAAGGGCACTCATATGAACCAAATACTTCTGACTTCAAGGAAGTAGTTTAATCAGGATTAGAAGTTGCTTAGTATATTGTTAAAGGTGTGTAAGCTGTTTAACAAGTTATTTTTACGGATTTCAATAGTTTGATTTTAAGTTTTTTATGCTCTATTATTTTAGGATCATAATTTTTGTTGTTATTAATGATATAACCAATTATACACAGAGAATATTAATAATCAAATCAAAAAATTACTGAAATATGAATTTAGGATGCACACGGTACTGTTCTTAGGAGTTCAAGTGGATCATATTTGTGTCCTGAGTCTTCTTATCTCAAGTTTAATTAATAACTTTAAAAATTCAGAAAATTATAGTAGTACAAAAAGGCCTAATTTTTAGATATTTTAGGTGCCAATAATTTTTAAAATACCCTTTAAATTGATTCATGGCAGTGTGTTAGTTAGTAATTGGCAGCCGTGACCACTATTTTGGTTTTTGATAAAACCTTTTGGATTTTTTAGCTGTTGGTTAATTTTTTGACTTTTTGACAACATTTCGATAATCATTAAAAATTAATCAATTAAATTTTGGATCATTTTAAATCCGCATGAATAAGTTATTAATAGAAAACCTGTGGTTAAAAAGATTTGGCTGGAAAACGCTGAAGAAGTTAATTTGAATTTAAGCTCTGTGTCAGTCATGATAGTATTCTAAATATTGCAAGTGATCAAATATTAGGCTAGAATAGATTTATCTTTGATGCCATGCAAAATCACCATATCTGACAATGCTATTGTGAGAACAAGATACAATTTAGATTCTACTTTATTAGTTTTTAACATTCCTTTTTTGCTATTATTTGAAACTTGGTGGAACTTTAATTATGATTCAGTAGGCTTTTTTCTAAAGCATTCGACAAAATTACTTTTGAAATGAAAAAGCTTAAGATGACTTGTTAAATTTATGAAAGACTAAAATTGACTTTTAACTCAACATACGCAATTGTCGGTACATGGTTTCTTGTTGATACATCTTAAAAGGATAGAGAGTTTTTGTCTGAGACGACATTTCCGTATCAGTCTTTGGACGTTTTAGTTGATATGTATATTGAGACAAAAAAAATGAAAGTCTATCCAGCTGTGTGCTAAAGTAAATAAACTGAAGCTTAGGCAGGGCATTCAGTAAAAAAGAAAATTCATCGAAAAGACTTGAACACATTAAAATTTGAAACCAAATTAAAATTTAGGAACCAATGGAATTTTTTATAGCAAATTTATATGCATCCGTTACCTTGGGGAAAAAAAGTATACTAACATTCCAGCGAATATGCTGCCCACATTTTCAAGAAAACCTCATATTTTGTTTCAACTTTTGCATATATTGTTTTTTTAGTTTTTCAGAAAGAAATATTTCTCTCTTAGTAGTAAAAAAACCCAATTTAAGAATTTATATCTTCAAGAGACTTGTTCCAAAAATGAGCAACAACGAAAACGAAAAAAAAAAAAGAAAAACATACAAAACCAAGCACATCCTCGATTATTTGTCTGTCAATCAAAATCATTGATGTGAAATGATCCACCAACTGACCACAAAAAAGGAAACCATTGCTTTCAGTAGCTTTATGCCTGTCGACTGTTGTCTAAATTTTTGAGACGATTTTGATCTTCTTTCCATTGAATACGAAATAATCAAAACAAAAACTAAAAGAAATAAAATTTCAAAAAATTATTAAGCATTTTAGGACTGAGAGATAAGATTTGAAATTCCTGTGTGGTCAATAGAATGAGATGGCTTCCTTATTTCAGCTTTACTTCAAGGATGATTAACTCGATTAAGTGAATATTTGAAGGACTGATTATATTTTGGAAGTCAATATCCCTGTTAATTTGGTCAGCCTTTTTGGGAAACCTTGAAAATACCAAAAGTTTTTATACAAATGAAATAAAAGATCAAATCCCTGTCTGACAAGGATAATCTTTTGTTTGGCCTCTTGTTTTAGAAAAATTTGTAGTTTTCCTATTTAAAATGAGGTTGATTTTTTGTTGTTGTTATTGTCATTTTTTTCTGTTGTAATCGTATAAAACTAAAGTGTTTATTTATATATATTCCGTTTTTTTATATAAATCAAAATAATAGAAAAACTTTATAAGCCTAATTAAAAAATTTTTTTTTAAAATAGAAAATTTTTACAATTTATCTCGTTAAGACAGCTAAATTTGTGGCTCCTAGGACACCCTCTCATTAAATTATCTAAATAAATACATTGGTAAAGTCGAAAAATAATAGCATTATCCTTTTTTCAATCCCTCCTGCTTTCCATTATTTAGTTCATACCATTACCAGTGATAACGACAACTCATTACAAGACCAATGTCGACAGCAAAAATCCCGTTAGAAGCTCAGATTTCAGGGCACTCAACAAGGGAGAGAATTTTGAAAATAATAAACACAAAGCTTGAGCACAGCAGGAAGTTTATAGCCTATCCTAAGTATTGACAGGGGTGCGGTGTAAGGGCGGTATGTTATCCCTTTAAAATTGCGGGGATCATTCAAATTCAAGCATATGTTTTGGCTGTTTTGTTTTGTTGTTTTTTTTTTTGCTTCTTTTGTTAAGGGGGCTAGCTGCTGGTCTTTGCAAAATATGTCCTGGAAGTGGTATAACTATTACTGAATATATCTGCTAACTGGTGTCAGATAACACGGCAACAGGATAATTTGTTCATCCACCCACCATCATTTTATTATAACTCAAATTAGATATAAAGAAAATTTTTTTATATAAAAATTAATTTACGGTTATTTAACTTTTATTTCTTTTTAGTTTTTGATTTTACCACAAATAATTGCAATTTATTGTTGACCTTGTTATATCGGCATGCACAGATCTTTGGTAATTGGACTTTCTGGTTTATTAATTGGATGCTGTATAATAATTAAATTTGTAAAATTAATGACTATATTTGGGATTGTAGGCTTTAATATAAACCCTGTTCATATTTAGTGGAACCAATTAACGGTTTAGTATAATCATCAAATTAAATAGCAAATGTGGAAATTTCTGGCCTACAAACTATTTGTTTGTCTTATATTTAGATAAGATAGGATGTGATTCTCCCTTGTTTAAATTTTTGAAAAAGCAATAGTATAAGTTTTATCCTGTATAATAGATAATTTGACAAGAAAAACCTTTGAGTAGCCGTTATGAAACTTACAAAAAGTTATACTCTTCAATTCAGTTAAGTATTTGCTTTGGAAATCTAAAATAAAAATGCATTATTTAAACGTCATGTGAAGACAATACTTTAAGTTAATATTTCTCAAAAAACTTGTCAGTTAAATGTATAAAGCCAATAAGTCATATGATCAAAAATCGCTTGAAATCGCTTCCACTGTGCCCAAAAGCTAAGGCTGTGGTTCTTAAGAAAGCGACTTTCAACAACATTTACTCTTCGAAAATCCGTTATTCTTATGATAGATACTTCAAGCGACTTTTAGTCGTGCAACTTTTCGATGCCATGGAGTGGGTCTACACAGGGCAGCTCACAGCAGAAACTCACTGTGAAACCGGTAATTTTTCATACAAAACTCACAGAATAGCTGTGAATTGTCCTGTGTAGACCCACTCCTAGAGCTTCATTCAAATGGAAGAACTAGCTAATCCGTCGAAATCATTAAAGTATGTTTGATTAAAGTCCGTGCTCTTTTACTAAGAAGTCAATAAGTTTTTTCATAGCAAAAAATATAAGCTAATATCTTTTTTCTTATTACTTAAGCTGAGCTTAAACTTGAAATCAAGTGCACATACCATCACTGCTAAATTAAACGCAATTAATGTGGCATCACGTTTTTCTTTATATTAAAAAATGCCAAATATATGTGCAGAAAATTTAACAATCAATTTCTTATTTGTAGTAAAATATAGTTGCATAAAAGCCGCCACACAAATGTAGGCGCAATATGGTTTTTTGATATTTAGCAACAACAATAACTTATTTGACTTCAAAGAAAGTGGTTTTTTGTAAATGACTGTAAAAGCTTACATGAATTTACTTTAATAGACTTTAAGTGGCATTAAAAATGAAACAAAAAAACAAAAAAATAAATAGGAAAATCCCTGAAGACTTACCAATGAACCTCAAACTCATAATTGCAACAGAAAGTTGTAACTAACGCATAAATAGAATTGGATATAGTTTGACAGGAAATAATATTTTGCAGGTCTGTGGGTACTTCTCCTGGATGACTACTTGATGGGAACACTACTCATTTCCGTAACAAGGCCACAGTCTGAATCCCGTTACATACAAAACCATTTGTAAGCCATAAAGAAACCTTAAAAGAGCGTCCAATGCATTGCAGTAAGTTTTCCTCTTTTGTTGGTTGCATTTGATTTCTGTTTTTTTAATTTTTCATTTTTTTTTTTAAATTATATTTTCATTATTTTCAATTTTCCATAATCTAGTACACATGAGAGAGTCGATCATATTTCAAATGCATGCGGTCATGGGTATTGTCTTACATTACTTGCGACAGTGGTTGCAATGATTTCAAACAGATTTTTCATTGCAGTAACTCCTTGTAGACATCAAATACTTTGAGAGATTTCGCAAAGCTGGTAAAAACAAAAAAAATACTTTGAATCAGACCAAAGAACAACTAGTTCAATCTTTATTATTTCAAAACCGGATGAACCTCGTGAGTATCTTAAGGTTTCTGTGTAGTTAAAAAGTTTAAGCTATCTTTCTAATCTGTTTCTTAAGATCCTTAATTTTTGTTAAACAACTAAATGTCTGTTTTGATAATTTTTTGAAATGCTTGAAAAGGAAAAGTTCATTTTTTCTTAGAGCAATTAACTCAATGGAAAAATTTCAAAAATAGATCATTTAAAAATAATCCGGGACAAAGTAAACAAGAAAGGTAAAAAAGGCAAATGGAATTAATAAAACCTATAACAACAATAGAAGATATCGTAAACATAAAGTATAGCCAAAGGACTAAAAATCTTTAAGAGATGATTTTAATCGAAATAAGAGGTCAGAAGTAAGAAAAAGACAAATCAAGCAATCTAAGCTGATTTACTTTAAAGCCTACTCACGATGAATTTCTGCTTTAGACGCAATATCAAACGTACTTCAGGCTTTTGGCAGAAAGAGGCTTATACTTGTATTTTAATCTTGTCTCTAACATATTTTGTTTATTTACAGAATGTGTAAAAACTGAAGCGATAGTGTTTGTATTTTAAGTGTCCAAAAACTGGCATAAAAATCAGAAAAAAAGGTCAGTAATTGAGTTCAAATGCAACGATAAAAATCTGCATCCGCTTACGGGAATCAAGATAATAGTACCTTAAATGTATATATATATATATTTAATAGAAGATTAATTTTATCAAAATTTGACATCATTTTCGGATTAAAAAAAAACCAAGAAAAAAAATAAAGAAACACAAACAGAGCATCCGTTTGTAGAATGCTAAAAATGCCATGGAAGTCTTACATCTGTAACCTGCTTGGCGTCCAGCTAAATACGCGCAAAGAGAGTTTCTAAAAGGACTTTTAATCTTCGAACATATCAGATAACATGAATATTAAAGGAATTTCCTTTTCTATTCCGTTGTTCATTTCAAGACAAATGTCTGTGCATCTTGAATTACTTAAGAGAAATTGGAAAGGATAATTGTTCAGGACAGCATTTGAACCCAATTTCTATATTCTTAGTAAAATTTCAAGAAAGAAATTAAATTTTCTAGTTCATTGAGCATTTTATTGAAAGTATTAATACATTTTGGTCAATAGGAGAGAATATCGTTTAGTTTATATTTATAAAAAAAATTGTATCAAGTTATTACGGAAAGGATATCAATGAGTTTTTAACAAAATGCTATTTATTTAATGAAATAGAACAAAAGTCTTTTGATTTTTGCAAGTAGAAGTAGTAGTAGAAGAATGGTGCACTGCAATAACAATAGACTTCTGTGTGTATCATAAAATTCCATAAAAGTATTCCAATGATATTAAATCACAAGATCTTGGAGGCTAAATCGCAATCATATTTACGAGTAATGAAATGATTGTTGAACTTTGATTTTCATAAACCGTTTGTTTGGGTTGCTCAAATCAAGGATTATTCATATCTAATTCATTTAAAAAATTCGATGTAAAAGGGTTTGGGGCATGTTTAATTGTTGTGAAAACGGAAAAGATTTTTCAGTTACCCTTTTTGATTTGTTTTGGGGTTTACAAAAGCTTAAAATAAATCCCAAAACTCTTTATATATCACTCCTGAAGAAGTTTTACAAATTAATCCCCAGCAATTGGTTTTTTAATAATCATCAAAACTTATTTTTAGTAAGAGTCAAGCATCTGGTAAAATATAAAATGTTAATTAGGTCACCTTTCACTATAATTTGCTAAAGTTTTCACCTTTTCAAAAAAATAAAAATAAAAATAAAAATATTTTTGAACAATAAGTTAAGAATTTCTGATGCTGCTCAAAAAGAGCAGCAAAAACAGTCAGCCATTAGTTTCTATTATTGTACTTGTTCAAATGAAATACCTTCTTCAACTGGGATCATACTAGCAGGCTAAGGGTATAGGGAAGAGAAATGGATCAGTATGTAATTTGAGATTACAAAATGTGTGAGTTCCCTTCTGAAATGATTCCATTGCGACCTCTTGCTGCTGGCTGTTAGGCTGATGATGGTTCTGCATTTTTAACAATAGAGATTGCACTTTTTCTGCTCACCAAAGGGATATTGTGTATGTACCAGAAAATTTATGTGTACTATCAAAAAACATTTCCAAAGAAACCTTTGTTAAGTAGAAGCTGTGATTTTATGATGGATCGATCGATCATCATCCCGCACTGTTTAATTCTCATATTTATTGCCCACATTCGATGGTAGAGGAGAAGAAGAAGATTATGCTTAATATAAACTGAAAGCAAAAGACCACACTTGAGCTAAATGTTTATCTTTTGTTCGTTTACATAACAGCGTCCTCTATTATTTGAATTGTTTTATATTAGGGGCTATAATGGAGACAGGCAATAAAATTTTCATTTTTGTTGACAGCTCGTTATTGATTGATTTTGACAGAATTTCCTATAAAATAAAAGAGATGTGCTTAAAAGCTTTTTTTTAATTTGGAAAATAACTATAAATAATTACACGATTTTTATTTTTCCTTAATGAATAATATTTCGTACTAATTTTCAAAATTTAATTTAAAAATTTATATTTTTCCTTTAATTGAACTAAATTGGTTCAACTTGATTCAATTTGATACAAGTCTTATTCCCTATACACAAATTCACTTACAAAGTGTTAATTTACTCTCCAGGGAAAAACAATTCCTAGCAGAATCTCAATCTTTTAAGGGGTTGGTAAAAAGGGTCATTCTGTAGATCTTATTGAATATGATATAAGTATATCACATGATTATTTTTATTATTAGCTGAACTGAAATTGAACTCTAGTCTCCCCACAAAAAGGATATAAAAAAAAGTTTTGTCAAAATGTTCATTCCCATTTGAGAAATGTCCATGCATAATTATATCACTGAGGGGGTTAAAAGCAAAACGAAAAGAAAAGAAAAACAAGCCCTAAACCAAAAATAATCCTATTCCAATTAATTGGTGGTATGTTCCCAAACCTATTGTTGTCATTAGAAATATTACTGATTTTAATGAAAATAATCATAAACAGGCACGTGCTTTATTAAATTAAATTACAAATAAGATTTACCTTGTACAAAATTTAATTTAATAAAAGTGTCTTCAAATGAGCATTTAACGGGATAAGGCTTGACAGGTAAACATTTTTAGGGCTGATTGTATTTAGAAAATTTATTCTGAATGTCAGGATAATGGATTAAGTCAGATAGAAAGGAAAAAAAATTAAGTTGATATGGTAACACTCCCCCTTTTTTTTCAATGTGGCCAAGATGGCTTCTTAAATTGTGTAAATAAAGAAAAAAATTTTAGTTATCAGAGCAACTGTTGCTTAGTTTCTTAAAAATAATTTTATTAGGAAAAGACGAGAAAAAAAAGCTGTTATGAGATATTCAATTTTCATTTGACGTTTAATTTCTTGAAATATACGATAATAGTATTATTATTAATTTTGAATATTTTGGGATAATAGAAATATATAATTGTGCTCTGAAAAAACATTAAAAACTCAACCAAATAGGATTTTAAAGTTTTTAAAAGATATAAAAATTTTCTACTTCAAAAATAAATGCTATTTTCTGAAAATCTTACGCGTTTTTCAGTTTTTAAAGCAATTGTTATAGAATAACGGAAAAATGAGTTTATTTGAACGGACAAATGCTCTTTACTAGTAATATAAATTGCAAAAATAAAGCGAAATATCCCTAATCGGATTAACTTATAATTGTTAAGCTTTTCTATTTGATTTTTATTTGAAACTATTATAAATGGTTACTGCAAATGATTTGGATGTGTATAGTTTCAATTCTAGTAACTAATAATAATTGCACATTCTCTTAATTCTGCCATCTGAATTGCGGTTTTTATTAGTCATTAGAAAAGGAATTAATAACATCTGATCTTTGCAGGAAGTTTTATATGTTTGCTTCTGTAAAAGTGCTTAATAATTTTTGGAGAGGGCAGTCTTCTAAAAAGAAGCAAAAAATTGCAAAAAAAATTGTTTTGTTTTGTTTTTTTTTTTCAAATAATAAATTCAACTAAAAATTGTTCAGAGAGACATTTTTCTTAATTAAAATAGGAAAATTACAATATCAAAAATAAAAAATTTTGGGTCTATTTGTTCTTTTTCAACTACGGTCGCTTATTGTAAATATGACAAAAATAGAGAAAACATCTTTCAAAATTTGCCAGCTGTTTGACTCGTTGCTTTAATATCTGTATCATCGAAAATATTCAAAACTATCCTTTATAAATTTGCGTTGATATTCTTGAATATTTTAACCATTGATTTATACAATAAAAAAATTCATTTCTTTATCTTCCATTTGGGCAACTTCTTTCCCTAGTTTTACTTGTTTGAATGTTGATGCTTAAAATACTTTTGGCTGGTGATAATAAATTCATTCACAATTTAATCCACTTTGTATATAAGATGTACTTAATGATAATTTCAGCTTATGGAACTGAAATAATATATCCAAAAAACAAATAATTTTACAAAAATGCGTTGACAACGAAAAATTTTTAAACCAATTCTGAAAAATGATTTAGATGCTTTTCATGGTATTTTCTTTGTTGTCTTCAAATATGGATGAAAGTAGAAAACATAAAGCCCCTTCTATATTTCCTTTTTAAAATTTCAAGAGAAATAAGCCATCGGGGTATAATTTCCTAGGAATGGTTGGTTGGAATGATTGACTTTGAGCAACCAGAAGGACTTAAGTCTTGAGCACACTACGTGGTCAATCATTCATAATTTTAAGTCCTATTCATAAAGGTGAAAAAAGTTCCTAACCAAAGAATATGACTGTAATAAATCTGCATGATGATTTTTGCTACACCTTTGGATTTTACGCTCCCATCAAGGATCTAAGGCATATAATGTCAATAATAAAGATTTGTAGAGGAATTATTTTAATATAAATGTTTTAACCAAGATACTGGATACTATCACTGGATACTCATATTTTTTGAGAAATTTGTGATTTCGGATGAAAAAAAAGAGCTAGAAAGGAGAATATATGCCTTTGGGTAGATTTCGTTCAGATCGGTTCAATCATATAACAAAATTACTACATTGGTAAAATTGAAATAAAACGTAAATTGAGCTTATGGTGGTTCTGTGGTGCAAACTGTACCTTTATCAGCAGATTTATCTTTTCCCGAACTAGAACAAATTTTGAGATTTCTCGTAACTGGATTTAAATGATTTATTTCAAAACCTTGTTTTAATGAAACAACTGACCAACTTCTTTTTTAAATATCAAGCTATTTGTTATCGTGCAGCTTATTCGTACCGTATATTTACGCGACTATTGTTAACTCCCCTTTAAAGGGAAAAATCGCTTGTTGCTTGAATCTACGCAAATGTATAAAGTCGCTTCCATATGGACCACGATATACCGACCGATACTTTGTAAGTATTGTACCTAAAAGAAGAATAATTGCTTAGAATTTACAAGTTGTGGAAAAATACAAAATGTTAATTAGCCCAACAATTCAATTCGTTGTCCTAGATCAATACTTAACACAAGTGGCTAATTATTTCTCATTTTAAGAGTAAAGTTCCTCCACTGGGCTGTATTTTCTGAGAACAAAATTGTAAAATGAGCTTTTTCATAGGAATGTTTAATGCCTTAAAAACTACAAATAGTCGGTATGGTTCTTCTCAAGGTTCTGCCTTCTTTTTCCACATGGCTGATTAAGCTATGTACACTGACTGTTGACTTTTTAAAGTTCAAGGTTATAAATTTGTATTGCTCTCTAGAAAGTCATTATCCATTCTCAAAAATATAATATTTCACATTTCTTTTATAGAAAAAGGAGTTTACTTTATTTAGTAGGTATTAATAATATGAAAAGAGAAATGAATAACTTAAACTTTCCTTAAGTTATTAATGCAAGAAAATAGCTAAAAACTACTTTTAAGTTTAAATCTAAATTTCAAAAATAAATTCATCATAAATTTTCATAATATTTTACTAATTGTATCTCTAATACAAATATTTAACCACGTGTGTTCCTTCTTCTCACAATATTAAATTGGACATTTTTGACATGACGTGAAAGAAATGACCCAAGCCTTTTCCGCGGGACATTTTTTTTGTGATACTCCGTTTGATTCATTACCAGCATATTAATTATTTATCAGTGTGTGATATTTTTTTAAATTTTAAGTGGTGTTTAATAATTTTGGCTTAATACTGCTTTTTTTCTTCAAGAAACATCGGTACAGATATATATATATATATATATATATATATATATATATATATATATATATATATGTATGAATGTAAATTAAATTTACAAATATATGTCTATACACATATATTTTCTTATTATGGTTATTTCTGTAGCATTTTATACCTTTCTGCTTGCTGTCATGTTGCGTACAAAACATATTCGTCGATTGCCGTTGAACTTCTTTACGGTGGACTTGTTGTCGCATGATGTTCTCATATAAAAGTTTTCTATGGTCAAAAAATGTCTTGCATGTAGATTCGATCTGTTATGTATATATGTATATATAAATATATGTTTATAAAATGTGAAACTGCAGACTAAGTTGCGATCTGGACAAGATTTATGATCAGATTGATCTATGAGACCTCCCCAGAGTGTTAATTCAATTCTCTTGAAGTTCATGCACACGTTTGTACCTAAAATACATTTACACTTTAGCATCAAATTTGCAAAGTTAAGAAATTAATTCTGTTATTCAGGGAGGCTTGAGAATTCTGCCCTTTCATGTTCACCCAGAAAAAAAGATATGTAGATAAATTGTTCTTGTTTTTGTTAGATGTCATGTTCACTTTGTATAAATGACCTTGACATTGTATCCATACTAGGAAAACATTTTCTAGTTAGCTTTTTTTTTTCATTTAATAAATATTTCAATTTTTTATATTTTGTTGTTGATGATTTCAAAGTTGTGTCTAGAAAATGCTAAAATATTATTTTTAGCTTGGCAAACAAAAACATGTGATCTAACGCATGTTAAACTTTTATTTTTGTTGTTGTTTAAAAACTTTCATGGTTTTTTATAACATTCAAAAAATAGCTAGTTTTTTCTAAATTTTCTATCGACACTTTTTTGCACAAATTGGCTCTGCTCCACTTTTTGAGTTTATTACAATTTACTTAACCATTTCCTATTACGTTTATGTCATTTTCAACCATTAAAGATTACTATTTTTATTTTTATACAATTTCTTGTAACTTCTTTTTGGGTAAATAAAAAAATGAAACTTTTATTTTCAAATAAAAACAACAAAAAAGCGATTTGACCCAGACAACTAAATTAAATTTTTTTTAACACCAGCCAAATATTATTCATCACATTTCATAAATTCCATTGAGCATAATATATCATAAAAATCGCACAAAAAAGACAAATAAAAAATTCTTTTAGAATTTCAAATAATTAGGTTGCAAAATTAGTTTTAACGTGACTCCCATCAAATGTCGCGAATTTACTTGATGGGGCTTGAAGGAGGTCATATATCATAATTGCTCGAATATCATTTCCATCACTCATGATGATTAATTGGTTGTTATTAGTAACAATTTATTGAACAAATGCAGCAATTTTTGCAATGATCCAATTTTGATAGATAACATCACGTTTTGTCATAACTAAAATTTTTTTGGTTGAATCATTGTAATTCGTTTTTGTTTTTAATCATTTTTCTATAATACTCGTACCTTTTTTTTGCTGTAAAATATCAAGTATGAATATTCAATATAACGTAAAAATAAATCTTCTGTTATCTGTTTTGATTTTTATCTTATCACAGTCCGAAAATTGGAATTTCATTAATTTAGTGTTTACTTTTAATGGATTTAATGAGTTTGGGCGAGCTTAAATATTAATTTGGACAGTTTGGCTAATTTTGGGATTATGTGTCTGCCTGGTAATTGTTAATTTTGGAATTACTTCTGTAAATCATGAATCAATATTTAAGAGGATTTAATTAGACTTAAGTAAATATTTAGACTTTGTTCCTATCAAGTGTCCCCTGACAATATTCATTCGTTCTGTAATATTTAGTGGGCATCAGAATAGAGGAAAAATGTCATATAAAATATTGTGTTTTACAATATCCTAGCTTTATCAACGTCAACACAAAACCAGTTGGAATTTTGCCTGAATTTATTTGTTCTAAATTGTCAAGGCTCATTTGCATTGAAGATCTTAAAAAATAGTATTCTTTTACAGGGAAACGTTTTTTCAAACACCATTCTAACATTTCTTTACTGGCAGTCATGGCATGATTCTTTCAAAATTCAAAATAACTCTCAACTTCGGGTTTGAGTTTGAATTTAGAATACATTTCTTTTGCTGGAGTTTTTTTAAAGATCTTTAGAACCACCAATCACTAAATGATGAATTTTGTAAATACCTGGAATTGTAAAACAATTTAAAGCTCTATTATTTCAGTGAAATAGCACGTTTTTTGTTTTCAAATGAAGACATTTTTGAATTTATAATTGAAACGCATTGCAAACGTCGTGTTTCTTCCTTTCTTAGAAATTGTTTCCGGTGTTGTTTCGATGGTTTTTAATTTTGCTATTACTTTTATGATGAGTAGTTTTGATGATTTGGGTATTTTTATCTAGTGAAATAAATTAGTTTTTTAAAAGATAAACAATTATGGTGAGAGAAAGATTTCACACACAGAACTTAAGTAACCAAAAGGGATTTTCAAAGCTTCCATTAGACAATTTTTGTTGACCTTCAACTTTCTTAAAATTTGATTCGAAAGAAAATTGATATTGGCTATACTGATAACAATAAAATGGCCGTTTAATTAAGTATTTAAACGTGTGATATTACCCAACCAGCAAGTTAGAAGCCAAATCACTTTAGATGTCAATGAATTCTTTTGGTTAGGATTATTTTGCATATTAAAAGTAATTAAACTTAATAACTCTAGTTTTTTCCCAAGATTGGAACTTCCAACCACAGGAACAAGAACTAGAGAACAGAAAACTTTAAACAATTATAACTGAACTTATAATGACTTTTTAGGTGATCAGATTTAAATTCCTAGCTAATAAATCGGGAATACTAAGGTCAATGTTACCAATAAAAATACATAGTTCGATTTTGATTATGGTATTTATTCGGTGTGCAAAACTTAAATTATTATACAGGATTATGGTGGAGTATTTAAATAAACAAATTAGGGCTGGCACTTACGGCCACCGTGCTTTGCGAAATTATATTTACAGGCTGTGTTATTAATTACAGTAGTGTGTTTACTACTGTTGGATGCCTTAAATTTTTCCAATGCTTGGTGGTGACATGGTTTGAATGCGTCATTCTAAATTTTTATGTTGATGGTATTTTTTATTTGTTCTCAACTGCCCTGCAAATTTATAAATGAATATTAGTAAACTGTAAACAGTACATAATTAAAATATTAATTAATAAAACTAGCCACCAATTAAAAATTTTCTTTAAGTTTGCTTTGGTTGTTAAAGAATAAACTACATACTAGAGAAATTTCTTTTTTGTACGGAATGTAAAATTTTTCTACCAGGTGTTTTATGTAAAATAGGCACCTAATATTTTCCTTTTTGACTAAAATTGCGTGCGGCCGTAGCATAGTTGTCATCTTCAAATAGCAAAAATCATAAATTTCTTAAGAAATAACTTTTTTTTGACAATAATCATATGTTCCGTGCCATAAATACATAATCTAGCTGTGTGTGTTTGAATAGCAGCCGCCTTGCTTTTTAGAACTCTTGGAATTTTTATAGTACATATATGTTTTCAAAAGTATCACAACACATGGCAAAGTATTAAGCAGATTCTTTAACGTTTAGCTACTAATGATAATAGTGAATATTATCCTAATGTTGTATATATACAATAAAACATGATCAAGTTAAATGGTATTTACCCAGTTATGTCAAATTGTTATGATGTGATCAAATTACATTGAAATTTGTGGCACAAACGATTCATATTCCAGTAGTATCTCAAAATATCTTTCAAATCTTGTTAAGATGATCAGAGTAAAGCTTTTGGTAGGGTTACTTCAATATTTTATTTGGGCTCTAGAGCATTCGAATATTGATCTTGTAAATTTGATGCTTTTGTAATTTGAAGTAGATTTCGGGATCCTCAATTAGTTTATTTTAATTGTTATGTTCCAATGGGAAGTAGGCTATTCAATCGGATATGTATTACAAAAAATTGTTTTACATATCTGCACGATTAAACGATAGAACAGAAAAATTTCAGTAGCACTAACGAGAATTAAGTATTTACCAAATAAGTTTTGTTGGGTTCTAATGGAAGAAAATCATGAGTTCAAATTTTCATGCCATAAAAATCAACTCTTAAAAATATGGGAATTATATTTCCTCAAGAGAGTTTTTGGTATACTAAAAGTTGTATTCAGGGTTCACATTTTCTTGGAAACCAGATACATAATACCAAAACTATCTTCTTGTTTTTACTGTTTAATTGTAGAATGATCTTAACTTAGTTATATTTTTGGCTAAAAAAATCTTGCGTACAACGAAGGCAGAGTAAAAATTGTAGTTTGGAAAAACTTGATTTAAATATCTAAAATGATATTTTCCAGTAGGGAGAATAGGGCTAAAACATTAATGCAGGAGAGATATATTCGAGTCATAAAAGGTATTTTGTTGGAGCAAACATCAAAGAATTTTATTAGAAAAGGAAGCCTAAATTTTAGTACTTCTTCTGACTATTTTCTGCCGGCGAAACTTCATGTTTTTAAAGGTAAAAGCGACTAAGGTTACTTTTCGGGTTACTTTAACGAGTTAACGAGTTAACTAATCCAACACGCCTAGGTACCTAGGTCCTAGGTATGAGACATAGTTCACACAAGAATTTTTAATCGAAATTACTGCTACGCGTTTTATTAAAAAAGCTCTTTTCATTACAAATACAAATTTTTAATCTTAAGTAGCAGTGTAAATTGAAGAAGGTAAAAATTAAAGGCTTTATCAAATGTAGCCCCTCTTTTAATTCAAAAACTTAATATAAGTTTTAATATAAATAATCAAGATTGTGTAAGACTTCAGATTTAAGTTATAATATTTGAATTAATAGACTTCTTCCAATTTCTCTATTATCTAGTTAGCTACACTTGCTATTGAGTCTTATGGTCACACATTCAAAATTTTATATCTTTGTTAAAGGCATTCTCGGTATAAAGAACTATTGATTTTTAATTTAAAAACAAAACATGAACCTCCCCTATGATAACTTAAGGGCTTACACCACCCAAAAAGTAGATGTGGGATATTTATTTGTCGGGACTAATAAACATTTGTTAAAATGAATTCTTTATTTTGGCATCAATATATAATATATATTATATTTTAAAGAATAACTCAAAATTAATTTAAAGAAAGCCAGAAACTATATAAACTCCTGTATAGAAACTTCTTGTAAGAGTCTTTCCCGGTAGTGAACATTTTTTCATTATTAGGCGGTGTCTGAATACTAAAAAAAGAATTCTTTAGTTTGAAATCCTAATAACCAAAGCAACATTGTTTTGGAAACATTGTTTTGTATAAATTTTGTATTTTAATAATTCCAAAGAAATACAAATGGAATTTTAAGTAAAAGTGTAAAAGAAAGAGTAGAGCGGTAGCACAATAAAACTTAAGACTAATTAAAATTGTCTATAATTAAAATAAAATTTAGTTTTCAACAAATGAAAAACTTACAATAATGTTAAAAGTACAGAATATAAATTTTGCAAAGATGAACTTCCTGAAATCTCAATGTGCACTACATCTCCTAAAAAAGAGAACTTAAATATTTAGCATATTTCAGGAAAAATCAAACGATTTCTAGCTTTGCTCTCAATAGAAACCTGATTCGACTTTCATAAAGTTCCTGCTGTTTTGAAACATTCTGTTTATACAGAAAGAATTTTAACAAGCATATAAGAAAATTTTTAAACTATTCATATCACGTAGATAGAGTTGGTATATGTTAAAACTTTACCGGGCTAAATTTTTTTTTGCATCCCCAGTCAGATATTACATACTTGAAACTTTCAATACATTTGAGTTAATTGGATAAGTTGTTTAGTAAATCAAAAAGTTCAAAAGCAGATAATCCTCACAAATCAATATATTCTTTTGGTAAGGTTTCTAATAGTAATCTACCACTAATTTATGAAATTTTAATTAAAACCAGCCCTAAAATTTTAAAAATTCCAAATACACTAAAAATAAACTAAAACAGCAACAAGTGCCCATATAAATGCTACCCTTTGAATATATCATATGAACAAAAATTTTTAACGAAAAACCCTTTTCATTTTCCCACAAAACTACTAAAAAGTGAAATTTAAACCGAATAAGTTTCCCACATATTTTTAACCCTTTTAAAAATTGATAAAAGAGTTTGCCATAATTTTTGCCACAATCTAAACAAAAAAAGAAAAAAAAAATTCTTGAAGTGTTAAATTTATGATTTTCTTTGAAAATACATAAAAAAAAACATTAATTAATTTTAACATTCCTAGAGACCAACCTATTGAACCCTAAGGGTCGCTACAATTTGCCAACAAAATGATAATTTGCCAAGAAACCTTCCAAAGTCCTTTCATATTAGTTGTTACCGGGTCAGGAGTTTAGAAAATTTACCAGCTTCTCATATTACCTAACGGATGGGATAAAAATTTTCCTGAATCATGAAAAATTGATAAAAGATATTGGAAAGTAATTCACGCGGCTAAATTGATTTAACTGAAATGATCTTGATTATATTCGTTTGAAATTTGATCTGATTTGAAATATTTTTTGTGTGATTTTATAAACTTATTTTTTGGTATATTTTTCGTTAATTCAACAATAATTTTAACCGATCTGAAATTCATTTGAAAAACTTTTTTATAGTTAAGGGCTTAGAATGTGATACTTATAATGACTCAGTGTGAAAAATGAAATCAAGAATATGGATGTTGGACAAATTTTATTTCACATTTTAATTTGCTGCAGACTATTCTGCAAGCAGAAAATGCATATGAGCTAAAAAAGAAATAATAAAATTCTAAAAATCTATTAAGAGATTTTTTGTAAGTCAAAAAAAAAAGAAGTCAAATATACTTTAGAAAATTATTGCAGAGAAACAACTTTATACAATATAAAAACTGTGGGCGTCATTTCTAATGCTACTGATAAACAAAGTTATCACGTCTGGGCTGTATATAAACAAATTCAAGCAATTATGGCTCAATTAGTGGATATCGAAAATGATTAATTATGACTTAAATCGGAAGATATAATCCAGGCAATGTGTAGATTCATAGTCTGATCGCTAATCAAGTTTTATATTTTGGTTTGGCAATAACAAAGGTCGTTACTCTTTTTACCTAATTTTTTTTGTATAACACTTTTACTGTCCACAATAGATGTTGATTTAAGTTTTTTGTTTGTCTGATAAAGAATTATAAACAATTTTATTTTAATACATTTTGCTTATGGCTACTGAATTGAACGACAATTCTAATGACCCAAATAAAGTCCTGATTGCTTCAGAGAATAATATTGATTCACGTTATAAGAATCAATTCGCAGCATCATTGTTGGATTATTTTAGGCACGAGACTAATAAAACGCATCCAAAGTTGCATTCATTGGAATTTGTTAATATTAATAACAAATGCACATTGAATAAGTTGCGTGTTTGTTTTGTCTAAAGCTGCTTACACTGAATTTATTCAGAAATTTCTACGAATTTAAATGCAACTGGCAATTTAATTTGTTTAGTTAAGTCCTTTCTGATGAATTATTATATGAATTGAATCTTAAGATTAAACAAGGGATAAATTTTAAAACAATATACGAATTTTATTATTAAATTAATAAAATTGCATTTTTGGATAAACGTTTATTTATAAATTTTTCCTAATACTTATTATTTAATTTACTTTTTAAAACAATGGCTTACAGGGGTGTGAGATCATCTAAGCTAACTGACATTGGAGAGAGACTATTAATATATCAATTAAAAAATAATCACATAAAGGACAAAAATTTGGATTAAAGGGTGCAAAATTAAACCTTGCAACGAAATTATTTTGGCCGTAGTCCTTATGAAAGCGATTTTGGTCTAGTTTTTAGCGTGTGACTTGTTTAGGTAATTTTTTCGATCGAAATTTCCTACTTCCAGGGCTTAAAAATTTATTTAATTTAAGTAGATTTGATTATTAAGGAAAATTATTTAGCACTTATTCTAGAAAGACGGATTTTTATATAAAATAAAAGACTGTTTTTTTTTGGAAAATATTAAATTTCTTCTAAATTGAAATAAAAATTTATTTAAATATATGTATATAAATATGTTTTATAAGAAAGTTTTCGTGAAAAAATTTTAAACATATATGAAAATATTGTTGTACGATAAGCTTCAATAATTTTCAGGTGGCATGAGACTATGTGGAGCAATAATTGAAAAACATTCTTTTTCTATACTCACATGAAGATGTGTGCAATTCGGATCTATTTTAAAATTAATTATTAGGTAAAATGGACAGATAATTCTAATTTCCATCAGGTAGGGTACTTACAATAACAATAGGTAAAAAATTAGAGAACAGAAATGGAGCACTTAGAAGAAGTGCCATATTCCGGTAGAGTCTTTCTGACTTTACTGACTTAGCTGTTTTACACAATGCTTCTTGGTTCTTTGATCTTTCTATCTCTCTTTTTGTTTAATTTTTTTTCGAATCCGTGAATTTTTCAATTTTTTAGATGTTTGTAAAATATGTTTGAAAACATGTAAAAACATAAACATGAACGTCAAATCGATGTAGTTAATGTTGGAATAATTAGTAAAAAATATATTTAAAGTTTTTTATAATTTTATTTGATTAAAATAACTCCAGAAATAACTCCCTTGGCGAGTGTCAGTGGGATATCCCGTGGTGTTGTCATTTTTTAGTGGTTTCCAGCCCAACAATCCTATGTACTAAAACTACTCCGAAGAAATTGTTCACCCCTTGAGACGAAAAAAAGTTGTCATTTTTCAATGCACTTGTGAACTATTGAAACCTGTTTTCTTTAAATATAAGCTGAAAAACAATTCGAGTAAGAAAAAGGAAACTTGTTATCTAGAAAGTAACGAATTGCATTAACGCATTTCAGGTATATGTAATAACTGACGTTATCAAAGTTCACAGTTCACAATTAATCAATTTAAACTTCCTTAAATGCGTCTAATTAAATATCAAATGATATAGAAATTAAATTTTGGTTTTAAACACATTCGTTACCATCTGGCAAATAACAAATAGCTAGCATCTGTAGCCCACATCTACATTTATATGTATTCACAATATGCAAGCGAGCCTATAATTCTTATTTCAAGGTATTCAAAGTAGTTGCCACCTTGAAGTGAGCGTCCATCAAAAAATTCATTGACAAACTGCAAAACCACAAGGAAAAAAAAATGAAAATATTTGCTTCAACATTTTGCAGTTTTATAGCTTGAAGAACAAATTCTTTCCAGAATTCTGAGAATTCTTCATGAATTTGCTGGGTGTTGGCATTTCTTAAAGTCAAAAGTAAAATGGGCGTCTTTCAAACCTAAAATAAAGTTTTTTTTATGAGGGCGTTGTTATATACTTATTTTTAGCCACGCCTTTTAACGTACTCCTGATAGGAGCAAATTGGGATTTGTAGGGGAAATTTTTAAGCCCACTCCACCAAATAATCATCGATTTAGTTAGTCTGACGATGACTGCGTCTTTGAATAGACAATTTCAATTGTGACTTTTTACGCAGGTGTATTCCAATATGACTTGACGTTTTATTTAATAACTTTAACGTAAAAAGGTTTTTTATTCAATAAAAAATATGGTTTCGTGTTCTATGAAAAAAACATAAAAGATAAATATTGTCTATAAAAACAAAAGGTAAAAGTGTCAGCATGATGGCTCTGTGATTTTTATTGTATCTTTTGTTTTGGAGTAGTCTGAATTAGAAAAACGTGTTTTCTTTATGTATTTGATGTACTTTTGTTTTTTATTTTTTCTTTTTAAAGATAACAAAAAAACAATAACATATATTTTATTTGAATTTAAGTGAAGTAAATAGTTTTAGTGATTATTTGTAGTTAATGTTTTGAAAATATTGAAATGGTTTCCGTTATGCCGTTCAGTTATGCCGCACCGAGATGTGGACTCATTGATAAAATGATTGAGCCCAAGGTATTGTCTAGTTAACCAATAAAAATGAGCGAATTGATAAAGAAATTTTCTTATATATACATATATGTAGTAAATATTTGTTGTTGGTGTTGAATGTTTATTAATAAAATTTAAGGATAAGTTTTAGTTATTTTTTCTAAGTTGAAAACTTGATTGAATTGCTTGCATGTGGGTAATTAATCTGAATAATTAGTTTTTAATTCAGAACTGCAGTTTTAAAATCCTTTACAAGAAACTTCTTTTAGTATTAAACTAAGGACAAGTAATTCAAAGTAGGGAGTTTTATAAAAATATTTTAAAAATTTTCTTGAAGATTTTCTCGCATATATTTTTGGATCAGTAACTAAAGATAACTGGAAATATTTTTATCATTTGAATACTTATAAATTAGAAAACGAAAAAAAACTTTGGTTTATGTTGTTCCAATTGTAATGTCAGCTATGCTGCCAAAGGGGTACGTTTTGAACAGAGCAAATATTTACCAGAATTTCCGTTCAAAAAATGAAATTTTTAATGAATAATTTATAATTTAAAATTTTTTCTCTTACAAAAATTGAATTTCACTTATAGCCTTAAGTCTCTTAATGTGAAAACACAATGAACGGAGCGGAGCGCGGTTTAATTCAGAATTCTGCTTTAATGTCACAGCACAGCTGAGTTACATTAAATTTAAGCACACACTCATTTATATCACTTATGCGTATAAAAACAAAAGTTTCTAGTGACGTGAGATTGAATGTGAAATGAAAAGTATCAAAAAACCTTGGAAGAAGTTGCTATTCCCTTGAAGTAGTGCAAATGTCTGAAATTACTAAAATTTGCTTCCATATAGCCCTCGCCTTCAAGTTGAAAGAATTGATCTTTGGTTGAATATCAATTGGAATGATGGAACTTAAAAATCTGCCAGCGTCATAACATCATTAATTTTATTGTAATAAGTGCGATGTAATTGCACTTTGTTGTAAGAAAAGTCAGTCGTAAGTTCCTTTGCAATATTGTTTGACATGTTTATAAGGATTTTGCTATAATGCATATAATTTTTTGAACAAAGACTCCAGAATAATGAGTTCTTCAAAGTTATACCTAGAAATTTGATCTCGATATCTCTTTACACATTTTATTCTATTAATGAACAGTGGGAAATATATAAACTTTTACTTTTTTGTGTTAATATAACTAATTCTAATCAACTGTTCAGCTTCGTTTGCTTAGCACTAACTTTCACTTGTTGGAATGCATGTTTAGCTTAGCTACTCCAAAAACTTAGTATGCAAGATTCTCTTATACTTAATTTGGCAGAGAGCCCATTGAAATCATCTTCGTTAAAACTTTTTATTTCTTATAAAATTAATCACTTTTTTCAACAGCAGACATCAAATTCTATCTGATATTGGTTCTTATTGTTTCAAAAGTTATCATCAGGATTGTATCCAAACACTGATCAAATTTCCTTACGCACAGAATCTTCAGTGGCTCAAATAGCAATTCATAGCGAGACAACTTGTTGCTTCACGTTATTCTTAATTAGTTAATTCTATTTTTAAACTCAATATTTTCAATCTATGGGGAATTTTTATGTATGTATCTATATTTTCAGATTAATGATTACGCATTTATAAAAGGAAAATAATTTTTTGATTGACCCACTTTTACTGCATGAGAGATCGGTAATCTTGTTTTCGTTTTAAATCATTTTTAAAGTTATATCAGCCATTTGCAACTCAACTATTTAGATCTTGAAATATTAAATTTTAGAAACTATGCTTTAAAAGTTGTTGTTGTTAATTGTTGCTTATTAGGTGTTTCTTTTATATTTCCTCTCAACTAACTCTCTAAAAACTAACAACTCACTCAATAAACTTCTTTGGTGCCTCGTAGGCAGTCCGTATCAAGGTTGGCTGTAAGAAAAGTGAGAACAAAGCCTTTCTGGTCAGTTTAACCCTTTATTTTATAGGAGCACTGGGATATTTTTTTCTGAGCGCTCGTTTCCTTGCTGTGGTCGATATACAAGCACATGTCTATCTCTAGTTCAGATATAAATGTGTTTGTCTATACCTATGCCAAAATAGGACTGAAATCTATCATATTGGCCAAGGAACAGTCCTACCCACGAGACGGTTAAAGAAGTGTCGCACATCATTGCCTCATCCCAAAATCGTTCGTACTTATTTTCCATTGTCTTCATTTGTTGGTGAATAAGTTCGCCATTCTTATGGCTTTCAAGATTTTCATAAAGGAATATATACGGGAGTGCATATGTTTGTTGTCTGCTGCAGTGCTCTGTACCAATGAAATCACAAGGACATGATATATTGTAGCAAACACGGAAAAGAAAATTTGACTTTAACTTGACGCAATTCTTAAATCTGTTTCTCAGTGTTTGCTAAACAGCTCGTTAAACATCAAACTGTGATGTAAAATATTGAACTGTCGAATCAAAAAAAGGAAATAAAAGGTGATAGTGTAATTTTCAAGGTTAAATGGTATGTGTTTAAATTTTGATTTTAACAACTCCACTTTGAGAGAGCCTGGAATTTCGATAGTTTTGATTATTACTGAAAAAGTAGCGAAATTTTTGTGATACTAATTCGATGTTACACAGGTTTTGTTAAATTTTAATTTTAATTCAGCAATAGTAATACTGACAGCTTAATGATTTTGGGATTATTTCTGCAAGGGTCATTTCGATAGTTTGAAACATTTTGATATTATTTCTATACGTGGTAGCTCTGAAAGGCTTAATGATTGGAATAAATTGACACCCCAAAGCCCTCAAGCTTTTTAAAAGAATTAGAATGGTTAACCCATTCTTGCTATTCTTGCGGCTAAAATAAAAAATGTCTACGTGGATAACAATATTTTCGGTTTGATATTTTGAATGTGTTGAAATCGGAGACCAGTCCGTAATAGTAGAAGCAGATAAAATGGTTAACTTTTTAACATAAGATTTGAGTTTTTGTAAAATTTGGCGTGCCAAAGTTTGCAGCGGAAATGGATATGCATGAGTAACTTCGCTAAAATCTGTTATTTTTGTTAATTTCAATAAAGGAAGTGAAGCTTTGTTCCCACTGCAATTGGCTTTTATAATAATCTTTGATTAAGAACTCAGCCAAACTTACGCATTGTTTAGCTTAACCCTAGGCATTAATTGTATACTCACAAACAATATGATATAAGAAGAAAAGGTTGGTGCTCTTTACTTTTCTTTATTTTTATTTGACCTAGCCCCTGCTATGCGTAAATAAAAAAACAGCACATTTTCTAAATGTAATAAAAAATTGGCTTCCAAAAGTCTTGTACACTTGTAGTTTGATATTATTCAATTATAGTCATGAATTTTGCTAGCGCAGTTTTTACAATAAAAAAAAACGATAACACGAAGAAGAAACAGAATTATATACTTACTATTCTTATTGAATTATTTTAGCAAATGCTAAGGCAAACAGTCCAAAGAACAGTTTGATGTCAATATGACGTCATTCGAAAATTTTTTCGGCAATTTTTGCTCCATTGACCCTTTTTGATAATAAATAAATTGTTATAGCATGTGAATCTGCAAATTTTCAATTAAATATTAAATGGTTTTTTCTCATTTTTGACTTTTCCAAAACTTAGTACAAGCCAAGCTCCAACATTACTAACTTTTATTTCGTCAAAAAACAAAGAAAACAAAAATTTGTCTACCAGATATAAGTGAAAGCATTTCAAAGAAATTTCTTGATTGATAACAAGCAATTTCTAATTAAGCGATTTCTAAATACCATTGTTAAATTTTTGATTACATTTGTCAATATTTTTGACAATATCAATTAATTTATTGATTGTTTTTGTTATTTTAATAAACTAAGCAATAATCTGACAAACAATAGTAAGTGATTTGTCAAATGAACCCAAACTTTCCTTTAGGTTTGTAAAATATTATCTTAGAGGTTCCTAAAGTTAACTACATACCAAAAAAAAAAACAAATTTTTATTCGAGACCTAATTTATTGATCGTAAAGGTATTAAGGTGTAGATCTACTCCCTTCGATTTTATATTAATTCTGAGTATTTGTTACTTAGATCTGGGGTTTTATTGTCTCAGAAAAGCTACGACAAATTGGTGATTACATTCAGCTTCAGTGATTTATTGTGTTTTCTAAATAAACATATCTATTTATTGATCTATAGAAACAATAGTGGGAATAATTTAGGGAATACCAATTTATAGCTGGTGTTTCCAAAAGCGATACTACTTCTTACATTCAAAAATTTTTATGATTTTATTGATCAAATTGCACGTCAAAATTATTCTTAAAAGTGCAAGTTTTGTCAAAATTTAATAAGTTTTTGTTTGTTTTAGGTTTTAATTTTCTTTCACCTGGCTTTGGATTTTTTTGATGTAATAAACGGCACGCTATGCAACTAGAAATATGCCGTAAATTTTGAATATTTATTTATTTCTTTTTCTATCCAATTCAATATTTAAATGTTCATCATTTAAAAAACAAAAATTATACAGGTTTGTTCGGTTATGTGCTTATTCATATTCACGACAATCCATACTGATCGTGTATGTATTTTATCCAATTCACTTCTTGTGGTCTGATCTTATCATTTAAAGATCATCATGGTCAAAGGATGGTCCCATCATAAATTACACCTGTGATCACTGCGCAAAGATCGGAGATTTTCTCAAATCAAGCTTATGTGTGGGTAATTTGTTCGGGATTCTTATATATATATATATATATTTATTGTAATATGTGTTCGTGTCATTTTGACATTATCTTCGATGGACCAATGTATGTAGGGGTTTTTGTTTTACATCTTTAGTGTTGCTGCTGTTTTATTTTCGTTTCATGTTGTTATTGTTGTTAATATTATTTAAACTTTGTTGTTGTTGTCATTTATCTATGTTTGTTACAAGATAACGTGACTATAGCTATTTTTACTATTATCCTTTCGTTAATCATTAGCGTTTTACAATTTAAAATGCACCAACTTTGGTTGACATTTATGCAGAGGTGCGAGGGATGGAAAAAAGATTGAATAAAATTATTTAACTATATTCATCTTAACTTTAAGATTCATCTTTATTCTGGATAATTGTCTATTTTGTTTGTTTAACTGACTTTAGAACCCAGTTTTCTATACATATATATAAATAAATATATATATATATATATATATATATATATGCTCGTATATGCTGTTAGTATTTAGTGTTCGTTTTTTCATTTTTAATGAACTCTTGGTTGAATTTATTGCTGTTTCTGATCTGATGACTTTTAAGCATTGGGTTAGGTGTTGTTTATATTTCAGCGTGTGTCCATAAAAAAAAGATACTAAAATTCTTGTTATAGCCCTCAATGGTTGCATCTTTATGGAACTGTTTAGTTAATTTTTATCACTTACAGCTAATTTGTGTACCAGAGACGGTAATTAATTTAAATTGGCAGATAATAGGAGCTTAAATCAGAAACTAAAAAACAGAAAGAAAAACAAAAATACTCTTTAAATTCTTATCAAAAGATAAATAATGTCGTTATAAGTTAAGTGTTTGGTTTTTTATTGCAATAAGTGATGTACACATTTTTTACATCAATCATTAACGTCCCTCATTATTCTGACGCTGTTTATTACGTTTAAAATGTATAAAAATTGCTAAAGTATTATTTAAAAAGGTCATGAAGAGTAATAGAAATGTCATAAAACTAGACGTGATTTACATAGGAAGAAAAATGATCATTAAAATCGTTTTATGATGAAATTTTTTTAAGCTGGTTTTACTTACAATTAGATTTGAAAAAATTTCAAATTTGCTGTACTGTTAACGTTTGTTTTTTAAATATTGGGCAAAAATGAAGAATTCTTAGCGGTTTGGTAATTTCGTATATTAAAAGAATTTATCATAGTGAATTTTGTTATAAGTAAAAATTTTTTCTATGATAAATTTTGACTGGTATTTGAGAGCTTGTAGTGGAACTGACATGCTACAGAAAAAGTTAGCGAAGCTTTAACCGAATCGCCACAGGATACATCCCTGTGTTCTTTTTAATTAGAACTTAACATGTTGAGGAAGGCGTGTACCACCGGTGATACACATCGGCTTTAGTTTTGTAGATGAAAAAAGCTTTATGTTGTTAAAAATAATTTTTTTATTATAATCAACTTTTAATTTAACTAAAGAAATAAATTTAATTAATTAAAGAATTAAAAGACTAAATTTTGTAAAATTTGTTTCGTGTTGTTTTCTTACACCTTAGGTTACAATCGCTAACAAAGTGAATTTTTTTCCCTCAAACTGAAAAATTTTTCAACCGATTATATTTAACAAATCCAAGAATATAAACGCATGTATCCGGATATAATAGCGGAATTTCCTAAACTAATTTTTGGGTAAAAATTTTCAACCTTTATTTTGTTTTTGTTCTGTTTCAATTGACAAGTTCTATCTTCGCTATTCATTATTCACTGATTGACTCCGTTTCTATAAATTCCCTACACTATGACATTGGCCCAATTTCAAAACGTAGTCTGTTTTGATGTTTTTTACCATGGCCGACAAAAATTGCTCGAATTAATTTCCTCTGTTCCTACAGTCATCGAAAAATTCTCACTTCATTTTTAAAATATGCCATCCCAAAAATTGCAAATATTTAACACAAATAATATAATACCAAATAAGAATAAAAAACAAAACAAAAGTTTCTTATCACTAGAAATCTTAAAATTCATTTGAAAACTTCTTTGGATATCTCAAATTTCAAAGTTCTAACCTATCGACAGTTCGTGCGTTTAAATGTCACTCTATCAATGAATACTTCCCTATGCGCTCATTTAAGTTAATTTTTTGTTACAAATATTTTATTTTTTTCATAAATACCAGAAAGCGAGAAAAAATTCTCAAGAAATAAAACAAATAAAAAAATCTATAAGGCTACTAAAGTGTGAAAAATTTCAGAGATTGTCGCGAACTGTTAACATGTGGCAACAATTAATGGAATGTTGAAAAAATTTTCAACTTGACCAAATTTCTTTAATGTTTTTTGGACTTGAATTCCCTTACCTTTAATGGTCTTTTTTTTGTGATTTTTGATTATTATTAAATAATAATCTAAGAAATTGAAAAATTAAGCTCAAGAGAAATATTTCGGGTATAGGTTTACCCCAATATTAGCAATTCTAGAGATAAAGAAATGATAAAGCATTAAAGAAAAATTATGGAAGAAAGTCTCATACCATAGTAAAAAAATTGAGGAAAGAAAACTTCGATTAGGGTGGTCCGATTATAGAATTTCATGACTATGCCATTCAGGCATATTCCAAGGTTAAATTTCTTTTTTACTTAAGAGGAAAGAAGAAACAGACGACTGTTGACTTATTTCATAAACATTTGATTTTTTATTTAATGTAAATTTTTTTGATATTCAGTTTTTGAATTCATATAAATGCTATCGCTCTATAGCAAAGGGCATATATATATAGATTGATTTTTTGAAATAATAAAAATTTTAAAGAGTTATTGATTCCAATTTTACATTTTACTCTAATGTTTAGTGTGAGTGTGTTTTACTGTGGTTCCAATTAATATTATTCTTTTTTCAATAAAGAAAAATGTTAACACTAGAATTAATCTGGAGTTCAAATTTTGGAAAAGGTCTCCAATTAGTCACTTAAATGATACTTGAAATTTAAGGTGCAAATTCTAAGCAATAATATTTAACATATTTAAGTGACTTCACCGCATTTTATAACCTATCAAACAATATTTATTGCGCCAAGCCACGCATCAGGCCAAGCACCAGTATTTTCATGAGGTATTATGAGGTAATTTTCGAAACTTTAGAAACAAATCCGTGAAGCAAAAATTTTCCTGGCTCCATTTTTTATAATATTATAAAGCAATCCACCAATATAAAAAGGTGAAGATAGCAATTTTTCTTTCTTTTTCTAAAACTGGGGTAATACAAGTATTTATAAACAGATATATAGATATTTTTGTCATCAGCTGAAACCATGTTTGGATATGTTCTCCGCAGTTTATTCATCTTTGTTCAGTAATAATATCGTTTACTCAAGTTCACTTAAACTGACCTTATTTAATAAGCTACTGTTACCTTGGAATCCATTTTGAAGCCAATTTTCAATATTCTATATTCCGTTTTTTCTTAATAGGACATGCCTATTTGTTCTAAGTTGGCCAGGAATAATATCGTTGATTCAAGTTCCGTACTTACCTAACCCTTTAAATCAATTTTTCATATTCAAATGCATTTCTTGTACTAAGCACCAATGAATGAAGACAGGTATGTTTTTATTATTTTATGTTTCCAGTGTATTTAAATCACAATTGTTTTCCTAATTTTGAAATATTGTTCCATACCAAATTTAGTACCTACTAGATTATCATAATTGAGAAAAGCTCTGAATTATTTTTAATACTTATTTCAGAACTTATTATTGATACAATTAAATTTAAATCAAACAAGATGCAATAACTTTCACCATTTTTGTAATATTTTTACCTATACCTGTGTTAACTGTTGCTATAACTTCATCTAGAATCTAGGAGTTGATTGTAAATGATTTTTCCTTGTTTTGCTAATTTTAACTAAGCTTTTTCATTTTGTTATTTAGGTGTTAGCTTTGAGATGTTTTGCATTATTTAAGCCAAAAAGAAATGCTTAAACAAATAGGATATGAGTTTTTTTTTTTACAGATCAAAATTGTAAAATGTTTTCCTAATGAGTTTTTTTCTAATCTTTACAGGTTAAACGGCCAAAAATTGAAGCAAGTGACTCAAGTGATCGTATCAGGTTAGTAGTAAAATATTTAAGTTAATTGTAACATAAAAAGTTGAGCTGAATTAATATTTAGCTCAAAGTAATGAAAAAGAAATTATGAATGAAGAAAGAATTAAGACTCAATTGATTGATATCTGTTATTTAAGTATATAATGAAGTTTCCAGGTGGTTAAACTTCACAATAGGAGGTTTTGGTGTTTCTGAGTTGGCAATTTGTAGGCTTAGTTTATTTTCGTCTAATTGTACTCCATTTATAAAGATGTGTCACTATACGAAGTTTTTTTGGATCATTGAATAATTTGGTAAAAATACACTAAAATAACAAATTAACTACTGTAAAAGGATTTTCTTTTAAGAAGTTATAAGAATATATCGCTAAGTGCCAACTAAAAGTAGTTTAAACTTCTTTAAATATTAAATTATAAGCAAATCTTTGGTCATTTCTTTTCTCAATATAAAAAATAAAAGGTAAAACTAATAAAAAATTTTGCATAAAATGCCGCGACAGATATTGAAACAGGTGATCAAAATTACTTCCGCATCAATAATTCTATCCATAAAAATTAACAAAGAATAACGATTCTTTAATTTTTTTTTCTATTTGTTTCACCATATTTAATCCCATATTATTTAATTTCTTTATTTTATTCGTTTCTTAAGTTTTTCATTATTTTATTGTATATATTTGCTTTTTTTTTTTTTGAGTCGAAAAAGCACGCATCTGTGACCCATCCATAAATTCTTAATAATTCCATGAAAAGGTGATGGTTAATGTTGTTACAGTTCTTTGGGTCTCTTTCAACGAATAGTTTGATCTAAAAATAAGCCGCGTTATAAGCACTTGTGACCCATAATCTTTGGACCTTTTAGGCTATGGACATTTAAATAGGAAAATGACTTTTTTTTTTCTTATATTTTTTGTTTCTTATTATTTTGTATATTTTTGACCCTACGACGAAATGAGGCAGAGGCCAAATCTAATTTCAAATGCTAAAAAATAGCACACACATGTGCTTAACAAATGCTCAAACCACTGTCAACGTCGAGAGGATCTAAGTTTTTATTTTTTTTTTGTGTATTTTTATTTTTTACTTTACTTTGAAATTTCCTAATCTTCAGTGGCCATTAGAATTTTTTTTTGCCGCGTGGACATATCACTAGAGAACATTAAAAAAAATTTCTTATTTTTAAGCGAGGGCTGGGGAATTTTTTGTTGTTGTAGAACATTACTACTATTAATTTTTCATTTTTAGTTGTGTATTTTAAAGCGCTTATAATTAAAATCAAAATATCTTTTAAAGAGAACATTGTAGTTATGTAAAGACTTAAAATTTGTTATGTAATATTAAAGAATTCTTAATTTTAAGCTGGACTCTTGGTTTTTTTAATAGCTTTTAATTTTAAGTGAAATACTTAAATCATTTAAAATTAGGTGAAGCAATTTTAAAGAATATCATATTTTTTTTACACAGATTATGCAGCTCAACTGCAACAGAACGATGCAGTCCACAAATAATTCCATCGCATCTAAGCAACTCTAGTTGTGTAAGCAGTTTACTTTTGCCACCGACCTCAACGATTCCATTTACACAATCGAATAATTGTGGTATTATTCATAATAATAGTCAAATTCTGCCATCGATATCAACACACAATCAAACAAATATCGACTCTGGTGGTAGTAGTAGTAGAAGTGGTGCAGGAAGTACAAGTGGTGGCTTAAATTTAACATCGATAGCTATTAATACAAATCAACCTTCATCTTCATCAACATCATCATCATCATCAGCAATACTTGGAATTAATCTTAGCTCAAATGATGTTAACTCTAATGATAATCTTCATATTAATTCTGGTGTAAATTTATCATCAACGTCGTCCACATCTAGTGTTGGACGTTCAGGCCACGATTTGGGTATGTCACATTGGTTAACTGAAACAAGTATTATTAAAGCAGAAAATCGTAGCCCTAGTATTGATCCAGTTATAGTAGCTACAGGTACATCAGCTGGTGTAACAGCAACAAGCCTTTTAGGAGGTGGAGCACAATTGGATCCATCATTATTTTGCACAAATCCAAATGTTGGTCTACTTGATGGCAACACAACCGGACCAAATATTCAGTCATCAAATGTACCTGCTAGTGCGTATGATCATAAGCAAGAATATTATAGCTATTATAATAGTATGCAGCAATATACACCATCATTTTATCCATCTTATGGTTCACCATATCCAACAAGGACACCAGCAAAACTTCCATCACCAAACACATATCTAGCTTCAACATATTCATCAGCTGCTGCTACAAATAATAATTCATCGCAATTATATTCGACATATGGTTATAATAATTTCAGCCAATTTGGAAATAGCCATCAACAGGATTTTTCAGGATATTATAATCATGATCAATACAGTAATTATTATAGTCCAACTAGCTATTCACCATATGTTAGTTCACCGGGATCAAATGCAAGCCATGGTTTTCATCCTGTTACATCTGGTCTTGCTGATAGTCCTTCGGAAGCACATTCTACAACACCAATGTTACACCCAAATTCACCAACATCCTCATTACCGATTTCACCAAATACAACCCTTCAATCGTCTAAAACTCCAACTAGTAGCAAAGTGAATCGTGCACGTGGACGACGTCATGTACATTCGAGTCCAACACGAAGTACTACATCGGATTCGGGTGGTGCAGATAGTACAAAAGCACCTGAACGTGTCTTTATTTGGGATCTTGATGAAACCATAATTATATTTCATACATTATTATCGGGATCCTATGCAAATCGTTATACCAAAGATCCAAACCATCTTTTGCAATTAGCATTCAGGATGGAAGAACTTATATTTAATATGGCAGATACACATTTCTTTTTTAATGAAATTGAAGACTGTGATCAAGTTCATATCGATGATGTATCATCGGATGATAATGGACAGGACCTAACAAATTATAATTTTACTACAGATGGGTTTCATACCGGAGGACAAGTTCAAGGTGGACCACCTAATCTTTGTTTACCAACTGGTGTAAGGGGTGGAGTTGATTGGATGAGAAAATTAGCATTTAGATATAGAAAAATAAAGGAAACATATAATATCTATAGAAGCAAGTAAGTTTCAGTTTTTTCTTTTAGTTAGCATTATAAATTTATCCAAAAATATTTTTATTGTAGTGTCGGTGGATTACTTGGACCAAAACGTGAGCAATGGCTTCAAGTTCGTTCTGAAATTGAAATGGCCACTGATAGTTGGGCTAGCTTAATGACTAAATGTTTAAATATTACAGCACAACGAGAAAGTTGTGTTAATGTTTTAGTTACTACAACACAGTTAGCACCTGCATTGGCTAAAGTTTTGTTATTTGGCCTAGGACAAATATTTTCTATTGAAAATATATACAGCGCACATAAAGTTGGTATGTATGATATTTAAATTAAATAATTTCTTAAGCCTTGATTGAAAAACCACTTCCATTAAAATCGCAATTCTATAAAGATAAATAAGATGAAAATTTCGTCTCTCATTTAAATTTAAATAGACGAATTTTGAATTCGTCTGTGTAAAATGCATGGTATAAATGATTTTTGAGTATCCCTGAAAAGTTACTTTTAAAAATTTATTAAGAGTAAATATTCTTTGAGCAAATGTAAAATTCTATGTTTAAGAATTTTTTGTGTACAAGCAAATTTTTAGTTTTTTTAATTTGATCAGAAGATTTCTTTTATACTTCCTTACAAAAATTAGCTATGATCCTTAACCACCCTTAAAAGTGAAAATCTCTCCTTAAACGTGTGTTTTTAGTTTTAAAGAATTTCAACATACATATTTCAGTTTAAAAAACGACGGCGAGTTTGGTTTCAGGTGGTCTTCTTGTTAAAAAGGATTTAGTTTTTACTTATTTCCTTTTAAAATGATTTGTAAACTTTAATATATAAAAAAATAGCTTAAAATTATAATCTTATTTTTACTTTCTTTTGTTTTATGTGCACTAATACAAAAAAATTATTTTTTTTAGGTCAGGAGTCATGTTTTGAGAGAATTGTTACCCGTTTTGGACGGAAAAGTACTTATGTCGTCATAGGTGATGGCCCTGATGAAGAAACAGCTGCAAAAAATTTAAATTTTCCATTTTGGAGGATATCAAGCCATAGTGATATTCGTGCACTTTATGCAGCTCTTGACATGGGATTCTTATGAAAAAATTCCTAATTTTAAAGACAAGAAAAGGTTTTCAGCTAAAAAAGACTTTTGCAATCCTGATTAATTGTAAATTATATAAATAAATAAGAAAAATAATAAACTATTTGTACAAAATACAGCGCCAACAAAGTAAACAAACAACAACAAAAAATAAAATTTTTAGAATTAAGTTTCTCTTAGTGAATTTAGTGAACTAGTAACTAGCTTAATACATAAAATTTTATTTTTATTTTAGTTAAAGGGCAATGAAAAGAGTCCTGTAAAGCCTCTTCTCAATTAAAAGTTAAATACCAGTGATCTATTATTAAAATTGTTCATTAGAATAAGTTCAAAGACAACAGCAACAAAAAAAAACACAAAAAAAACTAAACACTAAATACAAATCTAATTTATGTAATCAAATTAAAATGTTTTGTTTTAAAAGGCAAGAAATTATTTAAAAGCACTTAATAACAATTTTAGAAATCAAAATCCTTATTTATTTTATTAATTTGTTTTCAGGAGTACTGCTATATTTTACAACATTTCGTTAAAAATGTTTTGTGTTTAATACAGAAACTGTTGTTGAGCTTTACAAATTTCAGGAATTTTAAGTGTGAACTTCCGTGAATAATAAAATGTGAAAATGGTTTTTAGGTCATAATAAACACTTTTTAACAAACTATAATTGATTAGAAATTGTAGTTAAAAATCTATGTGTTAGTATTGTAGCTAAGGATCACTATAGTTGAACTGAAACTGATGAACTCAGTCAGTTAATACAATACAGACTTAGCTGGTGAATCAAATTGAAACTATTCCTAAATAGGGTTTTAAAACTAAAACCGAAATGTTAATTATCATAAAAAGCAGTTCTTTATTCTAACCAATACTAGCATATTTCACGTTATGCAAATGAAAGTGAAGGAATGTACCAGATTTGTTATTTTCAACTACGGCAATCGAAAGGTACAAAATATGGAAACACGCTAAAAGATTTAGAAGTGAGTAGTACAATTGGCAGTTGGAATTACTGATGCCTTTTGGGTTGTTGAAAAAAAACTTTTTTGCTTTGTAAATAGCAAATTTATTATCTGAAAATATAGCTAAATAAATTTATGACGATAAAATAATTAATTAATGGAAAAAGGTTCTTTAAAAAAGCTATGCCACCCAGCCAATATTGTCTTTTTGAAATTTTTGCTTAAAATCCTGCTTAAAATTACCCAAAATTTTGTTGAGGTAATATCACCAGTTAAATGGAATCGAGTCCGTGGCAGTTGAAAACGTATCTTAATTATTTGTCAAAGAAATAGACGGATTTCCAGTTGCTCCATGCTTGTTAATTACTCTTATTGCTGCAATTACTTTGTTTGGATCAAATAAGTATTTGCATGTGTTTTACGATTAAATTTAATAAATTAGATCTAGTCATCATTGATTTGAACTTTTTTCTATTTTGCTCTTAAGAAATCACAACGGAATTGAATCAATTAAATTTTCTACTAACCGTAATGAAGATTTGACTGTGATAGCATACGGAATAATAAAATCTGTATCCTGTGTCAAGGGATATATAAATAAACCTTTAAAAACCATTATTATTCACTATTTATAATGACGACAAAATTAGTATACAAAATTGTATAAAACATGTGGAAATTTAACAATAGTTAAACTCTTGTATGTCTTGTGAAAACTCTTTCGAAGGTCTGTTTCTCCAAAACAAAAATTAACAAAAAAAAAATTCGACAAATTATAGTGACAGGAAATTTGACAGGTTTTCAAAGTCATGTAAGCTCACGCTAAATAGATATCGATCGAATGCGAGTCTAATTACCAGAAATCGTGACTAATGATTTTTTATATAGGAAATTGGGTCTAATTGAAAAAAAAAAACGGAAAAAACTGAAAATCTATCTATTTGAGTTGTCAAAAGAAATTATGAAACTAAAAATAATTTTAATGTGAAAAAGCTCCATCCTGGTTTTACAAAAAGCTTCAAAAGTGTTCTGAATAAATCTAATTTACGTCAAAATCGTCGAAAGCTTTTTACATTCAGCAAATGGTATAAGTCTTCGCTATTTATATTTGGAAATTCAAAGGGTCGAATAGCTTTTTAAGGAAAAGCTTTTTTGCTTTTAAGGAGCAAATTTAAAAAAAAATAATCTCATTACGTTATGGGGAAAAAAACCTTAATAAAATAATTTCATCGAATTCCATAATCATAAAAGCTATGATTGATGCCGTTTTAATATAAATGTGACTATGTACTAACACAATAGTTTTGCTGTTTTCTTTTAATAATCCATTTTGACTTCCTGATACAAAATTCTAAGGGAAAGTATTCTACAGAAAAAAGCTGAGCTCCAAAGTTAATTGAATCTGGGGTGTCGTTATGTTAGAACAAACAATAGCACTCTTTGCTTGGCTTTATCTATTGTAAGGCTAATCTTGATATTGTTTAATATATTTATTTGTCTGCAAGCTAACAAAGGATGACGACAACGATTAGATTTCTCATGTATGCCGGAAATTTACTAGACATTAAATACCAGATATATAGCAGTTAAAGAGCAAATATTTTCACATAATGGAGAGATACACAACTAGAGTTTTCCAACAAAACGAAAGTTTCTGCAGTATGTGATAAATGTAATTACGGCAGTATAAAGTAGGATAGCAATTTAATGTATAAAATCAATGTCTGTATTTTTACCACAGAAAATTTGTTAGAATTTTATATTTTGTTGTTAGGTATTTGTCAGAACTTTACGAGTATATATATATATAACTAACACATGCATTTCATCTGTTTAGATATTTTCTTGTATATTAAATTAAAAATACTGTTTTAATTAAGACTTGGTTTCTAGGTATGACAGGTGTCAAGATTTTGTCAGAAACTTTATGAATGAAATTTTAATGAGACTCAACTCCATAGGAAATAATGTAATCATCATCAACTCAGGTAAATATTACAAAAGGAAGCTTAATTCATATTCTGTAATGATAAGAGCTTTTGAATTTTCAAGTAGTTTCCTTTGACCTAGAAGTTGTATATGATGAAAAATATGAATTTAGTTTTTTTTATCGTTTGGTATAATATGAGCAAATCTGTTTTAATTTAAAACAATTAATGTAGGATATAGTCTTGGACGGAAAAGGATGTAATTTATTTTAGATATCCACAAGTTCCATTGAGTTTTTGATAACAGTGCAAAAGAAATAATTTAGTAAAAATTGGTTAAAAAGTACTTCAATATATTGTCTTCTTTGTGTGCAACAAGGTAGCTTCAGTTTGTTAAAATGTTATAGTTTCAGTTTTGAATTCGAGAAAATTGATATGGATATGGAACAGGAAAAGTATTTTTAATAAATTTTCGATCGAATTTTGGATAAGTATTTTAAGGATGAATTTGTAAATGTATTTACAGTGAGTATGAATTTATTACAATGAAAACTGAACAAAAGTTACACTTTAGTTTTTACCTGGAAACATTTAAGCTACTTTTTCATTGTCGGCCAGAAAAAGTGTACAGTAAATAAATGAAGATAACTGCAGTTTTTTTGGAATAGATCATATTTTACTTTTAGATATTTTATTACAAGACCTTAAGTTGTTATCTATACAAATAAAAAACGGGCATTTTTGAATAATAGACTTTCTTGTATAATTAATGAAGAAAAATATTGTTTCACTCCTCATAAAGAATAGTGAGATAAAAAACCTTCTTTCCAATTGAAGAACATGAAAAAATAGGGCGTCGAAGGATTATAATACATAAATTTCTAAACACTACATTTAACGCAATTTGCGAATTTTTACAGTGTTTTTGGCTGCTAATTACTACAATTTTTTTTATTTTTGTGTTGTTCGATTGTAATTAAATCATGTAAAAATAATTATTATGAAGGAATATTTTATATTACATTTTACGAACTGAGAAGAAGTAAAACTTTCTGCCTAATTTCGTCAACCAGATTAGTTTCTTATATATGTTACTAAAATTTGAAGAAAATTGCTAGTCCCTAAGTACTTAATAATAATCAATTGCAATCCTCTAACCCAAAACATGCAAAGACAATAAAAGTCTATAAAAATTATCGATTGTTTTAAATTGAATTACTTTAAATATGTTTAACCTATCAACAGAAACTCTTTAATAATATATTAATTTAATTTCCCAAATAAAATCCTATCAAAAATATTAATAACTATAACGTTTTACTAACTTTATTTTAATATTTTTATATTATTCAAACAAACCAAACGAAATAAGTAAAAATAAATCATGGGCCTTTGGCCACCTAAACCTGACATAATTATACAAATTTCTACTCCTAAATAATTGGTTTTTTAGGCATTGGTAAGCCAACAGTGTGACTGCTATATTATCAGACTCATAATTAGATCGAATATTCGGAATTTTCAATCACGTGATAACCCTTTAGCCTAAAAACGAAATTGACACCTGAAAGTAAGGTAATGTGTGATATAGGCCCGCTAAATAGACTCTAGCAGTTATTTAGTCACCTGAAACAGATGCTACTTGGGTACTAGCTTAAAAAAACTGCTTATTTTGCTGTGAAATTACCATTACGTACAAAATGTTCTAAATATCAAAGAAGAGTTATTGCAGAAATGCAAATCTATTTTTTCGGATCAATATAGAATTGTGTACAAAAATCATTGCAAAATTTGTGTGGATATTTCAGACCCTTTGAAATGTCATACTACATACATATATGTAATTAAAATATGACTACAAAATGTGTTGATGTGCAGAGAAAAAAAGTGATATAAAAGTGTGTGATTATAAAATAAAGCAATACTGTAATAAAAGAAATTTAGAGAGAGGGAGAGAGAGAGAGAGAGAGTAATGTGTGTAAATATGACTACCAAAACTTAAGTTAATTAAATTTATATAAACTACACTCAACTTGTTTACATTTTCAATTTTTGTTCTTTAACTAAAATGTATACTTTCTGATCACATGAATGCTAGTATTGATTATGATTTGATTTGAAAATCTATATTTCTAGCCTCATGATACTAAATTAAATGATAAATGTCATAAATAAATAAACACGTTGTATATTTCTTATATTCAAAGATAAAACTTTTTATTGATAGATTCTGCTTCGCTTTTTTTCCCTCTTTCTAAAAAATTCCATATATATTTAATGTATAAAGTAATCGATTTAATGCTCTTAGGTTTTATCGTCTCTTTTATTTGTTCTAAAGTAAACAATACCTTTTTAATTGCTAATCAATTTCTAATTTTTAATTTAATACGATACAAAATACCCAACCTCAGTTATCAAGCACAAATAATTTAGCGTGTCGCATGGGAATTCATTCAAAATATAAAATTAGACTGCAGTTATTTTTTACAGCATTGGTGTATGGTTTTATTTAATTATATATAAGCTCCTTTTCTGGTCGAAAGCTATTTAGTTAACTAATAAACGATACTTGTTCCAAAAGTACGATTAAAAACTTCTCTTAAAAAAAAAATTTATTAAAAAACGATATCGATCTGGATTTTATATCGGTAGTTGAGAATTAAAGGCAATATTTACCATGCGCTACGATGTCATGAAAAAAGCACCAACTTCATGGAGAAAAACTATATAGTCTGAAATTTACAGCCTGGAAATTTTTTTTTGCTTTATCCTTCTGTTAACGCAGAATTAATGAAAAGCAGGAGCATAGGTTCACAAGTGGAAATAAATAATTTTTTTTTTTGGTCCAATGAAAAAGTCATAAGAAAATATTTTATACTTGCTATAAATGTTGGACATTAACAGAAAGCTTTTGTTGTTATTTTATTCATGATTTTTATTTAGTGTAAAGAAATTCAATAGAGTTGGAGTATATAGGATGAAAATATGAATGATTTAAGATTAAACGAGCTAGAAAGTTTCTAGATTTCATGACTCAAGTCCGGAATGTTTTAATTTACGCAATTATACAGTGTCAAATTCTAATTTCTAATGAAAAGTATACAAATTTATTGCACTACTTTGTTATCCGTAATTTTCAATGGTTGAACAAAATATATGAATATACAAAATTTGTAAGCAAACCCAAAATATGTTAAGGTCTTTTGTTCTACTTGCGATTGCATATCACGCGGAGTTTATAATTTATTTTAATTTTTAATTTTTAATTTTTAAGGAATGTTACTTTCATTTTATTTTTGGTGTTAATAGCTAAAATAAAATTCTATGAACGTAGTCCATAATTTCCAATAAGCCAAAACAAAAGCATATCCTTCCAAGGAATGTTAATTATTATAAGCAACAGTAGTTATTCTTATTATATTTTCTTTCTTTTAATATTTGGTATATTTCTAAATTTTGATATTTATTTAAGCAAAAGTTTTAGCTTGGGCACATTAACAACAATTTATAATTTTTATTAAGCAAAAAACTTTAGTTTAAGACTAAAGTTGAAATTATTATGGCACCATAAATGGAATCGATTTTCAGTTTATGAAATTACTAAAGCCAAAACTAATAATATCAAGTAATAAAACTAAGTTGAAATTAGTTTTACATACTCTCAGAAACTGAAATTAGAGTTTAAAGGCAAATACCGAAATTGGGTTTGAAATATTATAAAAGGATAAAATGAAACTTTTCCTCATTAAATATTTGAAATTTTAACCTCAAGAGAATAATTATATCTAATAATAAAATATAATATAATGATTTCAGTGTGTTGAGTCTTAGAATCAAAACGTTATATATGATAAATATTTGGTAAGTTTTCTTTTTCCAAATACTGAAGAGAGGAGAAATTTAAATTAACCGATTGCTTTTATAAGGAACAAATCAATAAAATTTCACAGTTATTGGTATATTTTCAATCTATTTAACGACAATTCTATATCTACTAAAATAAAATTTTGTTGCTAAGCTTTATGTTCGTGTTTAGGATGTAAATGATCTTATTTCACGGAGGCTGGTAAGTAAAAAACTGAACTTAATTGAATTTTATTATATTGAAATGAGAAATTTGAGTATAAAAGCTTGAATAGAAATAAAAATAAAGTATTTTCGTGTTATTTGTAGATTTTGCTTTGAACAAACTCTCTTTATGAATACAAGATTTGATTTCTTAAAATTAAATCTATTTAACAGATTATAAAATATTGTATTATCCATGTTTTTTTGGCATTTTGTATTAATGTATTCTTCCAAGTCCTCTTATGCAGCTCCATAGCTTATAACATGAATTAAAATAAATTTAAATATAGAGAGGAAATAAATTAAAATATAGAAATATATTCTTCCCAGTTAAACAAGCTTCCTTTATGTTTTTATCCAGGGTAATTTTTTAACAGAAAAGCTAGACATATGTATACAAGATAACCGACGAGACATAATGCACTCTGATGCATTAGTTTACCAAGATTGCAGAAGAAACCGGAAATAGTACATTATTACATCTGTACTAAAATTCGAGTAGAAACTATATAATATGGAATAATTAAGTGAAGTGGTGTGTATGTCTCGATTTGATGATCGTTTTCAAAACATTCAAGTAATAAGAAACTAAAATCGCAATGGTGAGTAGTTATGGGGAATCGGCACATCTAACTAACCCAACTATCAGGTCAACTTTAGCTCTATTGCAGACAAACTTTACCGAAAGTAAGTTGTCATTGGAGCATACTACATCTGCTACAAGAGTAATTAAAAAAGGCGGTAAAAGACAAGAAAATCGATGGGCATTCAAAAGCAATGACAAAGCTCTACTCCTACTTTCAAAATTGAATTCAACTAATCAAATTATTCAAGGATATTTGATACTATTACAACCTTCGTTTAAGATGGAAAAGAACGATTTTAATGACCAATTTTGTTAAAAAATTTTGCTCAATTTTTTCACATTTCATTTATTTTTCTTTAGTACTAATTTTACCTTTTCTAGAAATATAATTGAATCCTTTGAATTTTGGAGTTAAAGAACAGAACATTGAAGTTGAATTTCGAAGTGAGTACTACTTGTTAAGAGCCAGTAAATATTTTCCTATATTTTCCTTAGCATATTCAAACACACTCAACTAACAAAGAAAACTAATTATTACATAAAATATCATTACTGTAGCATAAGTCAAGTCAAGAACACTTATGCTCTACTTCAATTTGAATTAGTTGCTTGTCTGCTTTGTTAATTTATTCAATATATTGGTTACTAAAATTGCTTTCTCAATTATTCAGTCTTAGTAAACTAAATTCTTTAATCTATTCAGTCACATTTCCAACTTAATATGTTATTTAATCTTGATGAGGTTTTTAATTATAGCCAGGTAATAATTTTCTTGTTTAGTTGGCTTTTACCTACTTTGAAGTAAAATTACTTAAGATGTTTGTACACAAAAAAAATATTAACTTCATATTTCAGTATTAATAATTTCAGTTTAAAGCCCTAAATAAAATAGCCCTTGGGAAAATTTATTTAATGCTAAAAGTTATTAAATTTTGAATATTGCAATTAAAATTTGAGTTGCAATAATTAATTTGAATTTAGAGTCAAAACTAAGGGGTGTAGAAAAATTTAGTATATAAAAACACTATTTTCTGGTTATATTTCATTTTAAATTTTTCATTTGTCCCCAGAAGAATTTTACTATGATCATGTGCAGATAACATTACCGTAGACTTAAAACTATTTAAGCTCAATACCCCACAAAAACGATGTCCAAAAATTTAAGGTATTTTCATAAACACAATTTCTGGATTTATACTGAATGATCTGAAAAAAGGATAAATTTTCTAACGTTAGCTTAACCAGTATGATCTGAGAATCATCTTAATTTTCTTTTAGTCCTCGTTCATTATGCCGGAGTAAGCTGTGTTACTAGTGAGAAATGTTTTCAGGTTTAAAAGAAGGGAATATATGTAAATGTATATTTAAGGTTATTTACACAAAGGAAATTTATATGTGATATATAATATATACTCGTAATATTTATACAATATTAAAACAAAGTTGAAAGTTCACGGTAAAACAAATTTTATCAAATAAAAGAAAATAATTATTTTTACCATCACTTTTTGTATTGCTTTTCTGGGCTTAATTTTTGTTACTTTTGCTTAAAATTGAAATTTATTAAAAAAAGTCTAATTCTTTCTGAACTTAATTTCTACTTTTTCTGAGGTCAAGACAAAAGTTTAAAATGAAATTCATGTATATTTAAAAAATTTGCAAAGATTTTCCTTAATTTTTGAAATGTGCAGCTTGCCACACTTTCCCTTTTTATTCAATGGATGAGCATATCTTTTGCTTTTCCCACAGTAAAATCCATTGTTATTAATTAAATATCTGAAAGCAATCAAATACTATAATAAAACACAAGTTAGCCATAGTTATTGTCAGGAGCATATACTTGCCTACAATTCTTTGTTATAAAATGGAAAATATCATTAAAAATGGACTAAATATATGTAACATAGAGTTAATCCTCTATATCAGTGCTCCGCAACCTTTTCTAACCTGCGACGCACCAAAATTCTATCTAAAATTCCACGGCACACCAAAAGCTAAGGTATATAGGTATTAATTGATATACAAATTTTACAATAAATGTTTGTTTTTTATTTGAAAAGTATACATATATAAAACCAAAACATATTTATTACTACGCAATCATAATAATTATTAATGTGATACTTGCGCTTGTTTCAATCAACACAAAAATTTTATATCCGGCTCAATATTTGACAACGCAACCCGAAGTTCTTGGTCAAGATCTTTTAAGCATGACCGCTTATCATTTTTAATTAATACAAGAGTTGAAAAACTTTGCTCACATAAATATGTCGTCGAAAATGGAAGTAATGTTAAGATTGCTTTGTACGAAATGTGAGGATATTCTTTTTTAGCGTAAATCCAGAAAACATCTAATGGGACTTCGGAGAAGTATAATTTTAAAGTCATTATTTAAATCTGTAAATTCCTCTCGAATTTGTAGAGGAAGTGCTTCCGTAGAATTTATTGCATTGGTTGCAAAAGGATTTCGAATCCAATTGTATTCTTCCGTATTAATGGAATGAAAATATTGATCAAATTTCTGCCGAAGCATACTTAAATGTTGTTGCGCCAGATCCACAATTAATTGTTTGTTTACAATTGTAATATGATTAGTCCTTTGGTACATTTCCAAACATCCTTTTTGCAACTCTTTCTGCCAAAGTTCGAGTTTTTTAATAAATCCTTGTAATTTGTCGGGGCACGTCAAAATATTTTCATTTCGACCTTGCAGTTTTTTTTAAGTTCATTCAAATGCTCGAATATATCAGCCATGTATGCAAGTTTGGCTATCCAGTAATCATCATCGAGGTGCTGGCATATTTCGAGCATATTCTGTATTAAAAGAAATTCATGCACCTCGTGACGAAGCTCAAATAATCTAGCCAAAACTTTGCCACGGGATAACCAACGAATTTCTGTATAAAATAATAAGGATTCATATTCGGCACCCATTTCTGCACAAAGTAATCCAAAAATTCGCGAATTTATGGCTCTTGATTTAATTAAGTTTATGATTTTAATGCATTCATTCATCATGTTCAAAAGTTCTTCCCGCAAATTTTTGACCATCAATGCTTCTCGATGTATGCAGCAGTGTGTAAATTGTACTGTCTGATTTTTTTGTTTTACACAAGAGACAAAACCTTTCTTACTACCCGTCATTGCTGCTGCACCATCTGTGCAAACAGCAATGCAGTTACTCCATTGAATATTACATATTTTGAAGAAATCATCGGTTATTCGAAAAATTTCTTCACCAGTAGTTCGCTCTGGAACCTCCTTACAAAATAAATAATGTTCTTTAATAAAGTCCTCGTCAACGAAACGTACAATAGCTAACAACTGTGCTTTATTTTTAATATCAGTTGTTTCATCGATTTGAAGCGCAAATTTTTCAGCCGATAACAGTTTTTTAATCAATGTTCCTAAAATATCGCTTGACATATCGTGAATACGTCTTTTAACAGTATCAGCAGACAACGAAACTTTATTCACTTCATTAATTTCATCGGGCCCAAACATAAGTCTATCGATTTCTATGCATGCTGGTTTAATAAGTGTTTCGCCGACAGTATGTGGCTTCTTCTGACGTGCAATTAATTTTGCAACATGATAGCTAGCTTCTAATGCCTTTTCAGAAACTGTTACGGCCGATTTCATAAATTTCTTCTGTTTTTTATTTTGTTCTAAGCACCTCTTGAAATATTGTTTGTCTTTGTTGGCGCAGCTAGGATGGGTTGAATGTAGATGCCGCTTTAATTTACAGGGTACCATTGACTCGTTTGATAGCTGATCGCCGCAAATGATACACTGTGGTCTTGGTGCCGTTTCGTCACCACACCACGAGAATCCATATTTAATGTAGTCTTCGTCGTACTTTCTTTTCACTACCTGCTTCAGGTTTTTTGTAACAATTGTGCTGGGTTCTTCATTATCCGTACGTGAGGACGAATCTTTCCGACGTAAAAATTTATCCATATTTAAAGGGGGTATAAAACTTAAAAATTTTTATACGAAAAACGTTAACCATACATAATTCAGTGAGAAAATTAATAATAATTATAGTTAGTGGTAGAAACGTGTGTATTTAACTTTGTGTTGTAAAATAGTGACAACAATGACATACGAGAGAATGTGATGTACTACGCGCAAATGCAAATAGCACATGCGCATGAGTCTTCAACGACGCGCATAGTCTCCATTTTGCTTTATCTATGATTAATTTGGTGGGCCTTGGTGTTTACACAACAAAGTATGCAGTTTTCAACTGTCTTCACCAAGGGACCATTGAATAATTATTTAGTTATGATATTTATTCTAAGCATATTTAGAAATAATTACATGATAAAAACAAGTTTCCTTTAAAAAATTAAGAGCTAAAAAATTAAAAAATAAGCAATTTTGTGTATTAAATACATTATCACAAATTATAAAATGTACAATGATCGCGGCACACCTGTATCTGGCTCATGGCACACCGGTTGTGGAGCACTGCTCTATATGAGCAAAGAAATTCAAAGGTACATACTAAGCATTCCTGTTAAAAATATTTCTGTTTCTTTGAATAATATCCTTCCTGCAAATAGTTTTCCTATTAAGATAATTATTTTTCAAAACTCAAGCATTAACTTTTTGCTTTGTAATTATTATATTCATATTACGAAAACACAACAAATTCCCGGTAAGGACAAAGTTTTCTAGTAACAAAAAGGTAACAATAAGAGCTGAAAAATAATTGATTTCAGTTGGTATTATGAACAAAGCCTTAGTCGTTAATTTGGTTGCATTGAAAAAACTAGAGTAAAACCTCTCTCGCTTATAAAAAATATCCCCCGTGTAATGCTAAAGTAGCAGTTTACTTTATTCATTTTTCATGGTTTTTATGCAATAATTACAAACAAAAATTTATTTTAGTATTTAACAGTATCAAAGACTGAAAAAACTGTTTGAAATTTGAATTAGTTGAATTTGTATACTGCAAACCTTTCAAATAAACTTATTCCTTCAAGTATTATTCAAATATGCACAATATTTTTCATTCAATCTAAAAACATTGAATTAAGTTTCATTTAAATAACATTTTTATAAGTTTTTCTATATATATATTAAAATATCGCAGTTTATAAATATTTGCTTAAAAATACTGACAAACAAATGTAATTGAGAAGAAAGGTTCTTTTTTTTTGATAAAAAATTAAAAATTGAAAAAAAAAACCACTAAAGAGTATGAATGTACTCCGCTAGAAGCAACTTTTATATAAAATTGATAAAACTTTTTTGAATTTTCATATTTAATTTCCTTTTTCATCATTTTTAACATTTGATTTTTTCACTGAATTTACGTCGAAGTTTCTTTTCAGTTTAGTACTGTTGATGAACAAATTCACAATCTTTTTGTAGAATTAAACTTTAATCATATCCTTTTCAAAAAAATAGTCATAGATAAATATATATATATATTTTTTTTTTTCTCGACTTTTTTGTTTTACAAATACATTAAATAACATCGAAAGCTCATTTTATATAATTTCCCTAGCGACAAGTGATTTAGTTACAAAAAAAGTAAATAGAAATAATGGATCAGAAATATCTAAAATTTCTAATAAAAATGTCAAGTCATTGATTTAATGTTAGGACTTTACTGGCAAAGATATCTTAAAAAAATAAATATTTTACCTATTTTTATATTTTCTCATTTGCAGTTGAAAAATTTAATTTCCCCTCTATTTTTTTAAAGATATATTTAATTTGATTTTTATCTTCCTAAAAATGAATAGATAATATCCTTAATTATGGCCACAATATATTAACCAAAGAATAAATTAATTTTTTGGCTTTATATTTCCATTAACAGACAACAATGAACGACTTTTGATGCAAAATCTCATTAATTTTTCACATTTCTAAAAATATGACAAGCTTTGTTAGTTTCTAATTTTGAGAAGCCCAGTAAATATGAAAGGAACAGATATTTTCATAAATGATTTTCTAAATTGCTAGTATTGTCAACATTAAACTTCCGACCTTATTGTCATAAAATAAAGAGCTTACCTTTTAACACAAAAGCATACTTTAAAAGTAAGCATGCAATAAATGTCTTCAGTTGAACATTAATCAATGGAATATAAAATGGTGATGTTTACTTGGATAAAATGTTTTATTTTGTAAAAAATTGAAATTCATTTTTCCACGGTATTAATAAAAATTTCATTTAAAATGTATAATAAATGTTAAAAGCTAGCTTTAAGCTATTATAAAACAAAAAATATACGATTCTTGGATGATAAAACAAATTTTCGAAGAATAGAAGTTGAAATAAAAAGAAACATTAGAGCCTTTTATCATTAAAATCTCATTAAATAAAAAATTCAATACTAAGATTACGTCATTTACCAGGAATCATAGGAATCACTTCAAATATTCTTCTTTTCATTCATTATGAAATTCTAGAGATCAATCCATTGGAAGAAATTTGCAGCTGTGCTTTTATTGTACTTAAGTATGGAAAAGAGTTTCGATTGTAAATGATTGGAAGTAATATTTTTATGAGAGAACACTAACAATAAGTGAAACAGAATTGAATTAGCAAAGCCATTACTTAACAATTGTATGAAACTTAAGACGTAGATTCATTGTGAATAAACTTTAATACATATACAACTTTATTTTGCCACATAAAGATCTTTAAATCTCATAGGAACATTCCTACTTTTAAATATGAGTATGATTGCTAAAGTAAAAACTCTTCGTATTCCTTGCTATATTAAAGAAATCGAATACTTTAAGGAATACCATGGGGCATTAGTGCTGTTGGAATAAAATTCAGTAGTATTAAACATACATATCTGCTTTTAGTTTTAACTGCAGCTTTCTAGATGATAAGTTATGAGAGTGATTTGGGAATTACAGTTCTTTTTGTATGGTTGAATTTATTTTGTAAATTCACAAAAATTCAGAATTTGTTTAAGTAATTGCAAGTGTATTTGTAAATGAAATTTGTAATAAATTTTAAGATGCCTTTAGAAATCATAATTTATTTTGTCAGATGAAGAAAACAATGGATTTTGAAATTTTATTGTAGGTTTGTGTTTTAGTACTTAAAAAAAAACGTTGAATGCCTACCGATTACAAAATTTCCATAATTTATTAAAAAAAACAAGTCCTCGTAGATTTTATAAAATATCTTTGTTATCTCTTTCAAAATAATCACCATTATACCTATACACACACTTACACTTACACACTTGCACTTAATCAATTTTCGATGCAATTCTTAATAACACTTTCCCCTAAACTGCATAAAAGAACAAGAAAAAGGAATATCTGGTAAATTGGTGCTTAGTTATTTATATTTGTCCTAAAAACTGTATAAAACGTTGACAAAAACTTTTCCATATGTTAAAATGGTTTGATTTCCACAAATAGCTGTTACAATTAAATAATCCCTTAAGAAATATTCCCTTCGCAGAACTAAGAAAGTGTCGTTATTATTTGAAATGTAGCCAGAAAATTACTGATATCTATTTATGGTGACACTTTGCAAGAGTATCTAAAACTAAAAAGTTTGTGGAAGTATGATATTCACAGTCAAATCTGTGACGGTGTCGATATTCATCTATTGAATCCTCATTATATCAAGATATCCAATAAGCTTCTTAAAATATTTATTTCACTTATCAAGAGTTTAAATTTTAAAAATTTAATAAGGAACTTTCGTTGAGTTTTATTTAATTTCTAACCATCATTCGAAATTTTTTTCCTTGGTTTATTCCTATTTTGATATATAAACTGATAATCAGGATTTTGCTTTGCTGACCTCCATCGGACATTTTCTAATCAAAATATGTTGGTTCTATGTTGGCAGTTCTTAGACTATTATTATGCTATATTATTATTTTTTTTGTTAAAGGCTTGGGATATTCATGATTTTCAGTGAGTAACAACACTAAGAAATGAAAATCATAAGAAGTAAAAGTAAAAAAGCTGTTTGTTAGCTATGTTTTCACCTGACCGTGTTTATTGAGATGAATGAATAAAATTTAAAATTTTTTGTATATTTCTCACTTACTCTTACTTAAAAATGGAAATTTTACTAACAATATGATTCTATGTGTCGAATAGCAAATGGGAAAATGTTTAGTTATAATAGAATAAACAGAAGATGAAATCTAGGAATGAAAAAGATTTAAAAGAAATATAATTTCTAAATAAAAGCAGGATCAACAATTCATTAGATAATTCCCAATTTTATTTAATTTAGCTAGGAAGATATTTTATACCACCAGATGTTAATTATAAATACCTAAAGGATACAGCATATTTTTTGCAAAAATTATATACCTAATTTGTCCAACATATATTTAAAACTATAATCAAAAGTCTAGTTTTTTAAGTTCTAGAGATTTCATACACAAAACAAATACAAACTAAGACAATGTTATATATGTATAACAATGTTAAGGACATAAACTTAACTTTCTAACCATATCTCTACAAATATATAAGGTAGAGTACGAAAACTGGAACAGACTAAAGAAACTAAAGAAAACTTTTCAAGTAAATATGAATATTTCTTACCAACATCTGGGACAAAAAACTACTTGGAGGTGTTAGGGCTTATATAAAAGTTAAGGATCAAATATAGATTTTCCAATATTTCTAAAAATCAATGTTCTTGTTTCAAACATTAATTTTAATGTGATCATAGACCATTTACTATTCGTAATCTTAAATTTGAAAAATTATTGTTGAAATTTGCATTTGCAGGATAAATAAATAAATAAATATTTAATTCATGGCAACAATGCTATTATTTTAACACTTCCACTCATTGTTGAAATGAAAATGATCCACTACGATCAATCAATCAATCAAACATGCATTGAAAAACATGCCCATTAAGTTGCACAAATATTTATGCCGTGTTTTATTTAATGCTTTCGTGAAAATGTCAGCTGTTTGCTCCTCTGTATTGACATATTCTAAAATAAACTGTTTTTCTTGAAATTTTTCTCTAATAAAATGGTACTTGACATCAATGTGTTTGCTCCTCTTATGGAACACAGGATTTTTTATCAATCGAATAGCACTTTGATTATCAATATAGAATTTGGCTTCCAGATCTCTATTCGATGTCAATTCTATTATTAATTTCTTCAACCATATTAATTCTTTTATAGCTTGACATCCTGCAATATATTCAGATTCAGTTGATGACGTTGAAACTGATTGCTGTCTTATCGATGCCCAGCTAATGACACCAGAACCAATGTGAAACACATAACCACTGGTCGATCTTCTTGTTTCACTATCTCCAGCAAAATCTGCATCACTATATCCAACAAAATCTATTTTTTCAATACATTCATAACAAATGCCTGCTCCAATTGTTCCCTTAAGGTATTTGAAAATGCGTTTTACAGCATTTATATGAGCTGCACTTGGATGTTCTAAGTATCGACTCACAACTCCTACTGCATAGCTTATATCGGGTCTTGTCCCAATTGCTAAGTACATTAAGCTTCCTACAGCTTCACGGTATGGAAATTTTGATTCTTGTTCTATTTTCATAAAATCCCCAAGATTTTGATTACTATCCATTGGAGTAGAGACACTCTTACACTCCATCATATTGAAACGTTGAATTATTTTATTAGTATATGCCTCTTGGTGTAAACGTATCGTACCATTTGACAACCGTTCAACTTCAAATCCAAGAAAGTGTTTAACCTCAAAAACCTTAACTTCAAATTGTTTCTGCAAATATAAAATTATCAAATCAATTTCATTTCCATCATCTGATACTATTATTCCATCATCGACATATATGGCTACTATAGTTCTTTTATTTTTTTCTTTATTATGACGAATGAACACACATGAGTCTGCATCACTTACTTTGAGTTGAAATTTACATAAAAACGATGTAAATTTTTCGTTCCAACAGCGCGAAGCTTGCTTCAGTCCATATAAACTCTTAACAAGCTTACACACTCGTCCACTTCCATCGTCATACCCCATCGGCTGACTCATATATACATTTTCCTTTAAATCACCATATAGAAAAGCTGTCTTAATATCAAACTGCTTCATCTGCATTCTATTCATCGCAGCTAACGAAAAAATTGCACGAATAGATGTAAATTTTACGACTGGACTAAAAGTCTCTTCATAATCTACTCCATATTGTTGCGTAAAACCACGGACTACAAGACGTGCTTTATATCTTCCTATCGTTCCGTCTGTATTAAGTTTTACTTTGTATACCCATTTGTTATCAATCACCTTTTGATTCTTTGGCGCCTCTACCAAATTCCAGGTATGATTCTTTATTAATGAATCAAATTCATCATCCATTGCCAGCTTCCACTGCTGCATTTCTGTTGAATGGATTGCTTCATCATATGTCTTTGGTTCATTTACAATTGCTGAATACCCTGTTTCGATCAAACGATCTGGTGCTTTTACTTGTCTTCGCAAGTTATATCGGTGATTACTATGTTGATCTTCTTCATTAACATTTTTCTCTCCATCTTCTTCATTCTCAACCATTGTATTCAACACTTCTTTGTTTTCACTCTGTTGATTTTTATCTAGGATATTTTCGTGCTCTAATTCGCTTTGAATTATATACGTCTTTGGTTCTATTTCATTAAATCGAACATCACAGCTAAGAAACACCTTTTTGCTGTTTGGATCGTATACTCTAAAATTTTTGGTTGTAGGTTCAAACCCAAGTAAAAATACTTTTTTGGCTTTTGGATCCCACTTCCTTACTTTTGGAATTTTTACAAAACATTCCGTTCCAAATATTTTTATATGGCTTAGATTTGGTTTTCGACCAAACCATTTTTCGTATGGCGTGCTACCATTACAAGCACTATTTGTTATTCTATTCAACAAATATGTGGCGGTACGTATTGCTTCAGGCCACAAAAACTTTGATAATCCACTTGAGATCAACATGGTCCTTGCACTCTCTTGGATTGTTCTATTGTCACGTTCAATCCGACCATTTTGTTCTGGGTTATAGGGTGCTATACGTTCTATTTGTATACCTTCCTTTTTTAACAATTCCTCAACATTTTTATTAAAAAATTCAGTTCCATTATCAAAACGGAAATTTTTGATACTAATGCCATTCATATTTTTAACCATTGGAATGAATGAGCTCAAACAATTGTACACCTCATCTTTAGATTTTAATAAATACACAAAACGAAAACTCGTTGCTTCATCCTTTATTATTAAAAAATATCTAATTCCTCCAATACCAATCTGTTCCATTGGCCCACATACATCTGCATGCATATATTCCCCTTTGATGGATGGCCGCTTAATAGTTTCTTTATGTGTGGATCTGGTCATCTTTCCAAGTTGACAATCTTCACAAAAGAATTTTTCACTGCTAGATAAATCAACGCCGTCAACTAAACCGTCTTTACACATTTTTTTAATATAATCCACATTTACATGACCCAAACGACGATGCCAATGTTGAAGAGAAACAGCAGCAACGTTTGCACATTCTTCTACACGCAGACGAAAATTCATTTTTATCTGATTCATGGCATAGCTTTCTCCTATAGCTACAACTTCATTCAATTTGTTCATGACTTTGCATCCATTTTCTTCAATTAATACTTTCAAACCCTTGCTGGTAAGAACTGCAGTCGAAAGCAAATTCTGACAAAGCTGTGGTACATACAAGACATTTTCTAAACGACGTGGCTTCCACTGCTTGTTTATTCTCGCTTCAATCAATATTGTACCACTACCAAGTATATCTAAACAACGACCGTTTGCAATTTGTACAACATGTTTTTCTTTATAATTTTCAAATTCTGAAAACCATTCACGATGATATGTCATGTGACTTGACGCACCTGAATCAGCAAACCAAAAAACACTTTCGTTTTTCTCTTCCTTTTCTTCACTAGCATATACACACCATGCCATTTCATTCTTGTCTTTGTTTGCATTTGATAACTCTATATTCTTTGGACACTTTTTATCTCTTGCCCAGTGACCCATTTGGCCACATGCATTGCACTTACTCTTTCTTTTTATAGCATCAAAATTCTTCTTCGATTTTGATTGTTTCATAACCTGTTTTGTTTTGATCATAAACGCAGCATCTGATGTACCAACTTCCTCAATGCTTTGCCTATTCAAATTGTCTTCCTCTAATTTTAAAGAACTTATAAGCGTTTCAGCTGTTCGAGCTTCTTTTGTATTATACCATACCGTTTTGTAATTATTAAATCTGGCTGGTAAACTGCTAATGATACGAACCATTTTTAGCTTATCTGATATTTTTTCTCCTTGCTGTTCTATTTCGTATGCTAGCTGATTTATTTTTGAGACATAGCTAGCCACAGACTCATCATCCTTCATTTTAACTGAGAAAAATTCCTCATACAATGTTATAATTTGAATATCAGAATTTTTTTCATATAAACTATTTAATTTGTTCATCATCTCTTTTGCTGTTGTACATGACAATACAAAATTTGCCCGTTCAATATCTAGGGATATGATAATAGCATTCATAGCTTTTCCTTCATTTCTTTCATACAGCTCTTTAGCGCTTGCTGATGCTTCTTCCGCTGGCATTTTTCCCTCAATATTATCGGTTAAACCATGCGCTTTCATATACGCACTTATTTGAAATTTCCATAGTCGATAATTTGAACTATTTAACTTATGTCCAACAAAGCTATTTTCAATATTTTTTCCACCGAAAAAATCCATTTTTTATTTTTATTTATTGTTACGCTACGACGAGACGACTTTAATAAAAAAAATTTGCTTTCAATTACGCTATGGCAAGACGACTCTGAAAGCAATCCGGATACAAAAACTTTTATTTTAAAAACACTTTTACTTATTTATTAATTCGTCCTGGGCCCATAACCTGTTGAAATTTGCATTTGCAGGATAAATAAATAAATAAATATTATAAAAGAAAGTTTTTATATTGTTCACAAAAACGATAAAAGTTACAACTACTGACATTTGTTTGTATATAATGACAGTAACAGTCTAAACATACTACGATTAAAACAAAACTTTTTCATGGCAACAATGCTATTATTTTAACAATTATAAAAATATATTTCTGTAATAAAAATTTTTTTAGTTTTTATAATTAATATAAAAACTACCAAAAAAGGTAAAAAAAATGAAAATAATAATACAAATTCTCATACCTTTCTTAATTTTGTTCTGTTTATACATATCTTAACATTTTTATGATTTGAACACCCATTTTTGTTATTTTAAGCTGCTCATAAAATCTTAGACTGACATTAAGATTCCTAAATCCTTAATATCCTACCATATCACTAAACCTTTAAATGAAGCTATGTCAGCAAATGGTAAAATAGCAAACACCTCAAATAATAGTTCGATAAAATAAAAATCCAGATTTTAGTACAAAATTTAGTTGTAATGCATTATCAAAGTTATATCTTAAGAGAAAATGATTGAAAAAGATATTTTTTTGCCAATAAATTTTCTTCAATACTCATCAATAAAGTTAGTAAAGCAGTAGTGTTGCTCATGTTTTTATTCATGTAATCTAAGCACATAAAATAACATTTTTGTGGATACCCAAATATACCACATAGTAGAGTAGTATTCCTTTGGCAAATACACAACAATGAATACAGTTTTTCAGTATTTTCGAAATCCTGCATTGAACACGTTCTTCTTCCCTTTTTATCTTTATGAATTTTTATTGGTTTTTTTGTTGTTCATTCTTTCACATTTTATTAATGCATCTATTTTGCTGTGATAAAGAGATTTTAGTAGCATTTGGCACACTTTATAGCCTTATGGATAACCATTAATCAATTTGCTGTGCAAATAATGGACCTATTGCAATAATATGGGGCGCCAGATAAAACTGCTAAAAATTTAAATAGGACTTAGTAAGTGACTTTAAAATTAATATATCGTCCTAACCGAAAAATTTGGTTTGATGGTGTTATTTAAGTTTATGCTCTATTATGATGATTATGGGGTAGAAAATTTATTTTATTAATTATTTGCTTACTAAATTTTAATAAACGTTAATATTTGTTTACATTTTTATAAAATTAATCTTGTTTGATGGACTAAATATTTATAAGAATTTCATTTTTGGCATTTGGCATTTAACTTTAACTTTAAATACTTGTCAGAACTCCCGAGTACAAATCACAATGTAGCAAGCCTTAAAGTATTAGGGGAACAGATCTCGGCTGTAAATAACTACTCTTATATTGAAATTAATATCCACTCCTGATAAATTAGTACCTACTTATAAAGAAATTTCTGATCCATACCTGGATGTGGATATCCTGATTAAAAACCCAATTTAAATTTATGAGGCTGTGATAAAAGTGCCTGTTTCAAAAAATTTTAAAGTCTTTATGACTTTCGCCTTAGTATTGAAAGCCCTTAAAAAGTTGTCCGACAGAGATGAGTTGGCATACTTAGGCCTAGACCATTAAAATAGAATAAAAATGTCTTGAAAATAGATTAAAACTAATACATTTACGTTAAACCTAGACGTTTGCTCGAAGAATAGCGTGTTAGCTGCCATTTAGCAGTTCATTTAGTGAACGTGATTTAGCGATAAGCTCTGTTTGTTATATTTAATGTAACTTAAAAATAAAATAAGGCATTTTTGTAAATTTATTAAGTGATTCTAATTTTTAAAAATAAAATAAAATTATATTGGATTAATACTGGGTAATTATTTTATTTTTTGTGAATACACAATCAAAGATATGCTTCTATTGTAACTGCCAAGTAGAAAGTTAAGGGAAAAAATTAGCCCCTAGAATGTTATACTGAAAAGTTAATTTCCAAGTCTCTTTTCAAGGTCACTGTTTTTCTAAACTGGAGTAGTCACGGTTTGCTCACCATTGTACAAGTACATCTTAAAACATAAGGAGCCTTATTGTATTGCATAAGGCCATTAAATTAAGAATAAAGTTAGATTATTGTAGTCAACAGCAATTTTACAGATTTTAGGAGAGTTTTCACCCCTAGGATTTTACGATAATAAACCCCTGCTACTTATTTTTCTATTTGCTTTCAATTTACAAAGGGAATAAATTCTAAAAATTTTAAGCTATTTTGTTAATTTTCATTTTTACCGCCAATATCTGAAATTTTTTTATAAACTTCCAAAACTAAATAAAAATTAAACAAATTTAAATTGAGTTTTAAATTCAAAATGCCAGTCGAAAATAGAATTATTAAATTAAGTTTTTGTAATAAATAAAACGAAAATTTGTTTTTCTTTGTAATTTTATTCAATATAAAATTTTATTAAAAATTACTGGAGTATTTTGGCTTTTAAATTTTTGATAAGGTAATATTTTTGCGTTGTATAAAAAAATAAGGAAATAAATTTAGGTCGAAATAGCTAACAATACATCTCATCGGTTTCCGCTAAGAAGATATTTGGCTTTGTATTTTCAGCAACAAGGACTTTTATAATAGAAAATTTTATATATTCTATAGGCTGAATAGAATGAATTCAAGGACTAATAAGAAGTTTATTATCAATTGTGTATTAAATAATAAAAATTCTTTTATTATGCAAAATAAGAAATTTTCAGCAACACTTCTTGCTTACTTGATTACTAATAAAATCAATCAAATAAGAGTTATATTGTTTGGACGAAAATGATTTCTCATAATTTAAGATATGCTTTAAAGGTAAAAGAATATTGTTGAGATACATTCCTTGGTTTTGCACCTTTAATTACTAATTACATAAGTAACAATCAAGTTTCAAGTTTATTACATCTTGAATCAATTTTAATTAAGAAATATAACATGTTAATTAGATTTTATTCTTTGAAAATAGTAAAATGTTTTGCACTTTCGATTTTCGCAAACTTTCTTTAGACTTGGGTATTTTTCTTTATTTTTTTACGGTTGATAGCATACACTGGACTTTATATATAAATGTTTAAATTACTCGACATTTAAAGGTTTCTAGTTTGAAATCATTCAATAGACTTCAAAAGTTTTTAAATTTCTTGAAGTTATTATGTAGCCTTGGCAACTTTTTTGTGTTTCACAGAAATAAATAGTCCAAATAATAATTTTATAGTTAAATAAGTAACCTTGTATCATTCTGTTTAATTTTACAGAAATATAATTTTGTGTTTGTCAAGTCAAATTAATAAAATGCCTAAAATTAATTAAACTTGACTAAAACATTTGGATAACACAGGCAACATTACATTCTTGTTCAATTTAATTAGATAGTGACAGTTTCAGACATTTGAACATGAGAAATATATGTTAAGCATCCTTTAAAAAGTAGCAATATTTCTTTTTTATGTTTTAAAAAAAAAAAAAATTAAGTTAAATAAATTTAGATGTATTAAGCCATATTGGTTATAATGAGTTTTTTAAGAGTTTTTTAAGAGTTTTTTTCCTGAAAATATTTTTATGATTTTAAATAACAGTAAATTTTGTACTTTTCCTTAGTTTAATTACTTTATTTGACTGAAAAATTAAAAACAATTTGTTATTCAGTATTTATCATTTAGTTTAATTTGATGCAAAAATACTAATGTGACACTAAGCAAACTATTTAGAAAGTTTGAATAATGACTGCTTCTGATGATTTCAGCTTATACTCTTTCTTCACAGACGCTAATACACTGTATTACAATTAGGGTTTAACACTATTCGTGTTTTTTGAATATTCGAATATCCGAATAAGAATTTTTTAACTATTCGTTTTTTCGAATAATTCGAATAATTCAACAATATGCTAAAAACATTTATAGATTTATAGAAAAAAAAGCAGTTATTTATTGAAATCGTTTATTGAAATCGTTTATTTATCATTCAACAATTGAGACTGAAACAAACTCTTTAAAAATAAAATAGCATTTATGGATTCATCTTTCACTCTTGTTCTCAATTTTGACACCACAATTCTGGATGTTTGAAATACTCGTCCGCTTTCCGTTGATGTTGGTTTTACTGTTTGAAGAGCATTTATATAATAAATCCATATTTTTTTATCTAATTCCAGTGGTTTCATAAAGTTGAAATTCTTTGCCAAAAGAATTGAAATCATCCCCATTAATTGCTATTATAGAATTTTTGCTTTTTTGTATTTCCAAATTCAACTCATCGGAAACTGATAGTGATGTAGTTTCGGATTCAGGTTCATCATGAATACATAAAATTTCTGCATGTTCTTCAGCAGTAATTCGCTGTGCAGTTTCTTGTTTTGGAAATAATCGCTTCATTAGCTCTTTGGCATATGCTAGTGTCACGATTCTTGGCGAATACGGAAACCATGTATTTTCTTTTGATGAAGAAAAATTGTGCAGAAACATCAAAAGTGACACCATCGGCTTATGCCTTCTCTGACGTATGTATATGTTTGAGTAAAATTTAAACTTAGAGCAGAGTTTCTTTCTGTTAGTTTATTCATTAAAAAAATTACTATCGTTTCGCAAGATAATAATGTAGCATCTTTTCTGCTTAGTGTTTCAACAGCAGCTTTTAATGGAGACAGGACAACCAAATTATTTTCTTGAACTTTTTCAATAGCATTCACTTCAGTCAGACTGATTTTTAAACAGCTATACAGCATGACAAATCTCTCAATCATAGTTTCAAGAAAATTCCATCTGGTTTTAATATCTCTTATCAAACCAATTTCCTTTTTAAACTCTTGTTTTACTTATCGCTGCAAAATACTGTTTTCGTCTAAAGACATCTACAATATTTCGAACTTCTTTATTGCCTTGTTATAATTTGGCTGAAGAATATTTCGATGGTTTTATTCATAATTTTCATACATTTTTTTAAACTAAATCACGATTCTAAATTATTCACCGAATAATGATAAAAAGTATTCCAATATCGTATAATAAATATATGTTGAATTATTCGAATAGTATTCGATGAATATATTCGTATGTCAAACTCTTATTACAATACATAAAAAGAAATTTTGTATGAAGAATCATGTCAATATTATAAATAATAATTAATTAGAAGCTTAGCTTTTGAATAAAAGTAAGAATGTTTGTGGTTTATCAGTGTTTTACTGGTTTCATCAATTAATTCAAAATATCTTCAGTTGAATTTACAAGTTTGGAGCAAATATTTGTATCTTTAGCACATTTTCTAAGCCTTTCTTAGCAAAATATAGGAGATATAAGATAGAAAAAACCTTAAATTGTTGTAATAAAAAAAGTAATTGATAAAATATTGAATTATTTTAATTCATTTTCCAAGGAATTTGGAAAGGTCATTGTATTGTCTCGAAACATCTCATGACATTCCAATATCTGATATTGAATTTATTTTTAATTTTGATTTAAATTTTTTTGGAAATTCTTCTTTACAAAGCTATTATTTTGAGTGAAGACAACAACAACAAATTAGGTCAAACCAAATACTACACCAAAAATTTTAGTCTTTTATCTAGATTTAACAAACAAGGCTATCTTCATTCATGTCAGCAATTTGAAATTTCAGAAGTAGAACCAGCTTTAACGAAAAATTTTGAATCATAATTAAAATTATGTCATCGTACATGTCTAGACCTTTGAGAATTTTACACCTTAATTAGATTTCATTTTTTTCAATCCACATAAACGAAATAAAATCTAATATTTGAGACCTTTGAAAGTTTGTAGCTTTTTTAAGCACCTTTTTTTAAAGAATTTGGGTAAAAATTTTATTTTTACACTTCATTTTATATATATTGTCCGTAATTTTTACCCTCTTTTTATAGCTTCTAGCTTTATTATCCCAAAAAAGTTATTCGACTTTATGGGGAGTCAAAGAAAATAAAATGGCTTACTTACGTGACTTTCAGAGAATATTGTAAAAATTTCGAATCAACAGTAAAACCTAATGGTTTTTATACCATCAAATTTCTACAATTAAAAAATAAAAATGAATAAAAATAAAAATATAAAACGGTTTAACAAATTAAAAATTTTCATTTCTTTTAAGTGTATCAAATTATGAAAATAGCTAAAAAATGCGACGTTATATCAGTTCAATACGCATCACAAGAAAGGATATCACAATCCTTGTAAAATGAGCAATATTTAATAAAAATATTAAATGGTTAAGAGAACCTTTGATCTTAGTTTCAAATACGAAGAAAGAACTTATAATAACAAATTACTGTAACTTTCATCGCATTTAGCTTGAAATTAACTAGTTTCGAATTACTGAAGCATTTTAGTGGGTTTAAAGAAGCATAAGCTCTAACTTATAGCACGTGCAACTCTAAGACCAATTTTACTACAAATATTACCACATATGACAGTTTTAAATGGGAATTCAAGATTGAATAAATCACTTTAGGAATTTTAGAAGTAATTGAATAGTTTGTTGTGAATTATGTGCCAAAACGAAACTAAACAAAAGTTATTTTGACATTAGTGAGATGTTATTTTGCAAAAATTTATATTACCATAATAGTTTTAGAATTATTGTTAATTAGTTATTAATTAAAAACTATTACTACTAAAATATTTAATTTTACATAAGAAGAAAACACATTAAAATAATAGCAGTTGTAAACGGATTCTACCATTTTAGTTCTTAAATTTTATAGTGCGAACGCTATTGTTTCATTATAAAAATTAGTTGTTAAGTTGGCAGGTGATAGTATGCTCCCACTGAATTTTTTACAAAATTAATTTAGTATTTTTAAAATAGACAGACAAAATCTTAAATTTTTTTATTAAAATTAAATTTTTCTGAATTCTTATTCTGATTTCTTATTAACTTAAATTTTAAGCACAGTATTTAATTTTTTTGTAATTCTATGACATAAGATCAGGAAAAAATAGGGGCCAAGTTTAAAATTTCTGACAAATGCAGTAAAAAGAATAAACTATTTTGCTTTTGTTGTTTACCTTTCTATTTGCTTTTAGTACAGCTTTTTATAGTCCTTCAAAAATAAATTCGAAAGTTTTATTAAAGAAAAATAACTTGCAGCCATTTCAAAATAAAACTAACTTTAATTTCATATAATATTATTCATCTCAAATCCAAAAAACTCAAACAAAAAACTATTGTTAAAATTTAAACTCTTCTTCAACTTCTAATTAGCAATTTTGAATTTATTTGGCATTTCATTTTAATCACAGATTTAGTATTTACCAAAATAAATTTCAAAAACGACAAAATTTCAATTTAAACTCATTAAAAGTTTTCCTCATATGACAATAACTGAAAATAAGCTACTAAAAGGAATATTTCCACCTGTAGCAGAAAACATAGAAAAATATCGCACAAAAGTTTTCATAACAATTTCCCTCTTTAATGCGAAAAAAAGCTTCCATTATTATTGTCCCTATTTTATACTAGCAGCATCTATCTAACCACCTGGTACATTGTGAAAATCATGGGAAAGCTCAGTTTCCTTTGAAACGTGGTAGAGTTCAGTCATCGTATTGGGGATAGAGCTAATACTGTCCACGACTGATTTAAATTGAAGAAAAAATAAATAAAAAACTGATTGGCTTTCTATGTGTCAAGTCAATTTTCAGTTTTGTGTTTGCCATTTTTAAATTTAGTGCTTTAGTGTGTAAGCCGAACAAAAAGCAAAAAATAAGAAAAATTATATTATCAAGAAAGTATTTTCCATTAATAGAAACCGATTTTGTGTTTTTATTTGGAAATTTTATCTGATTTTCATGGAATTTATTGCTAAAGTCAGTACTGAAGACAAAAAGAATCCTATTAGTGAGTTTTTGTTGTTCTTATTTGCAACTTCTTTAGCTAAAAGTTTACTTTAATCATTTAAAAACTGTTTTTCGACGGACATATTCATGTCAAGTGCGGCCTCATTTTCGACTATGGCTGAAATGCATTATAAGCTAAATGTGATAAAAAGTTTATTTTAGGAAAATTAAGAAAAAATTAAGATTTGATTGACAGTGGTAAAAACAACTAACATCTGATTACTTTTTTATGTTTAATTTTGGTATATTACTAAATAGAAAAAAGTATTTGGAGATTTTTGTTCTTAAATATTTGTGTAAAATAAAATTCTGGTAGTTATATACTTAAATCAAATATAACGTAAAAGTTTTTCCGTTTTTTATATAAAATAAATGTGATTTTTGTTCTTCTAAAGTGTGTGATTGTATTACTCTTTTTATATAGCTTACACAGGAATTATGGTAATTTTCTATTTGCTTAACAAAATAGAAATATTTTTTTCTTTGATATATTTTACACAGCAACATTTTTCTTTAAAGTCAATACGCTTGTTTTGAAAATAAAAGAAATTGAGTAAAAAAAGTAAGAAAACATTTTCAATTATTTAAAACAAGTTTCAAAAGTAGAAATTTTTATGAAACTCGTTTTAAAGGTTACGACGACAATCTTTTAGTGGCTTTAAATATTTATATACCACAAAAAAAAGGACTTGTTTCTTCCGTGAAGATAAATTATTTGTTTTTTTTTTCTAAAAAAGAATTCTTTTTGATAAATTCCAAAAAGAATTGTTTTTGCTCATCTTTTTTAGGTTACTTACTAAATTTGTCAAAGGATCTCTTGATTTTACGCAAATAAAAATCATATATTTGATATAAGTAAAATTTATCAAAACTTTGAAATTTTTCGTTTTTTTCTAAAAAACTTAACTAATGATGCTTATTTTTGTGTTTTCGCTGGAATTGAATAAAAAAATAAAAAGTTATAAGATTCTACTATAAATATTATTTTATATGCTTTTTTAACAATTTATTGAACCATTTTTGGATATTTTCATCAAAAATTGAACATCAACAATTTTAATTAAAAATTTAATGTTTAAATAACTTTTAAGCAATTTTAAGATAACTCAATCCCATAATTCTTACTTTTTTCAAACCTTAACAAATGCGTTACCAAAAATAAATAACTTTAATTTTTTATGTTCGATTCAAATGATTTCGGCAACTTTTCATTAGACATAAATAGCTTTTTACGATAAGAGAGATATGATTGAGAATATTTAACTTTCTAAGGAATCTTAGTTCTTTTTTTTTTTAATTATTTCTTTGAGAAGATATTGTTAGGCAAGGGGATACTATACTTATCTTCTTTATTGCATCCTTATTCTAATTGGCAGAAGGTTATTAACCTAAAACAAGAATTCAATTCAATACTAATGCTTTCACCAGTAAGTTGAGTAATCTAAAACATAAATACACCTAAAAATGTACCCAAAATACTCCTTTTAAAATGTAAATTCTAATAAAATGTTATAATATTTGGGTAAATATCATTACCAAGAAACCATTATTATATGTCCTATGAACACAAAGGTGGATTTTTTTTATAGATTGCCGTACCTTTGTACTAATTTTATATGAAAAGCTTCAACAATAAGTCTTTGGTAAAAATATTTCTTGTTGTGTTGTTTCCACTAAAAATTTTTAGTTACATGTGGCCTAATCAATTGATTTATTCATTAAAATTCAAACCACAAAAGTTTTTCTGAATAAAATTCGATATAGAGTTTTAAAAATTTCATTTTTAATAGAAAACTACGTCAAAAGGCTTTCGCAATTTCCTTTGCACAGCAGGTAAATTTTTACTTTAATAGATCACATTATTATTAATTTACTTTTCAAGAAGTCATTTCTTTTGAATAAATCATAATTGAAATGTGTTGTGCCTAGTACAAAAAATATTTTGAAAGATCGATTTGCTTTCTTTTGAATATATCTTTTGATCAATACATAAAAATTTTGCTTACCATTATTGGAAGTCCAAGGAATTCAAGAAATTTTTAAATTTGAAGCAAATTCATACACAGCTCAATAAAATAAAACCTTTGTATAACCTCACAGTCTCGTCATCACGCTAAGATACATTAACGTCTCTAAATGGACTAAAAGTCTTGAGTTCGGGAATTCCCAAAGGCTTATGCATAATTTAATGTTCAATGCTAATGCACTTATTCCCAATAAAGAAATTAAACTTAACTAATATTATGAAGTTTGTAAACATTGGGTATGTATGATATTTAGAAGGACAGACATAAAATAAGTTAATTTTCAATAAAATTTACGGTAAATTAATATTTTCTATCTTCTGATGTACTGTAGCCAATACCTTAATAAATTAAAAAGAAAACTCTTGAGAGCAAAGAGCTTTGATGGAACATCCATTCAAATGTTTGTTGACGTTGAAGAAATTAACTAATGCACAGTAAAAGAGATATAACGCTACTTTTTATGAGCATTTTATGGTTTTTCTGTATACAAAGCTATCACCGAGATATTGATCACCTTAATTTACCTCTTTCATATGCCGAACCATATTAAGGTTTTAGGATTTGTCATCAAATCTTTTTGCAGATTTTTCCACAATCAACAATTTCAGCGTTGTGAATTGTGGAAGTCAGGTGTATGATGTTTTTGTTTATAGTTTGCCATTGTATTGTAGCGCCAAAATTATATCTTGTCGTTTAAAAATCGATTCATTCAGTTTCAATTTTATCATTTTCAAAATGTTCGACATGATTTAGTTTGGGTTTATTGTTGCACATATACACAAATTGTTGGAAAAACACTGGGTGCTTCGATGCCCAGGAAAGCCTCATTATTTATATTATAAGTTGATTAAATTCGATGTAGTCTACATAAGTGGAATTATTTTTTTTTTCTCCCGAATTTGTACACACTCCTCTTAATATGAATTATCAGATTCATTTGGCACATCAGCAAGTAAATCTGTTACATTCCTGGCAAAATAAATTATCCCTATTTTTATTCATAATAAAGTTGTAAATTGTTCTGTTGGCACGAAAAATATATTTAAAACTTTTATAGATTCCTTCTTTTATTTTTAGGCAAAAAATATATTTTTACACTCTTTAATTTATATTTTGGCACTAAGGGCACACTTGAAATTTTAACCTTGCCTTTCAATTTTGTTATGATCCGATTTGTTGTCAAAGTGCTGTGTAGCATATGATATTGTCGGACGTCACAAGGGTGATCTTTTGCTTTTGCTGAAAAAGTAGCACTTTTCCTTTTTGCACTGAAAAATTCATAAATGAAACATTTGATGATGCGAACTTTTTCTTATTGGCTTTTTTTGTACATCTAATCTACTCTCAGAATGAGTTATTTTTATTAAAAGGGAATAGTACTTGCATTTAAACTTCAGTTAGCTCTCTTGATTCAAAATCTTTATGAAGAGATCCTCCATATTTTATATATCTACTCTCTACTAATGGCATCAAATCAACTTTTGCCAATATTCTGAATCTCAGTCTTTAGTTCTTGTATCATTATAATATACGGTTCATCCTTTCTGAATCCTCAACGTATTTGGAGAGTTTGATTTCTTTGTCGATTCTTCAGTTTTCTTAATTCCGTTAAGCTACTGTTTAGGATTGAGTTTGGGGCATTTTGCTAATTATAAGTAATCCACACTTCCATAGTTTTCTTTTCATATGGACAATAGAAAATTTTTTAAGTCAATTTATTCCGATTCTTTGTGTTCTAGCATTAATTGCTAAAAAAATTTTCCTTTTTCGAAACTTAGTTATTTTGTGCAGCTAGTGAAGAATAATAAAAATGCTAATAGAATACTTAAATACATATTTATTTGATGTATCCTAAGTTTCCTAATTTGCTCTAGATTACAAACTTCTTGGATAGTTCTAATTATTCCTTGCCTTAGTAGGTTTTTCATAAATCCTTTAAATCCTAATTCATTGAAGACAAGATTATTGATAATCCAATTTAATGGTAAAATTTAATTGCTAAGCTGTTAAATTGTTGCTATTTAACAAAAGTACAAGAGTTAACATGTTTTTTAGTTTTTGTAACTGCTGAAAGAGCTCTTAGTATATTTTTCAGAAATTATGTTTGCATCTAACCAAAAGTCATATAGTAAAGTAAATCAATATCTCAGTAAGGTATGCAAAATAGCAGAAAGTACCTTACATAGTAAAGAGAATAATATTATTTACATACTCTAAAGGATATTCTTTTTTCAAATATATTTGCAAAGTTATACAAAAAAAAGGGGTCTTTTTAAAATGGATGGATCGATGAAGAGATGATGGGGAACGTAAATCCCATTTTCTTTTATTACTTGTTAAAGCTTTATAAATATGAAACGGAAGACCAGCTACTATGTTGGATTTAGTAATTCAATGGAAAGTACTCAAATTGGGTATTTGTACTTATTCCAACTTTCATGGATATAGAACATTAAGAAATACTTTTCAAAAGTATGAAAAAAGGACAAGAGATTCAAAATTTTATCTTTATTTACTGAAGGACTTGTTAGGCACAGTAAATAAATAACAAAAACAATTATTTGTATTTCTAATGTTTGATTATATTCTATAAATTTCATTCAAAATTTTATGAATTTTTCATATTTATTTCTAAATTCTAAATAGAACATAAATCTTTTATATTTTTTTATTTATCTTTTGTGAGCAATAAAACAAAACAAAATGATATAGCTTTTATTGCTCTTTTAAGCAGAATTTGTTAGCATACTAAAAACAGTAGTATTGTATTAAATGAAGTGTGTATAAAAATATTTGGCGGTCAAATGGAATCTCTATTATTGCACCTGTGAACAATATGAAAATTTACATGGATGAATGTAGTGGCTCATTTTTAGTATATATAAATACACAATTTTCGGTTCATTAAATTTAAACAATAACAAAACTTTCAATTATGTTGTTAAACTGAAATATTTTATATTAGTTAGGAATTAAACTACGTCAAAAATTACTTATAAGAAAAATTTTTAAAAAAATATTATGGTTTTACTGTAGGTTTTTTTTTTAAACTTTGCGTTTAGCTTTGTAGAAAATCAGAATTTGGAATAATAAACTGCTTACAATGCGTTCACATAAAGCACATTCTGAAAATTTTAGTAGTGTGTATACTCCTGTGAACAGGAGTTTTATAACGATAATTTCATTGCTCTTAAACTTTTATATTGTATTAGAGAGAATAAAATTTATAGAAATAAAAGTAAAAATTTTCATTTGTTCAAAATCATAAAACGTTGAATATTTTTATCAACTACTTTTATACTAAATGAAGATTGAAGAGCAGTGGATACAAGGATGTATGTATTTATTCACGTAAGCAACCCGTCACATATTTATATGCATATACTATATTTATACACTCCTTATAATAGTATTGTATTAGTAGTACTAGTTGTTGTCCTTTTTGGAACCAATGCACTATGACCACTATGTTTTCCCCGAATGCTAAAGCTTCGCTTAAAGTGCTGGCTGAAAGCGTAGCTGGCGAGAAAGCAAAATTGTTATTTTGTTATTATTAACCTATTCAGAGCAATATGGGAAAGGTTTTTGTCTCAAAAATTTATTTTCATAATTTACAGCTTTGGTTATTTCAAGAAATATTTTTTTATGTGCACTGCTTGATGGGTTTTTAATATAATACTTTTATTACAAAGGAATCAAAAGTTTGCGGTGGTTTAATTTCCATCAAATAAAAAGAAAATAATCATATTTGTAGCCTTACTTTTTGTTTATTGTTGTTGATACATTTTTTTACAGTACTGCTTATTATCGATTATAGTGCTAGTTTTTGTTGTTAATTATTTGTTACACATCCAATCAATCATAAGTGATAATAAAACTAATAAATTTCTTCATACTTGGTAAAGTTTGATAAATATCGGAACATTTTTATATTTTTAAACAAAATCTTATATAAAAACCTATCTGGAAGCAAACACAATTTAATGAAAACTAGTGGCCTCATTAACTTTTAGGGCCAAATTGCTATTTACCACATTCAGTAAATTTGCACTTGCGGTCAAACATGTGATCCCTATTTTAAGAATATACCTACTTCCGACATATATTAAAGTTTTACTGAAAATTTGAACTCAATTGTCTAGCGAATTTTTGAGTTTTATAAATTTTAAAATATCGATAAGTGTCTTGTTGCTTTCTCTTTATGGCTAGCAGCTAATAGAATTGGCCCTTTATCCGTTCCACTAAAATTATAATTCTGTGTTTGTCATTTATAAAAAGCATATTTGGCATACAGCTAAAGCGCGTCCAATTTGTAAGGAAAATCAGATCTTTAACCGTTCTCCTATTTACTTAATTTATCTTTAATATTTTTTTGAATGTTTTAAGAAGTGTGATTTCTCAATACACTTTCCATATCCCATTACTACAGTACTCGTTAAATACAGAAAATAAAGTATAAATTTTTACAAGCAGTCAGGTGTACAAGTCAGGTGTTTTGTGTTTTTGGAGACTTTCCGGTATTTAATTTTTTTAAATTAAACAAAATTTTTTTGGTATTTTAAAAATTGTTATTAAAATAAAAAGATAAAATTTAAAAGAATAATATTTTAAAGACCTTAAATTAGTTTCTATTAATACTATCAATATTTCTTTTATTACATCTCACTTCAAAGAAGTTCGGTAGTACTTCGTGCTCTTAGCTTTTTAATTTTAACCTCTGAATTATTCCCGACATTTTCTATGAAGCCTAAATTAGAATTATTTCTTGGCAATATTTTGTAGGACTTCTATTCTTTGGTAAATATTTCTTCCACTAGAGTTTAAAAATTTTATAATGTTGATGAAATTTAAAAAACTATTGTTCATAACTGAAATAATAAAATTAATAATAATAGTTACAAGTTTGGCACTGTAGCAGTAAGCAGAATCATCTTGAAATATCATGTGGTAACCGCTGAAAAGTGTTCTTGTATTTATGGTATGAAATATTGTTTTAAAATAATTTTGTAATGGCTTCATTTTTTTTAACCAGATGACAAATATAATGAGAGAAACAACCTTCAACCATACGTCTGAAACTTTATTTTATTGTTATCCTCACACATTCTCCACTGATAAGTCTCTCCCAAAAGCTCCTCTACATATACACAGCACCACCTGACATCAAGAGGTTAAATTTAGATTTATCACGAAATATTTCATTCCTCTAATTCATGGTGAGCCACTGCAATATTTTTGAATGCAATTGCCTTGTAAGTAGAGATAACTGTAGGTACACTTATATTAAAAAATGAATCCATTCACCGTTTTCCACTCAATGATTTTAAGACAAATGCATTTATATGTGAATCCTTATAGAAATTATTCATTGAGTAACTACGAGTATTTATGTAGTAATACAATAATTTGTAGTAATTCCAACAAAAGAGGACACAGCATATAATTTTAAACATTTTCGACATTTGACTACATTTATTTGTCTCCTGCGGTATGTAATTATAGTTTTAAGAAAAGTTACTGTTCGATTTTTTTAAACCAAAGCAAAACAATGTTACAATAGACACTTATGTCAAAAAATAATTTAGTAAATATAAATCATAAAAATACTTATACTTACTTGAGTGCTAGGATTAGAACCTCTACCTTGAAATAATTTCATTTACCTTTTCAAAGGAAAACATTAAGGTCAAAACCAAAATATCATCATCAAAGCAAAAGTTTTCACTTTTTATCAAAAGAGAAGCACCTTAGTTCATAAAATGTCCTACGAACTGTAAATACACCAATTACAATTAGATAACACCTATCACTATATAAAACTATTCACTGGAATAATAGGATTAGAAAGTCTACCTTTCTGAAGAGACTTATTGATATCCTTTCAAGAATATTAATATAAAAATAGAGTCCGTTAATATGAATAAAATTTTGTTTGAATATTATTGTGAAATGAAATACGATATAGCTTTATGTATTCAAAAAAGATATACTTAACTATATAATACCCAAGGCTCTCAAGTCTTTTTTGGCTAAACTTCAAAAAAATAAGTTGTGAATATATAACAGGAATATTTTAAAATTCGTAGCAAAACATTAAAAGCTACGAAAAAGAAAAAATATCTATCCTTAATTTAATTTAAATTACTCCCTCGACTTAAAACTTCATTGTTGTCATACCAAAGGATAAAAGAAATTTGTCTGCTTTAATAAAGGAAATCGTAAGAAGTTTATTTTGATTGGTATAGCTCACAAATCATTGCTTTAAAGCCTGCTGGGCTTCATGGATCTTTTAACTTGACAACATAGTAATTTACAATTTTAATGTCTTTTATCGTTTAATTTTGGTGTCATTAAAAAATAAAATGAAAAGGAATTTCTTTCAAGTTGAATTTACTAAGTACAAAAATTAGACACGCTAAGTTAAGCTTTCCCATAAATTCTATAAGTACATATTTAATTTAAATCAATAAGTAATTGCCTTGAGTGAGGTTTAACTCGTCAAAAAAGAAAAAAAAGTTTGCATCAATTAGATTTAGAAATTCTAAAGATTTCTAATACTGCTTTGAGAATTTTCAACTTGATATTTTCTACCATATGCCCTTCAAGATGTGTTAAATTAAGTGAATCTAAAATCTCTTCCCTTTTCAAATTTTTTGTTTTTAATGGTTGTTGTTTTGTTTTGATCCCAAAAACTTAAGCTGTAGCTTTACCCCAAAGGTATTTTCTATATATATTCAGGCTGACAGGGGTACAAAACTTGATGGGTCTTAGACCTTTTGTCTGAAGATAATTCTCTATATGAATTGAAAATATTTTTACAGTTTTACCTGACCTACAGAGTGATAATGAAAAGAAAAATCTTGGAAAAGCCTGGGGCTTTCTTATGAAATTTAGAGACAAGGGAATAAAAAGTTTATTTAAAGAAAAATTAAACAATACAACCAGGATTTAAAAAAAAAAATATAACAAAGCGTAATACGATTTAATGCTTTAAAATTCTCCCTAATAGATCTACATGCTATGTTGACTCGGTAGTTTTAGACAAAAAACATAGATTTGGGTATTTACACTACAGCAACAACAAAAACTGCTATAAGACTACTTTTTGCTCTAATTAATCCCTCTGAATAATAAAATCATAACAATAGATGTTCTATTTAGAAATTAAGTTAATAGTTAAATGCATGAATGAAATTTCCTTTAATGATTCTTTTTTACGCCCAAATAAATCGTCTACCCTACAAAATATATTAATTTGGTGATTCACATTTTAGTAATAAAACTATCAAAGAATATTAGAATTAACCAACTCAAGTGTTAACTTGCATCAAAGTTCAATTTAAATAACTGAAAACTTTTCATGGTAAAGTTAGTAAAAGAGTTCCAAATCTGTTTGAATTCAACATTCAAAGGGCGTAAATTTTATTCTAATTTATTTAAAGCGTGCAATCTAAAATACGTTTCCGGGTCACACAATATTAAAATGAATAGGATATTATTTCTTTTTTTCCTCTAAACTCTATTATAGTAAGCTGAAAATTAACAAATTTTGTATGGACGATGAAAGGATAGAACAAAATTTAATTTCAAACAATGAAACTTTTTTGATTGCATTTTTCACCGATAAAAGCAGAACTAAAATTTTTGTTATTTCCTTCTGTTTGTGTATTCTTTTCTATATAATATCCGAACTATTTTACAGGTTTATTTAAAACTAAATCAATTTTTTATTTCTATAACTTTTTCCTTTCATATTTAAATTATGAGGACTAAATGAACATATTTTCTAGAAATTTTTCCTTTTAGGTTGATTATTTCCGTTCACTTAATTGGGTTGCTTTGAAAATTTTCATTCAGTCCAGAATTTATAAGCACTTTTTTAATTATATTATGGATGTTACCTGCTTAGGATTGTGCTCTATATGAAACTGACTTTTGAGTCGTATGATTTATAACTGCCATACATTTGATATTACAGGGGTTTTAAGGAATTGTTCTTTTTATAATTAAATTAAATAATTAAATTCCTTTAACATTTCATTACGACAGTTGTAGTTGTCTCTATAAGGCTTTAAGACTTGACCCAAATTAGTTTATTGAATTACTTTGATGTTTGTAGTGCATTTGAAAAACTGTTTTTTTTTGAGAATAACACATTTGAAGTTTAAGAACGTTTGTCTTACCTAAATACCAAACTTTATATGCTAAAACTTCGTTAAGGTTTTATATTTTGGAGTTTAATTTGAACTTTTCGAGTTTATTTTTGAGTTATGTAAAAAAATTCCTTTTTAGGAAGCATTTCATTCATAGTATTATATTTTTATTTGACTCATCCCATAATTTTTATCTATTTATTTTTTGTAATAATTTCAATTATAAATTTTCAAACTTTTTATAATTCCAAATAAATTAATTAATTATTATTAAAAAAAATAATTTCTTACCACATTTTTTATTTGAAATTTTTTTTTATTTCAGTGCTTATGTAAAAAAACTGTATTAACTTTTTTTAAAATAAATCAATAAAATAATATTAGTTTGACGTTTAGCAACTTAAACTGTACTGTCCAATAAATGTTATGTCAAAGCGAATTCATAATAATTCATGGTTCGACATGTTATCCTACCATATTTTATATCACTTTTCATTAAAAATCAAAATTAAAATTAATTATTAATAAATGAAAATGAAATCCTGAAAAGTGAATATCTAGAGGTGTGCATGAGTCTCATTAATTACTTAAATGGCTGTCAATTGGTTTTTTATTGGGTGACACTTGTATACCCATCATCATAACATTTTTCTTGTTTTTTGATTTTATTTTGTAGTATTTGCCTCGACGGAATACTTTTTTAATAAAAATTATATAATTTCTTTTACAATGTTTCCAATATAATTACAAATTAATTAAGTATCTTAACTTTAATATGTTTAATTGTAAATTTTAAAAGCTTAGCAAAAAAAGCTACTTGCCTTACCTTTAATCACCTCAAAAACGAACTTAGTGTCGTCTTGAACGTAATTTAGGATCTAATTCAATTTTTAATTTTTCCTTGCTCTGCTGACTATAGGTAATTGAAAAATTACTTTTAAACTAAATTTCAATATTTTTAATTATATAATAGACTTTAAAAGAATATTCCTGTTACGTTTCTTCCCTAATCATTTTTAGAATATTTAATATTACACCCATTAAAATCTTTTAAGGCAATGGTTTTCATTGAAAGTAATACCAGAACACCCTTTATTTTGTATATTTTCATTACATTAATAATCTTTGGATAGGCTTTACTTTGTATTTAGTTGATGAGATTTTTAATGACCTACATAAGACAAAATACTGTTAAATTTCTAATTACTTTCCTCATGAAGATGTTCATCAACATATTTTTTTAATTCATCCTTGGTTTTATTAATATTGAATATATTAAAACTGTCAGAAGCATAAAAAGAAAATCTTTTTACACTTTATTATGAAAAATTTAACCAAAAAATTATTCGTATTAACACAAAACAAAAATTTCAATTAAATTCTAAATCTCATGTAATAAATTACATAAAATAAAGCTTTTATTAATTCAAAATCTAATCTAAATTCACCTCACATATTTTTAAGATACATACAATAATAAATTACATATCAAACTCTGTCTCCCCACGGATTCATAAATTTAAATTAAATTTCAAATTTAGGTCGCTCGCGACTAGTCGAAAATTTATTTCTTATAGATCTCTTTTATGCTATATTTTTATATAGCAGGTTGGATAATGATTTATAAAAGAAATACAATTTTAATGTCTAAATTAGTTAGTAAATTAGTGAATGAGTCTTGATGCAATAATCTTCTATAAGTAATAAAGTTTTAAATGTAAACGAAGCCATCAATTTAAGATGTTGAGCTATAACTTTGGTCTCTATATACAGTGCTATGGTGGATTTAATGTTTTTCGCCAAACCATTGACTTTGAAATTGCTTACAATAAAATCCCTAAAAATAAAAATGAAAAGAAAACATGTTAATCTTAGTCAAAAGTGGTAATAAAGAAGCTTTTTCCGAAGATGAGATAATGCTTTTAAAATTTTATTGGTGGGTATTTTTACTTTGGATATTAAATATAACAAAAATTAAAGATATTATCATTGGTTGGAAAATAAGCTTTTAATAAAAATAAAAACAACCAACTGTAGTGATAAATTTTTTTATAAAATCCTTAGATTTTAATTTGAGCTAAAGTTTTTCATTTGTAACAATTTAAAATAAAAAATTGCTTATGATATTTTTATACCAGGGTAATTGAAATTCCATTTAATCGTTTTTTCTTAGTATAGAATTCTATTTAAAAAAGGTTAATCTTTGTGCAAATGTATTCACCTTTTTATAAAGCTTTTGAGCTTAGAGTACTAAAAGAAAATTAATAGAAATCCTATTTCTATACCCAAAATTTCCTTGAAATCCTTCAATTATTTATATATTATGTACTGTAGAATATTTTAATAAATGTTCCTGGTACGCTGGTTGACGTACCAGGACTTTTATAATTTGAAAAATTAAATTTGAAACCATTATTAAATTCAAAAGCACAGGGTTATTTTCATTATGAAAAAATTTCATAATTTTATTAAATGGATGAATTCAATTAGACTGAACAATGAAAAAGAAGTCATTTGTTGGATTTTAATCAAAAGCAAAATAATAAAATATATCTCAATTATGGGAAGTAAGGGTTAATATGGTGTTATTGAGATTCAATTAGAATCAAAAGCACAAAACATTATTTAATTAAAATTTTATTGATCTAAGATTAAGAAGTTTCCTGAAATTTTCTTACACCATTTCTGTATGGTTTTTGAAGTCAGCTTTTCAAATGAAAATTTCACTTCATTTATTCTTGAAACTTGGTTACAAAAAGATTTGATACATTAAGGGTGTAAATTTTTGGTCTCATTTTGAAAAAGTAGGTAGGAGGCTGGGCGGATGTATAGAGTCACATGTAGATATTTGAAACAAACTCTATAATTTTGGCAATAAATAGGATACAAAATTTTTATTATTTAAAAGATCTTTATTTTGCCTAATTAAGAAAAATAAAAATGGAAAATTTTTGTGACTTTTAAGTCACTTCATAATAGTCGCAAACCTTAAAAATAGTTCCTGACAGTTTTATTTTCATAAAGGTTTATACCAAAGAAAAGTGAAATATCTATAAAGTATTTGAAATAATATGATGGCTACTTCCCATGGAAATTGCTTAGCCAATTTTGATTGTACATATTAACCCTTTGACGCTCACACTGAAATCGATTTGGGCTGCCAAAAACACACTTTTTTTTATTGCTTTATTTAATAAATATTGATGAGTTTGATAAAGATTTCATACTCACTGATTAAATATATGTTGTATTTTGTCAAACTTTCATAAAAAGTAGTAGACGTCTATAGCCGTCATTTGCACTTCACAGCATTTGCTTGTCGATAGACAAATGACGGCTATAGACGTCCACCGAATTTTATTAGAATTTTTTAGGTATTGAGTAGAAAGAAAATGTAAATATTTTTAATCTTACTCTTTATTTTGCACTTTATCTTTTGCTTCTTTTATTAGTTTAAAAATTTATCCTATAAAATTTTTTTAAATTTATCAAAGTATTACTTTTATAATTTATTATTATAGATAAATAACTTATCACTAGAAATTAAAAATTATTATATATAAAAAAAGCCAATTCTTACAATAATCCTAAATGATATGACTCAAAACATTCTGGACACAAAGGAGGTTTTTCTGGGCAGGATTTGCATCTGTAGCATGTTTCTTTTCTAGCATTGTTTTTAGCGCATTTCCTACATCGTCGGTAAACTTTTCCTTTCTTGCAAGTCAGTGGTACCGGAATTTTTTCAATATGGTGTTGATCTTCATTTGTAGGTTCGGCTAAAGAAAAGAATCTCTGGGGTCCTTTTTGTGGACGTCCGGATGTTTGTTTCGATATCATTAACTGTTTACCTGTTAATGTATCAGATGGTAATTGAATAAGTGATTTTATCAAAGAATTCCTGAACTCCAAGAATTTAGAATCCTTATGAAACTTTTTGTATAAGTAAAAGGAACTCCAAACACATATGTCCAAAAGGTGAAAAATTACTTTCTTATACCACCTTATGCTTTTTCTTGGTGAAGAATAATATGAAATCATTTGATCGCACCTATCTATACCTGACATGTGAGAATTGTATTCAACTATATTGTTAGGTTTCCTTTTTTTTTGTCCACGATTATTTTCCACCTCAATCATTTCAGGATGATGTTTTGTTGTTATACATATAACTATCTTTCCATTTATTGACATAAATATCACCTTTTCTCCGCCATATATGCTCTCCTTTTTTCAATTTTTTGTTGATTACTTTTTTGGATTACCTTTCCGGTTTGCACGAAGCGTCCCAATTGTGTGTGTTTTTAAATTTAGTAAGCCTTTCGATAGTTCAATGCTGTTATAATAGTTATCCATGTATAAGTTATGGCCCTTATTCAGATATGGTTTCATCAGGCGCATCACAAGGTCATTTGTTTTTGATGAAAATACAGGAAAATTCTGCTTTCCTTGGTATATTTCAATATTTAAGACATAGCCATCACTAGTAGTAAGCTCGTAAAATTTTATCCCATATTTAGATTTTTTGCTCTTCATATACTGACGAAAGCTTAATCTTCCTTTGAATAGCAAAAGGGACTCATCAAGTGTCAGTTCCTTTCCAGGTGAATACGTTTTTTGGAAATTTTTGATTATTAGTTGTAGCATTGGAAGAACTTTGTGTAGTTTTTTTGTGATATCGATGTCATTGTCTTCGTAATGAATATTTAACCAGCGTAATAAATGCTGAAAACGACGCCCTGACATGGTGTGTTGGAAAATTGGTGAATAATATAAAGCATTATTTGAAAACAAATTCCGTATAGTTGGCGCTGTATTTTGCGTTTGTAACAAGCACAATCCAAAAAATTTCATAATTTCTTCTGAATTTGTGTGACAGAATTCCAATTTCCGTGAATTTCTTGTTGAGGGGACGGCTTTTTCAAATAGATTTTGACCATACCTGTTCGTAGCATTTACAATTTTTTGGAGAACATTCTCACAAAAAATATTGTCGAAAAAATCTCTTGGACTTGAATCTACATCGAGATCAATTTTTATGCCGCATTCATCACCATTGAAACTGAATTTTCTAATTGGAGCTGTGTCTTCAAGCCATTCAGCATCATTGATCTCTCCAATGTCACTGTATTCAACATTTTCATTTGAGCAAACGCTTTCTGATTCACTGCTGCTAGTGTATATTAAAGAGCGTGGTGCACATTGAAGAAAGCGACTATTACAGCTGGATTTGCTTCTTTCGCTACCCGAAAAACTATTTTCACTTGATCTACTCTTGTCTAGATCTGAAAGACTTGTTTCACTGGAGCTTACTCTCAGCAAAATTTTCCTTTTTCGACTATACATAACAGCGAAAGTTAAGAATTTTTTAAAAATTAAACAAATTATTTCAAAAATTTTCTTGACAAAAAATTTCAAAGTTTATAAAATCACGATCGAAAAGAGACTGATACAAAATGTTAAAAATACAATGTTGAAAATAAAATTAACAGGCTTAAACCAATGCTCATAAACACTCCCTTCACTGTATTTCTGCAGCAAAATTATTAAGAAATCGTCGATATTGCTGCTATATATTTGTAAGTGAATTTGCGTGAGGGTCATATTTTAAATAGTTACAAAATCATAAAAGTTAAGTAGCAAGTTGAAGAAGTACATACAAATAATTACATACAACATAGGAGTCTAATCATATTACCTGCTTTCGTCAGTTCACAAGAATATTGGCTTGAAACTATTTCCAGCAATGTGTGTGTGTTTAGACGTTTACGCTAACCTGGACTGAGCCTGTATCAAATTCAAAGAAAATGATTGCAAAATTAAACCTGGAAAATTTTATAATCCATTTTCTTAAGAATATCATAGAATTCAAATGAATACCCAATTAAATAGCAAAAATCTTTAACATTGATTTATTACTATATGGATGTGATTTGCCTCTACGCATCTCAGGTGAGGACGTCTATAGACGTCATTAATTTCTTAGAAGTAGCTTACTACAACCTGACTAAGGCTCTATAAAATTCGAAGAAAATGATTGTAAAATTAAGCCTGGAAAAATTTAATAATTCTTTTTCTTAAGAATAACGAAAAATTCATAATAATACTCAAATAAAATAGTCAAAATCTTTAATAAAATTAAATTATTACTAAAAATTGGAAAGACGTCTATGGACGTCATTTGCTTCTACGCCCCTTAGGCGAGGACGTCTATAGACGTCATTTACGTCAAAGGGTTAAAAACTATTTTTTTCTCTGTGAAACGCAAAAAAACTTAATGATGTTTAATTGTGCTGCTATTTATTACAAATCAGAAGTAAAATTCAAGCCCTCAACGAAAATGTTTCTACAAAATGATAAGCATGAAATTTATCTGAAATAGGTAAGTATACATCCTAATAAGACATTAGATTGCTCTACTTAATGTACCTCATGTAGATTATGTACATTTTCAACGGGAAATGTGAAAATTGCTTAACCTCTTAATCCTGTACTCTTAGATGGATAACTTACATCTGGAAAGCCTTATTTTAACATAGGCACTTGGCACATTGGATGGAAGAACTACTACTACATTTGTATTTTTATAAGTAGGGTCTGTGTGCCTATTATTAGAATGAAATAATTTCTGAATTGCTAAACAGTTTTGTAAAAGTAGGATACTGGCATTATTATGTATATGAAATTCAATCTTCTATATATAGAAAAAATTGTTTCCTAGAACTGAGCACTTCTGTAGGAAGTAATTATAATGTAGTCTCCTGTATGAACAGGCAACTAGGCAAATAAGCAAATTTATTAAATAATTCACTTTTAGTTTAAAATTTTTACTCTAGTTTTTATTTTTTTTAAGGCTTTGTAATTCTTGTATATTGAATTATACTTATAATTAAAAAGCGAGTAATTCTTAAAACATGTCAAAACACTATGTCCAAATGTCAAAATAAAAACACTACTTACTACTTACTAGAAATTCATTCTTATTTTCCCGCTGGCTCTACTTTAAAAATAGTATAATATAACAGTTTAAAGTATGGTATTTTTGAAAATAAATCAAATAAAATATTCAAACTAAGTAATTAAGAGGAAAAATTATATAACTTAAATTGAATAATAAAGGCTACTTTTTACGGAAAAAATATTAAAAAGAATGGGTTGCTAAAATTACCCAATAAAGGATGCAAATAACCCTCTAATTTTCAAGATCAACGAACACGCTTACTTTTACATATTGAAGTGTTCCCGAGTCGAAATTTTAAGCTTTCTTTCATCCTCTTTGACATAATACGTGAAAAGTTTGCATTTAGGAGGTCGAAGAGGATGGAGATTTAAAGTATAACAAAATATTCAAAAGTTCGCATTTTTAACGTTAAAGACGATGAAAGGAGACTCAAAATTTCGACTCGGGTTGACATAGAAAGGAAATTTTCAAAATTTCGCTATTTGAATAGGCTTCCAATTGATTGTTTTACGAACAAACTTTTATAGTTTTTTTCACTCATAAAAATGGACTTTTGTCATACCGTTTTATCATTTTTTATTTAATGTCAACAATAAAAGAGCAATTTTTAATAAAATTATTTACTTGCCAAAATATTTTGAATGATATTAATAAGTTTGTTCTATGCCAGCATCATTCTTTACAATACAGAAATCATAATTGATTAATAAAACTTACCGTTGCTTATTGCAGGCTCAAATTAAATTAATTTGTTCTATCTTATAACATTCTTAAGTAATTTAAAGCATTCGTTTCTCTCAAAGTAGAATTTATTAGAGTACTTTCTTCAAATACTGCAATAAAAACACAACAAAAATCTCATTTTATTAATAAAAGCTATTAAATAGATCAAATTAGAAATAGAATTATGGCATTAATTGAAATCAATGTACATAACTTCATTGCTTCCGAATCGATTTTGAAATCAACTTTTGGTCGTAAATTTGAAGGTGACGCAGATGTTAGACAGAAACCCATATGGTTGAAATGGAAACAAATAAAACAATAAGTAGAATAAATTTTTTGATGTTTCTCTAAATATGTCGTAAAATTGATTTAGAAACTATTAGATATTGAATATGGGATGGGAATTTGTATATTTAAAGTTTGTTTTATTTATTACTTAGTTTTTAAATTATTGATTTTAGGGAAATATTATACTTAATTTCACAATTTTACTTTTATGCAATTTTTTGGGTAATTTTATTAAAAACACAACTTCTCATTTTTGTTTTGGTTTTTGCTAACTGAAGTTAATAGTTTAATTTTCTATATCACCTCATCAATTCAGGTTACTTTTCGAATATTTTCGATTCACTTAAATATGACAAAGTTTTTCAAAGTAGGTACTAGGAATAGATTTTGCAGTTAAGTTATACATCTACTAACATATTTAAAATCAAAATTGTATGAATAAATAAAAAGTCAAAAGGTCTACAAGTTAATATGGTTTCAGCCAGGCAAAATATATCACAAAAGGACAAAAAAAGCAAAACCAAGGGATGTCCCTTTTGTGCAATCAAGCATATTATTTTTAGGGTAAGGATTTGTAACAAGGCCACAAAAGAAAACCAATTATTAAAAGTTTTCAATGTCTATGGTCTTAATTTTTCTTTACGGTTTTTTAGCTTACATGAATTAACTGTTAGTTTTAGATTTAAAAATCAAAGTATAGAAAATTTAAGCTAATTTGAAGTAACCCTAAAAATTGATTAATTACTTTTTGAAAGGTTTTTCCTAAAATTTAGTGAAAATTTAATTAATTTTCATAATTTGAAAATTATAAAAGGTTTTAAAAGACAGAAATGATTTAGATTTTCATTCAAACAAATTTCCTTAGAAAGGAATATTAGTTTTAATTGAAGTAAAGTATTAACTTTGGAATGGTAACCATATGTTGCTCTTTAGGGTTTTCTACCGTAAATATTACGTCACTCCATTACACCTCAAGGCAATATAAAAGTGGCTAACAAACTTTATTGTTACGTAATCGTTTGTTTGTTTTAAAGTTCGTAGGCTTTGGGAACCAAACAAAGGCAGGGTCTTCCGATTGTAAATACAGTAGGTGGTCCTTGTCACTGACAAACTTGTTTAATTTGATGAAGTGATAATCACTTACTTTTCTTTATGGCGCAAACGCCTCTAAGCTGATATGGCAAATAAAAGCAAAGCTTGATTGCAAATAACTTTATGCCAAAAAAATAAATTCTATTTATACAAATCTTAATTGTAAAAAGTCTGAGGAGACTAAAAGTTAATTTCATTTTAAAAATGCATAATATCATATCATCGGTTTTGGCTGAAGAAATTTAGAATCTATTTCTCCACACTTAAGTATAATATAAAAAATAAAAATTTAATGCAGATGCTTGTACTATAGGTAAAAATTCCAGACACAGGAAAATTTTTCAAAACCACATTTTAAATTTTATTCTAAGTGGCTAAGACATAACAACAAAATCGATCAGAAAAAAATACCTAGAAACCTGCTTTTGTGTCAATATCATTGGTTTTTCTTCAAATGAAATAAACTTAATATCCAATAAAAATTCAAAAAAACCAGAAATTGTATGGTGAAAATTGAACCCTAAATTTTGAATGTACGAGTATATAAAAATGTCCTTCTGCGAAAAAAAATATTAATTCATTTTTTTTTAAAATGTCCTCTATATGAGAGAAGTTATATTGAATTTTTGATTCAGGTGTGAGATTTATAAAGTCAACCCAACTTAGGAAATTAGCATTTTTGCTTTCGCCGAAGGCAGATCATTTTTAATTAAATTTCCAAGTATTCAATTAAAGAATGAAATTTCTTTTTCAATATAAAAATTCCAAAAAAAGATTTTGAATGAAGAAAATTAAATAAAATATTTTTCCAGCTTCTATTATTTTAACTTCAGCAACGTTATGAAACCATTCAAATATTAAATGTTTGTCTTTGGATTTATTGAGCAATTAAACTAGCAATACAAATAAGGTACTAGAAATTTCTAAGAATAGTTTTTATAGTAGAATTGCCTGTGCTCAGTACTAAATATTTAAGTCATTTTGTATTTTTTATTATACTTGCCAACTTTAACTATATCTTCGAAAATGTCAACTATTAAAGAAAGTGTTTTATAAATGAGATCCTTTTTTGTGTATATTTGTTAGAGCTAATCCATAAAAAATGGCAAGCAAGAATTTATTTTGAATCCCCATTTGGTGTAAGTCAAAAAATATTTTTCTGACATATGAGAAATATTATTTTTTGCTCTTTCTTTTGAATTTAGGCCAAGTTCAAGTGCAAATGCCAGAGTTTTCTGATTCAGTGAAACTAAGCAATAAGAATTATATTTACTGGCATACAAAAAATTTTTTATTATTTTTTATGGAATATGAATAACCTTATAAATTATTCTTATTTCAATAGTTTTCCGATGTAAACTTTACCCTATTAAATCTGTAAATAATTGTCCTGTGCAGGCTTTGTCTACGGTAAATAAGTAATGTTTTGTTTTGCCTCATAATTGATAAATTAAATAGAAAAACCCAAAACACATCACTACGTCCAGAGTGTGACAGATAAAAACACAATTGCTCATCAACATAATCAAAAATGTCTACTTTGTATTTTTTAGTCATTATTGATGATTCATCAACTTCATTTTGTCAGATTAAATTTCTATCTTATTGAAGACTTTGTTTTATTCTAATCTATTACTGATATAAAATTCAATAATATTTATTCTGGATTCTAACTAACCTCAAAATATAATTTTGATATAATTGACAATTTGACGGATTTTTATTTCACCAAACTCTTGAAATTTTTCAGTCTTCAACTTAAATTTTATCTTAGTTATGACTTTATGTTAAATATTTTTATTCCTATTTTCTAATTTCCTGAACTTTTTCATCAATTTCTAAATTTAAAATATTTTCAGCTAACCAAATGTTTTAATATTTTTGAGTTTTGTAAGCTCTTCAACCTTGAATTTTGTTTCAACATTAACACCGCGCCTTTAAATGGTTTACCTTTGTATTGTGTTCCTCAAATGTATTTATCAAAGTAGTTTTCTTTGTGCTTTATTTCTGCCTTTATACCTTCATTTTCAGCTTTATTATATTTTTGGTTGGTCAGTTTCGGTTGTGGGGTTTTTATCACTTTTTTCTATTTGTGTTTTATACCAACAAGAAGTTTCTTCTTGCTTGCGTAGCTAAAAATACCCATTTCAGCAGTCTTTCTTTATATGTTTTTCTTTTTTCAAAAATATCCTTATTTTTCATTTATCTCTTATTTATTTGGTTTAAGATTTGATTCCTTTCCGCATTTGTTACTGTCCATAACATGATGATTATACTCTGAAATTAAATTTTTGTTGACCATTTAAAATGTTTCATTCCTTTCGTTCTATGATTTCAACACTGTATTTAATATATCGTATTTTTTATGTAGTTTTTCAGTTCCCAACTAATGCTATTTTTGTTGTTATTTTGTTTATTTTCTATATAAATTTATATGAATCTTGTTCACTGTTTTCGAAAAATGCCCCAAAGGAAAACGTTCAAGTGAAATAGTCTTTTTCCATTAAGCTTTTCAAACTGAATTTTATTTAATGATGCTATGTTTGTTTATGAAATTATTTTATTATTTTTCTTACCTTGCTATTCTACCTTAACTTAAATATTGCTAAAAAAATGAACCCATATCGTGTTGAAAGGCATATTATGAGAATAATGAAAAGTAACGCAAAAGTGATATATATGTTTCATTTATTACACAGCTTGCCAACAAAATAAGTGGATCCCATCCCCTTAAGCATAATTGCGTGAGAAAGTTTTGGCAAAGTATTGACTGAGAACAAGTATTTCTTTTCTCTACTTAATGTGAGAATGTTCTTTCAAATTAATTATTAGGGTAGCAAAGAAAGTGGTAATTACTAGAGGTACAAAGTAATTTAACAAAATTTCATTTATTTTTTACAGTTTTTGAAAATTTCTAAAAGCATTACTATTATTCATGTTTAAATGCAATAAAAAACTAAGATGTAATAAAACTCTCTAATACACATAAAAAATATTCGTCCTTTAGTAAATACAGTAGAAAAAAATCTGGTATTTTCTTTAAAATTTCACCCATTAAATTATGCATCATTAGTTTAAAAAAAAATGTTTTTTTTCTAATTTCAGGACATGAATGATAGCCATCAATAACTCACTCAGTTCCCAGAGAAATGCTAGCTAAATTTTGCACTGTATTTAATAACATCACAGCTTGAAATAAATTTGAAATTCAAAATAATAATAATTTTGCTGCAGAGTGAATTAAATAGTATTCAAGTAAAACAAACAGAAAAACCTTCACAAAAAATAAAAAAATTTCCTTTGATCCCAGTAATTAGCATATTAACAAAAGCCTGAATGTTTTTTTCTACCCGCAATTTTTTTATTTTAATTAAAACAACTGCTACCTGCTAGTTTTTTTCACAAAGGAAAAAACTAAAAAATTTAAATAATTAATCTAAAATTTTAGTATACTTAGCTAAACCGCTAATTTAAATGATGATCCCACAGTTAATATCCAACATTAAAAGAATAAATTCAGAACTCTAAAGTGAAATAAATTTCTGTTGGTTTTTATTTTAAAGTATTTTTAATAAATTTAGTTCACCACAGCTGCTTGTTGAATTTGACATTTTTGCATTTTATGCCCAACTATGCCAGAACAGGATAATTACGACGATGAGGTAAGTAAAAAATTCAATGAAATAGCTGTTTGTATTTAATTTGTGTATTAAAGAACTTTTCAGGTGCTTTTGAAAATAATTTCATGTATTATTTTCAATTTCACTTTTCAAAGTTTTATTCAACAAAAAGAAACACTTTTAAAAATTTATTACTACATTGTTTATAAAATGTTAACTTTAAAAAGAAATAAATGTATATGAGAATGGTTTTTCCTACAAAAGCTTAGGCTAGATTGTAATCTGTTGTGTTTAAAAGTTAACAAAATTATTTTTTTATAATAAAATATCTTCTCTTTCTCTGAATAAATGATTGTTTTAGCTATAAGTAAAATACTATTTTTCATTCTTCACATATAAATAAATTATCCACTTCTAGGAAACCAAATACTTAGCATTAATAGTTTAAGACAATTTTCCAATTCAACAAAAGGGTATTACCAATAGTTTTCCTGTTGGTTAGTACAAAGTAAATTTATTGAAGTCTGCCAGTATATTGTTTGTGATTTGTGGTAACCCATTTTTTTAAGATCTATTTGATACCACATTCAATCTCGTATTAGATATAAATTTTATAACAAATAAATGAGGCTAACAATTGCTTCAAATAAAAACGTATAAAACTTTCAAATTACATTAGATCAGATTTTTTCTTTAAGCATAGAAGGTCACGAAATTTATTACAAGAAATCAATAATAAAAGTAATTAAAAGTTTTAACTAATTAGAGGACTATTTGTAAATAGAGTTTTATTTAAAAAATTAATAAAATATTTACAAAAAAATTTCTTATTACAGTGAAAACTTTTAATTAGTTTTTCATCCATTTTTCTCAAATAGATTTTTAAGTTGTCCCATGTTAAAAAAGTTTAAAAATGTTATAACAATTATTTTCACACTAATTTCATTGAAAAGTAATTGTCTATTTAAAATTATCTCAGATCGATTGAATGTTAACAAAATTCTTTGACCTAGTTCATGTTTAATATAAAAGTTCTCTTAACTCTAAGAAAGGAATGTCTAAGGATAGTAATTAATGCAAACAGAAAAGTGGTTTATAACGATTAATTAGAAAACAAGATTAATTACATTTTAATTAAGTAACCTGTAAAAGTTTATTTTAACAGAAAAAAGTAAAATAAATTTTATTAAATTTGACTTTGATTAATTTTCAAAAATTTTAATTTTAATTATTGAAATATTCTATTGGAAGTTTTATGATCCAAAATGAACTATATCTAGAAACTAAATTTTTGTTTTGGTGTTTTTCTAATTTTATAATACACAAATTTATAGACTTAACCAGAGTAATCTCAATAAGTGAGCAAATTTAAAAAAAAATTATGTAAATATAACATAGGCTAAAGTAGTTATCTTCTAATCAAATTTATTGTTTCTTATTTAATATTATAGCAATATCAATATTTAGATTGCCTTAGACAGGGATAGCTACGCTTCGTTGGTGAATGTAACATTAAAAAATTTAAATAAAAAAATTTGTTCGTATGAACAAATACATAAATTTTACAGTCATTGGCATGCTCGAATTATTTTGTGGTGTCCTACTGTTTCGCTATTCTTGGCCTACAATATAAATAAAATCGATAAAACTAAATCATACAAAATATGAATAGTTATAGTATCTAAAGGTATGTAAGTAGTCAGTACTTTCAGGATATTTTGGAAATCAAAAAATAAAAAATTCAAAGTACTAAATTTTCTCTGTGTGATGACTTTAACGCACTCAAATCTTTCAAAAAACAATATATTTCAAGGAACTATGCCCTTTTTTCTAATTGACAAGTATGTAAAAAGTCTAAGAAGTTGTTTTTTGCAATTATCCTTCCCTATACCTCCTCAAAAAACCCAACTCCCTTCATTGATTACTAAAAATGGTAATGTCAAGAATAGCAGCAACAAAAGTGATGCAAAATTAGTAGAGCCATTTATTAGTTCTGAACAGTGTTTGCTACAATAAATGTTTGCTTTTATAATTTTAGGTCATACCGATGTATATTTCTATTTAATTATAACAACCATTTTTTTTAAAAGATAACAATGATGCACTACATACTTGGCCAGGGAAGGGAACCCGTTTGAGATATATTTTGTAGCTATGTATTAGATACCAAACAAAATTTTATCCAAAACTTTTATTATATCTTCTTCTGTTATGAATTTTTATTTATCCTTAATATCCTTATGGAAGATATCAAACGAATAATTAAACCGAAGAACCAATTTATGTATTTTTGTCAAATCTTCAATCGATAAACTTAATAGGAAATAGGTTTTACTAAAAATTTTACTTTTTTGTTGTTGCTATTTTACTTAGACTTTAGATCTAAAAAGAAAAATAGCAGAAATGAAAAGAAGTTCACGTAACAATTCACATGGCAAAATGGAAGATATTTATTACATTTTATTCTGATATAGGCGAAGGGCTTAAATGTAGCACGTTTTCTGTTTTGCGTCAGCAAGATATAACCATGTTTTTGGACATCTGTAAGCAAAATGTGATTTAAGGATACACAAATAAGCAACAACATATATTATGAGCCAAATGTATTACCACATATTGGCATATATGGAAGAATAAACTTGAATTAAGTATAAAGGATAAATTCATGGAAAAGCCAAACGTGCGACGAATAATTCATAATGAAAATAATACTGTTATAATACAATTACTTTGCTTAAGTACCCGAGTTATGCTACTAAAATATCTCCTAGTAAACTGAAATCATTTATTAAGGAAGAGAAATACTATTAATCCATTTGGTCAATTAAATTAGAGCAGGTGTTTTGAAATGTATTATTGTAGTGCTATATAAAATCACAAGGATTATATTCGTCTTTTACTAGGGATCATGAAAACTTTACTAACTAAAATTTTAGTTCAAGAGAATTAGTTGCCTTTAATTTTCTCCATTATATTAAGTAAGTCTTAAATTTGTACAAATGCCATAACAATTGAATACAAAATATTTTTTCCTTAAGTGCAGAATAGAACTTCAAACTGGCTTAATAGTAATTTACTTATCTGATTTAAATTGTACACAAAAATTTAATAAATTTGATTAATTCATTTTCGAAATTCAATTACTTGCGAAAGATAGGTGTTAAAATTTAAATTTTAAATCCTGCTAAGAATCTCAAATCAAAAAGTAATCATTCCAAGTTAGTTAGGGTGTTGAGAATTACAAATATCTGTCGTCCTTATTCCGTGATTAAGTTCTTTCAATGTATACTAAACAAGTCCTAGAAATAAGTACTGTAAACACTGTTTAACTCCAGAATAATTTCTTACAACGGAATTGATGAGTTTAATATCTATCTATCTAGAAGTATCAATTTGTTTTGATAGGGTTTAATAATCATCTAGATATCTCAGATAGTAACAGTTGGAGCTATTTTTATATACAGCTTTGAGAAATTTTTGATAAAATTCAATTATTTTTCTTCAGGTTGATAAATATTGATGGTTATTACCAACAAAGGTATTGTTAGTATATAAGGAAGAATAATTCTGTTAAAATTAATCTCCATAAAATATAAGGCATATAAATAACATAAAACAAGGAGCAAGTTTTGTTTATTGTCTACATACATGAACCTTAAGTGCTTACATTTTTATAACACTTTTAAAATTCTTTCAAATAAATATCAGCTAAAAAGAAAAAGTTTGAGTTTTTTTGTTTTACTCGAATTCTTTTACAAGAGATTATTCAGTAAGTGATGATAAACGAGCGGAGTTCTATATTGACATAACTTTGGTATAAGGATATAATCGATGCTTTTTTTTTTATTAGTGGAATTAGCTATAAGTAAGGAACATATTTTTATGAAGGAAGATATATTGAAGATGTATGAAAATGTAATTTAGTTTAGAATATTGATAACAACTTAAATAGACTTTTACTGATAATAAGAAAATATTTTAAGATTTGTACAGGAAATTAAGCTTTGAAGGGAAATGAAATTAGTTTAATTAATTTCTTATTTTTAATTAACAGGAAATCAATGCTGTATGTAAAACATTTCTGAAGTTAAAATTTGCTTGTACTTCCGGTAGTATTTGATAAAAGAAAAGGTGTTTTGATCTCTATATAATCCAAAAACAGGTGGTTAAGTTTCGCTTCAACCTCCTGGCTGAAACTACGCCAATTAGTTGTTATTTAGTCTGTGTCTGCAATAATTCATGTGAGAGTGTTAAACATATTATTGCCCTGCTTACTCAAAATATCAAGATTCCTTAATATATATTTGACTTTTTCGATTGAATTGGACAACAACTTACCATTAACTTTCAAGCAATTAGTAGCTGATTTGAAGTCTTCTAGGACAATTAAACATTTGGGCAATTTTGCCCCATATATAAATAGATAATGCCTCTTTAGGCAAACCAAGAGTGAGTCTACTACATCATTGCATCATTGTTCAGCGAATAAAATAAAATATTCTAATATTTTAAGCAATCTAAAAGTAAAACTTTCTATTTTCATTTAGACTGCACTTTTATAATTTACATATACTGCTCATTTGATCCTTTAACTTAAAGTTTCAACCGTAATATTGATTTTGAATCTGAGATTTAAGCCAGATTTTATAGATCTGAGACTTTCATTCCTACCACAGTATACAAGGAAGATGCTATAAATTATAAAAGTTAAAATTTGCATTTGAAAAACTTTTTCATTACTGTGCAAATTTTATCACTTTTTGAGTTTGAAAGTTTTCAAACTTTCTTTCTTAACTTTCGTGATTTGTTTTTGTGTTGATTAATTGTTTGAATTTATAATTATTATAAAATTAAACTTTCCCAGTATCTTTTCAGCAATTTTTCTAAATTGTTTTTGTTCAGATTTATTTACTTAAGATTTTATATTCTGTTTTGAAAAATTGAAATATTTATTTTATAAAATTATTTTAATTTAATGCCTAATTACGTCAAACAAGACAAAAATTAAATGTCAAGTTTCAAGGAAAGCATTGTTTTAATTAAATAATTTTTAAATTAAAATTATAACTAATTAAAAAATTTTAGTTATAAGATGAGCTAAAAAGCTTTGGATTTTAAAAATTTCATTTCACTAAAAATACGAATCCAAATATTATGAGCCAATAGATACACCATAAAAATATACTCCAAAATACTAACATTTAGGTTTTTGATTATCTTGACATAAGTTAGACAGAATTTTTCCACATCTTAAACTAATTTCTTCAACTAATTTGAATAAAATCAAGGATATACCGAGTCTTGCATAAATATATCACTATTTCTTGTTCTAAATAGCAAAAAATATTATTGAATCAATTTTCAAATTTTTTATATTTCAATGAACTTTATACATAAAAACTCATATAAGCTTCATTTGCGATTCTGCTCACGATTTTAATCACTGCTCTAGTTGGCACAGTGGAAGTAATTTCTTTATGCTGTGGTCAAAGGTAATATAAAGTACGTTTAAAAATTTAAAAAAATTTTTTAAAAATACAATGGTTTGATTTGATTTAATTTGCCCTGAATCCTTTCATTTATTTTCTTGTTTACCACAAGCAGAGTATTTTTGTGATAACACTACAAATTATAAACGATCCTTGATGAAATGCATGTCAACCTTTTAAGTGAAAAAAATTCTTACGTACGTACATAAATAGTCAGCTTGAACGATAAGTGTCGATAAATTTCGATATATGGAATCAATCCTGAGTTTCTTGAAATCTGTTTAATGTCGCAACAAAATCTATTTTTCCACTGTGCTCTTAACCTTAAACTGATTTTATTTTTATTCATTAAACGAGTAGAAATTTTTTGAATTACGACTAACATATTTTCCCAATAAAATTCTTTCACAGAGCTCTGAAAACCCAATTTTCGGTAAGCAATAAGAAAAAAAAAGATTTCACTTTTCAATTTTTTAAGCAGTAATTTATAAAATAAATGAAATCTAACTATGACGTTTTTCTTCCTTAAGATTTTTTTCAATATGCTTTAAAATGATTTTATTAGACATAATTCTGACTTTATGTGAATCTACCTTCAATGACTTTAAATCACCATTATTAAAAATGGATAAGTAACTTTGTCGATCACTGGTTAGGGAAAAAATATAATCTTAAGGGCTATATAGAAATCGTTAAGGATGGTATAAAAAGAAAACAAAAGAGAATTTTCACTAGTTTTTATGAATTTTTGTTTTAAAGGATTCAACAACATTGAAATATTACATAAAATATGAAATAACCCAGTTTACTTGGTACGCATCAATTTACTGCAAGACTACATCATCATGAATAACATATGGTCAAAATTTGGGTTTTATGAAGATAAAATATGAATATCACATACTCAGATACAATTTTTGTTGGTTCCCTATGCGCTTTATTTTATGGATTTACTCTAGAAGTACTTTTTTGTTAAATTTTGAGGTTCCCTAGGGCGAATACTGCTTCAAAATTTTGTGTTGTCTTTGAATTACAGAAATGATAAAATGTGAATTTCAACATTTTATTGAAGCTTTAGATAATCAAATATAATATACATACATATTAACATAAGTTAATATAGTGAAGAGCTAAATAAGTACTAGATTTAAAAAAATAAAATAGAAAAAAATACTTACAACAATTTTGTTAATTTTGTTGTAATTCTTAATTTGAAATCCTGTTAAAACATCAAAATAAATAAAAATTGTTATTGTAGTCTTAAAAAATAAATTCATGAAAACTTTAAGGAAATTACTTTTCTAAGAGATGAAAGGAAATAAAATTTTATTCATTTAGGAAATTGAATTGGGTAAGAAACATATTATTTCATCGTTGTCTATTTTAATGAAAATAAAACTTACGAAAAAATATATATATATAAAAGAAAACATGGATATTTGCAAACTTTTATGCATGTTTTATAATCAAGTGAAATAAAATATTTAACAGAAAGAGATATATTCAAATGGAATTTTTAGGATTTAATTTGTGGTCATGAAAAGAAGCATTACTTATACTTTAAGTATAACATCAAGAAATCTTTATATTTTATAATATTCATAGCTAAGGATATTTAATCTGCGTTAATTCAATTTGTTTTTTCCTCGCATGATGATATGTAAAAAACAAGCATTGTTTCTCTATCTAAATTCTTAGTTTATTGAACCACGATACATTTTAGAAATATAAAAATTTTGAAGAACTAGAACTTGACTACCTCAATAAAATGGTTAAATCATAAAATTCCACAAAATATGCTACACCACAGCTATACATATAAAATATTTGCTTAAAAAATTAATTAAAATTTTATTTTTCAACGTCAGAGTGGTAAGAGAAAAGAGAAGTGTACTCCCTTGATATATCTCTGTGAACACTTCCTGTATTCCTTAAGGAGGTTATATTGCTTACTGTCTTTTTATTTATGCCCCAAATCAGATTTTTTCTCAAAGTTTCAAAAAGATTTTAGCATTTGGACTGATTTATTGGCAGACAGTATATAAAATTTTGTGTTTAAAACTTTAAGCGAAATTAATCTCTAAATAATTTTTCCAAAAAGTGACGTAGGGGAGTATTGATTTTTTAAAAGCAATTTACCAATTGATAAATATTTTATAAGTCTCTTGAATAGTTGTGAAATATAAAACGGAGCAATTAAAATTTCGCAAATAATTCTTTTTAAGCTCTCAACACACAGAAAGACAGTTTTTTGTATTTTATCATGGTAATCTGTCTTGACTCTAACATATCTCCAGCTTCTGTTTCATAGGCTAAACCCTTGTGCTGAATTCTTCGCGAATGTGAGAGAGGCCTGTATTTAAGCTATTTTAAAAAAAAAAAACAAATTTTATAGCTCCCTAAGGGAAATATTAAGGTGCAATCTTGTGTTGCAAAATAAAAAATAAATTTTTATTATTACCTCCAAAGCCTTTTTGCTGTTGTTATAACTTATCCAATAGGCATTTTGGCTAAGCCCAAAGACTCTGCTCAAAATTTTGTTTTTTTACTGCTGGCTGAGTTGATTTTCGAATGAGCACAAAAAGCAAAATAATAAGCATGTAACTTTTCTCTTGGACAAAGTTTACCCTCTTATCCTACATGCAATTTTCCTTTGATTTAATTCTATGATAAAAAGTAATTCAACAATTATCAATCAAGGAACAATATAAATCATTGGCCAACACTTGAGCTCGCCTTGATACAACATTTTTTTAAGTCATGTCCCTTAATTCATGTATTTACCGAATGTGGCAGGTCTCGTAAAAGAATCACTCACTATTTTAATCTCAATACAATTAATAATTGATGGATATGCTTCTTATAGTAAATAGGAAGAAAATTTGGGTGGATTTCAATCATGACATTAAAATAATATAATCGAAACCATTTTCAAAACAAATAGGATAAATACAACTTAAATACAGTTAATAAAGTTATTTGAAAATTATTTTTTAGTCAAAACTTCCTCGAATTAAAGCTTGGTTAATTTTTGAATTGTTTAATCTATTCCCGTTCAGTGAAGATTAATTAGAAAATTTATATAATCCTGCTTTTCCTTGCTACAAAACTGTTGCCTTAGTTAGAAAGTCTCTGAACTAAATTCAGTCAAAAAATTGGGTTTATCATAAATCAACAAAATCTGGACTCGATGAGACATAAAGCTAGTGAAATGATTCGGAAAATAAACGATACAGATTAGGGGCTTTCGACATAATTAATTAAACTAAGAAAACAAAAAAAAAATCATTTACAGTATTCTGGCATTAGAATTTCATTTGGAATTCCAAAGTCAAGAGGAAGATAAAAGTTTTTGTTCTTTGTTTTCAAAACTAGTTGTTTTGATAAATTGCTCTGTATACGCCTCAGAGAAATTGTAATGAATTTGACTTCTTTATGCAATTTGTTAATTACTATTGTAATAACGTCCCCTAAAGTTTTGCTTAAAACTATTTATTGATAGCACAATTTCTAACAAATATTTATTGGTGTCTATACAAAGATTTCACTTTGAGAAATTTATTACTGTGAGAATGAAGTTTGGCCCTTAATTATTTCGTGTAATTCTAGAGAAATGAAGATAAATTTTGAGGTTTTTGGTAATTTTTTTTTTCTGAAATACTTTTCCTTTATATCCTTTGAAAGTATAATATATGTGCTTTTGCCCGAGATGACATTTCAATGCGACAATCTTTCTTTTATAGAAGGCTCAGACAGGCCACTTATATCGATTCTCTATGACTAGACTTACAACCAATTTCAATTTAATTATTTTTCTTGTAAATTTTTTTCCTAATGTTGTTCATAAATATTGCAGAGACACCAAGATACCACGAATACACAAAAAATGTCAAAAAACAATTTATGAAAGCTACCTCTTTATGTATATGTCCTTAACAAAACAGTACAATTATTACATTGTTTTTAAAAGCTTTTTCTATTTGTTCCTTTTCATTAATAATAAATAGTAAGTCAATCCCCGCATAGTTTCCGCATTAAATTAAATTAGCTATCGATTAGTTAATTTTATGTCATTTGTTAAAGTATTTTATATTTTTTAACAATTTTACAAAAATCTATTAAAAATGTCCCATCAAAATCCATGCACTATAAGTAAATTCCAAGATATTGGCTTTTTTTGAGAACCTGAATTAACTGTGAGTTTTAGTTAAGAGTGACCAGCAATATGCTCCTTTCTCGGTGACAAATGATAAAAGAATAGGTGTTAATTTCTTTTTAACATCAGCTCCACAAAATTAATAAGAGGGATATCCCAAACATACCTAAGCAATTTATTAAGGTATTTGAGCAATAGGATACTTCATATAAATGTAAAAACAATAAAAAAATAGACAGATTTTGTTATAAAACAATTATAAGAATTTACGCTAAAAATTGGTTCCTGTCTTTTTAGTTTTGACCTCGAGACTTACATCTTTGTTTCTTACAAGAGATTTGCTGTTTAGCTGTTTGGTTTATTATTTCATTTCACCTTTCCAACTACTTCAAGGAACGGTCTACTTTCTAAAGGAATATCCAGTTTAATAAGAAATTTTAAAATTTAATAAAAACACGTCCAAATACGTCCAAAAGTTTGATTTAATATAAAATAGTATTCTATATAAAAAAGAAAAGTATATTAAATTTATGAAAGATCCCAATTTATATTATAAAATAATATCTTCCATGTGTAGATTGATTTCTAGGACCACTTAAACTATGATTTCAATTGCAGGAGTAAAGTCCTTAACGAGAAATCTACCTGCAATATATCCATGCATAAAGCTTCAACATGCATAAATACTCCATCAGAAACATAACAAACATTGTTTAATCTGACATCTCTATTTTTAGGGGATAAAAAAAGCTGAAAGCAATTTTAAAATTTATAGAGTGGAAGTTGAACGAAATTTTTACTAAAAATCATGTACGCTAATGATTAGAACAAGTTTTATACTCAAAAGAAACTGTTGACCCAATTTTTAGATCAAGATGAAGAAAAAACCTTACTCTTATTTTATGAATTTCGTCATATAACCTAGTTTACTATGGTAAAATGTTAAACTATGAATGAGGTAAATTGTTACCATGAATCTCACTTGGGTATTTATAACTATCTAGGCTGGTATATTTGGGGAAAAAACTAAATCATTTTACCTAAAAATATTGCGTGTCTATTTTAAATCAAGCTAGAAAGCTTAACAAGGATTTAATCTATTCGTGCCGAACATTGTTAGCACGTGAACAATATATATTTGAGCTTTTTGATAAATTAGGAATATTAAGTTAATATGATTGCTAATTTATAGCCAAAAATGAAGCATAGAAAATATCAAAAGTATCAGTATTACTGACTTTTATTAATGGTATTCTAAAATTATAATAAAGAAATTGGTTTGCGTGCATTAAATAAACAAAATACTACATGATTTCGCTTTTAAGCTTTCATCGTTTATGATTCTATTTATTGTGTAATCGATTTCAAAATTTTTCTTTTTGTTTTCTGTAGAAAAGTTCTCCTTATTTTGACATTTTACCACTGGTGTAATGCAATTAATCTTCAATATAAGTAATCAGTAATACCACAAATTATTTATACTACCTATATCACAATGACACAATAACACAATGATGTCTATATATTTACTAGCATATGCCAGCCCTATATATGAAGTTTAGAATAAACGACATGAATCAAGCCCAGCTTATCCACAAAAGCCCTGGGAAGACAAAGGTTGCTAAATGAAACACAAAAAGAAATGTTAGTCTATACACATCGATTAAATGGGAAAATTCATGAAATAAAAATAATGCTTTAAAGGTATATGTCATGCATTACTCATGCTTCAAGGATGTTTTCAATCTGCATTAAGCTAGTGAAAACATGATTTTCTTTCAGTAGACAAACTTTTCAAATTGGCTGGAGGTATATAGAAAGAATGAAAAGATATTGTGACAATCATTCAAGTATAAACCGAATGAAAAGTTATCCGTTTTTACTTTTGAAATTACTGAAAATAAAGTCAAGTGTGTTTAAAGTAGAAAAATAAAAATAAAATTTTTATATGTATTAAAATTGACTGCAATTTTTTTTTTTTTTGCTATTTTTAAAATCTGGGTTGAATGCAGTGAACAGTTTTGCAAAGAGTTTATTTTATCAAAGCAAAACTTGAGCAATATAAACAGAAAAATTGGCAATTTTGCCAACAAGGAAAATAAAGAAAATGGTAGTAAATAGTTTATCAGTTGCTGGTTTTATTATCAAAATGGTAAACATATGTACCAAATTGAGTAGAATAGATATTTTTTAAAATACTTTAGTGCTAAGTTTTCTTATTTTGGTTTAAGTGTTTTCCATTATATTTTTCATATACTTGAATTTAGAAAGAAAATGTTCAAATTGTGAAGAAACAAATTGAATTTTAAGTAATTTGGTATACTATAAATATACCTAAATTAAGAAATATATTGTACTTATGCTGTCTCTATTCTATATAATTAATTGTTTAAGGAAGATAGATTTTTATTAATTTATCTGGGATATTCCTAAGCTTGCTTTTACTAAGAACGGTCTAAAATTTGATTGACGTTCGCTGATGAAGGTCAACATCTTTAAACTCTCCGAACCACCCTCATTTGTTTAACTTATTTCGCCTTTATCCTGTAATTCATTCTCCTAAAATTACCTTGATAAACTTTACCAAAGCTTACAACATTTAGCTTAATAAATTTTTTTTTTTTTGCTTGATTGGAAAAAAATCTACACGCTAGTTGTTGTAAAGGATAATAAAAATAGTGCTCCCTATACTCTACATTAGCATACCTTACTGTCTGCACTAATTACAACAAGAAGAAATTAAAGGAATGACAGTAGCCAAAACTTTGGTAGCTTTTGTTGCAATCAATAAGTACTTAAGTTGCTCATATGTCAAAATTTTAATTGGGAATTTCATTTTTGCAATGAAAATGATTGTAATTATAGCCGCATAACGATAAAAAACGATTGCCTGGAAAATTAAATGTTAATTATATTAAGTTTCAGGTTAAATTACATAAAATTTTTATGATATATAAAGTTTTAATGTATTTATATGTTCCCGTGTAGTTATGCTTTTTTCATTAGTTAAAATTAGTTATAATGCCGAATATTCAAGTGCTGTTAATTTGAGAAACATTTTTCCTCAAATGAAAATATGACTACAGCTGTAAGATAGTAATTCAAATATAGACCCATGAATAGTTTATGTTTAAAGCAAAAAAAGTAAATTACGAAATTCAGTTATGGGATTCATTAAAACATAAGGAGAGAACGTTGAAAATTTTTTATAATGTGATGAATTGAAAAAACTTTTAAGCTTTTCCCCTTTAATTTCACAGTAATGATCATTACTCTAAATGAAAAAGAACCGTTTTTCATCAAATAGATAGTTTCTTTAAAAAAAATAATCTAAAGTTATAATTCTTTGCCTGAAAAAATATTTGACCTTTCAAAACTTTCCGATAAGGTACCCTCTAAACCAGGGACGGGAAAACTTTTTCGGTCGCGGGCCAAAAATCGAAAAATATAGGGTTGGCGGGCCAAGGTAAATTTTTCTAAAATTTTAAAAACAATATATACAAGTATTACAATTTAATTATGTTAATGAAATGAATGAAATTTTGCGATTTCATTTTTAAAAGTTCCTTATATTGAGGTTCGAAGTGAGATGTAGGTACTGATTTTAAGGAACGAGGCTAAATGCTCATCCGTCAGTACTTCTTAAATTATTCTGTCTAAGGTTCATAGTTGGAAACACTTGTTCACATATATATATATATAACATGAAGCAAACACAACACTGATTTTCTGTGCATGAGATATTAAATTTAGGAAACTTACTTCCAATAATGATTTGTATAACTCTAACTTTGGCATAGTTGCTTAAGATGATTGTTAGAGGGTAACTCAATTAATTCAAGCTGCAAATCTGACCTCACTACTTCACAATTTACGTTGAAAGGCATGGTAAAAATATCCAATTCTGTTTGAATGGCACTGAAATCTTGAAATCTGTGTTCGAACTCAAAATGCAATTTTTTCAAGCTTGGCAGCTGTCTGTGCTTGCTATTTCTGTGGATTTATGCTTTGTAGCAGGAAAATAAAGAAAGTAAAAATATCATCAGTCCTTTGAAAAAAAGGAGAAAAAAAACAAAATTAAACAAAGTAGAAAAGGAGATGGATATATACATATAATATATAAATCATATTTCTTTTAATTTCCGTCGAAAAGGCAAATTAAAAATCTATCCACGGACACACTAAACCTTCCGGCGGGCCGTAGTTTGCCCATCCCTGCTCTAAACCATCAAATATTTTCATCCAATATTCGATTAGATGAAGTGATTGAATCATGTAAAGGCTATACTTTTAGGATAGATTTGAGAGAAATGAAATATTGAAAGAAATATTTGAGCAGTATTTAATAAAAATATTGGATAGTTTAGGAGATCTTCAAGATTTGGAATATATTTAGCGATTTATTTCATTTCGGTTGCAGCCAATTGCTCAATAAATATTTAATAATTTCTTTTTTGATTATCGTGTTGTTTGGATAAATCTTGGTAAAAGAAATGCAAAACTTGGCAACAGTTTACAGATAAAGAGAATCGTTTTGTTCGTTTAGAAAATCTACTTATAATGACTATAATCTTTCCATTTTTGTTCAGACTAATGGTAGAAAATCTTAGAAGACAACATTTGTGCAAGGTTAGCTTTAAAGCACTTTCAGAATTAAATTGTTTTGCAATTGAAAACTTGAATAAATCGTGAAATAAGGGGTAGGGAAAAAATAGTAGGAATAAGAAATAGTAAGTATAGCCCAGACAGTCGACTGTAGGGAAATCGCGCATCAGTGTTTCTCTTCGACGAATTCTTGCGTGCTCTATAATGGAAAAGTGCATAAGTGAAAAATTCACAGATAGAGCATGCAGAAAGTCGCCGTCATAGCTATTTTTACATATAAAACAACAACAATTTCACACACGCGTGCACTTAAATTCTTGCAACAGACGTTACACGAAGTTCTAAGTCAGATGTCATTTCAACCTAGAAAAAATTTAGTGAAAATAATCAAGGGTAAGTAATTAACAACAAAATTTTAAAAGATCTTGTGATTAATTAATTGTGACAGCAATTACAATAAGTTTAAACCAAATTAAAACTTAATAATATAACATATAGGTTAACTGTGAACTAAATTATTTTTATTTTTTTTTTCGATATTCAAAACTATTGTAAATAAAACTTAATAATAACTTATATAAAACATAACCTAAGAACTAAGAATTAGAATTATTTTTATTTCGCTTTTATATGGATTTGTTTTTATATATTATTATTATTAATTTGTTAATTAGAAATTAATAAATATTAAAAAAGAAATACTTTTTATTCTGAATTTGCCCTTAAAATTTATTTCACAGCGATTTATAATGCCGAATACTACAAAGAGAAACTCACGGAGAAAACTTCAGTGCGAAATTCTTGCAAGAATTCTGCAAAGAGCTTTTCCTGCAGAAATTTAAGTAGCCATATCGTCTGATTTTCGTCCCCTTTTTTAACAAAATTCATTGATGTTTTCCCCGAGAAAGTTGTCATTATGTCTGAAAAGTAGGGCTCTTTCATTGATGAAGTAGCTCTACTTTCCCTATTGGGTCGTGTTAAACCTCCATAGACGTTGGTTGATAACTTTTTGGAAGGACAGTTTTACAGCATTGTCAGAATTAAATTTTTTTCCTTTTAAAAAGTTTTCTGGCTCGTGGAAAATATTTATGTAATTTAGGCTAGATCTGACAAGAACTCTTTAATAATAGATATAAATCTGGTGACTACTTTAGGCCAGTTTTCTTACATTTTTAGCATTATTTCGTCAAATAGTGGATCACACTTACAGCAAATCACTAAATTCATCTAGAGTTTGAATTACAATCAACTGGGACTTAGAAATGTTAGCTTGAATACCCCAAGAAAGGTAAATGCCTTTCTTTTTACAGATCTTCATATATATTTTTCAAACTCCTTCTAAAATGTCAAACGCCTACTGAATTGACCATATTTTAAATATCTACACTAACTTTTTAGATTAATTAAAGATTATGCAGTTTCGTTGCTTGATGTAAGAAATCATTCTTCAAAGCTGTGCAAATTTTGGACCATTCCATTTAGCAAAAAATTAATTTTCAAAGACAATTCTCAGTAAGCTTAAGAGCTTTCAATGAACTCCTTAAATGTAAGGCAACTAATTTTCCAACACACAAAACAAAAAAAAAACACGACCATAAAATATTAATTAAATATCACATAATGAGCTATTAAAGCTGAATTTATTATTGAATAAAAATTTTTTCCTTGGAAAAGTGACATAAATTCTGAATACTGAATTATTAATAAAATAACGTCACAATCATTTCCATTAGTTAAGGATAAAATCGTTTGAAAAATCCCGTAGATAATTAACTATCAAATCATATCATATAGAATATTTTATCATTAGGAAAATATCATTTCCTTAATAAACTGTAGTATTATTCGTTATTATAACTGACAATAATTTAAAAATAAACAAATAGCAACTACAATAAAAGAATGATAAATGAATAAAAATATAATAAATATTAATTACTTCAAAATGACATCCTTCAATTCACTGACTATTTAAATATCTCTTATTTTTTATATATATTCATCATTTCTCCACATTCCTCATTCAACAGCTACTCAATTAAAATAGTTCAAACACACTACAAATAAATTTAAAGTTGTTTCTAAGTTTTTCACATGATGTCCTCTATAATCTGAATTGACGACTGCCTATTTTAGATTTGCATATCCTTATAAATTCAGAAAATTTTATTGAGGCATCTTAAAGCTATATCTTGCCGTAAGCAAGTAAAGCAATTTTCTCTTTATCATTTTTCTTTTGGATAAAGTTCAAATTCTATTGGAAGATTGCATTTTTTTTTACCTTAAATAAAATCAATCAATCAAACTATAAAATACATATATACAAACAAAAAAGTACTTTATGAAAAAATAGAATTAAACGAATTGAAAAGAATATCTTTAGCGCTTGTGTTATTGGGGAGAAAATAATTTCTAATAAAAATTGTCGAAGATTTAAATTATGCATCAAAAACTTTATAAAAAGTTTTTGCTTATTTTTTAGATAAGAGAAAAAAAGAAAAATAATAACTTTATTTGTTGATTTATGAAGAAAAGTTTTATTCAAAGAAATTGATTGAACTCTAGCCAAAGGATTTGCACGAACAATAAATTTCAGGACAAACACTTTGTATTCATTTCTTGATAAATTCAGACTATAAAAACCTTTCACCCAAAATAAAAAGTTTGCATGACAAAGGCTATAGCCCTTACTTATTTCCAAATAAAAGAAATATTTCAAAGGTCATGTTAAATGATAACTGATTTCATTATGAAAAATGGAGAGATAGTGGTAAATTTCATTTCAGTATTTCTACTAATTTATTTTAGGTTAAATTTTTTATCCCTTTAAATGGTACAAAATAAATATTTTTTAATAGTAGTAGGCTCTTAAGGGATGAATTTAATGTAGCAGCTGTGATATTTTTTCTCATATAATATTAATGGGCAATCTGAAAACATTTAAAGCAGCTCACTGGCTCTAAGTTTCCGGAAAATTTACTCGAAATTTAAAAAGCTATAAATTAGACAAGTGCCATTAATAAATGATAAGTGACAAGATAAGTTATTTTTTTATAAGCTTTTCAAAGCTATAAAAATTGACTGGCTTATTATTAATGATATTTTTTGTCTTTTTTTCATATTAGTAAAAATATTTTTTAGTCACTCTAGTATCATGAAAGGCTATTTTTAGTTCACTCTAAAAGTAAACTACTAACGTTCCGGTATTAATATTTTGTCAACTTTACGAAAAAAAGGATTAGGATGTAAGAGTTTATTTACACAAGGAAGAATATTTCTTAAATGACCTTAAGTATGACGATATGGCATCCATTTATATTATGCCAATTCATTGCGATGACAAAAGATCTAAGGCAATTACCATAGAAGTCTCTGGGGAATGGAAAAGTTTTCATGCTTAAGTTAAGAATTCTTATTCATAGGATGTTTTAATATATTTTCATAACATAGAATTCATACTTAAGCATATATCCTGATGCCCTTATATCCTTTCATAGTTTGTTTTATCAGGTTTAAGGTCCACATTTCCCCTTGTATGACTTCAAAGATATTAGATCAAATGGCAGCTATTCATCCACCCTCAAGCCTTTTAAGCCTCTAAATAAAAGCATGAGATAAATTTTAGAGTAGGAGAAACTCTTTATGTTTATTTTTTATTTTTTGTTTGTTTTGCGAATATGTAGTGTAAATATTTCAAAGAGAATCTGTTTGAATGCGGGATGAAAGTTTCATTATCCTTACAGTATAAAGATGGTTGTAGTCATTTTTGGGATAAAATGGGCGAACAGATAGATCATAAACGAAATTAGTTTTTTGGGCTTAGTTTAATATATTTTGATAAATAATGTATATATATATATCTTATTCTTAAGATGTTCTGGTTAAATAATTTTTATGAATATAATTTTATAGCTTAAATAAAGGCTTTTAGTAAAATATTTATGAAAAATTAATCCTTTTAACTACATTTTGTGTAGCGTTGAAAGTAAATTCAAGTAATAATTAGGATAATTAATGTGCTAAGGGAAAATATGAAACAAAAATTTATTTTATTCTTTTACTTATAGGCAATGTAAATGTAGAATTTTAATAATTCAACAAACGAAAACCAGGTGAAGAGCTTAAGAAAAAAAGTTTTCAATGAAAAAAATTACAAAGACTAGAATCAAAAACAAAAATTTAGCATTAAAGATAATTTTTATTATTAAAGAAAAATTCAAAAGCTGGAGAGTTAGAAAATATGAAAGTGAAATATATTTTGTAATATAAGCGAAATATTCATTTATTTGCGTTTTTTTGCTTATGAAACAAGAAAAATAGTGTTAATATCAGGCTCAATTTCGAATAAAATAATAAACAGAGCTAAGCTTCTAAAACAATTAATGAAAAATTTCTTATGTATGAATTAAGAATAAAATGTTAAAGAGAAAAAATTTCAGCTAAAATTATAGTTGAACTGTGGTCAATAACGTCCTCTAAACATTCTCCTTTGTTTACAAAACTTAAAATAAGTAAAGATATTAAACGAAAACAAAAATATAAAAAACAATTCATGTTAAATCTTGATTTTTTTTGGCTTAATAAAAAAACAAAAATTTTCTTTCAATAAAACTTTTATGTTTCCTAAAATTTAAATATTAAAATAATTAAAATGAAGTCTTGGATTTATTCATTACTCAACATAAAGTTGAGCTTTGTACGGAATGATTTAAGCACTTGTATAAAATATAAGAGTAATCAAAGAACTTTTATAAAATATGCAAAGCAAAATCCTAATGAAGTTTTTGTTATATACAAAAAAAATAATTGGTATGGAAAAAATAATTTAAAACTTGTACGTACTATGAATGTGCCTAAAAATTTAACTTAAGACATTTATAAGGAAATCAGAAGTTTTATTTAAAGAAAGAATATCCTTAAAGATCTTTATACTTTACTTCCTCAAAGTCTTTTCAGCACAAAAATAGGTCTTAAAATACGATAAAAGGTAGTAAAAGGTCTAATATGAAATTTAAGAATCAAAACTATGGAATAAAGAAAATTATTTTCACTAAATTCAAACGTGTTCTCCATACTAAATAAAACGAAGAAACAAAACTATTTAGTGAAAAAAGGAAAATAAAAATAGGCAATCAAAAAAATGGTATTTTTCTATTTATTTGAAGTAGCCTGTTAGACGCCATTATACATTAGACCGAAAGCACTAGTTATTTTTCAATGAGAATATATTTAACAAAAGGATACAGGTTTAAGTCTTGGATTACTGAACTCAAAATGCCTTAGGGACTAAAATTTCTTTCTATGGACAGCGATTGATAGCATTTGACAAAATAAATCGAATTTATTTAAGTGAATTTTGTTATAAATGACCAAGTTTGGGGCTGATACAAATCATTTTTCTAATTTCTAATCATCAATTTGTGACAGAACCCTAGTTATAAATTATTTGCCGTTTTTTTATGCTTTTTAAAGCTTTCTTATTATATGGGTGAAAATATATTTAGAACATTAAAATTATAATAATTCATTTTTCTTTTCAATATTTCTTTAGTTTTTACTTAGATTAACTTTTACTCTTCTTAAGTTTGAGCAGGACAACAAAACTTTGAACATTATGAAAAAATTTTAAAAAAGTTCTAAAAACACAAAAATAATTTTGAATCGAATTCCATTTTGCATGTGTCTTTGGTAGACGATAATGTCTCCGATCGTAGTAATTACATAGCTTCTATGCTATATGGGGCAATGTATCGCATTTAACACGGCGAAAAGATTGGAAATTCACCGATAGAGTGTTTTTCACACGAAAAGACTATGACATGACTTTCAAGACACTTTGAGCTTGATCAGGTAAAACTTGCAAATATATTTTTTCCCAAACTAGATTTATAATTAATAAGGAAAAGGTTTGGCAATAAAAACCAAAGTCCAATCAAAGTTTTCTATTGTGAATAGTAACTTTCCTCTTTTCAATAAAATAGCGTTCCTAAGACTGGAGCCTTTTGCAAGTTTTAACGGCATTTAGCTTTTAAACGGTCAAATATGTGATTATATTAAAGCTTTTTAGTAAATTATGTATAACGTTAGTAACTACAAATTTCTGAATGTTACTTTGAAGGACCATTTGCAAAGAGATGCTATAAAATCTCGCATATAATCAAGATATAATTTATTTTGATTTCGTCAATTTTAATTTCTTTTGAAGCACAGCAAAAGTAATTTTAAAAATTGCAATAAAATGGTCAAAATATTTACTGTATAAAATTCCTTTTTGTCATTACACTTACCAAGATTTCTCCCTCTACAAAATATTCCTACTTTTATTGTAAGGTTAATTACTTGTTATTTATGCATTAATTTATCAAAGAAATTTCAGAAAACTAAGTAAATAGTTTTTCATTTTTTTTTCTATTTTGTTTATTTTGTGTAGAAATAAGTACTTTGTCAATATAGCTCTAAGGAAACAGTCAATTAAGATGTTTTGCTTTCATTAGAAATATAATCCTGAAAGCAACTTTATTGTTCTGTGTTAGCCTTGCTCACAAACGTGATTGATTGTTTTAGATATTGGAAGATCAATAACTTATCAATTTCATTTTCATGTCTCCCATTAATATTTTAACAATGCTAAATAAATAATTATTGAAAAGGAAAATATGAATTTGTTAAATATTTATTGACAACAAAGTAATATTTATAAATAAATTTGTTTAATTTTCATTTAAAATTTTATGGTTATAATCTGTTCCTCTGAAAATTTTGCTGGAAATTGTATTTATGAATTTCCTCAGTCATCTCAATCAATTTCTCTTATTTTTAATATTTCTATCATGGAAGGCCACAGACTCTATAGTGACACAATATAAAGATCCAAATGGAAAGAGTGGCTATACTTAATATACAGCAGATTTTTGATTTCAGAAACTTTAAAATGTTGGCTCTAAAGTAATGATGCAAGCTTAAATGTAGTTTGGAAATATTTAATTCATAAGCCATAAAAGACTTTTGAAATTTCTTCTTTTTTTTCGTACTTTTTTTTTTTAACTATTTAATGGAAATAAATAACAATTACTGCTAGTATGCCAAAAACTTACATTTTGTAGATAGTTTTTGAATGGTTAATGGTCATTAAATCAATACAAAGGATTTTTAAAACTTTTTGCTCAAAATTTTGAGATTTGCTATTTTCCTACCATTCATTTAACTTTAAAAGAGTACTTAAGACTCTCTGAAAGAAAACGTAAATGAGGATGGAATTCATTTTGCAAACAATGAATTTTTGTGCACTAAGGAACATTAAAATTTTAATTTCACTTTTGAAGACTCATATAATTTGAATAAAATATTTTTGCAATATTTCCTTTCTCTGGTACTCTTTGAAAGCATCAACAGAAATGGATATCAGCGTTTTTCTGGCTATAGCACAAAGCTTTATATTACTACAAAGAAGTGTTTTTTATAGGAATGTTACAGTCGCTTATTAAGTATTACCAATCGAATTTTTTCCACTAGTTCAGCTCAAAGGTGCTCATTCATTAGGTGGTGACACACGAGTCGTCATGGCATGCACATCTTTTTGAAGTTACTGGCAAGACGTATAAAGAGCAGGGAGTTTGTAGCCGCTTTTTGAAATTAAAAAAGAATCCCATACTGAAATGGATTCTCGGGAAGCTTTTCTAATAATATATACAAATGTTTTTTTGACATTTTACATCTGTCATTGTTCAAAATTTAAAATTGTGGTTATAATAACGGTAATTTAAGTAAAATAAGTTATAATTGTATTAATTTTTTTTTGTAATTTTATAGAAAAGTAAAACGATATCTCTTCAAAAAGTACAGTGCCATAAAACAATGGAAAAAAAATTCACGCACACATTAATGATTCTATATGTACATTTCCTGAAATTTTAGCTATGCATCCTTGTGTGTCAGCTAATAGAAAAGCTGCCACCGAAAAGTTATGCATGTCATGATAACTTGTGTGTCACCAACCATTGAAAAAATGTTTTCGATTCATATTAAGATGTCGCCAAATTAATTTATTCAGACTGTTCACGACATATCAAATGGATTCGCTTGCAAATATCGTCCAGCTTCCTTCCTTGCTTTAAAAATTTTATTCAAAGAGAGCTTATCATATTTATGATCTCAAGCAAATCCTATAAATAATTTCAATAAAAATATTGTTTTTCATGGGTTACCTAAGGAGTAGTTATAACTTAAATTAATTTGATATCCCTTCAAAGTTTAATTAGCATTTTTGATTTTATAGCATCCTAATAATATATGATAATAATAACGTTTACAACTAATTATTGTCATCATTCATCACTCAAAGTCCAAAACCAACTCGAGATAATATAATTACATAGTTGACATGAAGTTTCCTCATTTTCCTGCTTCATTTAGCATGCTATACTTTTATGTGTTTTGAAAAAAATTTGGTTCTAATTTTAATTCATTCAATATTTTAATTTTTATACTTTCTTACAGTTAGTGTCAAGCAATCCGAATCAAAGGAATTGGCGAGGAATCATCATTGCCCTACTGGTAATTGTGATAGTACTAGCTCTCATCGTAACTTCCGTGGTAAGTTTTCCTTCTATTTAATTTGGAAATTAGTGCAAATATATATTTTTTAATAGCAACTTCATTACTTTTGCTTTAACTAATTTCATTAAAAATCTATTTTTTGGTGCAACTCCATTTTTGAACTGACGTAAAATTGGGCTGGTTCTTTTCTAAGATATTTTCCTCTTTATTTACAGGTTTATTAGCTAACAATCTAGATACGCTTTCAATTTAATTCTCAGACGGTGAAATAATTATTTCATGAGCTCAAAAAGCAATTTAATTGCGAAAAAGCTTTTGATAATGTAAGTTCAAACTGGCAGAGTTTTGTTTATTTCTAAGAAGTGTAACAGATTTTAAGTTAAACAATAATAAACATTCTACTCTTTTATTTTTGCATTATCGATGTTTCTATTTGTTACATGATTGAACTTAAAAATTAAATACAAAGAATTCTCTTGTAACAAATTCCAATTTCTGATAGTACAATGGTCAAAAATATTTCACAACTTAGCATAGTCTACAAAGCATTAGCTAGACCTCATTCTAGGAGGGGGAATAGCCTCCTTGTAATAAGGCTTCAAATCAATATCACTTTGATCCTTTCTGTGTCGATTTTAAAACTTTTGTAATAGACTCATACAATGTTGGACGTATTTGAAACTACTAAGGCCTTCAGTGCATCCTTGCATAAGTCAATAGGTTTTAAAAAGTAGAAGTAATCAGCAGTATTTAGTGCCGTGAGTCAGCCTATCGTTATATAAGGTTAATTAGTTCTGAAATATTCAAATTTATTGGACTAAAAGTGTTTGGCCTTATATTTATTTAACATTGAACCCTTTTATCATATTAATTTAAACACTTCAGAAGTATTCCCAAAAAATTTACCCTTTATGTAAAAACACTCGATAAAATCCCAAATGCTTAAAGCAAAAGTATGCTTAGAACTAATTTGCAGTACAACAAATTGTTTGAGTCCTTGTGTTCTGATGATAATTACAGCCTTAAAAGCGGCAACTACTCGCTACATCTATAGGAAGCTTAATTATATACTTTTGAATAATTAATTTTTTCTTAATTTGTATTTATTAAAAACCATATTAAAATATCCATTTATGTTGGTATTAAAAACTATTTGGCTTAATTGCGCAAAATTTAATATAAAAATTCTTAAATCAAAATAATACTTAAGGGAAAGACTTCAAATGTTGCTATAGTTTAGGAACTTATGAAAAAAAAGCTCAGCTTAGAAACAAAATTAGTTTTTATATAGAATCTAATTGAAATTTTAATTCATTTTTTTCTTTCTGCTTAGTTAACTTAAATAATATTTTATATTATCAAATAAAAAACCCTTATAATCCCATTGTAATTTAATATAAAAAAAAATACTTTTTATAAATGAGTTTACCTTAAAACTTTTTGGAAGTGTTCATTATTGAATCACTCTAAAATCAACTAAGCTTAACATTTATAAATTAAAATTTAATCATTTTATTCCCTCAACTAAAAAATATTTTTTAAAAGTCTCAAAATAAGCACTAACAAAACCAACAAACCACTTTTCTTTTGCTGCAATCTAAGACAAATCTTGAACAAAAATACCAGGTGTACAAATTGGGTTTTGAAAACTTAATTAATAGCTGAAGTTTCTTTTCACTTAATACTAATTATTATTAATTTTTTTAAAGATACTATTAACACCACCTGATGAAGGTCCTCGTGTTAAAGGTTTGCGTATTAGACTGCAGGATATTATTGATGGGCACTTTTTACCTGAAAGGTTAAATGGCACATGGATAAGTGGTAAGTAATTAAATATGGATTTTTATATATCTTACTTTCTGCTTTCTGATTGTTGGTTACAAAGTATTTTGAAAAGCACAAAACATAGCATAATCTCATTATTACAACCAATTTACTGTTTTACAGGTGATTAATTATGTATGTAGACATAGTTTTGTAGATTAGGGCTGAAGTCTATTGGCGATTTTCCTAATCCAGTTCTTTGAAATCAAGCTGTGTTAAAAATAAAAACCGTCTAAAAATGCTAAGAAAATAGAGATTTAATTGATATTATAATTTTTATGAATAAAATCCTTAATCAAATCTTCAATAGTCTCTATTGAAAAACCAATCATATAATTGATTTTTCTTATTTTAGGTGAAGAATTTCTATATCAGAATCAATGGGGTGGCATTAGTTTAATCAACGTTAAAAATTTATCAGAGCTTGTTCTAATGTCGAATACCACTTTTGTATGTTAATTTTTTTAACTTTACAATTACCAAGATTCAAAATAAATATATTTTTTATTCATTAGAAAACACTGGCACCTGTGAAATTTTCAATTTCACCCGATAAAAGGTATTTACTACTTGCACAAAATGTTAAAAAACTTTTTAGGTATTCATATTTGGCACAATATACTGTATTTGATATTCATACAAGGTAATTCAAAATTATTATTATATCCTTGTCAGAATAATAATATTTATATTCTTTTTCTTAGTGAAAGTTTACGGGTAGTTATCCGATCTGATACTGAAGAATGGCCATATTTACATTATGCTGAATTTAGCCAGCCTCATTATGCAATTATTATGGTATATAATTATGATATTTACTATAGTCCTGGTCCACGTTCACCAAGTGTTTATAGAATAACTAGAGATGCAGTGCCTGGAGTCATTTATAATGGAATTCCTGACTGGTTATATGAAGGTAACTTCAAATTCAAATCATTATCTAAAATTATTAAAATAAAAGAAATTATTTACTTTAGAAGAAATTTTGGAGACAAATAATGCAATTTGGATGTCAACAGATGGACATCTTATGCTTTATAGCACATTTAATGATTCATTAGTTCAAGAGCAAAAGTTTTCCTGGTATGGTACAATAGGACCGGTCAGTTCATATTTGTATCCAGAAATAAGATCATTACGGTAAGTACTTCTTTATAAGACTTTTATTTGCCTTGTTTTTTGTTCTATAGAAGTTTCTAGTCGATTTTTGAAGTACTTTCTAATGAGATTTTTTATTCTGAGCTTTATATTCCAGATGTTCACATTTTTATTTGTTAATTTTTTAGATTATTGCTTATTTTTTATTTCTTTTCTGAATCACAAAACTATTATATAAGTATTACTAGAAAAATAACAAAAAATAAAATTAATATTAGTCCCTTTGAAAGGATATAACTACTTTGCGGCTATGTATATCTGGGCCTATAAAGTACTACAATTTCTTTCGTTTTCCTAGTTAAAAATTAAGTAATGAAAAAATTATTTTTCTGCACAACATGCCAAAGGAATAGCCCATTTACCACCTCTAGTCATGAATAAGTCTTCAGACCGAATTTTTAAATAATTAGTACATCCCTAATTATATTGATATTTGAATTTAATTGAAAAATTGAAAATGTTTGAAAGATACTGAACTCACTTTCACTTCTACTTAAGTGAGACTTTGTGAGAAAGGTTTGAACAATTTTGGTATCAGCTATTTAATTTTAATTCTTGGAAATTAATCTGCCTCAATAATAAATCAAAATGGTTAAGAAATTTTTGAAGATAACTCAACTCGCTACCAGCTCTAGTTGCGATTTCATTTTGGGAGATACAAAGCTTCCCATTTAATTGTGTAAAAAATTATATTTTTCCTTTTGGTTCAATAATTTTATAAAATGATTCGAAATAATCTTTATCTCGAATAACAATAATGAATAATAAGAATAATAAACTCTAACTTTTCTACTTATACGTCAATAAAAGTTTTGGTATTTTAAGGAAGTTATAGCACTTATTCTGTGTTGTGTGAGAAACTATCGCAATATAAATGTCTTTTTCACTATGTAAAACTAAGCTAGTGAATAATTAAAGTTTTTTCTACTGTTTAACAAGTTCTGTGCTAACAAGTTTAAATTAAGTTTTGAAAAATAGATATAAGCTTTTATTGAAGACAAGCTACAACTCTTTTTACATAGTAAAACTTTTAGGAAACTTATCAGAAGGAAAAACTGAATTTCCAGCAAGAACAAAATTTTGAGTAAAACAATTTATGAGTTCTTAAAATGAATTTAAAGCTTCTTAGCTAAAATGATTTTAAATATTCATGAAACACAAATTTGTTTTTCAAGTTAAAAATCTGTAGAACTTTTATTTCCATTTTTTCCGTAAATTTTTTCAATAAACAAATACAACTCGAAGAGATTTAAGCTTCATGTTAGGAAGTAATATTTTTACTTTTTCAAACAAATAATTTTATTCCTATAAGTAGATCAGTTTTTTAGACCAAGTAAGGATATTAAATGTTAAAAAACCCAAACGATATTTTCCTTTTGATAGAGGAATCTTTAAGACATTGTACCATGAAAGTTTTCTTATTTTTGATTTAACTTAAATTGAAATATTAAAATTTTGATTTTAAGAACAGTAACAAATGTTTTGATGCGAGAATATAAAATATTTTAAATTACGGATTATTTCAGTAATAAAATTAATTCCATAACATCTATTGGAGTGACAAATTATTTATTTATTAACATGTTCCAAATTGGAAGTTATTCCTCTGGGAAGTTTTCCAGCTATCCCACTTTCTAACTTTTCATGCACTTTGAAAAAATTCACTCACCTTCAAATTCAGAAATTTTATATTATTTTTTCATTAAACTTCCAGGGTATAAGGATGATATATTTACTTTATTCTGACCAAAGGATTCTTAGAGAGCGCAAAATGCCTTAAAATATTTGAGTGTATAATTAAATAATATTAAGAAACTAAGTTTGAAGTGATTTTAGTCGCTGATTTTCTGAGCTTCTAAGCTTTCAACATTCGCACAGTTTTTTCTAATTTATTCTAATGCTGCGCAAAAATTTAGTTTTAGTCCTTAGTCAGTTTTTCATTTTAGATAAATTTTATTGGTTTCTTTTCAATTAATTTTCAGGGTACAACACTAGTATCCTTAACATATTTCAAGCAAAGTCTCTAGAGGAACAGTAAAAACTGAAAATTTTTTGATTTTCACATTAACATAGCTTCAAACTGACCCCAATGTTTAAAATGATTCTGCCAACTGATTTTTTAGGTTTAGTATAGTTCAGTTTTTGAACGGTTTAGAAGTGGTTATACTCATGCACCGTGACAACAGTCTATTTTTTCTAGATTTTTTTTAATATATTTTGAAAGCCCTCAATAACTCTTGAGTAGTTTAGTAATTTTTATTAGAATTTTGTGATGGGATTTTCGGGCATGAGACTTGCCTTCTAGATTAACCTTAGGTCGAAATTATGGAAAAACAGGCAAGCTATAAAATATTTTTCTATGCATTTAATCAGCGTTTTCCAGCTTAATGATACATACTGAGCTTTTGACAATCTGCTCACCATTTTTTCAGAAATAAGTTATTGACCTTGTTTTGAAGGGCTTTGCCTTAAAGCTATTTAACTATCGGTTTACCCAAAAAATATACCAAACAATAATTTTTACACCGATATAGCATAAAACTTATCTACATTGGAAGTATTTTCCTTATGAATAGAAAAGCAATTCTTAATCTTAAGTTTGACTAAAAATATCAAAATTTTAGACTTTTAAATTTCAAAACTTTTTTAACAGTTACCCAAAACCCGGAACCTTGAATCCTTTAATAAAACTTCATGTAGCTGATTTAGCTGATCCAAAAAATATACGAATAAGAGACCTTAAGCCACCAGTTATACTACAAAATCGGTAAAGAAACTAAAAAAATTGTTTACAACATTTTTAATTAAAAAATTTTTATCAACAGTGATTATTATTTTACAAGTGCCAGCTGGGTTAGTCAAACTGAAGTTTGTGTTGTTTGGTTGAATCGACCACAAAATTTGTCTGTAGTAACCATCTGCAAAAGTCCAATGTGGCAATGTCTTGAGGTAATTATTTATGGATTATTAAAACTCTACTAAATGTTTATAAGCATTTGAATAAAAAATTTGAGTACAATGTGAAAGTGAAATTTCTGAGAAGTTAGGATATACTATAATGAAAATTTACATGGAAACTATTCTTATTTAATTTGCATAGACACATCGTGTGAGTGGTGATGGACGTGGATGGGTTGATGTTTTATCTGTACCGAAATTTGCATCAAATGCAACATCATATATAGCAATATCTCCGTTAAGAGACGGTGCTCTAGGTGAGTAATGACCTAAAATGAATAAATTTTTATTTGTATTGAATATTTATATAAATCATATCCTTTATTAATAGGCTACTTTAGACATTTAGTTCATGTACATGTGGCCAAAAAAAGAGTGCTCCCCTTAACACATGGAAAATTTGAAGTTAATAAAATTCTTCATTGGGATGAAGCTAACAATTTTGTGTAAGTTTTTCCAAACACCTTTACTTTTTAATATAAGTTTTTTATCACAATGTTTGATTTATATTTATGGATAATCTTTTCTCTAATACCAAAAAATTCTTATTTTTTGTTCTTTTTTTCTATTTATTCACTTTTACATCTGTAGAAACTTGGAAATTTTCATCAAAATTTATATTTATGATAGCGATTAGTTCATGATTAACTAAGCCCTAAATGAAATCTTAGAGATTCTGGTAATTAGCACTTCGCATTTGTTGTGCGTAATTAAAGTCTAAGGGCATAATTATGGTTTGGTGTTAGTACTTTGTATACCAAAATCGTAATTAAAGCAAATTGGACAATAAACATCATTGCATGCACATTTCTATTGTTTATGTTATTTTCAGTAATTAGATTCCTTTTGGAAAAGTATTGAATGAAAATAATAGAGTTTCAATTTTGTGTGTCGACATAATATATTGGTTTTAAATGCTTTGAAATGAATTTGTTGAGTTGTGACTAGGAAAGATGTTAAGAGGTTGAGAAATTTTAATGGACTCAGTGTGGGCCAATTAATTCACAAATTATCATAATTACCAAGTTGTTGCTAACACGAAAGCTACTAATTGTAAGGTGAAAAGAAACAAGAGAGCGTGAAACAAATAAAATGACGGGGCAGCAATTTAATTTAGCTAAAATGTTATGAGTTCCAAAACGTACGTGAATATAGAGTAGCCCTTCGAATATTCTGTTTACTTTTAGAAATATAAAATTTTTAATATTAAGTAAAGTTACACATGGGTCAATAAGTCTCAAGCCTAAGAAAAGGACCTTTACACCTTTACTGAAAAATTCACGAAAAATTAGTCTATAGAGCTTTGTTATAATAACTTCAATTATTTAATTTCTTCCAGCTATTATCTAGGAACTCCAGAACGTCTCCCATCTCACCAACATTTATATCGAGTATCATCACTACCACCTAAATATGGGGCACCTCTAAGATCTCCACAATGTCTAACATGCCCTCAAGCATCTGATAATTGGACATTAACAACAAAGCAACCACCAAAATTAGTAACTTCTTGGGATGATGATTGGGAAGAAATAGTAACCATACCACCACCAACACCATCAACAACAAAGAAAAAGAAGAAAAAACAAGTTGTATCACAAGGACCTGTATTATGTCAATATTATTCCGCATCATTTGCACCAACTCTTCAAGCCGGCTATGTATTAATTGAATGCCATGGTCCCATAATCCCCACAAGTGCTATCTATTCAATATCAACAACAATAGATCCATCTGAAAATCCTCTTGTTTTGCTCACTACATTACAAAATAATACCAGATTACGTCAAAAAGTTGCAAAAACTGCTCTCCCACAAATTAAAATATTTCCAGTTATGATTTCTGGAGGATATCATGCACAAGTTCGATTATTTCTACCACCAGGCTTAAGAGAGGATGAAATAACACGATATCCAACTATTTTACATGTGTAAGTTATAAATTTGTTTACTTTAGACTGTAATTAATTTTTGTTTTAGCTATTCAAGGCCAGGTACTCAACTAGTTACAAATAAATGGCGAATTGACTGGAATAGTTATTTGGCGGGCACTAAAGATTACATTGTGATACAGATCGATGGACGTGGTTCAAATGGTCAGGGTTATCAACTTTTACACGAAGTATACAAGAGATTAGGAACAATTGAAGTTTCTGATCAACTTGAAGTCACTGAATATCTAAGAGATAATTTACACTTCATTGATGGTAGACGTATGGGTGTCTGGGGCTGGAGCTATGGAGGATATACATCGGCTTTGGCATTGGCTAGTACACAATCAATTTTCCATTGTGGTGTAAGTGTAGCTCCAGTAACTAATTGGAAGCTATATGGTAATTAATATTAACTACACGTATAATTATATTCAAAGAGTAAATTTATTGTTTATTCATAGATTCCGCACATGCTGAACGATATTTAAGCTTTCCAAATGTTACAGATAATTATAAAGGATATGAAGAAGGCGATTTAACTAAATATGTTGATAATTTAAGAGATAAACAATTTTTGTTGATCCATGGCACTGCTGATGATAATGTTCATTTTCAGCAGTCAATGGTTTTAACTAAAGCCCTAGCTTCAAAGGGAGCTTTATTTAGGCAACAAATTTATCCAGATGAAGGTCATACTTTATCTGGTGTTAGAAGGCATCTGTATCGTACTATGACAGGATTTTTTGATGACTGCTTTAAGAAGTTGGTAAATATCATAATTGCGTTTTTTTATTACTTAAACACTTTGAACAGTCTTCATTAATTATAAACCAAGTTTTTATATTCTGTTCTCTTTTACTGATATAGATGAAAATTACAACTTCTTTTCAATCCCCACTTCCAGTTGTTTTGAGATTGTTTAGTTTGCCATTTTGCAGATTTTATATTTCATTTATTCTATATTTATTATTGAACAATATAGAGTAACTATTTTCATTTATTTAAATACATAACTAATCCGCAATGAAGAAAAACTTTTCTTTACATTTTGTACGGTTATTTTAGTCACATTGAAAGTACTAAATACTGAGTACATAGACGTCTGCATTCGTGTTGATTCTCTTGTCTTTTGACTGAAGCTTTGTTCCACCTAGAGTTTAAAATTCTTTATTGGATTTTCTAAAAGATAAAAACGTGAAAGCGACAGTCATTAACTTGCTGCATACATGGCGTTAAACATTGTGATTCTATACAAAAAGAAAGCATTTCCTTCTATTTTGCTTTAAGAATGGAAGAGGTGAACAAAACAAATTTCCTCGCTGATTTATAGTGTGTATTGCTCTGATGAATGTCTCAGCTTGTTATTGTTTGAGCGCTCTGAAGTGAATGTCTGGTTAAACTTAAACGCGTGTAAAATTTAAAAGTAAAATGTTGTACTTATCTAAAAGCTAGACAGTATTTAATCAAAATGAAGAACACCAATAATAGAAAAGAGCTTAAATTTTTTTCACTAAAGTCAAAGTTATCTAGACGAAAGTTGGATAAAATATTAGCCGTCTGATCCGGAAATGATATCAACAGATCTTGTTTTTTACTAGTTCCATTCAACAGTATCTCTGAATAGCTTACATACCGACTTTCAGATCGACTTTCAGATCGACTTACAGTTGTAGACAGGGGCGGATTTAAGATTTTGGCGCCCTAGGCTTTAGAGCTCATACCGCCTTTATAATAAAATAAAACTGACGTAAGAATAAAGAATACTTAGGAAATTATAGAAACGATTTTTCATTTATTATAATGATCTGAACAAATCTGATTCAATATTCAGTAAAGCTAGAGCCTTTAATCTCTCTTTCATTTTTGAACGCAAATAATTTTTAAATTCTTCGCAAACATGAAAAACTACGTTCACCTGAACAGTTGGAGATCAGAGTACATGCACACATCCGAAGTGCGATTTCAACGTTCGGATAAATAGTTTTAAGATCTTCTTTTTGAATCAATTTTAATAATTCCAAAGTCCTCTTCCATTTATTTTCACTTGAAGAGCAGTGTGAACGAAAATGAATACACTCATCGGCAAACGATATTTCAAGATCGTGAAGATAATTGAGCCTCAAAGCTTTAGCTTTTTTTTCAATTCCAGATAAGGTTAAGTTGACAAGGAAAGAAAATTTTTATGAAATCGTTTGTAGGCCTAGCGTCGTTTACAAAGCTCGAAGTAAAGATTATCAATAATAATAAAAAAAGTATTGACTCTCAAATTTTCTTGACCAGTCATTTCTACCCCTCCTGCAGTCTCATCGGCATAGAGTTTTCGCTTTACATCTCTCTCATATTCTTCTACTTTGGACAAATTCGGACAAGTTTCGAAATAATCAAAAGTTCCTCGAGTTTCAACAATAAGTGATATAATTGAGTCATATAATTGAATGACAGTAAATATATCGTTGTTAAACCCCGGTAATTTTTTGTTAACAGAATTTATCCGATGTAACAAAAAACCCAAAAAAACAGTCATAAAAGCCGTTTCCATTCTTAAGAGTTTTCATTGCATGCCTTTAGCTTCACATATAACACTTGGTTTCTGCTGCTTGTCATCTCCTATTGCGTGCAGTGCAGTTAGAATTTGTTCTCAAGATTCATATAAACTTTGGCTGCATCTGCACGAGCTGACCAACGAGTTGTTGATAGACTCTTTACTGTAACGTTTGATTCCTTTTTTTTTTTTGAGAGAGATGAGTCTGAAGAATTTCCCAGCAGTGCGTTGATGCAGAAAAATCTTCAATCTTCAGAATCTTCAGTTCATAGAATTAGCCCAATTTATCGGATAATTATTTTAATCTTTTTGGGAAAAAAGACAATTCTTAGCAGCCAGCTAAAAAATCCGTTGTTTTTCTGTTCAAAAATTGTGTTTTGATGTTTAAAAAAGTTACGATCAATAGGACTTTATCAATGAAATATATCAATTCTATAATTTTCAACGTGATAAAAAAGTGAAAATTCTAATATTTGGCGCCCTAGGCTGCAGCCTACTTAGCCTATACGTAAATCCGCCCCTGGTTGTAGAGAACCAGATTGAACCAGGTGAGCCAAACCTAAAGAAGGGAATACAAAAATTCATCGATTGATAAGGTTATGGTTGCTATTTCCCAGAACACAATTACCCTGTTTTATCCCGAAATAACTCAGAAGAGGTTAAAGTTTCAATGGTTAAACGAACACATAATTATTGTAACGGTTGGAATATGAAATGCAAGAAGATGACCTCATTTTGACAAAAAAACTATCTTGTTTTATCGTGACCATAAACTTATCCATATATCCGTATATAACTAAAGCGTTGTCTTTCATCATGCTAGAAGCTTACAACCCCATTCTCATAAAAGCTGTCTGTACGAAGCGTTAGCGATCTTTAATATAATTATAGTTCATCTAATTTTACTAATGAGCATTTTTTTTTCTAAGCTTAGGAAATGAAATTACTAAAAAATTACTTTTTTTCCATTTATTTTCAAGGTTCCTCCAGATATTAAAGCAGGACTAGGAAACGGTGGTTTAGCTGACAACTGAAGAAAATAAAACAAATCAACTCTGGATATAGTTTTCGTTTTGGATGACCATCAGATTTTTCATCAGGCAATGAGAGAAAAAGACGGTTGTGAAAAAATAATTTTAAATCTTTATATACTTGACAAATGAAATAATTAAGTAAATTATTTAGCATCAATCAAAAGCAATTAAAAAGTTATTTTTCCCTTACGTAGCTTTTAAATTAGACTTTAATGTAATTGAAATTATTCCATTTCTGCTCATTTTTTTATTGGCTCAAAATAATTTAATTCATATGAAAATTTATCTGAAATTCTTATAATGAGCATAAGTATCTCTTTCAGATGGTGATAATTAAAGTGCCAAAAAGAAAAAAGTAATAATAAAAACTTTTGCTGTATTTAAAACAAAAATTTGAAAAAAAATTATAATAAAGAAATTGAGCTGATAATACTATAAAATAAAATTCGAAATTAATTATTGTTGTTTAAAAAATTAAAAAAGAAAAATCGATGTTTATCTTCGAGATATTTATTTTTCTTGTTTAGAAAATTTTATCTTTTGCTAGTCGATTAGATACCAAATGGCTGTTTTAAGCCTCTATAGAAAATAAAACAATTGAATTCAATTCGTAAGCAATATTGAGATATCCCACAAATAGAATAACAAAATAGTTAAAAAAAAAAAAAAATAAAACGTTTTTAAATTTACATTGGTATTGATATAAATCGGTTACCCTTTTTTTAAGCATCTCAAGCCCAAATAATTTGATTTCACCTTTTTATTTTGTTTTATTAGGCAAAAGAGGACTAAAAGGGTTTCTATATTTTTCCACAAAATTTGCAACTTTTTATGTTAAGCTCGTTCCATTTAATCAATAAGTTACGTGGGAAAGAATGATTAAAATCTTTCGGTTATACCAATTAAAACTTTTTTTCCAACAAAAGATTAATTCCCTCAGCTAATTAATATTCTTTAAAGGATTTCTTTGTTTTTTTTATCATTTTCAAACAAAAGAATCTATAACTAAATCTAGACAATCTATAACTATAAGAATGAGCAAACATTGAGATAAAATTTTTAATCTTTGAGATAAATAAAAGTGAAATCCTTTCTTTAATGTAAAGAAGTTTCCTTTAAGATCCTTCTTAAAAGATTTTTCTTAAATATTTTCAATTGAAAATTTTGTTGTTGATATATTCAAGACTAGAGGGTTTTGTACAAAAAAACTCAATTCGAGTAGTTTGCTGCTTCAAGTTTGAAAGTGGATTTTTTTAAAGCCATTTTTCATATTACGAGAATTTATGCAATGATTTCAAGATTTTGTGGTCTGTTTATAAATTTTAAATACTTTAGAAAACGTATTTAACTGAAGGTACGGATAGGTCTGTCAAATAAATCTTTTTGGATTTTAGAGTAACGCATATGAACAAGATAATCAAAACGATTTGAATCCAAATTAATAAATTCTAATTTCTTCAATATGTTTATATCTGAAGCTTTTCACATTAAACTTAATTGAAGGGTTGATTCGTTTGTACAGAAACCAATAACAAAAAAATATTTTTTAAAGATATTTACAATTAATGTGATAAAGAATAATCACCCTTGATAGTAAAGAAATTCAATAGAAGGTTTTTTGCGGGAAAATAGTCTATACATTTTTCTTGCCTTTAGATGGCAATTGTTAGGAATGTTAGGTGCCTAGTGCTTTTCGACAGCAACTTTAAGCAATTACAAAGCATGTGGTTGGGTTTTGGCAGAATCAACACCTTTCTTCTTTTGATAATAACTTAAAAAATTTTATTTAAATGAGGGGTGATTCATCCCCGTGATCTACTCCACTGAATATAATCATTATTTTTTTTTAAAGAATTGGCAATTCCATTGCAATGAAAAACTAAACAGAATATTTTGATTATAATTTTTAATATTACAAAAATAAATTTAATATCATCATAGAAAGTTTAAGCTGTAATAAGTTTCAGAGACCAGATCCAATTTGATTATCCTCCTAATAATTTCAGAAACCTCAACTTCTAAAGCTTTCATCTCTTTGGACTCTTTAAATAATCTTAAAAAATCAAAGACTTTAGGGTTTCTTTTGGACATTGTAGCAAAAATGTTTCTTGAGTAAGAGGGCATTTTTTATAAAGTGAAAAATTCAACATTTGTTTAAGATACCTTATGATTTTGTACAAAATCAAAAACTCTAATTAGCGTCACACTATAATTTATTTTTTTTATTTCGAAAAATCATCTTTAATCTATCACTTTTTTTTTTAAATTAAGGGTCCAATAATTGTTCAATTTTCTCATCTATATTAATATAGCAAATACTTCTAAGTAATCAATAATTATAGAAAAAATTTAAAATTTAAACAATTTTGTAGATTCAAGAAATTCAATTGTTAATTATAAAAATTAAAAATGCTAAGAATATTTCTTTTGTAGAATAATTAGCTATACTAAAATTAAGTAAATAATTTAATATGCTCTGGAAAGCAATAAGTTAAATGAAAAAGGTATGTGTAAAAAATATACTCGAGGAAGTTAATTTCAATTAGAAAAACTGACCAAAATTGTTAAGAAATAAATAAAAAAATAAAAATTAGCAATGTTTTTTAACACTAGATATACCAACTGGGCAAAATGACCGGTTTACAAATTTTCTCCCAAGTTTTCTGCGTTAATTTAAATTCAAATGTTTGATGTAGTATTGTGAAAAATATTTCTTATATATATCCGATAATTATTGTAAATATTTTTAATAACTAGTATTATTTTTCTTGAGATAGGCATGTGGTATACCTACATATTATATATACGTTGACCGTTTGGTAATTCAAGTGCTAATATTTGTAATTTTTCAGTATGTACTTTGAATATTTTCAACTAATTCTACAGAGTATTACAACGGCTTTACGTACTATCTAATCTTCTCTCTCCCTCTTTTCGGGATTCTCCTTTTTTTAATACAGGATGATACCTTTCTTTCCTCTTTTAAACATAGTTTATCTAAAATCTTTTTAAAAAAGTCTCATCAAAACTAATGCACTATAACTTTACTTCAATATTTAAGCATTTTGGAGCTCTACTATAAAACTTATCAAAATAATATTTTTATTTGAAGTACTATTCCCAATTAAAAAATAAAAATAATTCTTTGCTTGCATTTTGTTGTAGTTGTCTTGCTAATGTATCTAAAACCGTTACTGAGATTACATGTAAGCTGAGTTTTCGCCTATTTTATTACCAGTCAATTTTATTGCGTCTGATTACGAACTGTGTAGAAACTTCAGACTATTTTATATTGTGAAGAGTAAAGTGTTTTTCTATAAATTTACATTATTCTTGAATCTTAGTTTTTTTTTTTTATCTAGAAATAAAATTTTATTCTAAAATGGCAAGCCGTTCATAAAAACAAAATCTACTAAAATATATAAATGAAATCTCTTCTGATGAAAAATTGATAATGAAGATGGAATCTCAGATATTTCAGAGAATATATTCGAAAACGAATTTTTATCTTAGCCCTTAGATATCGGTAGTGACATGAAAAATATCTCCAATATACGAAAGCGGAGGAGAACAATTAGATTGCTATCATATTCTGATGATAGTGATACATAAGTAGAAACAGCTCTTTTTAAATATTGTACTCTTGATGGAACTGTGTGGGAACTAATAAAACATGGATTTTCCCGAGGAGAACTAGGAAGACCACAAGGAAGTATAACTTTCAAAGTTAGCAGCGCTTTTTTTTGATAATAAATAAAAAAGTTTCAAATTATATTAGGAAATGCACAGAAATGGAAGCTTCTAAAGTTCTTGTAAATAACAAACATCGAATTACATGTTTCCAAAGAACTCAGTAAATTTAAATAATACATCTTTTATTTCAAAAGATGTCCCGGTCAAAATGACCGGTTGGTAGAGATAGGTATATATCACAGCTTGGTATATCTAGTGATACCCAAGACATGACAAACAATTTATTATATAAATCTGGGAAAATTTAATATAGATGACTTTAATATATTCGGACACTTCGAAGCTTTTCGTAAATATGATCTCAGACAACGCTGACAACTTTATTTAAACTTAATAATGGCAAAATATCGGACATACACTATCGATGCTTAATAATTATAAGTCAGAATTTGTTTTATTTTCTTCGCAGAATAAATTTTTATTGCAATCGCGATATTGTAATTTTTACAGAATAACCTTTTGTTTGTTGGAAGGCTAGTGTTAGTAATGACGCCCGCACGTGCTAATTCTTCGAATTTAACAAACACAATGGAATTACACTTCGAAGTTTATCTTGTTTGAGGTTAAAAAGAAATGTAATTGTAAATTTAACTTGAAACATGTTCATCAACAGCAACGAGATGAAGAATTTGGGTATTTGGTTGAGGGAAATTAATCTTGAGTAGCGGAAAGCATGTCGCTCTTTAAAAATGGCACAGGTCTGAGGAACGTAGATAAGTAAAATAATATTTTATTTTGGGCAAAAGGTTTTAGATTGAGTTTTCCGGCATAACGAGTGTGGAAGAGGACAATAGATAGACAATATACCTTAACACCAGAGCAACAATAAATTCAAAATTATGAGTACAAAATGAAAAAAGATATTTATAAAATTACATTAAGAAACACATGCGACGATTGTGAACTTCTTACATCCTCTGAGTAAAACTATAAAAAAATTCTGTTAGTTTTTGTTTTTATTAGGAAGTATTGAAGAAATAGATTCAAATGAAAGGAGCTACTTTTTAGTTGTGTCAACGTATTTTAACTTACATTTGGTAACCTTAATTTTCTAAGTGGTACAATACTTCATTAGGAAAATTTAATTAAAACAAAATAAAATTTTATAATAATAAGAAAGTTTTAACAGAAAAATAAGTCAATTTTATTTATTTACTTCCATCGATTATTTTCATAGTCCCATTTCGATGATAAGCCATCAATCGGATTTACTTCAAGTTGCAGCATACGTTTAAGTTGTGCTTTTTTGCTTTCCTCACTAAATGAATCAGGTAATTCTTCATAAACTATAATTTTGGTAGTAAAAAAAAGTAATTAATTATTTTACCACTAAACGAGTGAATATAAATGTAGTCAATTTTAATTACCAAATACACACAAGCCCATATAGATCCAAATTGCTATTGAAGCAAATATGAAAGCCATTCCAATATGTTCTTTCCACATACCATCTGGTGCTTTCATTTCAGCAAAAGTTTGACAAAAGCTAGCACGGTATAGAGCTTTCTTTTCATCCAACGTTAATATTTTCCAATCACCTTTTTCCTTACAACGTAATGCAGCTATTTCAGGAGTGACTTCTTTAAATCGTATAGGCGGCATGGGATAATCTAAACGATCTGCATAGACTTCCATACCACTCCAACCGTATCCTACAATTTCACGATTTCCAATTTTTTTAAGATTGTGTATTGATGCAATTCCGCCTAACGACTGAATTGGCAATTTCGTTTTAAGAGCTAATCCAAATAATCGCAATGCCATTGTGATTTTTGCAGTAAGTAATTCTACTTTGAACAAAAAAAAAAAAAGATGAAAATTAGACTGTATTACTTTTTCGTTTTGCAAAAGCAAAAAAAAAAACACACACAACTATGGAATGACTTACATAACAAACAAAAAAAACCGCAATATTACATCAAATTAGGAAAAATGTTAAAAGAATTTTTTTGCGTGCTGTTTTTAACAAATCCTGTGTCAAGGGAAATCAAAACAAGTAAATATTAAATAAAATGAAAAAAGAGTGACAGCTGAGAAATATTGCGATTTAGTTTTTATTTAATTCATAATGTAATTTAAAAATTATTCAAACAACTTACAAAAATATTAATAAATAAATTACTCACGCTATGTATAATTAAGTAATAAAGTTTATGTAACACCTGCAAGAAAAGAAATTTTCTTTTTTTACACCTTTTTAGCAGTGACAGAAATTTTATGCCAAATATATGGCTACTATTACTTAAATGTCCAATCAGCTAGTACAATTTAGGTGTAGTTTGAATTTAAAATCAGAGGTGGCATTAGACACACCATAAAGCAGGGCACACAACTCAGAAGGTGTTGAGAGCCAAGCGAAGGACTGTGAGGATACTAAATATTTTGTAAACAAAGTTCCTAAGATATTGAATTAACTATTATTATGTTAAATAAAGCAAATGAAGTGGCACTTGCTCTGGATCTACAGAAAAGGGTCTTCAATTAATTTTAATTTGATATTTTCTTTGGATAATCCATATTTTCGATATAAGCTCACTGAGTGCTATATATTGCACCAACATTTTAATTTGTTCCTTATCCACCTATATAAAATTAAATTAATAATATATTAATCTACACTAATAATAGAGTGATCACATACTTTAAGTAAAACTTGCACACTTAACCTCACATTCCACAATATATTGACATTTAAGTTTCATTTGACTAACATAGTTTCCGTACTATGCTGCGCAGGTGTAAACACTCTCCGGAAACCATCAAGTTTGGTGATTTCCGCAACGTAGTTTCGTTGCTGGTGTAAACGCCCTATGATGGAATGTATGACTTTGAGTGCCACTGAGGCTTTACAATGAATATGTATCGTTTTTCTTTCAGGGCTTCAAGCTTTTCCATTTTCCGAGTTTTTGAAAGTCGTTTTTACTTTTTTTTTGCAATCTAAGGTAGCATTTGCTTGCTGCCTTACACAAATTCAATATATAACAGTATTGTTGTGCAGCTACAAAGCATATTCTTTTAGTCATCAATGATTTCAATGAAAAGTTCAATGCTGACGAAATTAAATCCGTCTTCTTCTAGGGCAGGGATGGGCAAACTTTTTCGGTCGCAGGCCAAAAATCGAAAAATAAATAAAATAAAATACATAAAATTTTTATGATATATAAAGTTTTAATGTATTTATATGCTCCCGTGTAGTTATGCTTTTTTCATTAGTTAAAATTAGTTATAATGCCGAATATTCAAGTGCTGTTAATTTGAGAAACATTTTTCCTCAAATGAAAATATGACTACAGCTGTAAGATAATAATTCAAATATAGACCCATGAATAGTTTATGTTTAAAGCAAAAAAAGTAAATTACGAAATTCAGTTATGGGATTCACTAAAACATAAGGAGAGAACGTTGAAAATTTTTTATAATGTGATGAATTGAAAAAACTTTTAAGCTTTTCCCCTTTAATTTCACAGTAATGATCATTACTCTAAATGAAAAAGAACTGTTTTTCATCAATTAGATAGTTTCTTTAAAAAAAATAATCTAAAGTTATAATTCTTTGCCTGAAAAAATATTTGACCTTTCAAAACTTTCCGATAAGGTACCCTCTAAGCCAGGGACGGGAAAACTTTTTCGGTCGCGGGCCAAAAATCGAAAAATATAGGGTTGGCGGGCCAAGATAAATTTTTCTAAAATTTTAAAAACAATATACAAGTATTACAATTTAAATATGTTAATGAGATGAATGAAATTTTGCGATTTCATTTTTAAAAGTTCCTTATATTGAGGTTCGAAGTGAGATGGAGGTACTGATTTTAAGGAAGGAGGCTAAATGCTCATCCGTCAGTACTTCTGAAATTATTCTGTCTAAGGTTCATAGTTGGAAACACTTGTTCACATATATATATATATATATATAACATGAAGGGCATGGTAAAAATATCCAATTCTGTTTGAATGGCACTGAAATCTTGAAATCTGCGTTCGAACTCAAAATGCAATTTTTTCAAGCTTGGAAGCTGTCTGTGCTTCCTATTTCCGATGATTTATGTTTTGTAGCACAAAAATAAAGAAAGTAAAAATATCATCAGTCCTTTGAAAAAAAGGAAAAAAAAAATAATATTTAAATAAGTAGAAAAGGAGATGGATATACATATAATACACAAATCATATTTCTTTTAATTTCCGTCGGACCGACAAATTAAAAATCTATCCGCGGGCCACATTAAACCTTCCGCGGCGGGCTGGAGTTGGCCCGCAGGCCGTAGTTTGCCGTCCCTGTTCTAGGGTGTTCATTATACATTTAAAGCCAGTCTAGGTGTTATTAGCGATATCTCAATATCTCGATTTATTGTAATTATTTTTAAATTTAGTTTTTTTCAAAAAAAACTTCTTTTAAAACATTAAAGTTAAACAATTTATTCTTAGATTTTGTTTATTGGTTACATTCTTTGGCTATTTTACATTCAACATTTGGTTTAAACACATAAATAAAGTTTACATTTTAGTCCTAATTTATTCTGTATCTTTCGTTTTATTTTGAAATAATCTTCAAACAAAAATATTTGGCTTTCATTTATAATTTTTTAATTTCTAATAGTCTTAAATATTAGAGAATTTTAGGAGAAGGCTAATTTTTTCTTTTCTAGTTTTTAAATATTTTATACTCAAAAATTTACAAGTGAATTTGCTTCTAAAGTATTAAGACCTCCAAGCTAGCTGCAATTGAAGTTATAATGTTTATGGTGGAATTAGCTGATTTAGAGTTTGTAGAGAAGCAAAGCTGAAGATGGCATTGAATTGAAAAAGTACAACTCAAAATATTTGCTTGAAAGCTTACCTTTTAACTATTTGAGCTCAAACACGATTCTAACAAATTCAAGGAAGAGAAAATGAATATTGGACACATATTCAAAATTTTGGTATAAACATGAAACCAAACTTATGTCTCAGAGTTAGTGCTAGATTTGTAATCACTGTCGCAGACTTAATTTTGAGTTATAACAAAGTCCAAGTTTTTACGTAAAGTATCCAAGTACGATTTAGTGCGAGTCTAGTTTTGAACTTGAAAGCTATACTGATAACATTAAGCCGGAATGAAACAGTAAGTGATTTATATGTGTTATTATATATTTAAAAATAGAAATCGTTGTAGCTCAATTTTCAATTAGTTTCATTGATGAATAATTTGAATGCCATAAAACAAAATTTGACACTAGAGAATAAATTTCACTTATTTATACGTCAATTAGATACAATCAAAGCTTATAGCTAAAAATAAAACCATTTTCAAAATTTAAAATTTAGCTTATTGGAACAATAAAAAAAACATAAATAGAAACAAATTTGAAATCACAAAATACAACTCTTTTTTCTTTTTAGTAAACTTTGAATCGTAAAAACTATTCTTAATCCTATAAATATGTGTATAACTATAATAATTAAACTTTTTTTTTTCTTTAATAATATCACCCTGTGTTTGAAGTGTATTTCTGCGTTTAAATTTTATTCATATTAATAATTTGTTTTTGTTTTTGTTATACTTTAAATTTAAAAATCGATAACAGTAGACGAGGATTTAAGATGAAATTCTACAATTTTTGTGTATTTCACTTCTTTTTTTTATATCTAATAGCTATTAAAATAATATATTAGGAACACCCTGTGCTAATTTTGCTTTCAATCAAACAATGAAATGTAAAGCAAAATAAAAAAAATCTTTTTTTAATTTTTTTATTATTAATTTAAAATTTTTAATGTTGTTGCTGTTGAAAAAGCAACTGCTCTAACTCATCAGCTGATCTTAATAAAAATGCAGCACTTTCTCGATAGCCCGTTATCAATTGACGAACAGCATTCATTTCACTTGGATTAAGTTTATGCGATAATAATGGTGGCCTGCCAGTGGAAATAGTTCCATTTGTAGGTGCTGTTGTCCCAACTGGATTTAATGATGATGATGACGAAGATGATGGTGACAAATGTGCGGTAAGAGACTGCTGGGAGTTTGATTGCTTCATAGATAAATCTGTTGCAGTAACTGAAAGAAAATAATTGTTAAATGAAATTGAAATAAATGAGATAAATTTGGGATCAGAAACTAATAAAAGCTTAAACGACTTATTTAGAAATGATATTAGGGTTAAATTTCCTTAGGTATTTTTAAAATAATTGATCCTGCATTTAATTGTCCAGCGTGAACATAAGTTTTCCCACAGTATGTTTCTGTTTAATTTAAAAGTTATAAGAGTAAATCTTTGTCCGTTTTTCAGAACATTAAATTCCTGTTGTATCCTTTTAACTTTTTTTTTAACGTAAGAGCGCTTAAAACAGTTCTCATTTTTTAATTCACTTTCCCGGCCTATTTAAATCCAATTTAAGACGACTGACTATTGATTTTGTGGAGCTTGTTCAAATGGCTCCAAGAGGACAGTTTCAAGAAGAACTGTTATTTTCTGTGTAGTCCTAGGAAATTTTGAAATATTTTATTGATAACATGATTTCATTGATCTTTAAAGAATTTTCATGGGTCTTTATTTGGACAATGAGCTGGATATGAAAAATTCTCTCCAATCTTATTTTATTTTATGCAGTATGAAATTGAAAATTTTCATTAAACTATAGAACTTACCATGTCCTGATGTTGAATTTGGATAAAATCCAGAAAATGATTGTGTTCTCCCACCATATGGAGATGATGTTGAAGTTGGTGAAGCAAAATCTGCAGGACGATAAATGGGGCTAGATGTTTTACCATTTGTAGCATTACAAGTAGAAGAATTCGGTAATTGCTTTATATCATTTCCAATTGTTGAATTCAATGCTAATGGAGAGGATCTTGCTGAGGTAACATTTTGTGCACTTGATGATGGAATTGTAGCTTCAGCTTCTGCATTGTTATGACTTATATCCATAGAAGTCGATGATCTATAGCCTGGATAAGAGATTGATGGTGCAATTGTATCTGTTGTTGAATTTGTACTTGTTGGTAATGGCATTGATTGACTTATTGGATCTAACCCGATTCTCATTCTTTTTGCATTCATACTTTCATTTTCACATGCAATTGCTAAAATTTGTTCTGCTTGAACTGAAGTCAAATGTGCTGGTGTTGGCCTTGACTGTAAATTATTAAAGATTTGTTTTTTGAATTATAGATTTTTTTATGATAAATAAAAAATTTTAAAATACAAACCGTACTATCCCAACCCTCTCGTGCTTTCTTATTACGTCTGCATGATTTAAGGTATGTTCGGATACGTTTTCTTGACCTTTCACAAAATTCTGGAAATTGCCGAGCACATGAATCAATAATTGCTTGAATTTTTTCTTTAGGCTGTTTAGATATTGGAATCATTCGATCAAGATTCTCGTCAACAAATAATCTAACAAACATCTAAAATATTTAGTTTTTTGAATTATATCTGGGTTACTATTATTAAAAAATAAAAGAAATAATATACATTAAATGCTTTCAATCGCTCTGGATCCTGTGCATTCTGATCAAGTTTATCATCGGACTCATCTTCGGAGCCTTCATCTTCATCTTTTTGTCCAGATGAATTTGTCTCGTCTTGGTTTTCAGCTGGTGATGTCTGATCATGGCTATGTACTGGAGAAACTGATGGCTGTTTAGCATTCAAAGCTAATGCATTTTGATATTGTGCCCAAAGGCCTCCAACCATACTAAGATCAGGTCCTTCAGTCCCATTACGTACAGCATTTGAATTTTGATAGTTCCATGCTAAAAGCATCAATTTCAATTTGTCAGCGTCTTTCATTAGTCCTGCATAGGCTTCTTCTGAATTTTGTTCAATTGCTGGAGCTGCCGTTGATTGTGGTGTTGCTTCCTAAAATTAAGACAAAATTTTTTTAACCTACTATACCATAAATTATTAGTTTCTTGTGTTTAACTAGCAGTAGTCAATTTGAAGAGTTTAAATGCTAAAATAAATTGATTGTAATGAAAATTGAATGCATCAGCAGTAACAATTTTTAAAAGAAGACAAAGAATTATTTAGTATGAACTAGAAAGATATTAAAATAATTAAATAAATTTAAAACAGGACTGCTTTGGGTTCGATTTTGAGCTAATTAGTGATTTCTTTTATTAAAATTCTGCTTTTTTAAACTAAATTTTCTTGGCATTTGTTCTTAGTTTAGTTTTTTTCTAAAAATAGTTTGAAAAGGATTAAAAATAAAACAAAGTTTGTTTTTTCTTCGTGTAGTCATTAAACTTTTTTGATACTATAATAATTTTTAAACTTTTCTTATTGATAAATAAGTCTATGTCCTTTTCTTTGAATAAATATAAAAAAGTTGAAAATATTATTACTGTGGAAGAATTTCATTTGGAATGAATGAAATTAATCTACATACTCAGCTCTTTGTAATTTTTACCTTAGATCAAAAAAATTAAAAATATTTGAAATTTTGTATTCTCAATACCTTCTGTAGAAATTCTATATATTTTGTATAACTCAATTTTATCAAGGCAAAAAAGTGTGTTCTATATGTGATCCTTGTTAATCTGGTATTTATATCAATACAAAATATTAAAGAGAGGTAGAATTTATTTATTTTCAGTCTCCAATGAGTTTTAACATTGCAAACTTTGCCAGTAACTGCAATTAATCCAACCAATTGGGAAAAGGTGTGGAAAAAGCTAGACCACTGAAAATTTACTGTATGCGTATATATCAAAGTATGTTTGCAACTGAAGCATCAAATTCAAATCATATTTTGCTTCTGAATTTTGTTCTTGTTATAATTGTTATTTTATTTTTGTAGTTATCGTCAAGCGGGAATAATGCATCAACGGTGCAATAAATACATTGAAAAAGTAAAATATAGGGTCATTCTCATCCCCTTTAAACATGTTATATAAATGAAGTCAAAATGGTACACGTAAATTTTCTAACTCTAACAATATATCTGCTATGGCTGCATGTGAATATAATATGAAATATCCAAAGGGTATAAGCTACCCATGCCAATGGCCTAAGTAGAACAACAGCATGTGTGCACTCTGTTGTCCATACTCGAACCTCTATTATCCCCTTTCTTTTCATATAATATGTGCCCTGGTTTCCTTTTGGGTGGCTCTATATTATCCTTTTGAATGTAAATATATGCCTACATATATAATGCTAGAGGTGCGTTGAATTCAATAGGATAGGCCCCATGGCATATATATCAGCCAGCACACGTCAATCTTTTGAGTAGAGGGGTGTATTGCCAAAGGGGGCAAAAAATTATTTTCTTTTTTGTGTTTTTCATTTTATTTTCAAGTTGATGATTCCCAACCCCATTGCTACCGAGGATGATGATGTTGATGATGAGTATGATGATGGGGTGCTGTTTGGTAAATGACACAAGGGTAATCCTATACCATAGCAAACAATTTTATACGTAAACGCATTCAAAAACAACTGGAATGCATTCAGGCTAGATGGGGGATTACATCTCATCCACTGAATATTTGCGTAGCTGGGTGCTATGCGATTACAATTCACTGCAGTATAAAGAAAAAAAACCTCCACATTTTTAGGGTGGGTACTTGCATGACGAGTTATTTGGACTAAGTAACGGTAGAGAATGTTGTTTTTTTTATATTTTTCGTACTGCTTGGGGATTAAAATAATTAATTCCGAGTAGTTTTATAAGCTTATAGTTGACAAAGAAAATAAGGACCTTGAATATATTGTGCGTAAAAAAGAGTTTGTTTTTCATTTCTTTTTTATTTAATAAACAGTTAATTTTTGAGGCATGTTAGTTGTTAGAAGGTTAAGAGCTGGGAAAGAATTTTCAGTGTTATGCTAAAAGGAATAGAACACGAACTTTAAGCGAAAATTCTTAAGCGAATATTCTTAGGTGAAATTTTTTTTTGGAAATTTTTTATCTCTCTTGTGGATAATTCAAAAATTTTTCATAATTTGTAAATTGCGCTTAAATAAGCCAGGCTATCTATTCACTAGACATTGGCTTATATGACTTTCTTGTTGCAAAAAATTATGTTGCAAAAAGGAGGAAAAGTTTAAATAAAAAATCTAAGAAATATCTAATAGCCACAAACTAATAGATAATCGAATTTGTTTTCAAATTGTTTGGGTAAATTGATTGATTACACAGCTGAAAAATTTGTCAAAATTGAAGCAAGAGACCAAGAATTTTTGAATCAGATCTACTTTCAAACTTAAAATTTTTGTAAGACGAAAATGAAGACTCTACAATCCCTATTTCAATTTTTGTCGCAAGTTATTTGCTTTTGCTTTGAAATAACAATCTTGAAATATTTATGTATGCTTTCAAAATCAAAATTATTTTAATGACTCCAAATTTGAACTATTGTTCATGAATTTTAAAAAATTTTTGTGTTCGAGTCAAATGAATATTTTTCTAAAATAATATTCCTCAAAAATTTTCAATCAAACTATTACTGCTTTGCCAATTGCAAATAAACTACTCTTTAAGCATATTATAGCCTCCTGGCTCCTTCAGTAAACTACTTTCCTGCTAATTACACAAACACTGCAGCATTATTGAACTTTTATCGAGCCTGAAATCATTTACCAATAGAGTGGCTAATTACCAGCCAAATTTTAACGTGAAAACAAAATATCAAATGACCCCGGATATCAGACAATACAAGGTAGTAATGGTAATGGAAAGATACACAAAAAGGATTAAATTTGCTCAATTAGACTAAGGTAATGTATTGTGTAGTATTCCCTACAATGATAATAAATTGAGTTTTGAGGTATGCATTGATTTTATTTAAAACTTTAAAATTTATAAAGTTTTTACTTATATATATCCTCGTTATAAAAGTAAAAAATATTTACAAAAATTGACAGAATTCTTGACTGGATAGTATGGATATTAAAAAAAGTCCTTAATCGAAATTTGAATTGAGACAATTTGATCCGTAAGGGTATCGAAATAGGTTTTAAGGGGGATAATTGAGGCTTTTGGGAACCAATAAAGTATTCCGTGTACTATTGCACATTAAAGGACATAAATATACATTGAAATATATATATATGTATGTATATATATATATATTAACACAAGAGGCTTTATAGAAAAGCTCCATTTCAGTTATGTATTCAGTGAACATGAAGCCTAATATCTACAGGGAATGCCGTAAGTAAACGACTCAAGGGTAATCGACTCATGATCTGGTTATGTCCTTGCTACATATACATATATTTATATATATCTATATATATATATATAACAATTTGTTGTATTAACATTTATATGTTAGTATTCCTATGACTAAAATTGGGAGTACCCAACTCAAGTTTACCCTTGAAGAAATTCCCATCCAATGTATCTAATGTAGCCCCCCCAAAAACAAAAAAAAAACTAAAATATTTTGAAGGAATCTAACCATAGTTGACGTGGGTGCTATACAGCATGAGAATCCAAACTTTTGGCTATTCGGTATATATTTCAGAACAAAGAAACTTCATAAGTTACAGTGATGGGCGGACAGACCTAAATATATAAATATATATATATATATATATATAGTGATTCCTCTTAACGCCATATCCTCTACCTCTCTTCAGAATATAGTTGTGGGTGGTTATTAAATTCATGGTCTGAGGATAGGTAGTTAAGTTAAGAGGGTACTAGATGATAAAAGGCGACAGCTCATTGCTTGTATGAGTGGCTTTCAAGTTTCGGTTGATTTTTCTTCCTTTTATACAGTCAATATAAAAGGACGTATATATATATATATGTACGTATACTCTGCCAGTATAATTACATAATTTTGTTTGAATGATTGAACGTCAAACCATTATTGAAAAATAAAAATGCTGAGATTTTTGTTTTATCCAATGTAAATTATGACAATTTTTTGTGCGTATGATTTGTTTGATTTTTAGATTATTTAACTTGTATAGAAGTCCTAAATTTATACAAACCTTGAAATTAAGCTTAATAATTAAAGTTAGATCTAATGATTTTGTTAAATTTTAAATATAAATTAAGTTGGTTCGTTTTGGCGATTATGAGCCTTAAATGTAGTTTTTAAGCACTCTAAAATTTCTGATAAAAGAAAAACCAGTATTTTTAAATATTTTACTTTTCAAAATGATTACTGTAATAGTTCATATAAGAGGTGAATATCATAGAGATTCAGAATTTTTTAGACTATGGAATGTAAAATAAAATTCCTATTTTTTGGAGGTACCAAAAATATGAGCAACTCTTTGTAATCAAATTAAGTTTAAAAGTATTGTCAATTAATCAAATTTACTAATTGAAATTCTTAGAAGTTTCTTAGAGTAGCAAGAGCAATATTTTAGCCTTAATTCAGGAAAGTTGTGTGTGCATTGTACATTTGTCTATAATGGAGTAAAGCACCAATCAAATACGTCTTTTATAACAATATTTGTAGTATTTAACAAGCTTGAAAAGCATTATTTATAGCGTTTCATTCTTTTGGATAAAATTTAGAGTTACTGCAATGATCCATGAACCAGAGCTTTGATTTTGAAATTATTTATAAGCTTTATCATTTTACAATAAAAATATTTTAAACAAAGCAAGGATATAAGTTCTCAATCAGCCTAAATTTTTATCCAGGGTTAATAAAAGTAAACCAAAAAAGATTTTAGTCATTGGATACACCAATGATAAAGACAATACCCAAATGTCATATAAAATAAATATAAATTCTTCCTTATTCGAAACGATAAGATTAAGCTTTCAAATAAACATATTTTGGCAGATATATATGTTAGTATCACAAAAAAAAAGCTAACAACTACAAAAACAAAAATACAAGCTATCTAGCTGCATAAGAATGATAACAACAGCTAAAATGAAATTTCATCATCAAGGAGTGCCTCTGACACCCACATCAAATCCAATAGCTATGAAGGATATCAAGTATAACAAGCCTAAGAAGGATATCAGGGCAACTGAAGAAAAAAATAATAGAAAAAGAGAAATCCCAACCCATATTACATGATTCTACCTTTAGTTTAAGCAACATTTTTGTAATGTTTTTGATCTAAATATACCCAGTTTGGACAGTATCCAGTACCCATATCCTTATATCTATAACGTTATTCAAGCAAAGGAAATGGGTATAAATCAAACCCACAAAAAAAGGACAAAAGCACAAAACTCTCAAGGATAGCTTCAAAACATCTATACCACAAAAAAAAAAGAAGAAAATAAGAAAAACTTGGATCTTAAGTAGGAAAAAGAAAAAGATTCTTGGGCTCTGAATTTCATTCTTTTTTTTTTTCTTGTTGTTTGTACTCTGTTATATTTCTAAAAGGGACTTGGTCTTCTTGTTGGTAGCTACCACCCCATTATATGTTTCAGCAGTTTATTCGAACTCGTAGATAGATAGATAGATAGAAAATTACTGACTATGCTTTGTTGGGCATCGATTTGATAGCTACATGCCTTATCTTGCCTTATGTATTCGCGTGCACTTTGCTTGATAGAGAAGAGAATGGCCCAACGCCTACCAAAATGGAAAGAATGAGAATAAGTAAAATACTGCCAAGAGCTAAAAAAAAAACAAAAAACAACAACAACAACAACAGATATACCTGAATGTAATTAGACCAGGAAAAGGAGAAGAAAATAGAAATTTTATCCTTTGTACATTGGCTGGGATTTATTTAATTCATCAAAAAAAATTTTCTAGCTTACTGTAGAATTTTATCGAATAGTTTACTTCTTGGAAGTTGTTATGGATTTTCTCGTATTCAACTGTAACAAAGCTCTAATTCCTTATTGTATTTAAGTACTAAAAGTCTGACATAGATTTTAAGTGAATTAAGGTTTGAGAAAATGATTTGACATTTTGCTATTGAGGGTAGGTTCAATAATGTCAATCGAGAAACAAATTTTTGCCAAAGAAATTTTATTTTTGTTTTAAGTTTTAAAGTCATTAATATTATTTCAATATTATCCTGTTTTTATACTTGATTTACTTAATAATAAGCCATTGATTATTGATGCCATTGTGATAAATTATTTTTCCAGAAATTTTTTCCAGAATTTACAACTCATTTTGTCCCAGTCTAATATGAAACGAATTTTTTTAGTGTTTACTAGCAAAGAGGTTAAGTATTTATTGCAAGCAGAAAAATTTTTTATCATTCCTTCTCCTTTAGTGAAACAAACGCTGATTTTTAATATGGACTGATTTGGTTGCAAAATTCATTGTACAACTACAGGTCCAGACATGCTATTATCTCTGACTTCACAACTTTGTAGTAAAATTGGGATTTATATAAATACTTTTAAGGAATTTTTAGAAAAATGCAAACAATTTCAATATGTATTAACGATAAAAAATCAATTATTTAAGGTCTATTTCTTTGTTGATTACAACAAATTAAGCACTTAATTTGCGACAAAGGAATAAATTAGAAAAATTTAGAAGCTACTACAAAAGTTCTACGCTTTCCCCATTTGCTAATTAACATAAAATTCTTAAAGATATATTTTACTGTGCAAAAATAAATATAGTAAAAGCCACCACTTCGATTTTAGGAAAAATTTTTGTCCTATCGTTAGGTTTTTATTGTGTTCCAAGTTTTGATAAGCCTACTGAGCCCAATATAATTCTTATGTGTTTGGCTAATTTGCATTAATACGGAAGTTACACGCAATTAAAAGGTGGCAACCAAGGATAGTACTACTGGATATCTATATCTAAATATGGGTTTGTAATTGTACATACAAATATATATATATTTATATATATATATATCCATTAGAAACGCGAATATGTAGTAAACAATAATTTTTTGGCGTTGAATGGTCTGGGGGGTTTGATAAGGACAAGATTAAAACTGTGAGAGAAACGTATCATTTCCACACCCTTAACGAGTCGTGTTTGTGACTACAAACTGTTAGATGGTTAGACATTGTATCTGCTGTGTTACAAGATTTGTGTATTAGGGTGCTTAGGACTTAATTTAATTTGATGTAGAAATTGTGGCTTGCAGAAGGGTCTGCTAGCAGCGTATGTGTTCTAGCAGATGACTTCATAATTGAATTTTATTAAAAGTATTTTTTGTAATTGGTTAAACTGTTTTTTTTATGAGGTTTCAGAATTGTTCCAAATTACAAAATTGGAGAGATCATGAATGGTTTTAAGTCAGTAAAATTAATCAATTATTTCTTTGTTTTATTACTTTTCACTTGAACTTAAAAAAAAAATTTTCCTAAAAATTTTTAATTTTAGAAAGAACATATTGTGCGTTTTGCGTGAAATAGAGGATAACTTCAAGCCGTATTTGAGGCTTCTGTAACAAAATTTAGTTATTTTTCAGTTATAATTTTTTTTTTTAGATTTTTTACACTTTTTAATTTGGTGCCCGAATGACTAAGAAAACCTTTCCATTGGTAATAAATGTTAGTTTCGGAAACTAAACACAAATATGGGTAAAAAATACTGAAAAAATTCGATTTGACTGGATATTTAAAGAAATAACGTATTACAGACAGAAAAAGTAAATGTCATATAGTTAAAAAGAGTTAAGTTGCAGTTCAAACATGAAATTACTTACAAAATTTTCTTTGGGGCATTTTTTCATTAAGTCCAAAGTTCGGACTTTGGTTTTAATAGAAGTGAGAATAAGAATAAAAAAGTTCGATTTCAGCATATTTTGTTTCATGTTAAAATATTCAACATTTGTATTTTATTGAATTATAAGTTTGGCTCTAAACTCACCTAAAACCTCAGATATTAATTAAATCTCTAACAGAATAGGAAAATTCCATACTTTCAAGCATAAAATTCATTAGAAAAGCAAATGTGTTTGATTCGTTTTTGAGATTCACATGACTTACAGTCAGAAAAACTCAATAAATAAATAACAAATACCTCTTGAAGTAGTGTTAGTCAGCCTAAAGAGAAAATATTTGGTTGTCACTTTATTAAGTCAAAAATTTACGATTATAAGGCTTAATAGTATTCTTGAATAACAATTAAAAACAGTTCAGACTGTGATGAGTTCTTTTTTTTTTGTTTTCAATTTTGTTCTGGGCTTTTGATTTATGAAATTTTTCTGATATACCTGTATAGGTTAAAATATTTTTTATTATTAAAATAAAGCTTGAAAACTACATCAATTTAAATGCTTTGCTTATTTTTGTCATCCAGTTGAGTCAGACAAATTTTTGAAAAAAATAACCATATCAGATATGCAAACGAGGAGAAAAATATAACTTCCACATGATAAGAAAAACAACAATGCTAAACTGATTCCAACAACAAAAATCAGACGAATGGAAAAATAAAAAGGGAATTAAAAACACAAGTGCCTCTTTGTTAGCTTTGATACCACTCATTTCATTTAGCGAAAAGGATGTAATTATGAAGCCTGTTTGACACTCTTCGATGCAATTTACGAGGTTACTTTAAAACTAAACAGAGCTAAGCTAATTTTTATTGGACCATTTCAAGTCACTTTAAATTTTTAACTATTGCAAAATATTGAAAAAAATGTTTATAAACTCAATTGTAATTCTTCATGGTGTGTATATTAAGATATTACTTTTTTAATAATTAAATTTAAACGCTATTGCGTTTCTTAATTTCTAATCATCTTCTATAGTTATTTACTTTGATTAGTTCAAAATTGATGATTTTGTTAAGGGATATAACTAAATAAAGAAAACTATTCAAAAATAGTGAACCAAACTTAGCTTCAAAATTCCTCAAATTAAACTCTCTTCAATTATAATTTTCTTTAGATTTTCATTAAAATTTAAAAGCATATATAAATAAATTTGACTATACATTACGGATTTGTATATTAATTTAAGTTACAAGCTATATTTTAGGTGCAGTTTATACTTTTTTCAAAAATGTTTTGGGCACAACGGGCATAACTACAACGAAAACGATGATAAAATATAACATCTGGTTAATAACAAACACAGATAGTGTTTTTGGTGACGTTTCTTTTATCAAAGTTGTCTAAATAATTAAAAAGCAAGAAGAAAAATCATTCACTTGAAGATAAGGGTGACCTTAAAGCTCCTTTAAGGAAATTACTTCAAAAAATTTAATCAACATACCTCAGTTCTTATTAGAATTAAATTTAAATACGGGTATCTTAAAGTAGTCTACAAATTTAGTCAATTTTAAATAGGAACGAACATACCTTGTGCAACATTACAGAAGCTTTACGCTTTGCTGCCATTTCTAAGACAAATTTCTTTATTTTCTGTCTTACTTCTTATTCATACAGTACTTGTCTAAAAAAATTTTCTGTTAACACATAAACACTAAAAATTTCACTGCATTTAAATATCAAAAATTTTATATTGATAGCAAATTGATTAATTTACCCACTTGTAATTGAGCGCGAATTTAGTCCTTTAAGGTCACGATATTGCTAGCACCACAATCAACTATTAACTGACCAAAATAGAAACGTGTTTCCAGTATTTTAATCTAACCGAATCATATAATACAATCACATAAAATACATAAGCATAAAATACAAATATGCGCAATTTATATGAAAAGCGAAAAGTATAGCACAGGGGGTAATGACTAGTACCCCTTGGCTAAGGGTTGGAATCAGTTATGCTCCTTTTTATTCCTAATATTACTGCCAAATATTCTGCCAACATTACAATTAGAAAGTAAGCACATGTCCTTTCTATAGCTTTTGATGGCCCACAAAAACACAGAAAAAAAGAAGGATATAAGAATAAGAATGCGCAAATATACACATACGATGTGCCATTATAAAATCTATATACACGTGTACACAACTACATGCAATACATACCAATAATCCAACCACCCACACACATACAATTATAAAATTCTTATAAAAGTCAAAAAAAAAAAAAGGACACTTTTGAGAATAGATTGAGAGGATACTAGGGTCGCCGCAAATGAAAAAGGAGATAAAATTTTTGTATTGGGCCCACAGGGGGCTGTTGATATCCTTAGGATCCTTTCGAAGTGCACAGAGGGTAACTTTTAGACATTTCAAATGAAATGTAGGGTGGTTAAATGAGGGATGGTTACCATGAAATATTCTTTTGGCAAGGAACCAGATCTAAAGTAAAAGGACAAAAGGACTTGGGAAAAAATTATTATTTTCTAGATATACATACACTCATATATATATATAAATATAAGGGGGTGTATTGTCAGATGTATATATATATATATATATATATATATATATATTTATAGGAATAAAAAAACAACAAGTTGCCGTGTGACAGTTTTAGAAGTGATTTTGATGGGAACCCAACCAAAGGGATTTTTTTTTGTTATTTTTTCGCTGTTTTGTTTCTTTATGCCTTTGGTATGTACCGCTAAGAGGATGGGGTTTAAGCGTGTGTAGATGAGGGTTTGAGTATGGCACAGAAATTAATGAAGAAGTTCATTGGGGCGATCAAAAGGGAGATATTAGTTATATAGGGAATCCTGAATTGATGGTCAAAGGGTGAAGAGTACTTTTCAATATTTATAATAAGAGCATGCTTACTTATATTTAAGTTTTATTGTAAAAGATAACAATTTATTTTTGCAAGCGGAAAATATGTAAAAGGATAAAAAATATATTATCCTTTGGGTAAATTATAAATTTAACAAATAAAAAAAATCTACTTACACATGTTATTCTTTTGTTAATTTGATGCTGAAATTTATGTTCAAATTATGTTTAAAATACTTTAAAAAAAGTATATACAATAAAAATTGTTCATTGTTTCATCAAAATATTGCGGTAAGTAAAATTGTGGGTGGATGACTCAATAAAAAATGAGTTATGAAAAGTATAAAAGATTCATAAATAAATACTTTGAGGATATTTGAGATTTTTGTTTTTGTTATTAAATAGAATGGTATAGAAATAGAAAATAACTTGAGCCATACTAAGGATGTCATTTTGTTTAAATAACGACAGACACTTAAATCAAATGAAAAGAGGCGTAAAATTGAATTTTATACTAAATTATTCTAATGTGTGAATAATTTTTACTGTTTGAAACGATGATTTATTTATGGATATGAATTTTTTCTAGTAATTTTGGATTTCGAAATTTAATATAAAATTAGTTAAAAGTGTTGTAAGCGTTATTTTACGGGGTTTCTAGATACTTTTTTATGCTTAGGGGATTATAATCCATTTAATAGATGTCCCGTCCAATTACTAATAAAACTAATATAAAAGCGTAATATCTGAAATTTTCGATTTTATATGTTTTTAAATTTTCTTTAGAATTTGATTTAAAAAATTTTGTAAAACTAAAATGAAAAATAAATTATTTGGATTTAAAAAGGAGAACATACTCATATTACGACAGAATACGAAAAGCATTCAAAAAATAACTTTTTCGATTAGAATGAGAAATCAAATGTGTTACTCAATGAATTGAAGAGTTTGCGGCTAAAAGCCCGATTACTACTGAATTTGAAATCAAAATATCAAGTTGATTAAAAAAATAATATTTCCTTGAGCGTCTTTAGGTTTACTTAGAAAAATTCTTTTTCAACAGTTGTGTAAATGTAGAATTTCTAAGTTCGTAACAAAAAATTTGCCTTTAAACGTTCACAGTTCTAACTACAGCTTTAACCAAGAAATTTTCTAATTATAATAACAAGATCTAAAAAACTAAATGCTTGATTTATTTTATAATGATGATATTTTTAATAAATTTAGATTGTTAACATCTTAAATGTTGAAAGTCTCCCAAAAAACATGTTTTATTTACTTCACTTACACAACCATCTTACAATCAAAATAATTTGTCTGAATATATTGATTCTTGACAATTATATGCAAGTTTTTAACCACAATTTACCCATAAAATACAAAATATTTGTAATTATGGCTGCCAAGTAATCAACTGGAAGAAAATTACTTTTACTACTTACATACATTTCTCTAACCAATGAACAGTCCTTAACAGATGATAAATTGTCACAATCATAGTCACTATAACCAAAAATCTCAGCTGTATATAAATATAAACCTTTAATTTATCTTAACTCGGAAATCACTAAAATTTTACCTCTTATCATCTGCTAAAGTTTCCCTTTATCCTAAAGAAAGGGCATAAGCTCTAGAAAGATACCTGCTGACAAAATTACATCTAAAAGCCTTTACAGAAACCCAAAAAAAAAATATAAAAAAACAAAAATGTGGACTTCATGGCAGCAAAGAAAATCCAGCAGTAGGCAACATGTATATCTATTGCTAGTAGAAAAGGCGAAATTTCTACCCATTCCTTATTTAATCCAAAACAAAATTAATGTAGGCAAGGATGACAGTCACATCAAGTGAATGAGCATCTTTTGGATATAGCACAGAACAGGGAGCTTAATAAGTCCAAGGGATGTTCTCGTATCCATAAGGGTAAGATGTTGGAGTGATCAAGAAAATTTTCTTAGCAGTATGAACACCAACAGGGAATAGAAAACAAGTACCAACATGGGTAACTATGCTAAGAACGAGAATTGGTTAGGATATGGCGCCAGTCTTCTCCACCTACGTTAGTAAAAGCATTTTATCATCATACCCCAAAAAAGATTCAGTACCATAAGAACTAAGTTTAGGTGTATATCGAAATGCAGGGTAGAGTTTAGTAGACCCTCATGCCATATTCAAGTTCTGCTTGCTATTCTTGAAGTGGGCAATCCTTCGCTTTTTTGAATTGCCTCAATGTTCTTATAACAAGCCCAAAGGCATACATGTGAAATGTGAAATTACTTGAAGTTGTAGAGACCGTAGGATTAAGTCTAGAAACAATGGAATAATTCTTTGTGGATATACTAGGATAGAGTTATGGTAAGAGAAAGGAAGGGGAGGCAATTGAGATTATAGCTTGTCTTTTACTTTTACTATCGCTTTTATTGTTGCTGTTGCTATTGAAGTCACCAGCTCTAAAGGATATTATATTGGCCCCAAAAACTTTTGTATTTTGTTTCTATATTCTCATGTCAATTCATAAGGTGACAGTAAAGCACCCTTTCTATTTAGATTACTTGTCGTTATGGTATTATAGCAATAAGCTCATCCTCTCCTTTAGCTCTTTTTATTTCATTAAAATAAAAAAAAAGGGTCTCAAAGGCTGAAAATTCGATTGTATCGTGTGGGCGTATGATGAGGGTAAAGGTTGAACTACTGTCTTTTACTGACAAGCCCTTTCTAAAGTTGAATTTATACTCTAGCCCCGAGGGCTACTCCAACCCTTTATTAATCCTTAGAACCTTTTTTATTAGAATCTATTTTTTTTTTTTTTCACTAAAGACTATTTTTTGTTGTTAAATTTTTAAGGTTTCACTAGATATGGAATATGTACCTTTTAGTTACCATAGAATAGCATAACTTTTTGAGTTTAAGACTAAATGAAAAACTTTCCAACAAAATACGCAAATGGAAAAATGTTTTATACTTATCCGTACTTTGATTCTGAATTGCTATATATGCAAATAAATTAAATGGAATTTTATTGTGTAGTTTTTAAATAAAAGGGTTTAAGCAGCACTTATAACAGGTTTTTCTTAATAAAACCTGTCAAAAATAATTCAAGGAATGAAGAGTTCTGTAAGTTTTAACAGAAACTTAATAGTATCTTTTTAAAAATAAAACAAAATGTTGTGTTCTCACACACAAATATGAAAATTTTTTGTGCCGTACAAATAAAAATAAAACACCAAAATATCTTAAAAACTATATATCTTTAGAAATTTAATAAGTATGTGTGTGATCAAAATAACATATTTCCTCCATTTCGCTAATTTCATAATGAATGACGTCCTAACAGAAATCTAAACTTTCTTTTGAAATGTTTAGCACTTGTCAGGCTCTTTAGTAGGTTAGAAAAAGATAATATTTAAATGAAAAGTACCTATTTTTTTCTATCTGTTTTATAGAAAGTGCTGTCAACAGAATTGTACGTCACCCGTCATAAAAACTTTTAGACACGTCTTTCCCAATTTCCTTCCCTTATTTCAATTTTTCCTCTTGAAATTGAAAAATGTTCTGGATTATGCTGAGCATATGAATTTTATTTATGATTTAGCCTTGGAGTCTTAAATAAATCATTTATAGGCTATTTGAAAATAATCCTCTGAATTTGTTATGATCGAAAAGGTACCGTCTCTTATGAGCTGCTCAAACCATTAAAGGGAAAAGGTCAACGTCTGTAATAGATGCCTTTAATCTGAAATTTAAGAAATGGCCACAAAATGAGTACAAAACAACAAAGTTATTTTTCAGGTTGACACATCTCAACAATTTGCTGCAAAGCTATTGAAACTAAGTTGAAAGGGCTCAAAAGAGATGCGTTTTCTTATCCACTTAAAACGTAAGACGTTATAGTTATCACTCGTTCTAATCAACGACACATACATAGCTTAGCTAAAGATATGTTTCTTTTTTTGGAAAAGGTAAAAATTGCCATGATTTGTTGATAAACTCAAAATATGAGTTGTTTTTTTAATATCGGAGCACGTATGCTGCCAAACAAATCCATCTTTTGATGGAGAATGCTTAGAATTACTGCTTTTATTTTTAAATTGTAAAATAAATGAGCGCTTTAATGATAAAATTACAAATAATTAATTTAAACTCCCAATAAAAGACTACTCAGCTCCTACGTTCGTAAAATAATTAAACTCTAATATACAAATTTTAAATTTTTCCTATATTGATATAGCAGGATTTTAAAAATTGAAATTATTTCTAAACTTTCGTTTATGTTACGTTCAAAAATTAGAATTTTCAAAAAAATTTCCACCTTATTTTAAGAAGAAATTTTTCATAACCAACAAAAAATTCACTTGACAACATGTAACTAAAAACCAATGACGAAATATTTGCTCTCCAAGACTGATATCAGCTTCAGATTTCTATACTACTATTAAAACCATAAAACAAGTAGCTTTCCATTATAAAAAGAAGAAAAAGACAAAAATTGATTGCTCCCATTTCATGCTACCCTGCCTCCTATGTCTCATTGCTGGTCATGACAAAAATATCTTTAACCCAAAAGTACACAAAAAAAGAAGAAGGATCCAAAAGCAAAAAGGGCTTTACTAACAACTGAGGAAATTACATAAAAGTGACTTAAGCTCAATGCTCTACCCTTGAATGGACTCATCCTTATTAGGGATGAGGCAAAAAAAAAAAAAACACAAAAAAGGAAAGAAAAAGTTTAGCCTTTGGGCCAAGGAGATTTTGATATGTATGTCTGTGTACTTCCGTTCAACACAGATGGGGGTACAGTTTGACTATATCCAGCTATATAAAATGGATGAGTAACTCTAACTTCTATGGGGTCCTGTTCAGCTTTAACTATCCTTTATGCTTATCCATTTGCTACACAGTTTCCGGTAGAATTAATGCGGTTTATAATACCAAATTTTCATCATATGGCTAAAAATCAAGCCAACTCTAGTTTGAATCTATTGAGAAATAATAGCAGCAACAAAATTTAATATTATAGAAAATAATATTAAAAAATATTTAAATTTTCTTTGTTTATCGAAAATTTGATTAAGGTGTGTCAAAGTAAATACATATTTATCAAGCATTAAAAAATATGACCTAATTTAAGGACTAGTTAAGATTTTTAAAGTCTTCCTTAAAGTATATATCAGAGGAAAGTATATATAAAGGAACTTCAGTATTCAAATGCAAGTTATTGGTTTAGGATTCTAGGATTCACTCAACTTTCTATACACTTTTAGAAATATTTTATTTGCTTGAAGACTGAACGAACTAAAACTAATTATATTCTCCTTAATTATTTAACAATTTTTAAATATTTTTAAAACTATAGAAAATATAAAATGAATTAAAATAATACTTTTTAAAACTCCTTTTAAAAAAATTCTTAGCTCTTTTAACATTAAAAGTATTAAAAGATTTCTTTCATTTTAAAGGAAAAATAATCTCTTTTATTGTATTTTGCATAAATTTAATTCGAAGTTTGTAATTCAATCCATTTAACTAAATAACAAGATTGAAAATGTGAGACCAATACGACGTTTTTTATATTGATATTTTATAAAATTTTAAAATATCAAAATTAGGGTTTTATATTGATACAGCCCAAGATATAAAGCAGATTTTTCTATAATATAAATATGCATGAGTTTTGTAATAAATTTAAAATTCTTTGAAAGAATTACATTTCTCAAAAATTTTTAATTATTTTGTTCTAAAATGTACTGCAAAAATTGAGTCTTTTGACATTTCCAGTGTTTTTTCTAGTTAAAAAATTGAAAAAATTTTTTAGTATATTCTTAATTCCGTATTGTAAAACATAAATTCGTCTGCTACAGTAATATAGTATTTATTTTTCTTCTAATTCAAAAAACCCATTACCAAAAAAGTACCCAAAAATAAATAGGCTATTTCGTGGTTGTTTTCCATTAATTTGGCGAATTTTTAAACTAAAAGGCACTAAAACTCATTCCTAGAAGCTTTCGTTCTAATAAAAAAGTGTTATGCCACTTAAGATATTATTTTTTGAGGCTTCAATTTTTGAAAAACTTAGAACTTTTATGAGAATCTGAATTTTAATTCTAAGTTTGCTACTTGGGTGAAATGTTTGATTGATAGGAACTGTGTAAAATTCACATTGTTGAAGCCTAAGGCTGCCTGCAGAGTGCCGGCTTACAGTCGAGCTGACGTCGATTCCGATACCGAAGATTATAAAGTCGTTATAGGTAAATCAATAGAAATATGATCAAAGAGTTCAGAGTGCAAGCCTACCAAAGATTAGATTATCGCAATGGGAAAAGGTGTCAGCTCGGCTTCAAGCCGGCACTCTGTAGGCAGCCTAAGTAACAGTTTGTCTTATTAAAGCTTAACGTTTTATAGATTTAAATAATTTATTGTTTAAAACAGAATTCATTTTTTTTAGGCTTATACGAGTATATAGAGTAGATTGAATTGAGAAATCTATTCTCTTAACATATTGATAAAAAGGCACATTTTACTTTTAGCAAAATTACCTTTGGCCAAACTAAGCGAAAGTCCTTGCTTTCTAATTTCAAACAACTATTTGACTTTATTTTGAAAAAATTTTAGAATCATTATTTCAAAAGGTAGTAATAGTCAATTAGTATAACATTTTTCCAAAATTTCTGAGGAATATTTATGTTGAATATATTTTATATATATACTTTAAAAGGCTTATCAAAAAAAAAACAAAAAAAGCAAACTAGGGATGTGCTAATAAACAGAAAAATTGATTGCTGGATAAGAAGACAGAAACAGTAACAATACAATTTACTACATTGCTCATACCATGAAATATGCAAAGGGTGCTACATATTTATTCTCAAACCCTATAAAAAAATTTTGTGAAATATTTTTCTGACCTGACAACAACTCCAAACTCAAACACAGTCACCCTACCAACCATTATCTTAATTCTATGGAAAAATGGACATCAAGAGGGAAAAATTGGAAATAAAAGGGAAAAAAATTTGGTTTGAGTAGAAGCAAAATATAGAGACACCCTTGTCATCCAACAATTGCTCATACCCCTAGAATATAATCTTGGATAGCATTAAAACTTACAATTTTGGGTGATGGTATATGGAACACTATGGCTAACAACGGAAATACTGTTTCGAGCACACATCCTTTCAAACATAAATTCAGCTTCTGAGTAGGGTTCTGTTAGGTAGATAGGCGAACAGAAAATCCTTTTTAACTGGAAATGGAATGGGAAAAAATTGGAGATGGTATGTGATGAAGCTAGAATCTGTCTTTGAGATTCCTATAAACGACAAAGTATAGCTAAAACCATCTTACTCCTCAACATAAAATACAAATAATCTTAAAGGATTGTATATGCTCCAGACGGTTATCCTCATGCCTGGAGCCTCAAAATAGAGTAAAATCGTTCGTTTTTATTGTTTAAGCAGGTGGTTGTACCTTACAGAAGCTGTCATCGTCTGTCCCTGATATTTTCCCATTTCCTTTGCGTGATATCCTTTATAGCGCTTAGATATTTTCTTGTGTGCTCTATAGAACCCGCATATAGCGTATATAGCTCCATAGATAGACATTAGTGGGAGTAGGGAGTTGAAGTAGATTTGAAGATGAAAGTTTATGAAGTGGTTTCAAATGTTTTAGCAATTTTAATGACAATACCAACATTTTTCGTTTTTTTTGTTTTCAACAATCAAAAATATTGTTTGGCTTTAATGTGTTCACAAATTGCACAAAACATAAAAGCTTGTTAAACAATACTCTGCATTAGTAAATTGGAATGAAAAGGATGTGCATTACAAAGTTACATATGAAATTATTGAAAATTTGGTGAAATGGGATTAAGTAATCTAAAAGACAAATAATTTGTTACTTTTGAAAAAATTTACAAGATAACTATTCTTCTGCCATAGATTTTTATACAAATAAAATAAAAATTATCTAAATTGGTTTCAGTTACTGAATACATTTTTCATAGTTTTTTATTTTTTATAATATTTTGAAGTCTTCAAATGAGAGCTGATGTTTGAAATATTTATAATATTTGGTTCAGTTTTTATTAATGCTGCTTTTATATCTGTACTCCTTACAGAATTTTAGTACTCGACGTCAAAAGATTAAGTTAATTTTTAAGATTTAACTAAAAATTAATCAAAGAAATATTCAATAACACATTAAATGCTAATTACAATCTCTTTTTGAAATCATTCAAACATTGAATAAGTTTTGTAAAACTTTTCCTTTTTTTAATCTGGATCAAAATCGTCCATGGAAGAAAAGAAGTACACATATTTAATAAATTGGGCTCTTCTATACAAATAGAGATGAAGTCTGCAAGCAAACTGTTTTATTCACGAATTAAATTTGAAATGAACCATCTTCAAAAACTCCTGAAGCATTTCATGAGCAGACAGAAAACAGATATATTAATGCTGGAAAGTTATAATTGGGCATCCGGAAAAGTTGAGTCACTCACGGATGTTGAGAAATAGAATGGGATATAAGATAGGCACATGAGATAACTCATGGAATTTAGCCTGAAATTTCAATATATATGGAGCCAGCTTTTTATATTAACCCAATAAAATTTGAGTTTATTTTTAATATTGTAAAAATTTCATAAAAAGTGTCATTTGGACTGTTTGGTAAATTTTAATGGCAATAGTGAATTTCGGTATTATTTTTACAAATAGTGATATAAAAGTTTTTGGGGATTCCTGTTCTTTTATCTGCCATTATCTGCTGATTTCTCAAAAATATATTTTAATATTAAAAAAGAACTTTTTTTGGAACACATTTGCTGTTTTTTACTATAAAAATAAATATTATCCATTTAACCTTTTCATCTTCGCAACGATAAATTTGCGAAACTTAAGCCACAGTTTCGAACAATTAATTACGGAAATTCTGAAAATCGCATAATGCTTTTAAAATTCCAAATATTTTTGCTTTGAATAAATTTCACTGGATTAAGTGCAAGCATTGTGTGTTCATTTGTGAAAGACCCAAAAAATGAAAAGTTTGTCTTCTCAATTAAAAATTGTAACTTTTTTATTTTACTTTCGATTTCAATGAATTTAAATTTGAAAATTTGCAAAAACTTCTTCTTTATTTCAACTTTTAAAAAAGTTACAATTTTTAACCACAAAAAACAATTAAAAATGTGTCACTCTTATCTCTTACAAGTTTTATTCTACAAATGCTATACTTCCATAAATAAAGAATAATGTCCTTTTGAAAAAAAAATAACATTTTTGATAAGTAAAATATTTTTTATCTTTGGATATGGACTCATAACCATAAGAACTAAAATACAACTTCTTTTGTAAAATCTTGAGAAAGTTTCTTTCAAAATACAGCGGTTACCATTTTCAGATTTGACCACTAAACATTAAATATTTTATAATCCAAAGATAAAAAATTTGGGAAATATCTCATTAACATTTTTCTTGCTTCTCAAAATTACAGGTACGGCAGTAAAAGGAGCAGGGAAAATGAAGCCACTTTTCGAAGCTAAAAAGAGTCCTATATCAAAGTGGATACTTGAGTAGCGTTATTAATAATAATTGCTTTGAGAGTTAAGATCTGTCAGATTTAATAACAAATTAATGGCTTTATATGTATATTAAAGGGAAATATATAGACTCATGGTATCCTTGTGTACCCACAAACACGCGCAAAAAATGTTACCTACAACAGAAAACTTGTGTGAAATACTCATGTGCCATAGACCTTTAAATGCCAGATTTCTTTCTCTATTGAAATAGGAGCTATATCTATCTCCTTTTTCACACTCGTTTAGCTAGCAAAAATTTGATCTTATGCAAATTTTAAAAGAATTACAAAAATAAAACTTTCAGCTTTTGGATATTTTGCTTATAACGTTTTTAAGTAGAATATTTAAATTAATTTGTTGTTTTGATTATTTTTAATAATTTTTATCATAAGTTGAGGACTTTTTTTTCATAGTTCAGTTTTTTGGTTTGCTTTCGATACCAAAAAACGCTACTCGTCCAATGATAAGTTTTATGGATATCTGGTGAGCTTGTTGAATACTTTTCCTGCATTTTTTTCGGAAATTCATTAAATTTTAGGCAGTAAAAGTATAAATCTTAAAAATATAATAAATCAATAATGTTTACTTCTAAAGTTCATTTATTTTATTAGTTGTAGTTTTTTCAGTTGGGATTTAAGCTAAAAGGTTTTCATTTGGTCATCATACAAAGCTGCCATTGTTGGGGGAAATACCAAAACTCTTTTTTTAAAAATTAGCAAAATCCTTTTATTCCATTAATTTATGATAAACCTCTAAGAAATTTTCATGAAACAGAAATGTAGACTCCATTGTTATATTCAGCTCCATTATTTAAATTTTGTTAATATTTATTCAAGGAATATAAACTATTCATTTTGATATAAAAAATCAGTTCAAAAAAATATCCTTTAAATGAAAAAATCAAAATAGTGGAAAATACTTTTCCTTTTAACATCCTGATTGGGTTTATTCTTTTTACTATCAATGATCACAATGGAGAATATATATTTAACTAATATTGGCTTCAACAAAAGCCAAAGAGATCAATTGAGAGATTGAATTGCACAATGTAATTATTTAGAAAATTTTCTAATCAACTAAGTTATCATCTTTAAGAGCTTTTCTATAAAGAAATCCTTACAAAATGTTCCTATAACCATTTCATTAAATTAAAATTTATTACTACCAACTTTAAGAGGGTTCGGTACAAAAATTGTCTATAAAAGTTGTCTGTACTATTTGCTATCATCCTTCATTAAATTCATCAGGATTTAAGCAAGTTTAATTTTAAAGACATTCATCTGTAGTCAGGACATTATTGAATGTGAGTAAAAATTCAGTCTGACATGAACAAAGATTATATTCGGGACAGCCCTGGATTACTTGACAATAAATACACAGCCGTATAAGCTTTATAAGTTCATATCTTCTAAAAGAGTAAAAGAGTGATACCATCTTACAGCCAAGATGACTGAAGGTGGAATTTGAGAGTTTCCATTAAGAAGACTTCATTTATATCTCTTTGAATTATATTTCCATGTGCTCGAATACATTTTCACCACCCATCATTACTTTACTTGCTTTGACAAAGTCTTCTAAATTTACCGCTTGTATTAAGTTAAGAAAGATATTCAAGTAAAAAGGGATGAATAAATGCTTTTGGAATGGTTTGGGCATGGAAAAATCTCTTCTATGTGCTTGAAACTGCGTGACTTCAAATTTGTATCTAAAACTTTTATCAGATCTGTTTGCAAGATGTAAATATGCTCTTCGCCTTACCACCTAGAAACTTTCTTTCCAAAGTTGATTTATAGCTCTATAGGGGCTTATGTGGTATTTTCGTAAGGGTCCAGTGTCGGTTTGTTTTATGGAAAACTTATCCTTTTGAAAAGGGTACATAACTTTATACGTGATTTTGATTCTCTCAATAGTTAAACTTTGGAGCCAATCGTTTATGGATGTTATTTCTTTTTCTTTGAAAGGTTGTATATTGAGAAAGTTGTTACTTTAAAACACTGAAATTTTGTTTTTAAACTTTAATGGAGAACTTTTTTTTCAATGGAAATTCTAGATTTTGTGGCTTTAATAATTGCACCCATTTTGATATTATTGGTTTGAACTTTTTTTGTAACCCAACTTTAAGTTTTTCTAAACAGATTTTTCTAAATGAAAGGATAAAATATAACTAGAACTAAAAAAAATAGATAATGCAATGAAATTGAAATGAAAAGCGTAAATATCTGTATAAAATTTGCAAGAATATTAAAAGATTTTTCGCATTGAGTGAAATAAAAATTGGCGAGTTTGGCTAAAACAACATTAAAAATTGATAATTGGAAAGAAGAAGAGATTTAATTACACTTAAAAATAAGACAGACAATTAAATCAAATATTAATATAATAATTCAACAACAAAATTCACGGGGACCATATCAATTATTGAGTAAAAAATTTATTTTTTGGGGTCCACTTTAAGCGTAGATCCTGAGGTAAATGTAGCTGAGCTGATGCAAAAGTATAAGTATAAAAAAGCGGTGAGTTGGAGTATTATGAGTTTGTGGGTGGTTTTCCCCCTTAGAATCCCAGAATATGCATAGATACAAATTTGATATGCGTTATTTATATATGAATATTTTCTTGAAAGGAGGTTATTTACCTCGATTATGTCTTTCACCTCGTACCAAATAATACACCGAAGCCAACAACATTGCATATTTTGTATGGAAATTACAGGAGAAATTACTTATGCAATGTGCTTCCAATACTAAACCTAACAAATACAATACGTACTATATTTCTTACAGTTTCCGAATATTTATTTTCGGAGCGAACTTTCAAAGCTATAATAGTGACAGATTGAAATATAAATAAAATTATTAAAGTTATATTTTCATTTATACATTAACAGAAAATATTTCAAATTATTACAAACAGCGAATTATTAAATATAGGTATTATATTTTTTTATTATTTTATAAAAGTAAGACAAACTTTATCTATATACCAAAAAAAGTTTGAATAGTTTTATTTAACTTTTTTTCCCAAATTATACAGTTTTGATATTACATTGGTGGTTTTGTACTATAATTTTAGTACCGATATAAACAGCTTATAAATCCTGTATCAAAATTAAAGAATGCAGCTAAAAATATTCTGAAATTTTAAATTTTCGGCTGAAAAAATAACCACAGCAAAAGAGAAAATATGACAAGGCTACAAATTCATATTTAGGCGGCCGCTTTACTTTTTCTTTATAATAGATTTTGTTATTTTTTTAAGTCAAAAATTGGCGATAGAGATGTTTAGACTATCACTATTTTTAATTTTTCATGGTTTGTAAAATTTACATTCCCAATAAGTTTTTGAAAATAGACTGGAGTCAGAAGTTTTTCCCTTTTAATATTTGATTAATGTTTTAAACTTTTTTAACGAAAAACGCTTTTCATTTATATTATAAAAACAGAAAATCAAAAAAAAAAAATGCCATCAAACGAAGGAAAACAAAAAACCAGCAAAAGCTGTTCGTTAACTCTGATAGCACTCAGTACGTTTTCCAAACATTACGTTATTCCGAATTTTGTTTATTATTTCTTGCTAAAATGAGTGGATGCCTCTTATTTTGTGATGCGCTCATGACAATTTATATCAATTTAATATTTGTATATTTGATATAATCATTTTTTTGAAGAAATCCAGCTCAAAAGATACCGAACATACAGATCGTATCTCATACCATATCTCATAGGCAATAGTCAAGTTTTTGATACAAGAATGACCATGACATATATTTCTTCTCATAACTTTACCTTTTCAATATTTTTTTTATTTTTATTAAAATCAAAAGCATTAGGCTGAACGTCAAAGGAAGCCATGAAACAACAATTTTCTTTGAAATGTCATGACATTTGAGATAATTATTATTCAGTTTGTATAAATAATATTTTAATAAATTGCAAACAAGTAATATACAAATTTTTTAAAGTATATTCCTACTTGAGATTGTTTCTTCTTTTTTCTGAATTCAGAATTCGGAATTCGTTGCATTCAGTTTCTGAATTTTTTCTCTCATATAAAACTAAAAATTAGTTTATTAAGTATAATTAATGAATTAATTATTGAACTGATTATATTAACATTAATTGTCACTCACTGCCAGCTTAAAAAAATTTATTCAAACTTGATTGGATGAATAGAAAAATTTTATTAACAATTGAAGGTTTTTCAGCAAGCCTAACCTAAAAAGTTTTAAGTTTTAAAAATTTTTCATACAAAAAATTAAAAAAAGTTTATATTAATAAAATTTGTTTAAATAAATTTAAATGTATTTTTAGTTTTATATTGAGATATAATTTCGAATAATTTTCTTTATGAATTGAGTTGTGAGAAAAAAGTACAAAATAATCTGCATAATTTATTATTAAACATAAAACAACTTTTTGTTAATTTCTTCCAACAAATATCTATAAAACATTAAAAAATCATGACATGTCATTAGTCGCCCATAGTTGTTAAATGGACTCAATAAGCTTGAACTAATATTGAATTTTTTATATCTACATACATACATATATATATATGTATAAAAGAAATAGAAAAATTGCTTACCAAATTATCAATTTTTAAGGCTTCCTCATCAGTTAGACCCATTGCACGGGTCATTTTCAAGTATGTACTGGTTATCGGCTTAATTTCATTCGAATCTACATTATTGGAATTTTTTTTTTTGTTTTTTTTTTATTAAAAAAATTTATCACATTTTTGTTAAAAATCACAACTACTACTTCAAATTTTTATTTATCTTTGTTTGATTTAGGAGTAGAAACCCAACGATGATATCTTTACTACTTATTTGGTATAAAATTGCACTTTTCTACATTTTATTGCTTATTTTTTAGAATATTTCACTCAAATTTCCAGCTTAGCATTAAGTAATTTTTTTAATTTATTAAAAAAGAATTTTGTTTATCACTTTAACTATATCACAGTTTTTTTTCTTGAATATATTCACAGTTACTGGTAGTGATGTAGAAAATATGTATTTAACCTGGCTATTGTAAGTTGCTTGAAGAATCATTTGTAGGAGGTGTTTCAGCTCTATTTCTCACAAAAAGAAAAAAAAAAATTAACAAATTGAAAAGACCTTAAAATTACCTGTAGCCTGTATATTAAAATCATTCAAAAACTCATCAGCTATATTTCCTGATAATATGCAATTATCTCGCGTGTTTTGGCTCCCTTCAAAGTCCAATGGGCTTTCGATTCGATTTGGTGAAAAAGATCGTAGATTTCTTTTACAGGATGGACAAATTGATAGAAATCTTGTTACAGCTTCCCGGGGTAAAAAAGCAAATTTTTCACAAATCTATAAAAAATTAAAATATTTTAATGTTGTTTACTTTTCTTGAAGCATGTAAATTCTTACAAGTTTATAAGTTCTTTTTTGACCTGCATGCTTGCCACTACTTCCCCCAGACTCGGCGTGTATTTCGTAGATAATATCGAAAAATTCTTCTACTGCAGCAACTTTCCGATAAAATGGCTTACCATTGCTCTTAAGCAAATAAAAGAAAACAGAAATGATTTACATGTTTTCTATTATACTAAAACTACATCAAATTCGGAAAAAAACATCAAGAAATTTGTTTCAAACGGTTAAGCAAATTGCATTCAACATAAAATTAGACACAATATTTTGAGTTTGGTACAAGCAATAAAAATTTTTCAATTTAATAATTCAATAATAAGCAAATATTAGTTTTATTAATTAAATTTTTAAACTTTGTAAGCAATTTGCATCCTATTTTTGATTGAATTCAAATTTTAATATATAGAATTTACTTTTGATTCTGAAACCACAAATAGATCACTATGATCCTTTTTTGTATCCGCAATCAAGTGATGATCTCTTTTAGCCGATTTTCGCAATGTGAAACCTGCCAGAAATTTAAGTGAAAAATTATTAAAAAATATAAAACAAAACTTTGAATAATTCTCTACATATTGATTTTTAGTAATTTTTTTTTAAATTTCTTTTGAAAAAAAAAGAACACAATTTATAAAAAAAATCAATTAAAATTTTTAGCAAAAAATAATTTTGAAATTAAATTCCTTCAAATAAATTTATATAAATATCTCCAAACCTTTTGATTTTACCCAAAATCGAAATTTTGAACTATCTGGATTATTGTGCTCTCCACCGTTCAATGCTTTAATGATACGTGCTTTCTTTTTTAAAGTAATTGTTTTTGTTTTAGCCTGATCACCATAAGATTTTAATGCCCACGATTGGAAAAGCTAAGCAAATTCAGGAATTTAATAAACATTCAAAAAATTTAAATTTCTACTCTTATAGAAATCACCTCAAATATTTCCTCCTTATCAGAACTCATTTTAAATTTTTTTAAAAAATTTTGACTACAACTATCATCCTCATTCAAATAAAAATCAGAAATCTTTGATTCTAATCTACGTTTACAGGATAAATTTAAATCTTGAGTACAGCAATCATTTATATCAGATTTTTTGATAAAGTTGTTATTATTTTTCATTATTTCTGTCATTTTTTATTAAAAAATTATCCTTTAACAAAGATTAAATTTTAACCAAATTAAAAACAATTTCCTTAAAGCAAAACAAGTAAACACTGCTTAAGGATCATAACACAACAAATTCCGCAGATATACTGAACAGTATTATCACTTTTTTTACCAATATATCCTTGTTGAATTGCCTCTTACACAGATTATAAATTAAATTAAAAAAAAAGAAACAACTAAAAAAAAAACAATAAAAACAAACAAATAAAATTTCTCAGCAAAGATTCAGTCCTACCCTAACACTTATTTATCTAATAAGGAGAAAAGGATAGTCCAATGAGCGCATTCTTCTGCTCAGTCGCATAATTTCATATTCGTCATTTTCCTGCATCCTTTCATTAAAAAGAGGCTGATGTTGTCTCTCATATACAATGAATACCACGTGAGCTAAATTTTTTTGTGAATTACTTTTGACACGTGGTCTTTGAAGTAAAAAGAGAGTAAAAGTTCAGTAGAATACACCTAAAAAATATGCAATAAGGCTATTAGGGTAGATAAAAGGTGGGATGAAATTTTAAAAGGAAGGGAACTAAATTGTATTTTTAACTTTTAGATTTATATCATTTGTATTATTATTATTTAAAGCTGTGTGCGTGATTGACATACTTTCAAGGATTTCTGTTAAAGTTTAGGTTTGTGTAGACAAAAATCCTGAGCTTCGGTATGGGATTTATCGTTTAAGACATTGCCCCATGATAGTTGATTTATTTATTATATTTAAAATATTAAATTTTTTTTTGTTTTTAAAAGTAAATCAAAAAGACATACCTATGCTTTAAAATTAACTTGGAAGCTTGTTAAGCATTTCAAAACCAGGCGAAAGCTTAATGTAAGATTTTTTGCATTGAGAAACCCGTGTCAGTGGACTGCTATTAATTAGAAAATTATAACAACGTGGGTAGAGGGCTTTTGCCGTACCTTAAATTTGGGTGTTTGTTTAATAGAAGGCAAATTATTTTGGAAACTTTTCAAGGATGGGTCAGAAGTCATGTAAAAATAATATTTGATAAGACAAAGTCTACTGATAGTCCCTAATTAATAAGGTGCCTCATATCAGAGTGGGTGCAACCACTCACTAATGGTTTTACTTTTTTTGGAAATTTGATTGAAAACGAAGAGTTTTAGGTTGGCCATGCTTAATCCTTAAGCATATAGTTTATTATTATTATTATTGAAATGTATAAATTTACCAGAAATTCCTTCAAAGTCGGGTAATGAAAGGAAATTTTTATTCCTTGTTTTATATTTTAGGTTTTTTGCGTTTTAATTAATGTTTAGCTGAAGAAGTCACCTTCAAATGAAAGTGCGATAAATTATCGTTAACAAGTAGTATATAACTGCTATAAAAAAAACTTTAATGTTTAACGGACAAATATAAATTAACCACCACTCATGAAAAATTCAAAGGAAATATAGAAATAAGCTGATTAGAAAAAATGGAGTGAAAATAACCACAGGAAATGCACGAAAGCTCATCCTATAAAACTATCAATGTTTGTTATCGATGATATTCCATGCCAACTCTCATTAAGCGTATATGTAGGCGTATAAATGTATTTGTTACCTCTGAGGTAACAGCGATTTTCAAACATCAAAGATATTTATTTATTATAGTACTATCCATGATTTTCAAGGTATTGATATTATTTTAAACTTTTTGCTGCTGTTGAACAATTATAATTCAAAAATGGAGTAATTTTATGAAAGGAAAGAAATAAAATCCATAAATCATGGATGAAATAAAATAAACTAAACTTTACAAAACCTTATTTAAGTTTTAATAAAAACAGAATTATTACAAAAATTTCACATCAAAATTAAACTAAGCTTAATTAGATAAAAATTTCAAATAGCACAAGCAAAAAAAGTTCTACAAATAATAAAATTTTCAAGGAAATCAAGGAATAAAAGAAATTTTTATTTTATTAATTTATATATATCTTTCAACGTATTGTGGCTCTATATAAAAACATTTTAAAATTGAAAGGATTTAAGAATTAAAATATATACCAATTCCATTTTGAAAGGATTAATTTAAAATTATGAAGATGCAAGGAAGGACTATGGACCAGATTTGTAAAATTTCTACATATAGTCACTTCAATCAATAATTCAATCTTTTATGAAAAATAATTGTAGAGAATAATTCAATAAATTTGAGCAGGAAATGAAACCAATACAAAAAAAATTTTAGATCTTACAAAAGAAGAAGAAAATTACAAAAGAAATTTATGTAAAAATATTCTATTAAGAAAGTTAAAATAAATATTCATAAACATAGTAAAATGTAAAAAGAGTTCAAACAAAAAGACAACAAAGTATGTCTCTTTAAAGTAAATCTCCAAATCATTTTCTAAGTGGAAGAATACAAATAAATTTTAGTTTTTTATCCTTCATAAAATCTTCATATTCATCCTTCATATTATGATTTATAATATTTTCTCAAACTGTATGAAAGATATGTTAAGTATATGATCAATTTTGCTCATACTTCTTTTGCTCTCTTAATATTTTCTTAAAATAAATAATATGAATCCAAAATGAAGAAAAAATTACAACCAAAATGTTGCAATATGCACTTTTCTTGTTACTTGTACATATTTGCATTCATTTTGAAATATTTCTTTTAGTTTAGTGAGAAATTCCATTGGTTTTTTTTAAAGAATTTTAGTACTTGCTTTAACATTATTCCTAATTTACTAATTTATTTTCTGCGTAATTATTAACGAAAAAATCTAAATTCAATTTGGTTTTCAAAATGGTCATATTTGCCAACTAAAAGCGGAAACTTGAATTTCATTACTCCTGTCTAAGAAAAAACATCATAAACTTCTTTTGCTTCTGCAAAATTTAGAAATTTTATATTTTTTGAAAAGCCTTAACTTTATTTTAGATCATTTTGAAAGGTCTAAAGCTTTGGTTCTTCTTGTTTTGATGATATAATAAGCTTTGTCTTTAAGGTCATATATACGACATGACAAAATAATTTGATCTGCATCAAAGTTTCTGACTTGCTCCAACTTTTCAACAATTTTTCAAGTCACCAACTTTGAAACCCAACTCAGCACTAAAGTACGTAAAGTTTTACGTATAATTCAGAACTTGTAAGAAAAAAAATTTTTCCAAACTTTTCCAAACTATAAAAATCTGTCTAGGAAGACCGTTAAACTAAAATTTAACTATTATATTGTATTTTATAAATAAATGACAATGTTTTATAATAGTTATAGAATTTCTAATTCATAAGCTTTTTTTCAAATTTATTAACAAAATCTTTTAAATTTTAAATTAACAACATAATAAACACATTTTGACACAATTAGCACTGCTAACACAAATGATAATTTTAATTTCTTACCGAATTGACTTATTTTTAAAAAATTAAATATACAATTTATTGCTTAACAATTTGTCAAATTAGTTATTTATATTTAGTAAAAATGTAAATTACTGGTCCAAATTTAAACAACTGCCCATAATGTAGAATGCCCATAATAATAAAGATTTTCTGAAACTTCAATTTTCAACCTAATATTTTTATTTTTCTATATAAATAAGTATTTAGGTGTTAATTAAATGAATCAATCATTGCCATAAAGATTTCGGAATAGAATGAGTCAAATTATGTAGCTTTTTAGACTATTTGGGCATAGTGTTTGCTATAGTGATCCATATGAAAATCGTCTGCTTTAATGCTCACTAGCAAACAAGATGTAGTTTTCTTCAAAAATCATCTTTCCTCTTATTTTTCGTGAAATGTTTTTCTTTTCTCTTCATTGAATAACAACAACAAACTTAGTGTAGACTGTAAGGAGCTAAGTTTTCATTGCCAGCACTTATTTTTTTACCCAGTAATTGACTTAAACTGAAAAATTTTAAATTGAAAAAAAACCCACCAAAATGAAGCATAAACACCGGAAAAATAAAAACAGCAAAACAAGAAATGAGCAAAATGTCAGTACAAAAGGAAAGTAACATCAGAAATGATGCTTGCACTGATACCACAATTGGCAAACCTGATGTCATTCTTAAGGGGGTATTCTGGGCTAGAAATTTGAAAAAAATTTTTCATATTTTCAAAGCATAATCCTTTATGAAAACGCTCCTAGAAGGATTTTTCAAAATTCGAAAATACTGCGCCTAACCTTAAGGGCGTTTTTTTCGAAACTACTTTCTTCGAAATTGTGTGCATGATATCTCAAGTTCTACCGAACCGATTCACTTGAAAATTGGTGTGAGTTTTTTGTATATATTTTTCTACCGCATCAACTAGGATTATAAAAAATTCCAATGTTTGGAAAAGTAAAAAAACACTTCTCTTAGATTCAAACAGCCACAACCTCGTGAAAAAAATTATCCTAGTTCATGCAACAGCGATACTCCTCTTAATTAATTATTCGTTTTTTTCTTTGACTTCAGATTACTGGGAGGGCTGGAATCCTGCACTCCAGGGCACAACCTTTTTTCAAGAGTCTCCAATTTGCAAGCCTGTAACTTTTTGGACTTTGGATCTTTTTCAATTTTTATTTTTTTTAATGCATTGTTCAAGAATCGATAAATATTATACAAAATAAGGGTTACTCAAAGTATTGATTGTTTATTTTTTATTGCTCCTCAAAAAGTACATAAAATTCATGTCTCTAGTCCAGAATACCCCCTTAAAACTGTTCGGCACTTTTAACTAAAATAGCAAAGCATTTTCTGCTCTCAATTTCTTGATTCTAAGACTTTAAATATTTTCTTTTTCAATTTTCATTCATAGCTGTTAATTTAATTCATATTAAATTTTTTCAGTAACTATTTTTATATATCCCATCTGCAAAACACTAAAATTTTCTTTTACTTTTATTTATTTAGCTTTAAAAATTCTACAAAATTTTACTTTAATTGATTTTCATACTACATTGATTGTTTTTAATTTTATTCTATAACAATTTTCGGGATGAGTTGTTTTTCTTTTCCTTTGGAATCAATAACAAACGTTATTTCTATATAAAACAAATTTTGAATCTATTGCGTGCTACTTAAGCAGTAAAAAATAGTTTCCTATGAAAAACAACCCTAAACGAAAGTTAAGATAGCTTTGAAAATTTTTAAAGAGCCTAGAAGCAGAAAAAAACGGCTAATATTCTTGTCAACTGTTCGCCCACATATAGAATCCTTGAAAGGGATTTAATCATATACTTTTCTTTTGGGAATTGTATGTCTAAAGCTATACTTATTAGCCGTCTATGTAGTTGTATTACCTTTTTAAATTTACCCTTATAGGATACCCACAAATACATACGCAGATATATATTTATCCAACTTTCTTAGAATTTTAAGTATTCCCCAGCTTCTTTTGGTTTCTTCGATCCGAAAATGTAATGAGGAGCTCTTTCACCAGAACGACCCTTTCTTTTTTTTGAAAAAGATAGTACCTACTAGCAGGCATAGGCTAGATTTGATAATTCTCATTCTACCCAACCTCTGAGGATACTAAGGATTTCTATTTCCCTTTGGTTATCCATGAGTGTGTTATTCTAACATGAAACCAGGGTATTTTCTATATTAGATGGGTGGTAGGCTTTGTATTAGAATGGTAGGATATATGGTAAAGAAGAACAGATTTAGATTTCTTTTTATATAAAAGTAATAGAAATGTAGATAATATTGTTATTGTTGCTGTTAAGTCTGTGAAATTTTTTTAACTTTAACTTTTAAAGTACGTTTTTTAAAGCTATAGTCAAATTTTTACATTATCATAAAAATCGTTAACCACTGGAAATTTTCATGAGGTTGGCATGTAAATAAGTTAAGAGCTTTTTGAAGTGCTATAAACAAAATAAATTCAGTCTTATCTAAGTGATGACAATCAAATGACAGGTCACATTTAGTGCTATCCTATGATGATTTTTAATTATTCAATTCATATGCACGAATGAGTCTCTTTATTGGAATAGATTTTTAATGTTCGTTTGTAAATTTAATTTTTGTATGTAACTTGCTAAACACAACACTTTTTGATATAAAATTTTTGTTACATTTTATTTGTTACAACACCGTAACAAACGTTTAATGAGCAGTTCATTCCAGCTTTTCAGAAATCCATAGTTTTATAAATTCTTTATTCAAGAATAATATGACTTTATAACTGAAAGTTCAAAAAACCAAGCAACCAAGCCAAGCAAGTACCAAGCAATCAGAAATTTTGTATAATTTGTAAAAGAAACTTACATATCCTTTTAAAACTAATCATTCTTAGAAGCTATACACATACTTATACCAACGCTTATTCCAATATTCCATGCACTTATTTCAAATTTCTAAAGGTATTGCCATCAGTTCTACTTGGAATTTCTTTTTATGGGTTCAGTCGAGCTAAAAAACTTGAGATGGGAGAACAAGAAAAGTCACACGAAGCCAGGTGAGCTTGGTGCTTAGCTGGTCACATTTGTTAAATGTTCGTCTAAAAAAATTATAAAAACTAGACAAAATTTTAAAATTATTGCGTAGTAATGTTTCTAGAATTATATTTGCTATTGAATAAGTGGACATAAGTTAAAAATTACAAAATATTTTCTATCCACTCGGACAGAAAATAATTTTATTAACTTCAGACAAATAAAATCTTTATGGTGTTTGCCGATTTTATATAAAATACAATTACTTGGCAACGAGTCAAGCAGTTAATCTTCGCAAAGTTCCTGGTTTTTCACTGGCTATAATTCATTTCACTTCTATGTTCCACTACAAAAAGGAATTTTTTTCCCCAATGCTTTTCAAACATTTTAATACCATTTGTGTAGACGAATTTATTTTTGACATTAAAAGAACTTTCAGCCCAGATGATGACTACTCCATTTAAGTAAAGTATCTTTCTCCCTTTTTATAAAATCGTCAAACAGTTTATATTCAAATATGGCTAAATTTGGTGAATATGATGATTAAAGGCTTACTACTATCACGACTTGACGTATAATTTTTCTTTCAAATGAGCAGACAATTAAAAGAAAGCATCGCGGTTGACAGTTTTTCCTTTCTCAAAGTTGACATTGAGTAAGTAGTACAATAAGAAATACAGATATATCTTATGCTGATAAAACCACTCCCCTCTTAACTGCCTGCGGATATAACTATGAAAATAGGTTATCAGGAAGATTATGACCAAAGCATGTGATCTGAAAATTGGTCTTTGGGGGATTAGAATAAATTTACAGCTGATATTGCCTATTTAATTAATCTTCAAATACTAAATAAGAGGTCCTGCATTGTAATTGAACCTGAACCAATCATGATGCGATTGACTCATTGCGAGTACTGAACTCATGTTTTTTATTTTGTATCCGTAAAATGTCACCAACGTAGCCATGATAATATTTTTAGTTCAATTCATACAAATTGTTATTGTCAAAGACACCTACAAAATTTGTTTAAACTTTTTTTATCCTTTTAGTTGTATATCTTATTATTTTTAAATTTGCTTTTATTTTGTTGGCAGTATTTTTCAAATATTTTTATAATTTTGATTTATGTTTTTCCTTAACATTTTTTTTAGACTTCACAGATAACAAAGTCTTAAAAAATAATCCATTAAAAAATATTTATTATAAATAATTTGTTCATATTAAAATTTTCATTAAGTTTGATTTCTGTGATGATTTGACATCGGACATTTGAGCTAAAGAAATCTCCATGTATTAAGAAATCACAATATTGTAATATTGTAAATTGTAATTAACTTCCAATATGAAAAAATTATTTTCAAGTATTTGAATTCACCACCAAGCTGTTTTTTGATCAGGCGTAAGAAACAAAACTCCTGCCTTATACAAAATAAAATTATAAGCCTCATTTTTGAGTACTCTCGAAAATCATCAATGACATTAATAAGTCCTTTATTTTTTAAAATATACTAATACATATACCAAAAACTCTTAGTTATTAAAAAATTTAAGTGCCTGAATAGCTTGTGATCTTCAAATATCTTAAAAATGCCTACTCTAGCACTAATTCTATAGAGAAAAAACATTTTCAGAAAATTTAAAACTTCCTACGTAATCGTTAAAATCACGAAAAAAACAAATCATTCGTCACCCAAAAGTCCTACCTCAATAAATTTAACCGTGTCTAATTTTACTATAACCAAACAGGAATATATCACCCAACACCCAACCAGCCACCATATTTCCACCCACTGCTTTTCCATCAAAAAGCCAACAAAAACTAAAATAAAAATAAATTTCAATTCGCTTTGAATTTTATTGTGAACAGTAAGTACCCCTTTGAAATTGAGAATTTCGCCCAGTTGTAAAAAATAATTTTCAAAGCAGTTTTACTGTGACGCGCAATCAATTTCCCCTTCATGCGCACTTTTATAGCGACTAAATCTAATGAGAAATTTAAACCCACGTGGAAATTGTAAATTTTAAACTGAAGAAAACACGTGGTGTTGCTATCTTTTGAATGTATTTGTAGATATATTCTCCCTTCTATTAAATATGTAATTTTTTTAACTATACAAACTTCTTCTGGCTCTTAAAGAAAAGAACAATTCTTATTATTTTTCTTTTGTATCTAACAATTGCACTAAGACAGAACATTGGAGGATGTGGCATACATTTTATTAAGGGATTAAATTTTCTATACCGGAATTGTTGTGCACAAAATGGTGAACACTGCATAAATATTTTTTTGTTCTCTAAGCATCTAGCAAATGGGATGCTTGTTTTGACCTCTTGCCCTGAAAATTGTGTCTACAAAAGATTAATCAATTAAATTAGAAACTGGTTTCACCCTTTTGCAAACTGGACTTGAATGGACCATGCACAGATGCTGGACCACAATCTGCAAACAAGTTTTCTCTAGAGAGTGCAGAGGTTTTGGGAAAATATTTTTATTTAAATAGGATGCCCGGTAAAATATTATCAGGAATGTAAAATTATGTATCAAAGGTCCTGTAACGTTTTCTATTCATTTATTGAATGTTTTTTTATTTTTTGTTGTTGTTGTTATTTTAAGATAAAATCATTTTAGCTTATGGGATGATTGGTATTACTAGTACACAATAATTGAGAATCCAGTTTGTTTTTTGAGTAACTTAAGCGGGAAACTTTTATTTTTATGCGCCGAGAATAGAAAAAGCGGTTACTAATGCGCATGAGGATTTTTTTTTGCCCTCGAAACTTAAATATTGTTTTATTTTTCCTTAAAAAAATACTGAAACAGTTATAAAATTCATAAAAAAAAATAAAAAGCATAAATGTAGTGATTTTGGTTAAAAGTAGTTTTAAGAACGAGGAAGATATTTAAGAAACAAGGACAAAAGTAAATAAAAAAGTGTTGTTCGTCGAAAACCATGGAAAAATTTTTAGAAAGAGGAAAAAAGTATTTTTTTTCTGAAAGAAAATTTTATATGAAGTTAAATAAGTTGTTATAGAATTGAATACCAAAGATTCAAATTTTAAAGTCATTATGATTTTACCAAACAACAACTTAAATGAATAATTTTGGAATTGTATAAAAAAAGGAACTTTAAAATCTTGAAAAATATAGTTTATTAGCAGTTTAAAGAAAGTTAAAGAAGTTATTACTTAAAGTGAAGTAAGCTCAAGACTTTGAAAAACTGGTTCTTCCTAATGATTTTCATTAGGCCGACCTGACGTTTATCTGACATTTAAGATAATGTTTGAAAACGTGTTTTATCTCTTTGATATCTCTGCCAGGACCAAAAAAATAAATTAAATAATTTGATATTGGAAAGCGAATTGGAAAGAAAGGAAAGATTCATAGATTTCATAGAAGCTGATACAACAAATTTTAAAAAACCTAGAATCTGATGGTCTAAAAATGCAAAACTATCGTAGACAATTGTGGTACACATTAACGAGTTCGATCCATAGTTATAAAAGTAAATAAGCTGGCAGAGTTTGTACCATTCAACATCATCCTGTCAAGAAACTGTTAGTCTCTTCTCATTTGTACAAAAACTCTTGTTTCTTTTTTGAACGTGATGGAAAGTTATGGGAAATTGAAGATAAAACCAATTTCAAAAAAATATCTCCTCCGTAATCACGCTTTATTAAAATGCCCACGAAAGATGTACAGAAAGAATTGAATACAGTTCGTTTTGACCATAAGACCAGAAACTACTTCTCCTGCCAAAGAATTTCCAAATGATCATAATAATTACTTTCTAATTACCAAATATAATCTGTCTATTTCTACAGGAAAAATAATAGCAAACGTCAATATACGTTTACTATAGTCTTTATAAAGCATTATTCCTCACCTTTAGAAGTAAGTTCACAAAACACGCACATGCAATCAAAATTAAAAGTAGATCATTGAGCGAATTTAAGCAAGCCCTACTTCAATATATATTTTTTGCGGGAAAAATCAAACAAATAACGGTCAATAAAGAAGTAGGATTCAAAGCACTACCAATAAAGCAATTTTTAAATGATCAAGACATCAAAATACATTATATATCTAACAATAATCAAAGATCAAATGCCGATATCGAAAGGTTACATAATACATTTAAGACTCTCACTACGAAAACAAAGTTGTCAATATAGTTGAAGAGAAAATACTGAAAATTATCCACTTCTACAACAATACTAAGATAACACTCCCACAACACGAATCGAAAGTATAACTGACTTAATTTAAATTTATGATTACAGATTTCAACAGATTTTTTCGGATTTTCGCCGGATGCGTGATTCGTATCTAATCGCATGCTATCATCCCCTTATTTACCCTACCATAATTAAATAACCTTATTTATCTTAATTGTACAATATTATTATAATGTGATGTGTATAAAAGATATATTTGAAAACCTAAAGACTGTGAAAGTATGAACTCTCATGATATCAAATGACGTGTAGCGATTAGCTCAAGAATAAATGATTGGTATATGTTATAAATCAACAACCGATTCCCAGCGGGAAAATTAAAATTCCCTTCCTACATGATTGATAAAGAGAGCCTTCCGATATTGCTCGTAGGGTATTCAAATGGATTGAGCTGGCACACGTATTACATTTGTTTAAAGGCTCTAACTAAAACTCTTGCCTTGGCGGAGCAGGTAAAACCATCGAAATAGACGAGACCTTTCTCACCAAGCGCAAATATGAGCGCTGACGAGTAACTGCACAAATGAAAGTTATTATCCTCGGTATTTATTGTAGAGAGGATAAGACTGGCCTTTTTTTCCGCAAAAACGCGAAAAGTAAGGCAGAACTTTGGCCTTACTTAAAAAAATATATCCACAAGGATACTGCCCTTATTTGTACTGATAGCGCGAAGGGGTTGAAAACCTTTTTTCGGATAGTATAATATGAATTTATCAAGCTAAAACCCAAAAAATTAATAAATTTCGAGATAAATTTACATTTGTGTGTGTGTGCCTACATATACTATTATAGAGCCGGCTTACTCTTCCAAGTGGACAACACTTGCAAAGTCTAATCAAAAAGAAAAAAATGAATATACAGAGAATAAAAATCAGTACAAATTTAAAGCATAATTTTTTCTTCATGAAATTAAGAACTTTTCTATATGCTTAAGATTTATTTCAATTTACATTCCTAAACTCATTGAAATGTTCAACCCCAGATAATGATAAAAAATTTAGATGTTTTATAATATTTCTTTTTCTTTCTAAATTTATTCTTTTACAGCTCTGAATCATATATTAAACATAAATGAGTATTCTGCGAAGGTCAGGTAATTTAACATAAGAAAAATTGAAAAATTGACTTTTCTAAGGCTGTGTCTAGATTAGCAATTTGGACAGCGAACTGGAAAGCGAATTGGAAAGCGATCTGAGGCGTGGTTACATTTAGAAGTACATATATGAACCGCAATAATAACTTTACAAGTCATTCAAAAAATACAATTTGTACCTTTAAACTAGTTTTCTTGCATTTATAATGCATTATTATTTACGAAAAGTAAATTTAATATAATAACACTAGTTAATTAGCATAAGTTATAATATTTTCAATCTAAATGTCAAACTCAAAAAACTATTGAGTGTAACCGCGCCTCAGATCACTTTCCAGATTTACATTCAGAAGTATATTGACTGCATTGACATTTTAGTTGGAATTATGTATATAATTTATGCCTTCTAACTAGTTTTACTGTATTAAATATACTTTCCGAAAATAATAATGCATCATAAATGCAATAAAATTAGTTTAAAGGTACAAATTGTATTTTTTGAATGACTTGTAAAGTAATTATTGCTGTGAATATACTTCTGAATGTAGCCACGGCTCAGATCGCATTCCACTTCGCTTTCCAGTTCGCTGTCCAAATCGCTAATCACAAAGTAATAGTGATTATCTTCCATTATCCCAGTCATTTTGATTTTAGCCTAGGGAGGTAATTATTATTTTATTTAGGGCATATTATAATCAGAATAAACAAATGTTTTTATTTTTTATTGCTTCTTCTATATTAAATATATATATTATTTATTTAATAAAATATAATAATTATTCATTATACGGTTTTGATGCTTGAAGGTGTGCTTTTATGCTTATACTAATAAATAGTATAACTTTTGTCAGTATATTCATGATAAATATGTCATTCAGCAGTTTTTTCTAACCTAATTCATGAAACTTTAATTACAAAATATGCGATTTTTACAAGTTGTTCATGTAAATAGAAAATTTTCATATTAAATTTTACCTTTTTTGATTTACCCGGAGAAATTCCTTAAATAACATTTAACAAAAGATAAAAAAAAATATACATATATTAAGAAAAATCAATTAATGCCGTGTTATTAATATTTAAATTTAGAAATCACAATTTTATAAATTAAATTATCAAAGGTTACCAATTGATTGTTCAATAAAACAATAAACAATATGTTTACTAAAGTTTATCATCTCATAAAGTGGACAAACATTGCTGGGAATATCAGACTTTAAGTTCACAATATATTTGAATAGATAATGCTGAAAGTAAGTTACTATTTTCTTAATTTAACCTAAGTCAATAACACTTTTATATCTTTGTGGAAATGTACTAAAAATAATTGTTTTTTTTTCACTTTGACTTTTTAATGACATTGTCGATAAAACTGCATAATTTTATTATACTAGCCACTGGTTTTTAAAAACTTATTAAAGATTAATTTATTTTTGCTACTACTTTCTTTAAGCATAAATTTGAATTTGTTATGATTTTAAGTGTCACATTTAAAATTGTTGAAATATCTAAAGATATTTCGGTGTAGAAAGATTATTTTCATGATTAACTTCCAAAAAGATATTATTTTGTTTTTTGATTTTAATAATAAAAAGTAGATTTATAGTATAGTTTACTATTTATGCGAGATTTACCTTAACAGTTGCAGACATGATGACGAAAATTGAGATTTAGGAAATGATTTTTCTTATTGTTTTTAGTAGTTAGGTTTGCTGCGTCTTGTTGTGTGATTCTGTTTTTATGAAAACTCAAAACAACCCTGAAAAATGTGGATTTTGATATAGTCACCAAAGGATTTGAATGGTAAAGACTTTAAGATTTTCTAATTTCTTAATAACACAATTTTGAAATAGAAATTAAATCTCAATGTTTAACTGTCAAATGTACCTTGTTCTTGGAAAATGTAAGAAATTGAAGTAAGTGTTCTTTCACTTCTGCATTCACCTCCTTAAAAGTATAGGCATACCTGTTTTATGTGAATTAATTGCTGGGTACAAAAGCTTCATTGTATATTCATCTCTTTTTGTAGTTTATGTGTAAGACTGAACGTAAATTAAGGTTGACAATCGGACAGCGATTTTCGAAGTCATTGTAGAATAACGTTCATTGATGCTTCCCCGGAGAATTCTAGAAATTCTAATTCTTTATTTGTATGATCTTTTTTTTTGTTTTTTTTTTCTAAATATATTTTTGCCTAATAGTAAAATTTAATCTAAAAATTGAATAATATTTTAAGCTGTATTTAGCTGCCCGACATGCAGGAATTTGTGTCACGGCGTTTTTGATATACGCCCCATTTATGGGGCTACATCAATAACGGCCGTGAACACGTCCACTCATAGAACGTCAACAACGAGAACAAATGAAAATATTGATGGAATTTTACAAAGAAATAAGGATCAACAGAGCTGTGAAAAATAGGGATCTAGAGCGTCGCTCGGAAAAGGAAAAAGCCAAAAATAAAACATTGAAAAGGATGCTAGAAAGCAAAATTAGCTCCAAAGAAGGTAAGATAAATAATTTTTTGAAATTAATTAATATATTTTATATTTCAGAAATTATTGAAATCAGCGACTAGAGATTTAATAAATTAAATTAAGGGAAAGGAAGTTAGAATCCAACATTACAGGAAACAATTATAAAAAGTAAAATTTAAATTAAAATCATCTCTTTTCTCGTCTTTTGAAATTCAGGTAAGAATCTTTATACAAGTCATTGTTAGTCAAACTATTGATATATAATTTAAAATCATTTAAATTATCAAAGGTTAAATATTTTGAACTTGTTATACTAAAATGGAGGAATAAATGCAGTTCATGTAAAACATAACACAACAGTAAATAATTCCCGAGGTAGGCGTATGTATAGCTATCACTAGGATGCTCATATTCTTTTACTCATTGAAAGCACTGAGAATGAAAAATCATTAAAAGCCACTTTTACATTGCACTATTGTTGCATTTCAATGAAGAAATTTCCAAAAAAATATCCCCATATGAAGAAAAAAATACCGTTTAAAACGACTAGGCACATTGCCACAAATTTTCAAAGATTTTAGATGTAATTAAACGAATCAAGCTAGATCAAATAAAGTCATTACTGAAGTTAAGAGCGATTTTATGTCTGCAAGTAAATCCTACTAATTGGTCAGTAACTTTATAAGAAGATTATGTCATGCTAATTAGAGAAATGTGAGTAATTTCAACATTACTTGGAAGAGAAGCTGAATCAAAAACAAAACCTTGATTTTTGCTAGTGTTCAAAACTTTTCCCCTAATTACGTAATGAACAGAGGCTTATTTGGTCAAAAAATACATTTTTATATTCTATTCTCAGAGTATTCTTATATTTTTAGCCTATTTCCTATAACATTTGACAGCTTGTTTATAGCACCAACAGATTGAATACAAAATATGATTTGATGTTAATATTAGATTTTAAAGTTTCAAAATAATTTCATACGAAATTTTGGATGCTTTATAAGACATTAAAAAATTCAAATTCTCTTAAGTACTTAGGCCACATACTATTATTATTGCAGTTTGCTATACATTTCATTTGTCAAAATGAATATACGGAAATGTGTTTTGTTTTAAATAACATGGATGAAATTCTGTAACAGTGAAATATTTATATATATATATACATATATAATTGGACAGCTCTTTATTTTCTATTTTTTTTTTGATACATTTACACTCAAAATCAATCCCAATTGAAAATGTCACATAATGCCAAAGAAATTTAAAGTAGTGGCAGACTTTTTTCGAATAGTTTAAGTTTTCAAAAATAAATTTTAAAAACTATCCTTTTTTTTTTAACTATAATCATCACAATGTGTTTAATATCTAAGAAACAACCAACCACAAAAAGCAGAAATATTGCTATTTATTTCGAATTATTTTGCTTTTTTTTGTTGTGTCAAAAAATTAGCATAAAAAATATGAGTTTCTATTGATTAATGTAATAAATTTCTCCTAGTAGCATCATTTGCCACAGAATACATTTCGAAAATTATTTTTGTTGTCACAAATTTTTGAATTATTACTAGTCAAAGCATGTTTCTAAAAAACAAAAGAATACACAGTTAAAATTAAAAATATCTCTCTTAAAATACCAATGAAAAATTTATAAAGTTTATTTATTTTTGTATAAAATAAATATTGAATAAAATTCTGCTTTCTGTAAAAATACAAGTAAAATTTCTTAAATTCAGAAAAAAATATTGAATATTACATTACCCAAAAAATACACACAAAATACACATGAATATTACACAAGGACTCTGTCACTAAAACAATGCTAATTAATAAATTTTCTATTTCAAGCTTAAGAAGATCAGAGTCTAAAACTGATCGTTTTTTATTCTCTTCTATGTTCCTCACTTTATTTTTACATTTAATTTTGGCTTTAAGTAAAATCTAATTAAATCTCTTTTAATTTATTGATTAATTTTATAAAATAATTAATTTTGATTTTTAAACATTAAAGATTGAAAAAATTTCTTTTGCAGTTTACAAATTTCTTTTACAGTACTGCTTCAACATTACCTGCTATCTGTTTTAATACATTCAAAATGTACCAGATGCATCTGGTACATGCAAAGTTTTCATTGCAGAAAAAGAACGACAGAAGAAGGATAACAAGGTATTGCAACAACAATGGAAATCACTGCATATATGTAAATTAATTTAGATGATAGTCCAACCCAGCTACCAAGTAATAATATTAATAGCTGAAAAATTATTATTAAATTAAAGTATTTCATCAAGGATTTTTTATGTTAATTGTTTAAGTAATATTTTGTAGTAATTTTCAAGTAAATATATACTGTACTCTGTACGGCGGCTGTACTCTTTTCAGCCTTGTTCAGCAATATCTAAATAACTGTCAAAAAAGAAATTTGAATTGTAATTATTTCTTAAAATAAAATTGTTCAAAAAAAAAAATGGAAATTTCAAAAAATTAAAGAGAAAAGAATATACCTATGATAATATATATATATATAATATTTTCCAAATACATATAAGTTGTTAGCTTAATTATTAGCTTCAATACAATTTTTCACACACTGTAATAGCCAGAGAGCCTCATATTATACATATATAGCTTCAATAAGCTACAGTATTTCTAGATATCCTTAAACAAAACAATCAATACAAATACACTCAATATATTTGGTTTATCTTTATTGATTTTATAGATTTTGTTGAACGGAAACCACATGAATGGAATTTTTTTGATAGCAAAGGAAAAGGATATCAAAATAAAAGCAATTTTCTTAAATTCAATTTTATTTTATTTCTATTGTAAAATATTCATCATATTCAGAATGAATTAATCCAAGATCTTTTGAAGTTAATTATATTAATGGTTATCCAAAAAGAAATTTTTCAATCTAGTAATTATATGTTTATTGTTTACATTATTTTGTAAATGTCCAATATGTGGACAAATTTTATTCGCCAATGTCATTAATTGTGTTGGCTTAGATACATCAATAATTTTTTTAAATACATAATTACCATATTGATCTCTGATCATAACTTGTAACGCACTAAAAAAATTTTTATATACAAAAAATATTGCATATATGTATTGAATATATGTATTAAAAACTTACTTGTCAATAAAATTACAAACTTCATTAATAAGTTCAATTCTTTGTGCTGGGTTTGCATATAGGTAATAAACATTTTTCCATAACAAGTGAACCAAATTTATTCACGGATAAAAGAAAAAACAATTCCTCTGCAACTTTCAATTATCATTGATTTTTCGTCTGCTTTACCAGGTTCTAAATATATAAAAATATTTCGTAAATTAATAATAAAAAAATTTATATTTATTTATTAATTATACATACCTAGTATATGTTGTATAACATATCTCCCATACTGATGTACACTCAAATTTACCATATCTTCATAAATTTCATTTATTATTTCGATGATCTGATCTGATATAAAATTCTTTAAAAGTATACTTTTAATAATATAGTGGCCATATTTATGTGTACACAAGTTATAAACTTGTCCTTCTAATGAATTGTAAAGCATTCGGTTCCAAACATTTAATGCATTTTTGGACAAAATAATTGCCATACTGATCTCTACTACATTCTAAAACATGATCTTCTAATTCAAGTACAATTTCTTGTTGCTGTTCAGATGATATACATTCGATGGCCTTTTCTATAACTCGAGAACCATATATATGCAAAGATAATATTAATACATGGCCTTTAATTTTCATTAAAAGCATTGACTTTTGTTCAGGTGTAGCAATTTCAAACATTTTTATAATTACAAAAGAACCATACATATTAGTCATTAGACTATATGCAGCATTATATATCTCAGCAAATACAATTTGTTTTTCAAAATCAGTTGCACATTGTAATTTTTGTTGTATAAATTGTGAACCGTATTGATCTTTTGAAAATTCAACAGCTAAATCATGTAACTGATATGGGCTTGATATATTGTCCTGTGGATGATTTAATGGTACTCTTGGATAATAAAAGTTTAATGGAACTGGTGGTGGTCATTGTATCCACTGTGGTGGTGGTACTCTTCAATAATAAAAATTTAATGGAATTGGTGGTCGTTGTATCCGCTGTGATGGTACTCTTGGATAAAAGGTTGAGCAATTTAATTAACAATTTAATGGTGCCGCTATTTGCACAATATTATGGTAATCATATTGGTTCAATAATGAAATATTTGAATCAAATATTGTACTTCTTCTTGATAAACAACCACCACCGATTGTTGATGTTAATTGATTATCATTTTCAACTTCTTATTCTCGTCTAATAAGTAAACCTCTAGTTGGTATAATCAAATAACTAGTTGGTGTTGTAGTAGCATAATCTTAAAAAAATGATATACATATATAAACAATTAATTTTCAATTTGAAAAAAAAACGGCAAAGTACGAAAGTATGTTTGTGTTTATAATACATACTTAAGTTTTATGAAAACCGAAACTAAGAAAACCCATCCACAACACCAAGTGATAAATTTATGAGTAATACATTATTATATTAATATAATCTACCTTTTATTCATTTTTTGAGAAGGTGTTTTCAAGCAACTGAAGGAAAAAGCGCAAATCACTTCGAGCATATTGAAGAATTTGCCTCTTGTAACTTCACTTTTTGACATACAACAATCATTTTGTAGACCAATTAGATGTGTCATTTGATTGATTGAAGCGGTCATCACTATTGCTTTTTTTACGTATTGTTACGTTCGAATCCAGCTTACCACAGGTTTCATGAATGTTTTTTGTGGAAAAGATTAGTTTTTTGATCTGTTAGTTTTGAAGAATGAAATTACAGAGTTACGGTTTAAACTAGCAAGTTCCTTGTGTGCTTATTCACACCTGAATAAAATGAAAATTTATACAAAATATTCAATATCTGGAAGGATATGTAAAGGTTGATCTTTAATTTTAACAGGACAAAGCAAGTGTCTATAGTATTTATTGTCAGTATAATTTGGGCATACTGGAGAATTTATAAATGCTTCAGTTTTTCGATGAAAGCACTTACTACTCCAACTAAATGGATAATCATCTGTAAAATTTGATGAAATTCCTGGATGAAATATTTTTCCTATTGAATTAGTTAAATAACAATTTTCTTAGAAATATTGTGGTAGTGTTGTAAAATTTCCAGCAAAATTTCGCCAATACCAGAAATAATAAATAGAGCGAAGAATAAATATAAAAGCTCTTATATATATTTTAGTATTTTAGTATTTTTAAACTCCTTTTTGCTGTTGTTTCTTTTGTCCAAACACCACAGTTACTTTTAGCAATTTTATACGACTTAAGACCGCCGACAAGTCATGCGAGTATATTTGAGGGCCTTCAGCGAGTACCATTTTTCCCTTATTTAAACCTGTATGAATATGAAATATCATCCTTAATCAACAGTAAATTCTAGAAGTTTTGAATATTTTTCCTTTGTAAGTAGAGATGCAACGAATAGTGATTTTGGCCGAATACCGAATACCGAATATTCGGTCAAGCTCTCGGCCGAATACCTAATATTCGGCAGCCGAATATTTAGTGGAAAATGTGTGCATTTTGTGCTAGCGTAATTCAGTTTATTCCCAGTGGGAAAAAAGCGCTCGAAAAGGCATTTGTAGCACGAAGCGCCTACTCTCCAATGTAATCTGTGTAGTCTTTTAACACGCGATAGTATTGGAGTAAGGTGCTTGAAATTAAGAACTTTTGAGCGAAAATCTAAAATTATATAAATTCTTAAAATTTGATTTTGATGAAAAAAATTTTATTTATTTTATTTATACAACAATAATACCATAATTTTATTCAAATAATACTAAAAAAATAAACTCCCAGCTGCACGCCGGATTGTTACCCATTTTAATCACTCTGGTATAGCACAAGGAAAGCTGAAATCTATTCGCCAAGAACTTAATTTGCCAAACCACCAACTAGCATTAGTTGTTGGCACACTCTGGAGCTCTACGTATTATTTAATGGTGCGATTATTAAAACAAAAACGAGCTATCTCTCTGCACCTAACGGATTACGGATCTATAAATAATTTGACACCGACACCGAAACTAACAAGCCCAAATTTTTCTTGCATCTCTGAAGTAATTCCACATGTTGTCACATCGTTGAAATACCAAATTTATTGAACATGAGATTTTCATTAAAAGTTCAGATTGAAAAACGGTTTGATTTTGACGTTAAGGATAAATATCTGGTTGCTACATTTCTCGATCCGCGATTTAAAACTATTTCCCTGGGAATAGTTCAAACGGAAAAAGCAAGACAAAAAATCATCTTAGAAACATTATTTTATTCGGTATTCGGCCGAATACAACATACTATTCGGCCGAATACCGAATGTTAGAAAAAGAGGCCGAATACGCCGAATACCGAATAGTTGCCGAATATTCGTTGCATCTCTATTTGTAAGTCCATCATTTGTATTAACCAAAAGCAGAGAATGTGAGCAGCCCATCGAAACTTGTGGAATTTTTATTCCTTAAAGTTTGGTTGTTTTCTTGAGTGTGTTGTGGACGTTTTATGTATGTCGCCGAGACCCTCAAATAAATTCAAACATTTATATATAGTGATTATAAATTAAATTATTAAAAGCATTTATAACAGAAAACTAAAAAAATATATACCAGTTCTCCATAAGTCGGTGATGAGCCCCAAGCTATCAAGATATCATCCATCAGCAGATATAATAATTGAAGTATTAGAACAACCTATTTATGCTACTCGCCATCCTTTAAATAATTTTTAATTAAATTTCACACAATTTATTCAATCTAGTTTTTCTTTAAGCTCTATTTTTAAAGTTGGTTTACATGATTTCTAAAAAAACCAATCAACGCATTACTTTTAAATTTACACACAAGGTAATATGTAGTGAAAATTATTTAATTTAATACCTGCCTTTTATAAAATTATATATTTTTTTTATTTTGCTCAGTTTAATTTTATATTTAAATTCAATTATTATTACGAACAATGTATTAAAAATATTTAATCAATAAAATTATAAGATATTTTTAATTACAATAAATAAATTTATTTTAATTAAGCAGCACTAAACTTTTTGAAACCATAACCTAACATAAAATCTAAATGTCAAATTTGACAAGAAATCAAGGCGCATGCGCCTATATATGGTAAGACTTTTAGTTAGAGCTTTTACACAAATGTAATACGTGTGCCATGAGGGGCATTTCGATTTTCCCGCTGGGTATATTTGATAAAAGCTTAAATAAAAGCTTTACAAGAGAATTGCTATACTCAATTGACAAATACCTATACACATGCATCTAAAATATATGTAAAATGAATTGCCGGTTTTCTTTATATACCCGATAGGTAAAATTAATTGACACAAAAAGAAACAATTGCATTTTGAATTGCTTTATACTTAATTAAATAAATTGAAAATATTTATTATGAAGGATGGCAAATTGTTAACTTTAGTAATTTTGTGTGAATTATTTATTTATTAAATCATGTATCAAACATAAAAACAAAAATCCATATTTAAAGCTTGCAAAGTATATGGGCATTATTACAAGGTCTTCTTTCTTGGTATTAGTTAAAACTATGTATAAAAAATGTATATAAATCAGCTGAGCTGATGCACCAGGTTTTTTAATGCTATTTCACTCCCCCTCATATGATAAGCCAATTTACTGTTGCTGTGTGCTTTTGCAGTATTACATCCGCGACCAATGGAGCATTTGTTCTTTAGATTCGAACAAGTACGGTAGTGTGTTAAACTTGTTTTATTTAATATGAAATTTTTTCGTTATTTTAAATCCAAGTGTATTTTTTCACGAGGTAGCTAGCAAAATTTTTGCTATTAAGAAAAACAGGTTATAACTAGAAGTTGTTCTTATTTTGTTTAGTTTTTTGCTTTACTTATTATTTTTTTATAAGTGCTAAAATTCATTTTATTAGTTATCAAGCAGGTATTGTAAAAACTAATAATTATATCTCATTTGATGGTTTGAAAACTAAAAAAATTTATAAAGTCAAATATTATTTGTGGCTATAATAGCAAAAGTGACCTTTTTTTGTAGTTTTTTATATATCTGTTGATTATTATCATCAGAAGTTATTACAGACAACCGGTTGTCAATTAAAAATTTGGATTTAAAATGTTATATTATAATTAAATAAATAATTTTTAATACTATTAAACATGCAATTTAAATGATAGTTATTTTTTTTAACAGTGAAATAATTACAATTGTAAAATAAAACCTTAACATTTTAGTGGGGGACGTGGTTATAAGAGAAAATACAAACAAAAACCAAAATTCAGAAAATGCAATTTAGCTTGATTTAAACGAAATTAAAATTAATGCTTACTTCATTTTTTGTGGAGAAAAATTGTGTTTGATTTCTATTATTTTATTTTATTTTTTTTTGTTAAAGTGCAATCAGGAATTCTTGTTGCCAACTAGAAAATCAGGCGGCCATGCAGTTGACTTTTAGACCAAGTAAGTGCAATTCTAGTTTTAAACTTCATCAAAGTGCGATTATAGAGTTCTTCGGTATTTTGTTTTTTAGTATTTCTTTTTTGAATTTTATTTTCAAAACTGTTTGGTTATTGTTTTTATGTAAAAAAAAAAAACGAGATTTTCTATCATGTTGCACCTTGAATTTAATCGTCTATTTGGTCCCTCCTCTTCTCCTTATGTCCATTTCGATGAAGCTGTACACTGAACTTATTAAGCACGCATTGCACTTACATCAGCCATCGATTGAACGGATTAGGTGGGTATATATGTATATATGATGATCTTTCTTATATATTTCCAGTCATAGATCGGCAGATTTTAAATAAAAAGTATCATTTTGTGTTTGTGTTAGTTATTTCTTGTATAATTTTGAAAATTTGACTCTGGGGCCCAATTTACTCTAGCTGCAGATTTATTGCATTGATGTCTGCATAATTTTTAACACAAATTTTATTTAATTGAATTTGTCTATTATGCGAAAATTTAAATTTTTATTGTTTTTTTTTTCCTTTTGTATGGGAAACAGGTTCTTAGATTAAATTTGAGTTAAAGAGAAAATAATTAACTTAAATTTTTGCAATAATTAACAATTTTACTGATAAGTTTACAATATTTTAATGTAATTAATTTTTCGTTAGAAACCTTTTTTTTTTTGTATTTTGCTAATTATCCTCTTAAAATCGAAAATTTTATGCTATGAATTAATTATATCTTCATTCCAGGAAAATATAATTACATTTTATGCCTAGGAAACGCCTGGGTCTGTCGTCATAAAATTAATACAACGATAAAATGTTAATAAAGTCACAAATCTGCACAAGATTCTTATGACGTATACATTAGTGTTTGGTTATTGCTGTCGTTCCGGTTGTTAAAAAATACCAAAGAAAAATTTAATGAGCAGAAATTTTAAATGTGGATAAAACCTGAGAGGAAAAAACTTTAAAATGCCTTTTTTATAAATCTTCACAATCTAAGTGCTGTGGTAGTTAAATAAATTTAATCATTGATTTTTCTTCATTTTATTATCTTTTTTTTCTCCTCAGTTCATAGTATATAAATAGGTCTGGATAAATAAATTCAATTTATTTTAATTATTATATTGATAACAATGTGTATCTGTAGTTATGGTTTAGTTTTTTGGCAGGAGTATGACTGTGTTTAGAAGGTTACATAACGTCAGGCTGGGTAGTAATTTAATGCTTTGAAAACTAAAGTAAGCTTCGGTTCCAGTAATTTTAACTAATTTGCAAGTAAACGTCAAGCCAGATGAAATCATACTTTTGAAAAACTTAGCAAAGCCTCGGAACGGATAATATTTTATTGTTTTGAAAATTTGGGTAAGCTTCGTTTCAGGTTAAAATTCTCGTCTTAAAAGAAATTCTGTTTTCAGATTTATTGCCCCTTGAAATTTAGTTTCTCAGCGGTTCAAGATTAATAATATTTTTCAGCTGAAACAGCTTATTTGGTATTGGCTAAATATTTTATTTTGATTTTATTTTTTTACCGAAAAACTTTGTATATCTCTAAAACATACTAAAAATTGTTTTTTATTTTAATTTATTTTAATATAAAACATGTAGAAATCTACTCTTTTATGCGGTGTGAGTTTTTGCGCTAAACTACGGCTTCACAGACAAAAAAGAAATGCATCCACCATGAAATGTTACCTTATTTATTTTTGTAACAATCCCATATTTCGGTCAATGTAACTCGTTCGATGCTTCCCCAACAAACAGATTCTATTATTGAAATATCAACATCAAGTTTAATAATTTTGAGGATAGATAAAAATCAGAAAGTTTACTTGTCTTAAACAATAATAGAAGTGTCATAACAATTCACACTTTCAATCACTCGATTTTTCAAAAAGCGAAGTAGTTGTTGGTAGCTTTACTAACGTAACCAAATTTTTTGACAGCTTTACTTACATTTTTGAGTACCAACAAACTGTAAAGCTGGTCTTTAAAGTTTTAAATGTTAAGAATATTAGTGTTCCATATGCAACTGGATGAAGGATGGAGCAGAAATTCGAAATTGAAATTTGTGCAATATATGCACCTCTATTTCTATGTTTTCAATCCATTCAATTAATGTAAACAAATCCCATTATCTAGATAATTAGTTACAGTTATGGTTCACATAGATTGTTTTATTCACAATAGCAACTCATAACAGAACAAAAACGTAGTAATAAAACATTTATTGTATTTTTTTATTACTTATTCTTGTTTCAATTTTGCCTGCAAATGTCTTTTTTGCTATAAATTGTAGGAGCACTTTTTTGTTATATTCTTAGATTTAAGGAAGGGAACATAATGAAAATTTGCGTAAAAATGTTGAACGTATAATGCCACGATTATGAAAAATAAATAATGAGGTTTTGAAAAACTTAAGAAGAAATGAAATGACAAATTAAGAACTTTTGAAAATTTTGTAATGAATAAGGAATGAAATTTTTAAATATAATCTTTAGAATTTCACCATATTTACACATAATTAGTTTAATAATAACCTGATATATATAGCGCACTGTCACAGAAATCTTTATCTGTGTAAAGAAATCCATGTTCACTGCATGAAGAAAATCTTCAAATGATTATTTTCGAACATATGAAGGATCACCATGTGAAAAATTGAAAAACTAAGTAAACCGACAATAGTCTAATTTGTTGGTTACATTTTTGTTATTGGTACAATATAAAATAAAGTTTTCAAAGTTGAAAACTATAGCAAACAAAAATTTAGCTTACTTGGCCAGGCTTTTGACAGATGAAAGACTTTTTTCAAAGGCGCATATATACTATTCCAGCAAACAAACAAGTATGCAAGTATTTAATTTAATAAAAAATAGAACCTAATACTGTGGGAACTGACTTATTTATTCTCAGGCAATTTTAGTTTTCTGTTTGATAATTTTTCATACATTCAACCAAAAAATGGATGTTTTTTATCGATATATTGTAAAAAATCATTAAAAATTTTCTAAATATCAAATGATATAAAAATACCGTTAATATTTTAAGTGAACTTCTTTACTTTAGAAGTCAATTAAAAAAACTTTTGACTGCTCTAGTTTATATGTATTAGGAAGGATACCATGATGACCTGCTGCAATATAATGTACTTTTTGGTCAAATTTCCTCTTACGTATCCCCTCTCTGTCTCACATATTATTAATGCCACGGGAAGTTTTGTGATCCGTGTACAAAGTCCAATTAGCAACATTTACTTGAATACCTTAAAATGGATAAAATTAGCCCACTTGAAGTTTACATATTTTTCCGAATTAAATAATTTTACCCAGCACAACAGCTAAATTTTGATTATAATCAAAATATTTAAAAGAAAAACAGCAAATTATTGGCACTATATAAAAGAAAACCATTCTTAATGAGAAATATAAAATTATTGAGTACCTTATTTCAATGAACAAATGTAATATGCCCAGAGTTACATACAAACCTTCGTTCTATCTGAATAAAAGAAAAATTGCTCATACTGAATTTTAGTATTTTTAAATTAATAATTTTCATTTGTAAAAAATTTTTTATTTTGTTTGTGTTATCAAAAGTTTTTTTCACTATACTCACAGCCAGATTAAACTCAATTTTTATAATAAATTGTTTTTTATGAAAGTGAGATTTCTAAAAATTACTCAAAATGGCACCGTGTTGCCGTGTTAAGCTCTTTTTAATACTCTTTTCAAATTACTCAAGAAAAATACTAATTTTTGATTAGTATTCTTGAGAAGAATACTAGAGAAATCTAGTTTTTTTTGTATTAGTTCTGATCGCTGTAAACACTCATTGTAGAAACACTTCACATATCGGTAACGATCTAATTTACTGATACTTATGTATTTATTTAAGTTTTGTATTGCAAAATAAAAAAAAAGAGAACAACGTTAATTAACATAAAATAAAAATTTCAAAGTGTTTATATGACTTTTTATATTCCATTAAAGTTTTCTATTCAAAATCAATGAAATTTGTAATAAAATTCACTTTTTATTTTTTTCTAATACTGAGAATCGTTCCTTAAGGACTAACTTCCTTCCGTATGACGAATAACATAAGATAGAACAAGCTCTTAATATACATCCATAAAAATACTAATCTAAAGGAAAGTATCCGGTGAAAAATAAAAATAAAACAGAAACCAACTGCCTTATCAGATTGCATAACCAGTTAAAGACATTAGGCTGTAGTAGCTTCAGGGTTGAACCTGGTTTTTTTTCTTCTTATTTTTAAATGCACTTCTTTTTTTGTATGAAAACAAAAAGAAAAAAAAAGTTTACTTGAATTATCAGATATACAGTAGCAAATTCCATTTTACAGTTGATAGCTAAAGCTAACTTTGGGATTATTATTTTGTACTTTTCATCACGGTAGCAGCTTTAAATTTGATTAGCAATTAAATCCAAAAGAAGTAAATTTCTAGTATAGAAAAGAGAACTTTTGCAATTAAAAAGCAATAATCGTTAACATGTTTTGTATTTTTTGTTTTTCATTTATTTCAATCAATTTAATACATTTATTTTTGACTATAACTCATTCTAAAAGGCGAAAAATAAAATTGAAAAATGGCTCACAAAATGAAATTGTTCCTATTGAAACTGGCAGTTAATTGATAGTTGTCCTCTGTCGACCATGTTTAAAAAGTAGCTGATTTTTGTTGTTGTTGTTGTTGTTTAATATTTCATTTGTTGTTTTTATTATTTTTAACTAAAGTTTAAAAGTATCAAAAATTTTGTTATTGCAATGGAAATTTTAATGTTAAAATTTTGTCCTCAAATCGGAACTGCTTTGAAAAATTGTGCACAAAATTTATAATATAAATTTATATAGATAACTGTATAACACGTTGCTTACTCATGAACAAACTGTTAATATATAGGTACTAACAAATACCTACATATAAAAAATTATTGCTCGACAAGGAAAATAAAATTAAATGATTTTTTATATATTTTATTATTTAATACATTTTGCACACACTTTTTCTGTATAAAAAATACCTGGAAATTGTTTCTCGCTGTTTTCTTTAACTTTTAGTGGATGGCTAAATATTGAATAAAAAATTATATTTTTAAGGAGTATGCATAAAAAAACCAAACGAAAGATTTGTTTTCCTGATGTTACACTGAGGAAAAAAATGCGGGTGGCAAGTAAATATGTTCTCAAAATGGTGGCAAATATATTTGATTGTTGAGTATATAATTTACTAGAATAGAGTATTAAAATTATTGACTCAAAAATTATCGAAAATCGTTTACTTGAAAATCAAATTTATTTTTTTCAGTGCAATATTTCTTTCCAAAGGGCAATAATTGTGACCAAATAAAGAGTCAATTTATACCATAGACCACCAAGCGTATTCGTCCGATCTTGCACCACGTGTTTTTTTTTCTCTTCCCCAAACAGAAGCTGTTGCTACGTGGAATCTGTTTTGAATCAATTGAGACTCGAACAGAAGCCGCACCATGAGTTTATGCAGTAATATTACCTTCTTTAGCAAACAAAAAATATACAGAGGAATAGATTGAAAGTTATCATAATTGTATTGCCTCAAATGGGGTATAATTTGGGACAAATTAAATTTGAATGCTCAAATGTAAATTAATGTGTTTTATTTTTTTTAAATTAATTACGCATGATTTTAAACAGCAAATATTTGCTTCAGTAATCTTTTAATTTTTGAATTTCATTCTTGAAAACCGCTTCCATAGCTATTATTAGCTTTACGTTAGGCACAGCCCGTTTGGTAAAAATCGATTTTTGCTAGATTTTTTCCTATAAATGAAAAAGAAACCTATTCGAAGAAATCAGATGAAGCAAAAATCAAAATTGGTAGCCCTCAAACAATCAAAAATTCAAATAAAATGATCCTGGAACAAAAATGTATGGTACTTTTGATGATCTTAAAACCTCAGAAATGAAATTTCAAACGGGTAGACACTTTGGTAAAAAAACATTGTTAGTCCACTTTTCATTTACTTAGAAAAAATCTGAGGTTGTATGTCTGTATTTGCTTGAATTTTAGTCTGAATATTCGAAGCCTATTCTTTGCTTTTAACAGCTCTGATCTAAATGCTTAAAGTGTGATTGTCATGTAAACACCTTTGATTAAGTGACAATTGATAACTAAACCCATACAAATGAGAGAAAATGCATGAAACTGTGATCAATATGGAATTGACATTTGACCTTCGGTGATGAGAGCTAATAAATCCCATATAAATTCAAAAAACTGCTTGTCAATTTCGTGCAAATCTATGAAGTCCCATTCATAGGACCAGTGCAACATTTATCAACGAACAACATAACTTATTGTAAAAATCTAACACTAATACATATAAATGTGATTTTTTTATTATATATTTAAACTAAAATTACATAAATTCATGTTTCCTCTTTGATTCCAATAAGATTTTATTGTTGGCGGAAATTATTGTTTTCTTTGGTATACTTTCCTTTTTAAATTGTTTTGATGTTTTTCCAACGATAAAATTTTTATTTTGATTGCTAGCAAAAATACTGGTAACCCTCCTTCTTCCATTTGTAATAAACAGTCCATACTTTTTTAATACTTTGTGTCAAATTGCTCACCGCAACTAGTATTGTTCATTTGTTATACCGTCAATTCATGAAATGTGAACAATTTTCCTGTTTCCTGGCGGCACTAAAAGCTTTTTTCCATCATCACTTTTGAATTTTATGCTTTATCGGCAAACAATAAAAGTACTAAGTACTTTTTATTTGGTTTAGTTGCAATTGTTTCGGATTTTTTTATTTAATGTTTCTTGATAGATAAGTGTATATGATTTTTGAATCTAACCAAAAATAATTTTAATAGAAATTTATTTATAGATAATTTCTTGAAAATCTTTTATGCCTGCTTTTGTTTTGTGTGTATAAGGCACATGTTGTAATGGGAATATTATCCGATTTATTACGTAATAAAAATTGAATGACACTTTGTTTAATATTCTTGGGTCACTTTTGATGTTTTATGACAAGTGAATCGTTTCGTTTCGGCTATTAACTAAATATTTGGTTTAAGATAATTTTATGAATAATTCTATAGAAAATATTTGTTTGTGAATCAAGTTCTACTGATACAAAGAAGCATAAAATTTTCTAGCTAAAAATATTAAGTATTTTATTTAAACAAGAAATAAACAGTAAGAATATTTTGGATGGTTTTTTTTATATCAATTTCTTTTTGCATCTATTCTTTGAAATAATAAAATTTTATGAAATTTTTTGGCATCATTTGATGCAAAAGAAAATGGTTAATGCATGGATAATAAAAACAAAAAACTAATCAAGTGTATTTAAGCTTTATTTTTTATTAAATTTTCTTGAATCAGGAGCTATTTATATTATTATTTTTAAATTTAAATTAAAAAAAAAAGTTAACAGTTGTTCGAAATAATTCCCTCTCATTGGTGTATGGTAGCAGCTTTTCTGCTTATACTGTTTCTCCATTGTGACTTATACATATTATTATAATACATGAAAAGAAATTTTGCATCTAGAATCGTGTAATAAACGTGTATTTAGCATCTTGCAATCGTATATAAAATACAACCTTTGTAAGGCTGAATAAGGGAAATTTTGTCATCTATTGTGAATTACGGTTGTGTATATGTGAAGAATACTCGTATGCTGTCCCCTCTTTGTATTAACAGAACTACCAATCTCAGCAAAAAAAAAAAAAATGATGTCTCTGTCCTACTTTAATTACAAACCAAATTTGAGTTGGGCTTAGGAAAACATTTAGTTTAAGCTTCAAATTATTTGAGGCTTTTTTTAAAAAATTGAAGCTTCCTTTATAACTTAAAACGTCTATACCTTGGATTGTTTATTTTAGCCAATGGACATAGAAAAATCTTTCAAAGAAAACTCCTGCCAATTTTAGCATATTTAGTAAATTTTATCCCTAAATTTGCTTCTTTTTTCTTTTTCATTTATTAAAAAAAATCATACAAAACTCAATCGTTTGATACGTGACTGTTAAACTTCTTCACAATTCTTTTAGTAATTTATTTAGAACGTTATGAGCCACAATTTTATCCAATTTACTACTTAAATATTCTTAAAGAATTTTTAATGTAACAGAGAACTCAACACCTTTGTGCGATTTGAAATGATATAAAAACTTCCTGAAAATAGAAGTAACAAAAAAAGATCAATATAAATTTTTTAGGAGTCTTTTAATATTATATAAAAAAGTTTTTATTATTTTACATGAAAAACTTAGGCTTTATAATAGTGCATTGTTCCGGCCATCAATCAATAGTTGTCTCTTTTGTTTTACATAACTAGTCATTTTGATTGTAGATTTTATAATTTTAGATTGTTGAAAAATTAACCTATAAAAACAATAAAGAAGAATTGTTGAAATGTGTTAACCATAATTTGCACACTTCTTTGGCTTTGTTTTTTTTTACAAAAGACAAAAAAGAAATATGAAATTTTTTTAGTATTCTACAAATAACCTTTAATTTTCTCATGGCAGTTAAAAAACATCAACACCAAAATTCTGTAAAAAATTCCATTTAAACAACATTGACTGCATATCATTTATTAAAAAGATGTTAAAAAGAAGTTATATAACACTACACGGCCAAGTTCCAATAAAATTTTTCATCAGTTTAATAATAAAATGATTCCTCTAGGCATTTAAATTAGCAATATTGCTGGCTGAATTGAAAGTTCTTTTTCTGTTTTTTTGGTTTAATGGTCTTTGGTTATTATACAGTTACAGCTGCCAAGTCATCCATTGATCGCTTAAATAAAACGAGGTTAACGCAGGGTTAAGTGAAATTGAATTAAAATCATTTTGTCTCGTCTAAAATGACTGTAATTATAAATCATTGCAATAAATACGAAATAAATAGATATTAATATTTTGCTAGTAAACCTTTTATGAACAACAATAATAATAATAAAAAATGCTGTAATAAAAAATTAAGTAACATACATTGGTAAAGTGATAATATATATTTTGTTGTTGTAATGGTTCATCATTGTTAAAACTCTGACAAATATGAAATTGGCTAAGATTTAGGCTATTACAGTGGCAAGAAGTTGTTGGGAAAATTAAAAAAAATAAAAAAAAATAGGAAAACCAAACTGGAACGAATATGAAATTATGGGAAATATCAAGAGACAATGAAACTTTAAAGAAAAAACACTAATTAATATTCACTGCTACTGCATATACGAAGTAGTTAATAGGAAAATATGATTTAAGTTTTGTATCTCCTCCGGTCTTCTGAGTAAGACGCATTGTTAAAATATTTACGCAAGTCTCATCATATTCAAATAAAATCTCGTCGTTTGGATACTTGGATGCAACACTACATGGGCAGATCTAATGTGCCCGCTAAAAATCTCGTTAAACTTCATCTCAATACTTTGTTTTGTACTTATGCCATCAAATTGTAATGAAATCAGTTATTGTTTTCACCTTCCCTAACTTCACATCTCTGTTGAGGATACTAAATTTTTTTACTAACGATCAAGTTCAATTAAATTATATCCTTCAACTCTTCTAGTCGATCCATAATATTTTATATGTTAAAAAGGTGGAGAAGTTTCAAGTGTAGTTGATATTTCGGTTTTTTAAAAATGGAATTGAACTTCCTACCAAAAAATAAAATTAAAATAATTCAAAATTACATAATTTTAGCCCTCATTAAAACTGCATCCTCTTAGAAATTCTTTGTATGCATAAAGAGCGAGTCTCTTTTTGATGTCGCAGCTTTTGTGGCCAAAATATAGTAGTTGATATTTTTGTTAGGTGAAAAGTGTCAGCCCATGTGTATTCATATCCCAGCAGTGGCTGTGTTTTGTGCAATAAATCCTTTGAAATTTATTGTCGATAGCTTGATTAACCCTAATGAAATCCAAGGACTAAAATCATTATTATTGGTTAACTAAAAATGCAGGCTAACCCCTATGAAAAACACTCAAATTTTTTTTTCATTTTTCTCTTTTTAATCCTGTGATTAAATCAGCTGCCTCATTCCCACAACTATTTTTAGTTTATACTCGTTAAGTACGCTTTTGTGTAGCAAAATTAATTTTCGCATGAGCGGATGATGAATATTTTTCCTTGTTCTCTTTTTTTGTTATTTGTTTATAGAAAAAGTTTGCACCTAATCTCTCGAAGGGTAAAACAATTTTCTGCATATAGTAAGGTAAACTTGTTATAACTAAGGATAAAAATTAAATTATTTTCTGACACTTCTGAAAACTTTTCCTATATCCCGTTATTTAAGAAAATTATCCCACAAAAAGAGAATTCTTTTCTTTTCTTGTTATATTCTTAAATAACATTACTTAAAAAAACTTTTTTTGGTTTGCTGAGAGCTTAAGATACACATAAATCAGTGAGTGACTTTTGGTAATATTTGAGAGATGAAGATGACACTTTTCTTGTCTTCAAGAATAATAGCATGACTTTTAAATAGTTTGATAAAAAGAATTGGTTTTCTTTTTTGGAAAGTTCTAACACACGTCACATTTTGTTAAAAGAAAAAAGAATTTTGGTTTTTTTTTTTATGTTTCGAATTTTTAGATCACGTAATGCCCTCAATTCCGTCTAGTGTTCGCCTTAGGGGCATTCAGCTTTTAAATTGATAATGTTGTGGCCATGCAATGAAAGAATCATATTCTTAGTACTAAGAGTGAGGTGGAGTAGGGGAAACTAATTCTAAAATCATGTTGCGTGTCTAGTCTTCGTTTCAAACCGATAACCAAATTAACTTGCAGACTTAACGGTACTTAAATGTTATTTTCTTCGATAATTTTTATTTTTGGTTTTGTTGTCTGTTATTTTTTTCTTCTTTGTATTCTTTATTTTTCTAACTTACTTAGTTTTTGTTTGTTTCATTCAATTAAGTAATTAGACAATGAGCGGATTATGCAACACCACTAAAGTCCATCAAAATACTGTAAGGCATTGTGCAAGAAGTTTTTTCTTTCTTTTTAGTAAATTAATTAAAATTCGTTAAGGGCAAAAGTTTGAATTATTATTAGGCCAAATCAAGGTCAAATGAAAGCTTGTGTCGTTCATAAAACTGGTTAAATATTTTGTTGTTGTTGTTGTTGTTTTTTTTTGGATTTTTTAGCTGTTACTGGTTACTAGTATTATGTAATTTTTTAAATGCAATAAAGTCAATAACAGCCACGTGTTAGCTGCCAGCAATAACAATTAAAGAAGATCAAAATTCACCTTCAGATTATATTTTTTCTTGTTATCTTATTTGAATATTAATATTTGAATGTGAAAATTGGACGTGAAAAATGCAAATCTTATTTTATTTTTATTTTTTATTGTTCAGTAATATTCATGTCATTATGTGGGTAAGTTATTAATATGAATAAAATGTTAGCCAGGGTGTTGGACAGAAAGTTCAAAACATAATTATTATCCTATTATAATTTTGTAATTCATTAGAAAAATTTGTTAGTGAAAAAATGAAATGTATCTTTGCATCATAACTTTTGGAATATTGCTTAGCATTTGATTTCTAAGTTATTCATTAAATGGTTATTAATATTTTAACGCCTTTTACAAGCTATTTCTAGTGCAACTTTTTGAAGCAATAAAAGCAAAAAACAAGTTCAGGACACATTTCAATAAAACTAACAAAACAGTATAAAAAACTTCAAAACACAGAATTTTGTTTGCTATTGTTTATCCTTAAGAACTATAGGTGTGACTGTGACAGATTTAAATAAAATAAAATCCTTGGAACAAGGATCTTTCAATGATCTTAAATTTTTGATTAGAAAAGAGTAAAATAGGCACATGTTGTTGTAACCTTTTTTGACATTTTAATTTTAAATGTGACATCATTTACCAAAAAATACAATTCAATTCCACTTAAGATAATCACTTTTTAGCTGGTTAAAATTAAAATTCACTAGGACTTTACAGTAGTCATTTAGCCACCAAAAGGAAGTGCTTACAGGTGTGTTCAAAATCACTTCTAGTGCAGCTGCTCTAATGTTTGCTAAACCAAGATAGGTTAGAGGTGTAGCTCAATTTAGAAAGGGATTGAAAACTTATGGTACATCATATCTGATAATTTTACAAAATATTACATCTATAGTAGCATTAAACCACGAAAGTGGTTTTCTAGTGGTTGTTTACAAAGAAAAAAGTAACATAAATGATGTCTTCTACTCATTGGGATAAAAAAGGCTACAAGAGTATCAATAGATTGGCTAGAATTATCTCAAACATGTACTACATATTCCATAGCCTAATATTTCAAAATTTATGATATCAGCAGCATTAGTTAATTCAATTTTTTGTAATTTTATATGTTAAAATCTTATCCGGGATGTATACTGCACCTCCTGATGATACCTTTTTTTATATCAAAAGCCCTGTACAATCTCTAAGTTTTCTATAAAAATTTTATCAACATTGTACTGAACTTATTTTCCAAAAAAAACATTCAAAGACTACATTTCAAAATTAATACGTTCGTATACTAATTTGATGTTTGTCATAACTGACAAACAAAATCAAATGAATTTTAAATTTTTTGCAATTTACCTAAATACATTTCAATTATGCAAATTATGTTAAAAATGCACTGAATAAACATCCTACCCTAATGATTTTATGATACGCTACTTAAAATTAAAGTGCCTTCGTTTGATTACTCACAAAAGAAGCAAAAATAAAAAATCGGCCATATTTAATTTTTAACAGCATGCGAAACTCTTCAAAATCAAAACTCTTTTCGATTTTAGTTTTATCAAAAAACGGCAAGTATTTTATGAATTTAGTAGAGCCCTAGCAACAAACAAAACTAAAAACGCGTTTTTCTTTTTGTGAGGCTTTATTGTGATTGTGTGTCACATTGCGTATTAGAAAATGCGGTAAAACCACCTGCCAGCCTTGGCTATTGCGATTAATTAACTCACAGTAAGAAGTCATTCATTCTAGGAAGAGACACGATCACACATGATTACTCATTTCTTTTGTCATGACGGCTAGTATTTGAAGCCGATATCAATACCTGCATTGGTTTTTGTTGTTACTACTAGATTAAAATTCAAAACGCGCCTAACCTTAGCTAATAAAAAAAACAAAAAACAAAAAAAAAGAAAAAAGTCAATTATCTTGCGGTAAATGAAAAGCGAATATAAAATAAAAGAAAATAAATTGAGATAGTGGAGTTAAGTGAGTGTTGGCTGTGTTTCTTATAATTGCATTCTGTGATGAGTACCTCAATTCGGACACAATTTCAACAGACTTTGTGTCTATGACTAATCAAATTTTTTATTTTTATTTTGAAACTGTTTGATTCGGTAGCTTTCTTAGCAATTCTTAAATACTGTAAAATCCGAACAATTTGATTCATGTTTATGAAAGTTGGTAAAGTAAATAGTACTCTAAGTTTCTAACTATAAGTAATATCTGCAATGACCTTATCAAGAACAATGAATAAAAAATTATTTATCTTATAATATAATAAGAAAGAATAACTGCGGTTCTAATTAACAAATTAATACTACCTAATTTTTCGTTTTGTTTAAGATGACAATTTTGTTTCGGTCAGGGGATTTTTTAGGCTACGTGTTAATAAATGATAATTAACTATTTAATGATTTGATGAATAGTTAGTAACTATTTAAAATAAAATTTTTGTATTTTAAATTGATTTTTTTAATTTTTTTGGAATAAAATGAAAAAATTAAATGAATCCACTCCTCCTGCAATTTATTCAAAAATTTAGTTCTTACTGGCATTATTGGCGTTCTGATCACCACACAAGGTGATTTATTAGCCAAGGGTAATAAAAATATGTTGTTAATTCTGTGCAAATAAATTTTAAAAGGATAGAATTTCCCATGAAGAAATTTCCTTTTGTGTTTTAAATAAAAAGAAAATGACATGTTATGATGGAAAACTTGTCTCTAGCTCTCTTTTCAGGACCAGAACATCTTTCAGACTTACTCAATCCCAATCTTCCCAATTCAGGGCACGTTGCGAGTTTGAGGATGCCTTGATCACCTCGTAGAAGAATCTGCACCTCGGGTTTGTTGACTTCCGTGATTTATAAAGGCTGTTGTGAAAAAAGTCATGTCCGGTCAATTTCCTGGCCTTACTAGGATGCTCTATCTAAAATTGACAAGACTACTCCTTGAAACTTTCTTAAAATTGAAAAAAAAAATTACTTTTGAACCTGCTGGAAACCTCAATTTTTTGTCAGATTTATTAGAACAAAGTTTTTCTTAGCGAGTAGCTAAATAGCAAAGTGTGAGCTTAAAACAAACTTGACATTATTAGCAAATTATTAGCAAATCATTAGCAATATCTAGTCCTATGTATAATTTCGACTCACTTTAATTTCTACAATTTTGATGTATGAGTAGATTTAAATAATTTAACGGTTTGGTGGTGCTTTCGGTAAATATTTCAATGTTATTTCTCCAATTTGTAATTAAAACTTTTTGGTACATTATATGAAAACTTATAACTCTTTGCCTTATAAATCGAATGTTGATCGTGTGTGCCAATTTTGATGAAACGTTTTCTCATGCTCTTATAATACAACTGGAACAAACAGAAAAGTTTATCGTATAAAAAGAATTACGTATCTTATACGACCCTTTCACTTTGGCCAGATAAATTCATGACGTGCCTTATACAAGGATTTCAAACGTTATTCTAAGGCTAAGGGTTAAGTTTATTAACAGATATTAAACTCAGAGGAGATGTGATGAACTTTACTCCTCCCTGGTTCTGCCCGACATTATACGTACATTTTTTTTCTTGATAATTCTATGATTTAAATATTATAAAAAGCAACTAACTAAAGGCTACGTGCAAAAAAAAAACATTAAAGACAACGATTCCTTTGATATTTTGTTAGTTATAAGAACACACCAAAATTTAACGAATAATTGGCACTTGTTGTTTTCAAAAGAATCTAAATTATAAAATTTTATAAAACTTTATGTTTCTAATCAATTGGCTTACACTTATGCAACGATTAGAGTAAACTAATCAAGAATATAAATTTTTATTAATTTTTATATAAATTTGCCAAATTTCTAAAACAAAAATTTTCAGTTAAACTCCGATATAAACATGATCTATTAATCAAAGTTTTTATCTATTTAAATTTATAATAAAAATAAATTATTAATAATAACTTTAGCTTAAATTATTGAAGAGATAACGATTTTAATGTAATTTTAAATATTTAATTTATATTTTGAATTGATTTTTCATGTTTTTTATTAAATATCATAATAAAAAAAAGAGAAAAGTATCACAATTATATTTGCAAATTCAATTTTGGGCTCATAAAATTTTTTTTAAATTTTTAATCTTTCCATAAGTTGCTATCTTAATTGAGTTTTTTTTATTATTATATACGTAAAATCTATATATATATATATATATGTATGTATGTTCATTTGTTTTGATCGATTTCTTAAGTCTATAGTCACGTTGAAATATTTAATCTCTATTTTGTGTCAGTGTAAAACCTTAGGGCAAAATTTTTGTACAACAAAATAACAACAAGAACAATAAAATAAAAATATAATAATAATGCTCTCCCCTGTCTTCTAAAAAGAAATATTTTAGACCCCAATTTCCCCCCTTCCGGAAAAAAATCATATATATTCAGATCCGTGCCTGTCACCATTTTTTAAATTTATGCATGTCGCGTTCATTGTAAACTGTCTTCGCCCAATTTTTGTATATACATATATAAAAAAAAATATATTAACAAATAAAACTAGCTCTAACGGTTTCTTATCTAGTTAAAAATTTCACTTTATATCTGATTAGCTGCAATAGAAAAATAATAAAGTTCAGTGTTCAATTTTTTCTTATTTCTTACATTTATAGGAAAAACCAACAACAATAACATTAAAATTTACAAAAAAAAAACCCAAATTTACATAGAAACAAATCTTAAATTAATTTGACCTTAATTTTTTAATAGCTTTACCGTTTTTAAGTTACTAAGGATGTTTATATAGATTTTCAAGTTAGCTTAAAAGGCTTTGGCAGAATTTTAGTTTAAATAACAACACACAACAAAAATAGTCAAGCACTCATTGGAGCGAGCATTGATTCCATAATGGATGACACTTTTATTCCTAGCCTAGGTATATATACTTCTGAGCAGGTCATGCGTGAGTTGACCATCAATTGTTATTTCTATATCCATATAATAAATATATACTCAAAACCCTTTTGTTCTCTATTAGAACTGCGTCCCATATAACTGTTTTTGATTATTATTAAAGCTAATTAGTTACAATATCCAAGTACTAGAGATGTACGACTCTATTGTGAATAATAATACAAAAAAAAAAATATATATTCTGCTTTATATTTTCAGATTTAATTTTTTATTTTTGTTTTATTTTGTTAATTCATTTTATTTAATTTCCAATCTTATTCCTTGTTAAGAATGATTAAAAGTTTAGTAGTTGAGACATCCTTCAGACTGGACAGAGCAACAGATTAGATTTCTTTGATAATTTTTAATTTTTTATTTGTCTCTTTTTTTCTTCGCTTTTGGCTAAGAGGATGTATTTGTCTGGCTGCCGTCAAATGCAATTTGTCGATTTGGTGGACATACGAAATATATAACCTTAATTGATAAAAATCGTAAATCCACTGACACCGGATATGTTTGATTAAATTTAACAGTGGTAATTGCAATAAATGTTAATATATTTTATTTTATTTTTCTTAGTTTTTGGCATTTGTTAAAATTTGATACTAAAAGTATAAGAATTTATATATATGTATGTATATATATATGCCAGGAAGACTTTAGTCTGCTAGTTTTATTTTCTTTTTATTACTTCAGGATATTTTAGAAGGACTGAATGGATTATTGTCAAATGTATTGACCAAAATGTATCCATAACTTGCTAGAGTATTTTAAGAATACTTAAAAAGGATAAACACAATCCACATTTTCTTTTACTTTTTCTTTTTAACAAAAATGTCTATAAGAAGCTCAAAGTATTATTGTTTTTTCCCTTATATTTAACCAATAACCGAGCCCTTACAAATGCTCAAGTGCTAATATTATGTCAAAGGGTATGAGGTATTTATTTATTGTTTAATTTTAAGAATCTTTTCTGGTTTTTTTTTTGAGTATTAAACAAAATTATTTATTAATTTTCAAAATATTTGAAAATGAACCTTAAAATTTTATACTTAAAATTTTTTCTCTAGTTTTTATATAAAAATATCAAACTTTTAGTTATGACTGCCCAAATAAATAAATAAAAAAAGAAAAATAACTTTCCAATTGCTTATTTGGAACAGAAAAATGAATAATTTTTTAACAAGAATCATTTGCAGTTTATTAATACAAAAAATCAAAGTGTGGGGTGTCAAGGAATTGGTAACTATTTAATTTAATGCAATTTGTGAATTTCTGTAGTGTTTTCATAAGTTATTTCATTGTTGGTTTAATAAATACCTAGTTTGATGCAGCAATGGGTAATTATTATAAAAGAAGACCCACACTTTTATTTTACATATTGTTTAATTGTAAATAAATGTTATAATCACGTTTCAATTTATCTTATATCCCGCCTAAACAAGTATTTTTTGAAAAAATTTACAAATAAATATAATTTAATATGAACATTTTAAAAATATCCAACTCATTCTTCTCTCCCTAAATTTTAATATGCTTTGAGCCTAATGTGGGAAAGCATTAAAGCATCAACAGAAATTTTTGAAAATCTGATGCTTTTTTTTGTTAATCAAGAATTTATCAAAGCACTAAAACTATTTCTATATAAAATTAGGCATTCATATACATACACAATTCATTTCAGGTTTATCTATATTAAATTATAGAATGTGACAAATAAGATGTCATGTGCAACTTTGGTTGCATTCTATTAGCTCCAAACAATTTTTTATACATGACACAATAAATAGTAATCGCTATAATAAAAACTGTTTAAATTTGAATTTAGTTTTTATGTGCTAAGCCTTTATCACCTAAAAAAACACAAGAAGTCCGATTTCAAACTAAAAAAAGGATGGATTATAAAATAAAGTATGCTAGCTTAGATTATACTTTGTGAACTTTATTTTATAGTAAAATAGTTTGATTATGTATAAAATACGGAAGCAAAACAAAACCAGGAAAAATTGCTTAAGTTTGATTACAGTTTTTGGGTGCTAAACCTTATTTTTCCTTAAAATACGCATTATATCAGATTTTAAGCTCTATCGGATATAAAGTTTTGTAGTTTATCGCTAACAAACATGAATCATTTATGTTTTATATGTATAGGTAAAAATTATTTATCCTTTAAATCAAATTAAACTTTATTTTAAGCATATTGTGCTTAAATTCTTTTAATACTATTTTCATTTTATACTTTTTAATCCTTTTTAATATTGCGTTTAATTTTATTGTCGTACTTGTACAATAGTTAAGAATCCGATCGTAAGATTTGTCTACATTTGTGATTAGAGCAGGAAAAGGGTTAATTTTTGTTATCTTTAATAACAATGCATTGTCATTAAGACATTTTCTATTTAAACAATTTAATTGTTATCCATAAATGTTCAATATTTCCTTGGAAAGCATTCCTACACGGCCAAAACTAAAACAGGTCTAGTGTTTTAGCCAATAATAGCTCAATAGCAATTTTATTGAATAACAAAAGCTATAATTTAATAATGAATTCCCTTTCAACTGTACGTAAAATAAAAATGCCCAAATATATTAAGAATACTTTGGGTGCAATAAAAATACTTGTTTTTAGCTTCTTTTTTTTACACACTATCAATGTTAAGGAAACTTGATACAAATTGGAAAAAATGCTAACAGCTTGATAAAAGCTAAGCATTTGAATTCTTTAAATTCAGAAGAGCGATATCGAAGGACTGCATATTTGTCAAATATGGGAAAAGCAGCTTAAGCAAGCTGTTTTGAAGATTTATGTATATCCAAAACTCAAGGTTAGTCCTAAGAATCGTGCTATTTAAATGGATGTTGGGTCTCTATAGTTTGCAAAGCAGACAATCTCCATATACAGACAAACATCAAATTAAGCATTATGGAAATAAATATACAAAAAAGCAATCCGTTTCTTATATATTTCTTTGCCTTTTAAAGAGCAATGATTGCTCGGGATAATTAGATAAAATATAAAAATTGGTTAGATAAATTTGACCTTAGGATTCATTGAACGTTTAAAAGTTCAATTTGAAATATTTGATTTTTTTTAAAGTTTATACAAAAACAGCCAAAAACTTCCAACACGCTTACACTAAAACATCCGCACAGATTCACCATAATTGATATTAAAGTCGACATAAGTCATGAAATAAATCATGTCTTTTAGTACCATCTGATGTTCAATATTATCTATTGAATGTTTTGAAAAAATGTTTTACAAGTTAAACATTTATAAAATTGGATGACTTATAAGGAATATCTTCGGTGAAAAAACGAAGGGATTTCAGGGATAAAAATTACATTAAAAACAAAAACAACATTTTGTATATTACTCAAAATTATAATCTACGTTTCAATTTATACTAAAATCATAAAAATAACTAGTAAGATAAAACTGAAACCAAAGAAAACACTGCACCTGCTGGCTTAAGTTTTATGTTTTGTAATTTTTAAGAACAGCTTAATTCAAATTGTTCTTGGATTATTTATAACCAATAAATCAAATATTAAAATCTATTCAGCTGTTGGAAGCATTAATGAGAATATACATTAAATCCACTTCACTTCATGTACAATATATGTATATATATAAATAAATGGCCTCTAAACATGTAATAGCAAGATATTTAAAATTTTGCAATTTGAAATTATTGAAATTTTACACCATTAAATTTTGGTATCTTAATATAAGTTCAAATGATTTTGGAATAATGTCCAAAAGCTTAAGCTGCTTAAGTCGAACTATTGCTAAGTAAAGGAATGACGTAAGCCGATTAAAACAATTTATTTGATTATTAATCCATGAATTGTTCATTAAAGCTGTGAAGATTAAAATTATTTTAAAAAAATTAACAATGAAAGGCAATCAATAAATGAATTATTTCTTTAATGTAACAGGAACAATTTTCTGCCAAAATCATCAATTTGCATTTTGCTTAAAATAGAATTTTATTAAATAATGAAAAAGGTTTTTTTCATAAAAAAAAGAAAAGAAAACAAAAGAAGGAATTGAATTGGCAGCATATTTTGAAACAATTTTTTAAATTTATTTTTAATGTACGTAGATCAAAATAGCAAATTTTATGTAAGTATTATCTGAGAAAAGTATCTGACTTAAAACGAGAATAAAGCATGCCTAAAGCTAATATGGATTTAATAAAGCAACTAAATAGCTTGCTTACGTATAATGATGCTTTGAAAGCAACCAGTGGAGTGTAAATTAAGCAAAACGAAAATGACTAGAGCTTCAATTTTCTGAAATCAGGCAAGCCTTAATTATCGATATTATCGATATAAAGACTTTGAAGAAATGAAGGATCTCCGTCATCAATGAAATAAAACTATTTTCTTGGCGAAAAAATCAAGGAAAGCATGGTTTTCAATAGAACTGAATTAAATATGAAATGTTATATTTTTATTGTATAGGTACAAATTTGTTTTTCAAAGCCCTAAAGAAACATTTTTGTTCGATAAAAATTCCTTGCTATGCATGAATTTGTTTGAAATTTCAGAGCAACCAAAATTCGAAAAATGTTCAAGATGAATTTTTCTACAACAAATCGCAATCTAAGGTGTACTCGTTTTAATGCTAGAGAATGTGGCACTCAATGTCGTCACACAAATTTTGAGCCAAAAAACTGTTAATGTTTTAAGACTTATACAAAAACAGTTTCAACATCAATTATTATTAAACTCCAAATTTGAGTTAAAAACTTCAAATAAAATTTTTCTGTATTTTTGAATTTGAGTTATCATCTGAAAGAATAGGCAAATAATGCAAATAAATATTTTTTGCATCACATTTGATTGTTATTAAAAAAAAAATAAGTTAATAATACCTGCAACGTTCTATTGCAAAATTTGGACTATAAAAAACTTAGTTTAAAATATTTGACAAAAAACATCATGTCTTGTTGCTTAAGATAATCATATCAAACATTTGCCAACGTGAGCTGTTTACAGTACAGCAGTCAAGGAATTAGCCATACTATAATTTAAAAAAAGAAATTATGCAGCAAGAAAGTCAAAAAAAATTTTATCTTCTTAAATAAAATCACATTAAATGCAATAATATAACATCTTGTTGCGACTTAAATAAATTTAATAAGATTTTGGTATTTGAATTAGTAACTTAGGAAGCAATTTTCTTTTGCTTTCACAAAATGATTTCAATCAATAAAATTTATGGTCAAGAGGTTTTATCCTGAACCCTGAGCTAATAAATATTCATTGTGCCTATCCAACTTTGCTATACGCCTTGAAATATATGAGGAATATATATATATATCAGTATTTTTGTTCTTCTGAAAATAGAAGAAAATGCTGCAAACAAAAGTTTTTTTTTTTCATCTATAAATCAGAGTCACCTTCAGTTTCTTGATTAAGGAAAAACAATTTATTAATCAGTGTTATTTGATAAGAATTTAGAAACAAAAAAAAAAAAAAGCTTGAGCCCGTGGTTATTATGGAATTGGGTTTTAGTAACATCATACATTTGAGTAAAAACCCAGTAAAAAATGCAATCATCGTTTAAAACTCTGTTTTGATAATCTCCAGGCGGTGCAATACATACACTGCACATTATGGTCTGTCTAACGTACTGATTTTTGACTCACAAAATCAACAAATTTTCCTATTCGGGTCTATATAAACTGATTTTATCTTGTATCGCAACTGATTTGACGGACCGTTGGATCTCTGCCTAGGAAAAAGATTTATCTCAAACGTGTATTCAAGGCTTACAGGTTATAAATTTCTTAGATAAATCTTTGGCAAAAATTATTTTCGAGAAAAACGCGTTAAAAGTTTGAGGTCAAAAGTAGACCGCTTTTATCGACGCATCACATAATGAGCTGTAGCTTCGAAAATTTTTTATATTTCGGAAAATTCTCTTTAAAAAGATCATTTTTTTCGAGTTTCTAGACAAGAATTAAACTTAATTCCTAAATCATTAACTTTATCACTTATTAACATTTTTATCAATTTATGTAATCAATAACAAAACTATTAATTCCATAAAAAATAGTAAAGGTCACGAAACGCTTAAAATAGTCGCTTCCAAAAGGACTACAGTCTGAATAAAATATTATCAAAAAGGAAAAAAAAGAACAAGCTATTGATGTTAGAATATCCAAATCAGCTGGAGAACACCTTTTTGAAATTTCATGATCAAATTTAATGACAATGACAAATGACTTAAAATGACAGAATTAAAATGTGGTTTCCCCTTTATTTTCCTAAAAATAGTTTTCTTAATTAATTACTAGCATTGTGTCGTGTTAAAGTACAAGATTTAAAGAATTTTAAATAGTCTTAATTAAAATTCGCTTCTATTTGTTAATTTTTTAGTGTTGAAAAGTTTTATTTGTTGACAAAATGTAATAAAAAAAAGCAAAAAAAAATTATTCTTTTTGTTTGAAGTTTATTTAAGATGAAAGCATTTGTTGCATTTTAACAGCAAATAGACATTAAACTTTCATATGTAAATTATTTTTTTTAAAAAGAGTCCAAAAAATACGTCATAGATTCATAGAAATAAATTATATCTTTATCTTTCTTGTTTTGTAACGGATATTCAATTGCAATCGAAATATAATTTTGTAATTGATTGATTTTTCGTTTTAAACTTTCTCTTGACTGATATTTTTTTCTTTTTGTTTTTGTTTCTTTCTAGTTCTGAACAATATTGCCAGAAGAAATTTATTAAAATTTGATTGATTGATTGATTGATGATGATAAACTTTTTACAAGAATATTGCTTACAGGTATGTAGTAGTAGTTTTTTTTTTATATCTTTTGTGTATAATTTTTTTTATTATTAAACTAAGTGAAAATCAAGAAAAGATTTAATGTTATTTTTGGGTTTTGATTTGACAATAACAAATATAAATTTAAGACAAATAAAAAAACACCGAAAGAAAACTAACAAAAAATTGTCTGTTTTAAATTATGCAGACATTAATGTCCTTCATCAAAAAGGTAAAGTTAATAACTAATAGAATGATGGTGTCATGATTAAGTGAATATATGTATCTATACCACTTTAGGTTTATTGTTTTGGTCTTTTAGCTATTGTATAAAGGTAGCTCGTGATGGCTATTACACCTTACAATTTTATATGATATGCCTTAAGGGAATTTTGTATTATATATATACATAAATATATTTTTACTGGACTTTATTGCCCTTTGTCTTAGCTAAGCTACTGAATTCAAAATATAGTATAGTCTCTTTTATATTAAATCTACCTCTAACTACTGAATTCAAAAGCATATTGCAATTATTGCTCTAAGAAAAGACGTTTTCTGATGATAACGATTTACAATTCAATTTATTGCTGTCTGTCGAGTACTTATTTATTTAACTACTTCTTTTTTTTTCCTTTTTATTTCATTCTTTGGTAATCAGTTCAGATATATGGTAATACAAGTTTAGCTAAAGACCATTACGATATTTTAGCAATCAGATAGTAATAGACCTGACTTTTAAATTTCCTTGAGAATGATATTATAATAATTTTTTGAGGAAAAAACTTGCATGAAATGATTCTGTCTATAATTTCAGTAATCAATGAACAGACAAAATGATGGATTGAATTATTTTCCTTGTTTTTGTTCATTTATATTTAATATGTAATTATTTCATTTGAAAATTATTTTTAAATTGGAATTTAATTTAAATTTAAGTATTCTATAGCACAATTAATTAATTTTTTGTTATGTTCACTTTAAAGCTTATTTCTTATGTCATACTTATAAATTTGCATCTATGTTAAAAATCCAGCTTCCGTCGACACAAGTCAAGTTATAAATGATCAATGACTTCTCTGATTTTTATTCGGCAATTTTTTGCAAATATTTCTTTCACTTTTTCCATGTATTCAACGGTTGTTGATGAGCTGGGCAGTCCGAGGTGTTCGTCATCTTCAACGTCTTCCTCCGCCATCTTGGAAACGCTTTTATCGCTTGTGAAACATATTTTTTCTCATAGAAAACTCACCAAAGGCCTCTATTAATAACACACATGATTTTTATTTTTTATGCAAAATTCAATACAAATTCCTAAATTCAATTTTTTTTTTCAACAAACAAAAATCACAAAGCTCATAAAAACACCTCTAACCTTATACCCATTCTTAACAGGCGCTATGTACAACGTCGTAGTCCTCCATACAAGAAAATCGGTTCTTAACAGGCAAAGTCTGTAGTGACAACCAAAAAAACATGGCATCTAAATCTGAAAACATATGATCTGAAATGTCAAATCAGATGTCGCAGATTGTTAAATGTTTGAAAAGTGGTTTTACTAAAAAAATTAAAGAAAAGTTAAGAGTTTTTAATTTTATTCATGTAAATTGTTTTATAAAGTTAAATAATGAATATTAGTGAAGTAAACCGACCTAGGATCCAAAACAGGAGGATCCAATAAGAAATAAGATTCCAACCAGTTATGTACACATCAGTTCTCCATACAAAAGTGGCTTTCTGTGTAGTTAGAAAGTGTGTAGTTGCGCCTGTCAAGAAAGGGTATTAGCGGCTGCCACTTAAAAAGTAAAAATAAATATGGCAAAAAATTTGATCATACTTCAGGACATGTATACCAACATAATAAAAGAAAACTTTTGACACTCAGACTCTCGAAAACCGCGAAATAAAATTTCAGTTACTTTTATAACACACACACATACTTTTATAACACACCTCGTATCCTCTTTATAATAATAATTATATTTTCTTTATTCGAATCTATTAGATATCTAAGATAGCAAGTTCTGTCATACAATCGAAAATATGTACGAACGGCAACTTTGCTTTTTATAAGAGTTAATTTCACCATTCGCGAGCAAGTTTGCATTCCTCTCAAATGAAAAAACACAGAGAATAAATCTTTTTCACGTGATATAAGAATTAGTCCTAACAGATTGTTATATGAATAATTGTAATAATTAAAACAAATTCATAACAAAAGAATTTTTTTCAAGCACCCTAAATAAAATGAGCCCCTTAAAACAGGACGTACTTACATTAGTCAAGCTTATTACTCATATGAGGATTCAAATGCAAGGAGACGAATTGGAGCGATCAAATAAAGTAGTTCTAGGTAAATATGATGTGGAAGTGCCTGAGGTATTTCCCAACTCAATAAAACTTATTTAAAAAAAACGGTAATGGCTCTTGAATTTTACTTTTATTTTATGCCGCCACTGTAGCGGCTGTACTGTTTCATCTCAAAAAACAAAATTCTAATGATTTTTAAAATAAATAAAAAACAAGTAAGCAGTTATTTTTTTTTTATATGTCCGATACCAAACAAATAATAATTTCAATTGCTGGGAATAGCATTTTAGTTCAAATTTAGGGGTTTTTTCTACATTAATTTTGGTTTAAAAAACAAAAAAAAAGTTTCTTCTATTTTTTATAATAACCAAAAAATTATATTTTAAACACAAAATAATCATGTTTTAATTATATTTCGATTATAATTAAAGTAATCATTTTCAACTTTAATATTACGTAAATTATGACCTTGACCATTACCCATTACAAGGGTGCATGCAGTCTCTCAATTAATAATTGGCAAGTGTCCCATTATTAGATCAGAAATATTCTTTTTTTTTCTTGTTTTTTCTTTTTTAAGTATAGCCAAAAGTTGACGTGCCAGCAATTTTTCACATAAGTAAATAAATATCTGACATTATATTATTTTAAAGTATCATAGCTTTTTCTCTAAAATAACGGATTATCATCATTATACAGTTGGTAAAGCTACAAAAATAAGGAAAACACATTTCTCAATTTAATTATTCATTTTATGTTTGATTTGACAGATTCTAAATTATAATTCGAAGTTTTCATAGAAAATCAGGATGCCTCCTGAGATTTTTGTCAAAAATAGATTAATGATGATGATGTCTCACAAATTGAATAGATGATAAAATTTTGTATATCCTTTTTTTTTATAAAAAAGAAAAATGACTTAATAAAAGAAATTAATGGAAATTTAGCAATTAACCTCTCATCCTTAAAAATATTTTTTAAAAAACTATATTTTAAAAATTGTTTCATTTTAATTATTCTGTCTAATTTTGACCAAGATTATGGGCACGTGTCAACCAAAATGTCATATAGAAAAAAGATGTAGGTATACATAAAGAAAAAACCATTCAATTGAAAAATTTTATTACCTTTTAGCGCGGGAGTATTAACGATAATTAACTTTTGGCCTTATCAGACGTCATTCTACTCTATTTTAAGTTTTTAAAACAGATTTATCTAATAATGCTTGGAAATATATTAAAAAGCAATAAAAAAAGAAACACCTGATCTTTGTGTTGAGTGGTCATAGAGCGGTCTAAGCCATTAAAAAATGTTATTTTTTATTATGTATATATTCTTTGCTTTGTATTTTAGATTTAGGAAATAGAGAAAAATGTTGACATTGAAAATTTAATTCAGCCTTAAAAATATGCCTATGTGTATGACTATTGTTGAATAAATCATGGTATTTTTTTTTTTCCTGTTTTTTGTATGTAATAAAAAAACAAAAACCTTGAGCTAAACGAAAGTTAAATAACTAATATAAAACGCTTAATTTTCATGTTTTTCATTATGATACCCTGTCAATATATTTTATCCTAAATTTCATAAAAAAAAATAAAGCTCAGTATACCGTGAAATTCAAGGGTAAATGTTATTGTTGCAAAAAAACCAAAGAAAAAATTTGCAAAACCATGACAGATTTTAACTGAAAAATACGCAAAAATTGCGGCAAAAAACCAAATATATCGAAGACAATGATTACAAACAAAATTTTGATAGTTAAATGAATGAATGTAACAAAAAGTTTAATTCAAAATACAAAAAAAAAAAGAAGAAGTATAATAAGTGAGCTACAATAAACGATCACGATGACTTTTCAGATCCGGTCCAATCGGAGATGATATAACATCATATATGAAAGTTTTTTGTGATATCGCATGTGATTTGTGGTGATCTTTTTTGCTTATTGTCAATTTAGATCCTAAAAGGAAGTAAATTTGGTGCTAAGTTGGAGATTCAAAAGCGTTGCATGAGGAACTATTCTTTTATAAAATGAAATACATGGCTAGTAACCTCATCTTGACAATAATTCCTTTCACTTTTAATTTTCAAAGTCCTCTCATTAGACAAATATGTAGATTTTGAAGAAGGTTAGCATTAATAAGGAGTACTCATGATAAATTTCGTTAAATCTATAATAGAGGTCAGTGATCGATTAGAAGATCTTGTGATGATATTGCCTTGAAATTTCGATTCCATCAGGAAATATATTTTATTTCATTTAATAGAGAAGAGAATTTGCAAATTTTTTTGAAGACCTTGGTTTGGCTTATCGCATCAAAAAAAGAAACTACTTAAAAGTTTCTTTTTTTTAAAAAAAAAAAGGATGTATTCCTATAAATATTTCTTAATCTAGCTCTGATGTAGTAATTTTATAAAAATATTCAACTAATAAAGAGGAGAAAAATTGATTTTTCAATACAATAATAATTAGAGGACATAACTGAATTTTAACCTGGCCACACACAGCTGTTTATATGTATAACAACACTAACTTTTAATATAACTCCTAGTTCAATTGTTGGACAAGAACATAATTTAAGTACAGTTTTGTGTTGAAATATCCCCTTCAAATCCTTAAAATATAAAAGTGATTGACTGATGTCACTTTCTCTTCACTTTATGCCTTGTATGTGTATCAAACTTTTGAGTAAGAAAAATTAAAAACCCAGAAAAATAGCGTCTACCCTATTTTCAGTTAACCATTAAAATATCCTCTCAACATAATTTCTATAAAACCAGTAATTATCTATCATAAAATTAAGCAAATTTCCAGATAAATTAATTAAATTAGATACAACTTAAACCTTTTAAACAAAACAAATCAATCTGGAATCTGAATCCTATTTGGAAAGAAGGATTAACTTAAGTAATTTAAAGTTTATAACAACTCCATGACGGCAAAAACTTTTTTGATTTTTTTTTTTGTTCTTTGCTTCTGTTTTTCTTAATTTTGAAATTCTTTTAAATAATTTTATGTGGCACTAGTAATTGTACAGACAACAGAGGGCAGACTTCAAAGTATTTTTTTATGAAGCATCCAACAATAAATCCTCAACAGTCAGCATGATAAGCCGCTATACATAATTAAAAGCAAAAAAATTATTAAAAAAAACGAAAACAAAAGAAAATATATACTTGGAGCTGTATCATTGTTTAGTATCGGCTTAAAAGGATCTTAAAAGAAGCTCTTCAGCTTCAGTGGTTGGAGGATAGAAACATTTCCTTAATAAACATACATATATATATATATATATGTTTATTTGTGTTTATTTGTTGTATAAAAATTCTTTTTAAAAATATAATTTTGAATTTTAAATTTCATAAAAGCGTACAAAACAAAATTATATTCTGTACTCAAACATGAACATAGCATGAAAATATCTAGAAATATTGGTGGATATATCTCATGATGGATATTTATTAAGAAAATATGAATTTATTGGTAGGACAGGCCATCATAATCTGAGACAATTTCATTCTATGCTAGCTGTCAGCTGTATCCAACTTGAAATTCAATCTAATCGCGTGAGCTATAAAGCAAAATAAAAGATTTGCCGTTAATATTATTTTCTTTTATTTATGTTTTCAATGTTATTTTATTTCAAGAGTATATAGTTTACTAAATAAAGACAAGAAAAATCATTGTGGCGGCAATTATTTCTATGTTTGGTTATGCAGTGATGCAATGATGCAGCATATAGCGTTACATGATAGCGGATCAAAAGAATTTACCGAGTTTTCTAGTTTTAATACCTATACTATTTATACCATAAATTATTTAATCTTACTAAAGAGTTTTTAGCATAACTACATTTTACCGTTTAGTAAGTTTTTTTAATTATTTGACGTGTAAATATTTGTTAATAGCTAAAATTGGGCTTAAACTGACTGCATATTTATTTTAATTTAGGCACATATAATGCTATTACACATATGTGACATAACTTTATTATCCTTGTCTAAAATAGATGTCGCCTATTTTCGATATTCATTCATGATCAATTTTTACCTTTCGGTATTTGATATCTTTAACTTTTTTCAAACTTCATGAGTAGTTAATATTTGAGGAAAAATGTTGAGCCAGATGGTCAGATTTTGTTAAAAAAAGTTTTTTTTGTAGGGGTTACGTGTTCAAAATAAAAAGTAACTCTTTTAGTTGACCAAATTTACTTATTTTTTCTGGAATGTAGCTCCAAAAAAATTTGTTACTTAAATTTGCTTACCAATTTGCAATTGCTCAGCACTTTTTTATTGATTCTTATTTTCTTTCTTAGGGGCTTAGAGTCAATTTTTGAAGTACTTGTCGATAAGATATTTTCTTTAAGTTTAAGCCTAATGAAAGAAGTCTTTTGGCTAAAAATTAACACATTTCTGATTCCCAATACAATGCAATCTATTATTCGAACCCTTATTATAAACTTTTTGTATTACAAAAAAATAAAACGCCAAAAAATTAAGCTGTTCTTAGTTTTAGTTACGAATGTAGACAAATTTTGTGACCGGATTCTTAAATACTTTAGAATGACCTATTGAAATTAAGATAAAGAAATCATAAATGAGAACGCGATTTTTTTGAACAAATTATACCCAAAATTCCACCTGTTCTTAGCTTTAATCGCAGATAAATTAAGGTCTCACGACTTATTTCTCACATACTTTGAATTGTCAGTTTTTTAAAACGAAAAACTATAGTTTGGGACTTCCTTTAAAATAATTTCTTCTTTCTTAAAAAGGGATGTTCACTAAAAGGTATTTAATGCAATGTTTACCAAATTAGGAATTATCATCTCTCGATGGCCTTCGCTTTTATTTTTCATAGTACGTAATTTTAATTGAATTTTGTGAAAATCTTTCTTTATTCCTTGATGCCCATCAAATGTAAAAAAATTAGAAGATTAAGAAAAAGGTGTCCAAAAGAGGCATAATTTGGAGTTAGTTTGAATGTAGAAGGACTTTATAGGAACAAAAGTTATCCAGTCAGATGAAACATATATTAATAGATATCAACAGGATGGGATTATGCCTACGGGCGCGGACCATATGAAATTATTAAAAAGCAACATTTGAAACCAACTGGGAAACATGATGAAGGTAACATTATAATTTGGGTGGATGACCCAAAAAAAAAGGATGACTATCTACATATTTTAAAAGTAAATTTTTTAGAATTTATGCGTATCCGAAAGAGGTTGTAGTGTTCTAGTTGTACAGAACTGCTTGCCTACTCAGAAGTTTCATGTGTTGAAAACGCCTGCACAAAGCCTAGACTTGAACTTCATTGAATATTTATAGTTTATTCTTTAATCTTTGACGGCGAATTCATACTGAGTGGAATAATATAAAAAAAACCCACATATCGAAAAATTAGTAAAAAGGATAAAAAAGAGAAGGTATTTAGACTAAATACTAAAATTATATTAACGTTTTAGTTTTTAAGAAACATGCAAAAGTAGACTGATGCAGTTATATAAAGTTTCCTGGCATTTAATTTTTATTTTTTTCTTCTTTTAACTTATGTTACCTTTAAAAAGCACCTAACAATGAATAAGGACTAAAAACTTTTTTAAATTTTATTAAATTTTAAAAGTTTTATTGATATTTAAGTTGAAAAATTAAATACAAATAGTTTTGATTTTAAGACAATTTTTACTATCATATCTGGATGCTGTGATTTTCATATCTCACTGCACATCTCTCACAACAGTTTCCTATTCTCATCAGTTTCACTTTTTGTTGGCTTTCTTTATACCGTCGTCTGAGCAATATAATATAATAAATTTTTTTTTAACATTTGAACTGTCAAAGTAATTCTTATTTATCCTTATTCTTATGATTTTATTTTTCATAAAAATTTTAAAAAACTAAAATAAAAATAATATTTATTAAATTATTTAAAATTTCGATTAATTCTTACAACTCTAGCGAACGAATTGATAAAAATTTATTTACTTACTGACTCGCTTAAATGGCTTTTTTTATTTCTATGCTAATAAATAGCAAGAAAACTTGTCTTATGTATATTGATATTAGATAAATATTAAAATTATTATAGCTATAATCATCTTTTTCTCGGTTAACAGTAGAACTGCTTCACTTTTAGTATACCCACTCCACAGTCTTTATATATATATATATAAGTAAGCATTCTATTTAAAATATCATGTTAGTATTTTACTGTATTTTACTTTTTTATTATTTTTACTAGCAGTGACACTTTGTGATAGCCTTTTTATAACCCCTGAAATTTAAAAATCCGATTATAAATTTATACAACTTTGTTGCAATAATTTTTATTTAATATTAAAATTATAGTTTTCATAATTTATAATGCTGATAGCTTCACTTAAAGACTATCAGTCTACAGATTTTACAGAAAATAATTTTTACAAAAATTAGAATTAAATTGCTGACCTTATCCGTTAATTATTTTTAGAAAAAAAAAACATGTATGTCACTATATAATTTATATATTATGTTGGTATGTGTGTGTATCAAACTAGAAAACTATTTTTACTGCACATGAGCCTTATCGAATAATAAAACTTCATTTGTACCCTTTGACATTGTATCGATGCTAATAAGCTTTTATGGGTAAACAAAGTAGCGCAATTCTATACTTGTATATATGTATATTAATGCACTTCCCTTCTTTAGTGAAAGATAATAAAAGAAAAGTAACGGTCTACAGATTGCATAAAACCAATAATGCAGTTTCAATTTGAACAAAATGACCTCAACAGTTATATTACTCTATGAATTTTAATTGATCCGCGTCAGTACATCGATTACGTGGCTTCCTGTTCGTTATTGCAAATTAGATACACTGCACGCACAATAGTCAACCTATTTAGCTATTTATATATATATATATATGAATAGATATAACTATTACATTGGCAATAGGCATTCATGACCTCTATGTATAGTTATTGGAAAAAAGTATACGGGTAAATGCAAGCCGTCAAATTGACAGCATCGTTTTAGATGCTTTGTTTCTTTTTTTTTCCTTAAAATTAATGCAATCCTAGCATGAGTATAGAAAATATTGTGTAAAAACAAACAAAAATTCTTATGTCAAATATAGTCGTAGTATTTAATTTTATTTACATAGTTCAAGAAAATGGTTTGCATTCACGCCATATTAGTGGGTGGTGATATTAAAAAAATTCCATGAAGAAAACTTATTGTTTACTCTTACCTGCATTCTACAAAACATTTTTGGTTATGCTTGTGGAAAGCACAAAAAGAAAAAAAAGAAAAACATTTGAACAACCTAAATGTCCGCTTGGGAAAATTTCTCCCCCCCCCCCCTTTTTTTTTTTGTATTTATTTGCAACATTCTAGAAGTTGCTGGTATAAAACTTTTTACAACATTTTTCACCCGTGGCATTTGTGTAAAGTTCTAATCGTTTAAAATACTTTTTTAAAACTTTTTTATTTCTTAACATCTAAAGTTGTTCGTCTTAAAGAAAACTGGAGGAGCTTGAAGCCAAAATCGATTGAAATAATACCAAATGAAATATTTAAAAAGAAAAAGTAAAAACAATAAAAGTGAGTAATTGCGTTTTTTTTTTTTTGCTATTCTATTTCAAATTTTTTGCAAACATTTGAAATTTTAAAAATTAATCCGTGTAAATAAGTCAGTCAAGAGAATTTTTTATTTATTTTTTTGTAAAGTAGAAAATGAAGCTTTATATAAGACAACAAATTGTTTATCCATTTTAATGAAAAAGTGTTTTGAAAATTTTGTAATTAAAAAAATCAAAATTATCTGTTAACAAAATAATGAAATTGAAATCATCTGCCATTTCTATTAAAGTGTAATGTAATTCGAAAATACTTCCTTTTTTTATTGCGAAAAAATAAATATAAGCTAATATAATCTTACTTTTCAAAATGAATGGACCGCAAGAAAAGGGCAACTTATGCTTTAACTCTACTGCACAATCCACGAGGTTAGGACCCAGTCGCTGAAAATTTTAACATATCCAAGTTCTTTTGTATGCAATATTTGAAGATTCAAGGCTTCCACAGCCCTGAGGCTAAGTTCTCTAGTCGCATATTCTTGAGTCTAGAACATCGTTTGATTGATAGAATCGAGTAATAACACGTCTGAGTAAACAATTTATTAAGAAGATAAATCCTTTTTCCACCGTTAGCAATGCCATCTTTTTGCGAAGTGTCAAACACTTTTGAGTCTTGACAATTCTTATAATTCATACCAAAAAAATTTTCATAACCAAAACAGAAACTTTTTTAAACATTAGTTTGCCATGCAACATGAACGTACCTAGAAACGTTTCTATATATGTTTCAAAAAATCATCAAATTTTAGATTTCAACATCTTTCATTCATTATCGATTTCATCTTTGGAAAAATTTAATCATCTTACAAAAAATTAAATCAAAATTATCAATTTTTTTTATTATAAATCTATTTTTAAAAGCAGCAAAAGCAATTTAATGATGAAATTCTGAACGTCTCACGTTAATTTATACCGAACTTGAATAAATATTTCTAGTAAAAAAATTTTTCTTTGTGCATTATGTTTTTTTTAAATTAAAAAATAACAATAAAAATCACATAAAGGATTTGTAAAACATTTGATTTGAGTATGATGTAAATAAGTATAATACTTGAATATGAATATGAATCAGTTGGTAGCATTCCTTGGAACCTTCAAAGGAAAATATATTATTTGAGTTGAAATTTTCTTTGAAAGTTTTTTTCACAAAATGTAAATCACAAGAAATTCAAAGAAAATTTAAGCTGTTTATAAAAATAAAATACCCTTAAGAAGATTGGTTTGACATTCTTTACAAGATTGAAACAAAAAAATATTTTTCTTGACTTATTTGTTTTTTTGTTTTGGTGAAAGGAGGGGGAAAGTAAATATTTTCTAAACAAAATTTTTACTGTAGCAAACAGGGACGATTCATCAATAAACCCAAATAAGATTCAAAATTATTTAATTTTATCCAAGTAATATTTTAATTAATATTGAAGTCAGTATGAAAGATCAAAATGGTGCATTAGTAGGTATCTAAACGGTTAAAATGATACCAAGTATTAGAGAATTCGGAAAAATATTCAAAATGTATTTAAATATTGAATGAAAAAATAAATGCTTTTGCAGTGCTCTAGAAAAGGGCTTTAAGGAAAAATATCAAGATCTGTAAGTAATTAAACTTATGATAAGTAGAAAATAGCAATATTTTACAGATTTATGGGATAAAATCTGCTACGAACAAAATAACAGAATATTCTGTATTGAAAACGGTCTTCCGAACGGGTATTACTGATCTTAAAATTTCATAGAAAGCAGTATGTATAGTGATCTAATTTCATTAAATAGTCTTTGTAAACGAATGGGTCTTGAGTTTCAGCAAGTATTCAGCAGCAATTAAGGAGGTATCGAAAATAATGTCAACTTGTAAAACCATCTGAAATCGTTCTTATTACAAGTTAAATTTTGAAAATACTACAAAGTAGTCATTAGTTTTATGTAATCAATGGTCAATTCTTATAAAGTACTCGTTGCACCCGTCCACAACACGTTGCAGTGGCTTACTTAAATGAAAAGAGAGAAAAGACGAATAATATAACTTATGTTTGTGAGTTCCTAGCCCTTTGTAAATATAATCTCACTTATGAACTCTAGAAGCGCACAACTAATAACTCTTCATGAGAGCAGCAATCAGTGTTTGGCTGATGTATATGTTACAATACAATAAATTGGCATACGAAATTTTAATTGCAATATTGAATAATTAACCATTTAATCTTCTTCTACAATACTGATTTGACGGTTTTCTATGTGACGATACCTAACTTGGTATGTCAAAATAAATAATATGCTGATATTCAGAAATATCTTTGATTTTGGTTGCAAAAATAGCTCAGCTAAACGCTTCTGCAAGTTATCTTATTAAAATTACAAACTGATAATTCAATGAGAAATTATTAACTGGTAAGGAATTTCTTCATAACCTTTTTCAAAGTTATGACTCGAATTTTATTCTAAATGTTGTGGATTAGTTTATTTTTCTTCCTAATTTAATATTCCATTTTTTTCCCTGGCTTCATACTGAATGCCCTGGAAAAAAGTTTTTATTTTCGACCCAATTTCAGTCTGATCGCCCTGAAAAATTTTGCTACTTTTGTACAGTATTGAACTTGGTTGTGACGATACGGGAATTTAGGTTCAACTTTGAACATTAACCTAAATGAAAAATGTTATGATCTGAGCCCCTCAAAAATATATAGAAATTATAGCAAAATATTTTGTCTTGGGATATTATCCAAAAAATTCACCAAAATATTCCAAAAAAATCAGACTGTCAAAAAATGTGACTAATACCATTTATTAAAACTTCCAAAACTGTCAAAAAGTACAATTTGAAGAAATAAAATATAGAAACTTCACTTTCACAATAAATGTTCAAAAAAATCGTCACTTCACTTTTTCTATGACAGTTGTTTGAAATTTTTTATCGGAGTTTTCTTTTTAAGAAATTTATAATCTTTACACGAAAAATGCAATTGCAAGTTTAAAAAAAAAACACATCAAAAGGGGATATGACATATATAAAATATTTTCTAAAGGTTTTCAGGATAATAGACCCGCTATCTTTTGTATTTTTATTATTTCTCACATTAAAGTATGAAGAATAATTTTGGAAGAGGTTGTATCCAACAAGAAAAAACTTCTTTTTATGGAAATCTCTGTATACCAATTCTAACTGTATATCACCCAAAAGATAGCCAATCTGATGGTGGTCGACATTACTACCATTATGTTACATAAATTAAGAATTAAAGCAATTAAAATCATGCAATATCGCTATTTATATGTATATATATATATATATATATATATATGTATATTCATACACATATTACATATAATGTCTATCTCTCATACTTTATTCCCAGGTCTCGGAGCCCTTGAATCGATAATATCCCAGGGATATTTAAATCGCATGATTGTAGTTCACACATCATTGTTTCAAGGCAGAAGGCTTTTCCTCTTTATGGAATTTCCTCAAAGTTAAGTACCCTCTTAACTTTATTTTCCGTATATATTGCTGGGTAGCTACTGAAAATTGTGTCTAACTTTAATTACTCATTCTCATGTAAATACAACTTGACGATACTTGCAACCAATTTTTATGCTAGTATATATATATATATAGTGTATATAACAAATAAATTTAAAACGGTATTTATCATACTTGACTATAGGAATAAAAAATCTACTTACATACCTGTCTTTATGTTGAAGAATTCAGTTTAACAATATAACTGTAAGGGAAGTTTTTGAAAATTACAATCTATTTATGTAAATATGTATATACTTCAATGTATATATTTCAATTTCATTTGAATCTAACATTGTATAATCTTGATTGTAATTTGATGTTCCTAATTGTATTTATCTTTAGTAAGGTTTAATACAGTCAGATCTTCTTTTATGTGTTGTCTAACCTGCTACAACAGATGTGAATATTATGCTACATTATATCGCCCCATGTAGATTTGTATATGTTTCTGTATATATTTATAATCGTGTTATCAAGTAGAACAATGTTTCCTAGCTTAGTTATAGCTACTTCCCGTGTCAAATGTTATCAAAATACGATTTAAGTTATATTTATAGCATTGCTAATAAAAATAAAAAATCCTTTTTGTTTATTATTATTTACAATTAGAAATCGACCGAACTTTTAATTATTGTTTCTTCTTTAGCCAGTTACAAATTTACAGAAATTTTGGACGCGTTGGAACTTTGTCTTCATGGTATATGATCTAGAGTTAACTTCATAGACTTTTCTCTTACCAGTACAGAAATTACTCATCAGTGAGTTTCTCATACATGAATTCATGTGTGAATCATGTTGAAAAGTTCACTTGTGAAACATCCATTAATGCAGCATTCAAAAAGTCACTATGTCATCGAATTTTACGGTCAGTTTTTAGGAAAATTTATTGATTTTTTCCCCGCGATAGTAGACGTTATGACTGAAAAATAGCTCGGATGAAGTAGAACTACTTTTCCTATTGGGTTGTGCTGAGTCAAGGTGATATGAGCCGTTTATTGTAGTAAATTTACTTTTTTTCATACATAAAAGATAACTTTATATTTCCGAAATTACTTGGTCTTACTCGTCGTTGGGAAAAATCGATAATTTTAAATTCACCATCTCGTTCTATTCTCGTTTTGTAGAAGGTTTTGTATGGTACATCCCTTGTTAGTCTGATCCAGCATATATTTAACCAATTCACTGTTCCTCCATCAGTATTTTTGTTTTTTTTTTAAATTTATGACGTTTTCGACAGTTTCGTACAAGTTTATTGTAATTCTACAAGGAACTGGTTTTCCTTTTTTGTTATTTATGAAATATTTTACTACCAATGACTTTCAATATTAAAGATAGATGGATCGAAACATACTAGATTTCAGACATTATCTCAAATTGCCACATTGCTTTACCATACAGCAACCGGGGCTAAATTTTGCAGTATCATATTCGTTCAAAAATAAATTCAATCGAAGATGGACTTGCACCACTTTCAAAATAAATGGCTCATATTATTAATTCCTTCGGTCCATATGATTAATAACAAATTTTCTGTGTATATGTGTAAAAAATACACTTGATTTAAGTATTCAATAGAAGTTTAGTAAGTTTTCGTCTCGGCTTCGGTCGAAAGCCGGATAAAGGTAAATTCTGACTAAAAATTCTGTTTCGAAAATCCAAATGTTTAATTACATAATTTTAATTACATTATTTAATTTTTTAATAATTTAAAAAAACATAAAATATTACTAGGCTGTTCCACTTTTGTTTAATCAAAAATTTATATTTTCAGGTGTTCACTTCACTCTAAGCCATTTATGAGCCGTGATTTATCACAGCAAAACTTTTGATTATTAAAAGAGGTAAATACAAATTTTATATTAAAATTTTTTCTTATTTTGAATTTGAAATATTTTAAAATAATTTAAAAAATAATTTTTAACTTAATGAAATTAAATTTTAGAAGAAAAGTTTACTACTTCCATATTCTTTATTGATTTATGACTGCGTTCAAGTCCAAACCTGACTTTAATCAAATCAAAGAGAATTAAATTTTTTATTACTGGCCGTTATTACATGTGTCAAAAGTGTTGTAATCTGGTGGTAAATATTGACGTTAATTTTTAGCGCTATAGTAGTTTGCGCATTGGTATAATTTATCAAAAATTGAAGAATTTAATCTGAGTCTCACAAAGTAACTTATATCGGGTTCATCATCAAAAAAATTTCTATATTTATTGAGAACATTGGCTTTTGAAAATTTTTTTGTGAGGCTAAACAAAAATTTTTGCCTAAACAAACTCTCTTCAAGATCAATTAAAAAACAGCAGTCCTGAAGTCATGTTCAAAATATCATCCAAATATTATATAAAATCATACCGAAAGACTTAATCGTGTAAATACCCACTTTGGTTTGGCTGTGTTCTATATTTGGTGTCGGAGCGCTTACATTAAAATGAAAAAAAAATTTCCATGGAATTGTGAATTATTTCTGTCTGTTTGTTTTTTTTTTTATTATTTGTCCTTAGAAGATTTATGTTCGTTAAAAAAGAAAGTTAGACAATAATTAGAATCGTAGCTACCTGTAGGATAGAAATAAGAGTGAATAACAGAAAAAAATAATTATTCAAAACACTCCAAATATTGAAAATTATACATTCTTTTAGGATTAATAACCCAAAGAATCACCTTTCTGGTCTTATTTGACATATGAATAACATATTGAATAAAATAGTTGAGAAGCTGACTTTAGCTCCTTTAATTGTTTTAACCCTTCTATTGGCGAAATACATAACCGTCCAAATTTTTTAAAATATATACAAAAAACATTTTTGAGTATGTGATACTTTTGCACCCAATAAAAGAAATAATTTTAGAATGACAAAAAAAAATATTTAGATTTCACATCTTATTCCGTTGAACTCACACGAGTTTGAAATTACGTCATTAGTTGCATTTGATTTGATTGTCTAAAATTTTCAAAAGATTTTTATTATGATCTGTAAGCAAAAATACAATTCCTTTACAACAAAAACATTCATCGTATTCATATGTAAATAAAACTTTTTTTCTAAAAAAAAAACAAAAATTAACATCTTACTTTGAAATCAAATCGGTTATACAGCTGTATGGGGTTGTGATAACATCTGTCTTGCCCATAATGTGACCCCATTCAAATATTTAAGTCGTCGTCCCACTGATCTTTAATACTCTTTTGGCATTTCGTTTTGCTCTGCAGCTGATTAAAATTTTCCTTGACCCTTTCGCACCCATTTTAAGTAACTGATATAACAAAAGTAGAAAAAAATTAATTCCTTACATTTGAAAATTATTTTACTATCCAATTAGAAAATAATAGGAAAATATTAAATTTCTATTTAAGGTTCAAAAGTGAAAATAGACAGTAATAGACAGGAAAAAATTCTAAAACATAATCAGTTAACATAGTTGCAGATTTAAGAAGGTATTCTGGTTTAGACGCCCAAATTTCGGGTGTTTTTTTCGCACGCCATAAAAAACATCCTGTAAATATATTTACCATCCATTTTTTGATTGTTATTTATTGATATTTTGAGAGTATAAAAATTTGATAATATTAAAAAAAAATCAATATTGAAAAAACTGCAAGCTCACGAAAAAATGGCATGCCCTGTAATAAAATTAGAAAGAAGACTGATTCCATCTTATAACATTCACTACAAAAAATTGATAAAGTTTTACACTCAGCGTAAGAAAGTTTTAGTTAAATTACAAATTATAAAAATAATATAAAAGCAAAATCAATCTGGATAATCTTTTACATTGTCAAAAAATCTTAAATTATATTCAAATCTATAAAAATGTACTGTTAAAATCAGTACGAGGTCAATGAGTTGACGCATGACTAATCATTAACACCAACAAATTAAAAGTAATGAGTCAACCTCTAATTGCTGTATACATTGTAACGAAATTCTAGATAACCCCCCAAGTTTATTTCGCTTCTTCTTTTTCCTTTTTTTTTCATCAATATAAAATGAAAAGATAACATCACCAGACCCAGACATCTTTTTTTCACCAGTCAAACCAGTATTTCATCACTTAACATGGTAGAAGCTTGTTATGCAAATTAAAATGCGGAAATTTTTTTGATTTATTTATAAAATAATTAATGCATCATAAAAATTGAAATTCATCTAAAGCCTTGCGCAGACCAAGGCGTCTGTAGCCGCTACAGTAGCGGCGTTTGTAGCCGCTACAGTAGCGGCGTTTGTAGCTGCTACAGTAGCGGCTACAGACGCCGATGAATGGGTGTATCAAAATCTGGTTGACAAGTTTTTCTTGATGTAGGTTGCTATTTTTAGTGGAATATTCTCTATTATTATTGACTATATTAGTTTTGTTTGATTATTATTGTGAGTTAAACTTAAATATTGCTAATTTTTGTTATTACTGTTTACAGTTGATATTTAGTGTTTATTTATGCCTCTTGCTATTAAGTTTTTTTTTATTTTTGCTAATAATTGCTATGATTTGTAGCAATTGTTGAATTTATTTTTTTTTATAGATCTTTTCTTTTTCTAAATAAGACTTAAATTCTAAATATGATTTTATTAATTAATTTTCTTCAATATTGTGAAGATGCTTTGACAATGCCATTAACGGATTCAAATCCAGAATCTTCTTTGAGCTATTTTGATAAAGAAATGGCAAATGGACATCAAACAATTAATTATCTAACACTTTCTGAAATGTATAATGAAATTATCGAAAATATAGATGAATTCAATTATGATAAGGAAAGGTAAATTTTTATTATCTTTTTATTTTATTTGTAGCCAAATAATTTCTTATTTGCTTAACCGCTTGAAATGCTATTATTTTATTTTTTATGTAAACGGGATGCTACACTTCAACGTAAAAATAATTTTCAGTTTGTTTTTATCATAATAATAAATAATTGAAAATTAAAACAAATCAAACACATTTATTAGAAAAATTATGTAAAGATTTTGATTGGACCTATCAAGATGCTCTTGTTTGTCAGGTAAGTTATGTATTTTAAAAGAAAGTCGTGCAAGAAATAATCCTTTATTACTTGATTACTCATATAGTGCAAGAAAGTGCAATGGAAAAATTTTTTTGGATTTGGGTTTTTCTAAGCCATAAAATACTTGGAAACATAAAATTAGTAAAAATGTGTTTCTGTTTTATGGCTTAGAAAAACCCAAATTTAAAAAATTCTTTCCTTTTCACTTTCCTGCAATCTGTGAGTAATAAAGTAATAAAGGATTATTTGGTGAGGGACTTTCCTTAAAATACATAACTTACCTGACAAACAAGAACATCTTGATAGGTCCACTCAAAATCTTTACATAATTTTTCTAATAGATGTGTTTGATTTATTTTAATTTGCAATTATTTATTATTATAATAAAAACAAACTGAAAATTATTTTTACGTTGAAGTGTAGCATCCCGTTTACATAATTCAATAAAATAATAGCATTTCAAGCGGATCAGCAAATAAGAAATTATTTGGCTACAAATAAGATAAAAAGATAAAAAAAATTTACCTTTCTTTATCATAATTGAACTTATAATTTGTTAGATAATTAATTGTTTGATGTCCATTTTCCATTTCTTAATCAAAATAGCTCAAAGAAGATTCTGGATTTGAATCCGTTAATAGCATCTTCACAATATTGAAGAAAATTAATTAATAAAATAATATTTAGAATTTAAGTCTTATTTAGAAAAAGAAAAGATCTATAAAAAAAAATAAATTCAACAATTGCTACAAATCATAGCAATTATTAGCAAAAATAAAAAGAAACTTAATAGCAAGAGGCATAAATAAACACTAAATATCAACTGTAAACAGTAATAACAAAAATTAGCAATATTTAAGTTTAACTCACAATAATAATCAAACAAAACTAATATAGTCAATAATAATAGAGAATATTCCACTAAAAATAGCAACCTACATCAAGAAAAACTTGTCAACCAGATTTTGATACACCCATTCATCGGCGTCTGTAGCCGCTACTGTAGCAGCTACAAACGCCGCTACTGTAGCGGCTACAAACGCCGCTACTGTAGCGGCTACAGACGCCTTGGTCTGCGCAAGGCTTAAAACGGTTTTTTGAATTATAAAATCATAAAAACTAGACAATAATGACATCATTTTCTTTTTTTTTTGTTTTTTTGTGTTTCTTTCCAATGAATTGATTTGACGTGTTCCATGAATTGTTTAAGTGCAAGAAATATATATATAATGTAAATATGAAATGGCAACAATGGCGGATGCATTATGATAAAAAGTATAAAATGTTTTTTTCATCTCATTACTTACGAAATTTCTAATTATTTTTTTGATATATAACGAAAATCGGAATAAAATACTAAGTAAAATTAATATTTTTTTTATTTACGCTGTCTTTTTTATCACAACATTTTCGCTTATCTGTATAAGTAGAAAAAATAAACAATTTGCATCGTTAAGAGGCAGTATTGACATGATTCGCAGAAAATGGTTACTCTTAAGAATAAATTTCGCGCGCATTCTTATCAATTACTACAGAATCTTAATGCTAGCCGTCTTCTGACCTACACCAACTGCCTTCAGATAAAGTAAGTGCACGGTTCTTATAGTATAGCGAATATAAAATTTTTTTAGTTCAATGAACTTTCAAATGTGCTAGGTAGAAATAATTTGTTCACAGTTTAACCGTTTTACATGCATTTTCTTTCAAATATAGAAATCGATTTATGAATATTGTAATGTGAGTATCAAAATGCTAACAAGAAAAAAAAAACGAATGAAAACGCAAATAAAAGCAATTTTTTTTTGAGACTATAAATTTAAAACCAATATTTTAATTGAACCATCAGCAGTTTTCACTTAATGGTTAAAAAAAAACTGTTTCTTTTAGCAGATTAAGTGAAATTTAAGAAAAGAGGACAAACTATAGAGGAACTTTTATTGCTGCACAATATATATATATATATAAAAGTATATATTAACATATGTGTCTATGTATGTAAATCATTCTAGATGCAGTACTTTCTCTATGCTATTGAAATGATAATTTTTGCATGAATTTTTTATTGATGACATGAAAATAAATTGAAATTTAAAAGTTTTTAATTTAAGTTAAACATTGGTGTCATTTCTAAGTCATATTTTAAATTTTGTTCTGCTTACATAAAATATTCATTTTGAATATTTCTTTATTTTTGAACTCATGTTCGTATTTAATATGATTTTCGAATATTACCTCTAAATACTGGATGAAACCTAGTTTATATTGATGTTGAGTCAAAGTTTGTAGCTTGCAAACAGAGCATTCGCTTTTCTTCCTATTTCAGCTTACAAATTTTAATAACTTATTCATCAGTCGGAAACTGTATGATTTTCAAATTTCTATTTAAAAGGGAGATGTAAGAGATGAATTTAGAAAAACTTTGATCAAGTGCATGATCCAAATATATTAAAGGATCGATGGACAAAATAATTTTTAACCTGTACAAATGAATGGTAATAGTAAGGCAAGATTCACTTTCCCGCAGGACAGAAACAGCCCTGGATTGCTCTTACCAACCACCAATATGAATAAGACCATATGAACCCTTCCAGGTGATTTATAATTTTTTCCGCATAAATATATACTTAAAAAAAAATATATTCTCTATTTTTAATAATTTAAAGTAGAAAATTTGTCAAATAAATATTCATATTCCGATAAATATTCAAAACTATAAATTATACAATGATATGAAAATTTGTTTGTAATCTTTACAGAAGAGAATTAAAAGTTTTTTAAATAGAAAAATTCCTAAAAACTCATTTTAAATGAATTTAAATCCTTAAATGAAATCGATATTTCAGGGGTTTGCTTTGCTTAACAAGAACTCAAAAACTCTTTTCTACCAAGCAACTTACATATATAGTTTTTTTAAATGATAAAAGCTCTTGTTCCAAAGGAAACTATCATCTGGCCAAAATATTTAGGTACACATAAATTTCTAATTGTAGGAATGGTTTTTGTATTTTTTAATTAATTTTCAATAAAAAACTGTTTATTTGTGCTTAGTTCATAAAAGTTTGTGGAATGCAGCTTGTAATGCTTGTAATGGAATGCTCTGATCGCTGTAAGTCAAACTACTGAAAAGTGAAAAAAGATTTTTGTAAAATTCCCGAATTTAATTTTAGTAACAAAAAATAAAATAAATAATATTGAACAGATATTTTTGATTTAATATAATGTGGTCTTATTTTACATTATTTGCAAACCGTGTGGAATAGTGAAAGCTTTAGAAAAAGTTCTTTTTTATTTCTAGAGTAATAGTGCAGTAAGATTCTATATCGAGGATCATTTTTCGGGAAATTTTTCTGTTATGGTCTTACGCCCGAATGTAAGAGTTATTAAAGTAATTAGAGTTTATTTAAAGTTTTTATAATTAAACACTTCGGATTCTCAGAACAGGTAATCCCACGGATAGACTTGAATACTCTAACGACATTTTCCCTGATCTGAAGAGGAATATGGCTAAACTTTTCAATATTTCAAAGTCGGTGAAATTCAACCTAGTTAAAATTGAGCACAACAATACATGTGACTCGATTCTCCTGTAATACGATAAATAGGAAATTAGTTTTTTGCTATTGCAAATAATACGAAACTGTAGCCCAGGTAATGTAATCAAATCGAATAAAATTCCAATTTTTAATTAATTTTTTTATTGTGAAGTTTGACAAAATAATTTAGGAATGAATAACTAACAAATCTAATCAACTGTATGTAAGTGACTTTCAACTTAAAAACATTTTACTACTTCTGAGCACACTCGTTATAAAATTTGTTTTAACAATTGGACTTATACTTTTGTAGTCTGTTTACGATACACATAAAGCTGGAATTTTTAAGATATTTTATATCTAATAATAAAAGATTTAAAAAAAAAGCCATCTTCGTAAATCGATGCAAAGAACAAACTTTAAGTTTCTTTGAACCTTATTATTCTTTGTTACCATTAAATCAAAATAATATCTTAAGTATTCAATTCAAACTATTTTAAATTATGATGTCTAAAAAAACTTTTAAAGGGATTCTATTTTCTTCGAATATATACACTTTTCTTAGATTTTTAGGGTGTACAAAATCAAAGAAAAAAACAATAATGCAAAAAATATGCTCAGTTTTAAAAAATATTCTTGGCTTATGTGGTATTTATTTTTTACAATTTCTCAACCTAAGTGCTTTAAAGAAACCTGAAAAAGTTTCATTTTTATTATACTACGATTTCAGTATAATGCATGTTTCTCTTACTGACAGTAGTAGTAAAGGACTACAAAAATCTGCATTTAAGATATCTTTATGTGTTGAGAGGAATGCTGTTATGTTTTTTATTATTATACTAAATCTACGTTTTACAAGCTTTAAGAACGGTAGAAAGTCTTTCACAAAATATATAATATTGTCAATTGTAGAAAGTTTTTGTTATAGAACCACTATAAGAAAACAGCAGTACTTAAATCTGTAAAATAAATAAAACAAAAACAAACTTTCACTGGTAAAATTTTCTTAAGTATTAGAAGTAAAATGAAAATAACTTTAAAAAAATAGATTTTATCTATGATCATTTCATAAAATAAAGGATGCTAAAAATATGTATCAAAAAATGTAAAAATGTAAAAATATATTATAATTTTAATAAATCAACATTTGAACAATATCTTGCATAAAAAAGGCTGCATCTAATAATATATATTATTTTGGCAAGAAAAATGTTCCAAAATTGGTCGAACCTGTCAGATTTAGGCATTTATATCCTAGTGGTTAGTTTGCTGTTGAGCTAAAATCCCTGACTTTAGTCAGATAAAATGACTTGAAGTCACCTAAAATTATAATTTGAACGTCATGCGCTAAGAAACACTTTTAAGCCCTAAAATTCCTTGGCGTTCTATGTTTGTATTAAGGTGTTTTGATTGGAAATATAATGCTAGAATGTATTGAGGTGCCTCAGGTTATCGAGGTAGTTACATCAATCGAGATAGTTACACCAAAGCGCTGTAGTTTATCGCATTAGCAATATGAGCAATTCTTGTGTGATATCTATACCGATCCTTACCTTGCAAATATTTAAACTCGAAAAAGATATTACTCTCACTTCGCTTTGGCGAAAAACATTTCGAGAAGAAATGAGAGAGCAATAGGAGAATGGTTTAAAGAAAAAAGCAAAACTTTACATTATATAAGAATCGAAAAACGGTTAATTCTGTTGCTTTTTTGACAAAAGTTTTTCGGTTAAATTCTGAACATTTAAAAATCATGATTAAGTCTTTCTTATTAAGGAAACATGGTCAATCTTTTTGATATAGAATTAAAAAGCGGTGTTCCTATGAAAATTAAAATAAAACTATTAATTTTCAAATTTGACAAATAAAAGCCATAAAGATGGGCATTTATTAAAGCAAACACTGCAGAAAAGATGTACAAATGAAGTCACGTTTACCAAATGCAATGAGTGGAAAAACGAACTAAGTAGCTCTTGTTTTTTGTTTCTCAACTTTAGTTTTTTTCTTCGTGCTTTGCATCTTTTACGTTCATTTGCCAACAAAATTTAAATGTTGGGTAAACATGATATCCGCATCGATTCAAAGTGAATTCCACTCGGTCTACACTATGTTTATTGTTATTACCAAATGATAATTTAGAGCTTTGACCTTGTATATTGTCATTTACCCAAATTGACAACAAAACTCAAAACAAGCAACAAGGACCCATTTTACATAGACTACTGTGTCGAATAGCCTCCAAAAATATATTCACACCATCTTGACGTTAAGCGAATATTTTTTTCAATAGCTTTTTACCACAATTAATTCGCAACTCTTTATCTTTTTCTTTCTTAACTAAAAAGCATCAATCAATATAAATTTGACAATTGCAAAAAATGATATTCATTGTTATTTCTGTTGGAGTTCTTCTACTTGATTATCCATAAAGTATTTTTAATACATAGCAAAAAAATCTGTTAAACTTTCTAAAGCACTTACAATTTTTCCGAACGAATAAAAAACATTTTAAAAGCTTAAAACAACACAAAATTTGGTCTTTCATTTTTATTTTGACACAATCCCAGTAGAGAAAGTAGCTCTACTTCATCAATGAAAGAAAGCTTATTTTCAGTCATGACGTCTACTACATCAATCAATTTTGTTAACAAATGGCCGCAAAATTCCCCGTCATTACAACTTGCTGGATGAATATATGACTGAAAAGTAACTATGATGGCTATACTTTCTGCATCCTGCATTAATGAATATTTGACAAGTGAACTTTCTGGGACTCACTAATGAGTAATTTCCATACTGGGTAGTTTTCATAACTTTTTTATAAAAATGTATATATAAACACTTTTTGAAGTACTTTTGGAATATTTAGACAATAAAAGTAGTTAAAAAAATTTTTCTTAATATTTTCCGCTATGAAAGCAGGGCATACTGTGGTGGTATCATTAATCTCAAGCTTATTCAAGTGTAATTTAAGTATCCTGAACAATGCAATTCAATCTGAAGATTTTTTTAAATCTATTCTTGTTGAAACCACTTGGAAATTTGAAATTTCTTTCAACTTCCTTACATTTTAAGATTCTGGAAAACATTTAACCATAATCACTAAGCAATTACGCGTATAATTATCATTAAAAGTGTGAGTTATATTTAAATTTTCTTAGACAATTCATACAAATGAATTTTATTTTAACAATTTTATAAGGTAGAGTCCTTTTTCTACAATCCTAACTCTTTGTTTAATATATACTTGGATACATACAAATGTATATTTAAAGAAATCCATTTACATTTCATACAAATGTAAATTTATATAAAGCTGAATGCGATAATAATGTACTAGACAAGTAATTTAGGGAAATTTTTCAAGCGAATCGCTTTGGTTTGTTGGATTTGGTGTTTTTTTTTGGCCACTTTTGCAAGTTCTCATTTTTCAAAATAATCGATTTAAGTACCTCAATATTAAATATATAGAAATAAATATATTCAAGTGAACAAAAAAAACGTATCTACATATATATATAAAATTGTAAATGCAATACTAACAAATATTTCGATTGTTCTGTATAGTTTGAGGTTTGGTTTTATGTGTACACAATTAGGCCTTGGCAACAATTTGTCATTGATGGTTATTTACCCATTTATATAAGTTAAACAATAGTTGTTATCTTTGGAATAAACTTAACAAAGGTGGATATTAAGCATTAACATATGCCGCGTTCGGTCAACAATTTTCATCGTCAGATAATTTGCTTCAGGTGGAAAATTAGAGATAAGAATCACGCAATCAAGTATTCTTTTTGCAAATAATAGCAACAGCTTGAATAAATTATGTTTATTTTATTTATTTTTTATTTTTGTAATCGAAAAGTTGTTGTTTTTTTATGTAACTTGAGATAAAAGCTCATATTACAAAATTTTATCTATAGATATTACTTTATGGGAAAAGATATCATAGAAAATACAAAATTTTATTGTTTTCAATATTTCAACAAAGAAATAAAAAAAATAAAAACAAATTTAGGATATTTTTGTTTCATTTTCAAATGCCATTAGGCATTAAGTAAATAAAACATAAAACAAAATTTATGTCTTAATTTTTATGAATTTATTAACACGTCAATAAGGAAGAATCTATTGATAAATAATTTCATGATAAATAAACAAAACTTCCAAAGGATATTAACAAAATGGAAAAACTTTTTCCTTAATTATCAAAAAATATTAACTTTTGTAAGTATGATGTCCTTTTAATTAAGGACATATTTATATTGGGCTTCATTTTGAAAGCCTTTAGGTGGCAATTATAATGAAATTTTTTTTACTGCCATTTTTTCTTTTTTCTTGAAACTGAAGCAAATAAAAAAATAATTTCCAAAGGAATAATTTATGAGGTTACATAAAATAAATGTTTGTAGGGATTTTTTTGTGTTTTGTTTTTGTGAAATTAAAACTCAATTGTTGATAAAAAATGAAAAAAAACTCATACCAAGTAAATTGTGAAAATTTTTGGAATGTGTAGGTTTTCAGCAATTCTGTTTTTTTTTTTTTGTTTGTGGCTTCAGACCTTGCATTCTCTGCACGCTAAAGCTGCTAAAAATTCAGCAGTATTCGTATATTACAAGGTTCCATGTTGTTGAAAACAGATGTAAGTGTTTCATTAAAAATAATTTCATTTTTAAATTTACAGTTTCTTAATCACAGTTTTCTACTGCTTCATTTGCGGTAACACTGCTAAAAAAACATTTTTTCTTGTTTTTCTCTATTTCTATATTATTTTTATTTTTTTTACTTTTGGTACATTATCAATGTATACAATACGTCTGCAACAATGAACGGTAAATAACAACAAAATTTTTCAAAAATTACAAACGGTAAACTAAACGAACGTTATACATGAGTTAATCACTTTGGGTTGGTATCCAACTTTATTTGTTAATTCTATGAATTTGGGGCTGAAATTGAACTAAATTTTTGAAATATCAAAAAAAAATAAAGATTTCTTAAAACTAATACACGAGAATTTGAATATTAAAATATAGCTGACGCCAAAATAAAAACATAAGGAAAGAAATAATTTCAATGGGCAAACGTTCACAGTTGCAGCCACAAGCGCTTGCTAAAGCAGCTGGGGGAATAGACTTAAAATTGGATGCTCTAAACATGAAAACAATTAAAAGAATAAAATTGCACTACTCATAGTTCAAATTTGAAAACAAACGAAATTTTTATTTCATTGATTGGAAACAAGATAACCATCGTAAGATGATAATTAAATCTTGCTAACAGCTTCTTTTTTTGTGCTTAATTTTTTGAAATACCTTAAAACAGGTTCTTTCTCACAAGAATAGCTGTTTTTTGTTTTTGTTTTTAATTTTATGATTTTATTTCGAAATTTTAAATAGCTCGTCTTGCCAAACTTAATTGTACTTCATATTTAATTAAGTCATTGAAATTAATTTTTTTTATACTGTGCCATAGGGCGGAATTTTATCATTGAATCTCTTGCTTATAAGACTTGTGTAAGTTTTCTGTTGTTTTGTTGTTTTTGACCAGCAATGTTATATTATTAAATCACCAAATTCAAATGAGAAAAATTTCAACAAAAAAATAATACAAAAATACAAAAGACATTAGCAATTAGCTATGTATATCAATTTAGGCATCTAGTTTTTTTGTGTTTTAAAACTTTTTAAAAAAACAAAACAAAATATTACATTTTAAGAATATTTCGCAACTTAATTACTTTTTTCTAGAATTTATCGTAAGTAAAATGAGTTCAATTCCTAAGAAACTTAAACCCTACAGCGGGGTTACACTAGATAAATATTACACATAAGATGACATAGCTATAATTATTTGTTGTTATTTGTTGTTGTTAATGTGGTTGTATTTCTTAGTATATCAACTGAAAATAACAATATTGTATAATGAAAGATTAACATCGTACTCTCTGTTTGTTACATTATTGTTTGTAAATTGTTTGCAAAACTTTAACATATATTTTGTTGTCTATTAATTAGCGGCACTTGATAATATGCCGAGTAATATCAAAGGAGAAAATTAACCAATCGAATTTATATACATACATATATACATATATGCATGTGTATATAATTTCATAAATATTATATTATGCCATTTGAATTGTGAATATTTAAAATTCGTCGACTCTTCAAACTGCTAAACTTATCTAATATAACTGGTTTTTAACCAATTATTGTATACTTTGAAAAGTTAAGTATATCAGTGCAGCAAATAACTTCAATTAAACTATTGTTAATTTTTATATGGAATAGTAATGTCGGCTCTTAGCATATATAGAGAAATACATTTGATTGTATTTTTATTGATACTTTGTCGGATGATGTAATTTGGTGCTAATTGTAGAAATCTTAGTGATTGTAATACTTTTAGCTATTACCCAACAAAAGGGTTGAGTTTTTTGAATATATATGAAACAAAATTTCCATATATAAAATTCAACAGTTTTATTGTTACATCAATTTTCAATTTGACGTGAATCTCTAATAAATGAATCTTCCATAGAAAAGAAGCTTTAATCGAGATTTAGTTAAAATATTCATTCGTACGTTTAGACTCAGATTTGTTTTTAATGACGTTATGCTACTTTTTATGCTAATAAATATTTTTCAATGAATCAATTTGATCCTTTGCAATCATCAGTTAAAAAGTATATTCTGACAGCTTTTTTAAATTTTCTCTTTTGATCTAAACCATAAATAATAAATAATCGAAAAAAAATAGTTCTAATTAATCAAATCATTATTCAATAATTGGCATTTTATTTAATTTTATGTATTTATATTGACAGGCATTTCTTATTTTTTGTGAATATTATTTGTAAATTTTTGATATTATATTAGGAATATTTTTTGATTGGATTTAAAGTTGTCATATTAATGATGAAGAATCTAAATTTCAACAAAAATCTGGTGTGTGTCAAATATAGTTTTATTAAAATCCCTAATGTCCCAAACTTCTTTTTTCTCACCCCTAGGGAGTTATTAGGTAGGATTTTATGTAAAAACTGTTTTTTTTTTTTTTCACATTGTATAAATTTATCACTTGAACTGTTAGAAATGTAACTACTCTATTTTATTTTCTTAAAAAATCCGTCTGAAAAAGGTTTTTCGAAGGAAATATTTTGAATATTTTATCATTTTTAATTTGGTGGTAGACTGATCATTAAGCCAAAACAAATGAATGCTCAACAATTCCAAAAATATAAAATTGAAATTTTACTCATAATATTCAGGGTTGATTTGATCTCCTGTACACCGATTTTGGTAACTCTTTAGCTTTAGTCATATATTTTCAGAACCCCGGCTATAGAAGTATAGAAGGCTATGAACATCCCTAGTTTTATTTACCATTTCCAGCCAACTTTTACCTCCTTTTAAGCATTTCGCAAATTTTTATTTTTATAGTTTTTAATTTTATAGTATGCAAACTTTTACTTTTTATTTTAGTTTATTTAAACATTTTCATTTAATTACAAAAAAATTATTATTTTGTTTTGTTTTTCTCCCATCTCAATCTTAACATAATCTGGCCAGGGAAGTTTTTTAGCTCTTTTTTTTCAAATTCCAAACCCAAAATCCGGAAAAGACCAATAATCATTAGGCGAATCTGATCCCATCACCCTCCGTCTTTCACCCCTTGTGCAATATCGAACTCACTAACAAAAGTCTTGTAGCTTACTTTTTCTGTTTGCGAAATAGTTCACAAATCGTTTTCCTCACAAACTAAGTTATTAATCCAATATCTGACCTATCAAAGGCTATCTTAAAAATATACATAGCAATTTTCTTTTTGTTAAGTTGGCATCACTTGTAATAGTTGCTCTTTTTGATCAGATAATTTCTCTGCACTTTATCATATCCCAAATTTTTAATTAAATTCAATACTGTACTTCCAAAAAACTTTACTAAATGGCATTTTAAGATAATGGTTAGGCGCAAGAGTGGTGAAAAGTAGGATGTAGCTTCGAAATCTTCGAAGAGTTAAAAATCCGTCCATAAGACAGAAATTGCTCTGCTTCTTGTTTGTGATCTTACCAACACGGATTCAAATATAGTGAGCTTTATAGTGTAATTTTAAACAAGAACAGGCCTCATGTACGACTAGTGAATAGAACTTTTGAAATATGGAACGTTAACAAAAACTATTGGTGCTGTGAGTGGCTTCTCTAGACATTTGCATACTTCTTCTTAAAATAATTTGCTTCAGTGTAGATGAATTTCAAAAATCAATGCATTTGACATTTTGACTTACAAAAAAAGGATTCCTTATTCTTCTATTTCTTGGAATAGAATGTTTAATCAATAGGTTCTAAATAGGTTCTAACATAGTGTCTGTGTAAAGCTGTGAAGATACTTTTTTAGCACAATTTTACTATTAAATAGCTTACTTAATCACATTAATTCTAACACTAGATTAGCTTAATACAATGTAACAATAAAAAAAGACCTAATGGTAACGAATCCAATTTTATTGGCGAACTAGTTCACCTTTTTTTATTTTTCTTTGTTGAAGAACTCTCTCTTTTTACATCGAGCTCAAATGAATAGCAAAATTTATTCAATTTTATTAGAAATATGAAATATTGCTTTATTTTTATTTTGTTTTTGTATGCTTTGATTAAAGCTTCCTCTGTAATTTTTTTCACTCCAATTTCAAAATTATAAATAAGCTCTCATTCAATAAACAGCTAAAGAAAATCCTACTTCATATATATGTACACATAATTCTAGTTTTTCTGAAGGCAGAATTTCTGAATTACAAATTTTAAGTGAACTTTAATGTTTATTGATTCAACAAAATTGGAAATTGGAAAAGTAGACACTAATGCGCTATGGTTGTGCTTCCACTTATTACATTAAATTGAAATCCCTCACTCTCAATTGTAAATATTGTATATAGGTATGAAGTTTAGTAATACTTCAATTCGTTTTATTCGTTCCTGGGATGTACCTGCCTGCCATGGGTTTAGCTATTAATTAAAAATTTTTTTAACAAAATTTGAAACTCTCTTGAATCAACAATAACAAATTTTGTTATTTTACTAATTATTTATGTTATTTGTTATTTTACTCTACACATTTGAGTATTTATAGATTAAAGCTCAATTTTCAATTTGTTCATATAACGTGAAAATGTTGAATTTCACAAATAGCATTGCTTGGATTTCATTTCAAAGCATGAAAAATGAGTGCTCGCTTTTCTAATTACAAGAACAATAATAAAGAATCTTAAGAAAACCGTATGATGGGAAATATTATCCCAGTTGGTATTTAATGCTTCGTTTTATAGAGAAATAAACGAGAACCATATTTATTTTTCAATAAGAAATATTGTTTAAATTTAGATGCTTTGCAACAATGAATATGTTTTAGAGGTAACGTATATGTATAACGAGAAGGAAAAGTGACGATATTTACCTTTAGTACTTATGTAGATCATGGTTCTTATGATAGCGACTTTTGACTGATCGACTTATCAACTTTGAGTGACAAATGTCGATAAATTGCATACAAATGAAATTTTGACTGATCCATAGGTCGCAGCTAATTAAGTTTAAGGAAAGACATTATATAGAAATCTTTTTACCAATGTAAGAACACATTTTACTTCCAGCCCTTACTTTGAGTCAACTCAAACAAAATTTGAAGACAACCTTAAGTAAAAATCCCAACTCGTTTAACAATTCGGGGTTTTAATCTCCAAGCAATTCAACGACAACTAATTTTGTAAGCAATTTTCAAGCCAGATTACGCTCATCTTTTTCCTATGTAAAATATTGATGTGAATTATGTAAAGGATAAATTTTAATTATTTAAACAAACAACTATAAAATAATTAAATAAACGAAGATTTAAACGGACGAGAAACTAAACTCAGTTAGACCCTCGTCCTTGAAGCTAATTTGCGCGATTTTCATACATTTACGTAACTTGAGTAGCGTTTTAAGATTGTATTGGTTAGAATCAATAGATTTGCAACTTTTAGTATTTGACGTTTTGGGGTAATAGCTTTTTAATTCCCAATGCAACTGCCAAGTCAAAAAATATACTAGATTTGTGCTTTTGGTTTTGTAAAGTTGAAAGGTACAGAATATAAAAATGCACTACAAGCACCAAGTGAGGGTTTAATTGACACTTGTCGCGCAAATGTGTGGCATTGATATGTTGCGTCCATATAGACCATGTGCTGAAAGGTTAATCTCGTGCTATGAATCTGCATGTTACTCTTCTATGTATTAATCTATTGTAGTAAATTTTCCTGTGTTAGTCTGACTAATTTTGGAAGTGTTTTCAACCATTTTAAATTGAATTACAGCTAATAAAAAAAGTACGAGTTTCTTAGTTTTTACCCTTTACTTGGCACACTGGGTTTTTTTTCATCTTTTTCTTTATAATTATAAAGAACAGTTTGCTCTAACCTTTGGCGGTGTTTTGGTGATGTTTTGACAATTTGTCGCGGCTAATTTTCATCCTGTTTTATTTTTAATAAGTTTAATATAAATTTAAAATCTGAATAAAAAATGATTTATTAAAAGGAGTTAACTTTCGAATTTAATAGATGTTAAAAACTAATTTACTTGTAAGTTTGTAAGTTTAACTCTATTTATATTTATACTAATGCTAAATTAGCAGAAAAACAATTTGTTTAGATGTGTGATAAAAAAAATGTGATGTGAGTTGTTTTAATTGAAAATTAAAGTTTTTAAAAGAAATGAAAAATGTTGAATTATTAGTTTAAATTTAAATTAATACTATAATATTTTCCCCTACAAATTCAATAAATTTCCTTATTTACTGCATAAATGTACGATTTTTTTCAAATAATAACTTTTATAAGAAGTTCTTCAAAATCTTTTGTACAAATAGCAGAAAGTAAAACACTATTCGCATGATATATTGTCTTTATCCATTTATAAACAAACAAAAAAGTAAAAGTGCATCTGAAATTGTGTATCGCATACCCACTGAACACGCAGAAAATTGTTCCGGAGTTAGGAAAAGGAAAACTTTTGATGCTACTGATAAATCTCATGATAAACAATTTTCGAACTAAAAATAATAACAGCTGCTACTTAATATATCTACTGAAATTTTTTTCTTTTCTTTGTTTTTCGTACATAAATATACAAATAATAAAATAAAAAAATACCATTTACTTTTAATTAAAATTTACGCAAATTTGATAAGGTCAACAAGTTCGATAATTTGGGTGCCGCATCTCAATTGAGTAAACATAAATTTAAAAGTCTAAATTTGAGCTACCGATTTGCTACTTAAACACTGTAAAAACTGGTTCTTTTTTAACTTAAGTACCTGTCACGGATATTGGAACATGATAAATGTTTGTCGAAAATGTTTGTAGTTTTTTTTTTATTTATTTTTTTTAGGGGGAATTAAAAAAGGGTAAAGTGAATTATTATACACAAAAAGTTTGGTGGTATTATTTTTATTTGCAAAATTTATTGCTAACAATAAATTAAGTTAAACGACTGATAGTCAAAGACTGCAGTTATTTCAGGGTAAAAAAACAAGTTTTCTTGTTACATTGTTCATATGGCCAGCAAATACAATCAAAACAACAAATTGATTGGATTTTTTCGCAAACAATTTCCATATTATTTAGGAGAAAAAAGCTGCTGATGAAATGTTAGCACACCGTTAATTTTGTTGTTGTTGTTTTTTTTGTTAAACAAATGAAATTAAATTTAGCTCATACTAAACTGATGGTACCCAAAAATTAATGGGGTTGAATACTAATTTTTATATCGTGATATTAAAATGCAGTAAGGACAGTGCTGTATTGTTAAGCTTGTGATACCTGAAGCTGCTTTAATATCTCTTATAAAGGAAATAACTAATAGTAGGGGTGCATGAGCACTATTGGTGGACAGGACTAGAACTGGATAGTGGTGGTAGAGAAGATAATCTTCCTAACCTATTTAGTGCCAGAAATGATTACGCCTCAAACATCCAAAGATGCCTAAAATATTTCAGGTGTATTTAACAAACCCCATACGACCAAGTTGATCTAAGCTGGATTCGCTAAACTTTAAGGTCGCGCCTCAGACTATTTACATCTGTTCTGCACTTTTAAAGTGCGTTTTTTTACATCTGTCAAAAAAGCCTCAGTTTTCTCATCAGCGTACTACAACCGTTATTCCTTTAACTTAAGGCATATATACCACTAAGTGTACTTATAAAACGGGTAAACGCTCAGTCTGACACATCTCATGAACCTATTTCCGGATTTTTAATGAGGTTTTTTTTTTACAAAGATTGTTGAACTCTTCTACTTATTTTACAAAGCTGCTTAACGAAAGGATTAATAAAACTTTCATGAAGACTCATTAAAACTAGTCGCTGTACAACAAATTGCAATTTAAACCAGAAAAAAAAAGGCTTAGGTTTGACAAAAAACCTAAGCCTAAAACTTTAATTTCTTCATCTAATTTGCTTTAAACAAATTAAAATACTCATACCTTTCGTCTTTAATTTGAATATTTACTACGGATAAATATAAGCATACTCCATAAGAATCCTTGCGGGTTAATTCCAAGACCTTTATATTCTTTTGAACTGGATTGCTTAAGTTAGCTTTTTTTCTTTTTTCTTTGGGGTTTCTTTTTAGTCATCATGATTTGTCAAAATTAGCTAAAGCAACCAAATATTCACTGGACTGAGAAAATAGAGAAGACCTACAAAAAAGCATCAAATTCAAAACCAAAAAAACAATTTTTTCAACGTAGACTTTTGATGTATGAATTTGGGCAGAGTTGTAATAAATTCAATGGAATAATATACTGGAATTTAAAACAAGTGTAATTTTATTTGTGTTTAAAATGGCTTTGTGTTATTTTCGGTGCCATTTTTAACTGGTCTCCAATTTTGTTTTTGATATTGTAACCACAACTACATATGAAATTTTGAAGATATTGCTTTGTAAAAATATTATACCTGTGTTTCTCCCTCTCATCAGCCCATTCCTAACAAAAATAACTAAATTTTTTTTAGATATTTTTTTTATTAAAATTTTAGGAAAATCAGAAAGTTTAATTTGGCAACAATATTAAAGAACTAAAAGTGTGTCATATGGTCAAGAAAAAAACGAAATCAATTTATTGTTGAAATTGTTCTCTAACCATAACAGAAACTTCATATGGGTTTGACAACTATATTTATGATTGTTCTTCCACAAAATCGTCAATTGAATTCCAAGTAAAACTATGTATCTGGTGATTCCTTTGTTCTCTTTTATAAACTTCTTTGTATAAAAACCTTATAAAATTTATTATTGGTGTTGTCCATTAATCGGACACCAATGTCATTCGACTTTTTGTATTTTTTTTTTTTTTTTGATTGTCTTTTCGCATTATTTCTCGATATGAGTCGTTTATTTTACAAGTAGGGCATTTCCATCTTAAGCAATAATTGTACATTATAAATGAAACATGTATACATCGCATCAAAGCTTCAAACAATGACAAAAATTAACATGTGTTCTCATAGTATAAGTTGAAGTAACATCTTATTGCTTGACAAACTTGAAGAATATGGCAAAATTAAAATCCATTATAGCTTTTAGTAAGCGATATGTGCGCATTAACTGAAATAGAAATCTAAGGTTAGCCTTAATGTGGATTAAAATCGCTATCAGAAATTTTTATAAATAAGATATTCAGTTTTATCAAGTATTTATGATTCTAGGATAGTAGGAAAAGAAAAAAACTCCCAAGTACTATTGAACAAAAATGTGAACATTTCGTAATCTAAATAAATATTTCGTACATAAACTTAAATGCGAAATTTTATTTTCTTATCTAACATATGAAGAAGATGGTTTGAAAAGAGGAACAAAAAAAATGGATTGGTTGAATGTATAATCCATCAGCTTAACAAGGAAAGTACAAGAGATCTACAAGTACAAGATTTTATATAGTGTACCCCCTTTCTATGCAATAGACCTCTATAGATGGAGAAACAGATGTTTCGGGTTACTAAAGTATTGTTTATACAATATTTATGTATATATTTGGGAACATAGCTTTCGGGGTAACTTGTGTACATGGACTTTCTAGTTTTTTATTGTCCGCGGTGTATGGAGGCTCACTTGTTGCAAACTAAAGTCTGATAGCCAAAAATTTCTTGAAATTGTATGAACTGTTCTCACAGCCTAATTGCTTCAAATACAAAGCTTTTAAGAAGCAAATTCAATAACCAACAATAGGGCCGAATTTGGTGTTTGAAAGTAAACAGAAAAAGTTATATCTCCTATACGTACGCCACTGTTTTCTTCATTTTCCTAGAGCATCTTATTTCTTTTAATTGTTAGTACTATTTTTGGTTCTTCTTTTTAACTTAAATCCCATTTCCTAACCTTCTTATTATTCAAAAATTTTAAGTAAAATTTATGAAAGTCTAAACAAATGCTGAAATTTTTCTGCACGTACAAAAAACTTGTGTTAGAGCTATTGCGTTTTTAACGTCAGGAAACTGTTAAATTTTACTACCTAAAATTGATTCATTCATTGCAACCAATAAACAATATTAACGAAATAGTAAAAATCTTCTTCAGTCCATAAGCTCCACAAATCATTAGTTACTAACATAAACTAATCTAAGGCTTGCACTCTTTCCTCTATATAAAAAATTCCACTATTAACGATAAATAAAGAAAGTATAATAAATTTTCTAGACCATAAGCACCAGAAATATTTTATACTAAATATTAAACACATTATGCTGACTAAAGCTCAAGCTGTGATCATAGTTTGATATATTTATATTGATTACCTCACTAAGGACATAAAATAGTTACCCTTAGCCCTTGAATATTTTTCAATTGTTTCAATTATACCTTTAGAATTACCTAAAATCCTGTAATAAATTAAATATATGTCCTTGTATTTCGATATCAGTGTAATTCTTTTTTAGTTACCTTGCATTGGTAAAGGCAAAAAACATAAACACGACTAGCAGTAGCCAGACATGTGTCGTAATGCATTACTTAAATATATAAGCAAAAAATATAAAAAAGTTAGCAAAAAAACATTGAATTTCTTTTAGTATGTAGGTGAATTTTATTCAGTAGCATTAAACAAGATATACAAAAAAGTAAAACAACAAAAAAGTTTATGAAACACAGCAACAGAAATTCAACGAGGTACAGGACTCTAAGGTAATAAAAAATCACAAGTCATGGCCAAGTCAAGGGCAAATGTAATCATTTTATATTTCTTAGATTAATAGCCTAATGTCAAGGAGAACAATGAACACGCTGATTAATTAGATACTCTAAAAGTGTTACTTTTTTTATCGTTTCTTTTCTTTTTTGTGGTAGACAATACTATATCTATATCAAAAGTTTATAACAAATGAGTTAATGAAACTGCCCACCATTAAAGAGCTTCAGTCTTCTTTGTTTCATCTAAAACCGATATTAATACGGTTTTTTTAAGGGTTCTATGTATATATATATATATATTGTATATAATATACAATATAAAGAAGAATTGGAAACTCGACAGTTACCAAAACTTCTTATTCAGATGATGAGCCACTTCACAATTTTATCGATTCCTTTTATCTTTCGGTTATATTTGCCTCATTCTAATTTTATTGTTTTTGTGGTTTAGAGACTGCTTCTGTATACCAAGTTCTCTTTATAGGTCTTCTTCTCAATTATTTGCATCATTTGTCCAAGATTGGGTAATAAATTTACCATTTTTGGTATAAAACTATTTACTCAAAGAGAGTTATTAGTGAAATGTTTTAATGACAGATGTCATTAAATATCTTCTGTAACTCTGTGTTAATTTTTTACTTCCCTTTTTTCATTTAATATTTCGCTTCAATTAATATAAATAAATATTTGTTAGAGTTTGTGTCGTTGAAAATGCTTTTTGTGATTTTTTGAATTGTAAAGTTTAAATTTGCGGATACAAAAAATCTTTATGTGTGGTTAAAAACGATTTTTTTTTTTATTAAAATCAACTTTTAATTTCTTTCTTAACAACATTTTTCACAAGACGCCGCCAGATAATGTAAAGTACGGTTTTTAATGCCGCCAAATGAAGCGAAATAGAAAAATCTGCGCCGTCCTCAAAATGTTAAGCTTTTATCGAAATTAAAAACATTTTATACCCAGATCTCTTTTTATTTTTGTGATTGTTGGTCCTTTTGTTTTTGAAATCAAAAAGGATTAAATTTTCTATAAGTATTTTAATGTGAATTTGTAGTATTGGTGCACTTTACTTGTGTTTTGTTTGCGAAGAATCTCAATCCTTTTGATAAGCTTCTTGTGATTCATTAATGATGTCCTTGTACCAAACAAAAGATATATTGATTTTATAAAATGATCAAGATGTATACCCAAAATGGGTGACAAAGGCTCTTTCAGGACACTAGTTGGCTTCAAGGCAATTATGAGTGCTGACGACAGCCATATTATATCCTTAAAAATTGGTTTTAAATCATTCTTCTATGGAAACCATAGAATTCTGAGTATATAAAACTAAAGTCAAATACAGTCGATTCTTGTTACTCATAGAAAACCCTTTTTCTAAAACAATTATTTCATATTATTTTTCTTTCCTGAATTAATATTGCTTAATATGGTATGAATCTTCAACTTACAAATAATGACTTTAATTTAATTAAAATAAAAAATATCCTTTCTGTAACCAAACTGTTACTGTAAAGAAGAAATCATAGCAGAAATGAATTTAATATTTAGCCCAAGCTATCAACACTTGGAGTATCTCCAAAATGAATTTAAAGAACAATTTCAAAACACTTTGAATATAAAAATATCAGGCTAAATATAACATCCCTTTCAACATACCAGGATAATGCAGTTTAGAAGTGAAAATTGTGGAACTGATAGTAAGCGAAGAATCAAAAATTTAACTCTAGAATTTTATTGAAGCAAACCTCCCAAATTTACACAACGATTTGTAATAACATTGTCATATTTCTGTGAATGTAGATTCAGGAGAAATCGCTGCTCACTCACTGTTGTTTTTCAGTATATTCAAACCTGATATTATTAAACTCGTCAAGAAGCAAAAAAAAGTTTATTTTTCACATTAGATAAGTTTTTATTTTAAACCTTTTTTTAGTGTTAAGCAAAATACTCCTAAAAATGATTAAATTTGAAGTTCATTTTATGGAAAGATTCTTTCATCTCAGTACATAGTTCCCACTCCACCACTTATATTTGCAAATATTTGCTCTTAAAATAATATGTGACAGCAGGTAAGGTAAAAAAAAAATAATTAAAAAGGTATGGAGTGCACTAAATTTTTTTGTTCTCAAAATGAACCATTTGAAGCAAAAGTCTTTCCGTTTTTGTGGATTTGCCTCTTTACTTCTTTCTTATTTTTACTCATTTCATTTTGAGTAAAGTCTTATTGTTAGAGTAATTTCAAGCAGCATCTGTTAAGAAGTTAATGAGTACGACTTCTTGGCTCCCCATTAAAAGTCGTATTTTTTTTTTGTCAAAAACCGCTAAAGGCAGTTTTATTCTGAAAAAATAAATCAATTATTTAACTTTTTTTATTTCTCTGTTGACTAGTTTTTTTTGTGTTTCTGAGCTGCCCAATTTCGAAAAATAAATAAAATCTTTACTAGCTAATTTTAATTGATAAAACTACGAAATTAATAAATTATTAAAAAATAAATGAAAAAAAGGCTTAGCATATAATAAAAAAGCTTGAGTTTTGTGTTTTTCAGTTACAGTAGTGTAGTTTATCTTTTTGGAAGCTAACCAGAACTAAATACCTTGGTAAAAATTTCCAAATACTTCATGTGGTTTATGGTTAAAAAAGAAGAAGACAATTAAAAACTATTCCTTGGCGAAAATTCTAAATATTAAATTTTATAATCTACACAGGACAATATATTTCTCGTTTAAATAACGGATTTTTCTCGGACTAGAACTAAAGGCATTTTCCGATGATAGTGTTTTGGATTGCAGTTTTTATTTATTATTCAAAATTTTGATATGCTTAAAAACAAAGCCTTAAACAATTGGTTGTCCTGAGATTTCTTCTTTACTGTACTAACTTAATTTTACCCTTTTCAACATCTAACGATATTATCTTATTTGATAATTTTTGTTACCTCATAGCATCTTCAAATTTTCCCTTTTTTAGACCAATTTTGAATTTTCTAATTGAATATTTACTTATCTATGTAGATTTAGTCTCTAAGATATTTTATGTAAGGAAATTTTCAGAATAAGTATACACAATCTTTTTCAATCTTCAAGGATTATATTTTCACAACTTGAAACATTAAATTTAATCTTCAAAATTTTCAAAACACTTGACCTCAATGACTTAGAAAGTCATGTAGCTGGCATATTCAATTAAGGATACAAATTAATTACAATCAGGGCTAAAGATTTTTTATATAGATGTTATATAAATAAATTTCTTACGCACACCAACAAAGTTTTTTTAATTCTTGATTATCGTGTTTGTATTTTTTGTGTGTTTTTTAAATGACGAAATGCTATTTAATACTTTTTACTATAAAAATGTATATATATGCCTGGTTTTGTTAGAAATTCAATTGATAAAAGGATATTTATACTAAATAAATTGAATTTCACAGGCTAAATTTAAATCAGGGGATTCTTTTTTTATGCCTTTGTTAGTGATGGCGATACATGAGATATATCTGGAATTGAATAAGGTACTTAAGCTTTATAACAAATCTGCACAAAAATAAAATAAAATGAAAAGGTATTGTGAACTATCATCACGTTAACGAGAACGTGACACATGAGAGCATGATCCAAAAATAATCATAAAATTTGATACTACCATAGAGACATAACCACGTAGGTTGCCATCAGATGCAGGTTTTTTCTTTTAATTTCTTGTTGAGATTTTATTTGATTTGGTGGACGTTTTACTTTAATGAAAAAAAAAAAAAAAAACGTTTTGGTGCACGAAATTAGCTCATATCTTCCAAGTTTCTAGTGGTCTTGTCATCTCCAATTTCAATCTTTTAGTTGTTTTTGTATGGGTGCTTGTTGTTTTTTAGTACTTCAATTTTATAGATTTGATTTTGTTTTTCTTTTTTTCTGGCTTTGTTGTCTTAATAGCCCTACATTATTAATTTTATTTTTTGTTTTTTTTTTTTGTGCACTTTAAATGTTTCCGAAAGTGCACTAAGGGTGAGAAAGCTTGTTGTGGATTATTCTATCTAGCGATTTTTTGGTATTAAGAGACAGTTAAGTTTATTACTTATTGTTTGGTGTTTGTATTAACTTTTGTATTTGTATATCGCTCGTGTTTGAAAAAAAAATACACATAATTTATTTTAGCAACGCAACACAATGGAAGTTAAATTTTTGTTCTTATTTTGGTTAGAGCCTAGTTACCCAATTTGAAGTGCAACAATTTATTTAGAGTACCAAATTACCAAAATTCAATGATTCTTTAACAACGTAAAAGTGTCTTTTCGTGGTCGATAATTATTATTAAAGTTACATTTTGCAACTTTTACATTTTTGATCATTTTGGTTTGGATAATCACCCTAGAGATCCTAGGATTTATGAATTTGTTCAATATTTCAAAGAAATTGTTTCTGTAGAACCTCAAAACATTTTGCACTATATTCCAGTATTCTCTATCGGTTTATAAAAGTGTTTAGGTTGAGTGGATCTTGATTTGCACTCGTAAAAAATCTGATAAATAAAACAAAATGAAGTAGTAGGAGCAAAAAACTAAAATAAAATAGAAACTATCAAATGGGACACCTTAAATATTAAAAATTTTTTGATGATTTTAGAACAATCTAGCCACTAATGTTTGAGTTTTTTATACATAAGATTTCTTTAGTTATTTTATTATATTTTAATGTTTTTACCTCAAATTCATTCGTTATTCGTCTCACATTTAAGTACAATGATCCCATCATGGAGCCAAATTTCTGCAGTCGTTATAAGCCCCCTAAATTTAATATTTTACGATGACGAGACTTAACAGCATTTCCTTCAACCAACTACCAATTATATATTTTATTTAACTGCTGGTTCTTTGCTTTGAACATGATTATTCTTCTTATTGTTATTTTTTGTTTGTTTGTTTGTTTTTTTTTTAATCAACCTTAAAAATTACAATCATAAAATGTTATACAATTGCATTCTATTAAAAACAAGGATAAAAACTATAAAAAGAGCCAAATATACCATAATTTTATATCATAAAAGCAAGATAAATTTGTTGATTTTCCTGGATAAAATAATTTATCCTTATCCATAGTTCTATGGCTACTTGAATGTCCAAGAAAGCAAATAAAATCTATAGAAAGTCATATGTTTTGTCTGGACCAACCAACAGAAGCTGTTTCGTCTCTGTAAATCGTAAAAATTATTGCAGATAATTTATGGTGTTGAATAAACATGGAATTATGCTAATAAAGTGGACAATAAATCTTTCTAATTTATCTGAGTAGAGGTCGGAAATATTAATGATTCCACAAGGAAAAACACAGAAGAGTTACTACTAGGATTAAGGCTTAGCTTTGTTATTATTTATTTATTTTATTTTATTTTATTTTTTTAACATATCAAACAAATTAAGCTCTAGTACAATATTTTAAATATTATTATTAAAATTTAGACTTATTCTTTTTAAATGATGGTAGTTGTAGTGGTTTAATTAAATATAACACCAAATATATCCTGCTGTGATTTAGTAATACTGAAATTGTAAATTATTATGTTCTTAATTTAAATTAAAATTTATAACTTTCTTACTTGACTTCACAGGAAATATTTTCAAAATCTCAAAATATAACAATTTATAATAAATATTTGTTCATCACAAAAAGAATACATGTGTAATAAATTTCTGTACTGATATTTTATTACATTCATATATTATTATTTATGACAAGGATTTCAGTTAATTAGAGCAAATTTTAGTTTTTGAATACATGTTATAAATACCCAAATAGCTTTAAGTACTATAAAATGTACAAAAAAGTGAAATTTATGATCATGTGGTCGATAGTTAGAAGGGAAATATTATTCAAATGTATAGTTGAGAAATTAACTTGAAAATCCAATAAAATTGTTTTTCAACATAAATAAATGATTAGTTATTCTTGTAAAGAATGACTCTAGTAAAATACTTTTAGTTTATAAACAACAAAAATACCAGCAATAAAAATTAAATTAAATTTTCAAATTGAATTTAATTGCAACGATAATTGCATACAACTGCATTAATTTTATTGAAAGTCTACACTGATGTTCATTAGAATGCAAAATATGTGGTTTCAGCTGTGATTATAGGCCATGAGAAAAATTAGTTAATTATGAAATAAAATTCTGAAATATTTCTCTTGTGGGTTGGTTTTTTTTTTTTTAATTCTTAACAAACATTTTTTTAGCCTTCGTTTTTCAAAGATTATTTTTCATACATAAAATTAAAAGTTGATATCATCAAAAAAAAAAAAAAGAGAAAAGTTTTTTTAGATATGCTCTATAAGAGCTTAAGTTGGTTAATAATTTTCTTTTGAAGTAAAGAAAAGAGAGCTTACAAAAATTTACATTACGCTCTAGTAAACTTTCTTTTAGTTTTTATTTTTTTACAAGAAAAAAGAAAACTTTTTTTAAAATTCTAGCACAAGAATTCGAACATCCTTTTTCTGTGTTAGATATTATTTACGCTTGTTTTGTTTTTTAAGTATTTCATGATAAATTATGGAATGCAACATAATTAATGACTTTATTCCTTATGTGTACTGTTTAATGGCATGTTAGAATTTGGTTTGCTGAGTTTAACTTTGCCTTAAACTTAAAAATTTAAGCTAGGTTAACTAAATTCTACAATTACTTTTTTAGAAATTAGGAAATTGGCATAATTTGTGCTGTTTCAAATCAAAACAATATACTAACTTTATTTCTGACATTTTTTTTCTTATACAATATGCGTTTTAATTCAATAATAAAATATACAACTACATATATAATAATCGGTACTAAATACATACTAAAAGAGAAAAGTATTCTTCTATAGTGGCGTAAGAAATAAAGACATATCTAAAAGATTACATTAAAGTTAAATGGCACTTGAAAGTTGTGTACACTCATCCTTCGAGTTAGACGGTAGATACGTTCTTGGCAGAATCGTGCAAAATGAAACCGTGCAAATAAGATACAGAGCTCATACAAGGTAGAAAATATGTTCAATTATACTGAAAACCGTAATTTCACCTCAATTTATTGTTGAAAATTAAAAACATACCACATTAACTAACAATACATTCCTTTCAAATAAATCCAATAAACAACGTAAAAAAATCAACAATATTCTGTACAAATTTTTGGAAAAGGATGCGTTTGGTAACTTTGAACAAATTTTTAAAAAAATATTGTCATCAATATGATACTGATAAATGGCATCATGTAAAACTTTCAAAATAAGACCAAGAAAAATTTTTTTTTGTTGTGATTTAAAAACTGTGTAGCTCGAGTACCCTGCAAATTGAGGGACTCGGGCACCTAAAATTTCTTTAAAGTTCATCTTATTAATACAAAAACAGTGACGTCTATCATCCAAAATTGTTTTGTGTTCACGAGACTACGCGGAATCGGTTAGTTGTGACAAAACTGTCACATATAAATACTGCTAGCACAACAACATATTGCTATCCTACAAATAATGTGGCTAGCATCTTGTTACGAGTACTAAGAAATGTCGTTGGGAGCATATTTCTGCACGAAGGGTCTAAAAAACGAATTTACAATTTTTACTAACTAACTCTTTAATAGTAAAAATGTGCTTTATCTTTTGAGCGTCTGAATTCATGCGTGAGTCAAGTTGAAAAATTCACATGGAAAATATTTATCAATACAGCATGCAAAAAGCAGCAATCATAGCTATTTTTCAGTTATATTTTTATGCAAAAAGTCACCATGACGGCGACTAGCTTGCACTTTAATGAACTTCATTCTTCATTCTTTTGCAAAAGTCAACAATTGATTAAAATTTTTAAAACTCCAAAAATTTTATAACTAATGCAACCCAAATAAACTGAAAATACCTATAAAGCTTTGAATTTTCTTATTATTTTATTTAAAATATAAACCAGAACTGGATCTGAAGAGGAAAATTTCCTTTTTGGGAATAAACTTTGGAGATAGTTTGTACCTCCTTAAAATGAATTTCCGCCAAGATAAAAAATAAAAATCTGTGCCTTATTTTTCAATGTATTTCAAGTTTTATCAAATTTAGCCGCTTTAACACTTGGTAACCTTGTTCCAGTTTGTGAGCTACAAAAAATTCCTATTGAATATTAAAAAAGTTTTTATCTTTGTGGCATTGAGTAAACTTTTTGATACACCCATTTTATATTATATAGGAGCAATGCAAGAATCATATTAATCAAAACTTGGAATAGAGTTAAATAACTTATATATTGTATTTATTTAATTTCCTAATGTGGTCTCAATTAACAAAAAACTGAGATCCCTTTCAATGTAGTTTAGGCAATTTCCTGCAGTAAGTCTTTCAACTGCATAACAAGACTACTTTTAACCTAATTAAATTTCATACAAAAAAAACAAGTCTAACTTACGAAAATTTAATTAGCTGAGACAATATACTCTCGCGTAAGCTCATTTATTGCATTTCCTTTTCAAGACATGTGAAATTACTCCCAAACATATACACATATGATTACATTATCATATTTTTAAATATGTGTATTATATTAGAAATTGAATTACTTAATAATAAATTAAAAGTTTAATAACATTTTATCAGTTGAGTGTTAAATGTCACATAAATGGCATCAATCCGAGCACTAATTCAAATACGCGCATCAGTTTGAAGTTTAAAGGAAAATGTTTTATTGTTACAAATTACGCCAGCAAAACAGATGGACGGACACGTTTTTAAATACTATACTTTTTTGTCATGATGTAATAGTCTAAATTTTAATAAATTTAAATTTTTCAATTTTTTTCTGTTGGCGAAATCTAGATAAGAGCTGCCGTTTCCAAAAAATGATGCTTCAAGTAACGGCTTAAAATTTAAGCCAATAAGAAGCTTTGCTAATCATGTAATGTTTTTCAAATAATATTATTTATTTTGGAAATTTCCTGAAATCTAATTAAAAATATTGCAAACACTATTAAAAAAATAAAAATTGTAAAATCCATATTAAATATGTAGGAAGAAAAATAATTGAAATTCCTTCTCTATTCACACATCCTTGCTAGGCATATCTGCTTAAAGTATTAAACACTTTATGAGAATCCTAAAAGCCCCAACAATGTACACCCACAGGAAAAAAATAGTAATAGAAATTATCGAGCTACTTTGATTTGTCCGTATTCGGAATTTTTGTTGATGAATTTGTATGAATTTTCAGTATGTTTGATGATGTAATTCTCACGCCTGTTCATCTTCCAGAAGATAAACCTAGTTCTGTGTTTGAAGAGATTTACAGGATTCTTTTGAACATTCCAAAGCTTACATTCGCTTGGGAGACTATTTTTTGAATGCTCAATCTAGGAGCGAGGTTCATTCATCGAGAGAAGTGGGAAGTGAGAATTAAAAATATTGTTTTATTTTTATTTCATTCTGAAACTCTTTTTCTTTTAAGAAAAGTGATTCTGTCATTTTGAGTGAAAAAAGTTGTGCTAAATTCCTAAGTAAAACTGATATTCTGTCATTTATAAGAAATTTTATTGGGAAAATTATAATGTAAGGTTTATACTTGTAAAAAAATTTTCATCCTTATCAAAAAATCCGTGCAGTCTAAATTATCAGACTTGATAACTTATATGAGAAAATAAGTTGTTTAATTAAATCTAAAGTCAAAGATTTGCATAATTGAAATATACTTTAAAAATATATGTTGAATAATTTCAAACTGCTTATTACAATTTACTGCTAGATGTTTAGATGTTTTCCATGGTAAATTTGTTAAATTAAATAACTGTAAAAATGAAAAATTTCAATAGTAATTTCAAAGTTTGTCCATTGAATTGCCGAATGCCCCTTGGAGATTTTTTTAATTTTTAGTCAATTTTATATAAATCCATCATTTTTTTTTTTTTTTTTTACTAAATTGCAGAAAAGTAAATATTTTATATAATATTTTAATCAGTATAATCAGACAACGCATCAATAAAGACAGCAATCAAAACTTCTAGATGCCTCCTGGTTTTTGTATAGTTTTCCACTTTCTTTGAAAATGAAATGAATGCCACTTGACACATAAAGTCTGATGACAAAAATTGTGCATAGTTCCCGCCGTTTTAGAGTTAAATCACACCAAATTAGTTTGTCTAAACCAAACCACCTTTACAGCTAGAGATCATTCTATGTGTATAGAATTCAGCATAGGAACATTCTATTGGAAGCTTATGCTGTATTAATCCTTCCAGCAAGCAAGAACCTTACAAACCATATTATAGATAAAAGACAAAAAACCAAAACAAAAAATAAATATTATTAAATTAATTCATTTCTTAGTCTGTGTATTAATTACAAATCAGTAGTTTTTAACATTTTTCTAAATTGATATTAATTTTCTAACTGTATTTTTCATGACCTGTGAGCCTTTAATTGTTTTTTAAAAAATTTTAATATACTTTCCAGCCAATATATTAAGCTAAATTCTTCTATTTTGTCTACTTTTAGGAACTGGTGCTAGGATTTATTAACATCATATTACACTGAACTGTATCTATCAAAGGTAAGTCGAAAATCTGATTTCATTTTTATCATTACATAATAATACCTAAAACGAGTTTAACAAAGTAATTAACTTACAATCAAATCCCGAATTTCCGGTATACATTTATTTCTACTTCAATTTCTTATTTTAAACAGTAATTGGCTTATGCAATGTCTCAATATTTAGAAAAAAATGTTTGTACTATAATGTAAAATGTTTATTTGTGTTTTAAGCATCTTCAAAAAACAACTTTCAAATAATTGAATAGTTAAAACAATAATAGTCCATGACGTAGCTAATTTAAAAATTAAACAGCCATTAAAGGTTGTTATTGTTAAGGCACAGTGAGTCGCATTCTTAATGCAACGAAAGAAAAATTTCCTAAACCATGAAACATATAAGTACCAACGTCAAAATTTTAATGGTTTTAGTACATATCCCATATAGTGGTGTGGTAGGGTTACACTGAAAATTGTATCCTGTAAAATTTTACTGAATAGCTTCTTTACCCAGATAAATGCTGTAAATGGAATTATCATTATCCTTATTGCTGGTAGTACCCCATATGTATAGCTTACCATAAATTTTTGACACCCCGTGTCGAATGTTGATTATTTTTTTTTATAAATAAAAAAACTCATCAAAAAAATTATTTTTTGGTTAACAAAAGAAGAATAACTCTCCAATATAAAATGGCTTCATGCTTGATACTCAAAAACTGCATAAAACATTGCTAAGATGTGTTTGGAAAGCTTACTTCAGGCCTCTTTGTCGCATTTTTTTGCATTTTTGTACTACTTTCCTACGAAATTGTTACAAAACTTTTTTTTCATTGGAAATTCGTTTATGAGTTATGATAAAGTTCAAACAACCGTGAAATTCTTTTTGACATTTTACATTGAATTTTTAAGTAACGTAAATGATTTGGCTTGCACCAAGGCAATTCAAGCCTTGTCAAGTATTTTTGAGTCTAAGTAGACAGTAAAACGCAATCAATCATCACTTCAATAAACTATTTTCAGCATTAAACAAAATATTATTCCAATACAACCTTGGATTAATTCCTCTTAAGTCAACAATTAATCGTCTTTTAGAACTTTAAGTGGTATTAACCGTAGGAAATGTCACTTTGGTGATTTGTTATTGACGAAACAAAAACAAAACTAGTAGTTTTATTTTATAAGAAGAATTTTACAACAAAAAAACACTAGACGTTTTTTCTTACAATTTAAAGAATTGCGTTCACCACTATTCTTTAAGCAAACGTTAACGTTTTCAAAAACTCTCTTTTCTCAAACACTGTAAAATTTTCAAAAAATATTTCTTCTTTACTTATAACCCAAAGAGTTAAATTCTTTTTCACAATTTTTATTTATAGAGAAATTCACCAATAACTGTTTTTCTTTCTTCTAAATAAAGTTCAGACAAATAAAATAAATGATAAATCATGCTCCAACTTGACATCAGAATAGAAAAAATATGTAACAACCTAGCAAAAATTTTTGATCTTCTTTTTAATTGGACCTTTCAAATGAACAATTGATGGTTCTTTTTTAATATAATTCAGCTTTGCCCAGCAGGAATATTTGGCTGGACAGACTCTGACATTTTTGTCAGTTTAACTAGATCATTCTAAAGTATTTGCCGGAAACCAGCACATATGCATAAATTGCCATGTAATTTACTGCATATAAGCTTATAATATAGTTATGTGTTTTTAATTGTATGCTGTTTACGGAAGGCGAAATAATCCCAAGCGTTTTTATCTACTACTAAACAATTTTCCTGTGGTTATCAGAAGTTCAATTGAAAAATTGTACCTAAAGAAAAAAAATTTATAGACAAATTTTAGATTAATGAATTCAAAAACTATCACAAAGCTGAAATTTTCACTTCATATTTTGGATATTCAACAGTCTATTAAATATTGCACTTGTATAAGCGCTAAGCAAACGTAGCTTCTCATGGCTTCCATCAAAAAATTTGCAAGAAAAGGCATATCACAATCCCGTAGTCTACACTGCGTTAGATATCGAATCATTAATTATTGTAGGAGCAGAATAAAGTCCTTAAAATAATATCCCAGCAGCTAATAGTGCGTTTTAACTGAGCCTAGTGCATAGTACCTACTTAATAATTATTATTGACATATTTGAAAAATAAACTAGAGATTTTCCATAAAAATTCTAACAAAAAAGTACTAAGTTCAGGGAAAACGCACTATAACAGCGTAAAAAAAACCGTTGAATTCCTTTTGCAATTTTTTTGCCCAACTTTTTATATAAATATTTTCAAGTAGTTTACAATTTTTACTATGTTTACCCATTCTAACTCATCGCATTTTTCCGTAATAAAAATCAAATGAAATATGAAATAATTACAACAAATACGAACTTATTTAAGTTTTCTACCTCGTTTTCTCAGTTTTTTATAAGGCTTTAAAAAAATTACTAACGATCACAGTTAAAAGAATAAAAATTTTTGCAAAATTAGGAAATGTTATTCTGTTATAAAGATTGATATTTATCTCTGAAATTCTCCAACATTTTCAAAAAAAACCCTAAAATATTTATACAAAAACGTCGTAACTTTCCTCCAAATCTAATAGTTCTTGATTTCTTATTGAAAATGCGAACTCTTTCCATTACATATCCTAGTTTAACTTAATCCTATCCGTTTCCCAGCTGATCTGTTCCAGTTTTTGAAAATCTCTTTAATTGTAAGTAATAAGACTGACCTCTTATTGTACCTAACCTTAAAATAACATGAATACTCTTACGCAATACATAAGTTACATAAGGGAATACAAAAAACAAAATTTTCTTTTGAAAAAAAAAAAAAAAACTGCTGTCTACTGTACTGTTAGTTGTTGTTGTTGTTTTTGAAAGCTTAAATTATTTTTTTACACGCACAATACACAAAATTTTCGGAGAGAAAAAAACTTTTTATTTATGCTAACACAAAAATCTATTATGATTAGCCGCGTACAGAACTTGTCTACTAATTATGGAAACTCTTAAAGAATCATTCAATCCGGTTTTATTATATACGGTTTTATAATTATTAATAAAAGGAAGCCTAAATTTATGCGCTTTCTTTATTAAAATTATTAGCTGTCAGCAATTCGATTACGTAAGTAGGTCTTTTAATATTGTTAATTCTATTTTCGAAATTTCAATTGTATTTCTATTGTAGCTAATCATAAAAATCTTTAAATCTAATAAATTTTGATAATAATCATTGAAAATTTTAATTTTCAATGTAATAATAGCAAAATAGCCATTAGCATTGTTATAGATGTAGGTTTGTAACGAAAACTGATTGGAGAAAACTTTCCATATTTATATATATGATTTTTTCTTTTTTTTTACGAATCATAAATGAAATAATGATAAGACCACAGATAAGCCACAATTAATAGTAATAATTCATTATAAAATTATTAACTAGTTAAAATATTTTCAAATAAATGCTAAGACTTGGTATTTAACAAATTATTCAATTTCATGTCCGTTTTTATTTGAAAATTTATTTTAATGTCAGAAAAAAACAAATTTATACGAAAATTACTTGAGGTAAACCTAAACATGATTGCATGTTAAATTATATTACTGGGTTTTAAGAGGCAAATTACAACATTGAAATATTTAAATTGTTCAACATTTTATGCATACTTCGTGGTGTAAGGATATTAAAAAGTTTTCATTTAAGGATATGTAAATTAGTTTCAAGACGAACATTTGACATTTATTAGAGACTGATATTAATTTCAAAAACATTTGTATTTAACCAATGACACTAGATTGCTTTAGTAGTGATTTAGTAATCAAGGATATTATAGAATGATAAATGTCTTTGCTTGAATAAGTTATATACAGACTTTGATGTAATTATTTACATAATCCTTTTGGTAAAAATTTAGATAATCGAATTCTAACTGAAGATCAACCAATAGCAATAACTTCACAAATATTTTCATTAGACTAAGCACGTTCTACTAAATTTAATTCTCATATAAATTTTAAGGTTATTTATCAAGCGGTTTTTCTTCAAATAAGATACCAACTCTTTTAATTAAACATCATTGATTGGACATTTTCTTTACAATCTTAAAATAGTTAATACGCCACTACTTCTGGAACGGAATAGATTATAACTTAAAATTAGCAGAAATACAATCAAAGAGCCATCACTTTTGAGATTGCTGAGCTTGTGGCTCAGAAAGTTCAATATGTGTAGAGAATATCGTCCCTTTCTTACAGTTTTACACCCAATAGATATTCAGGTTTTAAATGTTTATCCCTTTAAGTGCAAACACCTCATCAGATCTTTAAATAGGTTATCTACAAATCACAAAACGGTTTTATAAAGCAATGTAGAGCTATATTTGGCATTTGTTCATGTAAATGTAAAAAAATTCTACTTTGTTGTTGTCCAAGAGAAAACAGGGTATTAAAAGAAGAGCAGGAATTTTCACTTGATCAAAAACAGGGAAGAAAAATATAGATAAAGATTGGTGGAACTGTCCACAATCTTACAAATAAATTAGAAAAAAAGTTAGCACAGGCACACCAGTGACAAAATGGAATGTTAGAATAACTAAAATTGAAGTTAAATGAGAACTATGAAAATGGATGCTTAAGCTCTAAACTCTAAACGCACTTCTAAAGTGACTTTTGTCTGCTTGAAGAAGTCAAGAATATACAGTGGCAATATTACTTGGATCTATTGGAAAACTGGCGATGATCAATTCTTCTATAAACCTAAATAAATATGTTTGAAGAGTGTAGAAAAGTTTAAAAATTAACTTTTCTTATTATGTAGTATGGATAATTTTTCGTAGACTTTCTTATCCTTAAAAGTTTTCATTAGACTCTATTTTAATATGAAGTATTTAACATCCCAACCAAAAAAGCTAAAAAAAACATTTTGACTTAAGCAGTTACCTTGCAGGCGGGTAGTAACATTTATCGATTTAGCTCACCATGGAAAAATTTATAGGAAAATTACTTTTTCGGAATGCGCACATTCAGCTTAATAGAGCACTGAACCATCTTAATTTTTTATCACACAGAAGTAAGAATTTCCTTGAATCATTCAATATGATCTCTAGAGCGAATAAAAAACTCTTTTATTTATTACTGCAACTAAAAATACTACAGTTTTAATGTCTTGTTCTTGAAATGAAAAAAAAAACAAATATTTTTGAACTTTCAGTGTTACAAAAGTGTTTTATTAAGCTTTCAAGTTTATTTATTTATATTTAGTTAAATAAAAATATTAAAATCTTTTTTATTTTTCTCTTTTTTTACTAAGGTTTCTTTTCTCATTCAAAACTTCAATTTTTATTTTTTTATAAAACACTTGAATTTCATTTTCTTGATATTTGTTTAAAATTATGCAGCGGCACATAATTTTTTTCCTAAAGAAATAATCCTTAAAAGAAAACATACTATTCAAAAAATGCTGTCAAAGGCTAACATCAGCAAAGTTATCATTCCAAGGTATAAGATACGGGTGGGAAAGAATTATTAACAACAAAAAAAACAAAAAAAAAATGAAAAAAAATTACATATACTTGAATATATAAAGAGATAGATAGGTGCTTAAAACCTTGTTGCATAATGTATGAACAAAAGCCACTTGAAGATACTGTGAATGGCATTTGTCTCGAAATTTATGCAAGAGACACCCTCACTTGTATCTTCAATGATGGGAAACACTCCCAGACATTGTAAACGTATTGTAATTCATAAGAGGTGCTATTCTCTGGCTATTTGGAAGCAATTGAATCGATTGACATGAGATAAGTATACTAAGGTATACTCCCACATATTATTATTATTATTGTATTATTAATTCACTTAAATATAGTTTTTTTTTTTCTTTTCTTTTTTTCATATTTCTTTTATTTCCTACAATGAAACAATAGAAGATTTACAAAACAAAGATATAACAATAAGATCAGACTTTTGCTGTCACAGAACCTGATCTGAATTCTTGTCAGCAATTATATGAAAGGAGGTGATAAAGTACAATTTTAAATTTTACTTTATTTAAAGTATTTCATTAAACAAAAGAATTTCAATTTGATAATTTGGTTTTATTATCTGGAATAAAAATTCAATTTCAGCATCCAGTGTCTATGCCAAAAATTTTGAGGCTAAGATTATCTTTCTTTCCCATTTATAGTAGTAAAAACTTTTAAGTCGACAGCTATTCCATAATTTGGAAATGAGGATGGGTTTTTTCAACCTCTTGTCTAACGATTGCTAATGTTGAATTACTTAAATTTGCTCCATCTAAAAAAATGATGTTCCGAAAATTAGTAATCTTTATTTACTAAAAAATTCTTATGGTTTATACAACAGAAAGTGTTTTTCATCATATTCAAAGTCAGATTTAACCTAATTTTAAAAATTAATCATTACCAGATTGTTCTTCAATTGGAGAGCTCGAAAAGTCATTCGAAATTTTCCCGTCATGAGTACTTTAGTATATTTTGCAAAACACTAATTAACAAAACCAATATCAATACAAGCGAAAGAAAATTTTTGGACTTTCTATGTTTTCAGCTGTAATCTCTTGACTTATTTTATCAGAACGTCCAGCGGCATTATAGCAATTAAGCTAAATCACTACGTCTCAACTGTCTCTAACTGTAACTCAATGACATAATCGTTAAAGAGTTACAAATTCTTTCATATGAAAACCATAAATTTCCTTACATGTATCAGATAAATTCTTAAACAGTGAAAACTTGCATCATAATTCGTAAAATTTCTATTTTAAAAAATCTTCAAATGGATTAAAATGAATTTTATTTCTTTCTAATTGCTTAAAATTTGAATATCGTTCACGAAGATCTTCACAAAATTATCCATTGAAAAGTTTAAATCGCAATATTTAAAGCTAATTGGATTTTGTAAATTATGAAATCACTTTAAATGCTTTCGACTTGGAAATTCAAGGTTTTTGCTAAGAATACTTAAGTAAAGCAGGATTATCTTTCCTCCAAAATATCAAAAAACAAATTATAGTCGGATCAGCTTTTGTAAAACTACATAATCCGCCTGATTTGTAAAATTCCTTATGCTAAACAGTTTTTTTATTTATTTTTTTGCTTTTGTTTTACTAAATATTTGATTATGTATTTGTTAATTATATTAATTTTAAATAAACATAAAACTAGTTTTATGACTACCTAAATTTCCACTTATAAAAAAAACATAGACACGAGAAGGATTGACAAAAAAAAACTTTAAGTTTCAGCCTCAAAATCATGCTATGAGGTGTACATTTTCTACATAAAAATTTCCTGATTTTGCTTTATCTTTTTTTGTTTTTATCGATTCATCTTCTAAAAAACTATCACACAGTGAATATATACAGAAATTTCTGATATCATTTTTAATTGATCGCCCATTATCTGACCTTTACGTCAGCTTTGAGTTAGTTTACTAAATATTTCAGCAAAACAAAACAAAAAACTAAATATTAATGGTTAATTTAGCTATGCTTGTTTTTTAAATCCTTGAAATTAATTGAATAAATTTAATATCATTCTTATTTGCATTTAGATTTCAAATGCGTTATGTAAAAATTTTACCTTGCCTGACTTTGTTTATAGGGTCACACTTTTACCGAATATTTAAAGAAAATAGCGAAATAATAAATTTAATCCCTAATTGCTATAAGTAAAATTAATTCTAGAGTTAATGAAGCTGAATTTGTGTACATAAACTGATTTTTTAAGCAATTATTCATTAATTTATAGTAAAAACCAGGAGCAGTTTTATTTAAACCAAATTTAAAATTTTTGTTGATGTTTTTGCCTTCATTTATGACAAGCAATCAATAAGTTTAAATCAAATACTTGAGATTTTTTTATAAATTAAATAAATATTTAGCCTTTAAATGAATGTAGGTTTAATATTAAGGTTTAATATTTTGATTTTTGCTAAAACCTGTACTCTAGCAACAAAAATCACTTCAAGGGTACGATGGATTTAAAGAACTCATTAAAATGCAATGTTTGATTGATTATATAATGTTTTTTGGATTATAGAATTAAACATGCTTTTTTATTGCAGTAATATTTCAGCAAATTAATGATAATCATTTTAGTAAACTAACTGAAGGCCATTTAGTGGGGTGTGTTCACTTAAAATATCATCTAAAAATTCAAATTAAAATCACCTACAAATTTAATAACTATTGAACTACCAACGCATTTTATTGCCTTACCTATAGCTGTCAATTAATTTTTACTTTAGATAATTGAAAATCGTCCTTCTTAGTCTACTATAAAACTATTAAAAATACTTTAGTATGACTTTTCAAATTTCCTATTATAATATTTAGATTAAAGCATAAAAACTGTTTTTTCTGTGTATAGAAGGCAAAAGCTTATCAAAATTTAATTTTATTAAGTAACGTTTTATTTTCGATCTTCAATTTTAAAGTGACTAGTGGCAAGGGAAATTTAATATTTCAAATAAAAAATTGACTTTTCAGATTAATTTAATTTGTTCCACATTATAAATGCTTTTCAAATTTAGTTTTCATTAAAAATATTATTCTCTTTAAAAGAAATTGTAAATCAATTTGAAATAGTTATAACTGGCATCTAAGATATTTATAACTATCTTTAATTTTCTTTTTAATTTTAAAAGGTTATGACACAATAGTTTTTCATTAACAAAAACAAAATCAAGAATTTTAAGCAAGTTTAAATCTGAAATCCATCAATAGAAACGACAATCTACTATTTATTCCGTAAGTTATACGAATATGTATAAAATATTTTGACAAGAAATAAACAACATCAATTATGTCAACAATGCATGCAATTAAAAACGTGATGGCATTTTTGTATACAACGATTTGGAAAATTTTTATATGCAATACAAATTTTATGATAGCCTCATATTGTCTATCTAATATTCAGATAATAGTTTGTCTGTTTCATAAATGAGGACATCGACATAAAATTTAAAAACAAGGTTTTATATGGAATAAAAATGGCCACACCTTTTTTGCCCTAATTTTGACCATTATCAAACATTTCAGGATTTCTTGAAAACTCTTTTAGCCATGAAAATCTTCTAAAAATGGCAAGATATTTAGATACCTTTTCTCTTTTTGAACTAAGTCAGCTTTAAATGAAATTTTAAAGTTGTTAAAAATTTTGTATCTGAAAACAGATCTTAAGCAATATTTTATGCTGGAATATAAGGTGGTGGCATTCTATAGCCTTGAAATAGAGAGTATGTGCATTAAGCGAGTCGATCGGAGCTAAATTACCAAAGTTAGGAGTATTTTAGCGTCCTTTGCTCTAAAGCAAGAGGGAAGTAAGCAAAACTTTAAAGCGTTTTCCTGAAACTAGTTATTTTTGGTACGGAGAATAACTCAAAATCCGAAAGGCCGATTTTTTACACTTCTTTCTCGCATATTTTTAATAATTATTATTTTTACAAATACTAATAAGTTGATTTTTAAGCGGAAATCACTATTTTAACTTCTAAAGGCTTTTGGTTTCAGATGATTCTGTTGCAAGTAATGATGAACACCCCAAAACACTTTTTTATACAATTACAAGACATTCACTGCCAATCGCTCACTTATTAGTATTTTAAAATGAAAATTTGGAAAAATATTTTTCAAATTTTGTCTTATCATATAAAAATTAATTAAATAAACTGGAACTACCTGTTTTGCCAAAAAAATTTGTAAAGAAAAATACATTTTTTTCACCGAATCAACCAAACCCTCTCCCCTTAAAGTAACGCTGATAGTTTTCAGATAATTTAACAGGAAATGAGTTCAAATATTAAAAAAATTTGTTTTTGAACGCCATATCTTTAAAAAAATCACCTGAGGCAGAGATGAGAAAACTTAGCCAAGCAACTAAAAGTAATAAAATTTTTCCTTGGATTGCATTTAACTAAAAAACAAACAAATTGAACAAAACAGCTTATTTATACAAAAAATTTCACAAATTATTCAGTTCCCAAGAATATTATCAAAAACAAGTCAAAGGTAGTTATTTAAAATAAAACTTAAACTGATTTCATGAAAAGTTGGGCATAGCTTTTTTTTGCAACTATATTAGCAGATGTAGACGATACAGCATTTTGCACGCAACTTTCAAATTATACACCACTTATCCTCATTCCGTAGAAAATTATTTATATTCCAAAAAACAATTGTTCGTGACTATAATATCTTCCAAAAAGTGTCATAATTAGCGTTCTATATATCACTAACTGTAGAAATTTTTCGTAAAACATTTAAATTTAATGGCATTTTTAATTGTATACGTTTTGAAATTTATTTTGCTAACCAAAGCACAAAAAATATTAATTGAAAAATACAAAAAGCTAAAAAGAGTGGGACCAACATATGACATTTTTAGTTTTAATATCAGTTGTGTGTAACGTGAACATGATTCCTTTATAAAATACATCAAAACTTGAGATGAAAGACGAGTCTACAAAATATCTAATGAATAATACTCCTGTACTTTTAGCTGTCTTTTTATAATATTTTCCTCACAGCTTAGCCTTTTTGATTAAAAATTCATAAGTTTACTTCATACAAGGCACCATTGTAAACATTTCGTAAAGGAGAAAATTAGTTTGAATGATGAAACCTTAGATTATTATAGGTTTTTTGTATCAATTCCGGGGAATTTTCATACAGAAGTTAAATTAAGTGATACGGAAAAACAAACCGCTGCCATTTCAAAAGAATTAGAACATTTGGTACTCGATGTCCTGGAAGTCTTTTTAAATACTTTACTAGCCACATTTTCACCAAAATTTTAATCAGTGTTTATCTTATTAAGCATTGATCCTATTTAACAGTATTCAAAGTGTTTTAATAAATCAATAAAAAACACCAATAAACAATTACCATTTTATTCAACCGAAATGAAGAGAAAGTAAGTTATTTTGCTTATGAATACTGTTTAGAAAAATATATAATAATTAGTTTATAGATCTATTGATCAGTTTTCACCCAAAATAATTGTAATTGAAGGTCGCTAAGTGAGGGCTAAGTCAGCTGTAGCAAAAAAGTAAAACAAGCTACCACAGAGCAACAAGGAATAAAATTGAAGTTCCGATATCTAATTGAGACGGATATGCTATAAACAGTCAATCAATTTTAACTATATAATATTTTAATTTAAATGTTTTTATTAACTAACTAAGAAAATTAACTCATGTTAAAGGAAGTGAACTATTTAAAGGCAGAACATTTAATATTAACTAGAACGATGATAGTTATTTTAATTGCTTAATTTCGTGACTCTTAAAATCATTAATGAAGATTATAAATTCATGTCCAAATTAAACCAAAAAAAAGTGACAGAAGAAATTATTTACCTTAGAAAACAATAGTAACTCAATTCCTTTAACTAGAATTTGATTCACTCTTGCTCGCCTTAGGATGTATATATCTAAACAATAAGTAGCTAGATATTTGTATTGACCATAACAAATTATTTCTTATGAAATTTTACTGACATCAATTACCAAACTAATCCATGAAAATAAATTATAGCTTGAAAATGTCTATGCCTTAATGCCCAATCGGATCTAGCTGGGAATTAAACATAGTACACAAAATACTAATAAAGAGATACGTTGTAATATTTCAATACAGCTGCCCTAAACGACATTTGAAATCAAAAATTTTTTTTTTTTTTTTAAATCTTGATCATGAGATCATTAAAAAGTGAAACTGATTACCATACATTCCACAGCTTGGATATACAATGATTGCTTCTTATGAGTGTTGATTGAATGAAAGGGCGGGCATATAGTAGCAATTTGATGCGCTAACAAAAGTAACTAGAAACTTTGAAAAAAATAAACAATAACAAAAACTAAAATGAGAAAACTGTTTAAATGAAAGAAATTTTATATAAGAAAGCATTTTAAGAAAATTGAAGATTTTCTTAAAAGAACTTTCGCCCCAGTAAAAAAGGGGTTTTGTGCATACCCATAAAAAAGATTCAAATGATAAAGAAAATTATATAGAGCACAAAAATGAAAAAGTTGAAATGGTGTGAATTTCACATTAGGTAAACATATAATTAACTTTAATAAATGCAAGCAAACGTATATAACAAAATTGTATGTGCGTTAAATAACATTTTTTAAAGTACTTTTTTTGTACTTCAAATATTTTAGATATTTCTTTGTTGTACCTATATATATTTAGTTCATATTTTGATTATTTATTGGTTTTTCATATCAATACAATGTGAACAAATTAGTTTAGCTTCCGGATTGTGTTTAATTTTTCGCTTTTTAATACTTTGGGCATTATTGTAAGATATTTCTGATGTAATTCCTATTTTTCTATTAATTTAGTATGAAAACGCTTTCACTTTCTTTAGATTTAATATTAAAATTTTTATTTTGTTATGGTTAATTTAAGATTTTTGCCAATAAAAAATATGACTTTTTTGTACCTTTATTCACAGTATAACTTGTTTTTTTATTTTGTATTAGCTTCACATTAAATTTTTTGACTAAACCTCACTTATGTTTTGTAGTCCGTTTTTATTTAACATTAGTTATTTCATTCTGTTATGGAGTTTATCTTTATCAGTTTTAATTACAGATTTAATTAAACAAAACTTAGAAGCAAATTTTGTTCTTCTTTTTGATGTTTTACCACAAGTCCTTAGCAAATCTAAATCTACGTTTTTAACCTGTAGAAGACAACTTATGTGTATGCAAATGCTAAACGTATTGGGAAATGTTTCCAAAGTCAATTTAAACTTTAAGCGTACTATAAACCATATAAACTGTTAAGAACATCAGATAAAACTATCTTCGCATCACATTGGATTTATATCTAGAGAAAATGTGTTTAAAATTCAAGTTTGATTTGAGAAATAGTTTCCCTATTGACTTGCCAACAACTTAGTTAGTATCTGTCATGGAATTGGCATAACAGTTTGGTTTTTAAGTTATTTATGTAAAAACTAAATGAATTAAATATTTTAAATATAAATATAAATTTTAATCTCAAAATAGTCATCTCCTAATTATCAAAATTGATTTGAAATCGTAAAACTTTCTTTGTATTTCATTGGCAAAAATTGACATTTGCTATTTGTTTTGGTAAATTAATATAATTTGAGAGATATTTATTCAATATGCAAGTGAAATTGTAAAGAAATTTAAATATATTTGCATATGAATTTTAATTCTTAGGTAATTATTCCTATTTGAGATACTGAAGCTGCTTTAAAATCACAAAATTTCATTAAAATTCGATTAATGGAAATTCAACAAAATTCAAACATTCGATTATAACGTAGGATAATTTTATTATCTTAATATTCATGCTTATTTTCTGTTTAAACTTTATTTGAGTTTAATTTACAGCTCAAGTTCATGTAATAACTTTCAATTACATTTGGGTAAATTTGCTGTTAGATGTCTCTTGTCGTGTCAATTTATAGTCAGTAAAAACTGAGGACTAAAGTTTCACATTCTCAGTAATTTAAATATGGTATAGCGTAAACTCCGTTCCTATATTGTAATGCCAGGCCGACACTTGAAATCAAAACTGTAAGAGACATATTTACCCTAGAATAATACGAATTTTTTGCAGTTTTATGTTAGAACAATAATGTTTTCTAAGTCTTTAACTAGTTTACCGCTTCAATAACCAAAATCAATGATAACATTGCTAGTAATTTTATAATGTTTAGAAGTAAAATGCTTATATTAGGTTAGGATTAATAAGAGATGGCATTATTAGTCCCAAATCGCATTGGGACAAACTGTGACTATATTCATATCAAAGCACCAGCTTTGACATCCAGTAAGTGTCATTTTATCAAAGTGTACGATAGTCCAAAGCGCAAAAAGTCATGGGTTAAGCGTGGCACATCATCGACATCCACACCAAAACCAAATATTCATTGTTTTAAAGTAATGTTGTTTATTTGGCGGGATCAGCATAGTATCGTATATTATGAGCTACTGAAACCTGGCGAAACTATTACAATCGAAAAAGAATTAATGCATTTAAGCCAAGCATTGTGTGAAAAACGGCCGGAATACGAACAAAGACATGACAAAGTCATTTTACAGCACGCCAACGCTCGACCACATATTGCGGTGGCAATAAAAACTTACTTAGAACGGGATGTCTTACCCCACCCGCCGTAGAGCGCAGACCTTGCTCCTTCGGAATAACATCTATTCCGATCGATGGCACATGGCTTGGCTGAGCAGCGCTTCCGTTTTTTTAAAGAAGTGAAAAATTCATAGATAGTCGAATTGTGGATAGCCTCCAAAGATGAGCAGTTTTCCCGATACGGAATTCGTATGCTACCAGAAAGATGGGAGAAAGTAGTGGCTAACGATGGACAGTATTTTGAATATTATTCATTGTACCATTTTTTCAAAGTAAATGTTTAATCATAAAAAAAAATCCTTTAAAATTAATTCAAACACCTAATAATTAGTAATGAAAACACAGAAAGACAAATGCATCTCTTTGCGTCAAATAGGTTATGTCAATACTGAAGAATAGTTAAACATTTTGTTCTAGTTCAATTTTACCCTAATCTAAATTACTATTTATGTAATGTTATTTACATTTTTTACTATTTTCTTATTAAAATTTGTCGCTGCTTGAATTTTAAGTTATTTTTATGTTTTATGATGTAAAAATTTGACATATAATTGCCTACAAAAAAGGCAATGCTGACAATTATAATTTGACAATGAACCTCTTTGCCATTTTAATCGCAAATTTTATACGTACAAAAATTTCTTTTTATTAAAAATAATATGCTTTTCGCAATACTTGTCAGACAATTCTAAAGCTGGCGTCCTACACATTTTATAGTCACTTTGTGTCATACTTTTAATTAAAGCTAATTATATTTTTACTAACTATAAAGAATATTATTTCTTGTGGTTTTTCGAATTCTTGAAGGCCATCAAGCCTACAATGCTCACTATTGAAATAGTTGCAATTTTTGTATATAAAACTTTTTTACACAGCTTTTATTCCTTCAGTTTAAGTTCAGCATTCTCCAAATTTTGTGTTATCATATAGAAATTAATTAAATAAACTGGAACTACCTGTTTTGCCAAAAAAATTTTTTTAAAAAATGCCTTTTTTTCAACGAATTATCCGAACCTCTTAACATAAATTGTAACAATTATATACACATGTTTGCGTGAAATTTTATGCTTTTATATGTAAAAGCGACTATTGATACTTTTTAGACACAAATTATGCAATAAATGTTCAAAGATTTTCCCAGGTTGAAAGTAGCCAGAATGCCAAATTTTAGTTTTCTTTTTTTAAAAAAAATTTATTGATATTTTCTCGAAAAAGTAGCCATTAAAACTGCAAAGTAACTCTTTTTCAATCATGTTTTATCCCTAATTTTTCTACTGGGTAGTAATCTAATTGAACCCAATCTACCTGATTCACCCACTCAAGCATGACAGGTCAGAAGCGGGATTCTGTCTTGGTGAAAACTTAACGTGAGAATGTGAATGTCGAATTTTGGCAAAAATTTTTAAATATTTGCCATTCATTATTAAGAATCTCACTTAAGCTTCGTTCACTTCCAAAAGTACTAATAAATTTACAAAATCTAATTAGTTTTTTTTTTGTGTTTTGTGCGTTGTGTACAAATCACTTAAAATTTTAATAACTTTAATAACAATTTCGTATTTTTTCAATGATTTGTAAAAAATTAAATAAATTCTCTCTAATTAGTGATAGAATTATTCAATTTTTTTATTCTTTTTTGCTGATATCATTAAAAATCGATTTAACAAATAAAAGGCGTTTATAATTCAAAACAGAGAAACAACGAAAAAAAAAAACACTAAAGTCAAATGATTTTTCATGTGTTTTCCAGTTTTTATTCATTTATAGTCTCTGGGCTGGCTTGAGAAAAACAATTTCCTTATATGTAAAATGTACAGCAAATATCAAAGAAACAATTTAAGATGAAAGCAACAACAACAAAATTATAATCTTATTTTTTTCAATTTAGATTTTAAATTATGTAAATATTAATTCCGTTAAAAAAAACTTCTCTTTTTATCGTTAACTATAATTCAGTACTTGTAAAAAATCATTAGTCTTAATACGCAATTAACTCGGTTTGAAAATGTCATAAAATAATTTTCTATACCCCCTTTAACCTCTTTAATAAAAAATCAAAACATTTAGTTAGCAAACCTTGAGCCTACATTTTTTGAACTTTTTTATAGTGCTAAACATTTATAGGTGCGGCGCTACATTTCTGACATCACTACTACCATCAGATCCACAATCCAAATGACCAATGAATATTTTGAAATTTTCATCTAACTAATGTATTTTTATATTTTTTGTTGTTTTATAAAGTTTTACATTTTTTGATTAATCAATTTAACAATTTAATAGGACCCATATTGCTATTAAACCAGCTGCCATTCTTGCCAACTTTGATGATGGGGTGAACAAAAACGCTTAAAGTGAAAGATAATTTGTGCACATTGATTTATTGTTCGGTGATGCATCTCATTGCAAAAGCGTCGAGCAAAAAGTTATGTTTTTTTTTTGTTGTCTTTTTCTTTAATTCACTTTTGACTGTATTTCTCTTGGATATATAGCTTGTATATTATTTGTGTCGTAATCGCGTGCCAGAGCCATCAGCAATTTGTATGACGGTGCCCCTTGCACAGAGCACAGCCGAAGCCAAGCATCTTGGGTCTTGAATTTTTAGCTTGCAAGCACTACATATATTTATATAAACATATGTATGCCAGCATGCACACATTTCTGGGTAACCAAATGTGAAAACGTGTATTTAATGATAAGAAAAGTTTTGCAAATTGTTTTCCACCCGTATTAACAATTATGTCAACAGACACATACATTGGACTTGAGAAATGTTACTAAACATGTGACAAGTTTGATGAATTGTTTATTCTGGGTGTTAATTATAGTTTTTGACCTACATAAAATACTTTGTATAATGCCTAAAATATAGATATCCTGGTCTCATGGAAAAATTAAATATTACCAGATTTGATCAGAGTTGGATCATAAATTTATTTATTTTTGTTTAGAACATAGAATTAATCATTTTAGTACATATAAATGAAATTAATTTCAAAGTTAGACTTAGTAAATTCTTTACATGAAAAAATTAAAATATGTAATTAAACAATTAGAAAAATAAATTAGCTATAAAGTTCAATAAAATCCGCATACATTTTTCTTTATGCCATTGGTTCTCGTTCTGGACAATTAATTTAACCTAAACAACAAGAAACTAGAACTTAAATTATGACCCTATGGGTCTATGCTTTTTGTTTTTGCTTTCGACGATTTTTGGCAGTCAATACCAATACCAATTTCCAAAATTTTTCTTTGTTATATTTATAAATTCATTGATTAGACCTTCAAATGTGTCTATCAAGTATACCTAATAAATGATCTTCAATTGACTGCTCTCATTTAACAAGATTTTCATTAGATTTGCCCTATCCATATAACTCCAATTTTGTAAAAAAGAAAACATAAATTTAACTATCAAATGTAATAGCAATATTTAAGAATTTGAAACCTAGAAAATATTATAAACAGATTAAGTTAATTGTTATTTATTGTTATGTTGATTGGTTATAGTAGAGGTCTTTTGCCGGAGAAAGAGCAAAAATAGCTAAATTTGACTTAAAACCAATATAACTGGCAGAAGATGAAAAGTTGAATTTGTGTCTTTATTTTTAAAAAAAGCGCCAATGTTATGCTGTAAGGAAAAAGATATATCGAAACTGCGTGTCAAACTTCCAAAACTTTGGGAGCTTTTTTGTTATGAAAACCATAAATAAATTCAATTTTTATTACTTTTTTTAATAATTCTAGTAGTAAAGCTGCTTTTAATCAATATTCTACTTAACGGCACCAGAATGAATTTAAATCGATACTTGATTTTTTGCGATCCCCAAAAGACATATTTTTTGTTGGAAAGCTACTTCCAAGGAAAAAATTCTTTAAGATACGACTTAGAGTTTAATTTCTCTGCAGTTTAATTAGATGCTTGTATTTATCGGCTGATATTTCCAATATTAAAGTATATACTTCCTTCATGCTCCTCCTTTTTTTCAAAAATGGCAAGTGTTATGAACATTTAAAATTTTTCGAATAAGAAAATTTTTTACTCTAGATATTGCCAGTTATTTTGGCTATGAATATGGGTATAAAAAAGAAAGTTAACCTAAAAAGGAGTAATAATAAAACACTTTTTATTTTGGAAAAGAAAGAGAGAAACGTCAATTTGATATTTATTAAACTTAATCTGAAGAAGAAAAATAAACATAAATGATATGATGTTTCCTAAGCAATCTATTTCATATGGATCACTCACTATGGCCGACAGAATTTAACGTCATCATGATTTCTATCCTTACATTTGAGTAGCAAGTATCAATAAGCTCCGTACAAATAGAATAAACAGTAAGCCGCTCAAAACTACTTCCATGAGGAAAGTATTCTTCTTCCTATAAACAATTTTAAGTACCTTGAAACTCTACAAAACCAATTTAAGTTGTCCTTATGAATTTCTGATATATCTATACTTATATAATACAATTTTGAAATTTTAAAGTAATAAAATTATTCTCCTGTGTTTAATATCAAGGAATATTGCCCTAATCTTCCTTTGAAACTCAAATTTATAAGTTTTATAAGTTATAAGCTATAAATTTTTGTCATTCTTTTTCATTCAAAATTAATTTTGCCAAGGATTGTTCATCCTTTCTGTTTAATTTCAAAACGCCTACGGATCCAAAATAAATCTGTGCTATAAACTTTTTAACGCCTGTGTTAAACCATTATATCTGTTGTAAACCACTTTTATCTGAAGTTTGACTTTAACTTCTACTATCGATTCTGTAGGCTGTACATAAGATCAAAAAAATTTTAAAACAAATTACAAGTAATATGAATTTGATATTAACATAAATATTACTGAATTTCATATTATATATCTTTGATTATTGCCTCATTAACTATATCCAAGAATCAATTTTAAATTTTGTTGTGTCGAAATTATATTTCAAGGCTTCTCTAATACATTAGAACTCCACATGAATTCTTTAATAAAAAGAGAATAAAACTGAAATGTTAGCCTTCTAGTGCTGTATTTGCTATGCTATTAAATTTACTTAGAACTCTAATATTACACAATCTAAACGAAATGAAATTTTAAAAATAAAAATCTAAAAAGAACTTCAAATAAATCGGTTATGGCGTCATTGAAATTGCGGACATGACCTACACCAATAGCAATATCATATGGCTAGTCTTAAAGACACATATAAATTTTGCAATAAGTAACATAAGTAAGTATTAGGCTTGGAAAAAAAAACAAAAGTAAATAAATACAGAAACGTGATTATTGACCCGCTTGAAAAAACTTTGAAAATAGAACCTGCGGGAAAGAAAGCAGGGGGAAAATCTTCGTTTGTTGTTTAAGTTGCGTTCAATGCTAATGGAATGTTTTCTTAAGAATTGATATGTTTTATTTTGTGTCTTAGTTTTCTACATATTATGTAGTAAAAAATAAACATTTAAAATCTAATCGTCTTATAGAGTATGGCTATCATGACAAATAATATTTCATTTGGAAAAGGAGTTAAGGGTAATACATCTTCCCACTGTCATCAAATGCGAGCTTAGTAAACATTCCTGGAATATATACTAAGTCTTAAGTTTTGTTTGGAATTTGCTTTGATTGCCCAATGCTTAAGAAGTATTTAATACTTCCTGAGGATTTGACAAATAATTACAATTCTAGTCTTCATATATTTTTATGTATACTATATATATATAGACATATTTATGTCTATCTTTTGGGGCTCTTTTGAAATTAATGGCAAACACTTGGAATAAATTCAGTTCCACAGTAGGACCACTTTAACTTATAATATAATAGCCTCAAGTATGTTAGTGTTGTTAGATCTGCTAATTTAGCTATTATACTAACATGATTATTATTTACTAAAATGTTTTAAATCCAGGTCACTATTTTTTCTTTTATTCTAATTTGTTTTTATTTGTTTTTTGTTGTGATAATTTTATTTAATAATAAAAGGTGTGCCCTTCATTCAGAATATTATAAGTAACAAATTTTATAATTTTTGAAAATTTTTCACAGTAATTATTTTCATGTAACTTATGTTTTCAAAACATCGGCAAGACATATTTTACATTCTACCACAGTGGACACTTCTATATTATTTTTACACCCTTTGTGAGTCTCAACACTGCCATAAAGCTTCATGGATAAAGTAAAAAAGTGGCTTGAAATTAACATAATTTTCAAATATATATCAACATCTATCACCCGAATTGCACCTGTGTCCTTTTTTTCACTTTATTTATGCATAACAGTAGGGACACACTTAGCTCTTACCAAGTCACGTTTATTTGCTTGAATATCTTTTACCTGTTATTTCATTTTTATTGAAAAAAGATTAAAAAATAGTTACAACATTTAACAACGATTAAAAATTTCAAATTTTAAGCAACAATCTAAAAAAGCTGAAATTTTGTCTCTTTGTTTAAATGTGACACCAGGCATCAATTAATTCAATATAAAGGAAGTAGATCAGTACTGATTATGAGTAAAGTTAGAATTATCGTATCTCCGCGGGTAAATTTTTTGACGTCATAGACTCACGCTAAGTTGTTGATTCTGTTCCCCCTCAAATGTGGATATTTCAGCGTGAAATTCATGGGTGAATTCATGGGATATTTGACTTGTGTTAAGTACCAGTTCCAAATATATCCCTAATTAATAGTTTTTCACAAGACAACATTGCCACATTGTCATAGTTACCAAAATGCATCTCAAACATTTTTGAAATTTTGAAAGTTAACGATATTAACGCACAGCTTTGTGTCTTTTTAGACACATTTGTTGCTCTTTGTAACGCGACTATGTTATACAGTTACTCTATGTAATCAGTTTTTATTATTTATGACGACGCCGCTATGACTTAAATTTGCCAAATATTCCTACTTGGGTATAATTTTAGTGGGCATAAATGTCCAGAATTGGTTTCCTTTTTTCAAGTAAACAAAACAAAAAAACTTTAAATCATTTTTTAAAGCTCAAAGAAGCTAAACTTAAATTTGAAAATTCTTTTAAAACTTATGTAGTCTTTTTGGATTTCTTAATTTTTTAAGAATTGATACAATATGTCTTAAATACTCTCAAAAAATTTTAAATTGGTCAGAATAAAACTCTCGAAAGTAGAGCCTGGGTAATTTCCGCCATATGATTTTTTAAAAATTAATGAACCGATCTTTTCCAAATTTTACACACGTTTTTAGTAAAAGATTTGATCGAAAGTTATTTTTTTTATTACAGCTAATTTTACAAAGCCGAGCGTAGTAAAATTTATACCACAAATCATACTTTTTACTTTTTACTCTTCCAAATATCCAAATTTTAATATTTTTGTTCCTTTACGAATACGAGTATGAGGACGAGCTTCTAATTTAATTTAATTTTTTAATTTCGGATGAACCTCTAATGGATTATCGTGCTAAAGTCAATTTTGAAGGGTCACAAAGAGTGAGGAATAAATCAAAATTGATTTATAAATGAAATATTCACTTAGTTGTATGCAAATTTCACCTAATAAATTAGACGCAATGAGCCAGAGCAAGTGGTTATTATTACCAATTTATAAATTTTTTATTTAATTTCTTCTTATTATGAGAAATAATTTTGAATCAAATATTTTTACATAACTTCAAAAAATTTAATCAATTTTTTCGTTGGTAGATTGAAGAGTTTCATAAAACTAAATCTAAATTCTTATCAGAATGTCTTAACGATCCAGACATTCTCCATTAGAACTCGTTAAAAATTTATAGAAATAAATCTCACCCAAATCTTTGCACTTCATTAATTATTCCGTAGTTTGGCATTGCAGTCCACTTTTTCTTTAAGTAACGAAAAAAGTTCAAAGGTGTCCAATAGAAGTAATTTCATCAAGATTTCTAACAAAATATATAGAATGCAACTCAAAGTGTGCAAACCTTACTTTTAGCCACAAAATTTAATATGAAAACGAAATCATTCTTTGATAATTTAACGAATTATAAAATTAGTTTCAAAAAGTTAAAAACAAAAATTCATTTTAATGAAAGAAAATTGTGAACTCTTCAAAAGTTGAAATGTTATCTATTTCATTGATTTCTTTTTGACATTAGAGTTAGTTGAACAATTTTCCTTAATAAAATTAAACAAATTATTGATTGCCTTTCAAAACTAAGCCAAATAAATGCTGAAAATTTATTTGACTTTTTTCTAGTCTACTTTTTCTTATTTTATGTTTATTTTCTTTAAGAAAATTCTTGACAATTTACCGAAATAAATTTATATATTTCAAAAACTTTTCCAAGGTAATGGTCGACAGAAATTTGATATAAGCAAATCAGGAACTAAAATTTTTCCAGAAAACTTTGCAAATTTGTATAACAGCCCAAGCGGTGGCTGTAGTAGATATGTAATAGTATATACAATGTTAAAGGATGACTGAGTGTATTACACTATTAACTTTTATTTTGCACGGATGATTCAAAAATCTAAATTTTTTAATCAACCCCATGAAGTGACAGAGTGCAATTTCACTTGCCAGATTGTCAATGTTGAATGAGTAATGCTTCAATTTTTTATGAGATTTCAAGGAGATTACTAACAGCTCAGGTTTTAAAGAATTTTTGAATATTTCTCCTTGCATTTCATCACTTCCTTATAAATTATCGGTGTAATTAAATCGATGCTAGTTTGCCCCAATAATTTTAGAAATAAGAATTAATCTGACAGTGAATATGATGTCGAACATTATTTACAACAATAAACAATAACAAATTATTTGCAGATGAAGATTACTAATCTTCGAATTACAAAAGTCCCAGTGGAAACACAATTTTTTCAATGAAGCTAATATTAAAAACTCAACATAAGTCAACATGAAAGAGTTGATGGTGTTTTTGCAAGTCTGATAAGGTTGTTGATTCATATACAAGTCTTAATGGAGCATAGATCCTTTTAAAACTTTTAGTTTAAAATTAGTACTTGTGAATCTGTAGGCATTATTCGAAAATAATGAACTCCCAAATTTAAGTTTTATGAATCCACAGAATTAATACTAAACCTTTGAATGACGATGATCCCCCGTCGTCCAAAATGTTAACCGGCTCGTAATTTAGAGCAGAGGTTTTTAGGGGTGTATGTAATTTAAGAGAAAAGAGGAATTTATTTTTTGAATGATATTCCAACCAGTGTACTTAGTGAAAATCTAAGGAGCAAGTGTGATGGTGTGCAAAACACAATAAATATATTGCGTAGCAATTGGATATACCTCAATTATACCATTTTTTTTGTAATTCACACAATTTTATCCAATCAATGAAGCAAAAAATCCAAAAATGAACAAATAGAAAATGAAGAAAATTATACTTAATTATTAAGCATTTTTGAAGAAGATATAAAAAAACTGTTGAAGTTAATGTCAACCACCTGTCAATTGCAAAATATTTCTAATTAAACTTCAAATTCATACCTGACCTATTCAATTAGCTTGGTGTGGTTCCATTCAAACTTTTTAGTATTAACGTTTCAAGTATAGAATGTTGTTCATGTGAAAAGAATTAATATCAGACAAGAAGGTCAAATGTCTATTTTAAGGACTTCACTTAACCCATTCGAGATGAACAATATCTTGGCATTTACAATCTAAAAGGACACACAACACATACATTGTGGAATAAACCTTTACTACTATAGATCTGATAGTTATTAGTAAAGCTAGAAAATGTATTTGAATTGATTTCAATTCAAAAACTATGTAAGTGACCCAAAACGGGAACAGTCGAGAATGCAAAATAGGCGAAGTAATAAATGTAATGAAAAAATTAAAGAAGAAAAACAAAAAATTATTTTCAAAAATTAATTAAATTGCAATTTAAATCATTTCATTTCTTCAAAAATTTTCAATAACAAAAAATACACACAGAGTGCTATCATTTTATTGGTATAAGAAATAATATCAAAAGGTAATAATTATTAAAAATATTTTGAAAAAATAAGAAAAATAATTTCATTCTTAGGGAAAACCTTTAAAAAAATATTTGTCTCGAATCGCTTTTCTTTAATACCAATTTGGAATTATTAAGGATTAATAATAAGAACTGTAAACTTTAAAAATAAAAATAAACAAAATCTTTTATTATCCTTTAAAAAATATAAAAATTATTTGAAAATTTGCGACGTTAATTTAGGGAATTATGTAAAATCATTTATTAAAAAAGTTTATTTATTTGAAACTTAATATTTTGGTTTAATTAACAATTTAATTTACCACATTTGAGTTTAATTAAAGTTTCTATTGACTCAAGTAAAATTTCAATGACGGTAGTTAAAAATTTTAACGTCAGAGTAATTAGCAGCAAATGTTTAAAGGCTGTGGCTATAAAAACCGCAATTTCCATGCTAAAAAAGATAGAAAGTTGTTCAACCAACTTTTTCTTTATAAAATTATTAATTTGGCTGCATTTTCTAATTAAATTTATTTTCATGCTATATTTTAATAGTTGTTTGAATTAATTTAACTGTTTTTAGTAGTTTTTCCTTGCTATTAGGAATTGTATATGATTCTATAAAATTAAAAAATATGTAAATTGTGTAAAAATAACTAGAAGTTAAATATTATGATATCCCTATTATGATTGAGAAACATGTGCCACAGAACTCACGCTAATTTTTATTGTTCTATTAGGGTGCAGATTAATAGGTTGCTAGGATCTTTGTTATCATATTCAAAGCCTTTGTATATATTTGAGTAATAGTATTCCAGCTGATAAATAGAGAAGTCTTCTAACCATTAATCAATATTTTTTTTTATTAAATCTCATTTTAGTGATATTTAAAGTATTTCAAACAAATTCCATTTTTTGAGTAAATAAGAAACATATTAAGTAAGAATAAATTGTAAAATGGCACTACTAGTTTGAAATTATAAAAATTATGCATAAACGGCCTTCAAATTAAGCTTTAAATTCAGAGTGGACTAAAAGGATTATAGAAAAACGTTTTAAAAATTTTTGATTTCTAATTGGTTCTATTTTGGTTTTTTCCTAATTTTTATTCATTGCTTATATATTTCATTAAAGTCAAGTGAAAGAAAACATTGCCCTTGAAATGTGCAAATATAAAGAATCAACCCAAATAATTTTTTGAGAACTACAAGAGATTTAAAGGATTAAAAGTTTTGTTAAGTAATTTATTCGTAATGGATTTTGATGCTTTAAACTTTTTTTTTTGTTTTTACATTTTAATCACCAAAAAAGCAAAAAAATTCTGATTTTTAGGAGCAATGTAAATTGAAAATTTGGAGAATTTCAAGTCACTATGAAAATGATAGCTTCTCTATTCTACGGAAAGCACTTAAAAGTCTTAAAAATGTCAGTTTGTTTGTCAGCCGTTTTTCTACTATTACCCAATTCTTCGGAAAAATATTATTCGATTGGAATCAACAGATAATTTTTTCGAATGACAAACAAAGTACTTAAAAGCTAATTTTTTCGAAAAAAAAAATGCTTTCATTTTTCAGATTCAACGACCACAAATCAGTTTGAAAACACTTGTTTTCGAAGATAATTAATTACAATTAACCCAAATAAAAACAATTTTTAAAGTAAATTTCACAACTTTGTAACATTTCATAAAATTTCTCAAAAACTCTTAGAATAATTTTGTCGAAAAATCTTTAATAAGATTTTCTATTAAACTTCTAAACAGAAGTTAGAAATAGTCTGTTCGAAACACATTAAACAAATTTAAATTTCATTTAAAAAATAGACTCTGACTGCTTTAGAAACTTTCATATTTGCAGTAACATGAAATTTATAAGACTAAAAATGAAACTTTTCTAGTACTAAAGTCAAAAGCAAAACCATCAAATAAATTCCTAAAATTCCTATATTTGCTGAACACTTAAACTTATTAATCATATTTTTAAAAATTTAACACTATATAATGAAATTATGTTCTATTTGTCTTTTGAATTTTTGTAAATAAATGGGAACTTTTATTTTATCGATAGTTTATCGAATAAGTACAAAATGTTTTGTTAAAGTGGTACACACCCAATTGAGCAGAAGAATTGAGAGATAAGTGATGAGTATTGTTATTGCTTTGTATGAATTAATTGATATCTCAGAAAACCGGAAAAAGTATTTCAAGGCAAAATTATAAAGTTTTTATAAGCGTTTTCTGGGTTTTTCGGGAATATAAAGCTCTACCAGAAAAATAGGAACATAGCCATTAATCTGACAACCAGCAATTAGTAAAAATCTGAAATAGAGAATATCTAATCTTATTTAAATTAAAATTTAGCTTGTTAAAATGTACAGACTATCGTCAAATCTAAAGGAATTATCCTTCAGCCTTTAATAATTCAGTAATTATTGTTTTCATTGTTTGTTTATAAAAGCAAAAAAAATTCGCATATCATTACAATCACAAATTTGCTTACAGTCTAATAATGAAAATTCCATTTTTCTCATGAAACATTCAAAAAACATTTTTTGTGTTTTAATCACTCATTTAGAAGCTTACAAAGACCTAGTAACGTATTTTTCTATTTAATTAAATAACTATCTACTTAACTTTAAAGTTGAATGAATAGAATGTAAAAGTGAAGACATATAACTGGATTAAACTATGATTGATTTAAAAACTATCTAAAATATCACTTTCACTTATGTACATAGGGTTTTCTCAAACCTCCTGGATTCTTCCGATGTTAGTATAGAATCTTCTTTCAAGATTTTATTTCTTATTTTTTTTGATTGATCTCCTACCGAGATACAGAAATGAAACATTTTAATGATGACTTAAATGAACGATCTGAAAAATTGTGGCATCCAATTATATTATTTTCCATTGCAGAATAAAAGTATTTTATTACTAACTTTATTTCTTCCTTAGGTTATCTTATGCTGTTCATTGTATAATTCTTTTTATTATACCGAAAAAATTATTATTTTATTATTTTTGCCTTGAATTATTACTATATACTGACAGAGTTATAAATGTCATTTCTCAATTTATTGTTATTAATTAAAAACAGGTTAAAATTTTACTTCAACTATTAAGAAACTTAAAACAAACTTCTAGAACTGTATCGAAATTTTTAATCAAAAACAATACAAAATTTCATACAAACAAATTTCTCTCCTAATATTATGAGAAATGTTATTAATTTACTTAACTATTAAAAAACTTCATTTAAAAAGTTAATCTATTGAAATATTGTATAATATTCGGTTAAAGAGTAAAAAAATATTTTTTTAAAAAAAAAAACTACAAGACAGGATAATTTTGCTCACACATCATCACACAGCAACAAATCAAAATTTTATCCTTTCTTGTCAAATCCCTTTAGTATACATACAATACATTAATTATAGCTTATGCCTGTTAGCTGTACAGAAATTTCAACAAATTGCCTTTCAGATAAAGACTTCTTAAGAAAAATTGAAGGTAATAAAAGCCTTAAAGCCTCAACATGCCCCATAAGAATCTCTTAAAAAAGTTATTCTTTTTAGTTTCATTTTATTTGGTTTATGCTAATCCAAATGTCGAGGTATAAATCACAACAGTTTGTAGGCTGTGGCAAAAACGAAACTTTTATTACTCATTTCTTGGGCAAAGTCATAAAGCAACTCTTCAGTGATCAGATTTTAACCTAAGTCCAAGCCCTAACATTTAACCAAGAAATTTCCCTTGTTTTATTTGACATACATATATAACAACTACAAAATTATTTTTGTTTATTACAGGAACGTGTTTTAAATACCTTCCTTTTAATATAAATTTATTTAAAACTAAATACGTATCCCGATTGGTTGGACACAGCTCTTTCTATTTTAATTAACAACAGACATCTAGTATTTATTTCACAAATGCAGTTAAAGTAAAACAGAAATTATAATTATTTTAAAGAATATTTAAGGGAAAATAAATTTTTGTGATAGTATTTAAAATAATTTTCAATTTTATGTCTTATTTTAATCTATTGGTTTTCTTGTTACAGCCAAGTGGGATCATCAGTCACGAAAACATTATTTCACCAAGTTTAACGGATGTCTTGAATGCTTTGGATTTAACTATGGCAAGTAATAGAATCCTAGTTTTTAGTTCTTAAATAAAAGCAATAATTAAACAAATTAAATATTTATGCACTTAAAAATTTTAGTTCTTCCTTTTTAGGAATTTTCTTGGACAACCTACCTTTGGGTAATTTTTCTGTCCATATTTTGTAAAATCTGCTTCCGCACAATCTAAAAGGCCGCCTTTTTGTAAAAGAAACTACAAACGAATTATACTTTTATCAAAATTCACATTCCTGTAGCACAAATCTGGTCATAGTTCTGCATGTGTGCCAGCCATTAAAGGCGAATGCATAAGCTTATGGACCAATTGCTACTCCCATAAGAGTCATCATTTTTAAAATGGGAATGAAGACTTCTTTAAAAACATTTCTTTTCATTTATTTATTGTAAATTCAAATTATTTGAACTTTACTCAGAGCACATGCGTCCCCGTTGCTTGAAGGTTAGACTTTAACTGGCAAAAATGGCTTTAACTGAACACTAAATATGAGAAATTATTTCAAACTACATTAGAATGACCTTCGGTTATTATATTTCAAAATATATTTATAAGGGTAAGAAAGGCTTTACAAGGGAATAGGGAATACGATCGCAGATAGACGAAGAATCCCTATCGTCTTCTGTTCAATTCGTTCTGGCTGAGCTGATTTGGTTGACGCGTCACTAAAACAGCTATATATCTAAAAATAATTAAAATTTTGAAAAATCATTGTAAATACATATTGTTAAAAGTTTCAGCTCTGAAAATGTGAAAAAAACCGTCTTTTTTTAAATTTCTAGGCTAGGATACCCTTATAACAACATTAATATCTGGAATTCATACTCAAACCCAAAGCCCTTAAAATTTTAATTGACAGCTTAAACGGGTGACTTGTTAAGAGAAATATAGATATAAACAATTTCAAAACTTCTAAAGACTTTCATTAAATTTTTGATGCACCTTTTGAATAAGAAAAATTTTACCTTTTTATTTTCTTGTATTTGTTACTTTTTGTATAAATATTAAATGCCAAAATTTCGCATAAATTATTTACCCAATAAAATAAAAGCCATAAAACTTAACTAAACTCAATTTAAGTATTTCAACAATGAAAAAATTTTTTTCCAGTCATTAACTGAAATTCCTGAAACGATTCTGTAATTTAAGAAAAATGCAATTCCAATTACTATATTGCACTTACCGCATGCATTTTTTTACAATTTCATCCTTAGGGAAGAAAAACTCATGCATATGCTCAACAATAAACTGAATACATGTAAAAGGAAATAATGGCAAGACTGATTTTAGTGTATTTAACAAATCTGAAAGCATTCGGTTTAATATGTCTCCTTTGAAATCAAATTTATTCAACTGCATAGATAAAAAGTGAAATTCCTTATTTGGTAAATCAACATACATATGTACATATATCAGTAAACTTATGCATATGTTAAGTTCTTTAAATTTACATTTACTTTAATAAATAAATAAATAAAGAAAAAGAGTTTCCAAGGTAACCAAGGGTGTGGTAACAATCAAAAGTTATATCTATATATAAAATCTTAAATTGATTGATGGATGCATTGAGTTAAGAGGGACTTTAATCTCCACTGATGATAAATTCGCGACATAGAAACAAAAAATGCATCGTGCTTGGCAACAAGCTAAAATATAAAATTAAATAAAAATGAAGAATAAATAACTGACGTGTGGGCTGGCTTGCCTTATCTTATGTCTCTGTTGTGGGTCTTTATTAAAATTATTTAACATATGGCTGTCATTTGGACACTTTTTGATTTTTTTTCATTTTGTTTTTGTTAAACTAAAATTTGACGCCAAAATTTTAAATGCTTGGAGTATTAAAATTTCAACAAGCATCTTTATTAAAATGGTAATAAATAAAAAATGAACAAAAAGATGATAGAAAAATTGGTTTTATAGTGACCCACATTAAACTTTGATTTAGATTTGAGTATTAATAATCCCTTATGGGCAAATTTGTAGTAAAATATTTAGTTAAGCTATCACCATATCTTTTGTGGATAAAATATTCACTTTTATTTTAAAAAATTTTATTAAAGATTTATTTAAAGATATTGAAGAACTTTAAAGCTAAACCAATACCCGAAATTTAATACCCATTTAAACGCTTTGTTTTTTTTATATTAATAATTTGTGACAACTAAACAAACTTATACTCGTATTAGACTGAAACTTGACCTTAGGATCAAGAAGAGTTGCAATAACAAGCTTTCTGCTAGGATTAGCTGGATGTATATTGTTTTTGTCTAAATTATTTTTTGTAAATAAAAAGTAATCAACATATTTAGTTTTGAAAATTAACTCATATTTTTAATGTTTTTATGTGATTAATATAAAAAGTGCAAAATTAAAATAAATACCGACATCTGTCATTTTCTGTCATTTTATTACATTTTGAGAATAGTTCGCAGCTTTCTTATTCTACATTTTTGGTAAATTCTCGGGATATTACCTTTTCATATGTAGAAAGCTTCAAAAATGTGTATCAACAGATGATTTGATTTATTTCATTAAAACTCTAGTTAAATGTCAAATATCGAATGTAAATTTGAAAGGGGTAAATAGAACCCTTCACTGATTAAATAAAATTATCAAAATACTTTGATCACATTGCTCTGATGGCTATGCAACCCTTTAAGATACATATGTTAACAGCTTTAACAGGTGCTATCTAAATATAAATCAATTTTGTACTGTACAGTAGCTTTTTTGCATGTATATAAATAATGTTTACTCTTTTTGTATAAGATTTTCAAGAGATTTCTTAAGAGGCACAATTATTGTAAAATTTTCGATATTGTATTTGCATTCTTCGATAATAATTTGTACCTGAAGAATTAACATATTATAATTTCAAGTGAAAATCTCAAATAGTTTCTGAGTTACATATTTCTAAAAAGCATCTGCTCCTCTATTAGAAAAGAACGTTACTTGTCTTAGATAGCCAAACTAGTTGTGCCCCTTAAGCATAGATTAACAAATTTGATTAGCAATCTCAGCGATTACTCTGAATATAATGCAAAACAATTTTTCCAACAAAAAACAAAAACAAAATTTTGACAGGTTAAGATTCCTAAAAACCGATTTTTTATATGGACAAATCAAAATTGGTAAATTTTTCTGTGAAAACGCGCCATTTATAATCTTCGTCTATGATAATTTGTTATTGTTGTTTGCTGTAAAAAGTGTTTTGTAAAATATTCACTGTCAGATCAAAGTTAATTTTTACAAAAAACTTAACGTTTTTTGAATAATTACTCTAAATTCCCCTCGTGCAGCAATGAGTTTTTTTTTTTAATCTACTCAAGAAAGAAAAATTAATACTGCAACTTGTCTGTCAAATTATACTTCAGAACAATTACAAATTTATTTCAAGTTATTTTTCTTTTTGTTTTGATTTAAGCTAGTCAAAACAAATTAAATAGAATTTTAGTAGTTTAAGTGGATTTTCAATCACCCTAAGGCAGAAATAGTCAAACCCAAGCAAGTGTTGCTCATAAGATTTCTTTTGTTTTAGTTTTATTTTAAGCTGTCTTATTGTGTTAACTTTTGTCAGGTAAAACATTATTCTTTGTTCTTATTTTTTTAATTAAAAACATGACAGCTAATATTCACTCTAATATTATATCATGTCCACCTCCTTGATTTTATGGTTTATTTTAAACCATAACATTTGACTTTATTCAGCTGATAAAAAACAAAGGACAGAAACTATCCAAAACATATACTTCTTGATGAATCTGTTTCCTTTTTTTCTATTTTGCAATTGTTTTTTTTTACTTACCACGCTGATAGGATAATTGGACAAGAGTGTTATAAGTGCTTTTTTAATGATTTGACTTTTTGTTGAACGACTCTAAAGTGGCTCCCAGTTATATTGCATTTTTGTTAGTCATATAAGTTTTTATTAAACGTATTGTTTATCAATTTTATAAGCAGCGTCTCTAGCAGTTAATGCCCCAAAACTACTTATTTTAAATTTGGCATGCTAACTATCTGCCTTATTTGGCTCCTTTATACTTTACATGGAATTGTAGTCAGATTTAAGCCTGATTGCAGCTTTTTGGTCTTCAACTCTGTTAAAAATTTTTTCGAAAACTAGCCGAAAACTAGTATTTTCTAACAATTAACCTGGTTAAAATTTTACGCAAGCATACGGACGTAATAACAACATAAGAAATTTGCACTCAACAGTTTATTATATTCCTACTATTAGGTTACTCAAAAACCTTCAATTGTTAATAAAATCTTTTCTATTCATCCAATCAAGCTCAAATTAATTTTGTTGCGTTGGCAGTGGAAGACCATTGATGTTTATAGAAATGGTTCAAATATTATTCCAACGTTTAGCTCATAATGTACAATATCTTTTTGGAACTTTCAAGTGTTAATAAAACCCATTTTTATTTATCCAATCAAGTTCAAATAAATTTTTTTGTGTTGGGAGTGGATGACAATTGATGTTAATGCAGTTAGTTCAAATATTAATTCATTAATTATATTTAATAAACTAATTTTAATTTTATATGAGAGAAAAACTTCAGAAAACTGAATGCAACGAATTACGAATTCTGAATTCAGAAAAAAGAAAAAACAATCTCAAGTAGGAATATACTTTAAAAAATTTCTTTTTATATTACTGGTTTTATACCTTTAGTCATACTTAATTTTCGTTGTTTAATAAAACACCTCAATCCTATAACAGTACAATTACTAACTGGTTAACTGTCAACTTAACTCGTAGCCTGCTTTGGCAAAAACCTTCTAACCTTTATATCGCTTTTTCTACTTCATTTTGAAGTAAAATGTAAAACAATTCTTTGACGAAAACTTGACGCCTGCCATTGTGGCCTCATCTGCTTTAGTTTTGAAATTTTTTTATCAACCCTGACTGTCTTTCAACATTTTCAAATTTAATAATCAAACAGTTTTATTAAAAGATGAAAAAAACTTTGTTAAAAATCTCTGTAAAAAATTTATTTACTTGCATTAATTAATGTTGAATTTGTTTAATTATTAAATTTTAATCAGTGCTTTAATTTTTATTTAGTGAAATCTTTGAGGATTTACAAAGTCAAAGAAGAGCAGAAAATTAACACTTCCAAAAATTAATATTGACACAAGTTTTAATATTAAGGCTGCAATATTTTCCTTAAAAATATTGAAAGTTATTTGAAAATTTAACTTTGCATAAAAATTATATTTTATTGACAATCCTTAAACTATATTGCATAAGGTTTCAAAGGCTCTCCGAAACATTTTTTCAGTTATAATTTTAAATCTCAATAAAAAATTTGCAATGTAAATTAAATTGATTAAGTAAATAAATCCTTTGAATTAATTTAATAATATTATTCATATGTATATAATTGTTCATATATGTGCTAGTGTTAGTGCTAATTTCCTAAAGAACTAGAAGCTTCTGGTTTGCATCTGTTGGTCTTCATTAGACAAAAGTTTTAAAAAAACCTGCAGTGGTTAGCACTACGTCTCTTGTCAAGTCACGTGGCATTTCCCACTGGGATAGTAAAAGGCTTCGACACTTCAAGTGTCAGTGTTTTCCTAGTATAAATTTCACTTCTTAACAGCCATTACTTAGTTTTTCTTTGTTTTTTCATTTTTGAACATAAACATTTTCTTATCAACAGTAAAATTTGTCTCTTTAAAATTCTGAGAAAAGTCATTTTCACCATCTTAAAGATATCCACAACAATTCAAAATTTTCATTAAAATTTAATTTAAAATGGTTTTTGAAGCTTTATTTCTACTTAATATTCGCGGCTTGTTGTTTTCACTGAATAAATTTGCTTATAGGATCAGATACCAGCACGAATCGTACGCAACCAATAATTAAAGCAATCTTTACTTTCTGAATTATGTAAATAAGGAAAAATCTTCTTTTTGTATACAATGTTAATTTCAATTCATAATTATTAGCATTAAAAAGTTTCTAGATATCCCGATATTATTTTCTTGGTTCTACTCTCGTTTAATTGTAAAAAGTTACGATAATGTTATTAAATTTATGAAAATAGTTAAATTTAAGTTTTAATCAATATCACCACAATTTAAAATTAAACGAAATTTTAATATCTTTTAGATAAAAAATCGAAGAACGTACAACATCAATTATTTCTAGGCAAAAACGGACACAATAAAATGATTCTCTTTTCTCTTCAGTAGAAAACTCAATTTCCCTTCAATTTTATATTTTGATTTGATTTTAAATTAAAAATTCTTTCACTCTCCTTCTTGAAAAAGGTTAATGTTTTTTGAATATTGGCATCAATAAAAAGTAAATTTCATTTATTAATTATGAGTCTTTAATTAACACTTTATTTTTAACTTCATGTCTGTTAATATTCAACTACCTGATATCTTAATTGGATTTCAAAATCATTTCCGTGAAACATTAATATTTAGACCAGAAAATAGGATATACAAATCTTGGTTCATGTAAAACCATTGAAATTAATTATCGAAAAAGGTAGTTAATATCCCTATCGTAACCAAGCCAACCAACATATCACAGATTGCCCTCATATTCCTATCTCTAGTTGCAGACCTAAAATATAAAACATGGTATTCAACCATTATAGAATCTTGTTTGCATATTGCTCTGTTCTAAATAGCCAGAAGCCAGGTATAGTTTTATACACCTTTATTGTTCTCCTTTAAATATAGTATATGCCAGATTTTCTATATAACCAAAATTTAATATAGGAACCCAAAATCAAGTATTGCTAACTTTAGGAATGGGATTCATATATTTAATGTGTCTGACATCTTAAAGCTCTTTTATTTATGGATCTGGAAATGCAGTCTAATGATTTTGCTCAATTTAAATATTTAGAAAGCTATTCTCTGACCACTATATACGATAAAGGGTTTTAATTTGTTCCTATTGATCTTCATGTTATAGATATTAGCAATGTTTGTATTCCTTTTAATGTTTCCTTTATCTATATAGAATTTTGGAATATTTTGGTTTCCAAACACCACATCAAAATATTTTACAAATTATAATTGAACAGATATATTTATATATCTATATTTATTTACATAAAAGCCATTGTTTATATCTGTATCTAAATATCTATTGGGTTAGTTTATACTATTGGTAGGTGATGGTGTGGTTAGAATGAACATTTTAATTAAAATGCAAATTTTCGTTTGCCTTCATACCAACAACACAAAGATACCTCATTTTATGGATTATACTAAATATATAAGTGGCCATGAATAGCAGCAACTTTTTGACTGTAAATATTTTGATTGATTGTATTTAGGTTTTGTGGTATCCTTAATTGTTATTCTTAGGCCTAAATTCATTCCTGCTTTTATGTAAATGGAATACGAAATTGAATTTTTTGATTTATCGAACTGAAAATTAGTTCTAAATATAAAATTTGGCTGTTATAAATTAACTACACAATTTCAAAATCTAATTGCTAAAAATGTTTTACGTTAAAAAATATGAAAGATGTCTAAAAGTTTCTTTCAGTACAAAGTGTGAAATATATAAATTCCCTTCATTGTGACACAATAACATTTTATTTTTGAAAATTATCACTCTGAACCCTAAGGCAGTTTTCAAACCATTGAAAGCTAAGAATAATATTTCAAAAACATTCATTGAATTATTGTGACTCATCAGTACTGAACGTTCAAGGAAATTTTCTAACTCATTTTAGAATCTTTTCGACTTGGATTATTTTTTTTTGTATATAAATATTCGAGTCATATACACCTATCAAGTAAATTATGATTCAACATAAAATCATGGTATGACTAATGGTGAGCCATTTGAAATTTAGAATTTAATTTTCAATATTTAAGGACTATACATTACCATTACATATGAAGCAACAAGAGTAGTAAATGGTATGTTCAATTCTTGATAGCGATTACAAGTTAATATTGTTCGATGTTCACGCATACAGCTCTAATTACTGCAATACTCGTACTTTCGGTTTACCACACTTATGAAATGCAAAAGCGAGTTTAACGAACTTGTTTCAAAAACTGGGTTTATTTTTATCAAGTTCTTTACGCTTATTTCCAAAAGTTTTGATTAGAAACTCAATACGTGAAAGTTTTTTTTAAAAAAAATTTCCTAATTTTTTCAGAAGTAAAAGGACCTTTATTGTAAATTTCAAACACTAATAATAGTTTTCCCAATAAGGGAAATACGTATCAATGAACTTCTTGCTTAATTATAATGAGAAAGTGTACGAGTGAAAAATGCATGCAGAAAGGCAAGATGATGAATTTGGGTTTCCTTTTGCAAGAAACTTCATTGATGTTTTCCAATAGAATGTAGCCGCTATGACTAATGAAAAATTCTGCTTCATTGATGTTCCATCCCTACTTCTCCAACTGAGTTCATTACTTCTTTCAAAATTAAAACTTGTGGTAGTTCAAATTCCAAACTCTAGATGGCTCATCTAAATAGTGTTTTAAAACCCTTCTAATGGTGTATCCTAACCAATCCCATATTCTGATAAATATTATTGAAAATTTCTACCTCTTTCTGTTTACAAATAATTCAGATAAAAATATTACATTTTAGCAAAACACGAACCAATTTTTAAATATTGTCAGTTTTGTCTCAAAGGAATATCTCTCATCTTTTCATTTTGCTTTTCTATACTTTATTTTATTCCCCAATCATTCATTTTATATATTCTTTCATATTTTTTCTTTTTTGTTATCACTTTTCAGCAGTTAAAGTATTCTCTTAGCCTTTACTTTGGAAAGGGACAGTTCAGGTACCCATACTAAAAACGACCTTTCTTTAAAGTCTAAATCGCTAACGCATCAGTGAAACTGAAAGTTCAAGTCCAAGTATGAAACTCGATAAAGTATTTATTAGTATGAAACAGATGTATGTGATTTCTCATGGGTTCCAAGCATAATCTTGGATTCATGAATTTCCTCGTGCAAAAAACTAAAGCAATTTCTTCTGCATTTTTAAGGTTTCGCACATAATAAACAAAGAAGAAGAAATTAATGCCAAATTATTTATGATATATAAGGCAGAAGTATTACTAAAATTTATAATTAATTGTAGATCCTGCACAAAAAATTTTAGAGAAAAATATTCGACTAAAATATTTTCAATTTTATGAACTGATTTAATTAAATTACTGGAAAATTTATAATTATTGCTTTTATGGCAATTTTATTTTTTTAATTGTATGAAACCTGCAATTATATCCCTTTAACTTTGCTTGCACAAAGGAATACTAGACATTTCAAAATCACAATTGCAGTTGAAAAGAAATAGATTGTTTTTAAATCTTTTAAAATTTTTCTTTGTTCATTGTTTATAACTACAAATACGACATCAGTAGTCAGAAACAAATTTACATTTATTTTTATAGATACTCTTTTTAATATCACAAAACTTATTGTTAGTTTTACTTTCAACCAAATTGCTAAAAAGGAACCAAATAACCTTTATGTCTTTTGATGATGAAGAAAAAATGTATTACATTCAAATTTTAACCTAAAAAATTGGACAATATTAGAATTAAGAATTGTAGTCAAAAAAAAAAAATGCTTCGCAGACAATTTCCCAGAAGCCAATTTATTCTTGCTTAAGAAAAACGTTTCTTAAATAAGCTCTGTACTTCTTAAGTTATGAATTGTTTTTCCTAATATTTATCTTAATTGTTTTTACCATGCAAGCCTTTAAAAATTTTATTATCTCTTTTTTTTAATGTTATTATTTCTCAAAAAAACCAAAAAATATCTGCCTTCATTAAAAAAATAAAATTTTAAATGATTTTATAAATAAATTTTTGTAGTCATTCTTTAAAGATTCCATGTGAATGTTATTTAAAAAGAAAAAAAAAAAACCAGCAAAAAAAACAAAAACGAGTAGCTCATAAATAGATGAAATTTAATAGCCAAACTTTATTTACATTTTGTATTTGCATAACAAATTTTCAGCTCCAATGCACACAGCCTTACAGAGATGCATTCGAAAATTTATCTGTCTGTATCTTCTTAATTGAATCCCAAATAATCATAAAAAGTGATGTTTGAAGTTAACTCAAATTGTATAAGGCTTAACTAATTAGCACAGAATGCATTGCATTTCCATTTAAAAAAAAAAAAAAGAGGGAGATAAATGAGGGTTGATTAAAATATACACAAAAGAAGACAAAACAAAAAAAGCTACCACATCTAGTATGGCACTCGTCCAAGTTACTTAAACATGCTTTTACTATTTAAATAGCAATCGCTGAGCACTTGGTCTTAATTAATAGAACATGACTTGAATTGATTCTATCGGACTAGAATATTCAATAGGAAACTAAAATGAATTCATAATATTACAAAAATTTACTCCGGTATTTGTCGTCTTTTCGTGGTATTCTCAAGGCCAAGGTCATATATTGAACAGAAATAATAGATATCTAATAAGTGATTAAGTCACAACAATATTTACCCACTCACTCATATCGCTCTGACATTATGTTACATAATTTAATGCAATTAAATTCAAAATTGCCAATAACTAGTATTATACTTTTTCTATGTTTTTTACTCTTTAAAATATTTGCTCTTGAATAATAATCAAAACTAAATTACATTTGTGGGAGTATTTCCTTTATGATTTCTTTTGTTCTGTTAATTAGTAATAAAAATAAATAAATAAAAACTTTAAATGTAAATTAAGTTAACTAACAGCATAACTCCTAAGCAATTTAATTGGAATATCTTTAAAGTTACATCAGACTGCAATTAATTTTTAGTTTTATGACTTTGAGAACAAGGATCTAAAGGATAGTAAGATATATTTAAATATCAATAAAGATTAAACTTCTTAAACATTGAAGTCTCATTAAAAACCACTCAAAAGGACATCATCATAAATTCTGAAAATCCTTTTAAAACTATTAATGTTACCATTATGCAGGCTGATTTATGCATAATCTAAACTCTTTATAACACCATGAAGTACAGATATTTCTAAGAAAGAAAATAGAAAAAAAATATAATATAAAATAAAATTGTTAGTCCTTTATAATGCTATTCAGTCGTATTCATCCGGAAACTTTGGGCCAAGCTCTCCATCAGAGAAGGATTATCATCATTGGGAACAAAAAAACTGAAAAAAAATTCCCAATGGAATGGAAAGGCCAGAAGAGCAGCAGAAAGACTAATTTTATTTTATTATTATTATTATTATATATATATGTATATATATATATATATATGTTTTGTTGTTGCCAAAATGGCTTAATGGAGCCATATTCAATTTCACGAATGAATTTCGCCCTTCAAAACAGCTTGAAGAATTGGATCTTGATGGAGATTTCGAACACTTATGCTGGCAGAACTCACACTTTACCCTCATTGAATTTTTGATTAATGAATTTTTGCCCTCATTTGATAAGATTAGCTGCCAGTAAGCTGGTATGGTATTACTTTAAGAATAATTTGGCCATGTATAACCAATGAAAAATAAAAATAAATCTCAAATTACCAAAATTGTGAGAGTAGAATTATTTCTTATAAACTCCGAAGAAATCAAAAGAACTTGCTTGACATTGTTTTAGTGAATCAAATTATAAAAAATTTAACACCTGATTGTGTTTAAAAATGTCATGAAAGTATTTGCTTTTGTAGTGTTTATTTGGGAATTGAGTCTTTTAAATTTCATATAAATGTGAAAAATATTTTAGTAAAATATTAAAATACCACAAAAAATGTCTAAAGTATTTTATTCTTGGTTAAAAATTATGACAATGCTATATACCAGTGTTTCCACCTAAAGTTTAGGTAGAGACTAAAATTAACAATCAAAAGCTAAATTTTTATTTGTCATTTGTCGTGTTTTTCAATACGGATTTATTATATTTTGTGTCATTGAAAAAAAACTGTGTACACTGAGAGAAGAACTTGTCTTTACAGCACTTTTAAACGTATTAGTCTGATGCGAAAAAGGACATCCAGCTTAAATTCTAGAAGTCCTTTATGAAACCCTTAATATTCTGTATCAATTACAAAATTCTTTTTTAATAAATATACGGACAGAACTGGTGCCTGAATGAATACTAGAGTCAAATTGGCCTCGTAGATTGAAACTTAAGTTAAAATTAGGACCAATGCCAAAGTTGTAGTAAAAGCATTGATTGAAAAAATGCCGATTTTAATTTTGGAATAATAATTTAAAATTTTTATGTCACAAAGTCAATTAGACAATTTTGTCTAGATAAGTTGGAGTTTAAGCTTAGTTCAGTTGAGCTCAGAGAGTTGTATTTTATACATTCAATAAAAATGTATTCTAAAACAATCCCAGCATTTTTCTAATTCCAAAATATGGTTTTTTTTATGAAGTGTAAAACTTTGCAATATTGATCTCAATAGTGGTCTTTTTGGAATAAGTTGGAAGTAGACATACGAAGATAAATAGTATCAACGAATTGAGCTTAGCTGATATCAAAATGGAGCTGCAGATACGTTGAGCAACATTATTTGGAATAAAAGTTGTAGCGTTGCGAAGACTTTGTGAACTTTGCGAAGTCACTTGATGAAATAGTGAACTACTTATGTAACAAGAGCATGTATTTAATCTACAAAGAAATGGAGACATGTTCTTCTACAGCAGGAAGGAAATAGTGACAATTATACTAAAGGCAGCGGAAGTGAAGAAAAAGGTGAAAAAGAATTTGAAAGAAAGGCAACAAAAGAGTGAAAGGAGCGGAAGATGGAAAAGATATAAAAAATTGAAAAATCAGTTATAAGGATAGAATAGAAAGGAGGCAACCAACATTTCCAAAACAATTTCAAAGGATGGAGGGATAAATGATAAAAATGGAAAAGCCCAAAAAAGAGGTACAAATAATTTCGAACTATAGTTGAGCTCCAGTATCTTTTTCCAAAATTAATTAATTTAATTTAAAAATTTAACCTGTTTTTTTACAGATGATGTAAAATTTTAGTTTTGCTTCCTAATGACTTTTGTCCTAATTTCATTAAGTATAGACATAAAAATTCGTATTTTTCTTCTTTGAAGTTTTTTTGATATTTTTATTAATTTACGTCAAGCCTTTATACAACAATAAAATATTAACATTTGTTTTTATTTTAACTCATTTTAATTTGTACAAGACCTTTTAAAATATACTAAGAATGGGAAGTAATTAGATTGTGTCCATCAAAATTGTTCAATTCATTCGCAAAAGTATCAATTACATGTATCCAACATCTGTCCTCCGGGGTCGACAAAAAGATCATTCAAACTGAGTTTTTTCCATTTTTTATATACGTCAAACACGAATTAAATTACAGCTATCAAATATCAATCTAGATATAAACCAAAGGAGGATACAAAATGTTTCGCCTACGCCCTTTAGTATATAGCAATTTAAGGTGTTACGCGATCATATCATAGAGTCTTAGCTTAAGGTAACTTAAAAGCAACAAAAGCCGCTGCTGAAATTATGTAAAATGAAAGTTTAAGCACTTTAATTTAAATTTTGAGAAGTTACGGAAATTATTTATATTTGAAAATTTATTTATTTCTATGATGGGTATAAATGTATGCGTAACTTTATGGCTGTAAAACTTGCGAAAGGCTATATATAAACCTTAATAGTTTTACTTGTTGGATATCAATTACACAAATTTGTTTTTATCTTTTGTAATTTTGTTGTCAGTCCTGGTAGCTTAAAGAATTTCAATCAATCTAATAATTCGCCTGCTGCCATACCGAGCTGGGCATTAAGGTTTTTCAGTATTAAAAAATACAACAACAACAGAACAAACAAAAAAGAAGTAAATACAACATATCACTTCGACACGATATTTACTGTGATGGATGGTTTAGATTATTACACATATAAGCGAAATGGTACATGGTCAAGTCTTATTATGGTAAATTTTTACATTTGTCGGCTCAGTTTGTTGTTAGGCGAGATCACATTTAAACTTAATTGGAGGCTTTCGATGTCAGTCAGCAAAATATCTGCTATCACCTTGTATGGAAGAAATTACAGTAACACCTTTTGCTGTTAGATGTTAATTTGTTTTGTAGCGGTATACGAATGCTAATCACCGAAGGAGTGGTTTAACCATTTTGTTATTATTATCTCATTGTGTCTATTGCATTTAGTAAATTATATTTACTACTTAAAAATAATTAAGGATAGAATTTATCTTTTTCAAAAACCAAATGTATATAAGATATAATGAAATACTCAAAGTTCATAAATTTCAAATAATTTTTATTTTTTTGGTGTTTTGTATATTTAAGCCAGAAGCCAACCATGTTCAAAATTTTATTTTAAGTTTTTTGTTCTTTTAGGCTATTAAACACAATTATATATTGGAAGGTAATAAATAAAATTTCAAAAGAGTAAAAAAAAAATTGGTTTTTCTTTCATATATATTTGCAAAAGGTAATTTTCAAAAACCGGTCGTCATAATGATGGTTTTTTTTTTTTGACTTTGTAGAAAAAATAAAACACTTTTTTATTGTTAAAGCTAAGATTTATTATGAGGTGAATGGTTCCTGCAAGGCTGTTAAAATCATAGAATTCTTTAATTTGTATTGTTCTTTTTGCACGATTTAAAAATTCGAATTTAATTTTTTTGTTGATTTAATTGTATTAAAAAAATTCCAAGTATATAGTTTCTTTGATATTAATAATTGATTTAAGATTTTAAGATAAACAAATGATTCATTCAGATGAATACTAATATTTTTATAGAAATTTAAAGTATTTTTCAGGAAGTATATGTGCCCTCGATCGAGTCATAATTAACTCAAAAGTAAAGACAGAAGTTTCGTCATTTTAAATACAAGATGCAGCATATTTAAATAGCTTTTGACAGTTTTCTTGTCAGGAAGTAAATTTACTTTAGGCTTTTTGTTATTGTTTTAGCTCCAATGCATACTCAACGCAAAATATTTATTCTTTGCAAAAATCTTTTATGAACAAGTTGTCATATTTTATAATATACCACAGCTTTAATCACTAAAATATTTGCCTACTTTCTCTTGACTTCATATTCCTTGCAGGCCTGGATTCCAAATTCTTTCTTCTTTCCGGGTTTATCGAAATAAATTTACTTGTTATCTTAAAGAACCCATTTCAATTTTAAAACCCTTGAAGGTTTCTTTTTTTTCTCTTTCAGTGATTTTCCGGGGGCATCTATTTTTCTAAATTATAGATTTCTTCTCTGGCCTGAAAGCAATTGCCAATAGTTGATTGATTGATAAATCAAAGATTTCAGGAGGAGTTGTTATTTTGATGAAAGCAGTAGTATAATTTTATTCTTGTTATCTAAAACCAATTTTGGTAGATGTAATTAAACGTAGTCCTTTTATATTCTGTGCTAAATATTTCAGATTACAAATGTTATATAGTAAAAATTCAGTAAAAGTCCTTACAGCAAAGCCTTTTCTGAAATGAAAGCAACTGAAACTGCAAAAAATTCATATTTTTTGATTGTTTGCTTGTGACAAATTACGCCAATCATCCAATACTTATATAATACATATACAAAAATAGTATTTTGTAGCTCTTAAGCACAATTTTTTTGGTTGCTAAAAAATGTAATACATTATTAACCAAAGCATCTGATAACAAAAACCATGATTACAGTACAAAAATTATTTGGGTTTAATAAACTTTTACCATTGAAATCCAAATTATGATTTCAAAAATAAATCACGATTCTAAAATGTTTACTATATCTTATTGAACATATTTTTAAGGGAAAAAAACAAGCAAACGAAATATATCTTTTCTAGTTATGTTTGATAAATATTACCTGCTCCTCTGCAATTCCATCCAAAGCAAACTCATTTCATTTATTCCATCTACTCTCATCTAAAGCTTATATTTGTTACTGAAATATTTGAATACATAGAAATATCTATAGCTACATATTTGTATCCTGTACTTCAGTAAATATAAATAAATTCATTTTCAATAATCTAAGAATATAAATTTTTCTTATACTCCATTTCCAATTTTAAGGTTATCTGAAGAAGCATTCAATGCAATTTAAATTTTGGAGTTTTTCTACAAAAAAAACATATATATATATACATATATGTTTAGTTCATATAAGTTTTCCAGCTTGTTTTTTTGTTGAAATAAAATCATAAGCTTGTGTCCCGACACAAGAATAGAAGACACCTTCAAAAATTTTCATCAAATTTAAAAACTAAATTCTTTGATGGATATAATAAATCTTTTAGCTGGTTTTCATCAAAAAATGGATCATATTATTATTTATTTATTCTTTGAAATATTTTAAATTTTCATATAGGAAATGATATTACTCTACAGCCAAGGCTAATCGCTTAAAAACATTTCCTAATACAATCAATAAGCACTTCTTTGATCTTGTTTTTCGTATTTTAATTAAACAAGTCCTTCAAGCAGATGATAACCCTAGAATTTAATTAATAATGAATATCATTGAAAAAAAAGAATGCAGTGAATAATATGCATCTAAAGGATAGATCTGTAAAATGTTGAAAATGCAGTTATTACTACACCAATCATCAAATTATTCTTGGAAAAAAAAATTATTGAAATAGTTTTTTAAGACCAAAAAAAATCCAGAAAGCTTATGATTCGAGAATTAGTTAAAAGATTTTAAATTAGAATAATTTATCCTTTACTAAAATACCAGACTTAATGAGCTAACCTCATTTTAGGAATTTCCAAAGAAGAGCAAAACAAAAGAGATTAAATAAGAACATAATGACACCATTTTAAAAATTTTCGCATTTTCGTGACTCTTACAAGTTTAATGAACATAGTTTAAGGACATTTTCATTCATTTTTCAATATATACTAATTGAAGTAAATAAAATGTGAAGCATTACTATTTCTAGAATAGGAGACTTAATATCAAAAAACAAACAAAATATTGTTTGGATTTTTTCATACGTATATCCTTAACTAAGATTTCCGGAAGTAGTTAAATTGCTTAAACTCTCCAAAATGAATCTCAGAGATAACGTCTTTCTAGTGACTTTACTTCCTTGAAAAATGCATAAAAATAAAAAAATTTGCTTTGTACAAACGGTTTTAGGTGATTTTTCCTCTTATATATTTACGAATTCATACGAATTCATACGTGAATTATGTTGAAAAGTTCATTTGTGAAACATTTATTTTCCGTCCATTTGCTAACAAAATTCATTAATGTTTTCTCCGAAAAAAAGGCTTATGACTGAAAAGAAGCTCTCTTTCATTATCGAAGTAGAGCTACTTTCCCTACTGGGCTTGTACTGAAGAAACTTTCAGACTGAGCCTGTGATAATCACATCTTGATCACATTTTGTTCTTCCGAAATTCTTTGTTGTTATTTCTGTTTCCCGGCTAATATGAATACAGAAATGCCGTTGAAGCCTCAATATACAGCCTCCATCTTACAACCTTTCAGCGTGTAAGGATGACACTCAACTTTTATTCATTTTATAATATAGAAAAAATGACTTTTATTCATTAAAGCTTGCTACCATGCAAACTTAAAACACTTAAAATTTAGCTGCTAGAAAAATACCAAATTCTTTAATAATTCCAATTTATCAATGAAATTTATTTAACCCCATTTGAATTTATTAAATTCAAATCAATAAATTTCTTGATATGCTAATTTCTGATAATAAATATTTAAAATAATTTTGGGATAGTCATCAGATACTTTAATTCGTTATAGTCATTTTTTATCAATCAATCACTTTTAATTTATTTGATATAATCATTTTTAGCCATGTGATTTTTATTTCTCAAACATTAAATTGAATAACGAGACAATTTATGGACACTAAAACCGTCAAATTTTAAAAAAAGGAAATTTTATAGTCTAAAAATAAATATTTATAATATTAACAATTGATTTAGGTTTTAAAAGTGCTTCAGTTTTAATATAAATTAAAAATAATTTTTAATGTTATCTTTTGTCAATATTTGCAATACTTGCAATTGAAATTTTGTCTTCCTTATCACACTGACCATAATTTTTTTATCAAATTTGACATTGCCGTCGCCACTTTGTCTCCTTAACTCTCATATCGTTAATAATTTTCTTCATTATCGCGTTTCATAATGTTTGACTGATCAATGACCGAATGGTAACAAAGCTTACGTAATCGAAAGGCAAATTTTTCTTCTTCAGACAATCAAACGTTTGTAATATTAGAAAAATATTTATTTCAAATGTCTTCGTTTGTTGTATTTGCATTAAACTTAGCTGCTTTTACATCAATGCTAAAATTGTTCCATCTAACTTATATAATTATTTAGTGTCAATTTTGTTTGACTTTTTAATTTCAATCCAAAACGAAGCTTTTGTAGAATATCAAATAAATATATGAAATTTTTTTGTTATGTTTAATTTAATAGTCACAAATAAACTCTTATTCATGGCCTAGTGAAAAAGATTTGGGATTAATTTAGCCTCACAAGCTTTGAAATAAATGTTCAAGTACGAAGGTCAAAAATTATTTGTAAAACAAGTTTGAAATTTATATGCAATTATCATTACTGTGAATTCCTCACACTAAAACCATTAGAAAGGTTTAAAAAACTTATCTAGTACCTACAATTTCCAAAAATTTAATACCAAAATTTACCAAATTCAAAAGAAAATTTAACCTCTTTTTGGCCTCTTTAACCCCCAATGCATGAAATTGTTCATTAAGGGGGTAGATCAACACGAAAAGGGGTTCAAAGTAAACCAAAGTTGACAAAAGTGTACCAAAATTCACAGTTTTCAGTGCGAAAGACTGAAAAGAAGTTGAGAAATTTCGACTCGGATCCTTTCTATCTCTTCGTTACTTTATAATAATCTTGAAAAAAATTCTATTACGTGGATATATATTTCATTTTCTATTTAAGTTTACTTTATCTTTTTCTAAAAAATTTTATGTAGAAACAAACATGAGAACGAGGGAAGAAGGAAATATTTGCTTTATTTTTCCGTCATTTATATACAAGCAAAAATTCATTTTATTTATATGCATCCATTCCTTATATATTTTTGTCCAAAAACCTCCCATTCACGGTATTAAGTCTGGTTATTAAGTGTTCAAAAGCGAGTAAATTTACGTCCCATTTTCGGTCCATATTTTTGGGCACTTTGGCTGGACTAGCATTCTCTCTCGTATAAATTTATCGTAAAACATTTTTCATGCCGTCTGACACCTAAAAAACTTAATTTTTTTTATTATTATCTTAAAAATTCTCTTTCGCAAAAAATAGCTTAGAATATTTTTTAATATTTAAAGAAAAAAAAGTGCATAATTTTCATCATGGGAACTAATTTTGACATTTCAGAGATTTCTATCTCGCATAAAATTCTCTCGTATCATACGTGTCTCATGTAAGGAATTTTTATCTATATAGCATAAAATTCTCCTGTATAACATCCGTGACTGAACCGCATTCTACAGATTACTCATTCAATAAAGAAAATCGATATTAAAACGAGTAATTTGTGTAGATAAAATTTCTAAATATAAAATTTAAAAAATATTTATAAATTTGTAAAACTAAACTAATAAACAAATAATGAACAAATTTTTTATAATTTTTTTAGTTACAACAAAACAATTCTAAAACAAGATGACAGATTCTTTTAAACTTGCTGAAATGCAACGCACAAGTATTGAATTTGAAAGACAACGCCATCTAGCAAATTGGTTTATAAAAAGTAGTCATCATATGGCAGCGCCAGTATCAACAAATTTATCAATTAATAAGGGTGTCAATAAGGCACATAAATCATTAAATTCCAAAAATGGAACTATTTCAAAAGCAAATCAAATATTTTATATTGTATCTGGACAAAAAGGATTAACATCGCAACAAATACAATCACAGTCACCATCTCAGCAACAACAACAACAAATTAATCAACAATTAAATGCTAGTTTAGCATTATCAAGATCACCAATTTTTACGTCACAAACTAATTTACCATTACAAATTGTGACCACATCTCATCATACACAAGAAGGTCATAAACCAAAATTAAGACGATTTAATTCACACGATACCAGTGCAATGTTTTCTGTGGCTGATTTTGAAAATGCACGACTTGCACGTCGTAATGAAATTGAAATGAAACAACGACAACAACAGCGACTTAAAATGAATTCCTTAAGTTCAGGTGGTGATTATTCTACTGGCGATAGCAAAGGTTCCAAATACAGCAATGATGTAAGTCTTTTTTAATTTGTTTTTTTTTAACAAAAAAAGAAAAAATATTGATTAATTTAAATAATTTTTAAAAATAAATTTTAGTCCCAGCCTGAACCATTAACAGCTGAAACATTTCTTGATCGTTATTCACTTCCACGTGTTGTTAGAATTTCACAAAAACAGAAATTTACTCATGAAACTATGCAATCAACTTCGTCAAATGGTTCATCATCGACAAATTCTTCGACATCTTTAACTAATAAAAATGTTGATTCACCAAAGGATAGTGGTGAACTTTTTTTATTATATCGCTATTTACGGGAAAGAAAAATTTATCATGGTTATAATACAAAATCAGGATCTACAAGTCGAAAAAAGGGTGTTGCTATACCCCAAGAATTTCCAGGTAAGTTGTATAAAAATTTCAGTTCTTTGTATGATTTTTGTATATTTTAATAAAAAAAGGTTACATGTTTGTTTTATTTTGCATTTGTAGGCAAGTTGGTTTAATTGTAGTAGCTCCCAAGTTGTTTCTATTTAAAAGAAAAAAGTCAAATTTGAAAGTTCTTTACCCTTTTTTAGCTCTAAATGGTTATCCCTAACATCTCTAGCTAACATAGATTCCCTTCTAGACTTTTTTCTTTGATAGCAGCAGAGGTTTTTGTGTTTCTGCTTTTCATTTTATTATTTAAAATTCTTAATCAGTTTGTTGTGTTTTTTTGTTTATAGTCTTAAAATTATTTGGTTATATTCAGCAGATTCATACTCCTTTTCCCGTAATTTTTACTTTCATGAATTTTTAACAACATTCAATAACTTCTTTGAGGAACATATTTTACATGTTTTAAAAAGTTTTATCATTGAATATCATAAGCAAGATTACAAGTACCATGGCCTCAAAGCTCTTTTTCATTGTAGTAAACACAACCTAACAGATTGAGGAATAATGTCATAGTGACTGCAAATCCTTTTTGCATGTAGAAATCTATATGAAATGTAGGAAACACGACCAAACAGGGTTAGCAATGACGTCAAGTTTGCCAAACGCTTTGAGTGGTAACAGAGGAACGAAAAGCTTTTGCGTCTTTGTATTTTTTGCTGTTTTTACTTACTGGTAGTCATGAATTTTGTTTTTGCAAATTTTTGAGTAAAACGTATTACAACAACAAAATATATTACAATGGTTAAACCAAAAAGGAACCATATGTATATGTATACTATGCTGTTGTCATTCCTTAAACTTTTCGGTCATGTTTGCTGCAATGAATGGGCGCCTTAAGCTTAAAAGTTGTTACTATCTTGTAGTGATATTTTCGAAAGTTTTGTTTAACTTTAAAAATTATTAACTTGTGTATATAAATGAATCCTAAATAAAATTACTTTTTACATTTTCATGACTCTTTCTTGTCATTATTTGATTGTGTGGGTGTATTTAGAAAAATTAAATATTATACTAACAGAGTTTACTTTTAAATCACGTGAACTTTTTAAGTTTTTATTGATTAGAATCAATAAATGGAAATCTTGATTAGTATTTCAACTTTTATTTTTATATTAGTAAAGTACACAATTTATTCAGCCATTTTTCTAGAAAAATCAATTAAATAATACATGAGTGAATGCGCATTGGCTGCTTTTTAGAGTCTCATTGCACATCAAGTTTTAAACTTTAGTTTTTTTGTTGGTTTTCTTGTTGACACCAAAGTGAAAATTCAGATCCCATATTTGGTCTAATGATTTATATATGCTAGCGTAGTTTTACTTTTCCCTAGAAATTTCTGACTGAATTTTTTTTTCTTTAGACAAGAGTGGGGAGCAATTTTAGGCAAAAAAACTTATTAGCATCCTTTTAGTTTACTTTATTGCATTTAAATGCTAAAAATCAAACTCTATCGAAAATAATCAATCCTAATTTACTGTAGTTAAAACTTCTTATTTCAATTTTTGCGATCACTTCTAAGTTGAATTAATTTAAAATTTTCTTTTGACTAGTTCTCCTTAGGGAAGCTTACTGTAGTTAATCAATCTTATATATTATTAATCACTTTATGAGGGATATTTAATTTTCTAATTTCAGACTTTGCTGAATTTCTCAGTTTTTTTGCCGGTTGTCTTCTTTCCACGAAGTTTGTTTGTTGACTTCTATTTACCATTTTTGTTTAAGAGCTAAATGAAACACTTAAATATTTGAATTCCAGATATTGGATTTAAATATCTAATCCTTTTTGAAAAAAAAACTATTCAAGCGTAAATGCTAAACGCAATGAGTGTAAATAAGATTTTAATTAAATTGATAAGCTAGTGTCAATGTTGAAGATATAACTCCAAGTGAAAAACACTTAATACTTTTAATTTTAAATTATTTTTCAAACATAGAAATATAAATCAACGATTCGTCACAATAAACTGATTTAAGTGTAGTTATTTTCTGATTGAAAACTTTTAATTATCTGCCAGTCTGGTAGTTGTTGATTTACATTCTTACTAAATCTGGCGCTGTAGGCAGTTAACATGTACAAATATAATTAACATTTTTCTTTAGTTTAAAAAATTCAATCGATATACGTATATAATGTAGCTTACCTTAAAGTATAAAATTAAAAAAGTACATTAAATAAACAAACAAAAACTTCAATTTTCACAAATTTCATATTGCCAAAGCTGAAGTATGACTCTAAAAACATAATAACAAAATCTATTCAATTAGACTTGTAAAGTTATAGCTCAACGTATACATTAAACATAATTCCTTAAACCCTAACATTTTACTAAGCATGACTCTTTTTTAAATAAATTTTTAATCAAGCATAACCATCTGAAAGGATTTCATAATTGAAAGTCAAAAAAATATTTATATACCACAGTATTTCTATTCCATTGTCTGGCATGACATCCTGTAATTTATCATCGACCATGTCATATCTCTGGTAAAAGAAACAAAAGATATAAAAATTTTAATATAAAGAAAATAAGAGTAAAAACTTTCGTAATGGATGTGGACTAAAATGACCACCATAAGTGAACACTTTAGGTCAATACATCTTAGAAATAATTTAGCCAAAACAGAATGGGTGGCCTCCATAAAGGTCTACAAATAAGTGAAAATGCTTAAATATATAAAAACGGAAACCAACAACATAACCAAATAGGATACCGTTTGTTATGCCATACTTTTAATTTCAGATATCCCCTTTCTTGTTATTTAAGCATAACTAAATCGTAAATTATGCATAGAAGGCACAAATTTATTTGCAATGTTCCGCTTCTTGCCGCCAAACAACCCTCTGAGAATGTATACAATTATTTTTAAGTTGAGCATCCCTTTGACTCTTTTCTTATTCCTTAGACAGGCATTTATCTTGTTCATTACTTAAAACGAAGGATTCTTCTTTACTAAAGCTATCACGGTTAGATTATAAATGTTGGATGACAAACAAACTAAAGGTGGTCGATTCTGTTAAAGCTATCCAACAACTGAGGGCATTAATTTATTTTGTTATTATTAATGTTATTGTTTTTCGTCTTGCACATCTCTAAAGATAAATGAAAACAATTTGGGCATTGTGCCAAAATAAATTTTCTTTGGGTACATTTTCTTTTGGAAAAAGAGAATAGTTTTTTCTTTTTATTTTTTTATTATAGTCTTATATAAATTCTGAAAGTCATCTGCATTTTAGCATTAGGTCTCCGAGGTTAGCTTATAAGTTTTAACAATTGGATAGGGTTAAGAATTGTAAAAAAAAAATAGCTTAAGACATTTTGATAGTTTCAACCAGAATCTTTTTACAAAGATTTTCATGATTATATGAAATATCTGCTTGTCTATGTTGTATGAGTTAAAGTTTGTTTTCTTTAAAAACTTTTTTAATGAAATTTATTTTAAAAAAACTTTAACTTGAATGTAAACTTCTCATGGAAAAATGTGGAACCATGTAGATATAATCTAATGTGAATCTATTTTTATTTTTTTAGTGCCAAGTTTTATTAAGTGTTTCAAGTAGTTTTTATTTTTTCTTTTTAATTAAATTCAATTTAGAATTGCATACAAATAAAAATTTTCACAATTAAATGCAGATTTTGTAATGTTCATTATATAATTATTTTTGAAGCAATTACGGGAATTATGTCAAATTACTGTCTTTGTATTTAATTTCTTAATACCTTCTTCCATTATTTTATTTTATCTTTTGTACTCAACATTAATAATTCGCAATTAAGTTGACATTAAGATGGATCATTATAAATTTTGTAATATAATTAACAACTTAGTAATTTTTTTGGGTCTTGAAATTTGTTATTAATTAAAAAAGCTTTTAATATAAATTCATAAAACTACTAGGCGAGTATTGAAAATTTGGAAAATTTAGGACTTACAAACAATAACATTTTATTACTATTCTACTTATTTTGGAAAATCGAAGAGCTAGTGTACTTGACTCGAAAATTAAATTCGTGAAGGCTTAAAACGAAAGAAACCAGCCACCATTTGACTTTTGAGACTTTAACTTAATAACTCATAAAGACACCATCAATTATAGAAATAAATCAAATTTCAATTTTTGTAGCGCACTTTCTTTTCGCAAAGGAAATGCCAATTTGATTGACAAAAACTCGGAAAAATAAATTTTTATTTATGTAGATACCCACACAAGGTAAAGAAAAAGTGACGTCAGATAATCTCGCTTAGTTTCTCGTTTATGTCTTTTATTTAAAATGAATAATTTCAGTTGGAAATTGAGTTAAATGCTTCTATTTTGATTTTGTTGCTCTTATACTAAGGTTTGTAAGTTTTAGGATAGTTTTGCTATGATATAAGAAAATTTCTCTTGTCTTATTGTTATAGAAACTATTCTCAACCTCATAAACAGCCACCACCAAAAGATGGTAGCAATGTAGTCATTGGAAAGATTAAACAAGATTCTTGCATTAACGTTTAGTTTTAGACGTGTTTGTCAGGAATAGAGCATAGAGAATTGCCCATATTTAATCGCCTAATAAAAAATTTTTGATATGAATTTTAATTTACAACACTCAGAAATGACAAGAATAGTTTTCAACAGTCTTTAAAGCTTTCAAAGCCATTTATATTATTTAAATTTCAAATTTCATTTTCGTATTGTAAAAAGAAAAATCCTGAAGGTCTTTTATGAAAAAAAAGTAATATTTTAATTAACAGTTATAAACTGATCAATCTAAACTAATCTACAGTTTTCGAGTTACTGATGGCCATGTTTTTCTTTCCTTACAAAAAAAAAAACAGTTAAAGCTTGATGATATTGGATAATTTTCAAAATCTTCATAACCAAAAGTATTTTATCCCATTTCAGGAATCGTTATTTCGTCATTTCGGATTTTTTGAAAATATTCTTTTGCTTAACATTGTTATTGTTGATAAAATCTTTCTAAAATAACTTTTTTTTATTTTTTAGGTTACTTTTCATTAATTAATGAAAAAGGAACACCAACAGCAACTATGTACACATCTTTAGTACAATTGGTACGTGAAAGAGTTTACAAATTTATTTCTGTGGATAATTTACAAGCATTTACTGAAACACAAAGTAATGATACATTTCCACCAAGATCTCATTATGTGAAAAGTACAGCTAGAGGTGGTCAAATATTTCGATTATTGGCTGTTTTTGAAGATGGTAAACAAGAGAGCTCATCATCAAATAAAAATTCAGGACATTCAGGTAGAGAAAAAGAAAAGGGCCGTTATGCACAATTGCTAAATGAAAATAGACAAATTTTATATGTTTCTTTGACAGCCAAAGGTAAATTTTATGAAATTGAACCAGGTGTACCACAAATTTTACAAAAGACAGGCTTAACTAATGAAACACAAAAAATTTTAAATACAGATTGTGTACATAGAATAACAAATATAATTAAAACTGATACAGAATTACCAATTAATATTAAATTTATATCTGGTCCAGCTGGTGCAACAAATGCAATACCAGAAAATTTAACAGTAACACGAATATCAAATGAAAATGTATTAATTGTATGTCCAATTGAAGATGCTGAATCAAGATCACCACTTCATTTAAGAAAACTTTATATAACATCAGAAATGATTTTACTAAAATGTTGTCTAGGTTTTGAGAATGAACAAAGAATGTTTTCAAATCCAAATGTACAAAATATACTTAAATTTTGTCAATTTAATTTTGATAATTTTGTTAAATTAATTGAATTTGAAGCACTTAATAGACCAGAAAGGATAACAAGTCGTAGTAGAGTTGAGGGATTAAAAATTCTAAAACCATTAAATTTTCCAAAATTATTACGTCGAGAAAAGAGTAGTATTGCCCATGAAAAAGAAGATTCAATTATATTCTTAAGTAAAAATGATTTAGCTAATTTTGAATCTAAAGATGATAATATATCGTCTAGTCGTCCAACTAGAATATCAGATAAAATGAGAGTTTTTCAACCAACAAAAAAAAAATGGTTTCGTAAATCAGATAAACATACATCCTCATTGGCTAGCTTAGATATAGATGCACAAGCAAAACGTATGAGTATGGAACGTTATAATGATATGTCAAAACTTTTACAAGAACGTTTTGGTGATGCCCTTGCTGAAAGTATTAATGATCGTCCAATATCAGAAATTGGATGTTCAGATCAACCAAAACCACAAATACAAAAAAGTCTTAGTCTTCAGGATGTTGATTTTATTGATAAACCAGATATTGTACCATTAAATTTCAATGAAAATCATATAAATGGCAATAGTAATGATAATCTAACTAATTCTCTAATTCCGAATGAAAATCTAGAACATAATGAATTTAATATAAATCGAAAAGAATTATACCAGCAATTACAACAACAATCATTTATAAGTGAAAAAATGTATTCAGAATTTCATGTTAAGACACGACAATATAGTAAATCATCATCTAGTCTACATCAGTTATTACATTTTGCTGCACCACAACAGCGTTCAATTAATTGTGATAATAAAAAACAAAACCCACCATTTTCAGAAAAATCTAATATTATTATTAATAATAATAATAATAATAATAATAGTAAGTACAAGGATAAAACAAAAATTGTATTTGAATCAAAAGTACAACCAGGCTATAGGGAACAATTAAGTTTATCAAGTATTATTGATGATTTACCTTATAGTAGTGTACGTGATTCATTATTAACAACTGAAATAAATGGTGAAGAACATAATAATTCCGAATCAACATTAACTAATTCATCAGCCATAATAATACCAGCTAAAAATTATTTAGATAGAAAAACTATTGATGATGATATTAAAGAAAATATTTATGCTGAAATTTGTCATGATGGTGGAGCTATAAGTCGAGTACAAATTAGTATGGCTACAAAAGATAACAGTATTCAAAATAATTGTTTAAGTCAATATACTAGCTTACAGTCACAAAATAATAGTAACAGTACTAGTACTGACAATATCTATAATACGCTCAAATAGTTTGTTGTTTTTTTTTTTAATCATTTTGTGATGTTTATAAAAACAAATTAATTATTTTACAATTAATAATTCAATAATTAAAATGCATAGAGCTTGAAATAATTAATTTTAAATGAAAAATATATTAAAATAAAATATTATTATTATTTTTTTATTTTTTCGTTGGTGCTTAAAGTCATTCTTGACTATAAATAAAATTTAGACTGTGTAATCAATATTATTTTGGATAAGGGATACTAAAAGGGAAATTTTTATCACTTATCATTTAACTATATTTATTCTTGTATCCATAGCAATAATTGTTGTTTGTAAATACACACACACACACAGCTTAAAATTTTCATGTGCCTAGCTTTGAACAATTTTTTTGCAGTTATTATTTTTATTTAAAGCAAATAAAGAAAATAAATTTCTAATTAAGATTAAAAATGTTGCAATATAAATGAGGTAAAAATAATTAGAATTTATTTTTGATTTAGTTTTTATTTTTTATTATACCAAACTTACTAAAGTTGTAAGAATAATTTTTGTATGACCACAAATCTGAATTTAATTTATATTAATTCTATTATTAAAAGCTAGTAATCAATAACTCGACGATTTTAAGAAAAAAAATAAAATGAAAAAAATTGTTAAAATAAATTTAAGGAGATCATATTTTGTTGTAGATATTTCTAATGACTTTTAATTGCTTTTAACGATTAGCATTTGCAAAAAAAATTCTTCAAAAAATGGTTTTTATATGCATTTGAAGTTATTCTTGATATAAAAAGATCCGTTAGTTTCTTTATAGCGACTGAATATAAAAACAAAGCAAGTTCCATAAATACTATTAAGACTTCTTTTTAGTGTAACTTTCCTTCCTAGGAGGTGATATTAAAATAAATATAATTTATTCTTCTAGATCAATACCACAAGTGTTAATAATAAATAGCTAAAGTCGAAAAATATCGTAATAGAATTTTATTATTGATATTCTGTCATTTTATAAAAATAAAAATAAACTTTTTCAAAAGCTAATTGTACCTTAAGTTTAGCAATTTAGTCTTTTTGATTATGTTTTCAATAAGAAGTCGAAATTTACATTAACATTAACAAACGAGCCAAAATCTATAAGCGCATATGAGTCAGCTGCCATGTGATATACAAGAAAATTACACTATTAAACTCAATACACTTGAATCCATTAAAGTGTATCAATACACTTGAATCCATTAAAGTGTATTGGTAAAATGTCAAGCGAGTAGCAGAAAAATTTCCGCAATACGCTGTTTTATTAAAAAATTTTCAAAACTCCATTTCTAAATCCCTTACTCATAAAAATAACAATAAGATCTATTGCTTGACCTCGTGTGCGCTTTGTCAATATTTAACATTTTAATGATAAATTTTGTTGACACGCTACCCGATGCGATATTATTAGAGTACATATCAAATGTATACTTTCACCATGAGTACAATGGAAGTGAATTCAAGGGATTTTTATTCGTGCAATTTATCGACTTCCTACATTTGACTAATTAGTGTGAATTAATCCTCATACATATTTGCTAGTCCCTTGCAGTGTAGCTAATGTACAAAGACACTTGAATTCATTTCTACTGATCCCAAAGGCTAAAATGACTACTTTCGATTAAACTATTTAATCCTCTATATCTCGATCTTTGCATCAGTTCAACGTCATGTACACTCTATTTGCAAACTAACATGAAATAACATAAAATGTACATGTTAAATTTACTCAAAATTTCTAAAGGATCGATAAATTTTGTATCATATAACGCTATGTACCCTTATTGTAAGTCTAAATTTGGTATCTTTTGAAGACTGTACAAACCACGTTTGTCTGTCTATAGAAAACTTTAGACTTCGCCATTTTTTACTTTTTTTTAATGGCATTTAAGCCCTCAAACATAAAATTTAACTTAAAAATTTTTCTTTTTATATTCAAATTGAAAGTTTAAGATAAATTGTACCACAAACTTCTCAGTGCGTACAAATAATAATTGAAAGTTGTCTAAAAGTGAGAAAAAAATGGTTCTCTACAAAAATATTCTGAAAGCAACTTTGTATTACTTTCTATTACTTCTATTACTTCTATTACTTAATATAATCTAATATCTCTAGTTATAAGATATCTATAATTTCAAGATATGTACTTTTAAATCCATTAAAATTTCAATTTTAACTAAATCCTCATATATAATTGCAACATATTAAAATTATAATTTAGTAAAATACTTTGTAGCCAGTTAAAGAAGATAATTTCTGAATGAAAAGAAAAATTTTAGTAAGTAAATATTACTTATCCGGAAAAGTATTTTATACAATTGCTAGCAATAAAAAAATTATTATTATATACGTCTAGAAAACATACTTAACAGAAAATGTTAAAATTAAATTAAAAATAAAACAAACAAACAAATATGCGTCAACCAAAGTATTACCCGAAAATGTGATAAAAAAAAAAGTTTTATTATTACACTTTATAACTAATATTTTCTTATAATTAAAATTAACAGACTCTCTATTTGATATGATTTGTAATTGAATTACCAATTAAAGTTTAAAAAAAACGCAGTGTAATTAAACTATAGTAAAGCAATTAATCAATTTGATTAATTTGTTTAAATTGTTTGAGAATTGCTCTTAAAGTATTATATATAAATTTTTATTTTCTATTACTTTCATCCGAAAAATTAAGAATGATTTTATTGTAAATAATAAAGAATAACTGTTTTTTTGTAATTTAGAAAAAAAAATTTAAGGCAAATAAGCTATCGTAGTAATTAATATTCTTTTAAAAAATTTCTGTGTGTTGAAATCAAATAAAATATATTTGTTACTAATTTATTATTGACATATTTAAGTTATGTATCTCAACCTCAAATGCTATTTATTATTGATGTAAATTGGGTAATTAACACAGAAACATTCATTCCAAACAGAAATCTATACTATTTTAAGAAAACCCCAGCCATAAAATTTTCTTTATTAATTTTTAATAAATTTTAATTAAGATGCAGACCTTCAAGTGACGCTGTTTTGCAATAAAAGGAATCAATCACCTTACTTTTCAAATCGTTAGCCCTAAGCTCTTCAGTTTTGGAACTTGGTAAAAGGCGAACTCTTAGGAAGTCTAGAAATTATCATTTTAATATCTAATCAGAATGTGTTTCCAGACAAATCCAATTAAAAAGATTGTATTAATTTTAGAAAGACTATTTTAGGATAGAATAACGAAATAATGTCATAGTTACGGAACAATTTAAATGTTAGATAGCACAAATACATATGAATTTCAATATTCACCAACAGTTTTTTGCTTGTAAGGGGCACCTTAGACGACGGACATGGTCCATGTCCGGGGTTTTTTAAGCGTCTACAGCAATGTCCGCGGACCACTTTGACGGTCCGCTGTAATGTCCGGGTAAATTAATGACGTCTACAGTGAATTACCCGGACCATGTCCGTCGTCTAAGGTGCCCTTAACATCAAAGGACGCTTAAGTAAAATTTTAGTACTCAGTATCTAAAAGTTTCTGAATGCTAAGCTCAATATTTGGACTGCTTTGTTCAATTTAATTTCTTTTCTTTCTTCGAAATAAATTTTATTTTAAATTAAAAATTGCATACATTTCATTTATTATAATCGATAAAATACTTACAATTAGGAATATGACAAGACTAGTATCATCTTTAGCTTTTATAGAAAACAGAGTTACGTAGTTGTTTACACTTACAGAAAATATGCTTAATAAAGCTTTAACTTAACATTTACTTAAATTTAAGTTTTCAAAGAGGTCTTCATGGTAATTAGATATAATAATTTGAATTAAAAACAAAAAACGAATAATTAATCTAGAGGAGTACAGCTATGGCACGAACTACAATTAATGAAATTTTTTGCAAAATTGTGGCTGTTTAAAAAGAAGAGAAGTTTTTTTTACCATTCTTTTTACATTTCCGAATTTGTTAAAAATAGAAAAAATTGAGAATTTTTTGTGATTTTAGTTCATGCCATAGAGAAATGTATAAAAACGACTGACACCAATTTTCAAGTGAATCGTTTCAGGAGAACTTGAGAAATCATTGCGACCACTTACACTCATATACGCCACCAAAACAGCTATTTCTCCAAAAATAATTTTACTTTTGAAAAATCCACGTAAAGACATATTCTTAAAGTTTTGAGCTTTGAAAATATGAAAAAAAAATCAGGTTTTTCAAATTTCTAGACTAGAATACCTTAAGTCAGTGGTGCACAAGCTTTTTGAGAGAAGGGCCAATTTATCCATTTAAAATTATTCGCGGGCCGCAAAGGGTAAAAGTAAAGAAAAATATTGATATATTATACTAGATGAGATATAAATTTTATATTTTATTTTTAATTACAATAATTACATAATTTTATTTCTGACACTACATACTGGCAGCAAGCATTTTGATGTCGGGTTCAATGTTTGTGGTTACTATCCTCAGTACAGCGGAGATTTTTTAATATCGACTAACAAACGTCATGTACTGACAAAGATCCAGAAAGAACTAACAATAAAATCCATGTGTTAAAAAAATTATTTAAAAATAGACTGCATATGGCTCATGAATGAAAGAAATAATTTCAGTCACAAAATTATACCCATGTACTATACTATTTTTTATCATATTTAATGAAAAATTTTGTTGATGAAGTATATGTTATTTTGGGCCGCAAAAAAATCTACTTCGGGCCGCATGCGGCCCGCGGGGCTGCATTTGTGCATCACTGCCTTAAGTCAATACTTTAGATCGTAAAATTGAATATCTTTAAGTCTCTTTTACCTACTAAATATGTTCAAAATTTTGAAAAAAGTGGCACGCAAAAAAATTTTTTGTCAAATATTGAAGTCGTTGTATAAATTGGTTCCAATTTTAAAGGCAAACACAAACAAAGAAATGTTAGGATAACGTTTCACTGATTATGTTACTCTTGATGGAGATTGTATTGAAGGAAAAATTTAAATTTTAATATTGAAAAAATATATTTTTATCTGTCCTGAGATTAGACTTTTAAAGTAACATATATCAGCCCAAATGCTCGAAACTCCTAAAATTATCTAACAAAAACTACATAGACACTCAACTGTTAAGGCCCTGAAAATCATCAACAGCTAAAAGTTTATATAAGAATATAGCCCTATAGATAGATATCTTAACTGAATTTAAATTTTTATGCTAAAGCTTTTACTATTAAGTATTAAAACATAGTTTTATGCCTTTAAGGTAATTAAATGGAACAAAATTAAATTTTAATGCCATAAATAAACAAAAAAATGAAGTTTAGTTAAATTTATTAAAACAAAAAATTGGCTTTAGCTGAAAAAAAAGATCAAAAGATAGAAATAAACGAAATAAGACAAAGTGGTTCAAAGCTGCATATCAACGGATCTCGTTTAGATAGTTTCAAACTATATTGCAAAAACTACGCTAATGCTTAAGTAAATATTTTTTTGATTGATGATATAATAAAGATTGTTGCAAAACTTGTTTTCATACTTTACTATCTAGGTATGTGCACTTATAGCACATATTTTTCTTCTTTTTTTTGTTGTATATTTTTGGCAACTATTTCTTATTCATACCCAGATTTTATTAACTAATTATTTTTTTGAGGAAATACAATGAATACTATAAATTTATCTAGTTTATAAACTTTCAAACTTGTTTTATTGACTTTTGGTCAGCAAAAGTATTCATTTCCTTTAAAATTTACAGTCTCTGTAAATTCTTATTTCTTGTACTCTTAGCTAAATTCTTCGTTTTGCTTTAATTGATTAAAACCTTAAAAAATTTAATTCAAACTTTAGGTACTGAATTATGCTTAACTTAAATCATACTTAAATCACGTTAATAGTTTTATGCTCTTATGTAATATAATTTTTCAGAATGACTTTAAAAATTTTAATAAATCCTGTGAATTAGGCCAATGTCAAAGTTATTTTTATTTTTGAAATTTTTTTTTTGAGCTTAATAATAAACACAGAAGTCATCTTTTCATTTAATCAGGTGTACACAATGTTTAATTAATATACGGATATACATAGGTTAAAATGAACTTGAAATTATTATTCAAAAATCTCATAATAATACAAGGTAAAATGTCTTTGGGTTAAGGTTAAAAGTTTTAAATAAAAGAATATATAAAAAAAAGTGCTACGGAAGAAAACATTTACAATAAATACACACGAAGAATTCAAAAATTTCCCAGCCTGGTAAGAAAAAGCATGATTTTTATGAATTTTTCTTTTAAGATAGTTACCTTACAAAAATATTATTTTCATTTAACCTCTCTTAAACTAATTGTAACTGAAATTCTTCCAAAACGAATTTAGTATTAGTAACAAATATCGCTAATAAATAGAAAATTGACCAAACATTGAAATTTTTTGTTCAATACTCCTCTTATTGATCTTAGCCATATTTTATAAACTTATATTTACCTTGCATAATTTTCTATAAAGGTTTGTGATCGATATTTGAAAAACCTGCCTATTAGCTACATATTTGCTTCAAATTTAGCAAACACTAACTACTTATATAAAAGTGTAATCTGGTTAAAAAGTTTTTGTCAAAAAATTAACTTATTCCTCCTAGTTTTGAACATGAATATTTCTTATTGTTAGTTTCAAGCTCAAGAGGAACCTTGTAAGGGTTTATACAAAACTAAGCTGCTTTGCCCTCCGCTTTGTTGCACTCAGCCACCCCACGCTCTCTTTTAACTGTTTTCTAAATTAGGCTTTATATAATAGAGACAGAGAGATATAAAAATAAAATTCTCTCACGCCAAATTTATTTATAAAATAAAAAAAAAGATTGAAACCTTTGACATGGCATATTTGACAAATTCCTGACAGTTTCTGGCAGCTGAACGATGCTACAAGAATCCTTTGATAAAAAATTTTCACTTTTCCAGACTTACATTAAAACCATTAGAATATTAGAGCTTTTTCAATTTAAAAAAATGCGCACGGGGCGGATAATATAAATTTTGTTCACCTCTAAATCTTTTGATTTAAATCATTTTTTATAAATATATTTTTAAGATACAATTTCACGGAAATATAATACAATCAAAAAATCAATCAATTGAATATTATTAAATATATTTTCAAATTATTCTTTAGTCTACAAAATATAATTAAATAAATTAAAATCTATTAATAAAAATTGAAAATTATCTTTACTCAAAACCAAAATACTTTTTATTATATTAAATTCTATCTATTCCGAGACTACAAACGTGACATCAATTTCAGTTTATGCACTTTTTGTATAATAGCAATAAATTTTTATTATTTATTTATTTTTTTTTTTTGTCCTTTTCTTGAAATTCATTTAAAATTTATCTAGGATATTAAGTTTCTTAATTAACTATAATTAACCTGACTATTGCACATATGTAACGGAGTTCATTTCAGATATTCATAAAAAAGAACTTTTAGCAAAAAACACAAATTACTTATTAAACTTTAATTAGAAATCTATTCATGGAAATGGAAACTATGAACTTTAAAATATTTTTAAGAAAAATATTGCTTGACTAAAATAGTGACGTAATACGAAGCCACAAAAAATCTTAGAACTCTCTGGAAATAAATTATAGCAATTATACAAAAATCTTTTCTATATATAAATGATTGGTTGAAGTTAATCCATATAGGTAAATCCAAAATCACAAATTGATCTTTTTTCAATATTATTTGATAAAACACAAAATTTTTTTGCAAGGTTAAAACTTTCTTCTTCTTATCACTAATTAAACCAAGCCATATTTCATATTTGTCTTAAAAAATCTTTCCTCGTATTAAATTTGTCAATGAAGTTTTCAATATAACTTCTTAAATTCGATTTCTTAAACCATAAGTGTTCAATTAGCTTTGGCAAAAAAAAGTTCTTTTGAAAAAGAAACTCTGCAGAGCTAGGCCCCGGATCTAGTCCTATAAGTGCTGTGAATTAAACCATGAATTGGAAATAACCACTTAGAAAAGTTCATGGCTTCGATTTAATAGATAAATAAAGAACTTTTCTATTTACTAAATCTGGATTTTCAGGTAGATTTTAGTTGTATAAATAGACCCAAAATTTTACCTTTTTAAGTAATTTTTTCCTTAAAAATCGAATTAATTTTTCTTTCTGGTGCACTGTTTGTTTTTTATATACCTCTTTAGAAACAAATAAACAAAACCAGTTACAACAGTTTGAGAACTGTGCGCATTAAACTGTGCTGCCACTGAGAATTACCTCAACAAATGTAGCAATAAATGTGATCATGAATATAACTACTTCATTACCATACCTCTACGTAATCGACACATTTTCTCAGTCAATAGATTTAAGTATAAGATAAATTTTATATTTATAAAAATATATTAAAGAAAAATTAAAAATTGTACCATATTCAACACAACTAGTTTTAAGAATATATTCGAATTTATTTTAAAATTACTTTCAATAGCCTTTAAGGAATATTTTTAATTAAAGAATATGAATTTTGTATGTATCATCTGATTAAATTTGTACCGTGCACGTCAAAGATATACAACATCTCTTAAGGATCGACTAAATACATTTTGGATGACTTTTGGGTATGAAGCCTGCCAACGGTGGACTTGAACCAAAAGACCTGAAGTTTTTGTAAAATGAACGTCAAGATGAAAGTAATCCTTGATTAATGAATCTAAATTCATCAAACGCATCATTAGTAGTGATGAGACGTAGGTTTATGAATATGACTTCGAAATTGCCAATAATCTAGCGAATGGGGTGGCAAAAGTGAACCGAAATTGAAAAAAACACGTCAAAGTCAGTCGAAAATAAAGTCTATGCTCATCGTTTTCTATGATTACCATGTGTGGTTCACCATTAATTCCTCTTACGGGGTAAAACAATCAATAAATAAAATATAACTAGGCGTTTTGAGGCGTCTACATGAAGCAATTCGTCGTATAAGACTTGACCTTGAGAATATTTTATCCTATAATAAAGGAACTAACCCGTAAATTTTTTTTTTTCATCATAAACAGTTCAGTTAAAAGTTTTTGATTTGAATTTCCTCCATAGCTAAAAAGCCAATCATTTGTTCCAAAATCCATTAATTATTTATTTCTTCTCTATAATTTTAAAAATGTTATCTAAAAATTTTTTACTCTTATATTTTAAATTTATTTTATGCCAAGCTATTTCCGGACTATTCCGAACGTTTTTAGTTTAAAACAACTTTTACATTTTGAAATTTATTTGAAAATGTAAAAAAAACAAGCTTGGAAAAACATTTTTTTAAACAAATCTTCCAAAAACTAATAGAGTGCCCATTTAAAATTAAAGTAAAAATCTTTAACATTATTTCATATGTATGTATTATCTATAAAATGAATTAATTTAATATAACATTAATTATGTTTGTATATCTTTGACGGTAATAGAGTAAACATTGGTTAGGGATTTACTTGTTATGCGGTAACTTGTTTCAAGAATGCATTATTATCATTTAAAACTCATATCCAGCTAACGTTTTGATTTAGTCAAGATTAGTTCGACAAGTTAGTAGCATGATGTACGTTTTGAGCTTAGTAACGACTTCAAGTCTAGCTTAAGTTACCTGTCGCAAAAATTTAATATTTTTTCAAAAGTATTCGGTCTGAGAATAATTCCTCAGTCACAAAAAAATATTCCGTGACATTTACTACATTTTCTGGGTTTTATGGTAATACGATTTTGTTGATTTGTATTGTTTCTGTGATAAAATATTACCGACAGATAAAAATAAAGATAAGATTTAAAAATATTCATAATTTTTAATAGTTTAATTGTGTTCATACGTTTTATCAATTATCGTTTTTAATTCCAAAATTTAATACTTTTAAAATGTGAAATAATGTGTTAAGTGAATTTTTTTGGCTGAAACTTGGTGGCTATAATTATTTATAAACAAAAACATATTTTTATCAATATTTTTCATTTTTATTTTGGAATCCATTTGAAGTAAGTGTTAAAAACAAAAAACCAGAGCTTTTTTTGGTTGTTGCTAACAAATATTTTTTTAATTATTTATAAAAAAAAAATAAGCAAATATAATAAACATATTTTAAAGTGTGTTCAATTTAAGTGTTAATAGCAATTACCTTTGGTTTAAAAAATAAAATAATGTGAATAAAAATATTCAGAAATTTTTTATCTTACAGAATTTGAAATAAAAATTATAGAAAAATTCATGAAGCAATATTCTGTAGCAATATTTTTCAAAATTTAAGATGCTAAAAGTTTCGTGAAAATTATTCATAAAAAAGAATTGATTCAAGGGGCACAACTAGTGTGACCATCTGAAAAAAGGGTGATTTTTGTGAATTTTTTTTAAAAAGAAGTATTGCACCAATTTTTTTTGAATTTAGCAGATATATTTTTGAATAAATGAAAAATCTCTTGTTTCTTAAATAGTTTTCCTACTGTTTCAGTGATTCTGGGCTTTAGAGTGCCCGAAATCAAAAAAAAAGAACGTTAAACTTAAACTAGAAGATATTGCTCATAAGAATTGAGGATGATTTGTTATCGAGTTACAGCTGCAGCAAATTTGAAAAATTTAGTTTTGAGAAAAACGGATTTAAAGACATCTAACGTGCCTGAGGAGTAGCATCTTTTTAGAAGGATGTAACTCAGATAATATTTTTTCTTGAAATTTTAATATGTTAATTCTCAAAGTACAAAACCCAAAAACAAATCGAAATTTTGAAAATGTCGCACTAGTTGTGCCCCTTAAACGACAATAAGAGTCGAATAAATAGATGTTTCCATATTGAGCTGTGCCCAATGATTTATTAAGGAAAATTCAGATACCCAAATTGTGTTGGAAAAAACGATAAGGGCCTCCTTAATCATTCAATACTTTGATACAATATTAAATTGGACGAGTTGATTGTATCGTGTAGAAGCTGTGTTCAAATATTAATATGATGAAATGTTAATATCTTAAGCATTACTGAATGAAATATTGGATGGTTGTAGAGTCTTATTTACTTTTGTCTCGGAAAGTGCATTCCAAGACCTCTAGCCGAAACTAAAAAATTGCTTAGTCTTAATTCCATCAGTTGCGAGAAAGAACATCCTCTGACTCCCTCTCCTTGTCACATGGTTTTAATTATAATTATTATTTTCCTTTCTACGAGTACTGCCAACGTCTATTAATCTACAATAACCAAAATAATTGCTGTTACAATGATATAAGCTAGGATATCAATAACTTTAATTGCGATAAAAGCAATATTGGACATAAGAAATTATCTAAATACCTTAACAACAAAAACACTACATAATCCAATAGAATGGTCCCAATATTTTATTTTATTATGATCGATCGTTTCAATAGTTTATTATACTCGTATAAGAGTTTAAAAACTTCACAAGCCTCACAAACGAGAAGAAGTAAAATATCTTCCTTAAGAAGTTGTTTCTAATTTGAAATTCCGTCATATTATTCCAGCCTTTTTTATATGATAAGTTTATTAGCACCGAAAAAATTACTACAAGAACAAAATTTTTTTTCTGGAAATTCAAAAACAAAGAAGTTTTACATCAAATAATAAATAAAAACTTTCTTTCGAGAAATCATAAATTCTCTGCTAAAAAGTTAGTAAATTTTGTTGTAATTTCTCTGTTATCAAAAGATAAACATGTTGTTTATACTCTTCACATATTTCGCGTTTTTTACTTTTCACACGTGATATTTACAGTTATTTCGCTCGTTTTTCTAAGCTAGACTCTTACCAAATAAAAATTTTAATAAAGTTAAATTTCTAAGCATACAACAATTAATGATTACTTTTAACATTAAATTATATAAATGCCTTGAAAAAAGATAGCAAAATGTACTTGAAAAATAATATTTAAGATGATATAAATTTATAATTCTTTTAAGCATCTAAACAAAGTACTTACTTGATCTCTAGTTGAAAGTAGATTTATTTGACTTAATAGATTAGATTTTATAATTAGTAATTAATTTGATACTTGTCAATATCGTCAAGTAAAAAATATTAATTTAAAATAACCTAAGAAGACTTTTTCGCAAGAAAATTACATAAATTTTGTTTATTTTTTAGAAAAATAAAGAACTCCTGAGGAATGTATTTTTTTGAATACTATTTTATTCAAATAAAAACCAAACTAAGCAAGTTTTATGTAGTAAAAAAAATATTATCAAAATAAAATTATGCTTGTAATTAAAAAATTTGCATATATAGTAGACAAAATTTAAAAGGAAAACCCTACAAAGTGCTAATAAACAAGTACTTTGCATACATAATCCATTAACAGAGAAGAATATTTATATCTTTTACTTTATTTTATTTTTTTATTTTAATTTAATATTTCCTTTAAAGGACAGGAAAGATAGAACTTCACGATTTTCCTGTGATATTTTTTTACGGTTGATTATTCTTACAATTAGTTAATAAATTCAAAAGAAAAAAACTATCTACCTTTTCATGTTATACAATAAACACATTCTGTTTTACAGATCTCATCATTTACCTTACATAAAGATCAAGGCCAAATATCTAACCAAGGATGACTGCTATTAATAATTTTCTTGCTATTATTATATTAATATCCATTAAATTTACTATAGCGGATAAAGCTATTCATGAGACAGGTAAATATTTTTTATAAATTCATTGGATTAGAAAAAGTACGTTTTTTGTTTTTTTTTTTAATTTAATTTAAACGGTAAGAATATTTTCTTAATAAATTTGTAAGTTTAAAGGGTGTACAAAATAATAAAACATTCAAGTAAAAAATAGCGGTATTAATTTAACATTCTGGACAAAATTACTGTTGTGTACGTCTTGTTTGTTTTCATTTCAATTTAGTTCTTTAAAAATATTTTTCCCCTTTTTTTCAATACAGATATTCAGTATAAAAAAATATTTTTTTTGTGGAAAATTTATTCTATATCCACGCTAAAGAAGAAAAACTAAATTCTCGATATACATGCAAAAATGCAAACAAAAAATTTTACCCTATCTCTAAAAACTTTTTCATATCACAACGAAATTAACCAAGAACGTGTAAAAGGAACCGTATCTAAATATTGCGAGAGGCTTGAATTTTTTACCATAGTTGTATTTTTTGTAACTTTATTTTGATTTTTTCAAAAGCTTTTTGAAGAAAAAAAGAATGTCCTGAAACACTTTCTTCTTTATTACTTGTTTATATTTGGTAATAATTCATTATTAACTTGGGACAAGATTAAATTTTTACGATATATGTAAAATTTTTGACGTCATAGACTCACGCCAAGTTGTTGTTTCTGTTACCCCTCAAATGTGGATATTTAAGCATGAAATTCAGGTGTAAACACACTTTTTGGATGAGTTTTTTTTGTTTTTTGCCTTTACGCTTGAAAAAGAATTGCTATACCCGATTTATATATAGTTGTTGTTGTCCAACTTTGTTTTAATTTTAGCAAGGGCATTTTTGTTTTTGTTTTTTGGTTCTGAAGAAGATGAAGTTTAGTGAAAGAAAAATCAAAAAAAAGTAAAAAAGTAGAAAATAGAAATAACCGCAGAGATTCCCGCAGAACCGCACTAACTTAATCGTGAAATGTTTGTCATTTTTGACATCATGAATGTTACCCGCGGAGATATGTGCACTAAGTGAGTGCCCACCTTAATACAACCAAGCAAGCATATGGTTTTAGAACCGACGAATGAAGCAAAAGAAGAAAGTAAAGGAGTGATTTTTTACCCCATATTATTCTGCTCCAAACGTCAAAAAGTTTCTGACAACACATTGTGAGCGATGCATCGTCTTCGCTATTTTTCTTTGCGACAAATTTTGATCTTTGAAATTAATAAAAATTTCTAATAACGGTTCATTTTTTTGTTTAAAAAACCAAAAACGGTCTGCATTTCTTATCCGATTCCTAATGATGGTTTTCAGTTTTGATATCATAATCAGTGCACTTCTCAATCCTTTTGTTAAAAAACTTCAGGTCACAATTAGTGCATTCACAAACCAAACTATTTTATGGATTCTGTTTGTTGTTTTTTAACATATCCAGCATCACAGATCGGTTATGCTATCTATCGGTGGCTATTTTAATTTTGCAAATTTTAAACAATAGCACTAAATGTAGGGATTTTGGTAAAATAATGAGATTATGTATTTATGTTTACGTTTGTTAGAAGACGACCAAAAGGCTGAACAATTAGTTTAGCCAGAAGAAAAATTACTACAAAAAATTTTCCCATTTGAATAGAATGATCTTCAAAATATGTATAAGTACTCTTTATCCATGATGTTTTGCTGGCTTTTTTTACCCTGATATATTGAAAAATTTGTTTATTTTAATACTTATTTTAATTTAATTTCCTTATGAAAAAAATGAAGATTCCACAAAATAGTTAAATATTTAGTGTCTCCTTAAAATCTTATAAGATTTTTTTATTGTTTTATATTCTAGGATATAGATTAATTAATATTTTAATATAATACTATTTTAGATAATTTTCCCAGTAAATGTATAGTTGAAATTGAAGGTAAAACATTTTTGAAATCAGAAGGCGAAACTTGGACACAAAATAATTCTTGCATCTATTATTCTTGTGAAATCGATAAGGATGGGACTCCATATGAAAAAAATACTACGATCATATGTTCATTAGAATGTTCAAAAGTAAAAAAAAAATAACAATTATTTGTAAGTATCATTATAAGATCAAATTAATTTTAATAGGGCTATGAATATCGAAATTCCTCAGAAAAATGCTGTGGTGAATGTCTTCAAACTGAATGTATTTATGAGAATGAAACGTATAAAGTTGGTGAAACTTGGCGAAGCTCAAATGGTTGTATAATAATGGAATGCATCAAACAAAATAACACTATTGAAGTAAACGCTTTTAAAAAATCATGCCCAGATGTTACAGAATGTCCAAAACAAGATATATATACTATAGATTGCTGCAAATATTGTAAAAGTAATACAAACAATACTGCAGAAAATTATAAAACCAATTTTGATACATATAAAAATCATCCTTGTAAAAGAAATTGCTCATTAAGTAATAAACCAATGATTTGTGAGTATTCATTTCACGTAGAATGGTATGAAACATTAAGCAAAGCATGTTACAATTGTCCATTTAATAAAACGGACTGTACACGACGACCTCATTGCATTCATGCCGATGGTGTAAGACGTAGTGTTTTAGTGGTAAATAGAATAATGCCGGGACCAGCTATTGAAGTTTGTTTAAATGATAAAATTGTAGTTGATGTTACTAATAAATTATTAGGAGAGAGTACAACATTCCATTGGCATGGGTTACATCAAAAGGATAACCCATATAGCGATGGAGTACCACATGTTACACAATGCCCAATCTTACCAAATACTATTTTTAGATATATATTTAAAGCAAATCAAGCTGGAACATTTTTTTGGCACAGTCATACTGGAATGCAACGTGGTGATGGATGTTTTGGAGCTTTAATAATCCGAAATTCACGTTATCATGAACCACAATATAATAATATCTATGATTATGATTTATCTGAACATATAATGATTTTACAAGATTGGGGTCATATACCTGGTTTATCAATGTTTAGTTCTCATCATCATTCGATTGGTAGCAACAAACCACCAAATATTTTAATAAATGGAAAAGGAAATATATTGAATACAAATTCAATTGAAAATGATAATAAATTTACAATGGAAACAGTTGAAATAACTAATAAAACAAATTTTGAAAAATATGAATACCATGAAGTTAATGAAACTAATTTAAAAAAGTTAACATTAGATGATTTTTTATTTCCTATAGAAAAATTTGAAGTAATCAAAGGTTTTCGATATCGTTTTCGTATTATAAATGCAGGATTTTTAAATTGTCCTTTTGCAATATCATTTGATAATCATACACTTTTAGTTATTAGCTCCGATGGTTATGATATTGAACCAATTGAAGTAACATCTTTAGTTATTTATGCTGGTGAAAGATTTGATTTTATTTTAAATGCTAATCAACAAAATAATAATTATTGGATTCGAATTAAGGGCCTAATGGATTGTGATAGTAGATTTACATCTGCACATCAAGTAGCTATATTAAATTATATGAATACAAAATTAGAAATACCAGCAGGTATATCACCAATTTATGATTATAATGTAACTGGGATTGAATTAAATTCACTTAATAAAGGACCTGGTTATGTTGAAACACTTTCTATAGCAGAAATTAAATCTTTAAATGAAGAAGAAGATTGGGTTAGAAATAAAAAACCAGATTATAAATTTTATATTTATTATGATTTTTATCCAAAAGATAATCCACATTTTCATATACCTAATTTATATGGATTTAATCAAATTATAAATAACAAAGATAATAAATTATATACACCACAACTTAATCATATAAGTTTAAAAATGCCATCAATACCTCTTTTACCAGGAAGAAATGAAATTGATGAAAATAAATTTTGTAATTCAACAAGCTTAATTAATAATGGAATTGATTGTCGAAAGGATTTCTGTGAATGTAATCATATAATACAAGTTGCCCTTAATTCAATTGTTGAAATTATATTAGTTGACGAAGGCTTAACATATGATGCAAATCATCCTTTTCATTTACATGGCTACTCTTTTCGTGTTATCGGAATGGATCGTTTAGCATCTAATATAACAATCGAAAAGGTATTTTATTTTTTGGTTTTTTGTAATATAAAATTTTTAAAATTAGATTTAGCAAATAAGATACATAGAAATAACTAAGCAAAAGTTTTTTTGATACTTAAGTAACTAAATCAGCTGCACACACTTTTGAATACAACCAAAAACTAGAACCTTCCTTTAAAACATTAACAGCGGACTATATGAATCCTTAAATCATATAATTCTCTACTTATAAATATAAATGTGGTCGGATCAGGTTAAATTGTCGCTTTTAAGAACTTAATGGAACGCCAGATCGGATAATATTACAATTTACCTTAACTTTATTTTCCTTCACCAAGCGTTAAGCCTTGCAGTCTTCGTACTTTTTCTGATTTAAACGGATAAGTTTTTAGATATAAAGCCCCAACGGATAAGTATGTATTAAGAAATATTATTTATATTTCAATATACAAAAAACCCTCTTATAGTCCAGGGAATAAAGACATAGCACTTCGGAAAAATTAGGGGAAAGCTGAAGGAAGGCTTATGCAAAAATCCTTTTGAGGTTCTAAACAACAGCTCAAAAGTCCCCATCGATCCAAGTGCCGCTGCGGCACTTGCGCGGAGTCAAAGGTCACAAAAAACGGTTTTTTGAAAAAATCTCGTTAACCGTCACAGTTATCAAAAAAATTAAAAAGTTTCAAATTTATAGCTTTTAAAATTTTCTACAAAAAACGTATAACTCGATATAAAAAGTTGTACTCCTCATAAATTTGTTAGTACGCGATCAATGCGTCTTAAGATATTTAAATATTTCTTAATGTGAAAGTTTTAAAGTTTCTGTAACAAATACAAACACACGTATATCTGCTACACAGGTATCCTACTGGGATATACTATTGCGTATGTATATATAGATTGTAGAATAGATATAACGACCTTGAGGGACAGCTGCCCTACCCTTTTCAACCACTCAAGAATAATTCCTTGAGAATGCTACTAACAAGTATAGATTTATTCCTATGTTATGCGAAAAATTGAAAGCTGCTAATTTAAAGGTAAAACAAGCTCAAAATGTTGCATCATTGAGACAGCGATAGAGTAATTGTAGAGAAGAACAAGTATTGTCGTAGGTGAAGATGTAGACTTATTAGTAATATTGACTACTCAAAAACCAACTGATAAAATAATTTATTTTTTAAAACCTGGAAAAGCGAATATCCAAACAACCTATTTATTCTTCACAAAGGCTAAACACGTATCCTAACTGTAAAAATCATATATTATTTTTACATGCAATGACCGGTTGCAATGGCTGTAAGTTATTTGAAAAGAATAAAAAATTCATTAATTACGCCGCAGTTTTTGCTACAGCAGATTGCTCACCCACTTTAATTTTTGCTAATGGTCAATAGATAATCAACGATATTTAACATTTGTAAAATTAACACAGCTCAAAAAGCCTGTTGAATTATCTTCTCTCCCTTCACCATCTAGTGCTGCTCGGCAACATTTATATCGGGTCTACTACCAAGTACAAGTATGGCTTAGCAACCAGCTTAACCCTCTCGACTGAGAAAAGACATTACAGGAAAATATTTTAGAACCAATTAAAACTCTCCTTGCTACTGCTCCTGACGAACTATTAAACAATAGTTTTTGTAATTGTACCAAGGGATGTACTTTAAACTGTAGTTGTAGAAAAGTTCGTCTATACTGTTCACCAGTATGTGGCAATTGTCGCGGTCAGAATTGTTTAAATGTTCCGACTAATACATCTAATGAAGAAAATGATGATGACTTTGCCGAGGACATAGATCCATCCAGTTGCTTAAATGAAACGATGGAAATCGACGAAGAAGAAATAGAAGAAGAAAGTGATGAAAGGGTGGAGATAGAATTAGAAGAACCATAATTATATATAAAGAAGACAAAAATTTTTATGATAAACTAATAATAAATACCTTTTTTCGCATAAAAAAATTAATAGTGGGTTCATTCATATTTTCTTACCGCAGCGACACTTGGATCGATGGGGACTTTTGAGCTATTGTTTAGAGCCTCAAAACGAAGACCTATTTAAAAATCTAGCTTTCCCCTAATTTTTCCGAAGTTCTACCAAATTCATATATTATCGAAAATATTAGATAAACTTACCTTAGTTGTTAGGAGGATTTTTTTATAACAAAAACTTTAGACGTAAATGGATGATTTCAATAATTTAATTCTAAAAAAAACGAAATTTTTAGCTAATAATTTTTTATAGGTAAAAGAAATGGATCAAAATGGTTTCATAAAGAGAAATCTTATAAAACCGCCTATTAAAGATACAGTTACAGTTCCTGATGGTGGCTATACAATAATTCGTTTTAAAGCTTCTAATCCTGGATTTTGGCTCCTCCATTGTCATATTGAATTCCATGCTGAAATTGGTATGGCTTTAATATTTAAAGTTGGAGAAAACGATCAAATGGTACCTGTTCCTGAAAATTTTCCAACATGTTCAAATTATATGCCTAAAATTTATATCAAAGACAGTAGTGGAGGTACTGTAAGATTAATTTTTTCTTCGATATTTTTAGGTGTTACTGTCATTACTTTAAAATTTTTGTGATATGTTAAAAAGAAATTATTTTTATGTGAAAAAAAATTGTTAAATAAATTTTAGTGATGTAAATTAAAGTATTTGTCAAAAATATTAAATTATTGAGAAAAAGGAACAATTACAAACTACAAACATTTTGTTCTATTCTTTGGATCATTTCAATTGAAAAATCATTAGGGCTAAATATTATATTTTTTGTTAAAAAATAATTCAAAACATCTGCTTGGCATTTTGCTTGTCGTAAAAATGAATGCCACTCATTTTTAATTAAAACCCTTTCCATTTTTGGTGTCATCAGTTGATCATTACAATTATATGCTTTCTTATCCACAATATTATGTACATTTAAATATGCCATTTCACATAAAAAGCATTCAATATTTTCAAAAAATGTATCCCTTTTATATTTTCGACTTATTATTGATTGTAATAGATCATAATTTGTTATTGCGTTAATTTGTGAATATTTGTGATCTAAATATTTATTATATTCAACATCATTTCCGTCTAAGTATTTTAAAAACTTCGCTAATTGTTTTGGACTTTCAAAATCATCAATAAATATTACTGATTTATTATTTGGAATCCAGTCCTAAAAAATAAATGCATTTGTTATTCAACTATTATTTTCCCAAAATAAAATAAAAGCGGAAATAGATAATTGCTGACTTCAAGTCCTTTATACATACATGTTTATCCTTTCCATTAAACTTTCTTTATTCACTTACCCTTATTGTGGGAGATCCAAAATAAACAGGAATAGATCCTATAATCAATGGCCTCCAGAATTTTTCCGTTATATAATCATCACAGATTGCATTCTCATAGGAAATAATAAATTTATATCTAGCTAAGAATTTGTAAAACTCATCAGAATCAATTGTCTCCAGATAATTTTCAGAGAGCCTACAATTCATAAATTTAAGCTTACAAAAATAAGTAAATAAATTAATTTAAAAATTACTCAGGTGATAATATTCTGTTATTCAAACATTTCCCATAAGAATCAATTTCTATATATTGCATTAATTCCTTTATGTATGCATCCCGGCCAGACATAGTATCACAAATAGATTGAATATAAACGGCTGGAGCGAGTTTTTTAACCATTTTAATCATATTTTTTTCACCAATTGGAACTAAATACTTTCTTGTAGTCAGCAATTCAATACTATCTATATATTGAACCGTCAATGGAAAATCACTATATCGGCTAAATGTTGCGGAAAAATTAAAATGTTTCAAAACTGATTCATATTGTATAAAAGGAACATTTTTCGGTGATTCTTCATGAATTAATGCCCAAGAATGATGTGACAACCGTGGAATTGGAAAATCAGTTATATTTACATCTGATCCATAGAAAGCAATAATCTAAATAAATTTAAAATATTATTTTTTAACATTGATAAATCATACACAAATATACCTTTGTTAAACGGTTTTTGAGATAACTTCTGTCAGTTGAAAAATTACAGGTATAAAATCCACATTTTCTTGTAACCTTATAGTCTCTCAAAATTGGAGTCCACCAAAGTATACTCAAATGTTGTTGCGTCTGCAATAATTTGTTAAATTGAATACTTAATAGCTTATAAAAGAAATTATACCAAAACAGATCTTTACTTACATTAGTTTTAGTGAAGAACCTCAGCAAGATCCAAACAGATAAATTAAATAATACGAATATAATAAAATGATATTTAGTAATTCGCATTTTTCGGCATGATTCCCATAACTGAGGACAGAAAAATAGTTTTCACGTTTTCCTATGGAGACCGACCCCCTAATTTTGAAAAAAATTTTAAAATATGTTTCCATAGGGTTTTCCGACCTTTAAAGTGAACATATTACAATTGTCAAAAAACTCCTAGTATGGTTTCACATCTGTCAATTTAAGCTCCAACTTAAAAAATTTCACGTTTCACAGAATTAGGAACGCAACTTCGTTCTTAAGCTATAAAAGCTAGTCCTCAAGGTTTATCTGTGGTTATGTTTATTTTAAGGAATCAATTTAGATCCATAAATTGAATTATTGATTAGTATTGTTACTTTAGCACAACATATCTGATATAATTTTCCTTGAGCTTATAACCGAATCATTCTTACTCTCATCTCTCTCACCTAAATTAGCAGATCTATTAGCTAAGCAATTTGCTAGATTTGTGAAACACACCTTAATTATGAAATTTTTCGGTTCTTGACTTGGTGTCTACATTAGCAATTTGGCTGTGTCTAGATTATCGATTTGGACAGTGATTTATTGAGGGACGGTTATACTCAATACTTTTTCTGAGTTTGACATTTTGATTAAAAATATATAATTTATGCTTTCTAACAAGTTTTATTATTATAATTTGACTTGCCGCAAATAATAATGCATTATAAATGCAATAAAATTAGTTTAAAGGTACAAATTATACTATTCGAGAGAACTTATAATTTAATAATTGCAGTCAATATACTTCTGAGTATAACCGTCCCTCAGATCGCCTATAAAAATTCGCTGTCCAAATCGCTAATGTAGACACCAAGTAATTATTGCAGTCACTGTAATAACCGTAATGCAATGAATGTAACCGCGCCTTAGATTGCCTATAAAATTGCGCTTTCCAAAATTGCTAATCTATACATAGCCTGAGGAAGGCTTAACTTTTACAAAAGTTGAGGCTTAAGCTTATACCGCTAAACCAGACATTAAAGTTTTAATTAAGTAAAAATTTGAGTTTTATTTATAAAATTATGAATATTTCTTCTATTTTTTCAAATATAAAGATTGTAATGAAAATGTTTAAGCTTTTAAGTTTTGGCAGAAAACAACATTATTTTATGAACACAGCTACCTGTCAATACCTGCAATAAATATATGAATATAAATTTTATTTACATATTAAAACATTAAATTTAAAAATGAGTGATGATTATTTAAATAAACCTCTGCAGATCGGCGTACCACAAGGTAAAATTTTATATAATAAAATAACAAAATTAACTAAAAATTTTTTAGTTTCGTCTCCTTCTAATACCCAAAAGGCTACTTCATTTTCGCCGTATCTCAATTATGATCCAAGATTTCTACAACAATCGGAACCAGAATTTATTTTTCCAGAAGGTGCTTCTAAACAACGTGGAAGATTTGAATTAGCATTTTCTCAAATAGGAACATGTGTTATGGTAGGCGCAGGAATTGGTGGATTTGTTGGCTTGTTTAATGGAATTAAAGCAACAGAAGCAGCTAAACAGACCGGAAAATTACGAAGAACTCAGTAAAAATTCATTATTCAATAAATTTTTCTTTGTTTCTCATAAACTATGAATTTAGATTATTAAATCATGTAATGAAGCAGGGTTCTGCGACGGCAAATACATTAGGAACTATTGCTGTAATGTATTCAGCGTTTGGAGTTTTCTTACAATGGATACGTGGTGAAGATGATGATACAAATACAGTTTTAGCTGGAACAGCAACAGGATTACTTTATAAATCATCAGGTGACATTCAATTTTCTATTTTATTCATATTTTTAAAAAATATATTTTAGCCGGCTTAAAAAAATGTGCAATTGGAGGAGGATTTGGCTTTGGTATAACCGCTTTATATTGTTTATATTGCTTATCAAAAGACCCTTCAAAAAGAAGTGGGCTAAATTCTTATTTATGATTAGTTTGTTTAAAAGTGAATAATTTTTAAAATTACTTGTAGAAATAATAAATAAACTTTACTCATTTTGCTTTTCATTCCCCAAAAAAAACCTTATGTCTAATTTTTGTTAATACGCATAAAAAAACTACAGAAATCTTTAGCTCACCTAAACAAATAATTTAAAACTATATTTCCAATTAAAATAATTGTCTAAATGCCCCTGTAAACGACGGACAACGCCCTGAATCTTGTCCATGTCCGGGGATATTTTCCTTGTCGATAGCGTTGTCCGTGGACAAATCTGAGAGTCCTATGCAATGTCCGAGTAAGTTATAGTCGCCATTATCCGTCGTTTACAGGGACCTTAACTGAGACGAGTTTGTGGGGAGCTCATAAAATTAAATATTCAAAATTTTTAATTGTAATTTTAAATAATTTGGAATGAATGGTTTATTCATTTCCTCAAAATCAACCAGAGTCGGAGAAATATAGTCATTGAGCTATTATTTATGGGCATTAAAGTAGGCCGTAAATTTCGGTGCTAGACGTTATTTATTACAATTACAGCAAAAATCTAAATAATACCAAAAAGAATTATGTAAATACAATCTGTTCCCATTTCAGATTTAAATAACAATAAAAATAGTATTATACATAAATATTAGAAATTATTAAACTACAATCAAAATCACATTTTTTGTAGTCAAAAGTAGATAATAGAAGCATTTAGTGAGAGACATTTAAATATTTTTAATAAATTTACCAACGCTAAAATCATTCTGTGTGATAAATAATTTTAAAATCACTCAAATATAAAGCGGCTTTTTTTAATATTAAAACCGTTGATAAAATTCAATACGGCAGCCCTTAATTTAGTAGGAAAACAATGAAACATCATGTCGGATGAAGTAAAAATGTCAAAACTCTTGAAGTTGGCTCAAAAATTTAATTGCTTCTACTTAAATGGTAAATTTAATATATATATATATATATTTTAATAAGATGAGAATAATTTAAAAAAAATTATTTGCTTACCCAGTGAGAAGTTCATTTCATTATCGATTATATGAACCATACATAACTCATATGAAAACAAATATATTTTTTTAATGAATATAATTTAATATTATGAGAGTATTGGTAAGATTTTCATCTTGTTCATATTTGAATCCCACTTAAAGTTGGTTTTGTTAAAAAATCAGTTTTTATATTAGCGTCAATAAACTATAGTTTTTTAGAAGATAACGGCAAAAAGGTACATCTTAATGTGTATTTATAATTCTTAATTTAAGCTAGATTCTACTGAAAATATTATATAAATATTTGATAATTTTATAATAGTTCTTTACTGATTAAATATAAAATGAGTGTTTGTAGATAACTGCATTAAATTTTATTAGAATAAATCCAAATTGATAATACAATGTCTCACTAGGCATAGTTTTTGTTTTTTTACTTTCTCTCTGCATTTGAAAATTTGATTGATAAGATTATAATTTAATATAATACTTAGGTCTACGAAATGGAGATCTACGGCCATTCGTTGTTGATGGATATCAAGTGGGACTTGTTAAACCGGAAGTTTACAAAGAACTTTTAAAGTACCCAGAAATCTTCTTAGTTAGAGATCATGAAAAGCAGATTCAGGGGGTAATAGAATTAAATCCAGCGTTTCGTGGCTATACTGAAAGATCTCGAGTTATTGATAAAGTTTTAAGGGAATTAAAAACTAAAGAAGCATTTGAAACCCTCAAAGGTTGGCGTGATGAAGTAAGCTTTTTTGTGTTTTTTCCTTTTATGATGTAATTACTTTTATATTTTTTAGTACTATGATGTCAAGTCAGGGCATAAAAGTCTTTTAGAAATGGATCGTTCAGCAACATGCCTTTTTGGTGTTAGAAAATATGGTATAGATATTAATGGATATGTTAAACATCCTACAAGAGGTCTTTGTATATGGCTTCAACAAAGATCAAATACAAAACAAACTTGGTCTGGTAAATGGGATAATATGGTTGGCGGTGGCCTTTCTGTTGGTTATGGAATTAAAGAAACTGCAATTAAAGAAGCAGCAGAAGAAGCTTCTATACCTCCAAATTTAATTAAAAATTTAGTATCAGCTGGTTGTGTTTCATTCTTTTTTGAAAGTGAATTAGGACTTTTCCCAAACACTGAATTTGTATTTGATTTGGAACTTCCAACGGATTTCATACCATCTAATGCTGATGGAGAAGTTCAAGCATTTGAGCTATTACCAGCTAATGAATGCTTGGAACGTGTATTTTCATCAGAGTTCAAAACCACTAGCTGCCCTGTAATTATTGATTTTTTAATACGACATGGATATATTACGGCGGAAAATGGTAATTTATATCAAAATATTGAAATTGAATATTATTATTTTTGTTTTATTTTTATAGAAATTAACTTCACCCAAATAGTAGAACTTCTTCATGTGCCCCTTCAATCGCTCTATACATATAAAGTATCACAAAATATTGAAAATGGATGTATTCAAAAACTTTAAATTTTAGATAGACAAGAGTTGTGTGTTTTAAAATTATTTATAGTATTATTCATATGTATTTTACCAAAGGTATTAAGAAACGAAATTTTAGATTAGATTTTTGTGAAATTTCTAGTAAGGTCATTTTAAAACAAAGAAATTAATAGCGAGTGTTATATAAAGCGAAATTATTTGATTAATAACAACTATATTGAAAATAGCTTTAGCAATATATGATTTTAAATTATTATAATGCAATCACTTTAATTTATTGCCTATTTTAACTTGGTGTGAGGACTAAAAAATACATATTTAATATAATATAATATCTAGATTTTTACTTTAGAGAAAAACAACTGTAAGTAACCAAGAAAATGATACAATACATCACCGTTTAGAAAATACATTTCTAAAACTAGTCATGTCTGTTTCGCATTAATGTATTTTTATGTAAGAACAGAAAACTGAACTTAACAATTATATACCACATCGTCCATGTAAAAACTTTTGACCTGAATGGTGTGTACTCGTAATACCTAAATCTTTTGACTTTTCGCATCAAGTCGAAAATAGAAAGAAATCAAAATATTTTACAAAACCAAAGAAGGCACAAAGAATATAAATTGTTAGCGCTAGTTGAAAAAACGTTAAAATCTTCACATGAATATTCTAAATTCAAGACATCTCGGAAGATAAGAAATAATGTGGTATCATAAAGCAAAATTGCCTTACGTGTTAACTAATGCCACAAATCTGTGGACACACAATATTACACCAAAAGTCGGTCTTTATCAAAGCAGCTTTTCATGTATATTCTCAGCCGAGAAAAAATACTTGAATTATACTAAATTATTAATAACTAGAGGGTAACAAAATTTTCAAAATTATAAATCTTGGCCGATGGACAAGGATGCCAAATGTCAAATACTCATATGATATATAAAACGGAGATGGTTAAAACAACAGAAAATTAAACTCTAAAGATTGCTTCATGCCATTCGATCAAAATAGCAGATCATCGATATATCTCATTAAAGAAAATCATTTTTTGAGGTTTCAACAGTTTTCCAGCTTAAAATACAAAGTGAATGCACCAGCACATACCGGAACATGCTGCTATTTTATGAGGCTTTTATGAGGACGTAGAGCACTGTGGATGCGTTGTGGCTGGTACATTGATGACACAAAATGTTCTTTAAAACGGTTCTTAGTCCAAGGAGCACAGGGAGAAAAATTGTAGTCCCAAGACTTTCCATTCGATTGGCAGTAGTAGAGTGGAGAGCAATTTTAAATAATACTTAGTAGTTTTGAGAAATCTTTAAACAGTAAAGATTCAAATTGTCAGACCTTAACCTGAGCCGTAATAAGGACAAAACTCCACTGTACAATCTGAAATGAGAAATTCTTCAGGCAATACATGTACAATGTGATCTTAATAAAAAATTAAAAATTAACCTAAATAACAAAACTGGAATAAAAATATAATATTAAAACATCGTTCTGAAAGAATAGTAATACCAAATAAATTTTTAATTAAAAATTCTAACAATATTAAATATTTAAGTAAAATTAATAACACTTTGACAACATAAGGATAAGGAATGCATAAATAAACAAAAGTGTCAAATAAACACTTTAAGCAATGTGTCCACAGACGGAAATATGTTTCCCGTCAAAAGGCATATTGTTTCAAGTAGTGAAACTTCTTTTTTTAAACAAAGTAAACCCCCATGAAGCAAAATAATTTAAGAATTGTTTTGCTCGAATCATTTGAAAAGATTGACTCTGAAGAGCCACATCAAAAAACTCATTTTTCTCTTTTTGATTAATAAAAATATGAATAGTTTTTTCAAACAATAAAATAAGTTTTTTAAATAAAATATGGATAGTTTTTAAGAACAATAAAATAAGTTTTATATAAATAAAAAAGCGATAAAATAAATTGTTAAATAAAAAAAAACAAGTTTTTAAATAAGATATAGTAAATTCTTTTCTTTCATAACCAAAACTAATAAAAACAACCGGTTAAACAAACTCCAAAATTATTTTATTTAATAAGAAAATAAAGAATAATTTATCTCGTATGCGGATATGTTAGAGCTTCAGTTCATTTCAGTATTAGATCAATTTCCTTTCGAGATCGAATACTTTTTGCTCTAATTTTGTTTTCTTTGTTAATATTTGATCAATATACCATTGCTGTTCACGGCATCGTTGATAAAAGGTTACTGGCCTAACCTAAAAGTTAATTTTAATATTATTAAATATATTTATATATGAATTAGAGGATGTTTTCATGCAGGAAGATAGCAAAAATTCATTACAAAAATAACAAAAAGTTGCTTGATTCGGTCCAAAAGCACAATAGACAGCCAAAAAATTAGGTAAAGAGATCCTAAAACTAGTGATTACGGGCTATTTTTTTAAGTTGGTAGAAAAATCAAGTCGGTGCCAACCGGTAACCAAGTACAACAGTGACGCCAAATTTGAATAAAAATTATTTGAAATACAGTAGAAGTTTCCCTCTGCACACTTGGGACTTTAGGCACTTTAGCAAAACTAGGCGATATTAAGATCCTAAAAAGATTATGAGGTCATGATCTAGCTAACGAAAACAGAAGAAAAGCATTAAAGATGCTGTCTTGAGTGAAACTGCTTGTATATGAACAATTAAGTAAGTTCATAGGATTCGAGGTAATAATGTTTATAAAAAACCCTAATTAAATTTTATATGAAAAAAAATTAGGACTCACTCAGTAGCTTAATTCATGCGGGAAGCATTCATTAATCCAGCATGAATAAAGTAGCGATCATAATTATATTTCAGTCATATCGTACAAAAAGGGGCCAAAACAGTGACAGTGACTCAAAATCTACATTTTATTTTCAAAAAGACTTATCTGAAATTTAAGTTCTAAAATATCTTTGGTAGTATTTAAATAACCCTTTGAATCTAAAAATCTAAGAGGAAAAAAATGCTGAAAGCCGCAAAATTTACCAGGTTCAAAATCAGATGCAAGTTCACGTTCTACAAATTCTGCTGTACTTTGATGTATCATTTGTACACGATATTCATATTTACTTGTTTCCGGATAACCAACAGTTAATTTATAAAAATACAGATAGATATTCATCACGAACATCTTCATATCCATTTGGATAGACTTTAAGTCGCCATTGTAATCCTAGTTCTTCTAAAGGTTCTGAATAAACTGGGGTACCTTTAATTTTTAATTGACTAAAACTTTTCATAATAAATATTCCAGTATCAAAATCAGGAATAATTTCACAAGAAAACTCAGCATGTGCTAGTGTTGGTTGATATGAAGAACTTAGTTCCATACAAACCTATTAAAAAACAAATAAAACATCGAATTAATTTTATTTATCAAATAATAAACTAAAACTAATATTTAAAATTAAAAAAATTTTTTATTGAATACTAACTTTTTCTACCATTTCTGTAATTTCAGAAGATTTCAAAAGATTGAGTTGTGAAGAAGAACATGTTATTATTTGGTGCTCAAGCTCTTGAATAATTGTTTAGTTAAGGAATCCTTTTGTTTCATTAATGTTTCCAATTTAATTTTTAATTGTACATCTAAAGTATTTCCGATTTCACGAACCTTTTCATTTTTGGCATTTTTTACATTCTCTATATTTTCTTCAACATCTTGTTTAATTTTTATAAATTGAAATAGTAGTTGATTAAATTTTAATATTGAATCTAAAATGCAAAAAATTTTAATTAAAATAATATAAAAACAAAATTTATACATAATTAATAATACCAAGTTGTTCAAAATTATGACCAGAATGTGTCCCCCTCAAAACAGCACATTGAAGGCAAATACAACAATTACATGTGCAACAGAAAACTAATTTTTTTCCATGTGTCGGGCATTTATCTTTTACTTGATTTTTTACTGAGCCATTATTTTCAATATTAGTACCATCTTCTAACCAACGACCATTAATTAATTCATTAACATTCAGCGATGCTCTGCAATGTGGACATTGTGATCGATTTTCCGATATCCAGCGGGATATACAAATGAAACAGCATAATTTTGAACAATGAGGGCATAAACGGGCATCTTGTAATTTTTCCGTACAAATAAAACATCTAAGGATATCATTTATAGCCTGAAATATTAAAATTTAAAAATTTAATTTCAACTTTAACAAAACTTTTTATTAATCTTATAGGAATACCGTTATTTCTACAATTTATAAAATGGTTTTTCTTCAAAATTTAAGTTATTAAACAAGATCAGGCAGAGAGTGAGATAAACTTTACCCAAGCTAACAATAAGTATTAACTTTTAGCTACTAAACTGAAAATAGAAGCATAAAATGATTACAGATATTTGGAGACTGAGAGATCTGTTTCTACAATAGCAAAAAGTAGAATTGAAAAATTCGGACAAACTCAACAACGTCCAGAGTAAATTTAAGACTTTTCCTTTTCATTTTTATTTTGACTACTGGCGACAGTGATTAACTTGATTTATTCAACAAACATCTATTATATTATTTAATTAAAATTATAAAAAAATCTACTCACCTCATTTTCATTGATTTTGGAAGCCAATGGAGATCGTTCTTTTTTAAACATTCTTAATGAAAAACTTTAGTAATCGTAAACAACAAATACGTCTGAATGTATGTTTAAAAAAATTTTTCGTCTAAAGATGATAAAACACAAAAATTATATTCTTTTGAAAATTGTAGCGTTTTATAGAAAAATAACGGCAATAAATGCCGCTATTTCCTGATAAGATTGATAAAATACAGAAATAAACTACGGTTAACCAAGCAGGTTTTCTCAAACTAGTTTATTTTTTGCAAAGAACAAATTAGCACATCTACATTTGAATTATTCAATTCATTCCTCAAATTTTTTCGCTTTTTCAAACTGATTATTAATAAAAGCTCATTACTAAAAACAACTTTTAAGATTTTTTCGAATTGAGTGACATTCAAAGTGACATAAATTTAAAATACACTGACATTCAAAGGGTGTGTTTCACAAATTTAGGTGAGAATTTGGACAGAAAAGCTGACACCGATTCCCATTGTGATAGTCTAATCTCTGGTAGGCTTGCACTCTGAGCACTTTGAGCATATTCCTATTGATTTACCCACAGCGACTTTATAGTCTTCGGTATCGGAATCGACGTCAGCTCGGCTGTAAGCCGGCACTCTGCAGGCAGCCTTATCCCAGCGGGAAATCGGGAATCAGAAGCTAAAAGAATAACAGATGAATCGCTTCATATTTGATTTTACAGAATGAAGCCGTAAGCAATTCGTTTATTTTATACATTTTATTACAGTATAAGGCTGCGTTCACAGTGAAAGCTGGCGCTGGCGCTGGTGCTGGTTGCGAGAATAGTGGCTACAGGCAAATCAAAGCAACCAGCTTAATGTGTTCAGAGTAAAAGCTGGCTGACAAGCTGGTTTGATTTGATGCCATGCTTTGAAGATGGTTCGTATAGCTTGTATACGAAACATTTTCATGTGACATCATATAGCGGAGCTAGTTCAAAATTTGTATATAGCAACAAGAGGAAAGATGGAAGCCATTTTATTAATTTTTTGTTTTAATTCAATTAATTAATATTTTTTTTAGATTAAGTGTTTATAGTAGATAATGATTTTTAATTATATTTAAATTAAAATAATTACTATATAAGCTGATAAAATTGTAGTTATTAGAATAATTATTATATTTAAATTATGATAAATAAAAAATTCTTATTTCAGGTAATATATTGTGAAGTAGACTGCAGAAATCTGATAAAAACTTTTACTCCTTCAAATGTCTAGACTTATGCCCAGATAAACTCAATATAATTTGCTTCCAGGTACTAATATAATACTAAAATCCTGAAATACATGTTTTGAAAACTCCTTCCATAAAGGTTACAAAATCTTTTATAAATATTTTCTAAGAATATTAGAAAGAAAACTATGCATCCTATATGTAAATATAAACCTTTCAAGGTAAAAATTTGAAGGAATTTTTTTCTTGGAAATATAAAACAATTTTGGGATAATTTCAAATAAAATTTAACCAATGCATTTTAATTTCAGCAACAAAATATATGTATACATGACGTTTACCAGCCGAAACAATATGATAATCCTTCCCCTTCTTTCTTTCATTCTAATGTTGTTGTACACAAATTTATCGCTTATAAACAAGCTCAGCTACCAGCTGCCACTATGAATAAGTTTTTCTGCAACAATCTCGCAACCAGCACCAGTGCCAGCTTTCACTGTGAACGCAGCCTAACTAATAGAAGTTTCATAAGTATTAGTTAAAATGGCAGATTGATTTTTATTATACTTTTGTTAAGTCATGCGGGTACAAATGAAGAAATGTAATTTTTAGTTTTGGTTTAAATATGTTTTTAATTCTTTTAAAAAACAAGTAAAACGTTTTATAATGTAACTATGTTTTATTTGATGTTAAATTTAATTTAAGTTTAGTCAATTTGTAATTAAAATAATAGTTAAATAAGTTATTATGTACTTTTTTAGTATAAGTCTTGTATTAATTTTAAGTTTTATTAAAGAAATTGCTCAATTGTGAATAGTGTTGAATAAATAAAATATTTAATTATAAACTATGTTTTACTTATTCCATTTTTAATTACTTTGTTAATTATATGTTTATTTTCAGACTTACACTTACGTGAAAGAAGGATGGTTATATAACACATGGTGATCATATAGCATAAGCTGTTTCATCACAATGTGTTATATATCCATCCCTCTTTTACTAATGAAAATATAAAATATAACACTTTGTAAGAGTATAACAGCTTATATATAAGGGGTACAATACTAACTCCGTTTTAATACATGTGTTAGTAACTGATTTCCACTGCGATCATGCTTTGGTTAAAATTTGCTATGATTAGATGAAAAGAGAATCGATTAATAGCTTCCCAGGAATGGATTCCGAATGCATTGTGGAATCAATCTTTTTCAGACTGGGAGTGAATACTCCGCTATACATGATGATGTTCCCCTAGCCTAAAATGTCAACGTGAGTCAGCTTCATGATGCACCGTCAAATATAGCTGACCAAACCAGCTTGGTTGTTTTATGAAACACATCTTTTGACAGTTCAAAATGAAAGATGGCCACGACAAGATTCTTTAATCGCTACTTAAAGCAACAAATTGTTGCTTTAGTAAAAAATACTTCACCAGTAATTACTTTTATATGTATTATAACAAAATTAGGTTATTTATTGTCTTTCTCGGAAACAGCAATTCAAGCTCTTAGTATAACACCAGGATTAGTTTTACCTCCATCGTTTAGAATTTGGACAATATTCACATTTTGCTTCATAGAATTTCATTTTTGGGAAGTTGTAGTTGCTATTATTACAATAGGACTATGTGGAAAATTAATAGAACCATCTTGGCAACAAGTAGAAATGATAACATTTTTTGGAATTGTCAATTTAGGAGTGGCAATTTTAACTACATTTTACTATTTCTTTGTATACACTTGTACAAAAAATTCAGATATATTATTTGGTGTAAAAATTCATGGTTTGGCCGGTTATGTTGCTGGTGTCAGTGTAGCTGTACGACAAATAATGCCAGATCATTTAATTATAAAATGCCGATATAGATTCACAAACAGGTAAATTACCAATTTATATAAAATACAAAACTTTTTGTAGTTTATACAAGGCTTATATGTATATAGTAAATTTTCTTCTAGAAATACATTTGATTTTGAATTAATTAACCTTTTCGTAATGGCTCGTTTTCCCAATAATGCATGAAGTTAATGATCCGCTAAGACCTTTTTGCACAAAGAACAAATTACCTCTGAAATATATCTGAAGTAGTATCATAGGAAAGAAAATCGTGAAGCAAAGTTCTTCTCTTCTAATCCTTCAATTAATTTGAAAAAACCTTTTGCTCGTGAAATCAGAATGATGCCACAAAAATACTTTATTTGTGTACAAATAAAAAAATAATTGAAAAAAATTTCATTCTTTAAAATATTACTTTTTATTAAAAAAAGCAAAATATGCAAGTAATATTTCAATCTGGGATAGTTTTTAAAAAGTTATTTATTATTGGGAATGCCCATAAATTCAATATAAAAAAAAAAAACACAATCGAGCTGGTGATAATATATTGAAAAATAAGCGATTTAACTAATATTAAATAAATTATCTCAAATTACATTTTATTCTTTTATGTATTTCAAATGAGCCTTGAAGTGAGGCCTAAATACGCGCTTCAAAATTTTATTTTACCGACTTAATTATCTTTCATCATTTATAAAAAAATAACAAGCATTAAATTTTCAATAATCAAATAATTCCATATTAGATTTTATGTAGTTCATACAGAAATATATAATATTTATGTTAAAACTAAAATTATGAAAATATTAAAAAAAACTCCACTTATAATTTAAAAAAATTTAATTTTTCTTATTTTCAATATACAGGAATGTTCCTCTGACTGTTTTATTTTCTGCAATTATATTATGGTCGTTTGGATTACTTGATGGAACATATCCAGCAATGTTTTGTTCAGGTTTAATCGTATCATGGGTTTATTTGCGATTTTATCAGTGGCATCCTCATGGACGTGGTGATAGTTCAGAGAATTTTACTTTTGCAAGTTTTTTTCCAAATGTTTTGCAACCAATTATTAGTAAAATAGTAAGTCCAATTTATACATTATGTTTAAAAATTGGAATTGTAAAACCTCCATCATCTACAAGATCATCATCTTCAATAAATTTATCACATGTAGTAACAATGCCTCGTTTAGATTCTATCGATAACGAGAGACGAAAGTATATTTATCATAAATTTTTAATTAAATATTTTATCCAATATGTAAATTTTAATAGGCAAATAGCACTTAAAGCTCTTAGTGAACGATTAAAAAGTACAGATACTGGACGACAAAATTTATTGCCCAAATCATTTCCGTTAACTGGAAAATATCATTATAATTCATCGCATCATTCAATACATGCACACAATCAGGAAAGTAATATTAATGAAGACATTTCCAATAGCATTTCACTAAATTCACAAAATGTTATGGATCATTTGACTTCATCAAAAGAAATAAAAAATGTTGAAAGTGCTGTTACATTAATCGACATGGAAAATGAAAATGATTCCGGTGCTAAATTATAAATGTTAATGTTGCTCTATTCATTTACTAGTTTTTGTTAATATGTAAATGTTTTGATTGAATTTGTTAATGAAAACTTTGTAGCATTTATTTAATTAGATTTTTTTTCTGGCGAAAATTTTGTAAAATATTTATTGTAGTTTTTATAAAACTTGTAAATGCATTAGAATAATATTTTAGTTAGTTAATTTAATGTATACTAGTTCAAAAATTTATTTTATTGCTAAAATAGTGACTATTTCCCTCCACTGGTAGCTAAAAACAATTTATTATTATTAATTGGAAGCAATTTAAACATGTTAAAAGCGCTTCTTTCTAAAAACCGATTCCAAAAAAATAGACCTTTCAATATAAAAAATCAAATCACATTATTTAGAATCATAAAGTTCTAGCTAATATGAGAAAATAAAATACAGGATGCTACCAAAAACAAAGTAAACTTTCAAAGGAGTTTCGTATATTTAGTATCAATGAATGTATATCCTATGTACACAGTTTATTTATCTATCCTGTTAAACCCTTTCTTGTCTAAGAATATCTTCAACAAATTCTCTAATTCATCTATAGAAAAGTGAAGAGGGCTATAAAAATTTTATGTAGCTGTTAGTTACATATTGGACTGGCAATTTTTTCAAATACATTTTTATTAGTAAAATAACTTTTCTGTACCTACAATACACTATAACTGTTTTTTTTTTTAAAAAAAATTATAGTTAAATTTTATTAAATAACAAATATTGCAGACTTTTTATTTTAGATCTTTTATTTTAGTTGAGTGAAAGAAGTCGATAATTTCTGTAACGAAAAATTAAATATAATTAAAAAAACTGTTGATTCCACTGAGGATTTTGTGGATTTCCAGGATATCCACTTTGGTCATAAGCAAAATGAGGTATCTGCCCATATTGTTGCCCATAAGCAGTTGGCCATAATAAGCTGGCGGCAGGTGCCTGAGGTGGTGTAGGTGGTGGCGGTACGGTAGATGGACGAGAGTTTAAATGAGCTGCTTGTGAAACTAGTTGCATATTATGAATAACAGATTGTGTAGGAACAACCCCAGGAATAACAGCATTAGGTTGTGGTGTTATTGACGGTATAGTATTGTAATTTTGTGTCATTACTGTATGAACCGTTGGTGCACTATAAGTACCACCCGGATTATTAACGTATTGCATTGCATTACTATAATAACCAGCAGCTACTAAATTATCTGGCATATGAAGTGGATGTAAAGTAGCATTTGTCGATTGTTGTATAGGTGATAATTGCATATTAATTTTTGTGGATGCTGATGATTGTTGGACCTCTTGAATTGGGACACTAATTAGATTTGTACGTGATGAAACTGCTGACGACGATTGAGTTGCCGAAATATTTGACACAAATTGTTGTGGTAATGAACGCGGTTGAGATCGAGGTGAAGACATTGTTATAGGTTGTTCAATTTGCTATTGAATTGGAATTATTTTTTTTTAATTTTTTTTTTTAATTTAATCATTTTTACTTTTCTTGGTGCTACATTTAATGATTTCATGTCTAATATTAAAGTTGACTTCATTGGTGTAACATCTGGATTGACTGTCGGTTGGGTTACATGTCTATGGTTTATATGTGCTTGTAGATCTCTCTGTTAAAAGTAATCGAAAAAAATGTTTAAGAGAATAATTGTATATAAATACTTAAGTTTAGGCAAAATGTTTTAATATATAAGTAAATAGCCTGAATAGAACTTAATCCTTTTTGTTTCAGTCTATTTGGGCTGGAATAAAGAAAGGAATTCCTTATTTTTTTATGTTTTAAATTTAATTCATATGTGGTGGTATTGAGCAAACGTTTTAATTATATGTAATTTTGGAGTTTCTACTTCAAATACAATACCGTTAAATACAGATTTATTGTGCAAAATATTATTAATAATTTATTTAAATAAATTATGTCTTCAAGAAAACAATATTTTGGGAATTTCTCTTCTCTTAGTCTTTGGCAAATTTAAAACTCCTTTGGTTAGCTAGCAGACTTTGAAAATTAAAAAAAAAATCTTTACCTGTGATAAATATGTTCTTCTACATCCTGTATTGCCATAACGACTGCCACCATGTGTACACATAAATACAGTCCCTAAGCCTGTTTGTTCAACTCTTGTAACTTTATCTTTGCAACGAGGGCAAACTTTGATAGGTTCAACTTTCGCGCATTTCAGACAAAAAACATGTTTACAAGGTATCATTCGACCATAAACTAGAATAGGTTTTTCACACTGATCACAACAATGAATCATTGGGTTTAAAACTTTTTCACCAATCAAAGATACTTTATGATCCCATTTTAATCTTAACATTGGTTCAGGTGGACCTCTTGATATCGTTGTAAATGTTGGCGCTTCTAATTGAGATATATCAGCTTCCATATCAACTAAAAGTATATATTATTTAATGTTAAATTCAATGAAATTTCAAAAAATACTTGTAGGCACAGATATTTCCTCTGGCTCATTTTCCTTGTTATTGCCGCTATCATCAAGATTATCTACATTGTTAACACAAGTAATTTGCTCCTTGGGCGACATTTCTTCTGGTAGTTCACTAGATGCTTCATCATCTAGATGCGTGTTCTTTCTTCCACGACCCCTGGCGCGCCCACGGCCGCGACCTCTTGCTCGGGAGCCACGTCCACGCCCTCTTGCTCGCTTACTTAGATTTTCATCTAAATCCATATCTATAATATAAAAATAAGTCGCTAAATGTGTTGGTAAGCGTAAAACTCGAGAACCGCTGAACCGACTCCACATAATTTTTTTTTTATAAATTGGGAATATCCCCGGGAAGGTTTTTAACTATTTTTTACACCCCTAAGTGATAAGGGTGGTCCACCCCAAATTTTTTTTTTTGGCAAAACAACGTTTGCTGGGTCAGCTAGTTTAATTAATAAATATACCTTTAATGTCTTACATCTCACAAATGTTTATTTTATTTTTTATTATTTTTTCTTTCGTGATAGAAAGAAAAACACAATATAATTCTAAGGATTAGATGCAATCAACAAAGGTATATAATTAATCTTTTGACTAGTATTTTTATAAATGTTATTTTATGCTTACTTTTCAATTAAAAATCGCTCTTGAAATATATTTAAGTTTAAAATCTCAATATTCATTAGACACAAAAAAAAAGATAAAATAAATATAAAGCACTAAAGAAATATATATGACAGCTTGACAATTAACTTTTGGTTTCCATTAGCATTTATTGCAGTCAATATACTTCTGATTGTAAACTTGCCTATGGTCGCTTATAATGTTGCTGTCGCTGCTTGCTAATCTAGCAATTTTTCTATATTGATTTTCGGTTACAGCATGATTTTCCTTAATATTTTCTATAAAGGCCGAAAATCATTTCGGCATTTGGTGAATATCCAGTTAAATTCATTTTAGTTCATTTTAATTCACTGTTAAAGTTTTCTAGATTAGCAACTTCGACAGCAACATTATAGGCGATATTATAGAAGTTCTGAGGCGCGGTTATACTCAATAGTTTTTCTAAGTTTGACATTTTGATTGAAAATATATAACTTATGTTTTCAAAATAGTTTTATTATATTAAAATGACTTACCATAAATAATAATGCATTATAAATGCAATAAAATTAGTTTAAAGTTACAAATTATACTTTTCGAAAGACTTAATGATTGCAGTCAATATACTTTTGAGTTGAACGGCGTCTCATAACGCTTATAATGTCACATATGATGTTGCTAAATGCTGTTAAAACGCTAATGTAGATGCAAGTCTAATAATGTAGGGTTAATAAACAAAAATTATGTCAAATATCATGTTAAGGGTGGGATTCTATCTTTTGTACGCATATAATTTCAATAAAAATATATTCAGTTATGGGAATCGTGCATTTTTTACATGAAAGTATACGTAAATGTTCATTTTGTAGGAGAAATAATGCTCCATATAATGAGATTGAGATAACAACTCTTAAGATCATTTTAAACAGATTTGAGCGAATAACGATAAAAATAATATGAAGAAATTGTAGTTTGTGTAAAATTTAAAACATTTTAGGCAAGCGGTTTGTACTGCAAAAGCTGTCTTGAAAATTTTTCGAGCTTAAGGTATCTCATCCTATATGAGCATCCACCTTCTAGTTCCGATGATGATTCCGATTACGACCCAGATAGTAAGGATAAATAAAAAAAATAATTTTCTAAACGTAGAAAAAAACAATACTTAATGAACCAACTTTTTTTTCAGTACTCGGATCAGGAACAGAATTTGATCATGTTGTTCCCAGAATAAGAAGCTTTTCCACTTAAAAAAAATTATAATATATGTATATTTCTTTTTTTTTTAAAGGAAAATTTTTTTTAATAAAATGCTAAGTTTGGATTCAATATCAACTAGAACATTTTTATTTGATTTTTCCCTAAAAAAAAACACAAATCAAATATTTCAATATACATTTATATATTTTTGATCCAATTTGTAGATGTGTCTTCTATATCATTCATTGTGTATAGATGAAATACAAACATTTGATGTAACTTAAATAGTTTAAAAAATGAAGAAATTGTTAATCGCGAGAACGATGCAAAGTTGCCGTCCAAAAAATTTAGCATAGAAAATAATTATCCATATATTGAAAGATGAACCAAAAGCCTTTGAATTACAAACCGAATTAGCCAAATTAATTTCGAACATAGAAGGATGTACGTTTTCAGCTCATGCTTATAGCGTGTTGGAGTGTGATTCTATTGATTTATATCTATACATATGTATATAGATTCATTTGTGTACTCAAGAAAAGATAAAACCAATAAACCTTTGTATGAGAGACTTCATGAGTATAGGGAAGATGAGCAGTTATAAATACAAAAAATCCAAATGTATTCAAGCTAACACCAGAAATGCAACCATTACTTTTTAAGCCTTTGTTTTACGATTTGGCTCAAAACTTTTTAACGTTCCATGGCTTAAGGACAAATTAGATTAAGCAGGAAATAAGAAAGGAATTTCGGGCTTTGTAAAGGGATTTTTGGGTTGGGGTGGATCAAAATAATGCATTTATGTATAATCCATAATTTTTTTTCTTTTCCATTCGAAACAATTTTTTTTTATATAAAGCTAGGAAAAAGGAGCAATATTTTATTTAGCATGGTATTGAACTTTGCCAAGCTATAACAAAATGAAATAACAAAAAAAATATAATTCATAGAATTCAACACATGCAAATTATTTTTAATTTAAATTTTAATATTTTGTCTAATTAATTTCCTTCTTTTACTTTTATTACGATCTGAATAGATCTTTGTGGTATTCTATGAGGATAGTTAAGATGGCGAGATTTGAATGTCTGGCGGGATACTGAATTTCGTTTAGGATTGACTTTCAAGAGTCCATATGCAAAGAGCGAACGGAGAAAAAAAGAAGCCCTTTTTTTTCATATAATCCATAATTACCCAATATGTATTTGAAATTGACTTTGAATATTCTCGTACTTTGGTTTTAGCAACTTATACGACATAGTTGCTGTGTTATGACTATAAGGGTAAACAGGCGTAAAAATTTGTTAAAAAAGAGATTGTGTTTTTGATACAATTTTGATATGGCTCAATTCACTCACCCAAAAACCAAAATAAAATTTTTTAAAGGACTTTAAGAGATGGAAAAAGAAGAGACATCAACCAAAATACTTTAGAAATTTATAACTTCAGTTCTAAGAACAGCTTACAAATTTCTTTATCAGAAGGTAGATTTTTGCTATCGAAGAAATAATTTTATTTAAAAAGGCTTTTTAGTTTATACTTTATAATTTTGATATATTTACTTTTCAAAATTAAAAACATAAGTTTAGTTCTTATATTTCTGGTATAGTTATATTGACATCGAAAACATCATGGGTATCAAAGCATTTTTGAAGTTCCTGTAATCAAAAAAACAAAGTAATTGATACTTTTTTTAGAATTTTAACATCTACTTCTGGTAAGGATTCATAAACTTCAACTGGATCCAAGTCACCTGAGCCTAATCTTTCTTGTTTTTCTTTTTCTTCCTGTTTAGCTTCTTCCAATTTTTCCTGTGCTCTACGCTTAATTCTTTTAATGAACTCTTGAATTTCTTTATCAAATTGCTGTCAATTTGCAGCTTTCTGAACCTTTGTAAAGAATGAGTTGATACAAGCCGGAGGATCGACATCTCGTTACTTTGAAAGTTCTAGCACATATCGCATGCAGATACATCGATGTGCAACATGTTACATTAAATCATACTTTTTTTCCATTTCTAGGTCAATACACAAGATTACCAGCTGGTAGTACTAATAAGAATAGGCATACGCATTTAGGGTATTACCCTAAAGCGGGGTATTCACTATGTTTTCCAACTCGTCAACTGGCTCTCTTGTCCCATATAAAGTATATGGAGGTAGCGATTTGTGAGTAAAAATTTAAATATATCTAAAAACTTACTTACAAATAGCCAACTATCGCAAGTCAATATACTATTGAGTTTAAACATTCTGCAAAGGCACCTATGAAAACGCTGGCCAAACCATAATCTAGACACCAAAGGTAGACAGAGGACAAGATGTGCAGAAGTGCTCATATCACGTAAGGAGAAATTTGAAATAACTGATAAATTATTCGAACTAACAGAATTTTAACCTGTTTTGCACCAGTCAATGCCATTTAAGCAGGTGTTTATATCGATGATATAATCTTTTGTGTATCTTAGAATGATTAATAATTGTGACATCAAAGGACTGCAAGATTTCACAACAACTTCCAGCTTATACAAAACCCAGTGGTTATTAAAAAACAGTCAAACTATAATTTATATTCCAATTAAAAGTTCGAAATATTGGATTTATATTTTAATTTAAAAACCATTTATTACTTAGTATAGTTTTTTAAAAAAGTTTATTTTTTTTTTTCACATAAATTAACTATTTAATCAAGCGTTGTATGAACATGATATAAATTACACACTAAAATTAAACAAAAATAGTCTTCATGTTCCTTGTTAATACAAAGAAATTGGTAAACAACAATTTGAGTTTACATTGTTCTTTTTCTGGAATATTGCATTAATTTATTTTTAAAATATTATCAGAAACTGCAAATCAATTTTATGTATCACAAGGATTAAAATAGGAGAGTACTCATTCCACCCATTTCGGATTGTTCTTTTACGAATATCTCAAAATATTGATATATTATTGTTACGGCAAGTAAAATACCGGTACCCGAACCAATAGCACCTAGAAAATCAGCTAAAACTGATAAAGCGCCTATACAAAGACCCCCAAATGCAGCAGCTGTGGGAATATATCTATTTAATTCATGTATCATAGAGTTTTCTCTGTGGCCTCGCATAACCATATGTTGTTCTTTTAATTGCTTTGCAACCTGTAAACGATATTTTTATAAATATTTAAATTTGATAACAACTTTACATCTTTTGCTGAGCTTCCAGATACATCAATCCAAGTTTTTGAGAAGAATGCACATGATCCTAACATAAATATTACGTATAATACGGCATGAACAGGATCTTGGAGAATATGACCAACACTTTCAGGTGGAGAAAGATAATAGCATAATCCTCCAATTGGATATGATCGTGCAGGGCCACCACCACCAACATCAGCCCATACACCAAGTAAGTTAACAAAAACATTACCATGAAATTTAACAGCTAACATCTGCAAAAAAATTTGTATAGTTAGAGTGTTTAAGTGTTAATTTTTCACTTATAATACCTGTGAAATAACATAAAGATTTGACACTAAAGCTGATTGTAGAATAATTGGAATATTTGATGTGTAAAATAATTTAATAGGATAGCTACTATATTGCCCTCGATAACGTTGCGATTTTATTGGTAAATCAACACGGAAACCCTATTAAAATAATCGAAATAGTAAATATAAAATTCTTATTAAATAACTTTTTTACGAATATCTTACTTGGAAATAAATAACCACCGCAAATACCAATACTGTAGCTAACAAATTCATTAAATTTGGTAAATTTTGTCTGTAAAAGGCTTCTCTTAATGCTCGAACTTTATCATTTCTTGTCGCCATTAAATGGAATAAGGCAATTACAGCTCCTTCAAATTCTGTACCTCTTCCAGTATTAACTGTTGCCGGAGAAAATGCCTTCCATACTATAGTTTCACAGATATTTGTAGCAATAAAAAGCGATATACCGGATCCAAGACCATAACCTTTTTGTAATAGTTCATCGAGCAACAAAACAATAAGACCCGCAGCAAATAATTGTATTATAATTAATAGACATACACCAGCACCAATTTCTCCTGGATCACCGTACATTCCAGTCATAACATAAACAATTGCCTGACCAATTGTTATTACCATTCCAAATAATTTTTGTGCACCATTAAATAGTGCACGATCTTTTGGTGTATCGCCAACTTCTATAATTTTTGCTCCAGCTAGTAACTGCATTATTAATCCAGAAGTTACAATTGGTGAAATTCCTAACTCCATTAAAGTACCACGATTCGAAGCAAGGATAACACGGATCCAATAAAATGGATCAGCTGAATCTGAGCTCATTATACCAAAAAGCGGTATTTGACAGCATACAAGAAAAATAAATAGTGTAATTGCTGTCCATAGTACTTTTTCTCGAAATTGAATCTACAAAAAAATTTGCTTTATTAAAAATATTAATTACACAATAATCGAATATAACTTTTAAATTGTTAATAAATTTCAAAAATTCACTTTATAAGTAAATTCAAAAGATGCTCCAACAATTTTTAGTTAATTATTTAAAAAATATACCTTTCTTTCTGGCTTTGCTATTTCTGGTAGTATACTGCAAAAAGGTTTTATTACCTCCAGAAATTTAACTAAAAAGTAATTAAAAGAAAACAATTTAGAAAAATAAATAATTGTTGTAGTTAATTAATTTATTTTGTGTACGTAAGCAAGTTAAAATTTTACGAAAAGTTTTAATCAAAATACTTACTTCCCATATTTATAAAATTTAAAAATTACTTTATTTTATGCTCTAAACTAGGACCACTTTGTTATATATAACTTATCAAATTACCAGTAAAAACACGGTTTGTATTAATTTAATTAAATATAAAACCCGATGTTTTCACACGACTGTCACCTAATAATTGAACGCATGTACCGTTGTTGGAGCTTTCTCTAGAATTAGGTGAAAATAACACTTTGACAACACATCACACGTATGCGGATTCGTTGGAGCTTCAGTTTGACAGTATTTTCTAAGGCTGTGGTCACACAAGTGCCCGAGCCTTTTGCTTGTCTTCTATTTTCTGTGGCAAATATATGTATGTATATATTTTTTAAAATTATATAAGATAATTATTTTTATAATTATAAAATATTATTTTATATACTATTGTAACATTATTTCAAAGGTTATTATTCAATTTTGTTTTGTCATTCCAAATCGACAAACCTTAAACATAAAATAAATTTTGGAATATGAAGTGGCGGGGACTTGTCAAACTTTACACCATGAGTTACTAAGTTAAGTATGACTAGCAAAAGCATAATTCTTATTAGTGGCAAAAGAAAAACGGGAAAAGATTTTTTGTCAAACAAATTACAAGAAAAGTGATATTATGACAACAATAATATTAGTACATAAATATTAATAAAATCCTCTTTCCAGACTGGGAAATAAAAGTCAAATAATAAGAATATCTGAACCAATTAAAACATCTTGGGCTAAAGAACACCATCTAGACTTAAATCAGCTTTTAAGTTCCGGCTTTTACAAGGAACGGTACCGGAAAGAAATGATAGAATGGAGTGAAACAGTACGTGCAACGGATTCCGGATATTTTTGTCGACAAGCGATGTTAGCAGGTTAAGTAGCACTTTAAAAAATTAATTTCAATAATTTGCATACAAAATATATCTAACAAATCCTTTTCAATAGCTTCATCTAAAATTATAATCGTCAGTGATATTAGAAGGAAAACAGATATCGAATTTTTTACACAAACATACCCTAACAAAGTGAAAAAAATTAGAATAAATACTTCTCCGGAAATCAGAAAAGAACGAGGTTGGTCTTTTGTAGCCGACGTTGATGACGTAAAATCAGAATGTGATTTAGATAACTATGAAGACTGGGATTTAATATTATCAAATAACGGAAATGATGCATCTTCTATTATAGAAAAAATTATTGAAACATTTGACCTATATTAGTTATAACAATAATAAATAAAGGGCCGAATTTGAGGACGTGGATGAAAATATTTTTAACCTAAATTACTGTTGTAAAATAGGTTCTTTAGCGCATACGTAAGTGGAGAGGGTGTATATTTATTAGTTATAGATTTAATAAAAAATTACGTTATTGAAGAAATAATCTTTTATTTAAAATTATTCATAAAATCTTTTTATATGTAAAATGAATAAAGATGACATTAAAAAAATTCAATAAAGTTTTTAAACTTTTGAAAGAAAATGAAAAAATATCTGATCAGAAATGTAAATTTATTTATTTTTTGAAAAAAAAGAACCCTTAATTAGACCATTTTTTGTTTAATTGCAAATATAAATCAATACAAGAAATCATAATTATAGAAATTTGCAAATATTTTACTCTATATTTATTTGAGAGTAAAAATAATTAAAACATTTAGCTATCGTTATTATAATTATTGAATATTTTTGTATTAATTTAAATAATATATAATTAGCTAAGATAAAATATTTTCAACCCATAAATTTCTTTAATTAATTTAACTTCAGTTCTTAAATATATAAACGTTATATATATAAATATACAATTTTTTTTAGAAACTTTTAGTAAAAAATGTCATAAAAATTTTTTTCAAGTTTATACCATGATAATTTAAAATAGAATCAAATAAAATAATAACTTCTCAAGAGAAGTTAATTACTGCTCTAAATGAAGCGCAAAGTTAAATGTATTTTAGAGTTATAAAAAAGTTGTATTGTAATTCAAATTATTTTAATTAGAAATACCCCAATAAGTAATTGTCTAACTTATATAAAAGTGATAAATATTTTTATCGCACTCTTCTTATTCCTATATTATGACTATTTAAATATTTATAATGGATGACCATTTTAGATTTTTAACATTTATTATTAGATAACATACTTTACAAATTTTTCCTCAATATATTTTAAATTCTCAAAGCAATAATTTTGTTTGAAAATTTTGATTAAATTCTGATACAAATAAAAAATTAAACTAATAATTCATTGCATTAATCTAATTTAATTAAAAACAATTGAACGTTTGTCACGATTTTTTCCTCTTGATATGGTTCGTGCTTTAAATGCAGCTGCATTAAGCAAATGCTGAAAAAAGAAATTTTAGTTTAATTGCATGTCAAATAATTTTTTAATAAAAATAAAATAAAACGTATAAATTTTATTGTAAATAAATTAGTTATGAAATTTAGTTTTGCAATTAAAACTATATGTTCAACAATACTAGCGGAGTTAGCAAAACGCTATAGTGCCAATTCAATAACCAACGGATTTCGTCAAAATTGTTTATCTCCAATAATAAAGTGGTTTTAATCTTGGGTTGAAGTGGGTTGATAAAATCCAAAAAATTTAACTATCCATGAAAATGAGAGTATTTACTTAAATTTCGGTTATTTTTAAAAGCAATATAAATTTCTTTATGCTTTATTAGCGGAAAGTGTAAAAAAAAAACAATAAGTGTATGGGTGTTGGTGGGGGGATTAGATTAGAATAACTAAAATATAGTATGAAGAAAAATGTGCTTGAATTTTTTATTATAAAAAAACAAAAAAAGTCACAAACCCTCTCAAGTTTCGACCCTTTTATTCCTTTGCTAGATGAGCTCTCTAAGACTTTTGCTCCTAATTGAAAAATTTCACGAACAAAATCATTTTCTTTTAAATGTAAAGTCATCCCGGGCCCCATTATGGTACATAAAGTTGAATATTGATGATTAGTGGCCCATGTATCCAAAACTAAAGACTCAGCTCCAAATCTTATAATAACTTCTGGAGAAATGTCTTCCTTAATTAATAAAAAGTTCAAATTTTAATTAGTATTTGAATATTGAAAAATAATAACAGATTACTTCAAGATATTTCAGTAAATCTCTGAATGTAGCTCTTTGAGTTTTACGATTTCTTTTAGCACGATATTTATGTGAATCCGTAGCTAATTGTTTACAAATAATTATCAGATCGTTTAAATAATCATCAAGAAAATCTTCATTATGGGCTCTTCCATTTTCTAAAATTAACGCAATAGCCTCACCAGCGGCCATTCGAATATCCAAATATGGTGATTGTAATAGTCCCATCAACTTTTTAATTGAACTAAAATTCATTTGAATATAAGAAAAAAATTAATTCTTTATTTTCAAAAAAAAAAAAAAAAAAACATACGGCATTAATTGTTGTGCATTTATCAATGATACACAATCGCCTGAAGGAATTAATGTTAGCAAAAGTCCCCAGGAGTTTAATGCTTCAGCATGTAAATTTGCAGCGTCTGCATTGATAGATACTGGTGTTTTTTCATCTCGTAAATAGCTAGCACTAAATATATTTTCATAAAATTGCATTAATGTTAATAAATCGGCAATATCATGAGCACATAAAAAATTTAATAGTCCTAAAGCACTGCAAAATTTGGCTCTTGCATCAAATGTAACAGATTTATCTTGCATTGCAGTTAAAAGAAACTGATTTAATCCTTTACAACAATTCTCTTCACTTCCCAATTGTAAAACTAGCAATGGTGCTAATTTAGCTCCTAAAACTTGTTCAGATGCTTTACCCCGTCTAATCGATTTTTCAATAATATCAGTTAATGTTATTTTACGATCTTCAAGAAAGTCTGGTATAAATTTATGCATTAAAATTTCACAAAGTGTTTGAAGTGATTGAACACGAGTTTGAGCTGATTTTTCAGTTGCATTTTCCAGAGCTTGTAAAAATTTATTTTCATATTGATCTGTAACACTGTCATCTGTATCTTCGATGGAAGCAGCATTTTCGGACTGTACTGAATAAACGCTAGCATTGTCGTTAATTGATTCATCTTCTGAATTTGAACACACGCTAAAATTACGAGCTAAAATAATAGGTATAAGTATACACATACATTAAATGAAGAAGTTGCTTTTGTTTACAGAATAAAAGTTTAAATTATTTTTTATTCAAAAAAAATTCCTCTTTGTTTTTGTAAATATTTGTTAAAAATAAAAATAGCCAACACATCGTCATTTTTGGGATCTAGAATACTTGTTTTTAATTTAAAAAGAATGTATATTACGTATTTGAAAATTTTTCGAAAGTAAAACATCTTATTACAATACTAATAAACTAATTTTTAATGTGTTGATAAATAATCACACTGATACACGATTAAAACTTATTTATAACAATAATTCTTTGTTAATTGGTTGAAAATTGAATTCTAATGAAAACAATTTTAGATTTGTGGAAAACTCCAACGGAGTATATATTTTATAAAATAATAATAACTCATTAACTGAGATCCTTTTTGTAGTGAATTTAATTATTAATTATATGTTTTAATATTGGACTATTATGTCACACAAGTCGAAATAAAATTTCTTGAAAAAAAACTTCTAACTTTTTATATTTAAATGAAAACTGTTTAATATTTTGACAAATTTTCCTAAAAAAAACAAAATAATTTAAAATACTGTACAAAAATTATGTTAGGAATGAAATTTTTCTGCTTTAATTAAAAAAAGTTGACACATCACATGTGGTGCTGCAAAACTTACTAATGACCTTGTTTAAATTTATGATAAAGAATATTATTACTATAAAAAGTTAATTACCTTTATTTTTTCTATTTTTTTTTGGCATATTTGTTGTTCAAATTATCTTTTTCCTTTATTAAAGATGTTTTCAAAGATACCCTATTACTCTTGTCAAAATAAAAGCACCAAAATTTTTAGTAATTGAACAAAAATAATTTAGATAAGATCCAAAATTATTTTCACTTTGCCCTATAATCAAGAAGGTGATATTATAATCTTAAAGTTTTGTAAGTCTATATTTTGTTGACAGTTATTAAATGTACATAAAATTTTATTATCATTAGACACTATATAATTGAAAACATATTTGTTTAGCAAATTACTTTGTTTTAAAACAAATTGCATGATTATTTAATAGTACATTCAACTAAAAAACACTTTGCCCACGCCTGAACAAGCTGCTCCCAATTTGTAAAATGGACTTGATTTAATTAAATTGAACTATTTTATCCCATACATGTGACTTAAGATATTGAAGCTAGGAACGATTAAAGAAATATATCATGAACCCACTGGGGCATGTACACTTACATATTGCTTGTCGGTTTCTCAAAGATCAAAAAAATATTTTAATTCGGGAAGAATTGATTTCACTTCATATCTCTATTTAAATATTGTTGAAATTTATTAAATTATGAATTATTCTTTATTAGCTAAAAATTTAATTTAAATCTAATTTATTAGCTAGTTTTTGATATATTATTTTTGATTTTCTAAATAGAATAAAAATTCGTATGATGCCTGGGACTCACTAGCGCTTAGCGTGTGGATACGCCTTAGCACAGTAAAAATGGAGAGTTCATTTTATATACCAGTGGAGACTAAAGCGCGGTATTCACTATATTTAAAGTATATGCATATGCTTTCCATGGAAAGCACGAATAAGAGAGAAAATATCCAACATGTTGAATATTTTACTCACAAATGATTCAGCCATATACTTTATATTGGCTGAGAGAGCCGAACCATTGATTCGGAAATATAGTGAATACCCCGCTTAAGGGACTCATTAGCATTTAGCACTAAATTTTGTGTCATTAAGCGCTAGTGAGTCCTAGGCATGAAACGAAAATGAAAAATTTTTAGAACCATTTGAATCTAAAATAAAAAATCAGGCAAATAGAATAGTGTTGATTTTCATATTTTTCCTGTTGATGTTGACCTATTTGATGGAATTAGAGGATTGCTTCAAGAGCTAATAACTTATTTTTTGATTTGAGGTTATGGAAGCAGTTTTAGACACGACTTTAATTGGAATTTCAAGATATATGATAAAAAAACAAGAAAAAAATTAATAGTATAAAAATTTTAATACACCGTTTTGTTTTGCACTAGTCAAATCTTGTTTTAGTCTATCTAAAACATTTGTATCAACAATACAATTATGTTTTATAAATTTTAAAAATGAAATTAATGCCTTTTCTTCTTCCATCAAGCTAATTTTTTGAAAGTTATAAAACTTTTCCAAAACTGAATCTTGCGCTACTGCAGAGTTTTTAGTTATTTTTTCGATAGTTAAATTCTTTTTTGATCTTTTCGAATATACTTCTTCCTGTTCCAAATGCTTTTTGGCTTGTTGTAAAATGTAATCAACTCGCTCTGAGATTTTATTAGATCTATAACCATTGTCGCTTATCTTTGGTTTTTTAAAATAAAAGTCTTCTTTTGCATCAGAGCTAGAAATATTATTAGCCATCTTAGTAACATAATTTGATTCCAAATTAACATAGGTTTTTGTATTTTTAATATCATCATTGGGTTTTCTTAAATGTTGTGATGAGAATATATGTGGCATCTTCCATTCATCAATATCAGATTGATTAGCACTAATTATTTGACCACGCACATTACTAGGTTCTTTAGGCACAACTTTATTAGTTACATTTTCTTTGCTTTGTCCAGATTGACATATTTTCATAATAGAAGTATTTTCTTCTTTGGGAAAACTATGATTGCTACGTCTCACATTATTTAAAAATGACAATTTTGTCGTTTTGTTTGGCAAACTTGAAACCGATTCAATACCAACAGATTTTTGTGATGCAGAGGAAATAAAAGACCCCATCTTTTTTTCTGGATCATTATGACTCCAAATAGGCATTTGGTTTTTAATTTTTATCCTTTTTCTTGGCAATTGTTCAAAATTGTCATTTATCTCTTTTGAAAAGGATTTTGAATCTGGCTCAAATACTTTAGTTTCATTTAGTTTCTCTGCCTCTGTAAAAATAATATTTTTTTTATTTAGTTAGTTAAATTGAAATAATTATTTAATAAATTCATGAAATTTTACACCCAAAAATTAAGTTGGGCTGAAAACAGATTTCTGAACATTTTAATCACTGAAATTTAAATTTGAAAACAAGTATATTATTATTAATGTATTACCTTTATACTCATTTTTATTTAATGATGTTGTGTTGATTAAAATAATATTTTTAGTTGGTTTTTGAAAAGTAGACGTGAAGGCAGAATTTTCTTTTGCATACATTTCATCACAAAGACTTAGTTCCGTTAGTTTTTTCTGAATATTTACATTTTCCTGATCTAAGGATTGAGTGCCTACTGTTTCATATTCATTCTCAAAAATCATGCCTGTTAAATTAAGAAAAACTTATATAAATTAATATGTTTTATTGAATTTACAACCTTCATTTGTTATCACTTGAAATTGTGGTTCAGATTTATATGTATTTTTAACAAGGTTTTTATTTTCTTCCTCATCTGAACTTATTACTTCCGTTTGAATGTTTACATTGATATCTAAGTTTTCATTCTCAAGCCCCAAAACAGATAGCAAATTGGGTTCTTCATTTATATAATTATTATGAGAGTGCAGATCAAAAAGCGATCTTATATCAGAAGCGCACCTTCCATCTACGTCATAAAGTTTATTTCCAAGTAAGCTTAATGCAACTTCAGTTAATATGGAGCTTGCAGATGCCATATTAAAATGTATTTTCATAAGATACCACTTGATTCGCGTTCGACAACGCGTTCTTGTCATTAAAATTTATCAGCTCTAATCGTAAAACGTCAAATTTCACAACAACCCCCCTTCAAAAATTAAGGATGCATCTGAACTGTATCTGAATCAAATATGATCTAGATTTTTAAGAAAACACAGGAATCACTATATTTAAATATTCATAAAAGGGACTATTCACTATTTTTTCCAAGTCGTGAAATAGCTCTCTCGTTCAATGTAAAGTATATGGAAGTGGGCTATTTTTGACAGCGCATCATGAAACAACCTCACAGCTTGTAAAATTCGAAAAGGCTTTTTCACGGCGCATAATTAGTTTTCCTTCATTTTGTGTACATGTAGGTTTTCACATGCATTATATTTAAAAGTTGTGCATAGTGTCAAAAGTGTATAAATTTTATAAAGGAAAAATAATTTTATAATTGGGTTATAAGAATTTAACCATAATTCAATGTAAGAAAAATTTTATGAAATACTATAGCAAATAAGAATTATATAAAAACAACGCCTTCTAGATATAATAAAGTTTAAATTATAAGGTATATTGGTTATTAATTTTACTATTTTAGTTGAAACACTCATTACAAATTTTATTGAGCCAACCTTAACTTAGATCTAGCTTTGGTGAATTTTTAATTTTGCTTTTTTAACATATTGTAATCCTTAAGCCTCAACAAATAAAAGAACTTAATCGGCTTTCGCCCAACTGATTGATAAATGTCAAAACAAAACTTGCTTTCTGTGTATTAGTAAACCATCCATACCTGTGACCCAAACATATTTTTTGACTCTAAATTACCTTCGAAAATTCCGAATTTTCCCCTTACCTGGTGTATCTCCAGCCTAAAAATCACAATGAGGCTGCTCATGATGTGCTAAACTATCAAACGATGTGGCTAAACTATAAAACGTTTAGCCTTAAATTGACCGTTCTTTTTTTAAGAATTAGGGTATAAGGTGTGTATGAGCTTATGAACACCCCCCTTAAACCTGAGAACTTGAACGTAAAATTTTTTTGCTAAAAATAGCAGTTTCGGAATATTAAATGATAAGAAGAAGATTTTAAACTTATTTGAGTGTTTTTAATAAGTCAAGACGACGGCGTATTTCTTACACTTATATATATATATATATATATAAATAACGCAAAAAATAGAATAGAAAAATTAAAAATTATAATTTTCTGAAGCAGTCTTAAAAGACAAGTGAATTAGGGTATTTTTAATTCTTACGTAATAGAATGTCTGAGAGCAAAGTTTTGGATGCTACCAAACCACAAATGAGAGGACTGCATAATGCAGCAATGAAGCGGCACTTGACTATTGCTTTTGGGTTAGTAACGCTAACTGCTCTTTCGTGGAAGTACTTAGTAGCCGAACCCAGGAAGAAAAAATATGCAGAATTTTACAGGTATCAAAATCTATATTAATTATTCTTGTTATAATAGATTAACTTTTCAGAACTTATGATCCAATTAAATCGTTTGAAAAAATGAAAGCAGCGGGTCTATTTCAATCCTGTAAAAATGAATAAAATTTAAAAAGATTTAAGATGTAAAGGGTTATTTAAAATCAATAAATGTATTCGTTAATAGTAAATGGAAACTTTTTTTAAAAAGTATTTAAGGAATTTTTCATGTTTGGTTATTAAATCTTATAAAGCAATATTTTGAAAAATTAATTGCTTCACTAAAGACGGGGCAAGAATATGATCTTTTAAACTGGAAGCATAGGTGGATTTTTACAAATAAAAAGTTTCAAGTTATAAAGATAAATATTCGGGATGAAATCTTTATATTTTTTTTTGAAACTAGGTTTAACTTAATTATGATGATTATAAGGCATTAAGAATGTAAAACTAACTGCTTATGTTGAATTGATTTCATATGTGAACATTGTATTTGAAATAATAATATAAACTATTTATAAAGAGTGGTTTTAGGTAATTCATTGCTAAAAAATCAAGTTTTTTACTGAAAACCTTCCATCCAAATGCAACTTTGTGTAGTCAATTTACTTTGACATTCATTCTTAGATTAATTCTAGTAATATATTTATTTGATTTCAAAAAATATTTTTTCTTTTAATTTTAAGCTTTTTTTTTTAAGTGAAAAAATAGTTCGTAAAAAGAAACAAAAAAAAGCTCGTAATATTTGAACTATACCATAATTGGCGCTGTTAACAGTAAAGAGACTTGGTGTAATTTGGACTTAAAACCAAATCTCTATAGAAAAGATGATTGAAAAATTACAGGGGGCGCACGACACAGGTTAGGGAATGCAAATGGCGGTCGTTGTTATTGTTCGTGTACCGAAATCTCAAATAATTAAAATTTTTAATAAAGACTGTGTTTAATTACGGTATAAAAATACACATTTATGTTAACTAACTTATAAAAATTTATGTAGGGATGTGTTTATAGATGTGTATCAAAATTTTAATGAGTTTATATTCGACTAATATAAAAACTGTGGCATTAAGTGTGTCAGAATGCAAATGGGGTATAAAACATTATTGATAAGTGCAACTATAACCGTGATATAATGAAATAATTTGAACTTATTAAAATAAATAAATTAAAGATCATTATTAATATCAATATTTTGGCCATAAGTAGTGTTTTTTCAAGTTTTCTTGGGTGACAGCTTTGTGAGTGGGGCGAGGAAACGAATTGCATATACATATGCATAAGTGAGAAAATAGTGTTAATATAAGGAAAAAATTATTAATTGACTGTGTATTGGATTTATTTTACAACTTCAAGAAAGTTACCTAGAAGACAGGATTTATCAGAGAAATATTTATGAATTATGGTGTGTTGATGTTCATTTAAATTATTATCAAACTTTTATATACATATTAATTTTTATTAAATTTTGATTGTTTCTTTGAAACTTTGGTCAAGATTTAGAACTCTTTAGTCCACCATTAAGTTTTGTAATTAATATCCCGTGGCACACACTCCCCGCATACATTTATCGTCTTCTATACATGCGGTTTCGGCATTTGTTTGAGTATATGTCTACCTATACAAATAACAAATAAACAAAATATATTCAGTTTGAAAAATTTAATTAATTAATAATTTTTCATCAAAAATAAAGCTAATTAAATTAGTGGCTGACTAATGTTTTTCCTTTTTATATAACTGCTATCAATTTCTATTAAAATAAATCATCACTTTTTTATTTTAATATTCATTTAAAGCTTTTGTTTAATTTATACCCAACGTGTAAATCGACTTTAATCGCATGGGGATACATATACAAGGGTCAAACACATATGATTTGGTTTTGAATGAAAAGCATGGATACATTCGTCTTTCTTCATCATTTCGTCGGATTATATCTCTCTCATTTTGCATACTTATAAAAAATTCTTATTCGAATAATATATATATATATATATATATACTGTAATCATTGCTTATACAAACGTAAATAAAATTCTCAAAATGGCGTCTTCCTTAATATAAAATAAAAAAATCCTTTTTTTTGAAAGAATTTTTCGTATTATTTTTATTTAATTAGATTTATTGCTAACTTTTGAATTTTGCAATTATTTTATATTTAATACTATTTAGTGTTTAATTTTTCAAATGAATAAACAATTAAAAATTTCGTAATCAAAAAGTTGAATTGGTAGGGGAGAGATTGTTCACAAATGTCAAAATCGCGTGCCCTAATATGACAAAAAAACAATATTTAATTATAATTTACTCTTTTATTATTTAGAGATGGTTTAAAATCACAAACAAATATTAATGATATTATTATTAAAACTGTTTTTTAAGATTTTTTTATTTGAAAACATAAAATGTTAGATTATAATACAGCCTGAATAACATATGATCGGTGAATTTTTCAAAAAATTTTTATTCTTTAACTTTATTTCAGTTTAATAAAAAATATTTTTTAAAGGTTTCGATGAAAGGAAAATACTGTTTTGTTTGCCGTTTAATATATAAGAACAAATGATGATATCGTGATTCGGCATGAATTCTTACGTTTAAAGGTGAGATTAATTAAATATTCAAGTGGATTTGCTTTTTTTTCTTTTTATTTTTTTTAAGTTTTACTTTGGCAGTTATAATAAAAACAAAAATAATAAATATATAATTATGATTTATAAGTTTAAAGCGTTTTGTAGTAAAATTTAAAATTTAAATTTATATTTTTTGTATTCAAAATATATTGATACTTACTTAGCCTAATTTAAACAAAAAAATTTTTACTCAAAACCTATACATAGTATAGGAAAAAGTATATAAAACTACCACTATCCAATTAACCAATTTATTTGTCCATAAATGTAATTGCAATTACATATTTTAAAGTAAACAATTTTGGTATTTGAAATTTGTTGCAACGAAGGAAATGCCAATATCCTTATTAATTAATAATAATCTTATAGGTTTTTTAACAGAAATAAATTTTTTAATTTTTTTTTTTATTGTTTTTGTTCATTATGCTGCCTATTAAAACATTTTGATTAATTTATTTAATAAAAAAGGAATATCTATAAAATCTCATATTAATATTAAAAATAAAAAATAAAATTTTCATTAGTAAAGCATTTATAATAGCAATTTTAAATTAAAACTAAGACTTTTCTCTACTTCTAAGGACTAAATAATTCAATGGCCTGAAAAACTTTTGGCTTTAAATAAAAAAATTTTAATTTTAACAAGTTAAGAAAAAATTAATTTAACTTGATCATTTGAAAATGATGAAATTATAATTGTACTGTTTCATAAAATATTCTAATTAAATGTTTTTTGTTTATGTTTGGGCAGTGGCATTGATCAAAGTATTTCAGTAATACAGTCGTTAATACCAGAAAATTATTTCTTTAATAATTTTTGCCTTTATTTTATTTTAAGGTGGTTTTTTAAAATGAAATTCAACTCCATGAAATTTAGGCTAATGTTAAACTAAGAAAAAAAATATTTATTGTTTTAAACTTCAATTGACTAAACGGCTTTAATTATTACGTATTTATAATGAATAAAATAAATATAAAAAATAAAAGTTTTCTATATTTTATTCTAAATTATACTGAATTTGTATTATAGGATGGCGGCAGACAGTGATGGTTCGTTGACAGCAGTTGTTATCTGTGAAGGTAATCTCCATGATCCTAGTTTTCCACGAAAATTTCGTTCACTACTTGGAAAATTAAGAGCCATTTTACATCAACCAAAGTCAAAGAAACTAAAAGTTAATAAGGTAAAAATAAATATAACTTTCACATAGTTAGACCCGTAATATAATTTAATTAGGTTGAGCCATGGAACAGTGTACGTGTAACATTGTCTATACCAAAGGATGCAGCTTCAAAACTACGTCAGCTGGCATCAGAGGGCAGCAGTTCATTAAGAGCTTTGGGTATACTTTCTGTTCAATTGGAAGGCGACACTGTGATATCTTTAAGGCTTGTAGGCCAAGAAATTGTTCTTAGAACAGGTAAGATAAATTTTAAAACGATAAATTTTTATTATACTATTTTAAATTGATTTTTCTTGTTTTTTTTTTGTTTTGTCTTAATTTAAGATAATACAACTGTTGGATGTACTCAAGAGGCTGGATCCTCAGGCAGTTTATCCGATTTGACGCGCATACTAGCAAGTCCATTGCAAACAGGAACAACATCTTGTTCAATATTAGCTGGTGCAAATCAAACAAATGAACCAACTGCTGGTCCTTCTCGTACAATTTCGCATTCTCCAACTTCTACCAACTCATTATCATCAACAGAGCCGATAATTTTAAATGGCCCAATTTTTGATAAACCGCAAATATTTAAATCACCAAATACAGTTTGCCCAATGGATGGTAAACTTCCAGTGCCCCCAGTAGCTAATGTTGAAACCCGTGAATATCCTTTTGAAAGTATGACTCAAGCAAGGGTTATACATAGGCGAGAAAATACAATGGCTGTCGCAGCAGCTTTAGGGACAAATCAACAACCACAACAGCAAGTTGTAGATTCCCAAAATCAAGCAATGTTAATAGGATCACAATCCCCTAACATTACAAATCAATCTGCAACTCCTCTTGGAATTCCTGGAAATCCAATGCTTGTTGCACATCATCAAACACAAGAACAATCATTGAAAACACAATTTGTGCAACCTCCACCCCCACCGTATCCAAATGTTTTGACGAATCATATAAAAACGGCTCAACCAATTCAAAATCAGGCTAATACAATAACAATACCTGTTAATCAATCAGTTATTAATCCTAGTAATAATATTGCAATATCATCACCTTTACTAGTGAATTTATTACAAAATGATGGAACGAGTCAAGCTAAACAACAGCAGAGTACCCTCACACCCCCACCTCAATCACCAGTCCTTGTACAAAGTACTCAGTCACAAAATCGTCAAAATTTAGGATCAAATATAATAAAATCACCGCAACAAACTGAAATAATACTGAATGCGGTTAGTGTCAATAGACATACTCAACATGAAAATGTAATTTTATCTGGTAGTCAAATAGTTGTAAATAATGGAGGCGTGATAAATTCAAACAATAATGGTGTTAGTAATATTAGTATTAGTCCTTCGATACCCGTGCCTTCTCAAATTTCAAATATAAATAATATAAATACAAATCATTCTACCCAACATATATCTTCATCTTCTATTACAAGTGGAGGAATACAGGTTCCGAATATTGCTAATGCTAGCTGTACCGGTCAAATTTCACAAAGTATAAACATACGAATGCAACAACCGCCAAGATTTAATTTGGCACAGCAACATTTACTTCGACAACAGTCTGCTGTCACTCATGTAGGTGGAACGAAAGTACGATTTTCGCAACAAACACAACAGCAAATTCTTGGTTCTGTTGGACAGCAACAGTTCCGTCATCCGATACAACAAAACTCACAACAATCGTATAATACACCGTCACTTCCACCCCATCCAAGTGCTATAGCAATTTCTGGTACAAATTCAAATGTAAATATTCCATCAAATCCAGTTATTTTGGCTCAAACACAACCACAAATGTTAGGCACTAATTTTAATCATCCTCGATGGCCTTTTAAGCCGATGGACTCAGCAACTAAATCCAGTTTCCAAGAGTTTACAAGATATCAAATGCAATATAATTTGCAGCAACAACAAATGAGTCAAAATTCAATGTCATCGAATACATTGAACTCAAGCAACACTAATGATAAACAAGCAAGTGATCCTTTAGGTTTGGTGACCCTATCAGAATTGGATGAGCTAACTAAAAATGATTTGGAATCACTTTTACCTAGTTTGAATGTGAATGACTTAGATACAGCCTTGGGTTTAGATGGAAAAAGTGCTCTTGAGTCCCTTTTAGATGAAAAAGATCTTGATTTGGATTTAATTGATAATGAATCCCCTTTAGTACCTAATTCTTCAACATCTATTAGTAATCCAATAACAGATCAGCAAACAAAAGGAAATAATTCAACTAATCCAGAAAATAAAACATCTTCTATCACTGAACCTGCACTAACTAGCACCGGAAAGCAGAGACAATATTTAATAAATCCACTTACAGGAGATTTGGAACCAATGCCAAGTGAAGAAAGTGATACTGAGCCAGAAATTCCGAGCATAGATGCCTTTAATGAACTTAATTCGGAAATGTCAAACTCATTATATTCCGATGATGATAATTCTTGCAGCACTGCTTTTTCAAAAACTTCTGATCATAGTGATACAGAACGTTCAAGTAATTCTGAAGCATCAGGCCGATCACGTTATTCAAAAATTAAGAAAGAACGTAGAGAAAGTTCTACAACCGGAAGTGGTACTGGTAGTAATACAAAACGTAGTAAAGTGGGTATCAAAAGTTCATTACTACGAGAAAAATTTCATCAAAGCATTAAAGATAAAATAAATGCCAAAACAAAAATACCACGTGATAAATCGGCTAAAGCCAAATTAATTTCGGCAAATAATGAAAAAGAAATGCCAGCTGAAAAAATAAAATTAAGATTAAAATTAGAAAAATCTGAACCAATAACACCTGCATATAAAGTAGATGTAAGCTATGTTCAATCACCTAAAAGAGTTCAAAGTTCTGCAGAAAATATTACTTTACCAGCATTATTACAGACTTCAACAACAAATAACAGTCCCAGTTCCAGTCCAACATTATTTCATCAAAACAATGCCATAACAACATCACAAAGTCTGCAACAATCTTCTGCTAGTGAAGAATTACGTGTACCGCCATTACATATTAGTTTGCGAGGTAAAAATTCAATAGTTATTAAAAATTCTAAAAAAGATAGAAAGAAATCACAAAGTGGAGGAGAAGAAGATGAAACATATTCTAAGAAAACATTACTTAAAAGAAATAATAGTAATATTGAAGATCAATTCAGTAATAATTGTAATAATAAAATATTAACAGATGAATTTGTTGGTAAAATTCATACGAATTTTAATAATAAAATTAGCAGTCAAGGCAAACCATCATCAAAACCATCAAATGAGGAATCTAATTTAGGTGGAACAAATAAAGTTGCTTCAATGCATGATCACATTTTTGAAAATGGTGATATTGAAGATGTAATAAGCATTAAAAGTACAATAACAAATAAAAGGATATCACCAGATAATACACATAATCCAAACGGTTTACTTTTATATCCAGATACAAAAAAGCGTCGAGTGTCTCAAACTCTAGAACAAATTTTACAACATCAAACACAACATGTTGGTGAACAAATTGAGTATAATCATTTAAAAGGACCAATAGGCTCTACAAATGTCGGCACATTACCACAACATTCTTCAATTTCAAAAAACCAAAAAGGCAGCAACAATGGTAGTAATAGTATACAAAATAACTACAGCATAAAACCTAACAAAAATTTATTAAAATCTGGGAAACCGTTAGTTGCTGTAAAAAACTGTAAATCCCCAACTAGTGGTACTGTTAAAGATCCTGGCAAAAGTCCACCACATAGTTCAGATGATACTGTAGGATTATCATCACCTTCTACACAATCGATGATAGCTATTACTACTGTTAATTCAACAGTAACTGTTAATAGTAATAAATCTTGTAATACATGTCATCTACCACAAGGAAGTTCTGATGCCATTACTGAAGAAAAATTTAAACAAAAACTGTTAGAATTTCAAAATCATAGTGATGAACAAAAAGATAAATCAATTACAGTTAGCAATCGTAGTGAATTAAATAAAGAAAAATCAGAAATAAATACACTTGGTGATATAATATCTTCATCGTCTATCCCTCCTTCATTTAATAAAAGTACAAATTTGATTGATGAACTAGAATATAGTGAAAAGGATAATAAAACAAAAATATCACCTATGTGTTCAAATAATGTAAGTGATGGAAACAATTATGATAATAGCAGTGCAATAGAACCACAACATTCTGAAAATAATACAACTAATACATCAAAAAATGGTGATAAAGTTAATAATAATATTAATAATTCTAGTAGTAATAGTATTAGTGATATAGGACCAGCCAGTCTAATACACAATCCAATTACAAACAGTGCAAATCATAATATACGAAATTCACCTGGACAAGGTCAAGGTGAAGATAGTGGTATAGAATCAATGGATGCATTGTCTGAAAAAAGTCCACATCAATCAGCTAGTCCACAACAGGGTGATGCTATTAAGCAGCCGGGAATCGTGCATAATAAAATAGATAACAGTGATAAATTATCTTGCTTGGAATCAAAAGAAATAAATGTAGATGAGATTACAAATATTGGTGATATTGAAGCAGCATTAGCTAAAATGGACGGAATTGATGAACAATTTTTAACACCATGTGAAAGCCCATCACGAAAATATAATGGTGAATTAGAAATAAAGGAAAATTGTCTATTATCAAATTTAACAGATGAAAAAATAATTATTTGTGATTCCAAAATTGTAGATGAGGATCTTAATGATTTAATGTTAAGTCCATCCGAAAAGGCTAATATTGAAATGTGTGATGTCAATGAAAATAAAGAAATAATTAGTACTAAAATATCTTTAGATACAAAATTGGTTGACAAATGCTGTAAAAGTAATTTAAGTATTAAAGCTGAATTTATTGAACATATAAAAGATGAAACTAAATTGATTGAATCATATGAAAAGAATATAATTAAATCCTCATGTGAGGACGAGGATAATAAGTCTGATATAAAAACAGAACTAGAGGAACATAATAAAACAAATAAAGGTAACTCATCTGAATCAATTAAATCGACAGATTTGATGTTAAATAAAGAAGTTTTAACACCAATAACAATTGAAATACCAACACCAAATGATACTGAGGCTCCACGAATTCGAACACGTGCTAGCAGTAAACTAGAAAGTCCTTTGGATGTGCTATGTAAACAAAGTCCACAACTTTTGGAATCACCAGCAATTAATGTAAAATCTAATCTTCGTTTATCATCAACGAGTATTGATAAACTTAGCCCTAAAATTAATTTAGGTAAAAGTTTAGGAACTAAACGTAAACGTCAAGGATCAGAAAGCTCTACACAATCTTGTGTTAGTGATGATACAACACCCGGTAAAACAACGAATTGTGGTGGAGGAAGTAGTTTTTCGGGAAAAAGAATACGTCAAAATAATAATGCAAACAATGGTAATGCAGATACTGTAACAAATATATCGAAAATGTCATTTTCTAATAAAAAATTAACATTAGAATCAAATAATGGAATAAATAATAGTAGTGCTAAAATTAATCAAATAGTAAAAGTTAAAAAACTTGAAGAATCATCTGATTCAGATGAACCTTTAATTGAAGTAGCTGGAAAGGTTCGTAATTCAAAGTATACAACTACAAAACATCATCCAGAAAATGAAAAAGTACTTCGTAATCATCGTATTACTCAAATAAGTAAGAAAATTAATTAAATTATTTATTATTTCTTGTTATCAATATGATCGGTTTTATTTGTAGAAGCCACACATTCTGGCATTAGTTCACCAAATATTCTATCTACATCAAAAACAATAAGAGTAACAACATGTACAGCTAATAATAATAACCCAACTAGCATTATTTCTATAAATGTAGCTTGTTCTGGATCTCAACAGAACACAAAAACTAATACAAATAGTACATTAGATGATAAAATTGGAACTAGAAGAAGTGTTAGAGCCAGTGCAGCCGCTAATAAGATTATTTATAGTAAAGGTGTTCCACAAGACTCTCATAAGAGTTTAAATGTTTACAAAAATACTACCTCGGCTGTTGAATTAGTTGATGTACGGAGAAAAACACGAAGTGCAGGTATTTGATATATTTGGTGTTTTTTTTGTACAGAAGAAAAGTATTATTTTTTCCTCATTCTATCAGCAAATTTTCTTTAATATAATTTTAATTAAAAATGAAATTGGCAGGATTAAGTTTTAAAAAATATCAATTTGTAGAATTTTTCTTAATTTTTTAAAGATAATCATAAATTAAATATCGAAATTTAGTGCCTGAAAATTTTCCTTTGTAAATTTTTCAACATGATTCATCCGAGAATTGCTCATTTTTTTAATGGAAAAATTGAAAACGAACATTATATTATTCCAATTAATTTACTTATAAATCTTGATCCGAGATAAGGTTAAAAATAATAAAATATCCCAAAAACTGTTATAAAATTCTAGAAATTACTTTTACATTAATTTGAATACACGGAAATTGTAAATAGATATAATTTCAAAAAGGTTTTTGATAGAAATACCTTGAAAAATGCTTGGAATAATCTAAATTTCCCAAATAGGTTTCTCTTCATATAATATACTACTTTTTCCTTATAAAAACTTTCAAATAAGTATTGTAGTTTCCGATATCCTAAATTTAGAATTACCATGATTTTTTTCTTTACTGCTCACTGTGAGACTGATTGTCGTCCAATGCTTATTGTAACCTTAATTTTCCTTTTATTCATCACATAATCTTAAAATACTTGTGTGAACGCGTGAATGGACTAATAGTAGGGATTCGATAGGTGTCTTTTTTATATTATTTCAGGTTTCAAACATAATATTCAGTTATTTAAAAGTATCTAATTTAAAATTAGTTTTTTCTTCTAGTATTTTTCAAAAATACTAGATAACACATGGTAAATTTTAAATAATTTTTCGAACTCTTTCCATAATTAGTTGATAGTGATTAATTGTAAAAGTAAGGTTAAATCTGAATGTGAATATAATGTAAAACACATTTTACAAAAACAAACAATAACTAATTTTTGATAGATGAAAATTTTACTAATCTAAGAATACTTGGAACCAGTATGAATACGTCTTTTATTAAAGAACTGTAACTGTAACGCACTAAAAGGGTAAAATCAAAAATCAATCAAAATTGTCAATTTATATGATGTGTAATATTAGCTAAAACAAAATTTAAATCTCTTACTAAAAAAGATGTAGCTAAAAACTATTATTAACAATCAGAGTATAAAAAACCAAAACGCTTACATTTCATATTATACTAAAAAAGAAGACTTAAAATCATTTGAAAAATTATTTTATAAAATTTTTTCAAACTTTCTGCTGTTCATTTTAAATTCTGGTTGATTCTAAAACTACATGGATTTATTTTTACGTAACTGGCCAGGACAATAGTTTTCTCAAAATTAGTTAAATATTTGTTCATAGAATTCAGGGGTTGCATTTTTCATCTTTTATAAATCTTAGGTTTAATTTATTTATGATTACTTCTATTACTCCGAAAATTAAATAATTTTTAATTAAAAACATTAACAATTTGATATATATATATATATATTTTTTTTTTATTTTCTATAGCTGGAGTAGAATCATCTACAGATGGAAGAAAACGTCGTGGATCGCGTGATGGTAAGTGACCAATCGCCTGCGTCTCAGGTGATACGGATTATAGTAATACTCCAAATATTACCGAGACGCATACGGTTTCAATTCCAATAGATAATAGCAGCCATAAAGTTGATACGAGTGATCATTTTGATGAAAACAAACAATATCCTTTCGGTTTACATAATTCTGTTTATAACTATCAACAATCTAATTTTGAATATGATTCCTTTGTTAAAAATCAAACAAAAAATTTAAATGATATAATAAAGCCAATTTTGCCAGATATGATAAATAATTGTGAAGATATGGAACCAAATTCAATTAGTGATTATGATTTATCAGATGATGATATATCTCCAGTTATGACTTCATCTGATGAAGATTCCGTTACTGAAATGAATAGGAATATAACGGAATGTGTTCATGATAGAAATAGTGACAGTTGTAATGAAGATAAGGACCAAAATAATTTTTCATTATCATTAATTGGTATATAACCAATATAATATATAGAGACGTGTGAAAATAAAAATAAAATACAAATTTGTAATTTGAATCCAATGTAAAATCAATTTTCTAAGTCAAAAAGTTGTAAAGAAAAAAATTTAAACTTTTGTAAAGTGTCTTACCTTTGAATCTTTATTCGAAAGTTGAAATAAGATATTTTTTTTATATTTTTAAATTCTTAACAAAATAAAAAAATAATAATAAAATAAAAGCATAAAAAAGAAATATTATAGTTAAAAGATTATTAATTGGCAAGTTATATATATTTGATAGAGAAGTGCTTTGCAAAAAGAGTTTCCATTTAATATTTAATTTAATTAAAACGGTGTTTTAATATTTGCGTGAAAATACGTATTCTAAATTAACAACCTTATAATAATTTATAATTTATATAATAAAAAAAGCAACAAATTTATATATGAAAATTTAGCAAAAAATCAATTTTGTTAGATATTTGACTTATGGTAGTAAAATATTAATAAGTGTTTAAAAGATATTTTACAGATCTATCTGATTTAATTCTAGAATTAACTTGAAAAAATAGTTAACAGTTATTCAAATTTTATCTAAACGATATTATATTTTGGTTATTTTTATTACAACGAGGACTTATTTGTCTTTTTAGGGCTCTTAAAGACAATCATATACAGAATTCAATATTATATCAAATTTTTTCATAATTTAGATTTTAAAATTATTTTTAAACATGTTTCAATGATATATTTACAAGATATTCTTAATTTGTTTTTTTTTTTTTTTTTTTTAAATTTAATATTTATACTGTCAGAACTATATAAAACAGCATTTTTTAGGATTTATTTATGATTGTACTGTTTCTAGCCCGTAATTTAAATAAACAAAAATTCAGTTTTTTAAATGTTTTTTAAATAAGTATTTAAACTTTCTGTTTGATAAATAATCAAATATAGCAATAATAATTTATTTTTAAAATTTTGTATATTTTAAACAACATAATTAGTCTATTTATAAAATTTAATAAGCTTTAAAATTTGTTGCAAATTATTTACAGGAAAGATAATTTTAAGGAGATCTAAAAGAATACGTAAATTGGCAAAAAATGATTGATTGATCAAATGGAAAAATTAAAGGCTCTTTTGGCTGAATATTATAATATGCTGTTATTTGAAAAGAAAAATAAATACTTGTTATACTCAATTTATAACTAACAACATTTAAACCGTTTTGATCTCAAGAAATTTGTTATTTCGATATTTTATTTAAAAAATTTTATGCAATTTAAAATCAATTTAATATAAAAATTTCAAAATTTTTTAAAATTTATAATGATTTATGTTTCTAATTTTATTGTAATTTCAAAGATATTATAATATGGAAGCTCTTACATTGAATTTGTCTTTAAAAAAATTATAGAAGAATGAATCATTTTTTATAGTTTTTATTTATCATAGTTGTAAATCTATATCAAAATAGGACGATGTAAACATTTAATTGTTCAGACTTTATAAATTTGGAACGTAATGAAACTATTTTATATGAAAGTCAAGTTTATTAAAAACGTGAAATACTTGTAAATGCTTGTAAAAATTATGTAAATATATTAGATGTATAAGTAAAATTTTTTCTGGTTGCCCTTTAAAAATATGCTATATTGTATGAGACTTAGTTTATTTAGAATAATAAAATGATTAAGTCAAAAATGCATGTTGAAAGAAAATAATTAATATAAAAATTTAGTATTTGTTTATAAAGCAAATTATATAGAAACACGGTTTTCTGTACTGTATATAAATAAATATAGAAAAGTTTATTTTTTCACATTTTAATGCCTAAATAAATTTACTAAAATTTCAATTTTAAGTTTAGCTTTCTTTTGTAATATTTTTTTTCTTCTTTTTTGTCATTTCTACTTTTGTACATTTTACATATATAAATACCTAATTAAATTCAATTCATATAAATAATTTAAATCGTAGTATATCAAAACAGGATGTAGTTTTTGTTTTGTTTTTTTTTTTTTGCAAAATGCAAAATAAGTAAGAATGATGCCCTAAATTTATAATTATTATCAGATATATTAAAAAAAAAAAGAATTTATTTATTATCAATTAAGTAATGTGAAACAGTAAAGATTTTAAAAATTCTAATTATGGTTAATTTAAACAAATTGTATAATTACTGTAATAAGCAAATTATGTATTTAATTCGTTTTTAAACAAATATTACTTTATCAATATTAATATGTATACTAAACGAGTATATATATTTATATATAAAAATTAATTCATCATGATTAATTAAAAACAAAAATTAGTTGGCTAATTATTTTTTCATTTGTTATCCCTTACTTAGCTACTTTTGTCATTTAAGGTTATTATTTTGTACCATTTTTTATATTTTCTTTTGAAGTCTTTTATTTTGACGAAATTTCCATTAAGTTATTTAATTTAGAAATTCTTTTCAGATACAAATTTTTGTTTTTAGTTGACTTATTATTTGCAGAGAAATGATCATGCTATTTAAAGGTGCTCTGTATGGTTAATATGAAAATTATATTTCATTTAAACTTAAAATCAATTTAAACAGGTCAAAATAAAAAATCTTAGGGTTGTTAGTGCTATTTGCTTTAAAGGGGTAGGCTTAATACCCATTCTCCACCGAAGATTCTCCATACAAAATTTCCGTCGTTGTATTGTAATAATGAGTATAAGCTTCGGTGGAGAATGGGTATAAGGAAATGGAAAATGGGCGCTTCATTTTTGGGGAACAGTTTTGTTTTTTTTAAATAGTCAACACATCATTAATTCAAAGGTTTTTAATATATTAAACAATTTATTTTGGCTAGATTCTGCTGGTTTTGTCAATTTAACTTTAACATTTTTGTCATATATAAACAGTTTTAAATGGTATTTTTTAACTTCATCGCCGGTACATTGGGCAGATATTGAATCTTGTGTTGAGTTTTTATATAACGAAATGCCAAAGATTAAAATAGATGACAATTGCCTCTTTAAAGAAATTAGAAAACTAAATGTATGTTTAAATTCCGAAAAAAGATTACAAGGGGATAATAATCACGTTGAAATTGATCGAAGATGGGTTGAAATATTCAGCCATTACAAAAATGAACATATTCCATGCAAAAATTTATTTATTTATTCTTATACAATTTACGTTGTGCTGCCCTAGAACTACTGCAGCAGTTGAATGACTCTTTTCAATTGCTAATGATTTTTGGACTTCTGAAAAATCAAAATTAAATGTGGAAACTTTATAGAGCTATAGATGCAGCCCTTACGGTAAAATTTAATCTGAAACATGTCTTGTTCAGATATTTCTAATATGTTGTTAGAAAACGAAACATTGAAAAAAACTATTCATAGCATAGAAAAGTACCAATTTAAATAAAAATTTAATGATCACAAATAAATATATTGTCTTATTGTTAGTATCACCTCCCAATAAAACTTTTGAAACAATTTTTTTTATTCAATTTATTTTTGCCCTCCTTTTCATTGGAAAAAAGTTGGCCACCTTTTGATTGCAGTCAATTAACTTCTGAGTGTAACCGTCCCTCAGATCGCCTATAATAAATCGCTGCCCAATAATGAGGGTATTTATATTGAGGCCGACATCTGTCAAATCTTATTCCCCTATAAATCCTCTTTCCACTAAAATATGTGAATATGTGTTGGTAAAATATTACAGAAACGTTATAGTTATTCATTCAAGATTGTTACTTTTCACCTCCGGTTACCATAGATGCCGGCCTCAATGTAAATATACTCATTGCCAATTTATATATGACACAGCCTATCTAAATTTGCCTATCCTCCTGAAGTGCTTCGTTTTCTGTCATTTTAGTATTTGACATTTCATCGTGTGTTAGGAGGATGTAAATAAAAAATTAATAAAATTGATATAAATGATTTATTTATATCAAATAAATAAATTCCTATAAAATTTCTATTAGAAAATTTTAACAACAAAAAACATGAGGTTGTCAAAAACAAAATTTGTCTAATTATTTCTTGTTGATATCAAATAAAAGTACTTGTCACGATTCTATATCTACTTTTACAGATAATGTTTAATCGTCCACGTTGCCGTGACTGGACACCTTTGGGTACACAACAATTACGATTACGGAACTTGATAAGAATCCTAGGATACAATATAAACTGTGATTCACGCAGTCAGCTTTACTATACACTTCATTCAACACCCAAAACTCCGGCATTCTATACTAGTGAAAAATTAAATTCTCATGGGAGTAAATTTTTCGATTGGCCAGAAATCCACAGTACTAACGTAATTAAATCACCTTTAAAATGTATATGTATAAAAGTTTGGGAATATGTATCAACAATAGAAATTGGTCTAGATAGAAATCTAAATGAAATGCAATCAGATAAATTAAAATTCATTTGGGGAGTTTATTTTTCAGGACTTGTACCTATAAAATTAAACTCAGATGTTAGATTTCATGAAAATTCCTTGGTTTTTCAAATGCATGGTACATATTTTGTATCAACTAAAAGTTTGACTGATAAATCATTACATCAACAAATAATGAAAAATTATAAAAATGAAAAACTGTTAGATAATGTCTCAAATATATCAAATTCTAGTTTTAAGGAGCAGGGTTTGATTGAGGAAAAGTTATTAGAGACAAAGGTAAATACGTGATGGCTAAGTTAATAGTATTATTCAATTTTTTTTTATTTTTAGGCAGGTAGTAGTTATCAAATAAATTCTCCACGCTCTAGTCCAAGTTGTAGTCCTGTAGGTGATAATTTAATGTGTTCCTTAAAACCTAATCATAGTCCTGATTTTCTGAATATTCTAAATGTACGTTATTTAGAAAAAAGTTTTCCAAAATTCGAAATCCGTCAAAGTTATACAATTAAAAAATTGTTACAAATTCAAGAAATACAAAGAAAATGTAAACAAAAAAACGATCACGCTAAGGAAATAATAGAAAAAATTTGTATGAAAAGTGCATTTTGTCTAAACGTTGATTTAATAACAAATAAAGGTGGCTTTTATAAAACAAAAAGTAATCCATCTGTAGGACGAACTTTAAATCGGTTACTTCTCAATGAAGTTCAAATGAAACCTGAAGACATATTGAAAGCTCAAAACTTTCGAAGGGAAACTGAATCAGCACGTTTTAGACTTAAACTTTTGTTAGAAGAACATGATAAAGTAAAAGATAAATTGAATGAAATTGAAAAGAAACAAATATTACTTCATGACAACAATATTGAGCATGGCTCATGGTTAATGTCCTGCTATAGAAATCTTGGTAGAGAAAAGGAAACATTAGTAGAACAACATTCAATAAACACTAGAAAAAAAGATATTCTATTTAAAGCAAAATCTATACTACAAAATAGACAAGTACAACTTTGTAAACAATTGCAAGAAATTTATTTGGTTGAACTAAAATCAAATGGGTATTATGCCATTAATGATATTATACTTCCAAACACCGAAGAAAAACTTTTTCATAATGAATGTGTTACAGAATCAGTTACACCATTTTCGTTAAGTGTAGCCCTTGGTTATATTGCACATGCTGTTCAAAAGATTTCTTTCATTTTAAATTTGCCATTAAGGTATTGTTTATTTTTCGTTTTTATCTAAAATTAAATAAGAATTCTTGTTAAGGAATCCAATTCTTTATGAAGGATCAAGTTCGAGAATCTTAGACATCATTAAAAATATTCCCAACAATTCAAGAGAGTAAGTTTTAGTTGATTTTTGTATATTGAACTATTTGGTTTCTATTTTATTTGTATTGCATTCATTCAACCAGATCTTAAAAGTAATAATATATTAAAACTTACATTTTTTTTAGATTTCCTTTGCATACACGTGCAATTCCTCTATCACAACCAGTACTATACGCAATTTACTTATTAAACCAAAATATATGCCAATTAAACTATCAGACTCGAGGCGTTAAGTGTGATCCAAGAAGAACGCTAGCAAATTTATTAGAATTACTTAATGGACCGTATATAAATACCGTATTATCCAAAAAGCCTGAACAATGTAGTAAAATATCAATTTTAGGATCATCAATTGATTTAAATGTTTCTCTTCCATCTAATCAAAGTTATCCTGGTAATCTAAATAGCGGAGAAATAGAGAAAAGGTTTAAAATAATAATATTATTTTATTATAAATTAAGCTCTAACAATCTAATATTTATAGAATGTGTCGATCTGTTGGAAGTTATTCTGATGAAAACTTTTCATCGTCTGATAAAAATGTTTTTAACTCAGAACCAATTTTAACTTATTCAAAAAATAATGAAAAAACTTATAAAATTAATAACTAATACATTCCCATTAAATTCTTAGGTAGTTGTTCTTACAAAATCGACTTGTGTGTCTCAAATATATAATAAGTCGTTAAGTTGCATAAATCACAAGATCAAAAATCGTAATGAAGTCGCTTCCATAAGGCATTTGTTGCCCGACTTATCGATAGATAAGTCTTAAAATTTTCGCAAATGCTTAAGTCTTGAAGCTCGACTGCATAAGGATCGCAGCCCTTTTGAACCGAAAAATATAACTATTAAATAATATTTGTAGAATTCGCTTTAGTTATAGAAATTTTAATTAGTTCTTCTTTCTGTTTGTAAAATGCTTAAGCTAAGTGTTGTATTTTATAAATAAACTAAAAAAGAAATATAGTATAACTGTGTATTTATATAACGTGGAATTATGAAATTCTTTTATATACAGGATATTTGCATTCTTGAAGCAATCCTCTAATTCCATCAAATAGGTCAACATCAACAGGAAAACTTATGAAAATCTAACACTATTCTATTTGCCTGATTTTTTATTTTAGATTCAAATGGTTCTAAAAATTTTTCATTTTCGTTTCATGCCTAGGACTCACTAGCGCTTAACGGCACAAAATTTAGTGCTAAATGCTAATGAGTCCCTTAAGCGGGGTATTCACTATATAAATGTGAATCAATGATTTGGCTATCTCATCCCATATAAAATATATATGGAAACCACGAATTGAGAGAAGATATACATCAACATGTTGGATATTTTCTCTCTTATTCGTGCTTTTCATATACTTTAAATGGGAACTAATAGCCGAATCATTGATTTGGAAATATAGTGAATAACCCGCTTTACACACATTAATTACTTACCGCATTCAGATTAACAACTGGACTGGGATTCTGTCTCGGTGAGAAGTAAGAGTGAGAATGTCAAACGTTTTGCTTAAATTTTAATTTACCCACGAAATTTGAGTGGTAATTTACCGCGATGCACTTAAGAATTTTTCATACAAATTCACTGTTTGCCAGTAAATTTGTCAGTAATTCTGCAATGGAAACGCACTGTAGAAAGAATAATCATAGTTTGCATTTAGCCTGAGTAGGCCATGCAAAGTTGACTTAATAAGAAACAAATTTTCAAAGTATAAAACGCTACAGTTTTCAAAAGATTATAATTTTTGTGTTTTATCTTTAGACAAACATTTTTTTTAAATATACCTTAAGTTTTTCATATAAGAATATCTAAAAGATGCCCGTTTATGCTCTTATTGTTAAAAATTATGCCGTTCCATTTGTATATCCCGCTGGATATCGAAATATCGAACACAATGCCCACATTGCAGAATTAGTTAATTGTCGTTGAAACCATTATTTTCAATATTAATAGAACTTGTACTTATATTGAAAATAATGGCTTAGTAAAAAATCAAATGCAAGATAAATTCCCAACACATGGAGAAAAATTAGTACAGATATAACCAATCATCAAATTTTATATAATAATTAGTTTTAAGTAAATTGGATGCTAAAAAAACAATTGCTAATTACATGTAATAAAAGAATTTCGATAAATTTTGACATTCTGGTCATAATTTTAAACAACTCGTTAAATTTTATTGGTGCAAGTAAACGTTGTCTATTAATGCAAAAAAAGAAGTCTACTTGAATTAATTAAATTTATACAATATGGGTGAAGAAAACATAGAGAATGTAAGAATTGCTCCTTGTCCTTGTTATATACCATATATACAAGATATATAACAGTTAGCACACATGAGGCAGTACTGAATTAAGGCTTTAGTTCAAAATGTCATTATTTTTTATCAGGTGTCTGTGAATTATGCTTTCGACAGAAAAAAGTGAAAAATAAATAATTCGCAATTAAAATTACAGCTACAGAGAAATGATGACCATAAGGACTACTAAAATTAAAAGGTACTTGCGGATATAAATATTTTTTTTTAATGTGCATTTTGAAAAGTAACGTGTTCAGATGTTTTTACAACAATATTTCCACTTAAAGAAAAATGATAAGATTGCAAGTTTTAGTTTTCTCATTAGATTTTTCTAAGCTTTTTATCGAATGTCACTTAATAAATTTTGCTTAAAACAAAATGTGTATCAAATGCTTTACTTCCTTCTTTCTTTTTGTAGATAAAAAACTTAATATGGGAAATTCCAGCACAAAACTTGCTGAGAAATGTTCCTTGCTCCAAAGAGATGAAGTTCCAATTGTAGCAAACTCTTTTAAATTCGTTAGCAAAAATTCGGACCGAATTAAGGAGGATGACTTAATGGTAAATAGTATACATATAATAAAATGTGAAACTTATGCCTTATTTCATGAAGTCTAATTCGAGTTAATAATATTAAAATAAAAAAAATACTGAATAATTTTAACATTATTGTATTAACGTTATTCACTCTTTGCTTTACAGAAATGATTTTAAAAGGATTTTTTAAAAGTAGTAAAACTGTTTTTGCTTCTACAAAATTTAAATTTCTGTAATGCAGAAACCCTTTGTGAAATTTTTAAAAACTCATTTTTTTTATATGTTTGCAATATTTTATTTAGAAATTTTGGGGTTCGCAAATGGATCCAAGATTAGCTCAGTATATTACAAATTTTTTATTTGGATCACTGGATTCTCGAACCAATGTTGTTGAATTTCAACGTTTTGCTGAACTCTATGTGTACTGTGTTCGAGGAACTATTGATGAACGTATCGCTGTTTTACTTGGTAGCTTGGGACAGGCTCAATCAGACACAACAGAAATAGCATATCCTTTAATAAAAGAGGTAACTTATCCTAATTGTATCTTTATTTTATTAGAGTGGGTTTAGCTGGGTTTAGAAATTATCTCAATATTTAATTACTTATTTAAAATTTAATAATTTTGTAAATTTTTAATTTTTCGGACAGTATGTAGAAGCGGTTGTTAGTAGCTACATGAGAGCATTACGCCTGCAATCTGGTCTTGAGTACAAATCATGGGAAAATAAGGGATTTCGTATTATAAAAGAATGTATACAAAAATTAGCTGAAAGTTTAGCATATAATGTTGTAAAACAGGGAACACAAAAAGTAACTCGTGAAGATGCAGAGCAATGGTTGCAAAATACTCCAACATTTTTGATAATGCTAGAAGAAGTTTTCACACATCTTTATAATTATCGTGCTACAAAGCTTACACAAGATGAATTTATATCATCCCGACCAAACAGTTTTGCAAGTACTGTAAAATTGTTACCATTTTGTGAAGGTGAAAATATGCTATAATTTTTTTTATTTTATTATGTAAATTAAAATAATTAATTTTAAATATATAGGTCTTCAATATGTTCCAGATTACCCAGCTTTTACAGATATTTCTCAAATGTTATTCATTAATTCAAATTTACCAAAAGATTATCGTGCCAAATGGAGATTCTTATTTTCATCACAAATACACGGAGAAAGTTTTTCAACATTATTAGGGAGAATTATGGATCAAGGAGCAACTGTGATTATTGTTGAAGATATAAATGGTTATATATTTGGAGCATTTGCACCGGATTCATGGAAAATAGGACCAGCATTTTTTGGTAAATTTTTTTTTTGTATTATTTTGAAATTTTATTTTTATAAGATAACATTTTCTTAGGTGATAATTCTGCTTTTATATTTACTTTACGACCAAAAATGCGTTGTTTTTCATCTTCAGGTTTTAATAAGCATTATCAATATTTAAATTTGAATACACAAACAATGCCAAATGGACTGGTAAGCAGTGAATATTATTTGTTTAATAATTTTCGATTTTGCATACAAAATGGAATCTAATTTTTATAAATTACCAAAATATAATTCTAAGCTTTTTTTTGTTTATAATAATTTTTTATGTTTTTCAATTTGTTTTGTCCAATGAAGTTAAATTATTAAAAATATATAAAAACCTTTGATTAAAAAAATATAAAGAAAAATTTAGCAAAAGACAAAACATAAAAGCAACGTTGATATTTTAATTTGATCAAACTTTATTACAATTATAAATATATTTATCATCATCTGTCATCAACTAAAATTTTTAAATAATTTTATTTTATTCGTTTTTAAATTTTACTGAATGGTGACCTTCCTATAGCCTACAAGTCAAAATGAGGGAACTATTCCCCAGCAACACATAATTATTCAGACTGAAGTTGTTTTTATCAGTTTTTTAATTTTTCTTACAATATTTGAGCATGCCAGGCTAAATTTCACACAGATATATTTGCAATTAAATGTATTTAAATTTATTAGTACGATTTTTATGTATCGGATAAATGAGTATAAAATTAAGTAGGGAATTAAGTGGTGTTTTAAGTTTCTTACAAATTAATAGAACTTTTTAGGCCACAAATACCTTTTTTTTTATAAAATTGAGTAAAATTTCATTCATGCTTTAATTTTTTCGTGCTTATTTATTTTGACGATTTTTCCCACATAACTTTAATTGAAGCAATATTTATACTTTGGTTTATGTATTTATTGTGTAATATTTTTCATTTTTTGTATATTTTATGAAAAATATAAATTAAAAAAACTTCTATTTATCAGGGGGTGGGTGGTCAGCATGAATACTGGGGTTTGTGGCTCGATGCCGAATATGGAAAAGGTGCATGTTCCGAAACGTGTACAACATTTAAAAGCTACATGCAATTAAGTGTAAATAAGACATTTACAGTTAGAAATATTGAAGTTTGGGCTGTAGGAGAAAAACCAGAAAACGAGGACGAAGAAGTAAATATATTTTGTTATATATATATATACATATATATATATATATACATATAGATTCAAGTAAAAATTAAGTTTTAACTAATTTGTTTTCAAGGAACGTGATGTATCAGTATTAAAAGATTTTGAAACCAAAGCTATGCTGAAACTTTCGGGTCGGGAGATGTATTCCGATGGATATACAAATGATAATTAGCTTGAATATTTCCTAATACACCCTCTGCCTTAAATTTATTGTTCTTGTAATTTATTTTTTTGCTTCAAAAGTATATTATTTTATCGGTATATATGATAGTTTAAATGAAAACAAATTAAAATAATGTATAAATAATTTTATCAAATTAATGTTTTAGTCACTGATAGGATAGAGCACTCTTAATGTAAAATTTTGAAAATTAAAGGAAAATAATATTTTTTATTAAAATAATAATATTTTAAATACAGTGCACAAAAAAATTATTAACAGTGAATTTGAACATATTTTGTTCACAATTTTTACCATTTGCAACACAATTTACCAATTTTAACAAAGTTTGAAATTTCCTTGTGTCTTATAACAGAATCACATATTTTCAAAATAACTACATAAAAGAGAAATTAAGTGTAAATATTTAGTTTTATATAAAGTAAATGATTTAAGATTATTTCTGTTGTTAATTTGTTTTTTAATTGCAATTCAATAAAATTAGTAATAAAACAATATATTTATATAGTTTTTAATTAAATTCATTAGATTTAAATGATTCTTGTATCTTGAGTATGAATATTTTAAATTCTAGGAAAAAATTTAAATTTTATAAATTTAATGATGTGCGGGGATGGATTGATCTATTTTTATTATGTAATAATTTTATAATTTTTGATATTGGCTTAATTAGTATAAGATTTACTGTTTATTTTTTGAAAATGGCCGAAAGTTTTTTTTGTTTTTAGAAAATCTGATATTTTGAAGTTATTGAATACCAGAAGAGAAAGTTAATAGAAACTAGACATATATACCATTCACATCATCATAAAAAGGGCCCAAATTCAATGGAAAGTATTATTTTTTCATATTTTTTAAATAATCGTTAAAAGTACCCCACGTTTGTCGTAAGAAATTTCAAATATTCCATAAAATAATCGCTTAGTTTCCTCTGTTTTTCAGTCTTTTTGATTAAAATTTGAAGACAAAAATAAGTCAAAAAGAAATAAAATATATGCTTAAGCTGCACAACCAAGGGGGGGCTCACATATGAGGAAATTGGGAAGGCTGTTGGCTTTGTGAAGGGCACAGTCAGCAAGTACTTAAAGCCACTATTCAAAGCACAAAGGCAACAGTAACTGCATTTAAGAAGAGAGGGAGTTTCCCAATAAATTAGTAGTGGTAGTCAACAAATTGATAGAAGGCTTCCAGGTAATTATTTATTTCTTTCATAAACAGAAAAAATTAAATATTTTATATATATGATATAGTAGCTGTACAGCAACCTACACAAGGGGGATCCCAGCCTCCTGGCCAGTATCCTAATGTGGTATCCAATGTTCCTGATGGATCTCATATGCCAGGAAAAAGTTATAGACAGCTTCCAATAGAAAGGCAATATCCTACATATCCTGGATATCACAATCCTGATTAATTAGGTGCTGAATCCACCCGTAATATCTTCCATAGAAGGTGGAACTCACATAGCAAGGACACATGGTAATGGACAGCTTCCAAGTGGAAGCCAATATTCTAGGAAGCCTTCACAAAATAGCTTTGGAGGTGGAGGAGTTTTATTACATCCGGGATCAATATTACCTTCTACATATAAATCTACAGGTCCAGGTCTTCTCAGAATACCTGAATTTGGTATTGGTACGTTAAATTATTTTAGCACTACAAGCCCGCAAAGGACACCACCCCAACAGCGTCCAGGTAATTTCTTATTTCTTCCATAAAGGGAGAAAATTAAATATTTTATATATATGATATAGTAGCTGTACAGCAACCTACACAAGGGGAATCCCGGCCTCCTGACTCCCTCCCAGACTCAAATGGAAAAAGTAGCTCGCCACCTACCGTCAATTACCAATAACAGTAGAAGCTGTTGGAGCTGAAGTTGAAGCTGAAGCACCAACTGAAATGGCCAATAAAAAAAAATGGGCAAAAAAACTGGTTATAAAGATACTTTCGAAAGACATTTGGCCAAATTCCAACATAGTAAAATTAAAAAGCATCACTGTTACGTATGTAATGAAAATTCCGCAGTCAGATGGAATTAAAAATACACATGAGGACGCACGAAATCGAAACGAAATATTACGAATGCAAACGTTGCGGCAAGCAGTTCACCTTAAGGTAAAACTTTGTTAGCTCTTTTAATAAATTATTAATTATTTTTCAAAATAGAATAAACGCCACAGAGTATGTGCGTGGTCATAGTAAGAACAATACAAAGACGTGTTTGTTTTGCTACAAAACGTTTTGCAACAAAGAAACGTTTAATGATCATCTACTGGAACACGTGGAAGAGGTAGAAGATTGTGACATTTGCGGCATTAGGTATTTGATGGATGATCTGCTTGCCCACCAAGCATTTACCCACGGATCTTTCGCAGAAAAATGCGAGGTATGCGGCGAACAATTGGGTGAGGATGAGGATCATATATTACAACATGATATTGTTAAGCTTTAACCTCATCCTCACCAAATGCGATATATATATTTAAAAGTTATTTAAAAAGGAATTTCACTATTTATAAAATAGATTTAATAAGTGTTAACTGCTTACTTGGAGCGACAAAGACTATTTTTAATATTTTTCCACTAAAATGTGACTCAATTATTTAATTGATGGTAATTAATGGTAATAGTTTCTAGGATTAGTCAAAAGAAACTTTTTACTCATGGTTATTTCTTAAAAAAACATTTTTTAGTTAATTTTAGTCCATTTAGTATAATCCAAATATTTTTGAATTCATGTTTTTCATTTGAAAATTTTCCAAATAAAATGAAAGGATTTTTTTCATGTGTTATTTTTTTATAGTTTATAAATACTGAACTTTGAAAAAAAGATATGAATGTAATATAATTGAAAAAATTAAAATATAAGAAAATTGATAGCTTAAATATATTAAATTTTTTTTACAATTTCTTCAGTTTAATCAGATTAAATATGCTTTACAAGGAATGGGAATGGAGTCATTGGTCTATATGTAAAATAGGTGCATTTATGCCTGGTAAATATAACTATTTTGATATAAGATATATGAATACCATTTGAAGAAATAGAAAAAAAAAATACAGTGGAAGGAAAAACATTTTGGATAGAATAATTTTTTAAAATAAAACCAATATAGTGGAATATTTTTTACCCCACAACTTCTCTAATTAAATTAATATTACTTTTTATAATGTCAAGTAGTAAAATTATGCAAGAAACAACAGTTATCCTTTTAGTTTTTTTAAGATAAAAGATATGAATTCCTAAAGTGGTGGTGTAAACAAGTTTGCGCAAAAGCATCTGTTAAAACAAAAAATTTCTTTCTGTGGCAAGATTGGGTGATTATATTCATCACATAAATCGAGTGTGAAGTCTTGAACGCATTCACACTTTTCTAAGTGGGATAAATATAACAATTAAGTTTTTCTGATTTATGATTGGAGAATTAAATTTCATTCTCTTTACAGCAAAGCCACTTTAAGCTCTTTTATATGTCGTGGTTTGTGGTTTTGTTTCCATCATGTGGGTCCCCAGTTGTAAAGCAACCAAGGCAAATATATCAAGGTGTATGCTTTGGTTCATTATTTTGGTAAAATTAAAAATAATTTTGAGAATGAAATTTTGCTGCAGTTTCTGTAAAATTTCAATTTAATATGTTCAAGTATTGAGTTTTGTTCATTGTACTTTTAATAAAAGATAAATCTATAACGCTTTTATATCCTATATAATATCCAATATCATCACAACTTTTTCATTATGCTTTATAGCGCTACTGATATTCTTTTGATTGAGTTTTTTATTTTAATGCTTTTGTATTCTTTTTGGATTTTATAACAAAAATATTAAATTTAAGTTCATCAGTGGAAATTAATATTTTATAAAATCCTATATCCTTTTGCTTATATTTTTTTGCATATTGATCCATCTTTATTTTATTGATTTTACCTAGTAAAAACGTTTGTTACCTGTTCTGGGCTGGGATTCTGACTTGGTGAGGAGTGAGAATGAGAATGAGAATTTCAAATTTTGACATATTTGCCATATGTGTCAAAATCCGACTTTCTCATTCTCACGCTAACTTCTTACTGAGACAGAATCCCACCCCTGGTATAGGGGGAACGAACAAATTTTTGCAATTCTGAGGCAGCAATTTTTCTGTAGAAGCTAAAAGTAAGAAATTGTAATTTCTTCGATCGACCTTAATTGACACTGTTCTTAAAATATCTTTTTCTTTTTGCTTCACCGATATAGCAAATAATATTTATTTGGCTGGGAAATTTGTGTGGCAAAAGTCCACTATATTTGTATTACTTTAAAAATTATTTTGTCCGTTTTTTCATCACTGTACATACTCTATATATATACTTATATATATATACATATATATATTAATAAAATTTTAAAAACAATATAATATCCGTTTAATTTTCAATTTTCGAAAAGCATAAGAATTTTTTTCGAATTGAAAATTTTCCAATAAACTTTTAAATAAATGATAAGCTTTGAAGCTCATTAGGTTTAGCTTTTTCCCCTATTTTATATATCAAAAAGCTTTTATTAAATGCTAAACTCATCAAATTACCTCGTAAGTGAGTGTGGTTAGTGTACGGGTACGGTTGGTTTTTTTTTGTTTTAATAAAATAAAAAACAATCAAGAATGACAAGATAATTGCAATTTAATGAACTTAAAGTATTTTGTGATAGAATTTCTAAAAAAAGTGAAGATAATAAACACATATAAAATAATATTTTGTTACTAACAATTTAAAACTCTTTTAGAAATGTTTTCGTGTTAGTTTTTATGAATATCTTTTCTTTTATGATAGTTTTGAATTACCTCAAAAGATAAATATTTTTAATAACCAAAATAATTTAAGTACAAAAAAACAGATAAAAAGAAAAAAAAAGCTTAGGAGTAGTCATCTTTGAGTACAATAGCAAAGAACTTGTTTGTATGCAACTTTTAAATTTTCTCATTTTCAGTTTTTTTTGAAAATATCAAAATTAGTAATTTTCAAAATGAAATTTTAAGTAGTATTTTAATATTTTACAAACATTTTTGTCTAAACGAACTTACATGACAAACAAAAAAAAAATAAAATGAAATATCGCAAAAGCTCCTGTGCAAATAAAGGATAAACACATGTATACAATGTTTTGCTTGTGTTATATCTGGCATTTGGACAAAATATGTTCAATTAATATCCTTCGAAGGACTTTTATTATCAATGTAAACAAAAGAAACTTTGATTACTAAAAATGTCTTGTCTTATTATTTTGGCGGGAAATAGCACATAATTATGGGGAAAATTCAATCAGACTCTTTATCAATTTCATTAAGAAATATATCTAAAAATGGAAAATATGAAATCTATACATTATTTGAATTTTTTTAATAATAATTAAAGGATTTCAGTTTTTCATTTTAAAAAATTGGTTGATTTAAATAAGTTAGTGTTTTCTTTAATATTTGTGTAAGTGTTGAAAGTTTATGCTTTCGATTGTATACATTTAATAATGGGAAACGTCTGTAGCTCAGGAGGAAAGAAAAAGGATGCTGATAACATTTCAGCAAAATCTGAAGAGTGAGTAAACAAATTCATATTAAATTCATATTTTTTCATTGCTAACCTAAAAGTACAATGACCTTACTTAATATATTAAATATAGTTTTGATTTTATAAATGGAATTCTGTTTGAGTTCTATTGGGATAATCTATTTAATTTATTATTGAAATATATAGAATTTATTCTAATTTCTATTCTTAACAAAGAATTTAATTAAAGTAATAAAATATTAACCCCTATAAGAACTCTTTTAAATTTTTAAACACCATATTGATTGTATGCATAATTGCTATTAAAAAACTTTTTGGAAGTTTTCATGTATATGAAGTGAAAGGAACTTTTTGTTGTTTTTTCGAGCGAGTAGTATTAAAAATGTAGTGACATATATTCATATAAAAAAAGAATTAATAATTTCTAAAATATTTAATTGCAGTGCTAACATTTACGAAACTAAATTAAATTACGTTTTTTATATTTTGCATGTAACGAATGTAAAAAACTAAACTTTTTATAACCAAAACTATTTTTGGTTACGTGGAAAACATTGTTAAAAAAATATTGAAAAATTTGGTTTTAAAATTATTCCTCGTTCGCTCAGTTGTTAGAAAAATTTATTTTGCATGTTATATTCATAATTTCGAAGTTTATTTTTATTGTGATTTTAGTTTGATTTCAATTGTTACTTTTGTAAAAATTGTATTAGTACATGATAATAGAATCTTAATAATCAACAGGATATTTTTTATACCTCTAGTAAAATCCCTGCATATACTGCACTTTTGTTACATTTTTCGTACTTGGCTGTTTTGACAAACACATTACGAAAACTAAAAGCTGCACATTTTATTAGTATTTTTACAAGAACTACAACAATATCTTGTTGTCTTTATTATAATATCTCTTATTCCTTTCAAAATGAACTTATCTATCCTATTTATCACCAATTGTTGATAACAATTTTATATTTTTATGAAATTATTAAAATATAAACAAAATTTATTATTTTAAAAAATTTTTTTGTAAAATATTTGCAAAATTTAAAAACACAGTTTTTGCTAATCCAAAATTCTGGTCAGCATTAGCTGTAAGTTTTCGACTTTCAGGAATGTTTTATGGTTCAAATCCAAATCGCGATTTTGGTATTGCACTATTTTATATTAAGGGTAGCTCCAGTTCATCTTTTTTCAAAGTTTCAGGTTGAAAGTATTCAAATTGTAATATTGGCATATAAAATAATTTCCTGTTAATAGACTAAGGGAAAAATCTCGAAAGCAAGAAATATGGGCCATTATGAGCAAAACAGGGAATTATAGATTCATCAATTAAATTTTGGTTTTAAAATAGAGTTGAAAATTTTGTATTAAATTTTTTTATACAAATCTTATTTTGAGTATTTTTCAATTACTTTTATCTGGAGCAAAATATAGACAATATCCACCACATCCTCCCAGTTATAAATTTTTTCTATTTCTTCCAAAAATTTTTAATCCAGTGAATATTTTATTTTTAAAAAAAACTTTCAAATTACAATATGTCATGTGTTAAATGAAAATATTATACACGAGGGTTGAATCAACCCTTAAATATTCTTGAAGTATTTGAATTTGTAGGGCTAAAAGGAGTGAAACTAAAAGTCACATTTTGATTCATGTCTTTTAAAAATTTAAATACTCAAGAAGTACTCTAAGGGTAATTTGTCTCTAAAGCTTCACTAGGTTGTTACAACTCCCAAAAAAGTAATCGAATTAGATTTATACTAATATTATGAGTTTAGCTTTATTTAAGCCTTTGAATAGTTATTTAAATATGTTTAAACAATTTTTTCAAAAAATACATAATGCAAAATTTTTAAACCTTGAAAGTAAAATAAAAATGTATGTTGCATGTATCTACAAATATTTTATAGTGAATAAGTAATCAATTCTTATGTTCATTTACTGTTCTTGTGTAAATAATATTAAGTAAGGTAAATGTTATCGTCTCGCTGATCATAAACGAGTTAAGCTGCAATATTTTTTTTTTTTAATTGAAAAAAATCATTCATTGTACTCCTATATGTGATGGCTTAAAATAACATTAAATTTTATATTTATTTCTTCCTGTCTATTTTATTTGTTTTCTTACTGTCTTTGAATCGCATAAGTATTTCTTTGAGCATAATATAAACATCTGGCATAAATTTTAATTCTTTTTACTAAATTATATACAATAAATTATATTTGCAGTATACAATTATTCATTATTAACTTCATTTTACTCACAAAACCGTCAAATGCTTATATTAAATTCTTTATCAATTGTCGATAAATAATCGTAGCTGGTAAATAATATGTAAACCTTTTTATTGGAACAGCTGTAGTTCATGAGCAAATATTTTTGGTATTTATATGAAATTGAAATAAATATAAAAGAAAAATTTGTGCATTTGAGGTAATAATTTATTAATTTTGTATCAAAAGTAAATGTTTATTGTAATAAGTAATCATTTCAATTGAATTTTATCAAAGAATTTATGCTTAGTACTTATGTAATTTTACTTTCACTTTGTACAATGGGAATTCAAAATTTTGACTTCGTGGTAATTTTTGGTTTTTTTTTTAAAAAAAAAAAAATGCAATTATGACTTTAACTTTATACTGTTGAAAAATGTTTTTTTCATTTTATTTTTGAAAAACTTTTTTCTTTAAGAATTGAAATAATTGACGATTCGCCTACACTGCTCGACATAATTTTGATCATTGCCAGTTTTTAAGCGATTATTTTTGGATGAAGGAGACATATTTACAATAAATTAACTTGTAGCACTCAAAATAAACTCCTTAAATAAAAAATGTGTGTCAATATTTTGAATTCCATATATTTTTTCTATTCATTATACACATTTAGTTCAATTTATATGAATTACATTCTCTTTTTGGTATCGTGTAAAATTTGTAAATTATATTTGTGATATTAATAATAATTCTTAAAAAATTAAAATTATTAATTTTATCGATTGACCAAAATTTGATTGAAGATATTTATAGAAATATAATATTAAGATTCTTTCTCTTCATTTAAAGCCTAAAGTGCAAAAATTTTGAGTATATGTCAAAAAATTAATTAATTGTAATAAATTTTTCTTAAAAAAAACTTTTAAAAAACCTTAAAAAATTTTTTAGAAATAATTAAATCTTGTACTGCTATAATAGAAGTGATAGAATATCGGGTCAGTATAATTTTTAACTAATTTAATTATAAACTTTTGTAAAAATGTCATCCTATCATTTTAATAATAGCTAAAAAAATATTACTTAATTTTGATTTTTCTGGTTTTTCTAATGCTACAACAACTAATGCTAAAAAATTTCAATAGACGCTTCATTTTAATTCTTAATATTTTTAATTCTTTACTACAAATAATATTAAAACAAGTTTTAAATGAAATGTAAGAAAGTTATTCCCGTAATGTAAAAAATTATATAATACAAATATTCTGCTAGTTTACGAGTCACTTAAATTTCAAATTTTAACTTAATTTAGAAGTTGACACTATATCTAATGATGCTGAAGAAATACCGAATTTGACTGTTTAAGTCTAAAAATACATCACCAAAATTTGATTATATTAATGAACTCAAATTCTCTATATTAGTGACTTTAACGAAATTATGCTGGAAAAAGATTTTCATTTTATAGCATAATCAAGTTTATTTTTATTTTTAAAATAAGTAATAAAAGTTTTTGATATTTTGTTTCCAATGTTTTAGCAAAAAAATAAATATGTCAATAGAAAAATTTATTACAAAATATCTATATCTATATATTTCTTAAGAAAAAGATTTAATGGAAACGATCATTGTCATTTAGTATCAATTTTTAAAACTTATTTAAAAATAAGCTTAGATTTGATATTAGAAACTTTTCTTTTTTTAAATTATTTATCAATTGAATAATTTTAAGCAGCGAAAAAATGCTACTTTTAAATATTTAAATTTTTGAAAATTCATTTGTTGTAGGTAAAAAAACTGAATTTTATCAAGAATCTTGAACTAACAATAAGAAAAATGAGTTCTTTTTCCAGAAATCAGTTTGTCGATATTGTCAAAAAATATTTGATTAATTGTTGAAAAAAAGTATTTTACAATTTTAACAAAAAAAAAAGCTGATACAAATCTCCCCCGAACTAAAGGAGTGGTTACCACTCAGTACGCAATTTTATTTTATACAATAAAAAATCACCTACAGCATTGACGTCAGCAAGTCCTACTTTTATATTTTCTGTGGTGTCCTGCATTGTTAGGTGGAATTTATCGATTTATGCAATTTTTCTCATGTTCTTAATGTACATATTTCAAGTATTACTCATTTAATTAGTTCTTTTTTTTATAATTTAATAAAATTTAATAAAAGGATTTAAATTAAACTTAGATTGCATTATAAAAACCTTCCTTTTTAATATACAAGTGATTTATATTTTATTGGTTCTCTACTACAAATTAATTTACTATTAGTTTCCTTGAAGTGCAAAATAGATGACAAAAATTAAATAAAATTAATTGAAATAGAGGTTTTGACCATGATTTTGAATATATAGTAAAGGCAGCTACACATTAATAAATAGAATTCGGAAGTAAGTTACATTAGGCAAATAAAGAAATATTTTTGCTTCTCTAATGCTGTTACTATTCCTAGTTTTTGTTGTTGTATTTCCTGAAGGCTGACTTTGACTTATTTCTTCTTGAAAGTTGATTCTTATATTAGCTATTGAAATAAATAAAGCTACCAAAAATTAAACTTCTGCAGTTTATGCTAATTTTAGGGAAATATTATTTAGTGTGGAATGATTTATTTATCAAAACTTGTATACCAGCGTTGCTGTAGCTTAGTTATTTATAATATGTTGAACTAATAGTATACTAAATTATTCAAAATTAATTTACCAAGTTCCTAATTAATTTAAATTTACAAATGAGGAAGATAACGTTGATTTGATTAAGTACTAATAGACGAAGAAAATAAAAAAAATACCTTGGTACATTAAATGTTTTGATAGGAAAATGTTCGATTGGTGTCGGCAAAGTAAAATCTCAATTGCTAAAAGGCAATTTGAAAGATGAAGCGATAGGCAGGCGGTTAAGTGTGTAAATCATTACACAGCATGACTGCCAACCAGAATCCATAGATTTACTTGAAAGTTGGATATCTTAAAGCTCATTAAAATCTAAGAGTGCTAGCTTTATCACTTTTTTTTTTTGCAAATTAAAAGGGTGCAAACTGCTCTCTAACAAAGTTTTACTTTGTAGCTCGTAAATTGATTTCAATTAAAACAATTAAAATCATGCACAATGTGATTAAAAAATGAATGAATAATTAATAATTTATAGCTGTGCCGGCTACTGATAGATACTTTGTTAATTTTTAAATCTCTGGTGCTTGTTAATGGCCCGCGCACATTTTTAATGTAAAACATAAATGAATTAAAAGAAATCAAAAGACTTCATAAGATTTTTAAAAATCCAAGTTAAACACTACTTATGTTCTTGTCTCTCCCATTTTGCCTTTTGATCGTAAAATATTTTTTGCTTGTTTTTCAACATGTATACAGCAAACTATTATTTTATAGGAAATTTTTACTAATCAATTGTAGAAAATCTCTCTTCAAATTTAATATTCAGCTGAAACTATTTCAAATATATATTTACATCCATTAGGAAATCTACTTAGAGAAGGCGAAAGGCGAAGTGTTCATTGTTTCATACAATCTAAACGCTGTACTTACATGACATGTATATCTACCGTGGGTAATTTTTACGGCCGAGGCATGCGCATTTCGAAACAGTGAAAAGTCATTTGAAAAAATTCTTTTTATTCTGAAATTGTCCTTTACTTAAATTTATTTCACAGCAAAGTTGCCAGTTAATTTTTTTAATTCATGAAAATTCATTTTACATCATTTCAATTCATTTAATTCGGTAAATTTTATGAAAGTAATATAGGGCCTTAATTTTTTTTAATGCTAATAAAATATTAGAATACAGTTATAACTAGAGATGCAACGAATAGTGATTTTGGCCGAATATCGAATACCTAATGTTCGGCCAAGCTCTCGGCCGAATACCGAATATTCGGCAGCCGAAAATGTGTGCATTTTGTGCTAGCGTAATTCAGTTTATTCCCAGTGGGAAAAAAGTGCTCGAAAAGGCATTTGAAGCATGAAGCGCCTACTCTCCAATGTAATCTGTGTAGTCTTTTAACACGCGATAGCATTGGAGTAAGGCGCTTGAAATTAAACACTTTTGAGCGCAAATTCAAAATTATATAAATTCTCAAAATTTGATTTTTTTTATTTATATAACAATAATACAATAATTTTATTCAAATAATACTAAAAAAACAAACTTCCAAGCGAACGTACTGGAAATGGTGGCAGCTGCACGCCGAACTGTTACCCATTTTAATCACTCTGGTATAGCACAAGGAAAGCTGAAATCTATTCGCCAAGAACTTAATTAATTAAGAACTGTCTCTCTGTACCTGACGGAATACGGATCTATAAATAATTTGACACCGACACATGGATATTAATGGAGCAATGCATCAAACTCCTCAAACCATTTGAAGAGATAACTAAACTAACAAGCTCAAATTTTTCTTGCATCTCTGAAGTAATTCCACATGTTGTCACATTGTTGAAATACCTGGGAAAGACAGAGACTGCCGATGGAACACTAAATTTATTGAACATCAGATTGAAAAACGGTTTGATTTTGACGGTAAGGACAAATATCTGGTTGCTACATTTCTCGATCCGCTATTTAAAACTGGTATAGTTAGGGAATAGTTCAAACAGAAAAAGCAAGACAAAAAATCATCTTAGAAACTTTAAAAATTAGTTGTGATGAATCTAGAGCTGATGATGATTATTCTCCACCCTGTAAGCAAAAAAATGAACCACATGACAGTTTCTGGAACTGCTTTGAGGAAATTGCTACAAAAACAGATAATACGCAAAGTGACGCTTCGGGAAAAAGTGCTATTGCTAATAAAATTGATTTTTATTTAAAAATTCCTCGCCCAGAGCGGATGGCAGATGTTTTCAAATGGTGGTCAGTAAACGCACAACAATTTCCGTGCTTAGCCAAATTTGCTAAGATTTACCTATCATCTCCTGCAAGTACTGTTTATAGTGAGAGACTATTTTTAGAAGCTGGAATTATATACGAGGGAAAGCACAATCGTTTGCTGCTAATAAATGCTGAAAAATAGTTTTCATTCACCCTAATTTGCCACTTGTAGATTTTAAGTATTAAAAGAGCTTATAATTTATTATTTAAATATATACAACTTTGAGTAACATGTGCTATTTTGTCATTAATACTGAAATGTGATATGTGCTTTTTATTCGGTATTCGGCCGAATACAACATACTATTCGGCCGCATACCGAATGTTAGAAAAAGAGGCCGAATACGCCAAATACCGAATAGTTGCCCAATATTCGTTGCATCTCTAGTTATAACTGCTTAATATGTCGTAGACATAGCCTAAAACGACGTATCGGTTAAAATGACCAAAAAAAAGAGTCCCGGCGTACAAAAAATTACTGTAGACATGGAGCAATAAGTACAAGCGCTGTTAATTCACTTTGATTCTGAAAAACACCGACTTTTGAAGGAGTATTACAGCGATGTGACTCTGAAAAAGTTATTGCCAATTTTGGCTGTAGCTTTTCATCCCAGTGAATAGCTTCAGTCAGTTTGATGCCATATGCAACGCTTAACACATAGGCTTAATTTGTTATAATTTTTCTCAAAACTTATAACTAATATGTGAGAGAAAAAGGAAATATTTTAATATTAAAGAAAAACCAAACAAAGATGTGGCAAGTGAATATAAAGTACCGAACTCGACAATATCAGCAATTTGAGAGAAAGAAAAAAAATCAAATCCCTTTTTGACAGTAATTCTTTTAAAATGAAGCGCGTAAGGAAAACTAAGCATGTGCAGATTGACGACGCCCTTTTAAAATCGTTCAAATATCAAAGGACAAACAATGTTGCAATATATGTTTGTTGTGATATTGTTGCGAGTTATGATACGCACCACGAAATAGATTTTTTTAAGGTGCCTCCAGATATTCATTGCCACTCGCTCACTTATTAATATTTATTACCTATTCACTAGTAACTTTGCTTTGATGAGATATAAAATCAAATATAAGAAACATAAAACTCTTATATTTCTTTCCTAACTAACTCTAACTTTTGAAATCAATAGATTTACTTATATATTTCTAGTTTTTTTTTTTAAATTAAAATCGACAAAATTATAAATAATGTCTAACTATCGATCTATGTCAAAAAATGCTCTAGCAAAAACTAAAGGGATTAGAATTTTTGATTTTGGTACGTAAAACCGTGTAAATAGAAAACAAAATTAAATTTACATAATTTAGTCATTTAGTTAGACTATTAAAAATTTATTCTATTTTTAAAATATTTCAATGAGTTAATAACATTAATTTTCCATTTCTTTTTTTCTTTGATGCACTTGACCAAGACCATAATTTTTGATATTTATAATTAATTTTTTAATTTGTTAATAACGGTTTTCAGTTTTGTACACATTTCATGCATGCAGTTTTATATCTTGCGCAATATGGAAGAAAATTTAAATTTATCCAAAGTAAATTTTATATCAACTTCATAATAAAAATGAAAAGAAATTTCAAACTTTATGGACATGATGATAGTTTTATTTAATATAAACGCATAATATGGTAATAAAATATTTATTTTTAGAAATTTGACGTGAAATACATTTAGCCCAATTTATTTTCAAAACACTACTGTTTGTCATATTTAGCATTAAGTACGTCAGCAAATGAATGAAGGAGATTTCTACTTAAAAATTTTGTAGTAAGTGCAGTCACTAAGAAAGTATTTAACCTATGGCGGCAATACATATGTTCTCACTATCCGCCTGACATTATACTCCTGTACTTCAGGCCAAATTTGAGTATATTTTTAGATAGGAAAAATTAGATATGTATAGTTAAAGTTTGTTTATCTTATATATAATTTGATCAAAATTATTATCTGAGTCTGAAAATGAAAATGGTTCAGATAAATTTTATCGATTAATTATTATATTTTCCTACAAGCTTCTGTTCTTTGCTCCATTTTCTTAATTCATGGATTCTTATATACATAAATTAAGTAATGCGAAATTCTTTTTTAATATTGTAAGGTTAGTTTTAAATTTTTTGTTAATGTTATTAATTTTTATTTTAAATTTTCTATAATTGAAAACTTTTTTATCCTTTTATACATTAATCAAAATTTTGTTCTTATTCTGTTTTTTTTTTACAACATTTTTCATACTATATTCTTGGTGTTTTTTGGACATAACAACGGTATTATTATAAAAGTTCAGTTAACTGAATCCTATCTGAAATTTGCTGTTGTTGTTGTTGTTGTAATAATCTGAGATCTAATATCTAGTGTGTCTATTAGATTTGCTATGATCTCCGATGGAAACTGCTTAGATTGGAAATCCATCACAAGATCCAATGTGATTGTCTAAATCTCTCTGAGATAATCATTTTTCTCCCTCTTTGGCAGTTAGGGAAGGAAGAGCCTTAATCTTTTTGACAGCCACCCCAGGCAATAAGAGAGCAGGTGGCTAGGTATCCCTTGAACTTTCTGGCAGAATCTACACCTATCGGTATGTTGCCTTTTCTATATTGTGAGGATATATTTATTAAAGGGTCTATTGAGCCTGTTTAAATAATGTCAGAATGCTAAGAGAATTATGGCATTGCTTACTTGTCTCGTCAAACTTGGCTGTCCGATACACGCCTTGGGAATTTTTTTCCTATTACCCCTTAAAATTTATTTCTGTTTAAACTATTTCTGTTAGAAGATATATAAGCTCGCGTTTTAACAAAGGAAATGCAAAAAAAAAGAAGAAAATCTGAGCTTATGGCAGAGTTTTTCTTACAAAAAAATATTATTTTTGTTATAGTTTTTACCAGATATCCAAGTAGTCGTGTCCAAGTAGTTGTTATCAAAGAAGAAAATAATCTTTCGCATAAGCAGCGGTCAGCTTTAGATTAAAGAAGTATGCAAATTTTGAAATAGATCGATTTATTAATTTCTTTAGAAATTACGGTAACCGACATCAAAAGTAAAGTCTCGAGAAAAACGCAATTTAAGACTGTCGACACCAGGTCATTTTCGAAGAATCCTTTAGACATAAAAAACCGATTTGTTCAATTCTGAAATCCATTAAATCCAGTTGCCAAATTAGTATCTATTTGGAAGTTTTTAATGAAATGAAAAAATATAAAAATAATGAAGATTTTTTTTGTAGTAATTGCATTTTTGGATCGTAGGCCATTTTCAGAACAACAATAAACTTGATTAGTTGTTATATTTTTCATTAAAAGAATATTTTAGTTAATCGTGTTAATTTTATAAATTCTTGGCTTTTTTTTAAATTTCAGATCACCTTCATATCAATATGCCAAGAAGAAGCAATCCGAAAACAAAAAATGTTCAACAAATTGTAAGGAAGCACCTCTAGTTGATCCAGAGCCAATTTCAGATATTTCAACTGGTCAAAATATATCACTAGCAACAAATTCACCTTCCAATGGTAATACTAACAAAGGACAAGTTGCTAAAATACAATCAAATACAGCCAGCGGTATATAACATATATTTTTATTATATTATATTAATAATATTTTTTATTTAAGACTCAGTATCAAGCACACCTCAAACAATTACCGCACCATGTGAAATTCCAACTATAAGTTCTTTACCACATAGCTTGGAAATTTTAAGAGGGAAACCTATGAATAGCAGACGCTATGAAAAAGATCGAAAAATTGTATTATATGTTTTAGCTTCTGATGGTGATCATAAATTAGAAAGATCTATATTATACAATATTTATGAAAATTTTAAAGAGAAATATAAATGTTATGGTTTTGAGGTAATAATCTCAGACCCATATCTAAATCATAGCGAAAAATGTGAAACAACAATTTTAGATGTACGAAAATGGATAAATTTTCCATTGGAAGCTCAAGGAGGTCATGAAATTGCAGCTAATAGCTTAATAGAAATATCACGTCATTCAAACTCCTATATAATTCCTATATTATTTTTGGGATCATCTTTAGGAATTCCTCTAATACCATTAACAATTGAGAGCCAAGACTTTATTTCAGCCCTTAGTACAACTGATAATATAAAAAAATCTTTAATTGAAAAATGGTACAGTCTTGATAATATAGCTCAACCACCCTGTTATAGATTGAATACAAAAAATATAACAGCAAACTTTGAGGAAATAAATAATGAAGTGACTGAATTACTAATAAATTTACTAGAAATTTTCTCTAAAGAACTCAGAGATTCTTATTTAACAACATTGGTAGAACAACAGATTAATAATACAGTTCTTATTAATCAAGAGTTAGCCAAACGTTGTATATGGATTCAAATTGGTAGTATACCATTTAAACTTAATGAAAATGCTTTATTACTAGAAATTGAAACAAATCGACGATTGTCTAATATTTACAATGATCTCAAATTACAAATCCAAGAAAAGAATATTATTCGTATTCCATCAACAATACAGTTACAAGAAGATCAATTAACAAAAATTATGGAAAATTTACTAACATCAGTTATTGATTCAATTGTTGAAGAACATTCAAATAAATATTCTATTCCATATTGTACTTTTGGTGTTGATAAATATCTTCTTTATGAATTGGAAGACGTTTGTCAATATTCAAAAGTTTTAAGTCAAAATTGTGTTGATTTAACAACGATGGAAAAACTTAAAATGTGATATCAAAAAATTCATAAGTGATTATTATTGAAGTTAAAAACTATTTATTTTAGGTATATTACTGGAAATATGAGATCACCTTTAATTTTACAAGGACCTTCTGGATGTGGGAAGAGTACATTAATAGCAAAGTTTATGTATACATTACATTCCTGGCAACCAGAATGTTTCTTAATTTTGAGGTGATTATTAATATTTTTATTACTTTCATAAACTTTTTTTAAAAATGATTTCTGTTACATTTTTAAAATCTACGTTTTAAGGTTTTTAGTAGTTTTCTCACAAATAAACATTTTCCTGAAAATCTCTTGACTCCTTCTAGATTTTTCCTCTTTATTGTTATATACAGGGTGTCCCCAAAATGATAGATAATCCGTTGAGGTAAGAAAGTAGATGAAATTTCATCGACAAAAAACACAAAAAGTGGGGGTCTAACTTTTTTCGTTTTCGAGTTACAGCCTTTTGAATTTTTCAGGCTTCGTTTTTACCCCCACGCACTCGATCACTTATAACTTTTGAATCCAAGTGACAAGAAGTAAAAAAAAAATATGTTTTCATAGCTAATAATATTATTTTATTATTAAAAAAAAAAAAACTTAAAAATACTAACAAATGGTGGAGAAAAAAATTTTTAAGTAGGACCGTTCGTAAAATTCTCGGGCATTTTTTGACGTTTTTCGCTTTTTTCTCAAAAATGCACCCTTATAATTTGTTTTTTTTTATTTTATTTTCTTAAACTACAAATGTATTCCAATAAAAAGTTTGTACATTGCAATGGCCTACCTGTTTTCTATAGTGCAGTGAAAATCGATTAAAGTGAGCCTTTCCCTATAATTTAATAAGAATTTTCTTTATTTTTACCCTAGAAAAAAGTCCAAAGTGGTTAGATCTAAAGATTTTTGAGGCCAAACTACAGGTCTACCTCCACTTATCCATTTATAAAGGTGTTTGTAAAGATACTGAAGAAATGAGGCGAAAATGACCCGGAAAACCGTGTAACCGGAGACTTGTTGGAATCGTCAGCTCTTCTAATAAATCTACAAAATTATTTTGAAGAAATTTTACAAAATTTAATGAATTCATAACCTCAGGTAGTTCAAAAAACGAATTAAGGCCGGATGAGGCTTCTTTTACATAAATGGACTAGAGAGAACCCACATGCTATTCGGCCTTCAAGATTTCAGTACCAATTATCCATCAATGGACAGGCAGCTATGATAGATGATCAACTGATTGGTTCTTTAAACTATCTCAAGTTATGAATTCATTGAATTTTGTAAAATCTCTTCAAAATAATTTTATAGATTTGTTAGAAGAGCTGACGATTCCAGCAAGTCTCCGGTTACACGGTTTTCCGGTTCATTTTCGCCTCATTTCTTCAGTATCTTTACAAACACCTTTATAAATGGATAAGTGGAGGTAGACCTGTAGTTTGGCCTCAAAAATCTTTAGATCTACCCACTTTGGACTTTTTTCTAGGGTAAAAATAAAGAAAATTCTTATTAAATTATAGGGAAAGGCTCACTTTAATCGATTTTCACTGCACTATAGAAAACAGGTAGGCCATTGCAATGTACAAACTTTTTATTGGAATACATTTGTAGTTTAAGAAAATAAAATAAAAAAAAACAAATTATAAGGGTGCATTTTTGAGAAAAAAGCGAAAAACGTCAAAAAATGCCCGAGAATTTTACGAACGGTCCTACTTAAAAATTTTTTTCTCCACCATTTGTTAGTATTTTTAAGTTTTTTTTTTTTTAATAATAAAATAATATTATTAGCTATGAAAACATATTTTTTTTTTACTTCTTGTCACTTGGATTCAAAAGTTATAAGTGATCGAGTGCGTGGGGGTAAAAACGAAGCCTGAAAAATTCAAAAGGCTGTAACTCGAAAACGAAAAAAGTTAGACCCCCACTTTTTGTATTTTTTGTCGATGAAATTTCATCTACTTTCTTACCTCAACGGATTATCCATCATTTTGGGGACACCCTGTATATAGTGTTATATAATTAAAAAGTTTTAGTGGCGATCTGCCAATAGGTCTACTTGAAGCTTAGATCCAGATTCATTAAATTATGCTGAAATTAATCACGTCGGTTCTACTGATTTTCGGACTGATGCTATGCTTTTATTGTATAGATGCAGAATTTAATGGTAGAAGAGTCCATTGGTCCAATGGTCGAGAATTGTTTTGTAGGTTTATTCGGGGAGAGGTTATAAGGGTTCTTAATTTGGTATTTTATATTATTTTTGAATTGCTTTTCCGTTTTCTTATTTAAGGGGAGTGGTTGTGATTTTTTAATTTTGCTGATATTTATTTTCGATTTACATATTAATCAAAGTATCAAATAAATAATAATTACAGGTATATTGGATTGAGTGATCTTATATTTGATAATACTTCGTTAACAGGTTCAATTGCTGATCAACTGCACTTTTTAGTTTATGGAAAACCTTGTCGCAGTAATCATGTAAGAATAATTACACAAATAGTGATAAAAAATTTCATAATTTTTTTTATGTTTTTTTAGTGTATAGATTCATATGTGAATACCATCAAAACTTGTTTAAGTGAAGCTAAACAAAATATTATAATTATTATTGATTCTTTGGATCAAATTGAGCAACTAGAGAAAATTTCATGGTTAACTGAAGAAATGCCAGCAAATATAAAATTAATTCTAACAATTGCAAATGATTCGAAACAAGGCCAATGGTTGATTGATGAGTTTAAGAAACAAAATATAAGTGAAGAAAATTTCATTCAAATTCCAACATTTTCCAATGAACAATGGAACGATATACTAACTAATGGTGGTGGAGAATTTTATACATCTAATGGAGTTTTTCAACTACCTGAAAAATGGAAAACAGAAGCTGAAAAGATTCCTTTGCAAGCTAAACTTTTATGGTGGCTTGCTTGGATGGGAAATTATAATATAGAAGATAATTCTCTTAAGACAATCATTATAAAAGTTTTTGAAACAATCGAGTCTATATTTAGTGAAAAAATTGTTGGATTTATTTTCTCAATACTTGTTGCATCTAAACATGGTTTATTGGAGTCTGATATTCTTGTTTTATTGCAAAATTCTAATCTACTTTTAGGTAAAGTAAATTACAAAAATATTAAAATCATATGATCTCACTTATTATTACTTTTGCTCTTTAGATAGACTTTTAAGCTCTCAAATAATTGTCTTTAATTTGAATAAACAACAGTTTTTATTTAAGTTTTTAGCAAAAGAATTCTTTTTTGTTCAACCAAAAAAACTAATTTTTTATTAATTTATTTTAAATAATTTATTTTCCCTTTTTTCAGGCCCAGCAGTTTCACGAATATGGGCAAGATTTTGTTGGTTTTTAGGTCCACTTTTATATCAAAGCAATAAAATAAAAGTTATGGACAAACAACTAATCTTAGCAGCCACTCAACGTTATAGTACAAATGTATCTAATGCATATATATTACTTTGTGATTATTTTAAGGAGCAATCTCAAATTTTTGTTGGAAAACAAGGAGATTTAGAGCGGTAAAATAATAAATTATGATAAAAAACATCCATATATATATACATATATTTCTTGTTGATTTACAGTTATAATATCGAAAAGCTAATACTTCTGCCTTATTTATCTTTAGTAGTTGATAAAAATGCAGGAAATATACAATCACCTACTAATTCCATTTATTTGACTGATATTCAATGGATATATAAAAAATTACATGCTACCGGAAGTGTTCAAATTTTGTCAGATATAAGTTTTGTTGAAAGTATTTTAAAGCTTGAAAATAAAACTTTAAGTCATTATAAGCACCTGAAATTCCTTAAAAATTTTCTGAAATTACGAATAAGGGAAATCAACTACGATGCAAATCAATTTTTCCCACTTTTTAAAATTTATATTATTAAAGAGATAAATACTATATCTGAAACTGATTGCAATGATATTTTGCAGTCATGGGAGAAATTTTTAACAGTTGTTAACACAACACATTTAGAACAATTAAATGAATTTGCTTTTAAGAATATAGAAAACACGGATAGTAATAAAATTAAAGAATTTGATTGTATAGTAAATTTGGAAGATGAAGGAATTTTTGTAGCTTGTATTAGCACTGCCAAAGAAGAAATTACTGTGTGGAATGTTTCCTCTTGCAAAATTATTCGTAGTTTGAAAGGTGTCCCTCATCCCTCATCCCTTATTCCTGTTGGGAAATATGGTGCTGCCGTTCTTTGTAAAAGAGAAATAAAAGTGATTGATTTAAATGAAGGAAAATTTAAGGTAATTTTTTTGCCTTTAGCCTTTTCTTTATGTTCAGCTTATTTTTAAGTTTTATTGTTCGAAATTTTCTAACAATGTAAATATGAAAACTTTATTGTAATTTTGATTTTAATCTAAATATCAATATTCATTAAAATCCTTAATATATTTTTCACCAGCTTATAAATGTTTTGATTTTCACAGGTAACTTTAAAAGGAGTAATGAATCAAAAAATGCCATATTTTGGCTTACATGATTCCAAACACCTAGTATGCTTATCTAGAAATCGAATGTACGTAAATTTGATGAATTTAGAGTCAGGAGATTGTGTTACAACATTTAAAGCTGGTGAAGATCGTTTTTTAAACTCTCTTTTGGTGTCTGGAGATGGAAGGTATATCTCATATTGTAAATCTAATGTATTACATTTCTATAAATGTATTTTTTTTTGTTTTTTCGTTCTCTAACAGAATCTTGGTGTGTGGAGATGAGACTCAAAAACCATTTCCTTTATTAGTCTGGCATTTATCACAGCGTAAGCTTCTATATGATCTAAGAATTCCACACCATGATTTTGTAACATCATTATCTGCAATTACTCATGAAGGATCATATGTATGTGTTGTAGCTAAAGAACTTAATGAGCCAACTCCAAATTTTATTGTTGTTTATGATTTACAAAGTGGAACATTATTTAAAAAATGGAAACCATCATGTAATACAGTTTCATTAGCAATATCACAAACAAATGCATGTGTAATAGCTGGATTAGATGATGCTAGAATTCTTGTTTGGGATTTAGTTACCGGCAATTGTCGATCGACATTGATTGGTCATAATGCACCAGTTACCTTATTGAAACTAGATCCACATGGTTTAGTTTTACTTTCTGGTGACAAGGATGGTTTGGATGTATCAATTAGATTATGGGAACTAGATAAAGGTAAGCAAATTTAAAATTTATTATGATAGTTGGTTTTATGAAAGTTTGAAATAATTCTTGCACTTCTCATTCTAACTCAGTTTATGTCTTATTTGAAAGAAATTTGATTTATAATTGGGAATAGGTTCAACTAGTTGCTTTTTTTCTGACAAAGTGCTAAAAATAATTCATTTTAGGATATTTGCTTAGTTGAAATAACATTCGGCATAAAATATGTCAATTCTATACCTTTATTCCAGGATTTAAGACATGAAATACCTTACTTTATAGTCAAAACATTTAATTATTTAAAAATTATAAATTAAAGTGTAGAATTCAAAAAGAAAACATTTGAATGGAGCTTGTAAAAATCCATGCACTCAAAGCCTATCCCTGGAAACTTCAATATATTTGTTTTTGATTTCACCGAGTTTCTTTAATAAAGAAATCTACCATGGTTTTAGGTACAAAAATTATTAAAACTTCAACATTCCATTTTTTCTCAAATGTATAGTATCATTTTATTTGAATGATGAAAAAATATCCTTCACTTATTTTATATCATTTTTTATAAATATTTAACTACATTTAAGTTAATATTTGACTATACATTAAAAACATATCTTTAACTTTTAGGAAAGTGCTTAGCAGTTTACACTCCACCAGAACGAATAACAGCTTGCGAAATACTCTCTAATGGGAAATATGTTATAATTGCAGTGGAAAATTGTGAAAATTTGGTAACATTAACCTTAAGAAATTTCCGAAATGATAATATAATTTCATGTCATGAAGAAAGTATGAACGTCTATGGAAATTCAGAAAATGAAGGGAAAATTTTCGAGTTGTGAATTTTTGGAAGAACCTAAATCATTTATTATCAGTTCGTTTTTTGTATAATTTTTTATTAGACACATTTTTTAGGAGATTCGGTTTACAATGGGAAATAATTTGTTTGTTTTCATTTTGGTTTTTCAAAAATATTTATAATGACCAAATTTTCGGTTTTTCCAAATAAAATGAAAATATGTTAGTCAAAACAGATTGATTACTGGTTCCTAATTTGGAGAAATCCTAGACGACATTAACGAATTCAAGAATAGGCACAAACAATTTTTATTCATGAAATAATAACTAATAAATTAATTTAGTAAGAAATTATTTTGAGGTAAAGCAGTATTCAGTTCATAATGTTTAGGATATTTTAAGGAAATTTCAATTGCTAATCACATTCAGGCTGTTAAATCTACCGTCCTAATTATAATCAGTTATATGGTTTTTTTCTAAATGGTTTTAAAACAATTTTTGATTATTTGAATTCCTAATATTTACATGTCATGCCAAACATTTATAATTTATTGTATATTTTCACTAATTCGACAATTATTTCAAATTGAAATTAGTAACAAGTAAGTAAAAAAGGAAAACAATTTCTTGATTTTAGTATATTCGAAAAGTTTGAACGTTAACCATATTTAAATTTTAGCTTATAATATTAACGTTTTCAAAAATCTAAGTGTGTAGTTATTTTATTTTAGAAAAAACTCAATCAAATATTATGGAAAATATCAACTGTTAGCAAGACATTCTATTAATAGTATATAAAAGTTCATGTTTTTATCATAAAACAGTATAAGTATTTATAAATTGCGCTTGTATTTTAGAAAAATATTTTCCAAAATGCTTCAAAGACGACATTTTTTTTACTCTAATCCTTTTTAAATTAAAAAATTTCAATCAAATTTATTAAAAAATTTTTATCTAATATTTAAAAAACAACCAAATTTAGTAACATCTAAATTTCTTTTTGTAAAATAATTACATAATTATCAATCATATTTTAATATGCATGTTTGTTAGGTATTTTTAAGATTTATTATGACTTTATATATTCGTAATTTATTAATATTATTCATATATGAATATATTGCAAGATTCTTCAATAAAAAGCTCATCTGGTATGAGTTACTTTCATTAAAGGCTGGACCTTTAAATCAAACTTAAGCTAATTAAAATTAAGTATTTAAATAATTAAAAAATGTAAACATTTTAGTATTATTACAATAAATACATATACAAGTTAAAATTGTTTATATTGTTAATAAAAAGCTCTCAAAAACAGTCAATATAACTAAATTATTGATAAATAAAAATCTTTATTTAAATTTTAGATCAATTTAAAATACGAAATGAAGCAAAATAAAGGAGCTTTAGAATTTCGTAATGTGTATACTGCTGTAAGCGTGTAAAAGTTAGTTACATGATCTGAAAGCGTAGTCTTTCCAAGAAATTTATTATGACGGTCATGACTTGTAGAAGCATTCACACAAGTATAATTTTATGCTAAAAATGTTGACTTTCAACTAAAAACATATACAAAAAATTCGGAGAGATGATCTGATATTACATTTTCTTCCAATTATATTGCTCTTCTCATAATGGTAGCCTAATTACCAAGTATAATATTTAAAAGTAATTAATCAATTAGAAAATATGAAGGAGAGACAAAGTACCATACTGATACCATATTTTCTCCCAGTATTCTTTCCACCTTATAACACATGGATTGATAAGTCCTGGAGGATAACAAATGTCCTCTACTTGTTGAAATAGAATTAAATTTTTCCAAAGAAATTTTTCTTCTTCATATTTTTGGCCAGAGGCTTAAGCGGGGATTTCACTATAAATGTGAAGCAATGATTCGGGCTCTCTCATCCCATATAAAGTATATGGCTGAATCATTTGTGAGTAAAATATTCAGCATTTTGGATATTTTCTCTCTTATTCGTGCTTTCCATATACTTTAAATGGGAACTAAGAGCCGAATCATTGATTCGGAAATATAGTGAATACCACGCTTTACACGGAATAGAATTGAAATCATTAAATAAACTCTTTTAAGTAAATAACAAAATTTAATTTTACTCAGCGCTTAAGTCAAGTAATTATTTTTCTTTTAGTTAAAATAATACCCAAAAGCATATAAAGTGTTTATTATTATATTCCTACTATTAGGTTGCTCAAGAACCTTCAATTTTTAATAAAATCTTTTCTATTCATCCAATCAAGTTCAAATAAATTTTGTTGTGTTGGGAGTGCATGACCATTGATGTTCATACAGTTGGTTCAAATATTATTCTTACGGTTAGCTCATAATGTCCAATATCTTTTACAAATTTTCAGTCGTTAATTTAACCCTTTTCTATTTATCCTGTTATGAAGTCTCCTAAAGGTACGTATCACTCTTTGTAAGGTACAAAAACTACCTTTAAAATACAGATAAATTAGGGTCCGGGACTAAACTCACAGAGCGTTTTATGTAATATGGGGAAATTCTTATTCAATCGTTGCAGAGGAGATCTCATCAATTACCTTTGCTCAAGCGGGTAGCGCTGGATGACAGGCAATTGTTAAAAGTAACTATTTGTGGAGAATATTTCTTCCAATTATCAAAAGTCTTAGCGGGAAACGCTGGTCTTTGATAATTGGCAATCTGTTAAGACTACCAAAAGTTTTAGCGGGAAACGCTGGTCTTTGGTAGCTAAAAGATTCAAAACATCTTCCTTTATTGAGAATACCAAAATAATATTACCTTAGTTGAACTTTGTGAATTGTTTGCCTTGTCGATGCTTTTTGCTTAAGTTACCAAAAGTCTTAGCGGGAAACGCTGGTCTTTGGTAACTTTGCAAACTAAAATATCTGGACAAGATGAATTTCGTAGGTTACCAAAAGTTTTAGCGGGAAACGCTGGTCTTTGGTAACCAAATACAATGAAGAACACTTTGAGTTTTAAACACCAACTTATTTATTTTAAAAAAAAGAAGACTCGCCTGCCGAAAGGGCCGTGATTTGTCTTCACACAATTTTTACAAGAACTCCCTAACTATTAAAATTATTCTACTTTTATAGGGAATTTTTCATCCCACTCCTCAATACAATTTTTTCATGTTCCATAATATTTTTTGCCGAAATCTGCAAATCAATCAAATATATTTTGATTTGCAAATTTCGCATTTAAAAAGTTCATTGATTTGGTTGAACTATATTACTATATAAAACTTTTCTTTTTTTTTCTTGAATATTATTTATGCGAAATCTGCAAATCAGTAAAATATATTTCGATTTGCAAATTCCGCATTTACTAAGTTCATTATGGTTCATTGTATTAAATGAATCAAAGTTTTATAATATGCATACATGCATATTTAATTAGAATTAATTGATTTGTTTTTCTTTTTTTTTTTTTTATCTTAAAAATTGAGAAAATATGAAGACTGAAGATCTTCATACCTAACAATCCAATCAAGTTCAAATAAATTTTGTTGTGTTGGGAGTGCATGACAATTGATGTTGATACAGTTAGTTCAAATATTATTCTTACCGTTAGCTCAAATGTCCAATATCTTTGACAAATTTTCAGTCGTTAATAAAACCTTTTTCTAATCATCCAATCAAGTTCAAATAAATTTTGTTGGGTTGGGGGTGCATGACAATTGATGTTAATAGAGTTAGTTCAAATATTAATTCATTAATTATATTTAATAAACTAATTTTAATTTTATATGAGAGAAAAACTTCAGAAAACTGAATGCAACGAATTACGAATTCTGAATTCAGAAAAAAGAAAAAACAATCTCAAGTAGGAATATACTCTAAAAAATTTCTTTTTATATTACTTGTTTTTATTATAATTCAAAAAAACTAAACTCAGTGGTTGGGAGTGCATGACAATTGATGTTAATAGAGTTAGTTCAAATATTAATTCATTAATTATATTTAATAAACTAATTTTAATTTTATATGAGAGAAAAACTTCAGAAAACTGAATGCAACGAATTACGAATTCTGAATTCAGAAAAAAGAAAAAACAATCTCAAGTAGGAATATACTCTAAAAAATTTCTTTTTATATTACTTGTTTTTATTATAATTCAAAAAAACTAAACTCTACTTTATTTTAGTACAGTTACTAATAAAATTTACTAATCATTTTTTAATAAATAAAAACATTTAAAATATTCCTTGAACAAACTTTGACAAGAAACAAATTTATAACAATTTAATTTTTTTAAGTAAATAAATATTTAAATATAAATTTAACAAGGAACGATATATGTAATAAGTTATTATTTTTATATTTAATAAATATTTAAATATATTAAAACTAACAAATAAATACAAGTGAACATAAGCAAAAGTCAATTTTTTGTTCAACAGTTTTCTAAAATTTAATTAAGAAATAAAAAGAGGATCTTTTTAAATCTAAACAATCTAATCGTTATGCATTTTATATGCTAAAAATAAAATAAAAAAACTATTAATACGCCTAATAATAGTTACATCAAATTGTTCACTTCATTTAGCAAAAGGTTTTGTGCTTTATAAATCCTGCTGCAACAATCAAGTTTATTTTTACATCTCGATATTTCATTTCAAAATTGAAGTAATACATCTAAAGTTATACATAAGGCAAAGTTATCAGTTTGGTCGAATTCGTAAGTAATTTGATAAATGGATATGAATTTTGCTCTTCAATTTCAAGGCAGTAGTAATACATTTAGTAATTATTACACATCTTTCTTCACATATCTGAATATATTTAGTTAGTTATAAATATGTTGCTTCAATGCCTGTATTTTTGTTTGGCAATATTGTTTATGCATATTCTGAATTATCATCTTGCATGCGGCTAAGCGGGAAATCTTCAAATAGAGCTTAATAAGGAACATAATTATTATAAAATAAAGAAAAAATAAGATTCATTTTAAGGCAATGTTAATAACAAATCTGGCTTAATACTACTTTTAATTATTTAGATATTATGATATTAAATGGCATATCAGACAAGACTATATTAGATTTTAAATATAGCAACCATCCTTTATTTAGTATACAAAAGCTCAAGCCTATTATTTTGAAAAATTTCAAAGTATACAAAAAATTCTTGCAATTATACCTTGTTTGTTTGCACTTATTTTAGGACGTCCACGAGGGCGTTTAAGTACTTTTCCATTGACCTGAAATTCGGGAAAAGTTTTTTTTTGTATAGCTGCAATTTTTTTTTCCAAAAGTGCACAATGATCCTTAAACTAAAATAAAAATAGGCAAATATTATTTATTTATTTCAAGATTTATGACTATCATTTTTCACACCTCATTTAATGCATTTTTTGCATATTCCAAAACATTTTTAGCATTATGAGTAAGATTCGATTTATTCCCATAATATTGCTGGTAATTTTTTACCATAAGTTTAATATCAGAAATAAATTCAGCACAGGAATGGTATTTATGTGCTATAAAAGAAAAGGAAAAGAAGTAATACAACTATTAGCAAAATTTTTAATATTTTACCAGAAACTTTTTTGGAGACAATCTCTAAGTCCATAGGGTTTTCGAAAGCATTAGAGTAATCTAGATCTTGTACTTTATTATTTGGTTTTATAGTTGTACCAATTTCAAGCATTGGTTTAAGTCTCTCGTCAATTAATTCTTCAAACATCATCGATAATGCAACCTTAAAAAATATGTATTCTAAAGTAAATGTTTAGATTTTACAAGTAAATGTAAAGTATTTATTCATTTAAGGGATAAAAATACTATTTACATCATTTTGAGGATAAAAGATTATCGGATACTTTAAGAAATTATAGTTTTGTAAACCGAATACTTTTTTCCTTCTTAGCTTGAATTGACTATTTTAGAAGTTACCTGGTTTTCATTATTCGAAACAAGGCTAATAGCTTCTTCCAATTCCGTTAGTTTCTCTGCCATTTCACTAAGCCGTTTGACGCACGTTTGCGATATTCTTGAAGCTGCTGCAGTTAAAAAGCTTGATACTCCTATTAAAATATTGAGCAATTAAAACAAATTTTATTATGTGTTTCTATGTTTTACCATTGAATAAAGATGAATTTTCCACAATTAAATCAAAGTCTGCCAAAAATTCTTTACAGCTTTGATATTTATTTTGATGCAAATTTTTTCTAATCATTTCCAAGTTCATAGGATTTTTTATAATATTATGATAATTTTTAACAATCTGAAAGTACCATAATTATCTTAAAGTTTGACCAAGTTTTGTAATTATAAAACCTCTGGATTGACTGCATGCATGAAAAGTTCAGCATCAGGCAAAGCTTCCATTTCATTTAGAATTTGTTCTAAAATAGCAGAAAATAAAGTATTGGGATCAATTTTTATTCGTTTTGCAGTTTTGGAAGTTGATAAATCATTGCTCAATTCTGGTACTATTAAAGAAGTACTTTCCGAATCATCAAGTATTGGCATAGCCTCAGAAGATTTTTTCTCCAGTTTTTTATGTTTTTTAACACTTTTAATATCCTGGGTACAAGGTTTTCTTCGTTTTAAGGTTGTATTGCTTTTTTCATCTGAATTTATGAATTTACGAATAAATGATTGATCTTTTCTTTTCCTTATTCGCTTATACAAGTGAATTACTTTTTGATCACGTACGATTTCTACACATGTGTATTCATGTCCATTTTTATCTATAAATGTGCGTATAATTTTAAGAATTTGATGTTTTGAATTTTGAGCATTTTTTGCTTGTGACTTTTCTTCGTCAGTTACTGAAATTTCATCATTATCTGTTGGCACAATCTCAGAGTTCGAAAGAACTTTATTCTGCAAGTCAAATAATGCTTGGCAGTCATCCTTATATTTTTCCTTTTGTTGGGCTAATGACAAACGAACCCTCCTTGAAAACTTTTTCATATCTTGCTCCCCAGCTTCAAATTTTTTAGTTGATAGTTCACGCACAGCATGTATAATATCCCATCGTGATAACTGATTAATTTTTGTTGAAGGCACATTAAGTTTTTTCAGAATTTCTTTTGCTTTTGTAAGAGATAACCTACGTAAGTCGGCATCTGTTCCTAGTACTTTTCTGGGTAGATGATTTCGTTCATTCATCGACTGTAAATAATTTTGATGAACAAGTAGAAAATAAAATGATCTAAGTTTTTCTACCGGCGTTTTATTTGATAACCGCACATACGAAAAATTAATGGGATCAGTAGGGTCAGTCAGCTTAAGTAAGCATTTTCCGTGCATTGCATCAATGTAAGCTCTAAAAAAAAATACATTCTTTATGTATAAGGGAAATAAATGAATTATTTTAACTAATTAAGTTTACTGAATTGCTACAAATTTTCTAAAAACAAAATATTATTCTCATATGATTTTCTTGAGTAAGTTATTGAAAGCACAATCTTCTTCTACTGAATTGACTGATAGAGACTAGTTTTCTCCTCTTTTCTCCACTTGGTAAATTAATTAAATTTTTTTCTAATTTACGCCTAGTGATAGCAACTTTCATAAATATATACTGAACAATTTCCTTTTAACAAATTTAGGCATATTATTAAACTTTTGCTCTTCACTAAAAGAATATTTATAATAAATTTACTTTGTTGTATTCCATGGCGCTTCTTCAACTTCGTCATCTGATTCAAGTTGAACTTCTTCATCAGCTTCGTTTTCTTCTCTTAAATATTTTTTCCCATATCCTGCATCCTTAAGGTCAAAGAGTTGATTTTGAAAGAAGATCACAGAATTATGTAAGTTTTAATATTTTTAATAAATACCTTAAAACGTTGTTCAGCTGCCTTCATACTGAAAAATGCACAACATTTCTCAGGAGATACTATATCTCTTATTTCTTCTTCTGAAGGTATGTGTAAGTGTGGTTTTAGAACCCAATAGTTCGAATCTACTCCAGTCCTCTTGAATTCAGAGCAGTGTCTTAAGCGTTTTCTTATGCAAGATTCTGCAAGATCCGGAAACGCGCTTTTAATATCTTCAATTTTAATTCTTTTTAAATGATTTTCACACTTCAAAAATAACCTGTAAATGAAAACCTTCGGCACACATAAAACCATAGATATTTATTAGAGCATTCATATCTACCTGAAGAAAATCTTTAATAAATTTCTTTTCTGCTAGTGAATTTGGACGAGGTACTTCCAATAGTGGGCATATTTTCCCAACTGTATAAATAGCATTTATTTCTCTAATTAAAAAATTATTTTGTGTTTTCAAAACTAAAAAGTCTGTTGAGTTTAAATTGTGTGGGTAGATTGGTGCACAATACATATTATTTTTCATAGCTTGAATGCATTCTCCTGGACGCAGTTTCCCTAAAAAGGGACTTTTTTGCACAAATGTAGTTGAACCGTATTTAAGGTTTAACGGTCCCAAGTCATTTGCCGAAGTTTTCTTGTAGTAATTTTTCATTATGGAACACATTCCAACCTGTAAAATAATTTTTTTAAGAAAGTAAATTTAAAAACACATTTCTTATTACTTGATTAATTAATGAAGGATATTCTTCACAAAACTCAAGTAAAATAATATCTCCATCTTTTGCAGATAGATCTTCCATATTTCGCGTGAAAAATACATTTTCGCTCCCCGAACCCATTTTTGGTAGGCCCTTTTTTGTAGTCCTTTCCTCAATACGTTTAACAATAGGTAAAACAGAATGTGGTCCTGGAGTTGCAAGCGGCCCATTGGAAATCTTTTTCAACGTTGGCCGATGAAAAGCTTTTAGGGTATTAGGCCCCATATGTGTCTGGGAACGTATAGAAATTTATGAAATTTTATTTTTTTGTAAAAGATATATTTTTCTTACTGGTATGTATGGAGGTCTCAATTCAGTAACAGATGTTGGATGTTTTATCCAATCATTGAACTTGGACCTGTACTTTGATATATTAGGCAAATAGTAGCTTTAAACAATTTATTATTTAATATGAATTAATAAAATATTACAATACGCTCTTACTTATCATCCGATATGTTAAATGGATCCATTTCAGGAGACCTTAAAGGTGGTAAAGGTGTGCTTTCATCTATAACACTCACTAAGCCATTTTTGTTGATTGAAATTTTAGATTTACTCGAAAACGGATTTTTATATTTTCGTTCTGGAGGATGAGCATTTTTTCCGTCAACCTTTATAAACATTTTAAATATTAAATTTACTATAAGAAATATGTTCATACGTTTGTAGGATAAATATCATCTGGGATTCCAAGGATTATAGTTTCATCATTTGGATCTAGAGTCCATAATTTAGGCTCTGGAATTTTATCCATTGCCTCTGCATCCCATATTACTTCGTCTTCCCATTTACCATAAATCAGATCTTCGTTTTCTGGATTAAATAAACTGTAAAATATTTCATTTTGTTCTTGTTTCTCCATAGGCCTGAAAAAATAATTCAATTAATTACTAAATTAAATTCTATATTTAAGTACTACATTTGTTGCTTTGGTGAAACAATAGTTCCATGTAAATGTGACTTTACATTTCTTGTTGGGCTTAAATCATATTCGCTTGATCGAATGTATGCAGACCATTCAGATCCATTTGTATTTGATTTTAAGTTTCTCATTACCTTTAATAATAGAAATATTTACTGAAAAAATTGCATCATTGAATTGAATTTCAATAAATTTTGATATTTTAAATATACAAAATTTCATGTAAAAGGAATGTGATGAATTCTAGTTTCAAATCAAAGAATCACTATACTTTAGATTAATAAATATACACTGGCCAAGGCTATTCAAGAAGCAGTAAGTTTACTTAATCAGAAGGTTATTTGGTAGTTTTTTTTTGCTTTCAAACTTTCTGATATGTAAAAGTAGCACCATCTTCCATTTGGGGTAGCACATTTGCCAAAATCAAACAAGAGACTCCAAATTTAATTTACTCATAATATTTTTTCAAAATTTCGTAATAACGTATTGCTCCTTAGCTTTTTAGCCTGATAAAGTCGACATCTAGAGATTACGTGTATGATTTTTAAGTGCATTTTTTCCTTAGAATGATAGAAATGCCACTAATTTTTCAACTTCGACATAATTTTAATGCAACTAATACCAAATAGATTGAAACAAAAAAAAAATTACTTCTTCTTTAACATCATCAGCATCCCATATAACATCGTCTTCCCAATGCAATTGGTTCATCAGTAAATAAGCTTCGTCATTAATTGGTTCCCCTTTTACAACAACTTCATCAGATTGCTAAGGATATAGTATTAAAAATATTAAAATATAATAAATAGAGAAAGGTAAACCATTTTATCCTTAAGTTTAAAGCCATAATCAAAACCTTCTCCTGATTCTGGAACATTTAACATATCATACCAATATTGTGCTGGTCCATATCGCCATGCAGCAATTTTCGGACTGCAATCGTTTAATTGTGTGATATCAGAGTCACATTCTTCCGTTGATGAAATAAATGAATAGTTTATATCTGATTCTTCTTCGATCTGAATTTTATTCATTTCATTGCTGGCTTCTAAATCATCATCATACTGAAAATCGCAAAAACGTTTGTGATAAAATAAATTCTATTTAATTATTTTTTATTTATTAAAACTTTTATTTAAAAAACGCACAAAATATCTAACTTCAGACTGAATGGTCAAAAGCTGCAAGCTGCATTATTTCTTGACTTTATTCCAAAACATTACATTAGATAGCTTTTGCGATGGGGGATATGACTTTTTTTTGGTTAATTTTCTTAGGCATTTTTTTCATTTCTAGTAAAATATTGCTAGACTGGAGGGTTGATCCTCCTGATTCCCAATCTACACCACTTTCCCCAAGAAAATACTAACTCACACCTTTACTAATGATCTATAGAAGATCCCATCTATAGAAGTGATCTGAAAGACAGTTTATTGCGGAGCAATATTCGAAAATAATGTAGATCTTAATCGATAAAGCACAATTTTGACAGTTGCAAGTTGATCTTTACGAAAGACCGTTTTAATAGTTCCAAAGAACGGAATCTAGTTTATTGATATTTGTATAATTTGAGCATGGCTTCTGCATCAAACAATCATTAAGTATACTCTATTTTTTTTTTACAGCTATAACTTTTAAAAGGATAAATGATATTTGAATACCTACATTTGTATTTGCCTCACTTATTTCTGCTCTTGATGAAGGTCTGTGTTCCTCATTGTCTGCCTCATTCCCTACAATAAACTTGTAGATAAATTAATTATATTCAAAATGAGTTTATATAGGAATATTACCAACATCAATTTCAGTCTCTTGGACATTATTAAATTTTTCCAATTCTTGATTGTGAACTTCCGTCTATGAAATAGTTTTAATAAAAATCTACAGGCTTAAGAAAAAAACAGAATAAAAATTAAGTTTTACTTGATACAAATCTGCAACTAGTTTATTGATGTCGAAGAAATCAAAAGTTTTTCCAATCTCTTCATGATGATTTTTATTTTCAATTAAATCAGCCTCATATTGGACAATATCATTAAAACTAGTTAAATTAACTTCGCTATCTGGTTCCATAGTATTTAGAATTTCAAATTCATGTTGGGCAATTAGATTTTTACACTCAGCTAATAATTTTTATTTGAAATGCTTAGATTGATCCAGGTCAGTTACTGTGGTGCAAAAATGTTCTATTACAAAAAAGTTTTCATAAATGAACTTTTACTTTTTTACTTTTGATTGGGCTGCCATTTTTTCCTTCTATTTTACATTCAAACTTTAAAAAGTTTCTTTATGCTATTGATTGATTTTTTTTGTATCATAATTCTTAACTGAATTTATCTATCAGAAACTCAATAACGAGTAACTTATCTTTATTGGGTCGTCTAAAAAGTGTACTCAGAAATATAAAATTGAATTTATATCATTATGAAATCTTGTTCTAGTACATTTGTGTCAAATATTTGCATTACAAATATATATGACATTTCAATAAAATTATTTATTTATTAAAGATTTGTGATAGAGAAATTCTTAGAGAATCGAAATGAATGCAAGTTTAGACTGTAAAATAGAAGAAGCTTTTCGATTACTTTCTACTGAATCAAAAGGTAAAATTTATTAATGATTATATAATTGCCATGCCTAATAAAATTTATGCTTAAATGGTTTAGAAATATATTTGGGTAAACAAATTCCCGAATTGCTTGAGATACCAAGTTCACTCGAGTTTGTTCGTGATTATGTAGGAAAAAATATTCCAGTAATAATTCGGGGTGGCACATTGCAATGGCCTGCTGTATGTAAATGGAACTCAACTTTTTTAAGGTAAGCAACAAATATAAAACAATTTACTTAGTTAAAATAAGTACAGTATACGATACTTAAGCTAACAATAAAATTTTGTTGATGTTTTGAATTTTGTATTCAATATTAATAATTTTACTAAATCGGGATTCAGTGATAATTTAGTTGAATTAAATCAATCACTAAGATATCTCATACCAGTTCGGTATAAATATTATGTAACATTTGCTTACAAGTCAAACCAGCTTGCACTATTCCCTCGTATCCCATCTTTAACCAAAATTTATAGTATTTAGTACCTCCAGAACTACAATCCCAGACAAATTGGTAACGGTAGCTGTTACACCAAACGGTTATGCTGATGGAATAGCAAAGAAGGAGGATACTGAATATTTCGTTTTACCAGAGGAAAGAGAAATGACCATTAAGGATTTTCTAGATGAGCTCAATAACAGGCAGTAATTATAAGTTGTTTATTTTTTTTTTTGTGGAATTAATATTATTATCTTTGTTTTAGCCATGTGCATTATATTCAACAACAAAACTCAAACTTTTCGGAATGCTTTAAAGAGTTGATGAAAGATATTGATTATAAATCATTAAAGTTTGCTGAAGAAGCCTTTAACAAAAAACCAGATGCTATTAATTTTTGGATGGGTGATGAAAAAGCGGTTACATCAAGTAATATAAATTAAAGATAAATTTTTCGATTTATTTTTTCAAAAATTAACTGGACTATTATTTTCAGTGCATAAAGATCCATATGAAAATTTGTATTGTGTTATTTCTGGCTATAAGGATTTTACCCTTATACCCCCAGTTGACATGTGGTGCGTACCTCGACAAAAGTATCCGATCGGCATCTACAAAACAGATAATGAAAATAAAATGTATATTGAAGAGGTCTTTGATGGTTGTAGAATATGTCCTATTTTTCTTTTAAATATCTATAAGATTATTTTTTAGATGCAAAACAGCCTAAAATGATAGAGTGGGTTAGTATAGATCCATTAAAACCTGATTACGAAAAATATCCAAAGTATAAAAATGCTACTGTCTTTGAAGTAAGAGTTAATAGTGGAGATATATTATATCTACCTAATTTATGGTTTCATCATGTTAAGCAAAGTCATAAATGTATAGCTGTTAATTTTTGGTATGATATGGAATATGATGCTCGTTATTGCTATTATCAAATGATGAACAAACTTTGTAGCAATATAGGATTTATGTGAAGTAGTCTTTGTTGTCAGGTGTTAATATTATTCAATTTTTAATAATTTTTTTTATATTAGCTACCGGTGGTCAATTCAAGAAAAAATTATGAAGGAATATATTACAATTATAAATATCTTAAAAAGTTTCATTTGATGATCATATAATAGAAAACTCCAGTAAGTTTAATTAATTTTTTTTATCTACACTATTTAAAATGTTTTTTTTATAGTCCACAATCAATCAATTTAGATAGCCTAAATAAAAATTGAATCCTGTGTGGAAACAATCTAATAATGTCCCCAATAAAGGTATTTAAATTTTACTTATTAATTTCAATTATTTCTACTTGTTCAAAATTTAATTTAAATTTTTTCAATAACTGGCAAAATATTTTTTTAATCATTTAATAAACTTGCTATTTCCTTAATATATTTAAAAGTTTTCATATGAAATTCAATAAGAAATTTTCTTGTGACTTCCATGTTTTGAAATTTTGATTTAAGAAATAAAATAGAAAATATATTAAATCTTACAGATTTAGTTGTTCTATGGAAATATATAACGACTGATTTTTGTTCTATATTTTCAAATGTGTAGAAACTATATATCATCATCTCCTTTTTATACCTTTTTTTTACCTAGAATTAATGCAGCTATACTTGCTACTCATGCAATCGATATTACAAATTAAGAGGGCAACCAAATTTCATTTTCATATTATTTCAAATTATTGAAATGTTGTTCATTTGTACTAAGTATGTATGGGATCAGGAATCAGAAAATAATTCCAAAAATTTTAAGATATAAAATTAATCAAGAGTAGACATTCTTAACACTTTTAACTATATTTAATTTAATATTTATTCTAATGTAATGGGGATGTGAGCATAATTCCTTGATTTTTATAACTTCGAATCTTGATGAAGATTACAAGAACTACATAATTTAATTTTGTATTTTCACCTTTTTTATTTTATTAATTTTGCTTTAAGTTCTTAATCAATGCTATGAATAAGATCAAAACCATATTAAAAATAAAACACAAATAATTAGTTTTCTTCTTCTTTTTCTCTTTAGGAATAGTGGTTATAATTGATTTTAGGAGCAAAAATCCCACTTGAATCCCAGTCGGACGGAAGAAGCACGCAGTATATAAAACAGAATAGAAACATTGATAGTCTTAGAATCATGTAAATTATCTTTAAATTTATTTACAAATTGAATATCATTTACAAATATTTTTATCTAAAAGAAATTCCTGTGTATTTCAATGTAAATACAATCAGAATAAAATTTAAAATCCATACAAATAAGGTTTATTTGAAATCACACAACTCTTTTACAAAAATCTAACCATTTCACAAATTTTAAATTTCAAATTATAATTTTTCATTTTGCTCTTTAACTTCTGAATATGCTATCATGGAAAAGTCTGAAATAGTTAAACTTTTGCCACTACAAAAAAGAAAAAAACTCATGGCTTAAAAAAGAGCAATCCAAGCTTATATAAGCAAATAAGGCGGTTGATAAGAAAAAAGAAACTTACAAAGACAGTATTACTACTCATACCAACGTTTTGCGTACGTTTTCTAAACGGTTAGTTTTGTCCATAGGATAGATTCATAGGATGTACATATATATAATTACTTCTTTCCATTTGTTTATAGAATTTTTTGTACTAAATCCTTTTCTGCAGACATTCTTAATAGTTCAATTTGCTGTTTAATGTGTAATCATATTACAGTTTTAATTTTGGTGTTTGAATTTAAAGTAAATCGCTGTTTTTTTTTAATTTGAAACAAAATTAAATACATTTTATTCAAAAAAATAATTTTAATCTAATTTAGCTTCTTAAATTGAATTGAAACTTTAGATGATACAATAAAAAATATGTTTGATATGAACTTATTTGAAAATTAAAAATTTAACTAAATATTGTTATCTTCAGGTATTTTTTTTTTCATAACAATTTGATATAATTATTCAATTTTCCTTTGATAAAAACTCTCTATAGATAATTTGATATTATCAAGTAATTTCCTATGAGGAAGTTAAAGAATAAGTACTTAAATTTTTTGTTTTTAAATATAAGTAAAATTAAATAAATAATGATAATATTTTTTTGCTATGATATCAGTTTTGATTTCTTATTATTCCTGATGTTATTTACATACTTTAGTCGCCGTTTAACTATTCCTAAATAAATTTAAAGGGTGATCAAATATATATATTTAACAGGACAAAAAAGAAAAGCTTATTAATTTTACATTTAACCATTTTATACATTTTTTAACAAAATTTTAATACTTTTTTTCAGTTTATACATAACAGTTAAACTCAAAACAGCTCCTTTTTTTATAAAAACAATTTTCGCCTTACTATCGATTAATTTATGCTTTGATTTCCTATAATTTAAATATCATTTGTGTTTATTAACTAACATTCTTTCTTAATTTTCAAGTGCATTAGGTTTTTGTTTCGTTAATATACAGCAATAATAATAGTAATAAAGTTTTTTTTCTTTAATAACAATTTTTTCACTTTTTAGCTTCTAATTGTAAAATATTTAGTAATTTGTTTTTAGCCTATAATTTACCTAATATCTTAAATTATATTAGTTGTATGTATTCAATCTACACGATTTACAACAACTTAGCTGATAATGTTGCAGGCGGCATAATCCCATTGCACGTACATTACGACAATAACGTGATTTATCCTTACATTCGGTTACTAAAAAAGTTAAATTTTATATTATTGTTCTTTTTTTTTTTTTTGTTTTGGGTTAGAAACAAATAAACAATTAAAATACTTAAAGATTTCGAGCTATTGGCTAATAGATTTTTGTTTATTTTTATTGGTGAATTTGATAAATTTCAAAAGTTGATAATAAATAATTACCAAATCTCACTTAAATTAATTTATAAAATTAAAGTAAACTATTTATAAATTAGCATTGAAGTGGCCAAAAGTTTATACCTAGGAAAATGATAGAAGTATAATGCATTAATTTTGATCAGACTTTTATTAAAACATTTAAACACTTAAAAGCCATTTTGTTTCAAAATTAACTACTAAATTCGATAATATTAATATATGACCAAATGTATAGGTTTTATATCTTTATAATAAACAAAGTGTTTTTGAATTGATAAAAGACAAATACGTATTGATTTATGAAAGGGCAAACTTTTTAAAAAATATTTTTGGTCATTTTTCGACCACTTTAATCATTGATAAAATCTTAAGAAATCAGAAAGTAAATCGCAAAAATATTTGAAGCAGAGTAATGAATCTTGTTTTGTAGGTAGAACATTGGGATGAGAGTCAAAATTTCTTGGGGCCTTTTGCAAAAACGATAAAAAAAGTATCGAGCTTGATAATGTAAAGAAAAATGCAAAATGATGAGATTTTAAGATTAACTAAAGGTTTCCGAGCTAAAAGAACAAATATAAGCATGAAAACTTTGTAGATATAAAAATAAAATACTTGAACCGAACTTATGGCGTTGTATGTCCTGTAGAGGCTTGAAAAATAAGCATAAAAGATCTATTATATAATTTTTGAGATACATTTCTGGTAGTATTAGCATTGTAGGCGAATTATATAATTAAAAGTGTCAAATGATAGAAGGTTTACCTTCACTGAACGTTTATTCTGGAGTTTTTAGTTCATCGTATGATTTTATTTAACTTTCTTTAAATAAAATATAAAATAGAAAGTGACAAAATTATACAATAAACAACAGATCTTCCAAAAATCGAATATTCATTTCCTCATTACAAGTAAAAAAAGAATATTTAAATTGTTTGATTCATTAAAATGAAGGAATTAAAATATTTTCAGATATTGGAATACTTACAATTTGACATACAACTGGGTCCTTTACAAACTTTCATAACTGCTGGTCTAGGTTGATTTCTGCATGCATCTCCAGCTGGTTTCCTTGTACCATACCAGACACATTGTAATATTCTATATTTAAGACCTTGGCTACCACATTGTGCGTTACACTTAAATAAAGAAAAATATAATTTTATTTTGAAATTTCCTTGTAACTATTATTTAAAATCATTAGATATACTTCAGACCAAGGTTCAACTCTCCAAACACCTTTACATAATTCATTGTAACATTCTTGTCTATCAATTGGTTGTTCGGCATCATCACATTTATTGCTGATTGTATCATTTGTAAACTTACATATAACTTCACGTCTTTGTATTGCTTTATTACGTCCTTGACATCTTGATTGTTGACATAATGACCACATACTAGTTATCCATAATGGACATTCATCATTTCCACAAGATTCAAATGTATCAGGAATTTTAAGTCCAGCATCTTCACACAAAGCATTATCAACATTTTGGGTAAAATTATGTACTCGTACCATGCAATGTACACTTCGTTTCTTAAATATGATTAATATTATACAAATTGTTGTTTTTTACTTTGGTGATAATAAATTTATTTACCCTAAGTCCTTCATTAGTTCCACATGTCTGACTACATGTTGACCATGGAGTTGTTAGCCATTCAAAAATTACATCACTTTTGTTGGCTACACCTAAAAATATGCCATTCTCTGTAGTTGGATTTAGTATATCAGTGGTGTTTATTCGTTTGACTGGTTCATCCTTTTCTAATTGTTCTATATCAATTCCAAAATCAAATATTTTTTCTACAAGAAAATGTCGTCCCTGACTATCACCGAAACTTTTAAATGGCCAACTAAACTGTAAAACAGATCAAATTAAATTAAGAATTGTTCAATTTTTTATTTGTAAAAGAAAAACTCAGCAAAATTTCTTCATTTAAAATTATCAAAAAAAAAAAAAAAATATTAAAATGTTTTTTAAAATAGTTTAACACAAGGTTACGGTCAATATTAGACAATCACAGACTAATAAGGTAAAAGTGCTTACTTTCGATTAATAAAACCAAAAGTGTTCGATTCTTAAAGAAGAAAAAACTGAAATTGTTGATTGTGCAGATTGGATTATTACGAGAAAAATTAATTGATATAGACAATATTTTCTTTTGAAGTATCAAACAGAAACATAATTTGAAAAAATTTTTATTTTTATTTAAAACTTTTAGTTTGCTATTTAGAAACTTATTTTACAATCAAACCGTCAAGTTGAAGTGGTTAAAGTTTAGTTGTTTTAGGTGGATTCATTTCGTTGAGAAAAAAAAGCTAATTAATTATTTTTCAATGTTTCTGGATATGATTATAAAATACTGACGAAATATGAATTTTTAGTAATAGAAAAGCGGGTCATGGACTCATTACTATAGAAAAGTTTACACTTAGAGTTAGAGTTTAGTTAATATATCACAAAATTTTCACAGATGGTTACTTGGTTTCAGCTAATTTTTAAATTATTTATAGAAACAGAAGTATTCCAAAACAGAAAATTTTTTAATTTAATTAGGAAAGTGAGAAATGTTAAGCTGATAGGGTTGAAGCTTTAATAACAAGTACGTTTGATTTTTTGGAGTTATAAATATATAAAAAAAGGATGCAATTTTATTTAATTTTAAAGTTTATATTGTTCTGATTATTTTCAATTTAAAATATTTTATGTAAAGTTTTTATAAGCATACAGTTTAATCAATAAATTAGAGTAATTCAAAAAAAGATTTCTAGAGCATATATTAAAGTACTAGATATTTTATTGTTGGCGTAGTTTCATGAATATTACCTCTTTTCGTATATAAAAGCAAAAATTAAAATCAATATTCTGTTTGCCAAAATAACTAATAATATCAAAGTGTTTTGCGTATAGTTCTTGGAATAAATATTCGTAAACTGAAGTGCTTAAAGTAGTTAAGTGAAGTTTAATGTATGCATGGCTACTTAATAACAGAATTTTAAGAAATTTTTTTTTTTTCCTTTTGAAATAAATATCTATCTATAGCTTGGCTTTGTGGGTAATGTCATGTTAAAAGGACATAAGTCAACGAAAACTTACTATCTAAGAAAACAATTTAAAAATGCAATCAAAGCATTAAATATTTAAGTATTTGAATTTTTTTTAGCATATTTTGTTTGGTAAACGAATTTTGAAAAAAACTTATTTGAAGTTCAATGTCTAAGTTTTTTGCGACCTCTTAGCTTCCCTTTGCTGCACTGTTAAGAATGCATTGAGCCAGTGCTACAAAGAAGGTAATATAAGCTTTAATTAATCAAATAAGTGGGGAGGGGGAGGGGGAGGGGGAGGGGGAAAGATGGAGTTTAAAAAAAATATTTTTTTTTCTGTAGAGAGTAAGACAATTTTTGGTATAATATTTCATCGGCAGAGCGATCATGGTTTTATTGCTTCTAATATCGTTTCATGATTATGGAGTTTTTAATTATTAGCATTTTACTGCAGGAAAATTAGAAATATACACGAAACCTATATATATTTTCTCATATATCTATCCGTGAAAATTCTCTCCTTTGGAGATTATTCGATGAATAAAGTCACAGATAAATGTGATGTCATAGCTTTCACGTTATATGGGGCGATGCATCGGCGACGAGATTGGAAAGTTACTGAAGGAACGTTTTTTATATGCGGAGAATATGCGATACATCGCTTTTGCTTTACGAAAGGCTTTATTCAAAAAAAAAGGAAATATATTTTCTGAAAGTTTGAGGTCAGTCAACGCATTTTTTGAGCTTGCGAGGACATACTTATACAGACTGAATTCTTATAATATAATATAGATAATATTTATAATAATTACAATAAATTGTAATTATTTGTGCCTTTTATCGTGTTAAAAATATTACTTTATGCATCTCAAACATATTTCTTGGCTTTTGTATTGATTGTTCCTTTAGAAAATATACTATAAGAACTGAAATAAAATTTGTTTCCTAAACTTATCTCGAAATTGATTTAATTTCGTGAATAACTATTCCAGTTAACCCTAGTAGTTTTAAGTCCGGCGAAGTTATCACTTTTTCTGCTGCTGATAATGACCGAGTTAAAGCATTGAGTACAACCTCTGGTACCTCATTTTGATTTGAGTTTAGGAATAAGGAAAACACTATAATTTCTATAGTTATGGTAATGATATATATAGTCAAAATGGATAGTAATGGAAATGACAGACAGTGTTTTTATAATTTACGAATTATGTTTTCCATTAATCTTAATTAACAGTAAAGTCCTAACTAGTTCACATAGAATGGTTAATGTTATGAAATATGAAAACTTTGTCTTAATTATTCAAAATAACGATTCACTTAAAGTAACTTTTGGAAAACCTTCAAAAAGTCTTGGTATTATTTGTACTTTTTCGTTCTTTCTGCGTGATTCCGAGTACTTTAAAGGTGACCAAAGATGATTTCATGTTAAGAGATGTTTTGTTTTTACCACGACTATACTTGTGTTTAATTTGATTTACGCAATCAATTAGCAGTAATAAGTATATAGAATTATAAAATAAACATCAGAAATTAAAGAAGAATTCAAAACAAAAGTGAAAATGGGAACAACCTTCAAAAATTAAAGCTTACCTTCAAGCTAATAATTGAAAATTTTAATAACATAAATTTTAATAAAGTTGAATTAAAGATTCAAAAATAACAAAAGGAGGATAATAAAAGTTTATTGATTTGGTCGAAAAATATAAACAATACATATCATGCTCAGAAATTTATATTGAAAACACTTAAACGAACAAATAAAACACTAAGAAACGAAGCAAAAATTTAACTAATTTAAAATTATGCTTCATCTCACCTGTAGGCTTGGTAAAAGAGCCTGAAAATAATGCATTGATGGAACTCTGGCTGTTCTACTTCCAGAGCTGCTTGCAGCAGTTTGTGGGAAACCGTTGTGTAAATCACCGTTCGGTTGTGACTGTGAAAGTACACAATAATTTCAGCTAATCATATAATTTGTATATTTATTATTATTATTTTTACAAAACCAGATGTAAGCGAACAAAAAATACATTCAATTAATTGAAAAATTTTATTTTGTGAACAAAAAAAGCATTGCATTAAAATGCAAAACTAAATATTCTACTTAATAAAAAAAATTTTTGACCAATGAAATAATTGATGTAGTTTTTTGAAATCATCAAAATAAATATTATGAAATTGGTAAAAATTATGAAATCATTTAAAATTAATCTTATTTAGTAATAAATATGCTCAAACCTGAAATTGTGGTGAATAAAAATATGATATTTATTTTTATCGATTTTTTATATTTCTAATTCTAGTTTAAATGATTGTTTGATCAATTTTTCCAAAAAGTTTTGGAAAAATCTAACCCTAAAGATAAAAAACTTGTATGCTCTAGTTTTTTCAATCGAAACCTCTGTTTATTTAATGAAATGAATTGAAAAAAGGATTTTTTGCCATTGTGAAATATTTCGGAATATTTTAAATTTGAATTAGGGGTTTTTTTTTGTAGAAAGATTGTTCTGTGGCTGAAAATCGTCATTTTTTGACGAATTTATTACCAAAAGCATGTTTTTTGATGGTTTTTTACAAATAGACGACTGTGAGTTTGAATGTAAGACTGTAAAGTCGTGAATTTTTAACTCGTTTCATTTTGATTTTAGTTAGGTTTTAATCTCTACAAAGTTTAAATAAAGAACATTGTACATCTCACGGACTGCAACCTAAGATTATTATATCTACAATTAAAAGAACAGGGTGTACTATTTCCCTGTTAATAATGTACTCACATTGACAAGTATCTGGATACAATTTTACCAGATATATTATACTTAATTAAATATTTTAGCAGCCAGGATTGACTGAAAACATACTGAATCCAAGTAAGTTATAAATAAATTCTAAGCCATTTTAAATGAGAAAGTTAATTCTACTTCAATACGTACTTTAAAAAAGAACTATCTAGACTAATGCTCAACGTTCGTGTGTAACACGCACCACTAGGGTAAGTGGAAGAAATTTTCAAGGAAATTAGTTTGAAGTTTTAAACTCGAGTTCTCGAGTTTTAAACTTGATTTGAATTACTTTTAAGTTCCTCCATGAAATCATTGAATTTAAAACGATATTTCGAAGCGGAACACACCAATGTGAGAGATGAACACTTGGACTGTTTTCAGGAGCAAAAAATGAGTATTTGATCAAAAAATGAGTAAAATTCCATTATTGTTTTAAAATAAAATTATTAGTGTACTAAATTAAATTTTAAAATGATAATCATTTTTGCATAATAAAAACAAGAGTAATGTTTTGTAAGTAAACTTTCATTATAAAAGTAACACCCAATTTTTCTTTCTATAATCTCCTTTATTTATAGCTAGAAGTTTATAAAACTTTTCTACTTTGTATCCCTTATTCAAACATCTACTACAAAAATTTCATGCAAAAAATATACAATAAGATAAATAGTAAAATATCGTGAATTATTTGTTGAATTTCATTGTTAATTTAATTTTTTAAATCAACTTAAAATTTCCTTCTAATTGTATCCATTTTTTGGAAGAACTAGAAATGGTTAAAATATTTGTACTAAATGAATTGATTAATTTCATTACAATAAAATTTTGATTTCTCAAAATATTAAGGCGATAAGTTTTCTAATAAAAAATATCTTCAATGCATAAGGACACTGGCATTCATTTTTGTTTTTTTTTATTAATAATTCTAAGCATAGAATTAATTTGTTAATGATTTACCTTAAATTTTTTCTTTTATTTCAAAAGAAAAGTTGTTTCAGTTATAGACTGACATTTTGCTTTTGACTAGTAACCGTTGAAATTTAATTAATTTTAGTTAGCAATCATAAATTCATTTATTAATATCTATGAAAGGAGTAAATAAATGAACAAAAATATCTATGAAAATTGGATTTCTAATTATTTTTCGCTTTGACATGTTTTTATAGAAAAATAAGAGAGATTTGAAAAGAAAAATCATTTGAAAATCTTCAACAATATTGACTAAAGATAAAATTGTGAATATTTGTATATACATATATACAAAAGCAAGTGTATGCATTACATGCTATCATCCTGCAAGCTATAAACATGCTTTTTTGAAAATAAAATTTCATACATACCTCGTCCTTCATGATACTACTATCCGCATGCTGCATTCCATCAGATCTATGACGATTACGACCTCTTTGCTTTTTCTTGCTTGAAGGCCTAGAAAATAGAAAAACCAACATTTTATAAGATTACTTTATGCAATGAAATAACTGTCAAAGAGTATGAGATTATCCTTTAAGTCTTAGAAAGATGTCCGTTTGGAAGAATCTATTTAAGTAACAAGCATAGATAGTCAAGCAATGAGTGTAGACAATATTGCAAAATAAGAAAAAATTATGTATTTTTATTTCTCTATATAGTAAAGAAAAAGCTATAATAGAATTGTGAAAATTATTATTGACTTAGAGTTTTGTTTTTTGTTTTTGAAAAATTTTATTTATAAAGAAAACAAAATTACTGTAAAAAAAGACTTTTGAACTTTAGAAACTAGAAAATAAAATCAATTTATTGCTTTTGGGCATCATATCGAATCATATTTAAGAATACTTTGAGTTATTATTACTGTCAATACTTTATTTATATTTCATGTAATAATGTTACGTGTTTTAGTTAGTAAAACCTTAAATATGTTTAATATGTTTATGTTTAAGTTTTGAATCATTAAAACTTTTGATCATAATTAGAAAAAAAAAAACTGAAAAATTCTATGTGATTTTATATCACAGTAAAAAACAAAAGTCATGACCTTAGGTGTATTAAATGGTCTCTACCTCTGGAGGACCAAAACTTATGCACAGTATAACTAAAGCTAGAGAAAACCTTTGGAAATAAGATATTGGGTTTTGTAAAAGAAAATATTTACAATGTTTAATTCAAAAGGACATTTAGGAATAAAATTTATTAACATGCAGCTATTTTATTTAAACTAATTAGCTATCACCATTACGATTGAAACTGTACAACAGAGTAGAAAATCATATAAAATTTACTAAACAATTTTTATTTACATATTAAACTTCCAAATAACTTACGATTTTTCTTCATTACTGCTTGCTGTAAGATACTCAGTTTCACTTCTCTCCCTCACAGATCGATCTAGGGTTAAACAGAAATATTTCTAAAATAGTTCAAAAACATTATATAATTCCTTTCATACCTGAATCATCACGATATCTATCATAGTCTTCATTAGGTTGTACTCCACCCGGTTTAGCTTTTACTTCGATATTAATATCTGCTGTACTATGTCCTGCATGGCAGGTATATAAGCCAGCATCACGAAATGTAATATCAAGAATACGTAGAGCACCTTTTTTTGATGTTTTAAATTTTCTCGATTTGCTTAAAGGTCTTTGATCTTTACTCCATTGTATTTTAGTTCGATTATATCTTTTAACAGGACATTTAATTTTAACTTGTGTCCCAAAAAATACTTCAGCCGCTCCACCAACTTTTAATGTAATTTTATTTTTTTTCGGATCATGTTGTATATAAGTTGAATTACTAATATCAATCGCTGGCGATGGATCCATTGGTGGGCATGGTTTTATATTACAAGGTTTTTTATTAGTTGGTCTTGAACTTGGACACATTGATTCAGGTCTCTCAATTTTGTGTTCTTGGGCCATAATTTGTTTACACTCAACTTTTCTTTCTTTAATTCCATAACCACATGATTGAGAACATTTTGACCATTCAGATACTTCCCATCTAACTGGACAATCTAATACATTGCAATATTGACGATCAGCTGGAGGTGGCTGTGGACACATATTATTTGGTACAACCATTGTATTTTCACCTCCACGTGTTACCTCATGAATACATTGTACTTCTCTGGTTTTAATTCCAATCCCACAAGATTTTGAACATGGTGAATAATCTGAATAATTCCAACGTGGTGGACATGGTCGATCATTACATGTACGTACTCTTGCTTCTGGTTTTGTTTCTGGTGAACATAGAAATGGGGAAACTACTTTTCCACTATCTTCACGTACACAGTTAATAATTAACTCTTCAACACCACCAAGGCATGATGCACTACAACTTGTATAGCCTTGTTCATGCCATATATAAGTTTTTCCTGGTTCTGAAACACCCACTTTAATTGAGTCTCTTGGAAATGATTCATCGTATCCATAAGCTAAAGGACATGGTGCTTCTATGCAGTTTTCTATTTCATCTTGTGGTTTTGGTCCTTCACATAGAGTATCATTTAGTGTAGCAACAGTACGAGAAAATTCTAGAAATATTTTGCATCTAAATAATCGCTTCCTTATACCTTCTCCGCAGGTAACACTACATGGTGACCAGTCTGGATCTTTAATAAACCTAAGAAAAGAAAACTCTTATTTTTATTGGATAAATCTAAAATTCTGGGTTGATTAAATAATATGCACTAAAATAAATTGCCTTCAAGGAATTTCTTTACTAAATTTAGCATCTGGTGGTTATCATTTCTTTTACTTAGGTACTTAATTAACGTGCATAAGAAGTCACATTTCAAGTACAAAAACTTGTTCATAAATAGTTCGATTCGGACATATTTTTAGAGCATGAATCCATGATGATACTTTTTATTTGAAATAATATTTTTGTTTCTCTAGATTATGTTAAACTTATCAAAAAATCTAAGCACATTTACAAATAAACTGCAAATAAAGCTTCAAATAGGATTTTTCTATAACTATATTAATTTCCAACTTCATAAACATAAGGAGGATTGTAACTGTTAATTATATATGCTGTTGACATTGGTGCAATTAAATGACTTGGAAAGGGATATTGGATTCCTAAGCCATTACAAATGATACAAAGCAATCAAATTAGGTCGGCCATTCTAAAAATCAATCAAAGCCATAACTTTGATAGAAATAAATAGATGAGAAAGTTTTGAGGTGATGTTTGATTCAATCTGGAAATATATTTATAGGAGAGGATAAAAAATTATATTTTATGTTGATTATTGATTGTTTATATTTTTTCTGAATAATATTCATCTGTAATTATAGTAGAGAGAATAATGCTATCAAACAATCAGATTTTAACATCCTTAGGGTAATCAAACTGTCAAGTGTTGCTGCTTAATCACATGGTGTACTCTAGTTTCTGACACTTCTTCATTTAGGATTGGCTTATATAGTGTTTACGACAATTGAAATTATATTTAGTTCAGTATTTGATGTTTAAACAAATTTTAGTATCCTTAACATAATTGACACTTACGATGGTTCACTTGAGGCTTCCTCACCAATTAATTGTTCGGCTACTGGTGGTAATTCTTCATGGTGGGCTGTATGAGTTTGTCGATGAGAGTAGTATGGTTGATCATTATATGAATCCTGTTCTGAACCTTCAATTTCTTCACTTTTACTATTTGTTTCAGGTTCCTGTCAAGTAAATAAGTTTTTTTTGTTATGCTAGTTTAATCATAAGTAAAACTCAAATAAAGTTTAAAATAAAAATAAAAGTTTAGAATTTATTATTTATTATCGAGATATAAGTAGCTACAAATATGAATATTTAAATAATAAAATAATAAAAAGGATTATTTACTGTGTTACTAGTATAGGAAAATGACGTTTATAAAAAAATTATTTATATTTTTGAATTAACTTAATTCGTAATTATACTTATTTTTCAGTATTTTTTTTATACTAATGTTTCACTTTAATTACTACTACTACTACTACTACTACTACGGTGAAGGACGGAGTGAATAAACAATCTAAAAAAAACATTTTTTCTCTAATTTTTTTCAATATAATAAGTGAAAATTTGTTTCAAAGTTTTTAATATCACAAAGATGATAATTTTTTGAAATTTTAATTTCAAAATTTAGCCATTGAGACCTCATTTCCCGTGACCCCTTAAAATTGCCTTATGACACGATAACTCAAGATAAATTTATCGGAAATTAGAAACCCAAATTATTTCTGTTAACAGATTAAAATATATAGCTCGTGATTGAATGAGGAAAAAAAAACAAAAAATTAATTTCTGGTAGATTTTTGTACAAAAAAGTACTATTTTTGATCTAATTTTTATCACGTAGAGCTTTCTAAAATTAGTTATGTTTAAAACAGAAATCTTCGTTCAAATTGAATGTTGAATGTTAAGTCAAATTTGAAAAAGATCATTTCGCTAATTTTTAAGAAGCTTTGGCAACTGCTAATGCAATAGGCGGATATTCTTAAGCCTCTATCTTCGAGAGTCTTGATTGACTTGAGAATATCAAAGACATATTGTGGTGCACAATTAAAACATAACACTTAATCGGTTTTTGACATGTAGCCCATTAAGCTAAATATTTGTTTTTTCAAAAAAATTGATGAATTTAATAACCGAAGTTATTTAATTTTAAAAATTTCTAAAATAGAAGCTGGCCTTAAAATTTTGTGCACAATAGTATCAGATTTTTTAATCAAAATTATATTACATTGAAAACAATGTATGATACGTTATTACCATTTTCAATCTAAAAAAATATAATTCAAATGTCGTTATAGACAGAATATGTCATATAAAATATTCCGTTAAAATTTTTGATGTATTTCATTTTATATAATTTGATTTCAACATATTTAGGTTTTCATCTGTTATGCACTATTTTGGTTTTTTATTGAAAAAACATGATTTAAAACATACCTCTTTAGTTTACTATAAATCTAGATCAAATGTCTGACTTAAATTTAATTGAAGTGTGTAAAAAAAACAATTCAGCCTGTGTGTAATGTTCTATAGTAGTAAGCAGTAATATTTTCTTTTTATATTGTTTTTAGTTTTAATTATTTTTTTGTTAGTTGTTTGGTACTGGGCGATTTTTGTAATTAATCTCTTTCATGAATTCTATTTAAATTTCATCAGAGTATAAAAGAAGTATATTAAAAACTTTGGAATATTTAAATTAAAAGCAGAACAGACAAGTAATAAGGAACAATGAAAATGTGAAAAAGAATAAAAACAACAACTTTTTTATTCGAGGAGAAATATGTCGAGTGGAAAAAGTAAGCTGCTTAGTTTTTATCTTTGTGAACAAAAAGTAAAGGAATTCTTTTACTTTTACAGTAAAAACATCAGAGGAAGTACTTTTCTTTAATTTTTGTCCGGATAATGGTAGTTTTGTAAGAATCAATCACTGTCTAAGGGTATTTAAAATTGCCAAAAGCCTTTGAGTGTAATGTCTACGTTATATAATTTAAAATATTTAAGGTAAATAAGCAAATAAAAAGATTGAATTACAATACTAAATATTTGAATAGCTTGATAACCAAAAACTTTGCTTTAACGAAATTTCTTTAGAAATCTCATAGGAGCAGTTCGAGTAACTACTAAAACACTTTTTTTGTTTTTAAGAAAAGGGGATTGATATTTATTATTTTTTGAATTTAAACTTAATAGAGTTTGAGCCCTTTGATTAACGAGTTCAATGGATGGTACTGTATTGACAAAGATTAGAAGGAACCAGCTTTTAAAAGATGTATATCAACATTTCATAACAATTTGATTTTGATGTATCAAAATTAGTATCAAGAATTTTGGTATTTTCAAAATAATGGCGTCAAAGTTGGCTTTTTTATTATAGATGAGAATTAATTTATCATTTTGACATTTTAACCGCAAAACGTTTGTTTGATGACTTAACTGTTAAATCGCCAATGTTGCTGAGTGTTCTAATTGTCTTAATGAGATAATTGAATTAAAAAGTGAATATTTTGGAAAGTGAAGTTGTAAGTTGTAAAGCACTAATTTTTGGCTTAATGTGATGAAGTAGATAAACATTTTTATATTCGTTGTGCTACGTAAACATCTATCAGTGTGGAATTTTAAATAAAGGTTAACAAAAATTTTTATCTGAGCAATTAACACAAATTTTATTAAATAAATACTAAAAGGAAATTTACTAAATAGGTGCGATAAAAAATTTTAAAGAAGCAACAAGATGTAAAACACTCACATTCACAAGTGCTTCACTGTAACATTGTATCCCCGTATTACATGGTTGTAATTCTGATGGTCGTGTTTGTGGTTCACACTGACTACTCAAGATTCCACGAGAATTTATGCATTCAACTTCACGCATTTGTATTCCAGTACCACAAGATACAGAACACTGTATTTAGTTAACCAAAAAAGTTATAAGGAATGTGTTAAAGATATTAAGTTAATTAGTTGTTGTAAAAAAAATAGTTTAGTATTTAATTGATTAAAAAACTTACAATTAGTATGAAATACTATAATTTTTAAACTTACCCCAGACCATTCTGATGTTACCCACTTAGGGCATTCATGAATATTACAAGCTTCTATAATAGGAGGTTTTGCTGTACGGCAGACTTCATCTGGAACCTTAAATTAATAAAAAATAATTAAATTTTAATTGGAGTAAGATGGGTAACGTTTAAAAAAAATTACTTTTGATAGGACTTCGTTACTTTCTTCAGCGCAAACAACAACACGCTCTCGATATCCACCTCCACATAATCTATTACAGGGCCTCCATTCGTCTACAATCCATCTGGAAAATTAAATAAAATAATTAATAATTTTGCATACATATAAAAGTATACTACACTTTACTTAGCAGGGCATAAATGTGTATTGCACTTCACAACCGATGGTTCAGGACGTGATGTAGCACTGCAAAGGGATTCATTTACTTCACTCCCTGTAACTCGATTTTTACAAGTAGGTTGCGACATTTTGTATCCTTATAAGGAATTAATAGTTAAATTAGACACATTTTCACAATATTAAATATTATCAGAATTTTTCAGAGTAAAAATATGAAGCGAAATTTTGAAGGAAAAAAGGAGCCTTTAAGGCATTTGATTGAACAATCAATCATTTCAACTTCAGTTTGAAAAAAGTTCAATACAAATTCTAAAACTTCAATATTTAAACAAAAAAACTGCAACCAAGATTTGTTAATAACTTTACCAGGAGATAAATTTTACAAAAATTTATCAATATTTATAAAAAAGTTAATCACGACAGCCCTGAGCTTATTAGAAAACATATTTTAATATTTTATAAATTATACAATGAAGCATTTGTTTCTATGTAAAACAAATAACAATTAAATAAGGATTTTTGAATCAAATTATTAATAGTTACTCATCTTCTTGCAACGGAAATGGAAACTTAATTACGAAATAATTAGCAATAAAAGTAAATATTTTTTCAAGAAATTTAATTGCAAAATAACTCAACTTTCTCAAGTGCTGTAATTTATAATTCTTCCTTTACATTTTTGATTGTAAAGAAAGAATACCATTTTCAATAGCTCTGGATTTATATCCTTTCATTAATAAATTGGTATCAGGTGTCTCCCTTAAAACCGAATTCCCTATTTGGTGGAATATTTTAGAAAGTAAATTAGGGTAATTGCTCAGATATTATCGTTGAGCAGCTAGGCGGCTGGATTTATATATATATATATATATTTAGATATATAAATACACTACCAAAGTTATTATCACAAAAAGATATTCTTAGTACCTTAATTCCTAAGCTTGTATAGTATAACAAATCCACAAAATTATTCCTGATAAAGTAACTTCAGATATTTGGTAAGCTTTATGCCTATCAGCAAAGAGTAAATCCATATCTGCGGGCTACCCCCCCGATTTCCTTGGTAATATTATTTCTAACGTTCTCTCTTAAAAAAAAAGGCAAATAGGTTTTCAAGATAGCAAAATAAAACGAAAAAATATACTAATATAAAAAACGAATTTGTGTCGCAATTCAATATTTTTATTATCTCTTTGTTGATTATGAAAAAAAGAAACTAAAAGGAATAGTCACTGAATAATTGAAAGCTTTGGGAGATTTGCTTTTAAAAATGAATCCTTTTTAATGTAATTCTTTCAATGATAAGAAAGAGTTTTGGTTTGGATTAAAGAATGAATAATCAAATTTCATCGATATTAAAAAAGTCTGTAAAATGAAATCAAAGAAATAAGAATTTACATAAATAAAAAGGAAAAATGCTGTAAAAACTTACCTCCACCACACGTGACTGAGCATAGTGACATCGGTGCTATCTCCCAATGATAAAGTGGTTGAGAGCATGAACTACCGTCTCCACCGCATACACCACATGCGTCGACTTTTTTCGTTGAGCCTATTTTAAGGTCACAACCGACCCGCTGTAAATGAAAAATATTCAAATAAATTTGAATGTACCAAATTGTTACAATGAATTGATTTTAATGTTATACAAATATACAAGAAAAACAATATTTAAATTATAATATAGGATAAAATATTTGCTGATTATGTCTACTATTCAGTTTTCATAACAGTATTTTTAATATAAATTGTACCACAGAAAGATTTTGACGTACTTAATAAAAAAATAAAAACCTTTTAACGTAATTACAGAATTTTTACACACGGTTTAAAAATTGTGCTCCCAAGAAAATTATACAAAACTAATTCAAATAAATTTTGAAAAAAGAGGTAAATTCGCAAAATGGCCAACATTATTCGACTATTAAAAATCCTAAAAGAAATTTGAGCGTACATAATGAAACTCTAGCGGATTATGTTCATAAATGATTCAATTTGAATCGGTTAAAAAAATTTATTTTAACATATGCGGATATGTTGATAACTTTTGATTCTAAATAAGGAGCACCTTTTCTAAAAGCTATTTGAGAATATAAACTGTAAAATAAATGACGACTTTTGAAGTTTATTCCTCAAAATATATTTTTGTGATTTATTTTGGAATGTGATAAAAATCAGAATAATTTTTTTTAAAAAATTGAAATAAAAAACAATAATAAATTAAGACATTTTTCATGTGTCATTCTTCAAAGAAAACTATCTGTAGTTTTTTCCATGTTAAGTCAATTTATGTCTATTACTCCTTATTTTCTGCTTGATCAAAAAGTTTTATGTTATTAAATTAACATCTAAAGTTGCAATAAACAGGCAAATTGTTGCGAAAATTATAAACTAACAAAGGTTTTAAAAAATTTAATGATATAAAACTAAAAACTGCAAAATCTATCTATATTATATAACAACTAACACTGTGTAATCCTCTGTAGCAAATTTTCAAAGTTCTTAACATAAATGAGACCTAATTAAAGTTTCACTTGTGAACGCAACGTGCCTTAATAACAAAATATTAAAAAAAATGAGTACTCACCTGACATTTTCCTTGAATGCACATATCTAAGCTTCCGGTACGACATCGTGTTCCGTCTTGTACACGACTGGATAATTGTACAATAACACTAGGTTCATCAAAGGGTTCTGAATCATCTTCATCCCTTTCTATAGCTGATTCATCGTCAACTAAATGTGCAGGCTTCCCTCTTAAATGAAAATAAAAAACAAAAAAAAAAAACGCAAAATAAATAAACTTGATTTTAAGGAAGCGTTTTAATTTATATCCAAGTATTTTGAATGATATTTTTGATAAAGTAGAAGATGAATGCTAGAAGAAGTTTTACTGTAACACAAATTTACTATTTAATTTTTAGCTGAAGAATTTACGATGCCTTTCTAGAATGGATGCTATATTATTTTATAGTTAAAGAGTTTCTCGAATTTTGATATATCTACGATGAAATGAAAAGGGCGAAAGAGTAAGCTGATATTATAATTATATTAAATGAAGTATGCTGTGGCTTGACTGGTTTTAGAATTTCAAATATATTAATTACTATGTTCTATATTTTTGTTTGTGAATTTTGTACAAGGTTTTGTTACCTTCCTAAGGTGAACCATAATATATAACGGCTTAAGAATTTACTAGGTTTGTGCTCTGAAATGAAGGCTGTTGATGAAATACACCATACACTGCTATTAATGTGCTAACAAATTGCTGCACATATTCAGCTTTTTACTATACTAAAATTATTTTCCTTTAAATTAAAATCTCCAAATTATGCATGTGTATTAGGTTTTGTTTGTTTCAATGAAGTAATATTAATTAAGAGTTTTTGAGCACACATTTTCTATAAAAGGAATATTATTTTAATTAATTTTTTTTTAAAAGTTTAAAATATAGAAAGGAAAACAAATATAAAAATTGTTTTCACCTTAATTAGCTATAGATGTGAAACCTGAGGTTTCTAAAACATTATTGAGTTAGATAAAACTTTAAAAATATAAATTTTTATTAGTTTTATTTAGGCTTTTTAATCATATATCAAAAATTTTTTTGACTTTTTTTGTGTGGTAAGCCAATTATTCCTGTAAAATACAGGAGTTTTACAAAAATATTTTTGAACCATTTACAATAAGTATAAATTTTGTTCTACTTTTGATGTGGTGTATCCATTTTTGTACATTTGACCTTTGTATCATACTGTAATTTTTTATCAAATAGCTTGAGAAAGATAAAAACATGAACAACGACCATTAAATTGCTTTATTATTGAGTTTAAAGGAAATTTTTCAAAAAATAACCCCTATATATAAATTTAGGGGAAAAATTATTCTTGGAGATACTTATAACACAGCTTTAAAAGAAGCCAGAAAAGAAATATTAAAATTTAAATAATAAATTAATTAACAACTAAATAATTTATGGAAAACACGAGTTTTAATCAAATATTGATAAAAACGAATAATATTATCTGAAAGTGGTGTATTTGTTAGTAGAAATAATTCACTTTTTCATGTCTTGATGAATAATAAAAGTGAACAACAAATTAGAATTCAATTTCTTTATATAACAAAGACAATTTGTGTTGGTTGAAGATATCAGGGAACAAAGCAAATCAAATATTTGTTTAATTTTTTCAGGGATCCTTATTTTGTGAAAACCTAACAACATTTTTAATAAAAGCATCTGTGTTTAAAATTGATATTAGCTTTATTGAATTGAAAGTAAAAACTATAAAATTTCTATTATTTTCTACGCAAATTTTTTAATTTAGTTTAAAGAATTTCCTATAAAAATTGTAATATATGTGCTTACCTGCAGGTAAGAGCACACGGTTCAACATAATCATAATGTGGTGTCCATTTAAAAAGTGTGCCATCATAAGGTACATCATCATATGCAGCACATTGATGTGCTCGAAAATCTTGTGCTTCAGGACATTGTTGCATATTACAAATTTTATAACGTGTTGTTTCACCACGGCATCCATTTGGTGCATGACATCGTCTCAATTGTTGGGATATACCACCATCACAGGATCTTGAACAAGTTGTCCATTCTGACCATGTTGACCAGACTGCATTTTTAGCTCTTTTTTGCTATTAATCAAAATTTTATATATTTATATAATACAATTTATTAATAGTTACTTCTAATTCATTTTCTAGTTCACTTTCTGCCGGCCAAGTGTTATCAAATGCTTCGCTGACATTTAGTTTGGCTATTTTTTTACATAATACTGTGCTGAGTATTGTCTACAAAACAAAAACAAAATTTTATTTTAATAATTTGTAAGAGAAATTTAAAATTTATAATAGTGTAAATATATTTTATTTATTCTTATATGCACCAACCATAATAGGCATTAAAGTTACATATGTTTATATGATAATTGCTATTAGGATTTTACCAGGAATTTTCATTTTTTAATTATTGTAAATGCAATTTTATGAGGAATGTCTAAATGATATTCAGTTCGAAGGGTTTAGATAATTATGATGAAGCCTTATTACTTATCTCTACAACTAACTGTGCTCTGTACTGGTACCAACTTAAACATTTGGGTATATAATAGTTCTAAATCTTTGCACGAGGGAAAGTTTTTTCAAATTTTTCTTCAATTTACTATATACTACGGTTTCCCTCAAACAAGTAGATACAATCGAAGAAAAAGTCTGTAATATACATACTCGTACATATATATTGTACGACATCGGTCGGGACAAAAACACGATAAGAGTTAACAGGATTATTAAGTACTTAAAAATGTGTGGAAGATATAATATTTGGAAGTGTTAACTAAACACTCCCCATCGATAAATATATATCTACAAGAGACCAAATATATGTTTACTGTGACAGTCGTATTGCGGCTCGATTAGAGCATGCCAAAATCGGCCCTAAATCTGGAGTTAGGGCAAATAGTAAATGTAAGGTGGGGTAATACTTTAAATTTTATATTTGAAATTCCTCAGATTTTTTTGTTATAATTTTATTTTAATGTATGAAGTTAAATAAGTCAACTCACACTTCAACTTTTATGCTCATAATTATCTTAAATGAATCCCTTTTTCCAAAGCAATAAAAATTACAAAAAGTTTTTATACATCGATCCATTACAAATATTAATAAAATTAATTTAAACATCCTGATCAAAATATTATCATTTTACAGTATCTAGCATTTCGTTTCTTTCTATTTTGGACTAGCACCCGCCCTTGTATTAGAATTATTAATTTTCGTATAGAAACGCGTCAAAAAAGTTACATGCACAGTTTATAATAATTATTCAATATTAAAAAAATTAAACTGAATTCTTTTTATAGCATTATTGTTAAAAATTGAGAAAAATCAATAACTTCAATTATTTTTAAAACCTCGAGAATTGTTGAAAGTTTTTAAAAACCCTTAAAAAGTTAACATCGAAATATCATTTCTCTCAAAATTTTATCTCCATCAAATTTGTTCAGAAAATTTAGAGAATTTTGAATACATAAGTGTATACCATTAGATATTATAATCATAAATACAGGTGAGCCCTAAGTGTTAGAAAAAGTTTGCTTAAAGTTCATGGGCTTAGAAATCAAAAGACAAGTTTGGATTTATATTTGCAAAATAAATGGGAGCATATAGTCATTTGAAAGTTAGAAAATTCCCTGTGAATGAGGCATAGAACTAAATTCATTGTTGACACCTAATTGTCCTGCAAAAGAAAAGCAGAGAGAGTTTTGTCAAGGGTTTTATTAGTATTTAGTATACAAACTGCTGATTCGTAATATTACAAGCCTTGAGCAAGTCCATATAAGGCATTAAGAAAACTGAAAGCAATTCAAGGTTAAAAGTTATTCATGGTAAGATATTTCTAAGATATAAAAATTAAAAAGGATTAAAGGTATAAAACTTTAATATATGTACAAAGTATGTGAGTGAATAGTAAAAAATTTAAGAGGCTAATTGGCCTTGCAAATTATTGCCATTTAACACTTTTAAGAGAGATACAAAGAACAAAAATTGAATTTCAGCTTAACGCAGATCTTAATGAATTTTTGCTTTTTTATATTAATGAAAAAACTATGACAATTTGACAATGAAAATAAAACTATCACAAAAAAGCTATTTCAAATATTAAAAAAGAAAGAACCGTTATTTTTTGAAGGAAATAAATAGTTCAAAATAATTTATAAGTCATACTTTAAATAATGGTAAGCTAACATGTTCCTCAGCAAAGATTAGTTCATAAAATGTAAGGTGCACTAAATTTCATTCTGACTTCTTTTTAATAAAATTGAATCTTTATACCAATACACTCGTACTTAACTTTGATTAATTCAATTTATATTATAGAAAAATTACTTTCTTACAGGTCTATAACTAAATTAATCAATAAATTATATTATTAAATTCTGGAATTAATATGCGAATTGTAACCACAAATTGTCTTTTATGAAAATGAATAGCTGGTGCTGCATGGTAATTTTATTTACATAACAAACAAAATATAGAGGCTTAGATCATTCAGTAACTACTTTCACGAGTCATTATACAGTTATACGAACCCAATAAATTGGAAATGAGTATTTTTACCCCCCATGAATTTTTATTTCCACCAATAAGTATAAAAAATCAAGTATCCATCAAGAATTGATTCAAAAGGTTTTTTAATAATTCAGAAGCTACTTTAGTCAACTCACTTCTGATAGGATTTAGTTTTCCAAAAACTCTTTTATATTTGTATAAAATGAAGCTTGGGAACCAACCAACTGACCCAGATAATATCCACTTCAACCAGCAATAATAAATATTGTAAATCAATTATAATAATTAGAATCGAATATCGTTAATATTTTAGATTGAAAGCCTATGACAAAGGACAATTGGTAGTGATTGATTATTACCTTATTAACATTTTTAGGATATAAAGCACTAGGTCAGAAGTAACTAAAGAAATTAAAATTTTTTGAGTGGATATAAAAACACTTTTGAAAAATATGAGGAGGCAAACGTAAATCTCTTAAACTTAAAACTGTTATTGATCATTTTTTGTATTAAGTATTCATGATGAAAGGCAATAAACTTAAAAGTTTTTTGAAAAGTTTTTGAGAGTTTTACAATCCTTCAAGGTTCTTAGATATTTTTGTTGTGAATAAATTTTAGGGTAATTGTAATAATAGGAAGAAAAGAGCAGATCTGTTTTAATTTCATTAACGTTGTACCTAAATAAAGTTAAAAAAGTCCAAAAAGAGCATTACTGGCGTCGACAAAAATTTTTTTTGGGTTGCATAAAATAATGTGAAAAATATTTTAGTCTCCCTTAATCCACTTAAGGAATTCAAGGAATTCTAAACATTTGTACTACAGTGGCAAACTTTGTGTTGCCAAACTTGTAAAATATGTTGTGGAAAATTTTTTCCTGAACTTAATTTTCTAGCATACACTAAAATAGTTTGCTTTATGAGTTTATTTACCTAAAATTTACTGAATAAATCTTTTGAAGAAATATAATTAAGCTGTATTAATAGGGTAGGTTATTAGAAAATAATTGCAGTCGATTTTGAATATGTGTAGTGGGTTACTTTTCAATGAATAAAATTAGGAAAGAATAATTTTCCAATGCTTTTAGGTTAAAGATATTGGAATTGAAAAATTATGATTTTCTCTTCTGAGTATCATAATAATTGTCTTCTAAATTCAATTTCGACTTGCATTCCAATCCTACTCTAGAAATCGCCAGTGTACTGCAGCGGTTTTTAACAACTGCTTCCCTGGACCAATATGTTCTAATACATTGAGTGACGATCATTTTACCTCTATTGATCATAGTGCTCTCTAGTTTTTCCGAAGTAAAAACATTGCTGGTCATAGTGAAAATTTAAACTGGTTTTAAGTAATTATCTACCTTAAAAAAAATAGTTTTGTTAAAAATGTTGATGGTTCTAAAAATAAATTCTGATTTTAGTGAAGAAAAAAATAATCCAAATTAAATTTATTGCGCTTCCTTCCTTGAATAGTAAACTCCAATACAAGAGGAATTAAATATTATTTTAGACAATAGGTACCTACTATTAATTTTTGCAAAGAATTAACTACATATCAAACTTTTAATAGAGAAGTTTTCTAGAAGTTAAAATAAATACAGTAAAGGCTTACGAATACGAATTAAAACGAAAAAAAAGTCTTCTAAAACAGAATTTTTGAGAAAAATATAAACATATACGAATTGATTTATTACTATCCCTTTTTTAAAGAGTTTCAGCTTTTATTATGCAAAAGAGTACTTTGACTTCAAACTTTTAAGAATAAAACCCTTTTGGGATATACGCGTAAGTTTTAAGCAGCACAAGGGAACTGAACAAAAAAGTTTAATGCCGACATTCTTAAGAAATTTTTTCAAGTGATTCATTATTTAAACCTAATGAATAATAAAACCAAAAAATCTTTGAGCCTCAAAATTTTTGGTTTTCTATGTCTGTATCTGTGAGTTATAATTAGAAACAAAGCAAAGTTCATAGAATTAATAAACAGAACTATATTAGACTTATTATATGATTATGTGAAGAAAATTAGATATATTCATTAGTGAAAAGGATCTAAAAGGAAAGTATCTTACGTAAAATGCAAAGAAAGAAAGTATTTTGATTGTGTTAAATATCCCAAATGTCAAAATATCCAAAGATAAATGTGTAAATAACAATATTAGTTTCTTCAAAACAGGAAAGTATTTCTACAATTGTATTAACCTATATAATCTTTCCTGAATAATTAAATTGGAAGTTTATATGAGAATAAATGTCAATAAAATGGTGAATCCTTTTTTAATGTAATAATTTGTTGATAGATTCAAAGACATCTCTGTAACTAAAGTTAAAACAAAAGATTAAAAAAACATATAATTTCGAATTTTATTAAATTTTATTAAAAGCTCAAAATGTTTTGTTTATTAATCGATTGAGGTTTATTAAAATTCTTTAAACGAGCGCTTTTTGCTTCAGTGCAGCTTTATTTTACCTCTATTTTAGACAAGACTTTGACTGAGATTTTGACATATAGCTTAGATCCTTAAAATTTGAATTTTATAAGTGTTTGGTTATTTTTTGATTTCACTAAATATGTTTCCACATATAATGAATTGATCCGGTTCACATGGGAATTAAGATTTCTAAAACAGTTTTAGACAAAAGTCAAAATCCATATACTAAATTTCTTAAAGACTATCTTGATGTAAGGAGAGCCGTAAAGGTGGATATCGTTATCCCTTCAAATTATATTTTTGATTTTAGTAGTCATCAGTCTTCCATTTTTTCAATACCAGCATAAATTGCCACCAGTTATTTCAAAGCCATAATAAAAGAAATTGTGTCACTTTTATGTTTTTTTATAGGATAAATACATCTTTAAATTGTAATCTTAAATCCAAGCAGATGTGAAAAACGAACATACTAAATTAACTGTAGATAATACCAATAGTGCACGAAAATCGTTCCTTTACCAATCGAACAGGAGAGTTTCATGATCCTGAATGATAGAAGTTCCAAGAATTGAATTTCCATTTGATTCAAGCATAAACATATATTGGTCCCAGTGTATATATAGTCTCCACATAATTTAAAAATAAGTTAGCTTATGAGAATTATAGGTGGAAGCTAAGTTCTGTTTTCATGCTTTTTAATTTTTCATACAAGTAACATTTTAAAGATCTAAAAATAAACTTAAATAGATTTAGGTTAAAAGATAAATACAACCCTTAATATATCAAAATAATTGTACTTGAAATGAAAAAAATATAACGTAACACCAGAAACCATATGGATTAACGATTGCATTAAATATTTGCAACAAAAAATTGCGTGAAAATATGTTCTTGAACTTTCAATTTGCGTTTTTTACCGGACATTCTATTAATGAAGGTATATTATACTTATGAAAGAGTTGATTACCATGGAAGCCATACACTTGACCATATCACTGCCCACATGAGTTGTACTTTAATTTTAAAACTTTATCGCTGGTATAAACTTTAACGCACGACAAGTCGAAAATCTCATTATTGTCGTCCATAAGCATTAATAGTAAATGAAGCAAGCTAATCCTCCATTTAAGCCTAACATATGGACTTACATGAGCTACAAAAAATAAAAAATAATAAAATTGAACAAATTTAATATATGAATATGTGAGTATTTATATAAAATCATATATTTAGTATTAGGACTTAGATAATATAGAATATTAAATCAAAAATCATTTAAAAAAAAAGTGTTTAAATTTTAATGATTTAGTCCCTTCTGTCATTGCCAAATAAACAAAATGTTTATTGGATCAAAACCCTTGTAACCAGAAGCGTCTAATGATGTTCAAAATTTGTCGGTTTTAAAAAGGTAGAAAATTTTAGAATCTCAAGTCAGTCATTCTAAATATACTAAAGCTAGAAATCACATCAAATATGGAAAAGGATACTCTCACCCTTGTCACTATTTGAAGGAATGAGTTTATAAAAAAAAATTTTTTTTTATTCTGTTAAAAAGGATTGTAAAATGTCAATTTTCATTATCACTATATAATTTGAAAGCTTAAATGGTTTTGACGGGATATATTTGATTATTCTTCCCTAAGATTTTATACCGTTATTAGGAATAAGTTGATTATAAATGTGTTAAATCCTTGAAAATGAAAATAAAAATTTCAAATTAATTACAAATACATACATGTATATCTTAGAATATGAGAAGATTCAAAGAATTTTTTTGCAGGACAAAAGTATGTTGAATAACAAAATATTTGGAAATTTTAGCAATTAATATTTGTGTTTTTTTCATGAAAAATTTAAAAATACTTTTTTCTATGTTACTGGAATGACACAGAAATGCATTCAGGCTTTTTTCTTATGGGATGAATATCAATTAAATTTAAAAGTACCAGTTAAAACCAAAAATTCTCGTCTGCTGGCATTCCATTTTTGAGAGAAAAATACGCAATCTTCTATTCAGTATTATCTTATGCCTGCTCTATTTTTGAATTTTTGTCAGAAATTCTGTTATAAAATTTAAAATTTCTTCAAATTAATATTGATTAATTAATAAAGGGCTAACAATGACCTTAATACTGAACAGCATGTTCTAGATCCGAATTTGTCTGTCTAGACTCATAAGAACAGTTCAATTTAATGGAAGATTAGGAATGGTGCTTAGCTTGGCTGTAAAAATCAATAATATTTTAAATTAAGGGAGGATTAGGTTACTTATTCATCAATTTCTTTATTCCAAAGTTATGGAAATATTCATAATTGACCTATGGCACATGAGTATTTCCCACATTAACAACATGGCAAAAGAATGTAAAGAACAGGGATTTTAGCCACTTTTTGAAACTAAACGAGTTCTATATGTCTGATTCACGTACCTCTCTCTTAATGGCTCGATGTATTGTCACATGCCTGCAAGTGGAAAAGCTACGGTCAAAAAGTTGTGAATTTGAGCAATACTATGTGTCATTAGCCATTAGGATCAGAAATACTTATACTCATCTTACAATGAATGCCATAAATTTTGACACCAATCATTAATATTACTACAAGTGCGAGTTGATTGTTGCTAAGGCTAAATAAATGACAAAATCATCACTAACGTACGGGCTTTTAGAAAAGATCAAGTTTTATTAAATCAACCTCGATACTCAACCAGTACTTTGGATAAAACTACTCGATACGAAAGTATCGAAAGTATTGGCCATAAAGTTTAAAAAAACTAAAAATTTCTTTTTAGTGCCTGAGCACAGCCTGTGATATACTTTGAAAAGTTAGGATCTAATGGTAGTGTTATGTAAACGATTTGCGTACCCTGATTTAACGCAATTTTACTACCAATTACCCAATTTTCACTAATCAGTCTTTTGTTCGTACAAATTCCATTAAATTAATTTTCAATTATTAATTGTAGAAAAACTAAAATACAAATAATAAAACAACTAAATTTGAAATATAAATGAAATATAAAGAGATGCAAAACCATTTAAATAAAAATAGTCTATTTTCTATAAATTAATATAAGCCTAAGTTTGTTTGTAATTGTAAAAAATAATAATAATAAGAATAATAATAATAAAATAAAAAGGGAAAAGTATGTATTATATATTAAATTATGGGACATTTTCACTATTAGTATATTAAGTCAAATAAATAAATAAAATAGTAAATAAATTTATAAAAACGATCAACAAATTGGTAGATATACTAAAAATTGGTATATGTATCTAAAATAAAATTATATAATTTGGATTTTGTCTAGACTTAAGATCTATTGAAAGCTTTGGTTTAATTTAGGTTTAAGTCTAGGGTTAAGTATAAAGATTTACAAAGGTACAAAGTCCCATGAACTAAAAGAAAATTGCATAGTGTAGAAAAATTATTGTGAAATACAACAAAAAATAATAAAAGCAATATCGTTTTGCAGTTATAGCAAAAAAAAAAATATTGCATTATAGAATATCAGAAAATTGCATGATAGAAAGGTACTATAAAAGAAAGTACTTTTCTTTAGGAAAAAGAGTGTTTGTAAAATTTTAAAAGAAGGTGGAACCGCTGCTGTAAGACCGGCCGATACTGGCCAAGACTTTACAAGCAGAGATAACTGTTGTTGACTTAGAGTAATTTTAATAAAAATATTAATCAAAACTTAGAGTAATTTTAATAAAAATATTAATCAAAACTTAGAGTAATTTTAATAAAAATATTAATCAAAACTTAGAGTAATTTTAATTAAAATATTAATCAAAACTTAGAATAATTTTAATAAAAAGTGTTAATCAAAACTTAGAATAATTTTTAATAAAAAGTTTAATAAAAAGTTTAATAAAAGACTTAGAATATTTCCATAAACATAAGGGCTTGTGGAAAGAAATTTGTGAATTGTTGTGTTGCTTCCCGACTGAACGCGTTTTATAAGAAAAGACAAAAATAAAAATAATAATATAACAGAAAAAGAAAGCACTTAGAATAATCTTTAAATAAAGATTAATTGTGGAACTTTATATGAAATTTGGTGTAACAAAAAATACTTAGAATATTTCTTCTGTGTTCTATTATCTTATGAGTTACTACGAAAACAGTTAAAACCGGCCGATACTGGCCAGAACTTTAACTGTTGGACCATAAGAGCTGAGATACTACGAAAGCAATTAAGACCGGCCGAAACTGGCCAAAACTTTAATAGCTATTCTCAGTTAAACATAGAAATTATTTTGTAATTTTATGTGTACAAGACATAGAACAATTTTGTTAAAAAGAAAAATAAAAAACTATCTAACTATTTAAAAGCCTTCTTGTTTGTTCATTCTCTTATCGGTTATTACGAAAACAGTTAAGACCGGCCGATACTGGCCAAAACATTAACTGTTGGACCATAAGAGCTGAGATACTACGAAAGCAATTAAGACCGGCCGAAACTGGCCAAAACTTTAATAGCTATTCTCAGTTAAACATAGAAATTATTTTGTAATTTTATGTGTACAAGACATAGAACAATTTTGTTAAAAAGAAAAATAAAAATTATCTAACTATTTAAAAGCCTTCTTGTTTGTTCATTCTCTTATCGGTTATTACGAAAACAGTTAAGACCGGCCGATACTGGCCAAAACATTAACTGTTGGACCATAAGAGCTGAGATACTACGAAAGCAATTAAGACCGGCCGAAACTGGCCAAAACATTAATAGCTATTCTCAGTCAAACACAGAAATCATCGCATAATTTAATTAAAAAGTCCAGTAACGTATACTAACATTTCCATCAACCAACAAAAGACAACCCTTGTTATAAAGAATATAACAAAAAATTGGCGCAGCCGGTAGGATTTTGGTCAGCGTTAATATTGTAAATATTGCTAATAAATCCAGAATCCTGCTAAAGAACCGAAGTTCATCCACCGTCGGACACTCAACAGCCCTATGAAAAAGGGTCCATCAACTTCATCAGTAGCTTCAACATCTAACAACGAAGAATCAACGACATCAGGGGACACAACATTTTTACCCCCTGCAACTGTATCTAGTTCACCTATAAGAACCAGCCTTTCGCCAAGACAACTAAGAAGTGGTACCATATTACCGACTCAAGGTGCCTTAGTAAATTTAAGAAAAACCTTAAATTATATTGAAAAGAGAGTGAGAGAAAAAGATAATTTTACAATACAACAGTGTGATTTAATTGATCGGGAGTTAGAAAAAAACCTAAAAATTAGATACGAAAAAATTATAAATTTAAAAAATCACACTGAACAGTTTAAATTTGATATAGAAAGGTTCAAAAATCTCTCTCACCCTCTTAAGTTAGGACAAATAAATTTAAACTATAAGTCGAATTGTGCCATAGGTTTAACAGACTTACCCTCAAACGACACACCTCAGACGTCTTTCACTTTGAGCGACTCATTTCAAGCCAATTCCACTCTTAAGGACTCTGATTTTGAACTCCCCTGGTTGAGTGCTATTCTCGAAAATTCTGAATTATCTATTTCAGAACAATCTTTTAATAAAAAAACGGAAACAAAAGAAAATTTCACTATGGCAGAAAATTATATTAAAGTAGCCAAATTGACATCTCAATTAGTACCCGTATTTTCTGGGAACCAAAGTCCTACACTTGCTTCAGAACTACAAACTTTCGTCGGCTGTTGTAAAAGGGTATTGCAATGCTTAACAGCAGAAGAACAGTTAGCATTTACGCAAATTTATCCCACAAGGTTACGTGGAGAGGCTTACCAATTAGTAGCCTCCAATCAACCAGCTAATTTTGAGGAAGCTGAAAAATTATTAAATAGGACATATTTACCACGAGAAGCTTATCAGGACTTAGTTAACTCGCTAATAACCCTTAGGCAATACCCGTTAGAACAATTAAACACATTTATAACGCGAATTAAAAAGCAGTTAAATATCTGTAAAGAAGCAGCTGATATAAAATACGGAATCACATCAACAGCGGTAAAAATTCAACTAGAAGATTTTGCAATAAATGCTTTAAAAAGCGGCGTTAGCAACCCCTTATTATGTCAGTACTTACTAACTATTTCTGAGGCTACCCTTGATGTATTAATTCAAAAGGCCTTAGACATGGAGAGACTTCAACAAACCACGCTAAATCATACGATGGCATACCAATCACCTCTTTTGTCACAGCATTTAAATAACACAATCGACCCCCATATAGCAAGAGGAAACGCAGTAAATGCATTTAATTTAATAACATCTCCAGACCCTGTAACGAAAAGTTACACCAACGTCGACACAACCAACTTAAAATTAAACAGTTATGTTCCCACACCTACCAGTACCTCTATGGCAAACGTAACTTGTAGTTTCTGTAAAAGACGAGGGCACACCTATTCAGATTGTCTCAAAAGAAAAAATACACCGTTTTGTAACTTATGTGGAATGTATAATCATGATGCGGGAGAATGTCGACGAACAAGAGACAATTTCATTCCGAAAAACGACAATAACTACCCTCAAAACAATCGAACTTTGTTCCACTCAACTAATAAACGCATTTTTTCACATACACAAAACCCGAACCAATATATAGTAAATGAACGAAATCTATCACGTACTTACAACCATCAAGATCAAAATCAGCAATTCCCCACAAATGACACAAGACATACCAATCGATTACCGCATAATGGAAACTACTTCCAGACAACTAACTTTAGAGCATTTAACACAAACAACCCTCCTACCCACCGATATAATGGGCCCCAAAGATCCGAAGAAAGAGAACCCTACAATCATCAACCAAACTCACGACTGACTAATATTCGCCCCAACAGCCAAATCAATAATACAACGGAACTACAACCAAATAACAAGGTATATAACCTGAATATGATGTGCGATTTTTGTGGCCGACGAGGTCATACGCCTACAACATGCTATCAAAAGCGAAAATGGGATGCTACACACCAGGGAAACTCCACAGGGTCGGGTCCACAAACACCGGCCCGACATTAAACAACAACAAGAATAATAAGAAAATATCTCAGACACCATCTTCAAATTTATCCACTGTCAAATTACCCCTAGATATTGCCCATAATAAAAACGTAAGCCTAGTAGTAGACACAGGTGCTGAGATATCCCTATTAAAATATGAAACTCTTAAAAAGGATTCCAAAATAAATCACCAGCAGAAATGTACATTGCAAACACCTTTTGGGAAGGGCGTCACCTTAGGAAGTTGCCAAGGAAATTTTAATTTGCAAAATAAATTACCATGTACATTTCAAATAATACAGAATATGCCAGAGCTAATGACAGATGGCCTCCTTGGAAACGATTTTCTTTCACAACATTGCAATATAGCAGGTCCAAAGCAACTCTTACAGTTTCCTCGCACGGAAACTAACGTACAAGAATTTGTGGTACCCCTAAGTTCGCCCGACACCATCTCTCCACGGCAAGCAGAAAATAGTGATCACCTCTCAGGATTAGTGGACTGGAAAACAGTCGAATACACAGCCTGTGATACCTTAGACTGCCTTACCGTGAGAAATGAAGTCGGCCAACAACAAGGAAACCAAAATATCTCCGCTGACAGGCCACCTAGTAAGCAGTCAACAGTAGAAATTCCCAAGATGAGGGTAACCGATAACAATTTATTCGAAAATAAATCGGGTTGCGAAACCTCAAAACATTTTTCTTTTAATAAAAAATTGCCAATTTCCGAGTTGAAGGTAACCAATAATGATTCATTCGAAAATGGATCGGGTTGCGAAACTTCAAAATTCAAAACGGTAAATCAAGACTGTGAAATATCAGGAAGTCCAATCAGACAGCCGATTGTACTTACGTGTTTACCCACAATTTTATCGGTAAGCTTGGATAAACCCCATAATGTCCTCGCACGGACACAAGGGATAATACATTTCAAAACCAACTTACAAGAAGATATGTTCTGTTTATCTGAAGAGATAAGCGAAGGAATATTCTTGGCAAATAGTTTACTATACAAAGGAAACCAAATCGCAAATATTGGAATCATAAACACCACGCTAAAACCCCTACACCTTTACGAATTTAAACTCAAATTATCTCCTTTGAAGGATTATGAAATTGTTTCATTAAAAGATACAGAAGCTCAACTACAGTTAACGCATAATAATAATTCTAAAAACTCATTCGCAAATGGGAATAATCCAAAAAACTCATCTTTAAATTTGAACTCACTAAACGACGACGGCGAACAAAGCGCTCAGAACACGGGTAACAAATCTCCAACGTCACAATTTTATAATAATACAATTAAGAAACCACAAGTAACTCTAAATGCTTCTAGACCTCTAAATAACGCTATTACTAAGTCAAATATATATGAATTACCTCCTTCAATCAAACGAAAATTAAACGATGTCTGTAAATCGGCTAAAAATGATAAACTTCAAGCGCCAAGATCCGGCGACAATCAAACTTTAAATACACATTATAAACCTCCTATAAATAAGTCTCTACAAAACGTAAATCACAAATTAATTATGCCTGAAATAAAGGAACCACATACTCAAAACTCGAAGAAAAACAAGAAAAAATACATTAAAACTAATAACCTACAAATAATATCACCCACTCGAACAGAGTTCATTCAGCATATCCGTTATTTATACCCGGACGACGAATACCCGGACGACTCACCCCTTAACCTTAGATATTCCCAGCTAGAAAAAGAACTAGAACTGGACGACACACTAAGCCCAGAAGAAATGAAATCTATTAAAACCCTCTGTTTCGAATATCAAGATATTTTTTACCTAAAAGGTGATAAACTCTCGTACACCAATGCAATTACTCATGAAATTCCTTTAATTCAGGACCAAGCCCCAATAAATCAAAAAATGTACAGACTGCCCGAAACTCAACGACAAGTTATAAACGAACAACTTAAAGAAATGTTAGATAGCGGTATCGTTCAGCCCAGTAAAAGCCCATGGAATTCCCCTCTTTTAGTTGTCCCGAAAAAAGCTGGGCCAGATGGCGAAAAACGATGGCGTGTAGTCGTTGACTTCCGAAAATTAAATGAAAAAACCATCGGTGATGCTTACCCTTTACCTCGAATAGAGGATATCTTAGACCAATTAGGTCATGCTCGAAAAAGGAGCTTCACCCGACCCTAGAAAAATAGAGTGCGTACAAAATTTTCCGGTTCCTAAAACTGTCAGACAAGTCCAATCTTTTCTAGGACTTGCTAACTATTATCGCAAATTTATTCCTGATTTTTCCAAATTGGTACGCCCTATTACCAACTTACTCCGTAAGGACTTTAAATTTATCTGGACGCCTAAGTGCGAAGATGCATTTCAGGTAATTAAAAACTCGTTAATTTCACCCCCTCTGCTCATATACCCCGATTTTTCTAAACCTTTTAATCTTACTACAGACGCTAGTAGTGAAGCTTTAGGAGCTGTCCTTTCACAGGGAGAGGTCGGAAAGGATCAACCTATAGCCTACGCTAGTCGTACCCTCAATAAAGCAGAACGAAATTATTCTACAATCGAAAAAGAACTTCTTGCCATAGTGTGGGCTATAAAAAATTTTCGCTGCTATCTTCAAGGCAGAACTTTCACAGTATATACTGATCATAAGCCTTTAAAGGGCGTTTTCAACGTCAAAGATCCCACTACCCGTTTAGTTCGGTTTCACCATAAATTATCGGAACACGATTATACCATCGAATATAAGCCAGGCAAGTTTAATACAAATGCAGATGCTCTAAGTCGAATACCTCCAGGTGCAGCAAATCCAACTGAACCAATATCCCTAGGCGACCTAGTATTACCCAATATAAAACATGGAAAACTTAAATATTTAAACGCCATCACTAGGTCACAAGCTAAAAGGCCTCAAATTGAATTAATTACTCCAAAAGGACCTATTGAAAACCCTATAAACAAATTTAACTCCCGCCCGGCAGCTGTACAGTCATCTCAAGAAAAAACAACCCCCTCTGAACTTCATGAAGAAATACCCATATCGCCAACACAACCAGAATCAAATAAAACAAGGAAAGTAGAAATTATAACAAACCCCGAAGAAATAACAACAATTTTGAAAGACTACCATGATTCCCTTTTCGGAGGACACCAAGGTGTTATTAAAACTTACAAACGTATTCGTCGTAAATACTGGTGGAAATTTATGTTTCGCGACATAAAATCATATATCAAAAGGTGTAAAAAATGTCAAACCATGAAAAGCTCGAAGCTTACTAAAATGCCCATGGTAATTACAGATATTGCTGAAAAACCTCTTGACAAAATTTATTTAGACATTGTCGGTCCCCTCGAAGAAACAGATTCTGGTAATAAATACATTTTAACCTTCCAAGATAATCTCACTAAATTTGTTGACTGGTATGCTATCCCAAATGCAGAAGCGCAAACTATCGCTCAAATATTCTTTGACCAAATAATTACTCGTTATCGAATCCCTAAACAAATCGTCACCGATCAAGGTGCAAATTTCCTCAGTGATCTCTTTAAAGGTGTGTGTAAATTGTTGAAAATTAAAAAACTTCGTACCTCAGCGTACCACCCTCAATCAAATGGTGCACTAGAACGTGCTCATCGTCCCTTAATAGAATATCTACGTACTATAATTGATGAAAATCCCAAAACTTGGGACCAATTTTTGCGCACAGCCGCATTCGTATACAACAATAGTATACATGAAGGTACTAAATTAACTCCTATGGACTGCTTATTTGGATTCACAGCAGACGTCCCATCGAATTTAAAACGAGAACCCGAACCTGTTTACAATCATGAGAGCTATTATTATTTACTTAAATATAAATTACAGAAATCCTATAAACTAGCACGAAGAAATATTTTAGCCAGCAAAAATAAATCAAAAGAATATTACGACAAACATTTGCGACCAAACACATTTCATATTGGCGACAAGGTGTTGCTAAAAAATGAGAGTAAAAAGCATAAACTCTCTCAAATCTGGATTGGACCCTACACCGTTGTTAAAGTCTCCGGCGAAGTAAACACGTCGATTAAAATAGGAAAGCGAACCGTCACGGTTCACAACAACCGTCTCAAACCCTTTTACGAATAAATACTCAAGACATAACAAAAAACGCGTAACCTATTACAAATAAATACTTACATTTCAAACTGAAACTCAACCCCTCCTAACCTTCCTGTCTTTTTCGAATCTGTCTCAAAACAAAAATACTAGTAAAATCACATTTTTAAACAACCGCCATTTCCATTTGCAAAACAAAGAGAAAATGAACGGTAAAATCCATTTAAATTAGGGGTGGGGATACCAGTAATTACTAGAAAAGTAATCACTACGTGTCGTTAGTATAAAACCAGCACCTCCAAATTCACCACAATAAACAATGCTTGCAATAGTGTTTAAAACGCTCAATATAATATATAGAAAACATTATCAGACTTGCTAATTCCAAAACAAATTTTTATAACAAACTTCTAAGTTACACAAGAAACACAACAGGATAAGACCTAATCGGAAACCTAAACCAGACACGCCATTTTTTTCAACCGCAAACGAAACTCGACGGAATCCAGTAAGCTAATAACTAACATAGAATTTTATTGTTCACTCAACAGATTAATCCTATTGACCAAGGAATCAACGCTAAGTCTCAAAATGTTCTGGTTTACGATACTCCTAACACTAAAAATGATAACAATCATCAGGTCAACACCTTATACCTTGACTCCATTAAACACCACAGGGGTTGTTTACGAACATTTAGGAGATGTGTGGCTATACCACAATACGTGGAACATCATTACCGAAATAGATTTCCAGGAGTTCCAAAACCAAACTAGTTTGATTGAATATACTGAATCATTAGCTAAAAAATTGTGCGAACAAAACCCATCAGAACTATGTATCACACAACAAAAATATGTTTATTCAATAATAGAACACATTAAACAACGTGCTCGAATTATACAAGAATTAAACAACAATAAAAGAAACACCAGATCGCTTTTTGATGGCATGGGCAGTGCACTACATTATTTATTTGGTACTATGGACAATAATAATGAACAAGAAGTATACAGTAAACTAAATGAACTCAAGACTAACCAGGAAACACTTGCGGAATTGGAAAATCAACAGATAACGGTAATTACCAATACATTGAATAAGATTCAAAAGCCTCTATCATCAGTCATGGAAAGACAACAGCAGCTGAAACTCAAAATTACAAATTTAAATAATGTGACTGGAAAGCTTGAAATTTCCCAAATTAGACAAGACATGATAACAAATATTATATTCGAAATAATTGAAATGGAATCACGACAAAAAACCTTACTAGACATAATTTTGTCTATTAAAAATAATAAATTACATCCATTACTACTATCTCCGGAAAAACTCTTAAAAATTTATGAAAAAACTCAATCTTTATGTGTAAACTGTCTACCTTTATTGTTACAGACTTTAACTATCAAATCACATACATTACAAAACAAACTAGTTATCAAAATCACAGTGCCTTTATTAAACATTCCAAAAATGAAGTACTACCAAATTCGTTGCTTTCCTATCCACAAACAAGGACATCATTCAGTAATACCAGAAATCGCATACTCTAACCTCGCCACTGATGTAAAAACTCAAAATTTTGTTCTTTTTAGCCCTTCCGAAGGTAGTCGCCTGACACGAATCACACACACCTTAAATCTTACCACTTACGTAGGACCTCTGCAGGCACCAATAATATTAGCCGCTAATACAAATGAATGCACTATTAAGCTATTCTACAACCCGTTAAATGAAACCTTCAAGTGTCCCTTAAAACTTCAATCAACTCCTGGTAACTTACTATTAAAAATGGCAGAACCAAACGTCTGGTTATATGCTTTTATCGAACCAACCCCTATATCAATAATTTGCAAAGATTCCTACAACACTCTAAAATTGAACAATCAGGGATTACTAAAAATCCTCGAAGTTTGCCAAGTAAAAATTGGAGACAAGACTTTATTCTATCAAAAAAATAATGGTATCACGGTGGACATAATTCAACCCCAATATTTTCCTCAGGTAAACATATCAGTCCCTTTAAATCTAACTTCTCTAAACGATACCATTGACGCAAAATCAGTCGAAGTACTATCAGGTTATGATACGAACAGAATTATACATCAGAGTACCCAAACCTTAGGGGAAATTCAAAATAAATTAAAATCAATCCATAACAAACCAACACATATTTCAACCACTCTCTCAATATCTTCTACAAGTATTATTTGCCTGTCCATTATTGCGTTTGTCATATACAAATTTATAAAGAAATTTCCAAAGAAAAAAAGCACTCAACCACCCGTCAATGTTAATCTTAGCACCTTAACCGAAACTCATACGCCCAAAATCTCCAAAACCTCAGAAAGCGAAGACATATCAATGAAACCCATAACCAAGACACTCATTAAACCTGAGATAATGTCAGTACAACTTGTCTAAAAAAAAAAAACCCTAAACAATCTCCTTTATTCTCAATTTATAAAACCCCAGAAGGACCGGGGATTCTAGAATAGGCCTTCGGTACACCTCACCTGTCGTACGAGGCGACTAAGAGAACTATTTTTTCTGTTTGACCTTTTTCTGCTTCTTTTCCAAAATTTTTAAAATTCTTTGCCTTATCACACCTTAAATGTTATGACTTTTTACCTGTTCAAATTTAAGATTTTTTTTTACTTCCATCCAAGTTTAAAAAATTAATCTTTAATTCTGAATATTACTTTCTCTTCTCTTGATATCTTTTTTAATATTCTAACTATTTGGATTCCCTCGCCACTCTTTTTAGAGAATCCCTCACTAATCGCAGGGATTCTCTTCCTCAAGGGGGGAAGGTATGTTATGTAAACGATTTGCGTACCCTGATTTAACGCAATTTTACTACCAATTACCCAATTTTCACTAATCAGTCTTTTGTTCGTACAAATTCCATTAAATTAATTTTCAATTATTAATTGTAGAAAAAATAAAATACAAATAATAAAACAACTAAATTTGAAATATAAATGAAATATAAAGAGATGCAAAACCATTTAAATAAAAATAGTCTATTTTCTATAAATTAATATAAGCCTAAGTTTGTTTGTAATTGTAAAAAATAATAATAATAAGAATAATAATAATAAAATAAAAAGGGAAAAGTATGTATTATATATTAAATTATGGGACATTTTCACTATTAGTATATTAAGTCAAATAAATAAATAAAATAGTAAATAAATTTATAAAAACGATCAACAAATTGGTAGATATACTAAAAATTGGTATATGTATCTAAAATAAAATTATATAATTTGGATTTTGTCTAGACTTAAGATCTATTGAAAGCTTTGGTTTAATTTAGGTTTAAGTCTAGGGTTAAGTATAAAGATTTACAAAGGTACAAAGTCCCATGAACTAAAAGAAAATTGCATAGTGTAGAAAAATTATTGTGAAATACAACAAAAAATAATAAAAGCAATATCGTTTTGCAGTTATAGCAAAAAAAAAAATATTGCATTATAGAATATCAGAAAATTGCATGATAGAAAGGTACTATAAAAGAAAGTACTTTTCTTTAGGAAAAAGAGTGTTTGTAAAATTTTAAAAGAAGGTGGAACCGCTGCTGTAAGACCGGCCGATACTGGCCAAGACTTTACAAGCAGAGATAACTGTTGTTGACTTAGAGTAATTTTAATAAAAATATTAATCAAAACTTAGAGTAATTTTAATAAAAATATTAATCAAAACTTAGAGTAATTTTAATAAAAATATTAATCAAAACTTAGAGTAATTTTAATTAAAATATTAATCAAAACTTAGAATAATTTTAATAAAAAGTGTTAATCAAAACTTAGAATAATTTTTAATAAAAAGTTTAATAAAAAGTTTAATAAAAGACTTAGAATATTTCCATAAACATAAGGGCTTGTGGAAAGAAATTTGTGAATTGTTGTGTTGCTTCCCGACTGAACGCGTTTTATAAGAAAAGACAAAAATAAAAATAATAATATAACAGAAAAAGAAAGCACTTAGAATAATCTTTAAATAAAGATTAATTGTGGAACTTTATATGAAATTTGGTGTAACAAAAAATACTTAGAATATTTCTTCTGTGTTCTATTATCTTATGAGTTACTACGAAAACAGTTAAAACCGGCCGATACTGGCCAGAACTTTAACTGTTGGACCATAAGAGCTGAGATACTACGAAAGCAATTAAGACCGGCCGAAACTGGCCAAAACTTTAATAGCTATTCTCAGTTAAACATAGAAATTATTTTGTAATTTTATGTGTACAAGACATAGAACAATTTTGTTAAAAAGAAAAATAAAAAACTATCTAACTATTTAAAAGCCTTCTTGTTTGTTCATTCTCTTATCGGTTATTACGAAAACAGTTAAGACCGGCCGATACTGGCCAAAACATTAACTGTTGGACCATAAGAGCTGAGATACTACGAAAGCAATTAAGACCGGCCGAAACTGGCCAAAACTTTAATAGCTATTCTCAGTTAAACATAGAAATTATTTTGTAATTTTATGTGTACAAGACATAGAACAATTTTGTTAAAAAGAAAAATAAAAATTATCTAACTATTTAAAAGCCTTCTTGTTTGTTCATTCTCTTATCGGTTATTACGAAAACAGTTAAGACCGGCCGATACTGGCCAAAACATTAACTGTTGGACCATAAGAGCTGAGATACTACGAAAGCAATTAAGACCGGCCGAAACTGGCCAAAACATTAATAGCTATTCTCAGTCAAACACAGAAATCATCGCATAATTTAATTAAAAAGTCCAGTAACGTATACTAACATTTCCATCAACCAACAAAAGACAACCCTTGTTATAAAGAATATAACAGTAGCTTTAACTATCTAGAATAGTTCAATTTCAAGTCCCGCTTTTTCTTACTATTAATAGAAATAGATTCTGTAATCAAAAATTAAATATTCTCAAAAAGCCTGTTTTTTAATATTAGTCTTTAGATAGGAATTAATCTGCTTTCAAGGTAGATCCTTTACTACCAGGGCATTGTTTTAGAAAAATTTCTCTGAATTGAATATTATTCTTGTATTCACTGGATTTACCTTTATTGGACTGTCCTTTATAGGATTAAAAATAAACAGCACAAATAAAATGCTAGTAAAATTTAATCAAAACAGAATTTTTACGCCCGGTTTCACAGTTATCATCTTACTTGAAGATTATTAAATCATCAGTAATTTTTAGGATGCATTTAAAATGAAAGCTGAAGTAGATCTAAAGTGTCATCATATGAAATCTAATAAAAATCTATTAAAACCACATTTTTTATTACAATGTTTCAAAATACAAGTTTAATTTGAAATTCATTTAAAATGAAATTCTTCTGAACATTCAAACCAGCTTTTAGTTGTCATTCTAAACGCTTCATGAGTCAGCTGGCAAATTACAAATTTAACTTATAATTGGCCGGTTTCGTTACACAAACTGCTAGCAATTATTTTTTACTCAAAAAGTTCGTTTGCATTATTTAAATAGGAAGACAAAATATTTTTACTGTACACTACGTAAATATTACAACAATATGACTTAACTATTTTTTTAGCTATTTGCAAATTACAAATTAATTTTGTCACAAAAATCAAAAAGAAAAACTTGAAGATTAAATGGTTAAAATATACTCAATAGGGACATTGGCATTTTCCAAATGATAACATTGAAAAAGTATTTATTTGATAGAAAATCACATTATTTTTCCACATATAAATTTTGTCCTCATTCAATGTCCTGAATAATTCATTTGAATTGAACAATTTATAGTCATCTTGGTTCCAGACATTCTGGCATCTTTATCTTTCCGACCGTCTTGCATTACTAAATGGCGACACTCTTGACTTACCATCTTTCATGTCAGTGGATCATTATCTTCTTAGGCAGCTGAGTACTTCAAACAAAACAAAAAAAAAAGAAACTTTTAAGAAAACTTATACATAGAAAACTTTTAAGGATATACAGATTTTTGATATAACAATCCAGTGTAAATTGCAAAAAAATTATGGTAAAGCAAACAAAACATTATATCAGTTTTGGAATTATGCCAAAAATTTTCACACTCCTTGCGCTGAAAAAAATAATACGAATCAAGGATAAAATGCAAACCCATTTAATATTCTGGCAATTATATGTTTCCAATTTTTATGCCCTTCTTTACCTTAGATTTTATGGTACCATATTCAGAAATATAATATTGTAGTAATTTCTTATGCCTACGAGTAAATGTTACAGGAAGTCACTTATAGCTTTGATCTCATCTCATGTTTTATTTGGTATATATATTTTTTCTTTTAATAATTTAATTTTCAGCTTAGAAGCAATATTAAAAAGCTCAAAAATGTAAGAGCACTTACCAACAGTAACGCTGCTTGAGCAGTTCTTTTATATTCCATGACTCCTTCTATCCGCATTTCTTTAAAATCATCGTTTTTTCTAAAATGAAAAATAATCAAAATTTTGTTAAGAAAATACAAAAAAATACTAATTTTATTTTTACGGATACAATTTTTGTTTTATTTAAGGAAATTGCTATAAATACAATTTAAACATCATAAAGGATCATATACTCGTATATAGTTTTGCTATTGATATTTACAAAATTTTTATCAAGGTTATATGTAAGTCACGAGGTAGACTTCCGTTGCGAAAATTGTTAATTTAAAATATTTGTTGTATGGGAAATGACTTGAATGTCATCAATAGTGGATGCAGCATTAGTTATTGGAGATTTAATGAAACTTCTGGAATATTAAATTCTGATTATATATAATATTTGGGCTAAAAATTCTTGGATTTGTGCTTTTAAATTTTTTTTTTATGGTAAAAAACATTAATTAAAGTTTAGATATTTCCTAGAATATTAGACGGAAATTTTTGAGCTTTCTAAAATATTTCATTATGGATTGACATGGTGCACTACCACCCACCTGGGTTGTAGTTCTTTGTTTGAAGTTTTCACTTGTCCAAATGCAACTAAATCATTTAACTAAAACAGTTAATTTGCTTAAAATAGTAAGAAATTGGAACATCTTGCTCAATTCGGTTATAAAATTCAGGGTTAAACAAAATCTAAATTAAATTTAGCCCTTCTTTGTAAGTGGCCACAATTTTATTCTCAAACCATTAAAATTTGTATTAAAACTGTGAAAAATACTACGGTTGAACTTCAATGATATAAAAAGAATTATTAATGTTTTTCAGTAAGTTTTCAAAATATTTTGCATTTTTCCTTTGCATAAAAGTTCAATTTTACTTGTTGTTCAGTTTTAATTAAATTATTTTAGGGTTTATTTTTAAGTTATTTTTGACTTTTTTAATTATGATAGCTAAAGACATTATAAATAAAATGAATTTAAATTGGTCTTTAAAATTCTAAAGCTATTCCTTCACCTTTCATCGAATTAGATTAAGCTTTAATATTCTTCACATGCTATGACAGACAATTGAAAAACATTTGACTGGTTGATTGGGGTAAAAGACTACCACAGATAATAATCAAAAGATATTTCATTATTTGGCCTTAAAAATCTTTTACCCGAAAATAGAACGATTTATTAAAGTTCTTGAAGTTTTTTTAATATTTTCACTTTTTGCTATTTAAACGACAATAGAAATCCACAAGAATTATGGTGCCGTGAGAATTAGCCATTACTCAATATATTATTATGGATCTCTTTAAATGTTTAAAAGTAACTGAATTTAAAAAAGATATTCAATTATTTCTTGTTTTTTAGGTTTATGGAAATTTATCAAAGTAGAAATTCATTAAGGAAGGCATTTAACTAAGAGCAGCTATCAACGTCAAAGGTTTTTGCCATAACCTAAAAATGACTCAAGCGTGGGAAATATTTTACATCAGCCTAATGTGCTAGATTTAAAAAACCTTCACCAATATAAGTTTGAATAGGAAAAATTTATTTTTTATTAAAAAACATAAAGAAAATATATGTAAACTTTGACGAAGACATGAAAAAGTTCAAAATATTTCAAAAGAAAAGTTTTTCAAGGAAATATAAGTTTTATAAGGAGGGATTCAAACGAATTAGCTGTATAGTGACGATATTATATTGTAAATTCAATAAAGTTGGAAGGCTTCTAATAGCTCATCCAGTTATTTTGTATGATTGAATAACTTCCAAATTCAAAAAGAAAATTGAATAAAAATTTTACTATTGGCAAACTAAATAAATTTAGGGATGTGGAGTGTTCCTTATTATTAGATTAAGTAAATACTAATAATTCTTTGAGACCTCTTCGGACTTATAAATGAATGAGTAATTAGCCAATTTCAATTTTCATAACAAAAGATATGCCATCATATTTGCTGTAATTAAGCTTGGCCATAAAATTTGTGCAAAGCATTCTAGTTAAACTTACATTTTAGAAAATCCAATTAGATTGAAGTGAAATCGATTGGGCGAAAGCAAAATTTTAATGAACTATTTAAATGTTTCAAGTTATTTTGACGCAATAGTATTAGCAGTGATAGATTTGGTTAAAGAACGTTAATAAATAAATCAAAAGTCATAAGTCATTTTCATTATTAATAGTTTAATTATTTCAAAATGAGACAAACAAGAATAAAAGTACGCAAATGTGATTTTACGACACCTTGAAACATGGAAGAATTAAATGATCTGTATCTGTAAATTGTATTTTATGTAGTGCCAACAAAGTTGTAATGTTAACATTTGAAAATCATAATTAGGCTTTTATTTTGTTCGCAAAAATTTATTAAATACATTAAACCATAATTTAATAATAAAAACGATGTAATTATTTACATTAATGTTTGGTAGTTCTTCCCTTTTTTCAAGTAAAAGAAAACTAATATTTGTACTTTTCGAATTCTAAAAACTAAAGACCATAAGTTTGGCTACTTTCACTAGCTCTTATGCCGAGGACTCACTAGCACTTAGCGGCACAAAATTTAGCGCTAAATGCTAATGAGTTCATTAGCCTCCACTGAATTGGTATATAGCCTGAGTTAGCGCTAGCTTGTCGGTTTTTCAGAGAAGATCAAAGAAATATTTTAATTGAAGAAGAATTCAGTCATTGAATACTAAGCAAATAACAACACATAAATTACAAATAGAGCTGTCACTTTGGCATTTTGCTTTCTGTCAATGAAAGCAGAAATATGGTAGTCAGTCCACTCCGATTGGTATTTTGGAAAACTCTCCATTTTTACTGTGCTAAGTTGTCCCATACGCTAAGTGCTAGTGAGTCCTAGCCATTAGACTTATATTTTGATTAAGGAGTGAAATGAGAGGTTCATGTTGTACATATTGTAACATTCTTGTTTGAGTGGGTTATTCTATAAATGAAAGAAAAACAATGAATGTGTCTTGGCTTTTCATCAATTATAGGGGGATATTGCATATTTCTAGAAAAAATTTTTTCCGTACACATTTTTTACGGTAAACTAACATATCCTATTGCCAGTTTAATGGTTGAGCTATCTCGTACAGATTTATCTTAATATCAACGAAAATAATTTTGTGAGCCTTAGTATGCATTCTCCAGTAAGACTTTTTATTAGGAACACCTAATGTTTAGAGTGATCAGCATTTGTACGTCTAAATTCTAAGACGTTGAAAATTATTGTTTTTGATTGAATATAGTGGCCACAGCATTTTTCATACCAATCTTGAGTTAAAATGGTTTTTGCCAAAAATAATGTTCGCCTAACATACATAATTTGTTTTTCAGTTTATTCCAAAACTGTAAAATTTGTGCCATGTAAAACTACGGTATCTTAATTGCAAATGATCCGAAACACAATTGAGACTTATCATTTTAAGGTAAAACAAAAAATCATAATTAATCGACAAAAGTCTTTAATAATTGTCAGATAGCTGAAATCGTTAGAAAAACAGTTTTTAGAATTGGTCAAGGAAATATCCTAGCAAAAAAAGCTATAAAAATTTTCTAAACTAGGCAAATTTTTAAAAATTATTACAATACAAAAATGTTCAAATATCTAAATACTTGGAGTCTGAAACTCTAAATATATCAAAATAATCAAAACAAGTTCAAACTGGAAGAGTCCCCACAAATAGTCAAGCCTTCTAAACAAAAAGGAACTAAGTATAAACAACAAATTAATAAAATTCAAAAAGCAATTTAAAAAAAATAATCACAGGCCAAGAAACATTTTACTAATAATGTGTTCAAGTTTCTTAAACTGCTAAGACACCAAATAAAAAGCCAGTTTCAGTTTGTGGCCTCTTTAATAAATAAACTTCGACAAAATTTAAAAAATTTTAATGACTTGATTTATATTAAATAAATATCTTATTTTTTGCCAGATTAGGCCACCTTTTACTTTATACAATTTAGCATTTTTTACTATTTTTAGCTATACACACAAAAGGTATGTATCCTTTTTTTCAAACAAACCACAAAAAGTATAAAAAGATCTAAAACAAATGATCGTGCGTCTATTATATTTATAATATTATCTTTTTCATCTGAAAAATATTGTCCAGCTGAGAACATATTTTATCCGTCAGACACTTTTAAGTCCCATTTAAATAGAGAATAATGGACTCATCTGAAAACGAAAAGAATGTGTTGGCTATTAATAAGTCGTTAAATCAGCGACAAATAATAAATTTAATTTGATGACTCCTTATCCCGTTTAAAACTTAAAAGACATCACATCACACACGGTAAACACAAGTCCTGTTTGATTAATGATCCACGGCCTAAAATTAAGTTAATTGGAATTGCGATATCATAAAGTTCGTGTTGTGTACAACATAAAATGTCTCTTTTTAGCTTGAAGAATTTTATGAAAAAGTGAGAGTTATGTCAATTTTGATCATCATCAGCAGCAAATCTCTTAAAACACAAAAGTAATCCATTTAAATGCGCAGAAACAATAAATTTCTTTTAATGGAGGAGTCAAATGTCATTTAAATCCAAAAAAAAAAACAAAAAAAATGCTGCTATTTTTTAAAGGAATTTTCAAGACACCAAGGTATGTAATATTGTTACGTATTGTAAATTGCTTTTGAGTTTAGAGCATGCTGGATGTGATAAATAATTTGTTTATATAGGGAATTAATCGGTTTTTAGCTTATTTTATTTTTAACTTTTATCGTTAGCATAGCAGCCAAATTTTAAGGCTAACTCAGGCCAAACAATGGCATGTGCAAGTAAAGAAATATCTTGGAATTTTTAATAATTAAAAGAATAACATTTTTTTACTTGAACTTCTTGACAGGTACATGTGCCAAGAGGTTAAAAAAATTAATTCTTGGTATAAATTCCTAAAATTACTTAAATTCAATGAGTGAATGTGAGCTTTAACTTAAGAAGCTTATTCCTTTCTACAATTCATATTTATAATTCAAATTGAGATCCCTTTATGTAATTTCAAAAGTTTTATTGTTACTATTGGGTTAAATAAAATGTCTACCTCTAAGCTTAGGTACAATATCCATCGACATATTTATTAATTTTACTCTTGACGTTTTTAGATCTGATTAACATGTAACCCAAAAGAAATGAAACTCAAAAATTCAAGCATATCCCTCTAAGGTTGTATAGTCATCATTTTTTGGGTTGAGTATAGTGTAATATATTTTTTTCTACTGTTACGATCCTCTTCCAATTAAAATTAGTTTATAAAGAATTAATAATTGAACCCACTTCTGATGTTATAATATTAATCAGATTTTTAAATTTGCTTAACTTTAAAATTTGATAATTTATGGTAACTGTAGTCAGCAACATTAATAACAACAATTTAACAAAAATATTGAGTGGTTTAAAATTAGTGTAGATTACCAAAATATTGTTTTCAAGAATAAATGAGAAGAAAATGAATAGAAAATATTCTTTTAATTAATTATTAATAATTATAAATTAAGAATAAAGTATTATCATAGCCAAAAATCGAGGACGAATTAGTCACGAGGACTGAATCTTTCCCTAAGTTCTAGTTTTGGATTTATATAAAGACAAAATTAAGAAAAGGGACCACACATGTTAAATAAAAAGACAAATCAACAATATTTAAAAGCTTTTGACCACTCGAGTAACTTTAGAAGGATTATTTTGAAAACAAATTGAAAGTTTAAAGAAAAGATTATTTGAATATTTAAGCAATGTATTATGTAATGGCATTATCAAGCTTTTGTATTACTTTTTACATACTTTTAGGAATAACATAACTTATTTCATTATCTAATTATATAGATGATTTTCATTTAATACAATAAAACAGTAGATAACTTTTCATCATACAATCATTAAATTAGTTCTTTCTATAATTTTATCACTAAATGAACTAAAGCAAAATTTACCTAGCAACAAGAAATCTTACTAACGTTTTTGAGTGTTAGCCATTCATACTTCAATAAACATATAAGTATTTTATGTTAGGAAAGCTTACTTAGAAGGGTTGCTAACGCAGGCTCTCCAGTTTTTTTTGCGAGTAAGATATATTTCAAGCTATTAGAAATAAAGGCATCTATATTTTGTTATCTACTATTGGGTGATATAAGGTTGTAAAAAAAACACCCAAAACAAACTTTGCTTTATAACTCAAGTAGTAATTAATATTTTAATTTTAAATTATTATTACTTGTATTGGAAATTAGAAAATTTTAAAAAAAATTAAATTTATGAGGGATGCATCCCCTTATTTTTATAATAAATTATTTTTGCTCCTTCTAGCTGTAATACTTACTACTCCAGGAATACGAATATTGGAAAATACTTTCATCAATCCCTTTTTAATACGAACCGTAGTAATTTTTGTGAGAAAAACTCTTTGTCCTATCTTCCCCATCTTTATTCCTGTCTTTTCTATCCTTGCCACTACTTTTCACGACCTTTGTCAAAACCTTTTCTATTGTTTCCACAAGTTTTCCATGCTTTCCACCTACTTCAACTTCACTATCTTCATCAGAAACATTGACAACACCTTTATCACAGCCCTATCATCATTATTACCTTTAACATTGTTACGAGTGACTCTTTTTGGTGACAGCCCTCTCTTTTAAACATATCATAAGCTTATATATATATATACATAGATAAAAGTTCAAAGTTGAAAAGGTAACTAATTGTTAAGATTTAACTAATTTTTAAGCAACTTTACCAGAAAGCACATTTTCAACGGTGGCCCTCTGGATGAAAATATGACTGAAAAGTAGTAATGATGTTACTTGTGAGCTTTTCAACATGATTAACACATCAATTCAGTATTACATACATCATAAGTCCTTTTGAAAAATAGTTCTAATTTATTTTGATTAACAAGGAAATCATATTCGAAAAATAAAATTATATCAAAATAAAAGTTGACGGACGTGAAATATTTGAAAATTATAAACTTAAAAGGCACAAAAAATCTAAGAATATTATGGGTACCTTTTTATCTTTGCACATAGAATCCTGCTCTGAAATAACAATAGGATTGCATCTGCTGCCCTTTTCATTGTATAATAATAACAACACTTCACATTAGATTTCATGCTTTAAGTGAGTCTTTTCTAGTTTTTGTTTTTTGCCTGTTGCCAAAAACAGGATAATAATAATATCAGTGAATGTGAAAAGAACTAGAGCCACCCACAGTGCAATAGTAGAGTCTACATATTATTCAGGTATCATTTGTTTATCTACCGCAGACAGGGTTCCTTTCTAACTAAATGCAGACCGAGGAAAAATTTATGGCCCTTAATATAAGGAAAAATGGTATTTTAGTCAAGGAGAATAAGTTATTTGCTACCGCTCAATCTCTTAATATAGACAAGACTTATATTACATACCTAGACCAGAGGTGAATTTAATTTTAAAATTTGTCTCACATCTCACAGGTTTTCGTTTTGGTTATGTTTATTTTTTATTTTTAAAAGGATCTTTTATGAATATAACATTTGTTTTTTTGTGCGTGCACAGTTGTCTATATTAAGACTATATAACTAGAAAATTGTTGTTATTTTATGGAAAGCATTTAGCGTACAGTTCTTTTAGGAAAGGATATCGAAGGATAGTATAGCTTTTGCATATAAATGCTAATATTTAGGCATAGAAATATATGTACTTATTGTTGAGGGAATGACATCCTTTCCAACATGCCCTTAGGACAAATACATATATTTATTGATTCAGAAACAATAAAGAAAACTTTTGTTGACTTATTGTGATAATAAAAGTTTTTCTTTCGATGCTTTTGTTGTTGTTGTTGTTGTTCTGTTTTTTGTTTTTTGTTTTTTTTTTTTGTGAAATTGATAGAGCCTTAAGGGATCGAGGAGAATATTGGGATGTTGACATATAAATCATGGAGTTTCTTTTATGTGATATATTATAGTAATAAATTTTTAGTTGAAACAGTGAATAGATACAATCGATAGTGTCAACTATTGAGAGCCTGTTTACAACTGCAAAGGGAAACCTTATATAAACATTTTTTAGAAATGAACAAACAACGACATATTATCTTTTATTTGGTATTATTATTTTTACTACTTTTTCATTTTCTTCTTGAAACTCCTTCAAGATATATAATATCTGATTTTGTATATAATAGCTAAAATTAAAGTTTGAAATAGTTTTTATTGCCGTCACTTATGATATATGTTTACTCGTCAATTTCATATACTAAAATAAAATTCATGTTTTGGAAATTTTAAAAGGTATTTTCTCTTAAATTTGGTTTTTTTATATTTTGTAGATTTCACAAGTAAAAAAAGCTTTTATTATTGTAGCATTAAAAATTTATATTTATTAAATTTATTAACGGAAATTATAAAACTTAAAATCTTGAGCGTCACACGAGGATGCCTAAATCCATCAAAGTTTTTTTAATGTAGCTAGGTAATCGGATACTAAAAACACTAAAAATGATCAACTTTGTTTATAAAGAATTTTTCGCTAGAAATGATTAAAAATTATTGATAAAAAACTGATGAAATCAGTTGAGCCTTTCTTTTATGGTCAAATAATCAATTTTTTTGTAATTTTTGCTATTTATAATTTTATTTTCATTAAACTTTTCAGCATTAAAAGAATAAAATTAAAGATATTTACAAATTTGAAAAGTATCTCGTGATCTTGATCTTCACCCACGCTTGATCTTAAATCCTTTTTAAATACCCTAAGTCATCCTACGCTTGAGTCTTCTGACAGTCAAAGAGTTTTATTATTATTTTTTTTCTCTTCTTTGATACTTTTGTTTGTTTAAAGTCTTGGAAATACTTTTTAAAGTTAAGGGACAAATGTTATTAATATTCTTGTAGTTGGATCAGTTATTTTTCAATTTTCATAAAAGATTTTAAACAATGAAAAGATAAAGAAGTCACAATGACATAATATTACATGCTTCCTATTGGTTTTTTAACCAGTTAATCGTTTGTAAAGCAACATATGAAATCGAACTTCTCCTTGGTGAAAAATTTCTTAACTTAAATCAATGAATTGTCTGTCATTAGTTATTAACTCTTGTATCTTTGGTTCAATCAAAGTTTATTTCATTAAAAAAAAATTGATCTATACTTTTTGATTAAAATTTAATTTATCAGAAGTTTGTATGGGATGTTACCAGCAAATGTGGCTGCTGCTGTGAATAACAAACATAAAACGACGCAAAAATGGGGCATTCTTTTACAAATCGTACAAAAATTGACCGACACATTTTTGATTTGGCTGAATTTTTTTTTACGGTTTTAACAATGAAAAAAAAGATATACGTGTTTGAGGATTTTTTTTTTTTAAATTTATTTTGGAAAATGGAGGGGGTCAAAGTTTTGAGAATTTCGTGATTTTTGCTCGAAGAGTAGTTTTCAAAAACTCATAACTTCGGTTTTATTGGGGCTAGAAGCTTTTTGTTTTTTTTGTCTTACGGATAAAAGGTTGAATATTTGAAAAAAAAATATTTCAAAGAAAATAATTAAAAAATTTTTATTGTTATAAACAAATGAATTGTTTATATCGATTTTTAACTGGCATACCACCCATGTAGCGAATTTTTTTTACTACCATTGTGTTCACCGTTTAGTTTTAAATAAAAAAAATATTTTTAATTGATGGAGAAACTATTCCTACTATTAAAAACAAAAATATTTTTCAAGCGCCCCACCCCATATTGCACTCCACTGTGTACGCATTTTCTTATTAAATATTGTTTTTCTTCGTAATAAATATGTTTATCTTAATTTTTTATTTTTTATTTATATAAAGAAATTGAAAACAATTATTAATAACATTAGTTATTAACAAAAACAGCTTAATGGAAAATGAAAAGAATTAAAAAAAAGCTTTATTTAAGGGGGTCTTCTGGTTTAGGTGCTCGAAGTTTGGGTGTTTTTTCAGACGCCATAAAAAAGAACCAATAAATATTTTCAACTAAATTTTTTTTATTTTTGGTTTATCAATGCGTTGAAAATATAGGAAATTAATAATATTGAACAAAAAATCACAATTGAAAAAACCACAGGCTTGCAAAGTGGGGGCTCTTAGAAAAAAAGTTGTGTCCTGGTGTGCACAATTCCAGCCCTCCCAGTAACCTGAAGATCAAAATTTTTCCTAATTCTTCAACAAGAGAAATGTAGCTGTGGTACTACAAAGAGTTTTTTTAAAAAAAAGTCTTTTTGCACAAAATGGCAGCAGTTTGAGAAAAAAGTTACGTTTTTTTCCGGTTCTTTTCACATTTCGGAATTTAAAAACAAAAAACTAAAAGCAAAATTGGGATAAACTCTTCGTTGCGCCATAGCCTAATTAATAAAAAATCTCTGTGTCTAATTTGAAGTAAATCGGTTGAGTAAAACTTGAGATATCGGGCACACCGTTTCTAAAAAAAAGGCTTCGAGAAAAACGCGTTTGAAGTTTCAAAGACTGGACTCAACTACTATACGTGATATCTTTTTTTTCATTGCTAAAACCGTAAAAAAAAATTCAGCCAAATCAAAAATGTGTCGGTCAATTTTTGTACGATTTGTAAAAGAATGCCCCAAATGTGTATGTAAAAGAGTCAAAAGCGAAGAGTGGCAAATAATTGTGTAGTATCATAAATTATTTAAGCCTATTCAGCTTAAACGCCATTTAAGCTTTCACCCTAAATATGACAAGTGAAACATATTTTCTGGTGGCCTGGATTTTTTTTTGTTTACGACATTAATTGGATCAAAAGTGGCTATTGAAATTGACGATTCAAAAATTATGCGAGAGGTATTGCACACATTTCTTATATGAAGTGTGGTAAAGAAAAGTATTTAATTAAATAACCAAAAGCCGAAAAATTATGTAAGTTATCACTTTAGGGCTATGGTCCTTGTGAGAACCACTTTTGATCGTATGACTTGCTAATTTCATAGATTTGAATAACAAGAGTCGAGAAATCCCATTCAAATTCATTACACCCTAAAAGCTGCTTCCAATAATGTTCAAGGCTCGTTTAGAAGAGTGTAAAAAGTCCAAATATTCTGCACAAATAAGTGAGTCTGAAAATAATGAGCGGCTTAAATACATAGATAAAAAATTATTTCTTACCAACAGGAAAATTAAAAAAAACTGCACATTTATTCGTATAATTTATACACAAAGTGAAACAAAGTATTAAAAAACGGTGTGTAATAATAAAACAATTCTTTGACAGTTTTATAGGGTTGAAAAGATGTTAAAATAGGCCAAATCAGGAAATATTTTAAACATGAATACTTTAAAAGCTATGGCTTCAATTTGTAATTCAAATACGTATATTATGAACCAGTCCTAAAATACTTTGAAATCACAATTTATCAGTTATTGTATTGCGATGAATATTGATTTATTTAGCTAAGAGGCCTGTCAAATAAATTTTGATACATCAAAATAACAAAATTCGATTAGATCATAAATTATGTATCCAAAATACAATTAAAACTTTTAAAAACGAAGTGCAAACTAAACTGAAAAATAATATTCGATAAATATCTAATGTTAAACATAATCAATAATTAAATTACTAAACTGTAGAATCTGTGGATATTTTTCAAATTTATGCTTCAAAGTTTTAGTTTATTTTTAAAAAAACAGAAAAGTTCTTTATTTCTTATTGCGGGTACTAGAAAAATAGTAACACATTTGATAATTTTTAATAAACGTTAACGAGTTTAAGGGGTTTATATCCATTGAAATTAAGTTTCGAAATTATCCAGAGCAACTCTAAAATAATTTATTTGTTACAAATTTTTCAATTTTCAAAAACTTTATAATAATTGCTTCTAGCGTTCATTACATTTTTGAGAAGTTTTCTTAAAACTTTGATTTGAATATAAAAAATTCATGCAAGATTGCGGTTCCTTGTTGTAAAAAGTTTAAAAAGAGTGAAAATTTTTGGATTTTGGAAGGGTTCAATTAAAAAGACAGCACAAGCCTTTAAGTTTATACGAAAAAGTTCTACTTGCTTGACTTGAACTGAAAACGTTCTAAAACATTAAACATCAATTAAACTCAATTATATTCTTTTCTTTAATATAATGAGTGAAAGACTTACAACAAATCCTTCAGTACTGAAATTCGGTTTCTTTTTTCAATAATTTCGTTTGAGAGTTTTGCAATAAACAAGGAGCTTGCTAAAAAAATGTTTACATTTTTACCATATTTGTTAAGTACTTTCTAATTGGTTTTTAATTTTATTCTTGTTTTTTAAAAATTTTAAAAGTTTGAGATATTATTTTCATATGGGTTTGCTTAAAGGACCAGTAATTCCAAAGAATTTTTCTCGTCGATGTAAAATTTCTTAAAAAAGCTGCTGTCTCTTTTTTCTAAAAATATTTGAAGTAGAATGCTCTCTTTAAAAACAAGCATTTGAATGAATGAAAACAGAGCAGCTAGCCCAAAGAATTTCACAGTTGAAAAGCACAGCGACAGAAAAACGGGTCAGTGTAAATGGTCCATAAGGCTTAAGACTTAGCTGCAATTTCTTTGACAACTGCCTTCGTTATATACAAATCCTAAAAATGTTGACTTATATTTCTCAACGATTGGACTAATTGTCTATCGAATTACAAAAAATACACGTATGCAAAACCCTTATACAAAAAATAAGAAATTCGTGTATAATATCAAAAAACCCAAAAATATCTTTAGAGCAAAAGAGATATATACCTCCAAATTAGGGTTTAAATAATTAGCATTCGTTTTCAATTAATTATTTGTTAACAAATTATTAAAATAGGAACTTATTCCCTATAATTTAAACACTTCGTAACTTTTTTTTGTACTATGTTCATCGCAAACAATCTTGTCGCAACACAACTCTTCATCATGTTCTTTGGTTTGTGAATAAATTACTTGCTTACATTTACAGCACCATCCTACAACAACTTTTCTGTCTCGTAGTTGGCTGTCAGTAATAATATCTAATTTAATTGGTTTATGAAATTAGTTTTTGATCATCAATTTCCTTGATTGGTGTCGCATAGTTTGCTAATTTGAGCTTCGATCTTTAATCTAATTTTTCCGCAAGTTGTCTCAGCCATGAACAAATTTGATCCGTGGTATCAATATCGATGTAAGTTTTATTGCAAAATAAAATTTTTTCTGGTTTTTGATAAGCCACAGCAAATGTTTTAGCATCATTGTGTATCATGCTAAATTACATTGTGGTGCTTTTGATTGGTAACACAGGGTGTCAAAGAAAGTTTTATCTATAATTATATTTATAATAAAAAAAGATGTACTACTCTAATAGACTTCAAAACTACTAAACTCATTATGTTTGAATTTTTATGAAGAACCTACTTTATATGCCTAACATGTTTTCTGTAAAATTTAGATCAGCCATTTGCACGTAGTTGCATTTTTAGTAAGGAAGCTAACGAATTTTACAACAGCAACTTTAATGAAAATTTGTACACACACTTCTAATTAAAAAAATATATCCCTTTTGTATGGTTTTAATAAAAATTGGTATAAAAATCTGCAAAGAGATATTTAATATTAATAGAAAATATATAGTCGTATAATATAAAAAGTGGAAAATGGCGTAAGATTGTGACAAATTAACAAACCATGTTTGATAAGTAAAACGGATAAGTTGATCTTTTTAAGCTGTTGATGGATACAATGCTATCAAATGAGTTCTTTATTCAACAAATTATTTCAGTTAAGTATGTTAATAACTTAAAAAAGGAATTAACAACATGATTTTTGAAAATATTTAAAAAAATATTTTTTGAAAGATAAAGCTGCTTTAATATTTGACCTCAGCGACCCAAAATTACATAAGAAATATGTGGTTATTTTTAGTGTAAGTTAAAAACTCTAAATATCAGCGAATCTTTCTTCAGCGAATTCTTATAAACCAAATGTTCATGTTCATAATATGTTATGTTATGGTTGGGTATCAAAAAATTATCAAACTAGTTTGCGATTAGTTTTCATTGAAGCCCAGGCTGTTTAAGATTTTGGGTGACAGCACAAAATTCTCAAAGAATTTCCATCACAAATTCGATTTATCTTATGCAAGGCTAAAGCAAAAAAGAATTGAATGAAATCTTTAACAAACATCTAATATGGGTAGATACGCATATTTGAAAAATTTTAATAATATGTTTTACAAATTTATAAATCGTTAATTAAAATTATTTTTAAAAAACACCCGCGCATGTATCTCAGTCATTACTCAAAAAATAATTTTTTTACGCTAAAAAAAGAATAAATCAACCCTTATTTGAACATCAATTATAAAAATTAATCATAGCTATTCAAGTAGAAACTCCTACAAATTCTAATACTGAATGGACCATTAAATGGTAATCTTTTAATCAAACAATCCCACCATCAGGCAAAATGTAATAGAGCACCCACAACAATAAAATTCTAATACTTTGTTATAGGAAATACAACCACTGTTATTAAAAATATATTCAATTGCTTCTCTTTTCTAGGTATAATATTCCTTTGAAAAAACACCTGAAATGTAAACCTTCTAAAATGTATATCTACTTCATTTAAAAGTCCATTGTACATACCAATTGCTAACAAACGAAGCTAACTTTTCTTGATGTCTCTTTTGGATGAGGCAATAATATCACCTTTTTACCTTTTAAGTTGTTTCCTTTTCATGTAACACCTTAAGGGAAAGTGTCCGTTGTCGTCGTTATTATCACTACTTTATTCTGATTATTCTATCTAGTAAAATAAATTCCCAGCCCACTAAAGAAGATCAATAGATTATGTTTGCTTTAAATGTTTAATGGAGCAATAGGATGGCTAAAAAACATGCTGTTAATGATTTCATAATTACAATGCTGGTTATTTGTTTTGTTCTCATTTCTTTTGAGTGGGTTGCTTCTGATGCTAAACAATTTCAAAACCATATATACCCTACACCAAAATGGCAACAACAACAAACAATGATAGTAACAAAATAACAGAATTAGAAATTGTTAGCACTGCTTTATTTGTAATTGCTTTAAGAGTTTTTCAAACAAATTATGAGTACTATAGAGCATTTTTCTAGTATTATTTCTACGTACATATGTATATCGCTAATTGTAGTCAGCAGAAAAGTTTTAATATTTGAGTTTTCAAGTAGCTGAGAAATTGTTCATATGATTTGTCTTATCGTTTTTTAATTATTGAAAACAGTTTATGGGTGTTAAAAAGTTTGATAATATTTAAAGTTTTAATTTGTAGCCTAATTTGGGCTTGGTATAAAATCGAGGGGGATAACTAGTGTAAAATATCTTAATAATTGAAACAAACCAAAGCAAATTAGTTCAATCTGTTATTAAAGTTTCACATTAGCTGGTGAAATAAATTCATCAAATCAGAACTAATTGTTTATTTGCGTAAAAAACGAGAAAAATTTATAACATCATTTACTTCCCATCAAGTAAAAGAAACGAATTATTTAAAGTGTGCATAATTTTCTTTTATATATTCAAGAAACTGAAAAGATTTTAAAAATATAATTAATTGTGGAAAGGAAATGCCCAATTAATTCTTAAGAAGAAAAACAAAATACAAATAAGTAAATAGTATTTAGAATTTTTACACTGTTTTTATTGATTTATGAAAATTTAATTTTTCATAATTTAAGAAAGGTAAGCATAACAAAAGTTTTATTTATAGGTTTTTGTTTAACAAGTTCAACTTTATTAAAAACAGCTATTTAAATGAAGGTTAGAAAATAAATAAAAAACAAAAACTGGCCACCTAGTATTTTCAGCTGAAAATTTTACTCTATGTTTGTTTAATGAATGTATTCCTGTAGGATTTAATATTGGATTTAAAATTTCTCTAGCATTTTTAGTACTGTAGTTGGCAGCTGAAGCTTTTAATAACTGCCATTTACCATTTGAAATGATTAAAAATAGATTAATATAACAAAAAAGTAGTAGTGTATGTTATAAAAAACCATTTAAGACTTGTCAAAAGTTTTGCAGAGAATGTTCTAAAATGTGGTTGAATAGAATGAGACAACACCTTTATTTTTTTATTTTTTTATTTTTTTTCAAAAAAAAAATAATAAAAACAATTTAAACAAATTTATAAATTTAATAAAATTTTATGAATTGTACTTGAAAGCTCGCGTAACGCAGCAAAGTAAAAAAATTAGCGTTAAAGTATTTCATGGGTGCTTTTCAAAACAAAATGATATAAATTTATATCAAAATTTCTATAAATTCAATCAATAATGAAAAATTGGATTTAATTAATAAAACCAAATTAAATAATAATAAATACAAATAACTTTAATTCATTGTTAACCTTAAAATGATTACTTGGTAATGAGAATAACCAAAAAAACATCCAATACCACACGTATTTCATTTATTTGGTCAAATATTCCAAAATTATTTATTAAAGTTTTTGTAAAATAGTAAAAAGCAATTCTTGAGAATTTTTAGTTGTTGTCAGTGAAAATACTGATGAAAATATAACAAAATTAATGCGTCATTGTACATAATACTTAATCATTTGCTAAAATGTTTCTCATCTAAAGTTTCAAATCAATCTTTAGAAAATCTCATTGAAAAGGATCATTTTTGCAATAGAGACAGCTCCCTAATTTGGCGATGTTCTTAGAGATTACATTTGATAAATTAAAATATTTAGATTTCTGCCGGAATATTCATGAAATATCCCTAAGAAATTAACGCTTTGTATGCACTAAATATTTTTGAGTGGAACTTTTAGGGGGATCAAAGAAAATATGGAGAGAATTAATAAATTACAATAAGCCCAATACAGACCTATATTTCAACCCCTTAAGAATTTCTTTCACTCTTTATAAATAAAGGATAGCTTTCATGAGATATTTAAAGATGATATTTGTTTAATTCATTACTGATTTGCTGGGTTTGATTTATAAATAGTGCAAAGAACTGCACAATGCTTGCAATAACCTAGGAAGAAGATAGTGATATAAAAAAAAATTTGTAATTAGAAATTGTGATGCAGTTATTTTTGTTCTGACAGAAAAAAAGTCAATTTTCCAGGAATTCTACTTTTATTTTAGATTTGATAGTCAAAAGCATAAAATTTTTAGCGATTGTCATTTATAAGGATGAGTTAGTTAGCTATTGAGATAGTTCTTCGTAAAATTAACACCAAAATGGAACCTAAAAACTTGTTAGCAGATTGAAGGTTTTTATAATGTATTTAAAATATTTATTTCACGTGTGCTGTGATGTGGTTGTAGCGGTAGTTCGATTATTCTAATTAATATTTATTACAAGCCAGAGTTTAAATCATTAAACTATTTCAATAATGTTCAAATGTCAAAGATGGGGGTTTTCACTGTTTTGCATTAAACAATAGAGTTTAGTGTTTATGAAATCAGCTCCTTAGATATAAGAAAAAACACTGTTGTACTTACAATTTTAAAGTATTAAAAACTTGACTATGATAAGGGTTAAATTAAAATACTTTTTTAAACCAAATTTAGAGTTTATTGAGTTAAAAAATAGTTAATATGAGTTAATATTTTCATAATTGCAAAGAAAAGTTATTGAGATATGTTTTTAGATGAAGTAAAATACAAAATTATGTTTAATTGCAATATTAAAATTAATTTTTAAAATAAAATAAAAGCCAGTACTTTCCATTTTTCAGGAAGTTTATAAAACTTTAAGCTAAACAATTAATTTGAAATGAGTTTGACACAAATGAAAAATCTAGCAGGAATTATGTTCATCACAACTCCTAAAGTATATGAACTATTTATGAATAGAGAAGAGCAAATCTGAAATACCAAATTTTATTATGCAATTCTTACTATATAAAATCAATTTTAGATAAATCAATGAGTCACTTTATATATATACTCGTATAATGAATCTTTAAGAAAATGTTCATAATCCATGTAAGGAAGGACTACAACTTCGTAAATCTCAATGCTATGCAGCTCCTATTAAAGAGACGACATATACTGACAATTTTATGATTATCTGCTTTTGAAGGAGCTAAGGACTTCAGTTTCTCTTGTTTATCTGATCGATGGTGCAAGTTATTTTAAATTTAATCCAAATATAAGTGCTATAAACGTAGTTTGATTTAAAGTTTAAGAAATTATTTATCCTTATTTCAATACTTGTGAGTGTTTTAAGAAATTTTATAACAAAAGGGTATTTAGTAAATTAGAAATCTGATGGAAGTTGATGTTTATAAACTTTTTTGAAACAAGTTACTCAGATCTTATCTGTAGCACAAAGGATAATTTAAGGCCACTTTGACGATCTACAATGTAAACCTTAAATCTGTAGAAAAAAAATTATTCTAAAAAGATTTAATTTATAACTTTAAATAGTTTTAGTATTTAAGGATAATATAGTTCATGATTTTTTTTTACTAAGCAAAAAAATAGTTACATAAATTTTAATCAATTGAAGGATAAAACAAAGCAAATTTGAACCATTGAATATCAAGCAAATCTGATTATCTTCCCTAAGGGGATCGAAAATTTAATAAAAAAAGGATAAGTATAGTAATAGGAATTAAAAGTTCAGTCTAGAAAATAAAGATAGAATTTATTGTATTTTATTCTAATAATTTACTAAAAAAAAGGTTTATAATAACAGTTAAACTAAACAATTAAATTGAAGTCTAAAAATATTCAATTAAAAATAAATTTCTGTTAGCCTTTATAAGAGATTATGATCAAAATTAAAAAATTTGTGTTAGTTTAGGATGTTACCATAGGATAAACTGTCTAAGGACAAATATAAACAAAGGACCTATGAATATTTTTATAATGTTTATCTTAATTTTAAATTTTATTTTTAGATTTTTGAAGAAAGCAGCTTAAATATTCTTATCTTATTTAGATTTTTAGGAATTCTTTAGCAGTAGAAGCAATAAACGGATCTTTTTGGTTTTGATACACACATATTTGGTGAGCAAAAGTGATTTTGTTTGCAATAAATGTACAATGGTAGATAATGTTGTTCAGTGCTGTTAAGTACAACGAAGGACAATCATTAATAACTTTTATGATCTACTAAGAAAATATTTTAGCAGTTTTTAAATAAAAAATATAATTGTATTAAATAAGAGTATTTAAAACATTAATCTTTGACAAGATATTGATTGATCCTATCATAGATGAATACTAAATCACCCAGTGGTTAATTTGCCTTCTTAAGTAACAAAAGTTGACATGATTTGATTTTTGAAGCTATGTAGAAGGCTAACTTGTATCTTAAAATTTTCTTAAAAGTATTTGACACTTACTTAGAATTTCTTCCGTCGCAGGTTAGTTAGTTAACACTATGTTTCTTTAGTTCTATAGTTGTATAAAATAATCAAAATACAAAGTTTAGCTTTAAATTTACATATTAGTTTTTTGTTTGGGTCTCTTTAAGTTTGGTAGTATATATAATTGGTTTAATACAGAGAAACTATAACAGAATTCTCGTTCTCCTTGCCTTCTTTTTCAATAACAACTTCGGGTTAAATGGAAGGCCTTCTGGGAATAGATGTATTTACATTTATACTTTCTCTATACCCTTAAAATAGAAGGTTAAGGTAGAAAATGAACCACTAGGCATATAAGTACATAATTTAAATAAATTGCCACTGCTGGAGTTTCACAAAAAAGTCGGCAAAAGCTATTTTCGCTGACTCTTTTGGTATTTTCCAGTGCGGCCACTTTATTTGAAATTTCACCATTTTCTGTTTTTGTCCAGCCACGTTTAAAGTAAACCAACTGTGCTTTTTAGGGAACAGAGTCAGGATTATAATATGCAATTATAAAAAAAAAGACAAATTTGATTTAATTCTATTGTCTTGAAACTAAGATAAAAAGTACAAATAATTTCAGTTTAAATTTTTTGAAAATGTAGTTTAAAAAATTTCAAAGGAGGTTGAATTTTGCACCATTTTTTTTTTGCACAGATTTGCAATAAATTAAATATATTAAAAAAAACTTGTATAAACAAGAACGTCATGTGTTGAAAATTATTAATTAAACAGGAGTTGAATTTCGAACATTATTTTTAAATGTATTAGAATAAATTTCATAACTTACAAAAACAAATAGATAAAAGTTTGTCATAATTTCCTTAATCCTTTAATAGGATATAAATCATTGCAGCACTAACCGGATCCGGCATCCAAAGTTACAAAAAAAAAACAATTTAAAATCCTTTTTAATCAGCAATTTTTGTTTTTCACTTTTATATTTATTTCACTTTCGTGCTTCAAAGGGCAGTGTAAATTTATTAGACAGCTATTATTTGTATGTCCTTTTTAAAAACAGGCCTTTATTCAAAGGATAATAAACATAAAACAAGGATTGCACAATTGTTAAGCATTTAAGATACATTTATCTTAGTCCTTGAGTCACGTTGCACTGACTGTGGCTTGTATATCCTCAAGCAGCCTACACACCTAATTTATTAGCAGAATCTACACTCGTTTTCTTAGTATAAAATAACAAATAATGATAAAATTTTGCACTTAATTTAAACGCTTTTAAATAAAAGCTTTACATAAAGATTTAACATATTGACCGTTAGCCGGAAAATGAATTTATTAATTTTGTTTTAAACAAATTTCAGGAAATCAAATTTTAAACAAATCAATTTAATTGAATTTCTGTTGTCCACAGCATTTATTTTCCAATAATTTATAAAAAAATTTGTTGTTTGTATATTTTGTCTTTTTATTTTTAGTTTTAAAGTTAATTGGACACGAGATACCCGTAAACTGAACAGCGAAACACTACAGCCACCCGTAGGAGAATGAAATCTGTTTTAATCTAAGCCATAGACAAATTTTCGTCGTCTGCTGACAACGGCGCCAAAAAACTTTTGTGCAGCCGTTGGGTAGGGGAAAAAAAACAGGCGCATAACTTGGCTGAGTATGAAACAAGTTTCCAGATGCTGCAATGTGTGGAACGTAATTTCTAACGTCAATTGCTATCATGATAGTTTTGATTTTTACAGTTTTCAGGATTTTAATATATTTTAATATATTATATATAATAAATATAATTAATGTAATGCAGTATTAATATAAGGCTCATTAATTATGGTAGGAAAAATAAGACTCAACTCATGGGAAGAGGATAGCATGCGATCAGATGCGACTGACTCATCCGGGCTACGCTATCTTTGCTTTTTGATGTTATATGAAGCAATTAATTCATAGGACATGCTTGAATTAACCTAGAGAGAAGAAATTAATCGTTAATTGAAAGGTGTTCAAAGAGGTGTAAAGGAAGAATTTAAAAGGGATGTAATTAATTTGGTTAGGAAGCTATTAAAAGAACTTTTAATGTATACATTATGAACCTAGTTTTGAATGTTAATATTTTAAGTGAAGTATTTAAAAATTCAATAATTTTTTAATTGAATATTTATTTTTTGAAAAATGAGTGAATAGTATTAAGCTTTGTAGTAAGCCATTAAATTTTTATATTAAATAAACAGAAGACGAAAAAAAATTTAAAAAGTTCGATTTTTAAGCAGTAGACTTGTATTTTATGTTTCACCTTATGTAAACTTGGTATGAGTAAAATTTTCTATTTAAAAAAAATAGAAAAATTTTTTCAAGCAAGTCCTAGTGTTTTAATTACTTTAGCTGAGCTAAAAAAATACAGAATAATTTATTGCGGTGGTTTAGCTTAAATACAATTTATAAGTAATTTTCTAATATTGAATGCCCACCTGGTTACAGAGGATGGGTTCACTTTAAGAAAGTATCCTTAAATTATAAGTAAATACCTAAAATATTATATTCGCCTTTAAATTTGTACGTTTGAAGTTATTTAGCTACATATTTCATATTTCTAACTAGAACCTTATATTTTTTCAGACAAATTACTTTCCTTTTAGTTAATTATTTTTTATATTTCATGTTAAAATAACGGAATTTAAGAATTAAAGTGTTTTCTGCTTTTTAGTAGTCCTAAGCTAAATTTTCATTTTTCAGGCAGATGCAAAATTTGATGGTGCTAGTAAATCCTATCCTTTAAAGCAATCAATTTGGAATTTTTCAAATTTATTTATTCAACGGACTGAATAAAACAAGTGATGCTAGAGAAGCAAAAAAATTTTTTGGAATATTCCGTATGTTTTTTCATTTTTATAGATAAAAGAAACGTTTTAAATTGATTTAAAGGGACAACCACTTTTTCTTTATATTTGGTGCATGGAAATGTAAATTGTGTAAATATATGCTGTATAAAGTATAACATAACAATTCATTTCAACAAAATAATTGAAATTTATATTATTCATTCTATTTATTTCATTTCTAGAATAAAAGGAGTACTTAGAATTTAGTTGTTATGTTATCCATTGTTGAAATTTTTGAGAGAATTGAAATAAATAGGAAGACTATGACTTGCAACTAGAACATCGTATGGGCAAAAGATGGCAAGACTAAAAATTTCTGTTAATGGATCATAAAGACTAGGATTAAAAACTTTAATATGATTAAAAAGATTCACTTAATTTTAGTTTTTGTAATTATCAAAGTTGTATTTGTAATGCCTTATAAAAATATAAGCTGAATATATAAAAAATCATAAAATCATAAAAATATAAATAAAAATAAAAATATTTTTTCAATTATAGTGAATGTAATTGACTGTATTTAAAAAAATACTACATGGATTTTAAGAAAATTGATATACCTGATATCTAGGGTTGTATCAACCTCTTTTTAAGCTTATCTGAGTCTTTTTAAACGAATAATGCCAGATTCATTGAATAAAAGTTAATATTTAAATTTTTAATTGAAAAAGAAAAAAAAATCCATAAAAAATAATACAAACAAACAGAACAATTTTGTTTTGCTAAATGTAGATGTATCACTAAAACGTTTAATAAGCGAGGATTTCGTTCTCCATGAAGCTTAGATGAAATAATTTGTTTAGAAAGTTTTTTTTGGATTTATTCAAATAATTGTATAACCATCAGATACAAAAAAACTAGCAGAAATATTTATAAAATGACAAAAAACTTGAAATAACTTATTTTTTCAACCTCTTGGGATCTTGCTTTTTAAAAACTAATATTAAGTATATAATAAGTCATGTAATTTTTGGAATTTTTGTTAGTATTCATACAATTTAAACATATTTGGTATGAAACCCAATTTTGCTGATCCTACCTTACATAAAATTGTTTTTCTTGTTGTATATTCATGATAAGCTATGTAAATATAAGATCAATCAGGCAATAAATTGGGCATAAAGCAATTCTTAGCGTATCAAGAGAAGTTTGAACTTCTTTATTTATATTTTTGTTCACTCCTAAAATGTAAGAGATCTTACAAACTTTCTCTATCGCTAAATTATAGAAAAACAGTAAAATATAACAGATATAAAGTTGAAAAATAAGGTTCATACTTGCTTTATTTCATAAAAGACGGAAAATCAAATTTGAAATCAAAACTATGGCTGACTATGGTCCTTTATTATGGAAGCGGCTTAAGCCGAAAAATAAAACTATCTTATATCTTTTATAAAAAAATCTAAGTCTAATATCATCGAGACTGCTATGATTTAGGGCGGCTAATTAAAAAAATGCAAAAAAACCATTTAAAACTGGTTTAGGTCCATTTAAAGAAATAATTTTGATATGAAATATTTTACGTTAAAAAATTGCCCAGCACAGCAATAAATTTAATAAGAATTATAACGAAGAAAAAATTATCAATTTGTTTTTCTTTAATAATATGAAAGTGATTTTGTAAACTGAATTTATACTTAATTAATCATAATTTAAAATTTTTTCTTCGTTATAATTCTTAGCCTTAATAAGTCTCAAAGCGGATATATGAGAATCACCTCAGATTATAATAAAAATAATTTAGTTAATTTTCTATTATTATTTTCAATAGAGGATAAATGCTTAAAAATAAAGAAAATTCTCTGCAGCTAGAGAAGAGATTCACATAAATCTGTTTAATGTAAAGCTAAGAAAAAATATTTTTGATAGTTTTTGGAATTTGATGAACATTAACAAACAAAATTTTATTTTATAATGGAGCAACGAAAACGTTAGAAAAACTGAAAAGATTTTACACTTACAAATCATTAGTTAAAAAGTCCACATATTGTTTTATTATAAAAAGCCAATTACTAATTTTCCAAATAACACACCTTCAAATGTTATATTTGCAATCAATTTTTGAGCTGATATCATAATCTTATGACAGAATTCGTTGGTTATATGCAATGTCTTACTAGCTTTTATCCTTCAATTTTTTGATTTATGTAGAATACTACAATAGTATTATCTGCCATGATATGTAATTTTTTTTATTATGTAAACAACAAAAACTAAAAATTTCCATTTTAATATGAACTTCTTATTTATTTCTGAGCTGACGACAAAAGGAAAAACAGAATTAATACTTTACAAGGGAGCACAGTATAAATTTTTCACTTCTTAATAGCCTTCAAATTTATTAATTTGGTAGGCTGAAGGTAACATACACACAAAAAGTCCAGCTTGTTCTGTCAAGAAATGAAGATCTAACCGAAAATCAAGCAATAGATTGGGCAAGCTTTTGATGAAGCCTCTGCTTAACATTATTTGGACTCGTTGGTGACTCAGATCAATTTGATCCCATTTCCATATCAAGCGATTAGAAGGGCTTAAAATGTACTCAGGCACTTAGTAAAAGTGGCTGCTGAAATTCTTGAACTAAATCTTAAGATATAGTTTTAAAAAATATGCGCCCACAATGAAGAATCTCTGTAAGTTGTTAAACATCCAAATGAGTTGTTTTCCATTTCACAAAAAAAAAAAAATCTTTGATTGCTTCTGCGTAGGCATATTACTAGCGGGTTTTAGTATCAAAATATTTAGAAGAAGTCTAATTCTAATGAAAATGAGTCATGTCAAACTATCAGAGGATATTTTGTCAGTCTACAGAAAAATTGTCAGCTTAGTCAAAAGTTGATGGGATTTTACATTAGAAATTTGAAATATTTTGTATGTAAATAACTTTAGTGGCAAGAAAAAATAGAATTCCTTTCTTTAATTTGGTATCGGAAAGATGCAAGAAGATTATCTGCACACTCTTTAAAAAGTATATCTAATAAAACATCTTTATTTCTATTAGCGGAAAATCCGATTAATTGATTATTAAATACAGACCAGTGTGGAAAAGAATGTTAAAAACAACCAAACTGAATTATTTATGTCGCAATTAAAACTGGTACTTTAGACCATTACTTTAAAATGTTTAAATAGATAAGTAATAAAAAAGATATTTTAACTTTAGTGTTTATAAATATTTACGATACGTTTTTTTTTTTTAGATATTCTTTAGCTCCATAAGAAAAGAGCTTCGCTTAGAGCGGTTTGCGCAAAAAAAAAAAAAAACAAAAGTACCTCAAGGTAATTTTTCTTACAATAAAAATCACGATTTAAAAGTTTTGTCCTGATACGATATAAACTTATTGGCAGTAGTAATAACCGTTGACTTCATTTGATACTAAATTTTTATTAACTGTAATTTGATACTAGCTCAACGTATATTTTGTTAGTACAATTAAAGTGTTATTTTTTATACATATATGCCTTTAAGCAATAAATAAAAAAATAAAACGGATATTTTTAAAAATATTTGGGTATGAGGATTTTCTTTAACTAATATTATTAATAATAAATATTATTAGTAAATTAGACGTTAGTGGTCAACAGAGGTTTGTGAGGCTACAGATATCCTTTTTTAGTTTTATTCTCCAGGTTTGAGGTATATAGTGAAATAAAGTTTAATGATGTGCTACATAGTTTTTCTTAAGAAGGTTTTAAAGGATATTTCCTTTTTTAAATTGTGAGCACAACAATGCAGAAAAAAACAGCTCAAAACTGACTGAAATATTTTAGCAAAGAAAAATACAGCAGCCTTAGTGAAGAGGACAGTAACTATCCCCCTTCGATTAATAACCAATTTAGCGATTTTATTAAAATAACTCAACAGCTTGCAGGTGAACTGATTAGCAATGCTATAGTTTTCCAAAAATTTTACAAAATAGGAAATATTAAAAAAAGCTTAGCAAATGAGTGCTTAAATAAAAAAAAAAAATTTTACAAGCAAATATATATAGACTAAGCTTTCTTTTCGGAACAAAAATGATCTATTTTTAGATGGCAACTGTAACAACTACGACAATAATTTAATCTTTCCTAAGATCGAATTTTAGTCGCCGCAGATGATCAAAAATCAACAACTTCTCTAAAATTTAAACTGCATCAAAAAATGGTGGATAGTTAATATTTGCTGTTCTTTATATGGAATAATTTTTTACGACTATTTTGAATCCTGGTGAAAACTTAATAAAATCAACAAATCTTTTGCCGGGAGATTCACAAAAAGCAACACAAACTGCTATATTTATATCAAGTATTTTCACAATTAAAAAAAAACCTGATCTCAGTATATTGTAAAATTAATATTATCTTTACACCAAGGCTTGTGATGGATAGAATTTTATTAATTAGAAGATATGCAAAATACGTTATAGGATAGAATCTCTACGTAGTAGGACGTCAGTGTTTGTGCATTTAAAGCCGAAACAACTTATTTTTTTATAGTTTGTTATAAATTTTATTCAAGAAATTCCCTAAATTACTTTTTTTTTCTTTTTAAAGGCTAATCTACATAACATCTTATAAAAATTGTCAAAAAAGTTAAATAAGAACCTTAAAAAAATGTGTTTTCTAAAAAAACCTGTTTTTTAATCAATCATTTATCTATCAAAATTTCCAATTTTCTAAAAATCAAAAAGACTTTTTTCGTTAAAAAAACTTGGCAATAATTATTATTAGTTCAAAAACTAATGAGAAAGTTAGAAGGGTTATACTTGTTTTATTTTTTTCATTAATTCGGTTCCTTTTTCCTTACAAAAACTTTTAGTTACTTTTCATTTAAGAGTAAAAATCAAACTTCATTAAGTTCATTCTACCGGATTGCAAAATTTCTTAATACTCTTTCGAGAATTTAGGAGTAAAAATGAGTCTAAAAAGCTCATGACACAAGGCACGTAAGTTTATATATTTGTGAAACTTTATGTATTTCTGAAGATTATGAATTAATATAGCCAAAAATTCTAAAGAACAAAAATGACTTGCATTTTATGTATTGATAAAGGTCTTTTTAAATCGGCTTCATTTTCAGCCCTTTTTTCCCTAAATGCTTAGATTAAAATCTTGCTTTTTAGTTATCTAGTTAGTTATTTTGAAGTATTTTTTAAATTTATTTATTTTATGAAAAGTTTGGTGTATTATTTTTTCTATAGCCATTAATAATATTATTTTGGTTTATGATTTAGGTAAGATAAGCTCCAACGTTCTCACCACTTCTAATTAGTTTGCCTGAATAGTTACATTTTATTGGAGTGCCTTTAGATGAAAAAAGGCACAAAGCTTTGAACTATAGTATTGTAAATTTTTTGATTTCAATATTACCCATTTTATGTTTGGCTTTTCAAAGATTCATCTACCTATTAGCATTCTAATTTCATTAATAGTTGAAATATCTATCAATTTTAATGTTTCTCCCTCTGTTTTTTTATCTAAGTTTCTTTGGGTCAAAAACTTCAATTTCTTCGAAGAAACTTAAACTTACTGAAACCACGATAAAAATATTTTCTAGAATGGTAAATAAAATCCTTGTAACGAACTTGTAAAAAATAATATCTACTCTATTAGCTTTTTATTCTTTTGCTTTACCAAAATACTCAAAGGATATTTATTGATGGATAACAAAATATTAACTTTAGCCCAAATCATCAAAATTATATACACATACAGATTTTGCTTGTATCATAAAGGTATTCGTTGTATTCGGGTATAAGAATATTAAAATCATTTGTTTGCTTGAAGATTTGATACCATGGAAACAAAAATTTAGGTTGAACTCTTTATTTTAAGCTACTGGATTGGAAGGGTTTATGTTCAAGTTTTAGTCTTGTTTAGCTATTTTTCTTATTATTTTCTTTGTGATTTATAGCTTTGTAGTTGTTAATTTAGTTTTTCAATTAGTCTTGATTAATTTTTTTGTGGAAATATTGTAGTAATTCTTTTTAGACGGATAAAATTGAAAAATCTTTGAGAAAACAATGTTTTATTACAAATTGTTTCAAAGGAGGTAAAATGACTACTCTACCAGAGAGATTTTATGATAAAGCTAAAAATTTTGGGAATTGTTTTAAAACGGAAAACAAAATACCTTTTTAAATCACAGGGCGTATCTTTTTCTTGTAAAAGTTAATTACCCTAAGAACAAGATCAAACGATATCCACGCAGTATATTAAAAAATAATTAAAACAAGGTAACTTATAATCTTTAAATGTTGACACAACTAAAAACACAGTTGAATATTGAATACAAACCAAAGCAAATATTTAATTTAAGTTTAGAATATTTTTAATTTGAACAAAACCTTTTAATGATAAGTAAGTAAAATTTTGAAAAAATTTTTCTAAGAAGACTGTAGGAGGATAAAACTTTCAATATAATTACAAAAAATATTTGTTGATTGTTTTTCCTTTCATCTAATATAAAATAATTAGCATATATAAGCTAAAGACTTCATATGATATTTAATTAAATGATTCTTTGAACCTTAGAGCTAGAAAAATCATTTCAGAAAAAAAATTCTTAAAGATGTAATCATTAGCATTCCTGACCCAACATTGTCTACACATTTAATCTTTCCGACAACTCTAATTAACAGAAAAGTCACAAAAAGCGTAATAACACAATTGTCAACCACAGAATTTAATTAATCTTTTAGCTAAACAACAAACAAATAACATACGGGAAAAATTTTCTAAGTTTCATTTTAGTTTCACTGAAAAGCTGTTCTGGAGTTTGAGACTTTCAGTTCTTTAAGAAAAATTGCTTGTGAGCATATTGATAAAAAACAAAATCTCAGAATGTTGTACAAGAGAAAAATGACAAAAAAGACCACATATTAAGGAGTATTTAAGATTACTAAATGGATGATTGAAAAATGGATGAACAACGATCATTTATATACACGGTCTCAGAACATAATTGTTTGCCGGTAGCATCAGGTTATTATTTTTAATCGTTTTATCGGCTTTAGTTCATTATCGTTTTAAATAATTTTTTTAAAATGTTATTTTAAGCTGACTTTTTTTCTTGCTTTTTTACTAAGCTACCAAGTGGTAAATTTCGATGAGAAATCATGGTTAAGTGTGGAATTTGTGGCAGATAATTGGTGAAAAGTAGCTTTGCCAGCGGTAGTGTTCAGTAATTGACTGTAAATTGTAATATCAGATGACTGAATGCCTCCTTAAAAGTCTGATCAAATTATGCCTGCGGAAATGATTTTATGAGGGCTCAGAAATGATTGAGTTTTGATTTGTAGCACCGAAACACTTAATATTTTTTTTTTTTAACCATAAATTTATACCTATAATAAAACATCAATTTCAACTAAATATCAAAGCCCATAAAAAATATTAAAAAAGAAAAAAAATAAATAATAATAATATAAATAAATCATAAGTTGAGTTTAGGATAATAAATCAAAATTAATCAAAATTTTGGCAGATCACATTCAACATAAACTAAGACACATTTTGTCTGCTATAAGAATTTTCTAAATTTCTTTTTTTATTTTTTATTTGTTTTTTTTTTTTTTGTTACCCATTAAGGATAAGAAATTGAGGGCGGATGCTTCTAACGAAAATCGATGATCCTTTTATTTTAAGTAAAATCCGTTATGACAAATGCCAGACAATATGTCGCCATTATCCTTATCTACGTTCATCCTTTTTAAATCTCAGTGTCATATTTATACATCAAGGCGACAAGGCCATAAAAATTTGTTTGTTATAATTTTAAAGTCATAATTTATGCAGCTTTTTTTCTTTCTTTAGAAGACCACTTTTTCACGCTTTATTCAAATCTATTTACATCCTTCTGTTACTAAAGCTGGATTATCTTTTTGACTAATATTTTCACTAAAATCATGTGTAGTGAGGTAAACAAAAAAGTTTAAGGATATTGAATGCAAATTTCCTGATTTATTTTCATTTTGGAAAACCAAAATAAAAAAAATGGTCAGATAATGGGATAAATGTGATGAGCTGTCAACGGTTTAATTGGATTGAGGCTAAGAGACTCATCAAATGGAATTTTTCATAGAAAAAAAAAGGAAAGTTTTTTTGAGAAATTGAAAAATGAAAGGAGCATTTTAGTTTGTTTGTATTCAAAGAGCAAACAAAGGAAATTGAATTCAGAAATAATCTTTTAAACAGGGAAATAAGTTTCAATTTATTTGAATTATTAAATAATTGATATTTATTAGAAAGTCAGTAGAAAAATATTCTGAATGTAATATAACTTTTGAAAATTAAATTAGAAAAAGTGAATTTCATACTGAATCCAAAAACAATTCGGAGACAAATGATACGGATACCAAATAGTTCGGAAGGATTTTTTTATTTTGGATATCAATTTCATTTGAGTGCTCGCATAGCATGGAAATGTCCCCTAATCAATTGTTAAAAATAAAGATCCTTAAAGATTAGATTTAGTGTCATGAATTATGTTTTATTTTCTTTCTTGAAGTTTTGTTGTTGTAATTTCTATAGTTGTGTGGTTTACAAGAAAAGAGAATATTTTATTCTTTGTAGTCATGAAAAGTTTTCTATATGATTAAAAAGATATTTCCTGTCACTTTTATGGCATTGTTCAATAAGTCCTGAAATTAACAATCTGTTTAAGGCTCACTGTATTAGTATTATTATATTGATGAATAATCTTCTACAATGTATGACCATAAACAGCAATTTTTACATGGAAGAAAAAAATCCGAACAAGGCCTTCATATATGAAACGTGCTGTTCAACTAGAGACAAATTACATGAATTAAATTTTAAGTTGTTTCCAAAATTCAGCTTATTATTCATTGTTAAACTTAAGGCTATTTTAAGACCAAAAAACATCTTTATAGAATAACGGAGTAGAACCACACGAGAAGGGTTGACCAAAGGAAACCATTGAAAATCGCAATAGTTAATAATTATGCCAAAAATAGTTTAATAAAAAGTTGAGAGTAGATTTTTTGGCTCAAAACTTAATTTGGAGGATTCAACAAAATTTGAAAAAATCACTAATTGTTAGCCTGGATTTTTTTTTCTGCAATATTTTTTAAATATCAAATTCTAATGCAAACAAAAGGAATTTATATAATTATTGAATGTATTGTTTCTATCACCTTAGAACTTACACAAATTTAAGTTTATTTATTGCTGGCATTTTATTAGTTCTTGGCTGCTTTACCAAACCAATCATTTAGACATCAAAACCATATTTTCAGGGGGTTATGAACAATACTAAGAACCACTGATTAGAGTAATAATTTGAATGAATTTGTTTGCAGGTAATCACAAAATCCAAAAGTAGCCAGATTTTCGAATAAAGAATTACCGTTCTGAACCAGAATTGACTTAATAAAATAGGTGACTAAAAATATGAATGCTTTCGTTCTAAAAACTAAGACATTTAAATATCTTTATACCCAACAGGCATGCCCATCTAATTTTCCATTAAAAACAAAAATTTCAGAATAGGAAAAAGGACAAATAGCCAAGACTTCTGCACGTGTAGATATAAGTTATCACACAAAATCTGCATTTAGGATGCTTTTACAAAGAAGTAAATTTTTTTATATTAAAAAATTATGTTTTTTTAGGGAAAAGCTAAAGTTGAAATATGATTAAAAACGTTTTCTAAAATGATACATAAATCCTGTAATTTTATTTTAGAACAAATAAAGAACAGAAGTTGAAAAAATTCTTTTTTTATGTTTTGTCCATGCAGACAAAAGTATCATTTATTAGAGAAAATGTTTCTTTACAAGTCAATGCAAACATGATGAAATCCCATCTACAAAACTTGGCAATCTTGGAATGTTTTTCATCCAAACTAATACAATATATTTTAAGAAATTCATGAAAAATTTAATACCATCATCAGAAAATATATTTTGACTTAAAGCCAAAGAAAGACAGAATCTGAAATCTTAGCCAATTTATTCAAACAAAATATTTTATGGTTATCCAATTTGTATAATCAGCTAAATTATTTTACTTTGTTGAAAAATATGTTGAACTTTTAAATATCACAAAAAAAATCAGAACTTTTGTGAATATAATATTAGCAAAGAAGAAAAATTAAATTTTACAAGAAAATCTTAAATAAAATCATCATTTTTTTAATTACTATCACTTCTATCGACAATTAAAATGAAAATAACATCAAAAGAATACATAATAATGAATTTGATTTACATTTTATTACAGTAGAAATTGTATCCTTCTCATATTTAGGCTTTTCTATTAAAGAAACTAACATTTCATTTAGCCTTAATCTAAGCCGACAACAAAGTTTCTTCTTAGCTTCATCTCTTATTTCAATTTAATTAAGTTCCTCCAAAGTTTCTTTGCCCTAAGGTCCCTTCACCTTTATCGTTAAATTGAAATAGAGACATTTTTCTTGAGGCTCTGTGGGAAATGCCGCAAACTTAACCAAAACCAATTGGGTATGCCAACCACGTTCTGTTGAAATTGCTCTCCACAATTTGTGTCGCCTCTTAAGGACAATTACTCATGCTGTTTCTCGGTTGAAATGACTGCAATTAGGCGTAAAACTCCTTCCGTAAAAGCCCAGGCTGATGTTATCTAAAAATTTTAGCTGGCAGGGAATGATGTCTTTTTTTTTCTTTGTATTTTATTAATACGCCAAAGATGTATGAAAATGATTATGTTCTTTATAGAAGGTTTACTTCTTATATTCGTCTCAGTTAACGTATAGAAATTTAGCAAGCTTGTACTGTGATTCCCAGGAGGTCTGTCAATCAACTAAGTTGCCGTTAAGTCGTTTAACACAACTGCCGGAATGTGTATTATTTTAGCAACATGAAGTAATTTCTTGTTCTATCTCAGGGGAGGGAATTGTGTATTATCTTCAAAATATTGTGGTTTATATGGTTATCTATCTTAGGGGGTTTGATTAAATCACATTTAATACATAGAAGTAATGTCAGCTTCTAGATACGTGTAAATGTTGTAGTATTTGATTGCAACGACTAAACTAACAAATTTATTACATTTGGGAAATTTTAAGTCACTTTTACGATTTGTGACTTCAGGTGACGTTATCAGAATGAACTATGGATGTTTATGTCAGTATAAATGTCTTTAATGTCGATTAGAGTAATAAAATGACAGTTTTTGTTTCCAAATTAAAAATTCTTTAACTTAGATAAGAACAGAAGTGAAATATTTCTAAAGAAATTATAAACAATTTAGTTTTGGAATTTAAGAATGATTTGATTAAAATTTGTTCGCACATTAACTGTGCAAAAAATATAAATTGAAAAACTTAAATTGCTTTGGCGATATTCTTTAACGTTATGCCATGTACCCTTGCTTTTCATTTTTAAGTCCTTCATAAAACTTTAAGTGGAGTCAATTTTGTCAGTCAACAAATTATTTTAACAGCGATAGCCTTCTTAATTGTTAAACCCTAACTTTTGAAGGAGAATATTAAAATATGATAATTTGAGCTTGTGGAAGGTGGCTAAAGTTGATTTTTATGATTGGGGTTTTGACCCTCGGTTTTTAAATTATTTACGAGCAAAAAATTTTAGGCATTGTTTTAATTTAACTAAAACCAGACTAATTAGAATTTAATTTTTCAATTTAAAGTTTATTTGGGTGCAACATTACCATGTATGACTTTATAAAACATTTTTATTAGGGTTTCTACATGTTGAAGAAAATATAATTAGAGCATTTTAAATATTACAACATCAAAAAATGTGGTTTTCTTTTTATTTCTTTTCTTATTTTAAATATAAATAAGTGATTTTGATTTGAGTACTGCAAATAACATTGAAAAATGGAACAAAAGAATTTTTTACAAAACCCTACAGGAAATTTCTTGTTAGACAAACTAGAATGGTTTATATGTTCTTTAACAACACTCGAGGTACTTACAAACAAACATTGTCATTTTTAACTTAACACTATTACAGGAAACTCTTGCAAGGTCTTATATATACATAGCTATCCCTGGTGTCACCAATCAAGTGCCCAGACTTTAATAATTGTAATATTAATAATCTTCATTTATTGCAAAGTAATTATATGTAGATATAAAATGTGTTTTGCACGATATTAATATTCAGATATAATTTAGCCTTTAAACTAAACTATTGCTAATTGATATTTTAACTCAAAACTTTCTTTCCATATTGCCATGAGTTTTTAACTATTCCTTTCAAACATCAAAAGGAAAGTACTAATATGCAAATTAGTAATTTTAGACGTACAGTTAAATATCTTTTACATCTTTCATCTGTGAGGAACTTTAAGGGATTATCGTCTTTTTTTCTCCCTTCCCTAGGATCACGAAATCAATCGAAAATTTTTCCAAACTCAAAATTCGGTCGCAATTCTAATTTTTCAAAAACTCACAGAAACATTTCTAACTGAGTAAAAAGCTCTCTGTCAAAGCGTTTTTTTTGTGTAGTCGTATTCACACCTAATATGCCTGTGTCTGTGTCCTTATTGTCTGTTTTAAAAAAATAAACTAAATCAAGTTGCACTCAAAATTAATAATTTCGTTTTGCCATAAACGTATAAGTTATATAAGTCAATGTTATAAAAACCTAAGTTAAATAGTAAGTTGAGTTTCATAAAGGAAAATTGAAGATAAATAAGAACAAATCTCCATTCATTTCATTTACCTTTCTTCTATGTAATAAATTCACTTCAGAGTTGTGGTTAAGAATTAATCCACATTGAGGAGCCCACTGGGAATTATAAAGGAATTCATTTGAGTTTTCAACAGAAAATTTAAGCAAATAGAAACAAAATTAAAAGTTGAAATTCGAAATATGTTTATTTTAGCAATCAGTTTTTAATTTTGTTCATTTTAGCAGTAAATTACTGAAGTTCGTGTAAAAAATGTAAAATAACCTTAATTTTCTTCACCTAACAAAAAGTCTACTGAATCTAATTTAAGAGAAACAAAATTTTGGTAGAAACTTTTGAACATTTATCATGTTTTTATTCAATTTGCATTGTTTGTATGTATACATATAGTCTGTCCGTACCAATAGCTTAATGAACTGGCTGACTCTAAAATAATTGAAATTTTGTAAAAGTATGGAACTTAAATAAAAGTTAATCATTTGAATCCATGTTATGGCATGAAAACTCAACTGTTTAGCTTTAAATAAATTTCATAAATAGGGGGGGGGGGGGGGCTAGTGTGGTCAATTTAAATGATTTTAAATGGGTAGGCATGTGCCGTATACTCATTAAAGTAGGAATTTGTTTAATTGTTTATAAACTTAAAGTAATCGAATGTGGTTGGTGGGTGTGAGTAAGAATTTATCTACATTGGCTGCAGAACCTGTAGATAACTATCTCTCCTTATAACACCCGCAAGTCTATTGAGTTTCTGAGCAATTATTTTTCAATATCTAAAGAGTATTGCTTACTTTCTGATACACACTCAAAATATTTTTAGAATGTGTAACTTATTGCATTAATAAACTGTTATAAATTTAAATTAGAGAAGTAATTAAAGTCCCATAAATAAGCCGCTCTTAAAATTAAATAAAAAACAAAGCACTTAGAAAAAAACAATAACAAACTTCAGATAATATGAAAATTGGACGTTCCCATTTTATTGGAAATTAATTATCCTGATTTTACCTTTTTTATCAGTTACCAATCACCTGATATACATCAACAAATAACAATGAACAAACTCTTTTTTAAAACAGAGTTCTTTCAACAGCCACCTAATATTTTTCTTTAGACACATTACCGAGGACGTGTCGTTTTGATAACATCTCGAAAGGGAAACATTCTGAGAATGTAGCCCAACAATCAGGAGACCATTTATACTGTAACTTCCTTTCTTATGAAGACGATCCTTTATTTTATTTTATTTTTTTTTTTTGGCGTTTATCCAAGACAAATTTTATTGTTCATTTAATTTCTTTTTTTTTTGTTGTTGGTTTTTTTCCATCAGTTTTAGATTTTTCATTAGGTCTACAGAATTTCGTCTATTTGTTTAAGATTTACAGAAAATATTTAGCTTTAGGAAAAAGTAAACATCCCATGTCATGTCATGTATTTTATGTGTCTGACACTTTTTTAATTCGATCTGATAGATTTAAGTTGAGTATTTTGTAAGTATCGATTATCCTGCATGAGACAAGTGTATCATCAAAACCTTTTCTATTATTCATGATATTATCGATGATAGTTTCTTTTCATTATTGTTATATGATGGTAGATCCTTTAAAATAATTGAAAGTTTATAGAAATGATGTGTTCTAAAATTACCCTTACTAAAATAATTCATGTCTTTCTGTCAAATCTTGAATTACAGGAATCTATCTCAAAAATGATTTGTTTATAATTTCAAGAGCCTCCAACATCTTGAACGTATTAATGTCATGGTGAATATAAAGTGATGTTGAATTGTATACGTCTGTCTTCTGGATTGTTAGACAAAAACTGTTTTTTATTTTCTTTGTGAAAATTTTGTGTTTTTTTTTGTGGAATAAAAAGTTGTCATATAATTTGCAAAACTGTTATTAAGATAAGTTTACAAAAATTACGTAACAAGTGTTTGGTTTTAAGATATTTAAAAAATCCACATGCATAAATTGCCCTGACATAGTTATTTAAAATGTCTTTTCTCTTGCGAAGTTTTGTAAATTTTTAAAGCTTAGAAGTTTGTTCTACAAAAATCAGTATTAATGAGAATCGGATTATTGAAATTTTAGATAGTTTACAAAAGGTGAAACAAAGTTGTATTCCCAACAGGTTTGCGAGCATTTGAAGCACAGTTTTCTAGCTATTAAAGTTTGTGGCTCAATTTATTTTAGTTTTTTATGCTGTTGTTATGTATTTTAAGCTAAGAAATCAATGAGTAAAATTTAGTATATAGTATGATGACTGACAGAAAAGAGAATGGCTAAAATAGGTTGCTTTACTTTATTTTGACATTGTATTTTTATTTATAATTATTTTGCATCAGCATGTGTGAGATATTTATGTTTAAAAAAAGGAAATAAAAGAATAAAAAAGCATATTAGTAAATAATAAATAAAAAATTTACTAAAGGTTCATATAAGTTGTTGATTGAAATTTGTGGAAATTTATTTTTTAGGAGAAAAACTGTATAAAATTCTTGAAGTCGTTTGGCTACAAATTTTGTAGGATTAAGCGGCGTAAATAGCTCAATGCTAGAGGAATCATCTTTAATAAATTAGAAAGGTTGATTGCTAAAAAATTAAACATTGTAGGCATTCAAACTTATATTTAATATATAACAATTTAATCGATCTGTGTATTTCCATGTAAAATCCATTTCAAGGTTTAGAGTACGAATTTAATCATAAAACTTGTGTAAAGTAAATACTCTTACTTATCCATAGAATTAATTACCTGCAAAATGTAGCTCAAGTATATAACTTGATAAAATATTTTTACTTCTAAATCAAATATATGAAGATATCCAGAAGAAATCTTAAAGCAATTTCCAGCACTGTAAATCAAAATTGTTATTTAAAAGTCGTATATGTTTTACAATCACTATTCTATGGCATAAAATTACTTTGGAAAAGTTTTATTTAAATAAAGTCTTGTATTTCTTTTTTATTTTTTGAATATAATAATATCTATCGAATTTAGCTATTCAAAAAGTATTTTGGTTTGTGTCTTAACTTCATGATTTCATCCTCTCAATCACAATCAATATAATTTTCTGTCCGAGTTTCAATATCCCTTATCTATACACAGATATTTACAATTTCAAATGCTCAATCATATCATATATATTATTAATAACATTTATAATAGTTTCTAACCAAGAAAATAAATTATGTAAAATGCTTTCGATTAGTTAAGCTAAATGCCTTCTTGACATTTTAAAAATGTTTAAACATATTTTACAATCCACTTGTTGGAATTCAACAAATCTGAACTGAACCAAGCTCAAATACAATTTTGGTTACTATAACTAGACGATAGTATCCGGTGTATACAAAATCTCCATATTACAGTTGCATTTTAAGCTCTTGGTCATAAGCTTATCAAGGATTAGTATAAGCGAATAGATATTTATATATATGTATATATGTCATATTTATATGCTTTATATTTGCTACATATATATATGAATATGCATATAAATAAAAGTAAAGATACATGAAGAATAACATTTGGGGTTGTAAATCCTTTTGGGCTTGACCCAACTGTCGGACATAAAAGTACTAGAACCCGTGTTTATGCTACTCCAGATAATGATTTGTAGGAAAGGATTACACATAAGTTCATACGCTACTTGATATTCTATATGGACTAACTAAAATTTATGAACATATTCTTGATATGATGTCGTTGACTGCATTCAGGAAAACATTTATATTTAAAGCAGCATTTAGTAGTTTTTAATTAAAACGTGATTAAAGTTTCTCTGCAAAAGTTTCAATTATTTTTGTTCTTGCAAATGTTTTTACGAAATAGAAAGAAAATCTACAAATGATTCAGTTGTATTTAATTGATTTGTTTTTATTTGAGCTAACCAATATTTGTTTGAATTGTTTTCATTTTTTAATGTAGTCTTTTGAAATTATTTAGTAAATTGTTTACAGTAACAGAGAAGTTTGGTATTATTTGAACTTTTTAATTTTAAATTAAATTTTTCAGGATTTATTCTTAAGGTTCTTATTCAACTATATTAAGTTAAATAAAATTACACGCATTATTAGATTAATCCAGTTTTAACCTTTTTCTATTGGCATTTATACACTGTATTACAATACACGTATTCATGCAAATCATGTATTTAGTTTCGTGTATTAAAATATAGCTTTGAAAGCCTCTATAAGGAGAAATCTGGGCATTTATTGTAAAAGGCTGTCCAGAAAAATTAACCTATTTATTGTGTCATTAAATATTTCATTTATTTATCATCTAAATTATTTTTTTTTTTTTTAAGTCTTTTTTTGCCTTTTTGTTATTTAATTAAGTAATTTAAACACTTTTAAAATATTATTTCAGTGAAATAGATGATTTAAGGTTTACACTTATGATACTTATGATTTTGACATTTCCACCTAATACAGTGTATTAGAATTTTTTTTGTATGGGACGCCAATACAGTGTATAAGCATGAATGGAAAAAGGCTATTAGAAACGATCTTTTAAACTCAACTCATAAGTAAACCAAATCCTTGTAGATCTGAAAGCTTGTGATCCACGTGGTGTACCCTTTTTATGCTTGTTACTATAAAATTAAATTATTTTTATGCATTTTTGTGCATAAGTTTTATTTTTATATTGCTACCATGAAAAATGTTCTATAAAAAAGGACTCCAGACTTCCTTTAAATTAGTTAAATTATTTTTCTTACGGGTGCATTTAACTAAATTCGTTTTTTTTTTACGGCTCAGGGCCGTAGCGAGGATGTTGAGCGTGGGGGGTGACGGGTATAAAAAAGTCAACTTACCCAGAAAACTTGATGACTGCATATGTGGCATGTTGGTGGAAATATAGTAATATCAATGTGTAATATCAATTTTATTATAGCAAAACAAATAATCACTCTAAAGAGTTTTTTGAAATAAACAACATTATCACAGCTAAAGGATCGCAAAAATAATTCCTAAGAAAAGTATTAAGTACACAATGAGCATTGTCTTATCCATAGAATGATAGATGTCAGAGTTTAACTCTACGATGTTTCAATACCGACCATTTCTCAACGACTTCACGCAGGCTAATTTCGTTAGCTTCCTTCTGTGTATGAGTAATCAAACGAAACCATTATATCTACAAAATTGGAATTTTTGATAAGGACTTATTTTATTATTCTTCATTGTTTAGCATTCTTCGAAATTGCTATTGCGAAAGTCTCTTCACTTACTCAATAAACTCTTATTTAGTCAGTTTTGTCACAATGATTTATGACTTGAATCACTGTGATTTAAAAACTGACTGCAGTGCTTATTCTAATAGAACAAATAAATCAGTGTTAAGTTTTCTATAATTTTCAACCAAAAATATATTTGATATTTTTGGAAGTGCTGACTCATACATTCACAATCGAATGCAAAAAGTTTGAAATAAAAAAACACTTAAAGAAATTAATGTTACACCTATCATTCTGCATAAAATGTAGTCTCAGAAATTCCAGAATTCGTGAGTTCCTGTCAAGTTACCGATTTTATATTTGAATTGCACGATAGAATAACTGAGATTTGCCGACTGCCGACTTCTTGGGGGGGTGTCACACCCCCCACACCCCCCACACCCCCCGCTCGATACGCCCCTGCTTAGGCTATTTAACACACATGAAAGATTTTTTTTTTTTTTGTAATTTGTTAAAAAATTTTAAATAAGGCCATGTAAATGATATGGAATTTACCAGTAAATAAAAAAACAACAGCAAGGAGTTCTTATGAATAAAACTTTCATCATATAACTTTTTTCGTATTTATTTCAAGATGACAGAATTGTTTTACTCTAAGGAAATTATAGAAATTCATATATGTATTAATCGTTGCTTGTATTATTTAGTTGCTAAGCTTACAAACAAAAAAAAAAAACAAATTAAATATATAAAATAATCATTAAAAATTATTTGATAAAAAGTTTTTATTTAGAGCCCACCTCGTAAACTTTTCCTCAACGTTATTTCGTTCATTATTTAAACACCAAAAAATTAGAATTTATTCTAATTATGACTGAATTGAAATCAGTAATTTGATATAATTAAATAATTGCTTATATGTATGAGTCCACATTTATTATTTATTATATCCATGAATAAATTGATGCAATACTAAAAATGGCTATGGCCCTATAACTATCATCAGGTTTTTGATGATACATCTGACTGTCAGCGAAACCATTTCACATTTTTTTAGCAACTGTGGGTTGTTAAATTTAAATTTAGTAGAGCAGAAATTGATGACATTTTTTGCTCATATAAGCTGTGTAAAAAACAACAGTTATGGTTGCTAGAACATTAAAACTGGAACTCTTTAACGAAGCCAAATGAAATCTAACAAGAGCCCACGTGTATATAGAGTTCGAAAAATGAATTAAAACAAGATTTCAATGAAAACCATAAAGAAAACTCGAAAGATATAACATTATAGCTAAGTCGCATAAATTTGGGCATTGACAGTTTTTAATGAAATTGCCAACAAAAATTAGCAGTTAATATTTTCAAGCTATTAAAAAAATTTCAATATGAAATTTCTTAAAAACATTTTCCATGTTATCTCACTCCATAAGTGGCAATAAAAACTTCATTTGGCCTTAAACTTGAATCAAGGATTACAGATATGAGTAAAAGATAAATTCAATGTATGAAAAAAATCTTCAAACGCATCGTTTTTTTTTTCAAAGTTTTATTTGAAGCTTTTAATACAAAAAAAAAGTTTGGATGTCAACTTTTAAAATTTATTCCTTTAACCAACAGTCTCTCAGAATCGTTCATGCATTATCAGTTAAGAAGTTTTTTCAATGGCTTTAAGGCAAAAGAAATAAAAGTATAGAATTGGTAAAAGAAATTCATACAATGCACTCAAATGCAATTTCTTAAGTGCAAAGGAAAGTGCACTTAGGGTTTACATTAATAAAAGTATTAGAAGATATAGACAAGAGCCTCTGAGCAACTTTTGTAACTTGTTCATTCCAATAAAGTTAATTAGAACTTCCAAAAATGGTCATAAGAGAATATTTCTTTGAGTATTCATTAGTGCAAGCTGCATTCAAGCTAAATTTAATTATTTTCATGCAGAAGAGAAATTTTGGATTCCTTTTGTATAGATTTAGATTATATGCTGTGCATAGAGTTGCAAAGTTTACAGTTAAAACTGAACGTATATATATTCCATATTGGAACTAACATTAGTAAAATTTAACCTTATAAAAACTTTTTCTTTTATAATATACAAAATGAGGATATCATGTTTAAGTCCTGTTTAAAGATATAAATGTGAAATGGAGAATTGCACATAGCATGGTTATAGTTGGTTATAAAAATTGACGTCAAATGCTTACATGGCCACAGCTCTTCGCCTAATATTTTTGTTTTAGAAAATATCAAAGAAAATTCGATATTGTAAAATTTTGGTATAAGAATTGTAATAAGAATACATCAGGGCTCAACAAATTGTTTATTTCGGTGAGTAAAAAATGTTCTAGATTGGAAAATGGTTTTTGTGATATGATATTAATTTAATAATTAATTCAAAATCTTCGTTCTAATGGTTTAAAATTATATGGAAATGAGACTATTTGTTGGCGATTTATGTAAAAAGGATTACTTTCTTTTCAATAAAGTAGGGTACAGTTGGTTTTTAGTGGAGAATTAGTAGCAGTTTTAACCAGATGTAAATTTCATCGTAGTAATAAATTTCACTATAAAAGAAACCAAAAGATCTGGAGTAAAATGGTATCCCACAGTCGGAACTGTAAAACAAAAGAAAAATAAAATATATAAAGGAGAGCATTTTACATGCTAAGAAGTTACTTAAAAAATTAATATATGTAAAAATAAGACAATTTTTTATCAAAAATTTTTTATTACCTACTTATGGCTATAAAATTATTTCTATTAAGAAATGCTTTAAATAACGTTTAACATCTAGACAAATGCGGCTAAATCCAATTGATGAAATTTAGCAGAAATGAGTAGGATAAATATATTATAGGGATTTGCTTTAAAAATATCGTCTGGCCCTAAATTGTTTCTTATTTTTATACAATATTTTGCAATATTTCTTAAAACACTATAAGTATTTGGTTCTAGTGGATAACGTAGACAACAGAGAGTAGCAAAAATCCAGCTACCAAGCCAACGTTCTGTCGTATTTAAATCAATATCATTTTCCATAATATCTTCAAGCCATAAAAATTCAAACTCTATTAAATCTTCTAACGATCTTTGATCAATTCGTAATATTATACTCAAGAGTGGTAAATTTTCTTTGCAAAACTTTTCCCAATCGACTATATTGTTTGTTAATGGTAGACAATTATCATAAGAAAAACCACTAATTTGTAATTGTTCACGTAATAAAATAATTTTATCTTGCATATCATTGTAGTTTTTTATTTGAAATTCTTTCCATTCATTTGTTGGTCGCAAATTAGGTGAAGAAATATCCACCAAATCATCCTATAAATATTTGATCAATATATTAAAATTAAAATTTCAAACAAAAACTTACTTTAATAACTGCATTTGAAGAGTTTTCATGATTATTCGATGGCTTAAATGGTTTTACCATTATTGCTGGACAATTATTTCTCTCGTAAATCATTTTTGAAAGATATTCATCACCAGTTGTCGGTTCTGACTTTGGATCGAAATCAATGTTAACTGGAATTTCGAATGCTTGATTACTACCGAGTTCCATGATTCAAACAAATTTTATGAAATTATTAAACTTTATTCGTTTAGATTCCTTAAATATAACAGTTTACACGAGCAACAGAACAACCGGCACCTTTCATTTGACAGATTATAGAATGACTTTTCTTAACACGATGTCAACAAGGGGTTTGGTAGAAGTAACAAAAACTTTTAAAATGCGCAAAATCAATTTTAGTAGAATTTAATTTTGAAAATATATATTTTTTAAGAATTATGAATATTAAATTAAATTGGTGTACTCACTCAATGTGTGTGTGTGAAAATATGAAGCATTTTTATGAGCTCTGTGTTTGTGGGAAGGAATTTGAAGTTATGTATATATTAACATGGCAGGTGTTTCTACATATATATAAATATAATTTAAAAGGGAATTACCACCTGTTTAGCTAAAGGTCTAAAAACGGAACAAATAAGCTAAACAGTACAGCTTGATTATTACTAATGCCCAACTCTTGATTTTGAACTTTATCCATTGTAGTAATTTTTTCTGGCTGGGGCAGAAATACTTTATTAAATTGTATTAACCAATGCTGCTGGATTATATATCCTCGATTTTAACATTTAATTTAGTACTAAAACTTAAAAGAAAAGCTACCCAAACACGTTGTATCCAGGAACGTATGCTTCTGTTTGATTATAATGAACATGTGTTCTAGTTAAGGTTAGTAAGGAAAGTTAAGGCGAAATAGCAGCTCAGCTGGGGCTATTTTGATGATATGGCTGTTATCTAACTGGAAGAGTTTCTCTAGAAAGAAGAGGTTGATGGAATTCAGAAACTTCAACATTTGGGGTGAGCTAGTGACCTCTTAAGGTTTATTGTTAATTTCGCCCTCTTCAACTGTTTTTAGAGAGTAATTTTCAAAGAAGGAAAAGAGAGAAAGTCTAACAAACAAAATGCTACACTTCGTAACTAAATAGTTTTCGAAATAAAAACACAAAAAATGTAAAAAAGATTGCATATATATTTCAGGAAAATGTTTAATATCTCGCGAATGCTTCACAAATCCCCCAAATAGGCCCTAAACATATACTTCGGTAACAAATATATATATGATCCTACAAAATTACAGCCTTAAGAGATCAATGTTTATTTTACTGTACACCTTTTCTCTCACCTGAAAAACGATGATGTGTATAGCTGGTATCGACCAGACTGTCGATTTCGTACTTAACATGCCAAGAGTCATTATTGCAAAAATTTCTAGCCCTACAAGGAAAACTTTACCTAAAAGGTTCATGAGGATCTTTAAAAGTTAAATATATATATATAATACGAAAGTTAAGTTTTTGAATAAAGACTAAAATATCAAAAATATATAAAATATCAAAGAAAAATAAGAAGCACAATTAATAGGGTTTCAAAAAAGACTTACATTTTTTATAAGGTTAAGAAATCAGATAGACAAGAAGTACAATAGCAAAATAACAATGGAAAAGTTCTCTATTCATCCAGTTACATAAAATTGTTGGTTAAATAAAGTTTGATTCCCAAATAGTTTTTAACAAGCGTTATATTATTGTACAATTGAAATATGTATGCTTAAACTTTAAACGTAATAAGTCCTTGTTAACCTTCTAATTAATATTATTTGATAATTTTCTTGTATTTCCATGGCTTCTAATTAATAAAATTTTGAGCTTAAAGTGATACACTGACTAAAATAATAAAAAGGTAAGAAAATAGAGATTGTTGAAGGGACTTAAATTCAATCGGAAGAGGAAATTGATGAAGTAGTTATAACAATATAGTCGAAGACAAAGATCATTCAGGTCAATTAAGTATTTTAATTAATTTATATAGTCGAAAATACATATAATTCTGACTTTACAACATATTTTAAATTAGATATTTTTCGGCCACACGCAAAGAGATATGGAATAATGTGTCTTTTGTTTAGCATAAATGAAAAATATAAATCTTTGTATAAAAAAACAAAAAATTTAAAAAATTTAAAATTGATAAACTGTATAAGGAACATAAATGTTTAATATGTTATACAACTCTCTTAATTATTTGTTTTTCAAACGTTGAAAATGCTTTACAATCTTAGGGCAATCTGATTGATGTTGGCGTTAAGGGAATTGCATAATTTAAAATACACCGGCTGGGCACAATTGTTTTCGAGAAAGACAATTTTTTGGAATTCGGTGCTAAACTTGGAGACTTTGCGATGATTATAGATTTCTTTATGTTTATCATCAAGTAAGCATCCCAAATACATACTTCTTAGAATGATGAAATGCTGATTTCCAGTGTTGTTTTTCCCCCTAAGAATATATTTAAAGGTGGGCACTCACTTAGTGCGTATATCTCAGCGGGTAACTTTTATGACGTCATAGACTCACGCTAAAGCTCTCCCTCATATGTGGATATTTCAGCGTGAAATTCATTTGTACATACGTCATTTTGACGTCAAAAAAGTTACCCGCTGAGATATACGCACTAAGTGAGTGCCCACCTTAAGATTTTAAATAAAAGTTTTTGCTACGCTAAGATTTTTTTTGTCTGCTCTTGATATCGATTGGTGTTTCTCTTCTTTTCAAACCTTAGGAAAGTTCTTTTAAGTTTTCTTTTAATTTCCAAATGCAAAGCCGTTCGTAGTTCTCTACTGATAATTTCAGATTTTTCCCATCAGATTGTCCCCCTGAAATTAAAATCTTCAAGTATCGACGTCAAAATTTTTGTACTCTTCAAGTAACGATCAAAATTGTTTGTTTATTTAAACATCTAAAGGTATTGACCGAAATTTAACTTCACATGTTTGAAAAGAATTTGCATAATCATTAAAATTTACGCCTGATTACTTTTAAAATAAGATTTAAAAACATTTTCTGGTAGTGCAGTACAAAAATGTGAAAAAGATTTTATACTCCAAACTCATTAATTAATTGTAATAATTATGCTTAGAATATTTTACTTATTGTTAATTGAAAATAATTAATAATAAAAATACTATAAAATACGATTATTTTTAGAATACTAATACAGAACAATAAGTCATTTATAACTAAAGTACTTATTAATTGATGGTATCCATGTAGCCTTAAGAATAATAAACAATTCTTTGAAGGCGAAATTAATGAATATTATGATGAACAAACCAAAAAATGCCTTAAAGCTACTTCAAATAAATTGGCATCGTCCAGGCATAATTATTTTTTCAAAACTAAACATAAAGTTCGAAGCCATTCAAATGAAATGCTCTCCCTGATGAAAGTATCTTTAGGATATATTGAAATCTCCTTCACAAAACCATTGAAATGGACTCGAAAGCAAAACCTCTTGTCGTTTTTTTATTTTTTTTTTTCAATATTGAAAAGGACTATTGATGCTTGTTGTTAAAAGGAAATAATGCTAGTAAAGTAAAAAGGAAATGAATTCTTACTTACTATTAGTGACTATACGAAATTTTAGGAAGCTATGCACAATAATCTACCCTCTTGATAAATTATTTTCATGACAATAATTACTTTGAAAACTTTCAATTTTATTTTTTCATAAATCATTTTCAAAGATTTGTTGTTTAAAAGCAATAGAAAGAGATTTCTAGAAAATAGTCTTTTGAATTGTTGGTAAGACAAATATTTTAATCGTTTTACATTTTCAATACTAATTTATGTAAATTTTTTCTTCATTATTTGCAAAAAATAAATACTTCTTATTTAAAAGTAAGTTAAAAAGATATATGGCATTATTACATTTTTTTGACAAAGTCCTGCCAAGTTTAAATTGAAATAATATTCACATTTTTTAATTTATGGGCTTTTCGAATAGGTCTTACATCAGCTATTAAAAAATACTTTCTGTCTTTTACTATAATTGAATTCATTTCATGTCAGCGAAATTCATAAATCTGAAGGATGTTTTAGCAAATAAAATTAGGATAGAAAGATGACTGGAATGGAATGGGTAACACTTGATAATTAATACAGTTTTTTTCAAATATTAATTCATTAATTAAATTTATTTAATTAATTTTAGTTTTATATGGGAGAAAAAATGCAGAAAATTCTTCAGATTCAGAAAAAGATGTCTTTCAGATCCTTTCTCAGAAAAAAAATTTGTCCTGCAATTACAAAGTCATAGAGCGTCGGCGTAGAATCTTCAGATCGAATCTCGTCGAAGCATAAAATTTTTTTAATTGATTTGAAATAATTTTTAATGCCTTCAATAGAATATTAGCAGTTTGTAAGGAAAATGGAAATCTTCAGGCAGTAGCTCAATCAGTGAAATGAAAGGATTTCAGTATGTTCCACTTGAAGGTTCAATTATTACGTAAATGAATATTTTTTGCTTTACGTAGACGTTTTATCTAAATGATTTGCGAGAGTAGGTTAGCAGTTTTGATGACCTAAGTAGGAATTGACTTTGAAAAGTATTTTTTGTTTCTAGTTTTAATTAAAAATTAATTTTTAGTCCCTTGCTCCCTCTTTAATCTAGTTGATGAAAGAAAAATTTGACACTAATACAATAATACTCTGTGTACTAAATACTGTTTTGATAGGTATTTTTCCATCTATTTTTTTGTAACGAAAATATAATAGCTTTACATATTTTTCTGTTACTTCCTTATTTTATAGAATTTTTCTTGTCATGCCTTAAAAACTGAAGTTGGAAAAAGCAGATTGGATTATTACTAGGCCTTCTCATAACTCTCATGCAAAAGCAAAGTGATTTAGAAAAGAATAGATGGCTAAAATAGATCTACTTAAATAAGTATAAATGAAAACCTCAACTTCAATTAGTTAATACAAACGCGACACTCAGTTTAACCCAACAAATATGTATAAAATTCAATACTAAAAATAAATTTATGAAAACAGAATTATCATCATTAAAAGGACAATGAAATATGCAAGCCATACCTGATTACTTTTCGATAAAGATCAACGAAAGAAAATGTTGGGATATAATATTAAGTTATTTTAAATAATTTTTTTATTATTATTTTTTTATTTTTTTAACAAAAAAGTTTACATTATGTTAGCAATAATTATCCTGCCATTCCACTTTTCCACTTGTTGCAAAATATTCACCAAATTCATTTCTAATTTCATCTGTTGCCATGTTTAATTGTTCAGGTGGTTTTTGTAAAGGCATAAAAGATGTCATGTTATCATCATTAGTACGCCATGAACCTGGAATTATATTCCCTTTTTCTTCATAATCAAATGTACCTTCTGGTGTATAATTAGATCTTGAATTTTCACTTTTTCTTAAAAAATTATGTAGTACAACACATGCCATTGTAACTAATGAAATTTTATGTGGCTGAAGTAGCATTGGCTTTCGTAGAACTCGAAATACTGATGACATTTGACCAAAAGTATTTTCTACTATTCGCCAAGGATGTGATAGTCGATAGTTAAATATGCTTGATATACTACCTTTTTCATGGCAACCAGAATAAAATTTTAATAAATGTTTATTTTGTTCAAAAGCATCATTTGAAATAAATAAATACGGTACTGGCTTTTTCCGACCTAACAATGGAGTATTCATTGGTAAATTAAGTTGTTTCTTTTCAATTTTTTTAAAAAATTCGGTGTTCCGTAAAACATCATCCTCACTAAGGCCTTCTTGGTAAATACATTCGGCAAACATAAAACAATAATTTACATCTACTAATCCCATTAGTACTATGCTAACGTTTTGCTTATTATGGTAGAATTCAGACCCGATGGATAAAGGTGAATGTATAACAATATGTTTACCATCCAGACAACCAATACAATGGGGAAAATTACTTACATTTTCAAATGCTTGAGCTACTTGTTTCCATTCATCTGCGTTTGATGGTAACTAAAGAGTAAGATAAAAATAGCTTTAACTTGAGTTTTGACAGTTTCATTTTGAAATTTGAACTTTCTTTGACGTTTTCATGGTGTGCAAAATACACAAATAAAAAAATATACTATGGTTATAAAATTAAAATTAATAAAATGCACTCATTATTGTAAACCGCCTTCTCTGGAAAAAATAAATCTGAAGATGATGACAATGGATAACACTAGAAGTCAAAAATTTCAATAAAGGAATTAAAAACGTTTAAGATTACATTGATTTCATACGGCGAATGTGCAATGAGAAAAATACAGAAACAGAAGAAAGTTAATTCATTGGTCGATCATCTATTACTATAGGGAAGAAACTCAAAAAATAAACAGATATCACACTAATTTGTTATACATGTTTATATTTCATTTTATTAATTTAGATTAAAAAAATGCTTACCTGAATTACATCATTTAGTGCTTCATATATAGCAGTACAAACTTCATGCACTATTTTCCCAATAAGTTGAGGAGAAATTTTAAATAGATAATGAAGGCTTATAAAACTATCTCCTGTAGCAAGAAATCGTAAGGTTAAAGCTAAACGTTCATTTGCAGGAATTGCTTTTCTCCAGTTTGTATTTATTTTAGAAATTCGTGGTCCTATTTTACATAGAATATATTCGAAGTCTTCCATTGTCATTCGACAAAAGCTTTCAAATTTCCCAGGTGGTTCTTTTAAAACATTGACCAGTATTTCAGTTGTGCTATATCTATAAATAAATGTTATTAATGTAACCAGAAATTTCTAAATTTCATTAGCAATGGAAAACAATTTTGGAGCATGAAAAGCCTAACTGCAGATGAAATAAACCTATTTCTGGAGAAAATACCCAATGATTGTGAGTCAATCACTAAAGATATTGATAGTGTTATAGCTAATGATTGAGCTGACAGAAACAGAAATATGCGAAATTATTAAAAATTTGAAAATATACCAAATCATTCTGGAAAACAAGCAGGTACCCTGCAAACATTTTGTCGGAGTAGCGTTCGCCGCGATACAAAGCGCGAAGTGTTAGAAAAGTACAAAGTATGCCTAACAGGGTATTCACATTGAGTCCGGTAACATTTAATTTCATGGTAAGCGGAGGTGAAAGGTAAGACGGAGTTTCGCAAATTTCGAAAAAGCTTTTACCCCTTCCTGAGGCAGAAATATTCCTGCCTCATGCTTGGCATCTTACTAATACACATTTATATACACATGTTATCTGTAATATTTTCCAACACATATTCACATATTTTAGTGGACTGAGAATTCTAGGGGAACATTCCCGAAATGTTACAAGCCTCAATGTGAATACCCCCAAAGAGGGAGAAGAACCCAGCGGTGAATTTCCCCTTCATATAAATAAATGTATGAAGATTTGATCACGAAATATTCTAAGTCCTAAAGACTTAGATTTCTGTTCAACTCTCAAAATTCATGCAACAAATAAGTCAAGATCTCTATTCTTTGACATTGTTAGTGTAGTATTTTGTTTGCCTAAGTGGCGAGTGCTTGTTTTAAATTTAGTGTATTTTGTTTTAATGTGTAAAAAATTGAAATAATTTATTTGTAATTAAATAATTTATATGTAATTTATGTGTCTAAGAATAACAAATATATTGTTTGTACAAAAAAAAATATGAGTTTTCTTTCCCCTAACATAATTCATTTTCAGTAAGTGTGACAGAGACACAAAATGTATACAACCCCTTTAGAAGTCATGAAATCGCATGATATATCTATAATAGATTTGCTATAACACCTATACATTTAAGGATATCGCGGTTTGTATCGTTTGTCGGATCCGAAAATGGACTAGCGTTTTTATCGCGTGCGAATCCAAACGCGATACGGGTCTGGATCCGATTTCGGATGATTTGTTCGTAGACACGATACGAAATCGGATTCGTTTTCGTATCGCAATGTTTGCAGGGTATGGATTACTAATCTAAGCAATGATGATTGGAATGATGATGAAATTTTTGTTTTATTTTAAATTTTAGTTATACTTGAAATTTTTGTTGTATTTGTATTAAAGGGATAGAAAATAATGATTTTATTACTTTTAGAGGTATACCCAAAATTTTGAAGGCCACAAAATGCTTCTCTAAAAGTAATAAAATCATTATTTCCTATCCCTTTTAATATAAATACAACAAAAATTTGAGGTACATCAAGAATTAAAACAACAAAAATTTTGAAGGACATAAAGTGTTCTTTTAGTGTCATAAATGATCCTCATGAAAAAAAAAATTTTTCTTCTAGCTATGGCTAGAGAAAATACATCACCCGTTTTATGAACTTAAGCGTCTTGCGATTAAAATTCGCTTTGGTCTGTACAAGGCTTAACGCGCACCCATAAAAAATTTTTTCCTTCAAATTGTAAATTTTTTGATTAGCCAAGCTAGAAAGCATTCCAGACAAGTTCTTACATGTATATCCAAAGATTCGCTTTTTTAATTTGGACTAAATTATGTATGACAGATAAAATTATTCATATGCAATTCTCGAAGAAAAAATTAAAGACTTTTTCATACATCTTCGTAAACCAAAGTCCGATGCTTACCAAAAACAGCTTAAACCGGATTTTCAAAACAAAATGATAGCAATGTTTGTGATTATTCATAAATCAATAATTTGCTTAACTCATAAGTTACAAAATCTTAATTTTACAATTATTATATTGACTTTTAAAGTTTCTTCTATACAAATAATAAATAAAACACAGCACTAGCTGATTTATAAAAAGAACTTTTTACCTTCTCTACAATCATAGAAACTAAAAAAAGAGAACACAGGCAAGTAAACAAAAAAGAAGAAAATAACTATGATTCAAGTAATTTTACTTACATTTTTCTATTTCTGGCAAGGGAACTCACCCACCATCTTTTAGTTCTTTTCTTTTTATTTCTTAATAATGCCGCACAACTTATTACTACAATCGCAGCCGCACCAATTACAATATTTTCCATATCAGCCATATCAACCTTTACTAGCAAATATCAGCTGCTTACTATTTTTTCTGCGCATTTTTTGAAACTGATGGCTAGGCATCTGTTATATATATATATAATTCTCCCAGAGAGTATGAGAATTGAAACATTTTTGTTGTGTTTCATTATCTGAAAATTTCAACTTTCGTGAGCATGACATCATCGTAAATATTCTTGTCGTGTATTCGTTTCAGTCAATGCCCATACCTCCCTGTTAAAAAAGAATCGAATTTTTTTGTATGGTTTATTTTTGTAAGCACAAACAAAATATTTTGGTTTTTTATTATTGTGTGCTGTTTCTAGCGTTGCTTTGCATTTTAGATTTTTGTTTTATTTTTTATAGCATAAATATGATGAACAATTTTAAAGTTTTTATTTATAATTTACAATTTTAAAAAATATTTTTTTGACTGTTTTAGTTTGTTGAATATCGTAAAATCTTAACATTTTTGAAATATTTTTCCTAATTACATGTTTTCTTATTAATGCTTTCTCTGTTTTCACTAAAATATATTTTTACCACTAATAGGAATTAGATGCCCATAGATTTTTCTCTTTTGCAAAATATATATGTATGCATGTTTCTAAGGATAGGTGAGCACTTATACAATTATATAGTTAAAATTGATTATAGTACGGATCACAGATGTAATGTAGATAAAATTTGAAAGGAGTCTAATTTTCAAACACTTTCAAATTATGTTTGTGTAGTTTTTAATTATACGGCACGCATCAGACAACGGCACGTGTCAATAAAAGCTTACTCATATGAGCACTCATGTACGAAAGGAGCTCAATTCGAGCGCTCGGATTGTGCTCTGAATAAATATGGTGGCAGAGCGCTCGAATTGAGCTCGGAATAGGAGCGCTCCGAGAATTCCCCGCTGGGTAATTAAACTCTGTTGCTTGTATTTTTATTTATCAAATAAAAAGCTACTGCAAAAAATTCAATTTGTTTTATTCCCATAGCCTTAAAGCTCATTGCGGAGGAAATTGCTTAACATATAAGCTCGTGTGCACAAATGTATACATAATGTTTATAAATACATATATACTTATTAAACATAATCAAAAGTTTTAATAAAGTGATTAGACTTTATTTAATTTTAAGTAATATATTTATTCCAAAATGAAAAACGTATAAGTGATATCAGTGATTTCTTATAACCTTGAGAATATTACATTTTAAAAGAGATATTATTCTCCCATCGTTTATACGATCTAATATTTCTAGAAACAATGACAGTCAACGATGTGATTCTCGAAACATTCAGAATATACGAAAACACCGAAATATTAGAAAATATCGATAAGCACATCCTTGCAATTAAAATTCATTCTTTGCATATTTTTGTATACCAAACTCGCATGCGAAAATATTAAATCAGATCATCCAAACATGCATAATTTTTTACATTGCGATCAGATTAGAAAAAACCACTCATAAAGTGAATTTCAAGGGCTATCGGGGTCCATAAATTGAGAGAGTTTATGTAGGGTAATTCTTGCTTCTTTTAATTCTATATTTATTATTTATTCTTATGAAATACATACATAAATATATATGCATACTCCTGATCACGAAAATATAGTCATTTCGTTTGCAATAATTTTTAAAAAATAATTGAAAGAAATTGACATTTCTTGTGTTTATTATTTTCTTAAAAATTTATATAAAAATTAAAAATGAATTTTAACAGTAAAATTTAAAAATACTTCTTCGTTAAAAAAGAAATTTTATTTTGATTTTGAATGCTAAGCAAAATATATACAGGGTGTTCCGAGATTGGTTCTTTGCACTATCTAAGGTTATGAATTCATTAAATTTTTTAAACTTTCTTCAAAATAATTTTTTCCGGTTACCTCATTTCTTCAGTATCTTGACAACCATTTTAATCAATGGGTAGGTAGTGGTAGACCTGCAGTTTGCGCTCAAAGATCTCCAGATCTAACCCCTTTGGACTTTTTTCTAAGGAAAAAATAAAGAAAATTCTTATTAAGTTATCAGGAAAATCTCAGTTTGTTAGATTTTTATTGCACTATGGAAAACAGTTAGGCCATTACAATGTACAAACTTTTTATTGGAAAACTTTTGTAGTTTAAGAAAATAAAAAAAAGGCAAATTATGTTGGCTTTTTTTTGAGAAAAAAGCAAAAAAGTCAAAAAATGCCTGATATTTTTACCAACGGTTCTACTTAAAAATTTCTTTCTCCATCATTTGTTAATATTTTTAAATTTTTGCTATTTTAATAATAAAACAATATTGTAAGCTATGCAAAAGTATTTTTTTTTAATCGTCATTACATAGATTCAACAGTTATAAGTGTTCGAGTGCGTGGGGGTAAAAACAAAGCCTGAAAAATTCAAAATGCTGTAACTCGAAAATGAAAAAAGTTAGACACCCACTTTTTGTTTTTTTTGTCGATGAAATTTCATCTACTTTCTACCCTATGCGTTTGTCCAACCAATCTTGGAACACCCTGTATATATGTATATATATGTATATTTTGAATTTTTGTTGTAGTACTTATGTGTATTAAAAGGGATAGGAAATAATGATTTTAATACTTTTAGAGATACACCAAAAATTTTGAGGGCTACAAATTGTCCCTTTTTTGTTGTACCCACCTAGCTCTCTAACTAATAAAATAATTTCCTATCCCTTTTAGAATAAGTTCAACAAAAATTTAAAGTAAAACCAAAAATTTTCAAGTAGAACTAAAATTTAAAATACAACAAAAATTTCATGTACAGCAAAAATTTGGAATGCCATAAAGTGTCATAAATGCTCCTCATGAAACAAACATTTTTCTGCTAGCTGTAGGATGCTGCCAGATAGCTATGGCTAGAGAAAATGCATCACCCATTTTATGACCTTATGCGTCCTGCGATTAAAAATCGCATTGGTCTGTACAGGGTTTAAGACAGATTAACCGTTGAGATATTTTATTCTTTCTCAGAATAATTCTATAATCGATCTCTTATTCATTTTTTTAATATTTCTTGGTCGCAACGATGTGAAAATGATATTATTCTTCAACTCAAATGCTCACAGCTAATTCACTCAGCCAATCATATTTCTTATAGTTTATTTAAATTTTAGTAAACCACCTCCCTTTTTTATGTCATCAGAATATAATATTAAGCCAATATTGCTTATATTGCCATAAAGCAATCAAATATATCCTAAGGTCACACACATCACTGTTAACAATTTCCAAGAATTCATTTAATAGTAACTAAGCTAAATAATTCTATTAAAACTGTATACCAATATTTGAATTTCCTCGAATGATTGTTCGTGCACTATTGTGCATTTATCCCAAGCAATAAGCTGATATATGTCATATTTATGACTGTTAATCACCTATTTTTTCACGAATTTGTGTATTTCACTTGTTCCAACGGTTATTATAATAATCTGAACTTATTGTTTTACATATTCAAAGGTAACACGAGAAATTAAATTCTTTTTGCCAATATATGTATCTCATTACAACTGAATTTTGTTGCTTCTCAGACGCTCTTAGTCTAAGTGCTCCATAAAATATTGTTTAAAAATTCCTCCATGAATTTTTATTCATGGATTCCTAAATTTCTTTGTTTTTGATATCTAAATGAATATTTCTTTTGCATGTTAAAGTAATTTGATTCATTTAGTGACAAAGGGATGTACCAAAAATAATTCGCCACAATAATATTTAAGTATAATTACTACCAATTTCAGTAGATATATTTATAGCTAACCTTGTTACGTTAAAGAACCAATCTACTTACGGTATAACAATTATTTCCTCAAAAGCATAGAGTTTTCTTGAAAAAATATATAAATTACAAGATAAAAATACGAAATTGGTGTAAAAGATGAGAGTAATGAATGTAAACTTTACATCAAACGAGTATAAAAGAAGTCTGGGTTGAAAGGCTAAGAAGCAATAAAAAAAACTATAAACTGCTCCAGGGAACTAGATAATGAGATCTTGTTATCCTGAGTAAGATAAACTTTTCCACTGGCAGGAGGACCTTGACCCAGAAAAATATTTTGAAATGATTGTGGGTGAAAAATTCTTATAAGCAAAATGTTTTTTTTATTTCCCCATTTAAAAATTGTAAAAAATAAGCTAAGGGTTAAGTATGCATGCAGCTTAAGTTGTACCAAAAACTGTATAGTTGGTTTTAAGCCTGTTATTCAACTCCATTTTGTTTTATATTTTTCAAAAGACAACATATGTTTAGCTAAAATTTTATTTGTGTATTTTAAAAAGGAACTACTGAAAATTTATATAAATTTCTGAACTAACCGGATGAGAAGATAAAGTTATAAAACGTCTGAACCCAAATTCAATTGCAATTAAAATCATAAATTGAACCTACATCGAACAAAAAAAGCAATGGGTGTATATAGCTTTAGTTAGATGAAGATGTGAAGGCGTTGACTATTGATTAACAGTAACAATTCGTATCCCACAGTCTCAAAAATTGTACTAACAATAACTTAGCTTTTAAATCTCAATCTTTGGCTCATCAGGGAAGGCTGGACTCGTCTTTTTAATTATAGCTTTGGCTAAATTGAATGGCTTGCATTTGCATGACTTTTAGCCATTTATCGAAGAACTTTTAGTGTCAATCGACATGAGAAATAATTATTAACCTCTTCAGGAGATAAAGAACTTTTACTTAAACTGCACGCAAGGCATATAGTCTTTTGCTTTTTTTATTATTTGGATACATAAATATATTTATATACATTGGTAAAAATTATATTAATGAAGATGACTTCAGCATTAAATATCAAAAAGATTTTGGGTACCATTTCTAACTTTCTGTAGTCTTTCTATTTTCATTACTTCAATGAATTTGATTAAGGACAAATTTCTAAAAAGAAGGTTACTGAGAGAAAACAAAATTATTTCAAAATTATTTGCTTCATCAGGATGAGTTGAACGGGTTACTAGGTTAAATTTTAAGCCACAAATTGTCCCAAAATCTTACCCTAGACTAAGCAAAAACAAAAAAAAGATACGTGATATGAAATTAAAGAAGGCATCTTGTCTGATCCTTTGTATTAAAAAAAAAAAGAAGAAAATAAAAATTTAGGTACCATTCCCTCATTGAAATATAGCTTAGTTGGTTTGTTACACGTTGAATACTGAAGGGGTGTGGATAAAAAGAATCCCTGGGGAAAGTCAATCGCTTTAGATTTTCTTTAATTTAACGAGGAGTAAGCTTAACCAAATTACATTTTTAACTCTTTTTTCCTAAAAAGGAGATTTAAAAATAAATATTTATCATAAATAAAATTACATTCTAAGTCCTATTGTGAAGTAGAATAAAGGTTTTTTAAATAATTAATTATTTTTTTTTATAATTCAAATAATTACTTGGGACTGATATGACAAAAACTAAGTTTTAGAATTTTATTAATTTCTTCTAAGAATTCAAGAATAAAAAAAGAAAATATGAAAAAAAATTACTGTTATAGAGGTAACTATGAATTGAATATGCTCAAGAATGCAAGTGAAGTTAGCAAAACGCTATCGAATTTCAAAGTTCTGGTTCAATTAATTGAACTGTCACTTCTTTTTATCGAACTTGATTTGTTGGGCCTTAGAAAATGAAATGTTTAAAGAGTGAAATAGAAAAAAATGGGTAGTCATTTTCGGAATAAAGTATTAATGTTCACAAGTCGTTGAAGTTTTAAACTCAGATATTTTTTTAGTTTGGGAATACTGCGATTTTACTTCCCCAAAATCTAAGACAGATGCTATCGAGTCTACGTAGTATAAAACCCTTGTAAGAGATTATTTGAACAAGTTTTCTGGTATTACAATTTAGGTTTGCTAAAATTGAAATGTCCGGGGTGTCAACAAAGTGCTTATATCGTTGTCCATATCTATTAAAATTATTTGAGGCAAACTTTAAATTAATATCTTTCAGTGAGTCAAAGAAGGAAAATTCTACGTTTAAACATTTATTAGCATAAAATATATTTCAATATCTGTCGGGGCAAAAAAAATGGGTGACCAAAGGATTCTGAAAAATCCTTTTAGAGTGAACTAATCTTTGAACTTAACTTCTTTATAAGCAAATTTTGAATAAAAGAATATTTATGTAATCTAATAAAATTTTGTTTCCTTGAAAAATATGTTTAAATTATTAATAACTGTTATTTTTGTAGATGTTTGTTAACAGAGGTAATACTTGCTTTATAACAAACAACTTCTCAAGGCTTATCTACTTCATGTATATTTTGCCTTAAAACAAACCTACTGCGTTATGCTAGTTTTTACTAAAAAATCTTAATTAATTAATCTCAAAATGCTGTCACCACATACTGTTCTAAATGACAGAAAAACATTCGTACTTACCAATTCAGAACACTTTTTTTTACTCAAATTGACAAAATCCAATTTTTGCGATAGTTGAAAATGAAAATGAAAAAGCAACAAAAGTGAAAAAATATTTTTAATTCTCACATGTCATTTCTCACAAAGACGGAATTTTGTCAAATGTATTTTAATATTTATTAAAATGTTAAAATGTTCCAAAGATAATTTTTCCATCTCTGCCAATTTCTTTAATGGTTATAAACTTTTGTTAATATTCCTTGGATTTAAAATTTTACATTGTTTAAACTTTTTCCTACATTTATATTTTCTATACATACAAAAAACCTTCAGAATTCAGTTTTAAATTATTCAATTATTTGTTTTACAAAACAATATTTAGAAAACTATCCAGTCAAGAGTTCACTTTTGCCAGCATTTAAGTTTTCCAGAGTATTTAAAATTTTTCAAAAATTTTGAATTACGTTAAAAAATTTGAAATTTTAATCAAAAAGTATAAAAGTGACAAAACTAAATATAAATATTGATTTTTATTTGTTATAATATTGTTATTAATAAGCACCTCAATGCTTTTCTCATATATTTAATAATTTAATTTTGAAATTTATTCTTGAAACACCAAAGAGATTGTCATAACACAGTTTTCGAGTTAAGTTAATTCAATCCTTGACAACAATGATAAGAATGAACACAAAACTCACTTAATTTTGACTCTTGGCTACGTGATAGATTCGGTTGTAATTGAGCACCAACAACATCATTCTATTTGGTGTTTATATTAGAACAATATCAAAATTAATCTTAAATATAACAATTGAGCGCAGAATCCTGTTTGAATTCTTAGTAAAATAACAATACCCATAGGAATTTGTAGACCATTGAGTTGCAAATGGGTTTAATCTACATGAACCATAGGTAACAATACCGAATTAGTTTCAAGTAATGGGAATGAAGATGTGTTCTTTGGAAGAAAATTCACTATTCAACACCCTCTTTTATGTAATTTGAGAGGCATACAGCCTGTCTTAAATTATGGTTGGATCATTGAATTTTCAATTATTTGACAACTATAAAGATAAAGATAATGGTGTTAATATTTAATGGCAAATATGATATTAAATTAACTTTTTTATCAATCAAAATTATTTCGTTATGAATTTTATTTTAGCCTATTAAGTAGGGATCCAGTTTTATTTTCGTCAAAAAATATAATTTCAATAAAAAAGTTTTTAGGAATTTCTTTATAATATGCATATTAAACTTCAAATATTTTTAAATATTTTTTTATTTTTGTTAATATGTTATGTTAAATAATTATAGTAATTAATTCTTTGAAAAATAAATTATTATCTCCGCCAAAATATTATTAAAATTTTCTTAATTTCATAATTTACTAATTAAAATTGTATTCCTACACTAGCTGAATAACCGGCGTACTTTGTCACGCCTAAAAAACAAAGTATTATAATATTTTTAAGGAAACCCTAAAAAAATTGACTAATATTATTTCTTTAACATGAAAATTTATAAAATATTAAACGTTTCCCTCTCTCATTGAGTCTTATTGTAAAGCTGTGAGTCTGAAATGGGAACAAAAACAAAATTTCTCGTAATTTGCCTTAATATCTATATATTCTTTAAAGCTCCAATGTTTATTTTTCCTCAATAAAATACAATAAGGCAATAATGAGTCTAAAATAGGCAATTTTAGAACAAAAAAAAATTCTTATGAAAATATATTTCCCTTCATGTCAACATTAACATCAGAGCTCTGGTTCACTTTCTCTTCCTTGTAATTCGACTAATTGAATGTTTTATCTTAGAATAAATAAGTGGATAAATATTTATGGTCTTTCTATTTTGGTGCGAAAAGAAACAATTTTTAGGCGTTTCCACTCTGGACTAAGCAACATACAACTTTTTGCTTGTTTTAACTGATAAACACCAAGAGTAATGATTTGCAGCTCCGTCATTGTCAATCGGAGGATGCATTCAAGTATATTTCCATAGAATTTTTTCCAAACCAGTCATTGTTTAATTCAGCTTTCTGATTCAATTAAAATTTTTCTTATTATATTAAGCATTCTATTAGCAATAATTTCATCTTGTTGACTACTTTCGAATCGCGGAGGTCGAAAAATATTACACATGACGCTATTACCAATCAAAGCGATTTGTTAGTATGAAATGACCTGTCCTGTTATCTTCGAATTAATTTTTTTTTTAAATTTAAATACAGTGTATGAAAATCCTGTACGAAGTTTGACCAACAGTATAGCCAAACTAGTTCTATACGAACGTAAGGAAGTAGAATTAACTTTTTTTAATGCACTTAGCCCAAGTATGAATAATTTTTTTGCTTATACCTGTTATCAAAGTCTAGACCTATTTTTCTACTTTTTCGAAGTTTCTGAAATAGTTCTTCTCACTTTGGAGAAGGTATCAAAATATTTTTTAGAGCTTCATCATGCAATAATCTATCCAGTATATGTGATCGGCAGCATCTAGTTTTTATTATACTCTACTTTTAAGTAACTAAAAGGAATTCTGAACTTATCCTATTGAGCACCTTTATATAGGTTTCCCGTTATTTAGCTTCATTACAAGGATTACACGTTTGTCTGAAAACCCAGATAAGGTTTTTTGATACCATTATGCCGTTTATGCATCAACATATATTCAATTAGAATTAGAATTGTTGTTTTTTGTTAATACCTCTAGCAGTTACATAAAATTTCTGTTTTTCATACCTTCCATTTGTTTGGAAAGAAATATGCTAACAATAAAGAAGAAAAATTTTGTAAAATTAGACTTAACAAAAAAGTAAAAATGACTTCTCATTTAAAGTAATAATGGCTTACAAGAATTACAAATCATAATGGTGAGTATTTTTTGATTTATTTCATGATGATTGTAGCTTTGTGTTCAAACATGAAATATTCTACCAAGTAAAAAATGAAACAGGCACTTTTAAATAAAACTTTATTGAAGATGGAGTAAAAGTGTCAAAAACGAAAAATAGCTGAAATCCTCAACTTTAGAAGCTAATATAGTAAAATTAAAGCTGAAAATTTTGATATTATGGTTAATTTACAACTGTCCTTTACAATTGTTGTTCTTGTTCATTTAAATCGATAAAATCATTTCCTTGTTTTTTTTTTTTGATTATTTATTTTATATACAAAAATTATCCATAAATTTATAGAAAATTTAAAGTAGAGAAACCACTAAATCCTTTAAATTTTTATTAAAAACTTATTTGGTCATGAACAAAAAATATATTTAATTGGTTTTTTATTTGCATTTAATGGAATCGAAGTTATTCTTCATAAATATTTTAAACGTCTGAAATTGCTTTGAGTCCCAGCTGAAATTCATTTATCATCCTAAGCTTTTTATAATTGCCTAGCAACGATTTCTAAAATAGCACTTAATATTTGGAAATATTATTTTTATCTTTGAACGGTTAGCTATGTAAATTAAATTACAACCAAAAACTATTCAGTCAAATTCCCTATTCAAGTATTGAATATGAGATTTCTACATCAATTTCCAGATTTGGGGTTTGTTACATTTTAGGACTAAATCTTTTGCTGTCACACAATTCATACCTGATGTTGCCTTGACGTCCATTGAAATTTCATATTAATTGAAGAATTTTGGAAAATCGTATTCTCGATATTTGTCCAGAGTAATTAAGTTAATAATATTGTATTTCAATGTGTGGAATTACAAAGCCGAAATTAATGAAACAAATATGAGATCTCTTTTATATATTGTTAATTATAAAATTCTAGTGCTGAGTAATGGACATTATATACACTCGAAGGACAATAAATAAAAACCATTAAAATCAAAATCAGTCAATAATAATAAAAATTCCCTAGGCACATTTATCAGTTCCGCCCCTTCACAGCTTCCAGTTTATTCATTTTGTCTTGGGTTGAACATGTCTCGATTTGTTCTTTTCAAGCTTTATTATCATTTGGAATTATTTGATAGTACTTCATATATCGAATTTAGCTGATCCTAGCTTAACTCCAACCATCAAATGGGACCATAAAAGAGGATTCAAAAGTATTGGTTTGTTTCAAAGAAATTTTTGTGGCCATTTTCCCATATATTTTGTTGATAGCATCTTATATGAAATGATAGCTCAATCGACATTATTTAACCTTTCACATAGACCAAGAGGGGGTCAATCATAAAAAGAAAGACAAATGGCTAATAAAATTCACCTCTGATGTTTATGATTAAAGGGACAAGCAAAAACAACAGAAGAGACATAAAAAATTGCTATTTACAACCAGATTCTTTCTAACGGGGATGAATCTATGGAAAGTTTGGGTCATGTTTTGATTAAAATAATTTTATTTTTGTTTGTTTTAAGAATAATTTAACTTTATCAAATAAATTTATATTTTTTTTAAATTCTCTTTTTTTGGTCAAAAGACAAAATATAGAAAAATATATATTTAGAATTTTTGTTTCATATTTATTGCTAAGTTGCTTAAACTCATGCCAAAAATTTAATAATTTGTTTTGTTTGATTGTTTTTTTACTAAGCCTTGCCATTAGATATTTAAAAAACAACTAATTGGATCTATAGGTCCGATATCTGTGAAATATTAAATCTAAAAAATTTTTTTAATGGCTCTTTATTTAATGAGATCCTTCTTAGATTTGCTCGTTAAAATATTATGTAGATAGCTTTCTTATCATTTCAATAGATATCTATAAAGAAAATAACTCAAGATATTTCGATAGTAAATTTTACGAGCAAACTTTTCATAGTACTTCAATTATATTGATATCATTCTGTAAATATTTGTAATGCAAAAGGATGACTTGTCTATTAAAGTATCTCAAATAATAACTTTATTATTTTCGAACAGCTATAAACTAGGCGACTTGAAAAGGATCTACCTATAAATTAAGTATTGAATAATTAAGAAGAAACTGAAACGAAAAGAGAGCAGAGGAAAATTGACACTAATTAAAATTTCAATATTTTATATTTAGAAAAATATTTGATGAAATTGTAACTAATAATCTATGGAATGAGTTTTATAGGATGTCTTTTCTTGGGATTGATTTTCCTTGTATATATTTGGATCCGATAAAGTTGTCATTTTTGTAATAAAGAAAAAACAAAAACAAAAAAATGAGATGAAGAAGAAAATTGAAAATTTGAAATAATTTGTTGATACTTCTACAGCCAAAGAGCTTGTGAATGTTTTGGTTAATATTTTTCCTGTAAGGATAGAAATTTTTTCAATGATTAATCAAAATCCTATGAAGTACAAATTCACAGCCTAGAAGGTACCAGCCCTGCATTGTTCTACAAGTTAATGAAAAGGAGCACAGTATATGAGTTTTGTAGGATCATACATCTACTTCGCTCAATTATGTGCCTCCTAGTTGGCTAATTGAGCTTTGTGAAATTTTATAAGGTATGAAAATTTCTCATTTTGTAGGAGAAATAATCTTTCTGAAGTATATGGAAAAAGTTTTGATGTTATCTGAATACCTGAAATACAAAGCTGTTTCCATTTTGATACAGCAGGGACATTGGTGAGATAGTTGAGCATTTTCGAAATTAGTTCTACATAAATAATAAAAAATTGTTTAAGTTACAAAAAGGATTTATTAAAACAATAATGTCATTTTTAATAGAATTTCTTGGGCCTATTTTTAGGGATTTAATCTATCTGTTAGTCTATCTTAATGAAACTTTCTTTTTTCTTTTAGTTATGAGCTCCTTTTTCATTTGGCACTGATATACTTTTTCTTTTATGGCTGGATGTAAAAATAGTGTCATTTATTGCAGGGCTTTAGCATTGCCTTTTTCCTAAGAGAATTAATGAAATTCTTTGAATACTTGGGGAAACAGGAGTGTTTATGTAGAAATGCTGGACGTGAGAATCTCCGCTGCTTCATAAGCAGTTGTTGGGCAATATTAACATTGTATTCATTTTAGGCATCCTGAAATACTTTTAAATTGAAAGGATAGATTCAAATGTATGTGAAATTTGGTTAAATTCTAACTGATCAAATATGATTCAGACGATTTGATAGAATACACAAAGTGAAGCCTCTCAATGCTTGGAACCTATAAAAAAACATGCCTTGATGTAAAGCTAATAAAATAAGGATTAAGTAGAATTTATTAAAAATTTTGATATCAGGCTGAAAAAGAGTTTTTATATCCAAAATTTGCGAAAAGAAGTTCAAAAATTGTAATTTCTCTTAAATGTTTTGTGCCAAAAATCTAATTTATGTAGTATACCGGCTTAAATTATGTTTAAGTAGCCAATCAATAGATTAGCGTTTTTTATAGGAATTTATAACACATTTGGACAACATTACTCAAAATGCTTAAATCAATTAACAAGAGAAAATGCTTTAAAAAAGAAATTGCTTAATAAATATTACTTTATTATAAAGCTTTGTAAAATATATTACTTATACGAAAGGACCTATAATTTTCGTTTTTCATGTAGTTATATAAAAAAGCCTAGACCTAAAATTACTTCACTTCTTGAAAAGCAATACTCCTAGCCTAAATTACAAAGACTAGCCGAAAGCCTTTGTTTTCATATAGTAAGCACATGTATATGTTGAAAAAATTTTGACTAAATAAAAGATATCGTAATAATATCTAACGCACTTCAGGGTGTAATTTTACGATTGTGATTGTAGGGTAATGTAGGTAATTTGGACTTTAGAAAAGAAAGGTTAAGTTTTGCATGATATAAATGAAAAAGCTGCTTTTACTGTCCATATTAGTTTCATGTTTGTAAAGGGCATTTATAAAAAAGTAGCCTTCATGTATGTCAATAATAACCTTTGTTGAACATATGATAAAAAGAAAATGGTTTAGATAAAACTTTTTAACAACTTTATTCTTGTCCTATTCGACTGAGTTTTTGGTTTTTTTTTATTAAGGCTTCAATTATTCGTGTTAAGTTTTGTTGTATGTAGCTCTCGTTAAAAAAGGCTTCTAGCTAAATTGTAAACCAGAGAAAAAATAGAGAGGTTTTAAAAATTAATAAATTATGATAGTATGTCTGCCCATTTCTTTTTGCTTGTCTCAATTATAGTTTCTTGTATTCATTTTTATCAAAAACATTTAAGTGGCATGACTTGAGTTTATATGAATTATTGATAAATGTTTTCTAATAATATGACAAAAGAATGATAGTTAATAATTTGTAAGCGTCTAGAATTGAAAAACTTTATATATTGTATATGGTTCTGAGGGTTCGAATCCCTCCAATTGTAAATAAAAGCTATACATTTTAGTTAGAAATTTAATTACACTGCTTAAAATAATGTGAGTGTGTGCGTCTTGAACAAATTTGAACCTGCACTCGTAAAACGCAACGGTAAAACATATAATGTCGCTTCTACGGCGACATACGTGTGCAAAGGGCTAACTAGTGTAGTAAGCTAATAAGTGAACTTTAACAGTCATAGCTACGCCCTTCCTACAGAATTGTCGGCAAGAAATTGTTTTCCTAACAAAAAGCTGTCCAAATAGTGAAAAATAAGGAGTGTTTATTGCCTGGGTCTGGTGGATATGTAAGAAAAATAGGAAGCTTTAACTCCAGCTCTTGTTTTTAGACACAAATCAGCTTGTTTTCAATTTGTTGATGAACTTAAGGTATTTGATGCCTTCATTTCCGGTTAATTGCGGTACATTTCTATAATTGGAAACTGAGAATAAGTTTATTAGGAAACTATACAATATTTTGGATTAAAGGAAAATAATCAAAACTTATTTAAAAAAACTCTTATGCAATAATTAATAGCCAACAAATATACTATCATAAATATATAAATATTTTTAAGATTCTACAAAAAATTCTTTTCTATGGAGTAATGGAAGGCGAAAATAATTGAAAATCACAAAATGCATTTTCCATAAAATTCGAGGCTCATAAAGTTCAGTCTTGTTTATAGAAAACCAATTAATTGAAATTTTGTACACATTCGCCGTCGTTTTTATATATACACACATAAAGCTTTTAAATTGGTTAGAGAAAATTTATAAGCATCCAGCTGAAAACCTCATACGCAATAACGGTATATTTTATTTTCGCTAGGGAGATAACAATATGGTTGTCGTGGTTAATAATCCTCTTAAAATTGAATTTAATTCCATAGCAATTATCACGGTAGAAGGGATCTTTTAGTTGAACTATTAAATTCTTAAATTTACAGAATCTATGGTGCCCAATATAATCAAAGAGGCTACAATTTTTTTTTCATGGTGTTCTTCTTTCAGTAATGGTTGAATATTACAAATTCAATAGGGATAAAAATATTTGTATTTACTTAAACTGATCAACTTATTTGAATTCGTATCTAAGCCTTCGACACTTTTACAATGCGATTGGAAATATGACTTAAATTTCGTTAGTTTCTTCACTTAGAGTGAAGCTGCATTAAAATAACATAGACGCCCAAAGTAAAGAGGGTTTTTCTTTTTAACTCAGGCAATGCTTGTAAAGAGACAAGTGTTATATTTTATCAAATCAATGAAGTTGTGCTAATAATGGCAGAAATTATTTACTTATTCCTCATTATCTTTGCTTTCCAATAAATAATTAACTCATAATATTTCCGGCCGTGTAGAAGACCTAGATCCTTTGAATCTCAAGTTTATCTCTTTCAGCTATTCTTAAATTAAAAATTTGTATACATTTTATTTTGTTCTAAATGAAAAATAATTTTAAAAGTAATTTTTATCATTTCTTTTTTTTTGCATTTAGAATCATGGACAGTTTTTGTAAGTAGTGCTTTTAGATGAATAGCAACTAATTCCGTAAGCTTCGTTATGAGAAAAGATTTCGTCTATATTACACAAGACACACATATCTAATAACTAATAACACATAAACTAATAACTTTTACTATGAATTTCTTGCTATTAAATTGACATCAAATTTCATCATTCATTAAATAACAAAGTGTACAATTCAATTAAAGGTGTAAAGCTTTAATAAAAGCATTGAACATAATTAAAAATAAATATAAAAATTATAAAAAAACTTAATGCAGTTGAATTAAGTATTTTTTAAAGCTAAAAGTATTTTGTCATGTTTCAAAATAGCAAGAAAAATTGAAAGAAACAGATTGCTATGTCGAAAAAAGGAGAAAATCGTCAATATTCGACTTATGGGGTGGAATATTTATGTCTGAGGTATTACAGAGAGAATAAAAAAGATCAGGTATTTGTGTAGAGCGTTTTGGGAATAACATGATACCAAAAAATGTACACCACATGACCAGTTCTATAAAACTACAAAGTAGCTTGTTTTTGTCTAAGGATATCTGCATCCACAATCTATATCCTTGTCTCTATCCACGTGGATACCTGTTTTCTATGTGACTATGCAAAAAATTGATAAAATCAATGAAAAACAGATATTCAATGTGGTAAAATTCGCTTTTCTTATTCTCCAAATTTTATAAATAATTCCAATTTTTTTTGTTGTTTAGTCCTTTTGTGAGGAGTTATTTCAACAGTAATTCGTTTAAAATAATATATCTGGTTTTAGTCAACCAGAAAATTTTTAGTTAAGGAAAATAATTTCATGAAATTTCTAAGCCATAGTTTTAAAAGAAAAAATTCTATTTGATATCCAGTTACAATTTTAAATTTTCTCAAAGACCGGAGGTAGAACTGATATGATGGTTGATAAATTGGTTAGTGATTGTAATGTTAAAAATGAAAATTGATGATTCAGTGGTAAAAATTTTACTCTCATATGTCACGCAGAAAGAAAGTCATCAGCAAGGTTCTCTATAAAAGAAGTTTAATATAACCTCAATGTTGAATTTTGAAAAATGACAGATGAAAATGTCATAACAACATTTGTATGTATTAGAAAAGCTGCCAGAGGATCTCTATCTCTTTAATATGAGATACTTTTTTAATATTGAAAAGTGGCTACAAACTCCCTGCTCTTTATACGTCTCGCCCGTAACTTCAAAAAGTTGTGCATGTCATGACGACTCGTGTATCACCACCCGATGGGTACCTTAAGTGCGTAAAAAGTGAACGGTGTGACTTGTTAAGCTTTGTTTTACATTTTCAATTACATTTTTTGTTTGATTTTGATTTTAAACTGTAGTTTTATGGAAAGCTTACAAAAATCAAAGCAACAAATATCAGCCTACTCACATATTTATAACTTTTCCGCCCGGTTTCAGAGTGAGAGTTTAACCATTACTTACTTTGAGACCTTAACGTGATGAGTGTCCTGAAAAAGTTAAACCCTGAAATGGAAAATAGAAATAAAACAAACAAAAAACAAGTGTGGAAAATTATATTGAACAGGAATTCAACAGTGAATGCATTTCTCTATATAGGGATATGGAAGTGCTCAGAAGCAATTATGAACATATATAAAAACTATTAGCACTGGAAAGGAGAGCGTGGTTCAAAGCTGGTGGTGGAGCTCTAATCCCAATAAACTTCAAAAAAGTTTTTAAAGTATGAAAACTTTATTTATAATATTTCCATATATTTAATTTTAATTTTTAATTAAAATTATTCAAATTCAATACAATTTTTAGTTAAATTTTAAAATATTTTTGCTAACTATGCATAACTATTTTAATTTTGTATAATTTAATTCTATGTTGAGTAAGGCCTAAAATTTGACATTTTTCAATTAGTTGTAGTAAAAATGGATTACAAAATCAAGCACAAATAGTTAAACTAAGCGAGTTCCAAAAGTAGACCGTGAAAAACTTTGACACTAAAATGTAAAAACTTCAAGTTTTTCTTATAATTATTTTTTTTCCTTTATTGAAGTACTTGCCTTCTTTAAGTTCATCTCTTAATATTCAAACTATTCTTTGTGTCTCCTTCTAAAACAAATTCTTTGATTCATAGACAAATAATATCCCATACTAATTTTTAGTCTTCGATATTTAATTTTTCACTTTTAAATTAGGATCGAATTTAAGGTAAAAGATTCTTTGCTGGTAAAGGGTTGTTATTTCTCTTAATAACTCAGGGGCCCAAATATTCATGCTAATGAAATGTATGAAAGCTGAAATTATTTGAAATCAAACAATATTTGTGGAATATTAGTAGTGGATAAGACAAACTCTGATTTGAAATGAAGAGTGAATAATATGAAATATTTAAGTACAAAAGGTACTCTATTTGATTGGTAATTACTTGAATTATTAATGTACATAGACTATTTACGATGTTTTAGGGTTATTTTGTTTTAGCTTTAAGCCCACTAATTATATAATTTTGATTAAAGTATCATGAACTTATTAAAAATACAATTAATTATATCAATTTTATGTTATGTGAAACAAAATCCATTGGGAAATTGTAACTTATTTGAAATCAGATAACCTGTTTCTAGGGTTTTGATTTATGTAGGAAGAGCTTTTCCATAAAATTTATTTTAGTGTATTTTCTTCTCATATTTATAAAACCTACATCAATAATAAAATGGGATAAATTTGTTCATAGGTGACGTTTTGAGGAATATTATAAATTTTTTTGGACAAATCTTTCTCTGACTTTTCTGATCTGCAATTGACTATTTTAAAATACATTTTTCTTTTAATATTCTTCTTGCGAATATACCTTCCAATAAATATATATTCATATAGATTTGAATTTCTAATGCATTGAACGAAAAAATTGATTAAAAACACAAAATCTCATATAAATAATAAACAATTTCGTAAAAATTACCAATAATCCATATTAGACACCAATAATATCAAAGGGAATGCATTATTATTTATTGAATTATTGGAATAAGTTCATCAACATATTTTGCATATTTTAAAGGGTTGGCGGTTTTCTGAATTCGGTTCAGTTTTTTAGTCAACTCCAGATCTCTAGTCTTAAGTATGAAAGGCTTGAAAGGGATTAAATATATAAAACTCCATTATTACGATTAGCCATTATCAGCATTTTTTTAAAGAAACATTCAGAGCTTACTCTTTAGGCTCTAAGCATATCAAGCTCGGTTGATAGCTAGTATCAAAAGTTTTGAACCAAGTTTTAATTATTCTATGAGAAATCTCACCGTTTTCTTCTTGTTGGCGAAATTAAATTTTCTTTTTAAGGAATTTAATTTTTTCGCTTTTCATCAAAACCTTGCCTCTCACCTTCTTGATTTATAAAAGTAATAACTTGTATCACATGTGACATTCTCTTAATATTTTGATTATTTCCTTTTTATATTATACTAAAATCTTTTAAAAATGGTTGTCACAAACTAAATACTATAAAATGAAGTACTAAAAATAAAAAAGCACTTATAGCTGGTATATTGATTGGTATCAATTATTGAATAAATTTGCAAAGGCAGTGAACGGAAATACCTGTGTATGACTTTCAAATCAATATAAAATGATAATATATGAGCCACAGTTATCCATGGATGATTCTTAAAATATTTACCATATTGCCATCTATGCTGCACATGTAGAGAATTACAAGCATATTCTTGATCCTTCATATTTCGTCATTTTATTCCTTTTCATATTCTTGAATTTGTAAATTTAATAATGTTCGGTATTGTAAAATAAAATTTACGGAAATCAAATTAAAGCACCTCCTGGATTGTACATTTGCTCTGCTTCTCATGTTATTGATTCTTTTTCAATATTCTTAGTTGTATAGATTTAGATATAGAAACGGATTTCATTTGTTGAAAATTTGAGTTTAAAATTTTAAGCACGATAAAAGGAACCATATTAAATTGGTCTTAATATCATTTATATTTCACCTACAAAACTTGATATAGGTAAAACAGAATTATATAGTCCTATAAGTTGGATATGGTTTTGTTTATAAATGTATGTAACTTAGTTAAGTGTGTTACGAATATCAAATTTTTGTTTTAAGTAATTTTCTTCTCCAATTACAATTTCTAATCTTGTTTACATAATAAGGTCATAAAAAGGAAGAGTAATTATTTTTATCAAAAATAAAAGCTCAGGTTTCATATCTTAAGGAATTATAAAATTTTTTGAGTTTAAAATTTTCTTAAGAATGAACCAAAAATTCTTGAATTCTCTAATTCCAAAAATTTTGGCTGCTAAACAACATCATAGCATAATCCAATTTCTTTACTTGACTTTCATATTATCCTTTCTCATACTATAAACCTTTTAAATTTTAGCTAAAATGGAGTGTGAGAAAATTAAAGATTTAGCTGGGATGCCGGTAAGGATGTGGCGCAGTATTCACACAGTGGAAAATTCATTGGACCAACAATCTTTTAAATGGAGACTGTATGTCGCCATTATTGTAGCAATGCGAATGCTAAGATTGGGAATTCATGGATGAGTAGCAATACAATAAGAATAGTTAAGAAAATTCTGGAAGAATGCCAAAATTCTTGATAAAACTGAGCACTATGACACAGAGCTAGCGTCCGAATTAGTTTTATATTGACATACAAAACTGAAATTGTTAAATAGTATTCAGATTATTTTTTGTTTTGCATAATTTTTGTTTTAAAAAGTTAAAATTTTTCGAGTGAAGGATTAAAACTTTGAATATTTTTAAATTAATATTAAATTATGCAATTGAATTTTCTTCTAGTCCCTAAACCTTGAAAATAAGAGTTTTTACTTTTAAATTGAGCATAATAGGGTTTTCTTTAATAAGAAAAAATTAAGTAGGTAAGGGTTTTAAACTAATAACCGTCATTCTATAATGCGTTATCAATTTATCGCATTTTATGTAAGAACTTAATAGAACATGATAGAATTGCATAATATCTGAGAACATTTACTTAACATTTTTCATATTCCTTGATATATGCTGTGAAAAATAATTATACACAGGTTTGTGACGCGGATGATATCAATAAAAAAAGAAACAACTTCAAATGAAAGCTTATATCTTTTGCACTTGATTTAAAATGTTTTGGAGGATAGAAAAAAAATTTTTTCGAAGCAAACTTATTGAAATTAAATAAATTTTAAGAATACATCTGTTTCCATCTACAGCAATGCTGTAAAAAGTGGTTTTTGTTTAAATACTTAAAACATCATCCAACTAAAACGTCAACATAAAAAAGTTTTGGTGGATATGTAAAATCAAACTCCTTTTAAATCTCAATAAAAACATTTTGCAGTAACATTTCGATAAGTTAATTTGTATCAATATGTGTTATAGAATTCAAATTGTTTTCATTTCAGTAATGGATGAGGAATGCCCAAAAAGTAAAGTAATTTTTCAAATTTTGCATACATTTGCAAAATCAGCATATCAGTTGGCTCATGTCATGCAATTTTTTTGTGTTATGTTTTGGAAATGAAAATCGTGGCATCCAAGTTTGTTTCTAATTTGCTTGTTTTGTTGATAAATATATATGCTGACTTTTTGGCCAAAAACAACATTTTTATCATTCTTAAGCAAACAACTTTTGTACATACCTGAAACTAAATTACTCAATGAAAAGAATTTGATTATGGAGATAAAAACGATGAATGCCATTAAAAAACGGCATTTTAAAAGTGCTTTGTGAAATTGAAAAAAACTTGGCCTAAGTGTATCTGAGAGGGATTTCATTGTAGAAGACAACGATGAATAAATATATATTTAAAAAAGAAATAAAAAAATAAATGTAAACTTATTCTTTTAACAAACCTTGCACTCAACTATATCCGATTTGAAGTAAGAAAGTTCAAATAAATAAAAATCGTCATATACATAGTATTATAAACGCGGAAAGAAATTTATACAAAGAACCGTGTATATAACCGTTGTTGGCTTGTATATTAGGAAATTGGAACTTCTATTGTGAATTTACAGGTTTTACAACAACATAAAACTTTGTCCTTTAATATGTTATTTTTTAACTATCTAAATTATTACTTGTTGTTTTTGTTAGCTGTTTGTTATTTGATTAATTAATTTAAGTACTTTTAAAACTTGATTTTAGCAGAATTACATTAGTTCTATGATTATTCTTGTGACATTTCTTTTGACATTTGCATCATATGTTCTAATATGGTGTATTAGCCTGTGTAGAAGCTTTTCTTTCTACAAGAGGAGATTGCCAAAAAAAAAGACTAACAAGAATTAACAAAAAACTTTCTCTTTAAACATTCATTTAAATATAGAAATTTAATTAAATGGAAAAATTTAAATTTAAAAAAAATGCATCAAATTTTCGTCCTTTGGACTTATACATCCTAATTTAAAAAAAAAATCAGGTCTGAAATGTTTATTCATGACATAATATTCGACCTCATATAAAGATTAGGTATTATATTTGGTGAAGGATATAAGGATATATGTAGCTTAAAAAATGTATAAAAACAAAGGACATGACCTATTTTTCTTACAAAATATTTTTCAGGGCTATTAATTAAAAAGAGTGATTTCTTCTAAAATTGTAATTTATTTCAATGTTGTACTTAGCCAAGCTTAAGGACTTTTAACATACCTGAAAATAAGATATCTAACTTAAATCTGCCATCAGTTAAAGAATTTTTAAACAGCTATAACCGTAGTAAGCTTACATAATTTAGCCTTTTACATTTTATATTAACTCTTTTAGTAATTTTCCTAAAAGTAAACATAAATATTAACTTTAATATTTTGCTTTAATAAAACAAGAAAAATAAAAGTACTCAAAGAGCTCTTTGTATGCTTATGATAAAGCACAAAATGCTTGTACAACAAAAGCAACAGCAAAGAAAAGCGAGAAAATTAAAACAAAATAAAAGCTGGTATAGTTAAATCATCAACACCATAATTAATTCTTACACAGGACCATAAAATCTGTGGTGATGTCCTTTGTATACCCACCACCACCTTAATCAAACACTTATTAATTAATAATGTGCAAATATCTACTTATAAAAATAACAAGTTAAAACAAGAAAAAACTGGGTGGGTTTGTTTGACTAAACTTAGATTGAATTAGCTTTATTTTATTTTTATGCTGCATTTGTGAGCATACTACATTGGTTATAATAAATAAAATTGCCAAATTAGTATGTTGAAAATCAAAATAATAAAAATAATGAAGTTGTAACATTGGCTTTAGCTAAATATTGTCTTAATGATCTTTGCATGGCAGCTAGTGTTTGGTCACTACAGACTTTGATGTCTATAGTCATATAGTGAGTAACTCACTGGAGGTGCAAGGAGGAGATGATGTTATTGCGCAGAGAACTTTTATAAACTGGGAAACATATTCAGCAAATGTGGGGTTAGACATTTTAGTAAAAAATAAGTTACTGAATTTGGAAACAGAGTTTTGCAGGATGGAGAAAACTTTTGGATCTGTAAAATGTAGAAGAAGGCTGTAAAAATTTTACAATACTTGGGGGATAAAGTTCAGTTGACTTTGTATTACAGAGAAACATGCAACTTTAGATTGTGTATTTTTATTATAGGCATGGACAAGTATTTTGGTCAAATTTTTCCTATGTTTCATCAATTAACTTTTTTCAAAAGTTTAGAAATTTCGATTTTAATTTATGTAGCTTCTTTCAATTAATTAAGGATTTTTCTAAAGATTTTGACAGTTTCAGAAAATATAATCATTTGAAGTTTTTAAGAAGAAAAATATCTCAATCTGATTATAATATAGGAACAAACAAATGTCAAGAAAGGTAGGGTTTTTGTTTATAATATTAATAGTTATATCCATAATCATGTATTTTAATGGTCGCTTTCATTTTCTCTAAAAAAGTACAAGTGTTATATATGTAGTTTATACATGTAGTAAGTTTTTCATGTAGTTAGAAGCAAAGAAAAAGTTTAGAAGAATTTATATGTTCTTTACATCATGAACACTACTCATTAGCTTTTTTGTGAAAAGTTCAAACTATGATGAAATTACATAAGCGAGAATATAACTAATGTATCCTTTTCTACTTCATTATTATAAATTACAAAAAATTTATGGAGAGAGTTACCATAAATTTAAGTGTTTAAAAATAAAATAGAAATTTAGAAAGTAATACTTAAATAGCTTTAAATTAATTGCGCTACAGAACAAATGATTTAGTTTAGAAAATTCTCTTAAATTCTTTTGACGCCAATGCAGTTTAGAATAATAGTTATTATCCTAGCAAGCTGGGTTTTTAAAATGCGGAAGTACATTTTTACTGGTTTGCATAGCCATTTGCAATTTATAGTTTTATAAACTTTTCCCATATCAACTCTATTATTCCAACAAACTCAAGTGGATATTGTTTGGTATTGAGTTGCACTCAATCAACAGTCATTGCACGTTATATAGGTTGAGTAAAGTATTTCAAATATATAAGAAAACCTGCTTCAAATTCTTCTTAAAGAAAGTATACCCTTTTCAATATATGTATATATCCTTATTGAAACTCAGAATAAATATAGTAGCCGGCAGGTATAAAATATGATTTTCTTTAAACGGCATTTGTACTCATTTTTATTAAAGTTCTGTAGAATTATTCAGTAAAACTGATCCTTGATACTCATAACAACGTATTATTAAACTAATTGACTTAATATTTTTTAAGTAAAAAAAATGAAAAGTACTAAATGCTATTTTTAAAATGACCCAAATAAATTTATTTGTTATTTCTACACTTTTACTACTTCAAATTTATTAAAAAGAAACTTTCTATAAGAAATTTTTAATCTAGCAATTTCTACAACTATACATTTATAGTAAAAAATAAAACTCTTTTTTGCATGACAAGTTGTCATTCTACAAGTCATAAAAAAATTCATTGAAATATGTTGCATTCTCATTTGCTATATTTCTGGCGGAGGGCTTTAAAAAATAACAATTTTTGTTTTTACTTAATTCAAAGTGATCTAATTAAACAGGAAGGGAAAATTTATATATGTCTCTCAGGAGAAAGAAAGCTATCTTTGATAATTTTATTTTAATCAATTTAACTAATTTTTTCTGTTCTCTATTTGATCTGGCAGAAATACTATTCCTTAATAAATGTAAAAATAGTTAAAAAATATAATATTTTGTCTAGACGCAATTATAAGCTGGATTGTAGGCCAATATTCTGAAACCATAGTTTGTATAAAGTCAGTGCGAACTTAAATTTTTTGAAATCTAATTCGCACTCAATGAATAATTTTTTAGTGTTTTTAAATTTAAGTCAGGCACAATACTTACACAATGCTAATATACATATATAGCTAATAAATATTGCAGAGTATATTATAATTAAGGAAAAAAGAAAAACCCGAACCAGCGGAAGTATTTCCAAGAATAGGAGCAGATTTTGGGGAGAAATACGTATTAAATATTTAAATATTAAAGATATACGCATAGGCAATAAACAGGTATAAAAATTTTAATAGACTATTATTATCATAACCTAAAAATTTAATGAGAAAAACGATAAAATGATTTTATCAGTTTTTTCCCTAAAAATATTTCGCTTAGTTCTAATTTATAAAAAATAAATATTTGAGTGTTATGAGCAATACGTATTTTTTAAAGCAATATTCTCGACAATTGTTAAATTACTTTAGGAAAAAAAATAAAGATTTTCCAATGAAATTTTTCTTCAAATTATTTGTTCGGTATGATATTCAGCTCATTTACTGCTTTTTTTATGTTTTCAGTGGCACAAGATACCTAAGAGCTATTGATTGCATTGATTTTGAAATATTTATTAAAATATTTTTAAGAGCTTGTAGTCTACAAAATATAAAATCACCATTACATTTACAGTGAAGACCTAAGTTTGATGTACTGATTCTATATTGAAATGTAAATATCCGGGTACCCAAGCTGCAACGGAATTTTATAATTTGTAAATGTTGTTCTGGATAAGAAGGACAAACTTTGCCTACGAATAATATTACTAAACTCTAAGCGTCCAGTATTCTTTTGAAGTATCACAACTGTACAGCTAAGCATTAAAATAAACGATAAAGATATTTTCAATAATATTTCTTCCAATCAGTGGCCAAGAATTTAGTTATAAGCTCTTGCTTATAGATGAAAAATAAAATAAGATCGATGGTTATGTACGTAAAGCTTACTGAAATTTCCAACGCTACTATGGAAGCATAGAACCTTTAAAGTGCTATAATTCTGAATCATATTAGTAAAAAAAACCAAAACTTGTATCGAACACAATTTTCTAAGAATTTTACACAACTCAAATTAGTCAAAGCACTCGCTCTAATTATTAAGGTTTTAATTTTGTTTACCCTGGTGATTTTTTGGCCATCAAAAGCTCCTATTCAAAAACTTAATTATATATTTAAAAAAAATTCAGTCCATAAAATAAATTGAAAAATTAACATTTAATTAAGAAATTTAATTAAATTAACATTAAAAAACTTTGGATATAATTAATTTAATGCAAAAGATTCAAAATGATAAACACAAAAGATAAAACATAAAACAAAAAAAAATGGAAAAGTGAATTCCATTGATCTACACATACGAGTTTAAAAAGGGAATTTAAGGTTCAAACAGGGAAAAAAATTTTGTGCAACCAAAAATTTCATCACTCATTGGTAAATGCTATTTTAATAGGATTGAGTCGCGTTATAAATGAAATTGGTTGAATGAAAGTTTTGAGTAGAATAAATTTTCTGACGATGACTGCAATTTGATCGATTTTTTTGAAATTCACTTATTGAACATTGCAATGCTTTTAGTTGTACAGAATTGAAATGAAAAGGCTGTATGGTAATTTTAAAATTTCTTTTTAAAGGCAAAAGTTTGTGGCTGTTATCGTTAAAATATTGGCAACCATACATTTGTAAAATTTGTCACAAACATTTTAATTTGATTCAATTAGAATAAATAACTAAAGTGTTTTAAAGCTGTATTTAAGCATAGAAAGAGGATATATTAGCTTATGGAATATTTTGAAAAGTTTCAAATTGATTTTAATGCGTTTTAAGAAGAATAAATAATAAATGAAAGTATTTTGATACTATTCTACAGGATAAGGTAGTGAGAATGTATCCTGCTAAGCTAAGGAACTAAAAATTACTATTTTTCTGAGCTCTACATCTCCTTTTCATAAGATTCCTTCAATTGGAAACATATTTGTGAGTAAAAATAATTACTTTTTTGTAAGTTTAAGCTCAGTTTTTAAAACTTTACCCCATATAGACAGATTATTTCTAAGAAGATAGTGGTCTCCATGAGATAAATCTAGAGGAAGTGGTAGCTAAAAGAGTAATTCGAAACTAATCTTTCAATAAAGTCAGTCAATTTTTACATCTACTTTCCTGTTATTGCCTCATTAAAACGATAGGTTTTACTACAAAACATCATTCAAAATAGTACAAAAGTGGTGTAATTTTTCTTAAAATGGTTTTAAAACTTTTCTGCTTGTAACAGTTACTGTAAAGTATGAACTTTATGATCTTGAAGGATCGATAATTGTAGAAAGGTTGCAGTTTCTAAAAGCCTTAAGGCAGTTGCCATCATTTTTAGTCTGCAGGACTAGGTTCAAAACCCGAAAATTTAAAACAAAAAAGCTGTTATAACACTTGACATCCCATGCTTAGGTTTAATGGTGGATAAAGTACAAATTTCAATTCAAACATTGTTTGAGAAAAGAAAAAAAAACTTCACTAACATTAAATTTTGATTTTAAATTTTTAAGAGCTGTTAAAAAAATATCAATAATTTATTGATAATGCAATTTCCGAGCCAATTGAACACTTTTTAGTAAAAATATTAATATAAAAAGCAGACAAATGTTTTTCATAACATTTTTTAGTTTATTTATTTTACCTCGTAATTTGATGAAATTTTTAAGCGTATTTTTTTGTTTTATTTTTCCTAAAAAAGTGTTTTTCCCATATCACTGGATTTCATAACATTTTTAAGTTTGTAGTTTTCTTTAAATTTTTTAAAGAGTTAATTTTGTCTAAATTATATACAAACCTCCAAAAAATATTCTAAAACTTTAAGTACAAGAATTATTTTATTTTAAGCATACGGAAGAAAGTTGAAGTTTAAATTCAATTTATTTTTAACTGCTAAGGTAAAGTTTTCTGATAATATTAGTTTTAATTGGTCAAATTTAGTTTAATAGACAAACAATCACTAAAGTTTTTTATTTACAATTAAATGACAGCACAAGCTAAACCTCATCAATTGTAGAAACTATTTTCAAATTAATTTACTTATTAATACAGATTCACTTTGGTTTTCTGCTGTTATATATTTAGTTAACAATTGACGACGTCCACAGTTAACTCTTTCTTTGGAGGAAAACGGAAAGTATTAATTGACTTTGTAGATTTTTTGATTGAATTCACAAGACAAACTGCTTTTGTTATTTTGGTTTTAGTCGTCTGTCAACTTTATACTTTGAATTGTCACTAATTTAGTTTTAACATCACATTGCAATTGTTATTCGTACATAAAATTAAGCAAAAATGAAGTATAAATTTAGGCATATGCAAAAAATGCTTAAGGGCATGGGTCATAATCTTTCATTTTTTGTATTATCAAAGAATTACTGGAACTACTATCGTCATTATAATTGTCATTATAAAAAAATTAAGCCACTTAAGAAAGCTAAAAATCGAATCGACACATTCTATTAAGTAATTTAATTCAGATTTTCAATTAAATCTTCACAACACTTTACTAAAGAAGTTGCAGAATAAGGATATCAATACTACGAAATTTATTGGTTTTAATTTTATTTTCATTAATCATTTAATTTATTTCTTTAGAGAGCAGATGACAAGCAGATGAGTTACAAAAAGTGATATTAAAATGCATACAGTTTGTTGAAGTTGCATAAATAATAATAGCTCAACAGAGAAAAGAAGATTACAAAGGAAAGAGTTATGGATTTTGTTATTATATAAAAGTAGCCTTGCTAAAACATAAATTCATTTAAAGTGTGATACAGATTCAAAAGTAACGTATACAAAATATTTACTTTCAAACCCCCTGTTGTCATTTAATTAATGACATAATTAATGTTACAGAATCAGGAAGTAAACTCGTAGATAGGTGCAATTTCGTGACTTTAGAAAAACTAACACCATCTCTTAATGGAGATGTTCTAGTGGCAAAAAAAGGATAGTTATAGTTTAAGGTCCAAAAGCGTATTTCTACAGGTATCTGGTTTTTAATAAACCTTAACCTAAATGAAAAATTTCTAATTATGTATTACAATAATCAAGAGTTGCCTATAAAAATTTGGCTTTAACCTCGATTAGTTTATTGTATTACATCTTATTTTGTTCGAGCTACGAGTACAGCTATAAGTTCCTTAGCTAAATGAAAGGTAAAATTTGAAAGGCATTTCATAGCATTTTGTTTTTCAGGGAAAGTACTTAATCGGAAAAATTTTAATGATGTCTTACTGGCAAGGAATTGAAATGCCTAAAACAAAGAAATTTAAAATACTATTAAAAAATATATTAATAGAGAAATGAACGATTCAGTTTTATGGTCAATACTAATTATAAGGGCAAAACGCTAACTTATATTAAATTTTACAAATTCAAAAAATTCTAACAAAATTTAATTCTATATTTTTCAAGTATCTCTTTGAAAATACCAATTAAAATATATAAATATATAAATTAACAAATTTATTTTTTTGTTTGAATGTTTTACGATTTTATCCCAACAAATCTAACTAACAATATTAAATTTTCAAATAGTTTTAAGAACTTCAACTATCATAAAATATAAAATTAAGTTTTTCACTAAAAATTTCATTCAGAATGAAAATTTAAAAATTATGAGAGACATTTATAAAGAAAAAGCTTGACAGTTAACAGCCAACAAAATTTCGTATCGGGTTTTTTGCAACAACAAACAAAAGTTTTTAGCTCATAGAAATGCAGACACGGATAGAGGTGACATCTTGTCTAATACTTAAAAGCAGACTTTTTCTTTTTTCGCTTAAATTTTATTGATCCATTTTTGAAATTATTTTTCTTTGGTTTAAGAATTTCTTACTATCGCAACTAAATTTTAAATTATTTTCTTTTACTGAGATATATCTAGAAATCAGATAATATTATTTACCCATAGATTATTGGTTGATATGAATAAATTATTTATTAAAGAAATTACTAATGTCGCATATGAACTTCATATATGCCATAGAGATACCAATTCGAATGACAAATTACACGAAATCACACTTTATGTTAGTTTACGTTACAAATATATCTAAATATTAAAGATTAATTAGCGAGATTTATGATTGATTAACAGTAATTAAGAAAAAAAACGATTAGAAAATATTGTAGAAAGATATTACTGTTAAAATCATTTCTATGTTTGAATTTTAGAATAATCTTTCTCTATTTGTTCTATATCCAAAGAAGATAAATCACATACTTAGAGGGGCGTTTAGAATGGGAATTTCATAATCAGCAGTATCCGAAGTTCATAGATGCAGTCTCTATTGAAATAAAGACCAAGAATTTTCCTGCATTAAATCAATAATACTTCAGCATTAATTAATTTCTCAATATGAGAGAAAATAATTTGCGATTTTCTCATATATAGAAGCCATTGTATAAATTTCTGCAGTTCTATTAGTTTGGATGAGGGAAAAATCTGAGTTTACCATATGTCTGCTGAGGGCTATAAGTTGAAGTACTATTGATACTGCCATATTGCACATCAAAACTATCGGAAAATAATTATTTTTATATTTTGTATAATGTTAAATTAAATATCGGTATATAATTAATCTATAAATTGCATATTGATCTTTTTCTTAAAATAAAAATATTAAAATATTATAGGTCAGATAATAATTTTATAAATAAAAATAAGATTTTATATTTGGATGCATAATTATGTTAATTTATTTTGATTTATCTAAAAAAATCTCATTGAAACATAAGAAAAATTGCATTTTTAAAGTAATTTTAATTTGTTTATTATCTTGTTCCATTAAAAAATAATTAGCTGTGACTTCAAATTTCAGCAAAACTTCAGGAGACATGATAAATACCCTGTTTTTGATTTGCGATCTTATTTTCGAGTAAAAATATCACATCACCGATATGTATCGAACTTATTTGTTATTGCAAAATTAATAATTATTTTGATAAACGCTATCGTTGCTGTAGAGAGACTAACTGGCAAAACGTCATCCCAATACTTTCAAAGTTTAAAAGGATCTTTTCATTATAAATTAGTATTGCTAAAGACCACCTTACCTTATATTAAAATACTTAAAATTGACGAAAATAAGGAGATGTACCAAGTAACGGGTAAAAAATGCAATATTAAGTAAAGTCATGAACACGGCTCTGATTGCAAAGTTAGTGAATATAAAGAAAACTATAGCAATATTAATTCAAACTAATTTCTTTAAAATTATGCACATTTATTTTAATGTCAAGAAATAATAATTTTCATATTTCTCTTGTTGCAGAAAGCTTGTTAGATTTTCTCTACATAATAGTTTTTCAGAAAATAATTAATTGTCAAATCATAAAAAAGTATAATTATGAAATAATTTTCTTTACTAGTGAATCTCAAATACTATTCAAAACTGGTCTTCTTCTTCCTTTTCTTCTTAAATGAGTTGAACTCTGAAACATTTTTAGAGAAATTACAAAAAAACAAATATCAAAGATATTTTGATTCCAAGGTTTACAAGGTATTCAGTTTTAATTGCGTTATGACACGTGTCTTAACTTTATATTTTATATAAGAAGGATGAATTCTATGAACCATGAAAACTCATGCTCTTTAAAAGGAAATTCCTTTTTTGACAGCAAATTTGAAATTTAAGGAAATAGCTGATAGATGAATTATTTAATAGAAATACTAAACTGATGAATTGATTGATTGTAGAATTTAAATATTTATTTTGCATGTAATAAAAACGATCTTTCAAGTTAATTTTGAGGAAATATATCTGGAATGATATAAACTTGTCTTATTTTTAAATTTGATTTGATAAAAAGAATTAATTTTGTTGAGAATTGTTGAAAAATAAGTAAAAGATTACTTAAGAACAAATTTTTAGAAAATATATTTCCTTTGACTCAATGAAATATATTTCTTTTATCTGTAAATTTTTGTTTATTTCTTGGTAATTCAAATTGTTCAATATAACATGAAATATTATTAATAATAATAATTTTGTACTTGAATAAACACAAATGCTGACTAAATTAATTAGAGAAAATAGTTTTTCCAAAAATTCCATCTCATTTCTGTCTTAAATATTTTAATCAATTAACTGCTAAAGCTTTGACCTGAACTTGTTAATACTTTCATGGATCCCATTACGATGAACTTTTTTACTTAAAATTTCATTTGCAGCCTTACTTGCCACCATACCGTTTTAATTCGCAAGATTTTTAAATGCACTCTACTTGAAAGTTCATCACTAAAAGGGACTGGACAAAGAGACTTTTAATTAAACGTAATGAACTTTGTCATGCTTCACAGGATATATACAATATTCGTGTTAGGCGAATTTTAGCTTTGATGCATTTTAACCACGTTTTCTATTGAAATAATTAGAGTTTGGTCTTTGATCGGCATAGCGATTTCTGTAATAGTTTTTTGATTAAAAATATTTGATTAAAAAAATAAATAAAAAGGAAATTTTTTAAGCATTTTATTTGCTAATGAATTACCATATACAGTTTTTGCTATAAAAAACTAAAATTTATTTGAATTGAAAAACTTTGAAATATCTTTTCCTTTAGGATATCTATTTAAAATATTTCATATATACGAAATTTAATTGAGATAACGATTCTTTGAAGTTATAAAATCAGTCATTTGTAGCTAATGAATTTAATGGGTTCCTGATTTTCTTCTGGAATTTACAATATGAAATTTATTTACTTTTGATTAATAAAAAGAGAATATATAATTTTGTAATATTAAGCAGCTTTGGATTAAATTTTGATTGATGCCAATCTTTTGGAATACGGTTTAACAAACATATTGGCTTAATAAAAAATAATTGATGTGCTTGGTGAGTTTTGAATAAACCACATAACAGATCCAGTTTTTATGGCCCTATTTCATTTTGGTTTTAATTAAAAGAATGAGTTTGATTTTCAAATTAATTCAGTAAATGTTTTTATAAAATTTATCAGCAGGATTTTGTCTTTTGTTAAAGTATTTTGGCATTGATATCTGTCACCAGTGACAAGCAAAATTTTCTACAGCGTAATTAATAAAAATCAAAATTTGGATTTTATCTCTTTTTAAAATATTGACACTGATTTTATTTGCCAAAAAGAGCTCAAGCAGGATATACTAAAGTATTACTCGACCTAAGGAGTACAACTTTTAATGTTTAGAAATAATCAGGCAATTTAAATATCCTTGAAGCAAATTCAGCTCACCAATGGCAAAAATTTTTCCATTTTTGTACGCAAAACTAAAGATATTGATCTTTTTAATAAAGGTTAAATGGGTTGAGCAGTTCAAGACGAATATATACCACATACCTATATATCCGATACAATTATACGATAATATAAATCTAGTAAGTTCCTAGCAAATTAGGCTGCGATTTTACTGTATATAAAAGAGAGTGATGCTCGTACAAAAAAGTAGTAGAGGTGCAAACTCAGTACAATATGGATTATACACCTCTAGTTTCTGAACTGCTTGCTCTTCCCAAAATACAACTTTTAACTTTACCTACATTCCAAATAAATTTCTTATATGACAAAGAAAATAATCCAAATACAAACTAAATAGTTGTTATAAATAAATCAACAAAATTATTTGAATTGTTCTCATTTTTAAGTAAGTTACATACTAACAAGCAGGGCTCCCCATAAGTAGCATGATTCCCCAAAGGATATATAGACAAAGCATATATCCACTTTAGAAAATAAGAACTTTAGCAAACTTTAGAGTAGATTTTTCTGGTTAATTGTTGAATATAGCAAACAGTTATTTGTGCAACTTTGCCAAAGCTCTGCTTAATGAAGCAAAAAAACTATGATTTCAACTACAACAATAACAACTACTAAATACAAAGTGGAGATGCGTACTTCTATCAAACGACGATACTTGTGCAAACTATTCAAACTTTTTTACTCCTACAATTACGAGATAATTAACTCAAATATTTGCAGTTTCTCTGTTAAGTTTGTTGTTCTAGATTTTCAAATATTTAGGAAAAAACAAAAATAGTAGGAACTAAAAGCCAAAAGTAAGATCAACAAAATATTATCCAAGATATGAAAAAGACAGAAGCATTTAGTTATGTTAGGCATACAAAAACTTACTGGAATTTTTTATATTATCTGCCAAGAATAGAATTGGTTTTTGTTGGCAAATTACATTATAAAGATTCAAAACTAGTACTAAAAGTAGTCCCAGAATTTTTATAGATTTTTGTAGCTTTGACAAATATAGTAATAGAAATAAAATTAGCCTAAAAAACATTTATTGTGATTTTGGTCTATAATTTTGGTATAACTTGAAGAAAATATGAAAATAGTAAAATTTTTGCTTTTGAATGAGAATTTGACATGAGATGATCTTTGGAAAATTTTTACTATGCAGCAATTATTGCTGTGGTTGCAAATAAATATTTCCTAACTATGCTAAAACAGAAATAAATCAATGCTTTTCTGTTTCGAAAAAAGCCAATAGAAGAAAGCTGAGTTTAGTTTGAAAAGTTAGTTTGATTTTGGTTTAAGAAAAATAAAGATCTGATAAATACTTTTAGCAAAAGAATTTAAAAAACATTATAATTTAATTGGGGATAATCATATAAGTGAAATGAAATATTATGAGTTAAAAATAGATTTTAAATAAATGCATGAAACCTAAGTTTTATCCCTATAATGCCATACTTTCACGAGTTGAGCGCTATTTAGTATCTTATTTTACGTTCTTAAGATATTTACTTAAGCTTTTCAAATTTGACCATTCATGATCACGTGAAACATCTTGGTTTAATTTCAAAACTTGACATGTGGAGTCAATGGGCTCTTACAGAATGAAATTCGCTTCGATGTATTAGCGACTGGTATTTGCTTCTCAAACGTTAAAATGATAATCCATTTTTGAGGCAAATTATTACTGCTGACGAGAAATGGGTTGTTCACAAAATCTTAAGTTCAAGATGAACCAGCTCAAACCACTTCAAAGGCCAAAAATAAGATTATGGTGAAATTTCAAAGGGATTGGGTCTTCTTAAGCTACTCTCGGACAATAAAACGATTAGTTCTGGACAAATTAAATGATTCATTCAACCAGGAAAGTTTAGAATCCATCAAAAGAAAAAATAGAGTGTTCCACCACAATAACGCGGGACCATTTGCTCACTCGCCAAAAGCTTTTACAGCTTGAATACAATGTAATACCAGGTAAACTTAAGTCTTCAAATTTAACACCTACGAACTATTATTACTGGTTTTTGTCATTTCAAAATTGTTTGGACGGGAAGGCCTTCACTTCAAATCAGGACGCCCAATATCACTTGGCCAGTTTTTGCCAGCAAAGAACAGATGTTTTATTAGCGTAGAACAATCTCTTGTTCGAAATTTATCGGGCCAAAATGGAGAATATATAATTTAAAAAAAAAATTTTTAAACACTCTAAAAAAAATTGAATTTCATTTTCACTTTCCAAACAACCCAATACTGTAAAAAATTACCATTTTCTATTTTAAAAAAGGAAGAAATTCTTGAAATATACATAATTCAATAATACTTGCCTTAATTCTGATTTGATCCTATGCAACCACTAAAAGGTGGTTTAAAGAGAACATGGACTTAGCAATAAGCTTTTGATAGGAACCCTTTCTCCAAATATTCCAAAATAAATTGCTAAAGAAATTCATAAAGAGAGCTTTTCAATTAAAATTGTATGAAAAAAATTGAAGAAGAAAAGATCAAAATCGGAAAAAGATGAGAAAAGTTTGACTGTCCACTAGCATTTATGTTCATTTTTTTTGTAACTTTTATTTTTTTTTTATTTTGTATGAATTCAAACCTTACTTAAATTTTTAAAGGGAAAAGAAATTCTTGTTGGTCATTTTTTCGTTTTACATTCACATTCGTGAAATGTTTATTGTTTCCATTTTTATTACGTAAGTGAACAAAAGTCAAAAGAAAAGTTGAAATACCAAATCTCTGGAGAGCTTATTTCAACTTTAAAATGCAAGGTAAAAATGACTTCTTCCAACTTCGCGATATCCTTAATAATATTTGAACTCGACTGTGCTAGGAAGAATTATCGTAAAACTTAGATTTTTGGTAATTGCTCAAGTAGTAACATTTAAAATAAAATTTTTTTTTTAATTGAACACACCTAAAATTTCAGAAAGGGGATTTGTTTACTGTTTTATCTTCTGGACAGTATTAGCTTATATTTTTTCATAATTTTTAAAAGTGAAAATTTTTGTGAGTAGGCAATAATCCTTAGTTTTTTTACTGGCAATAAACGTACATTAGTTTAAATATGGGCTACATAAATACTTTAATGTTCAAGACTACAGCCAAGAGCTCAATTTGCATTTCTTTTTGTTTTTCATTCCAGTCCAATCTTATTTCTTATTGAATAAAGGATATATACTTCATTTTGTGCAAAATTATGGATATTTTTATTAACAGCATACAAAAACATTATTACTCAAAATAATATTTAAGGCTCAAGTTTGCCTTTGGCCTTAAAATCACTTTATTCAAACATTTATCATCAAAAATTATTCTAAAATGAGATATTGTTAAATTTGTACCTCAACATTTTTCCCATTATTTTGATAAAATTATTTTTTCTAAATTATTTCATATACAAATCCAGACAATAAATTTATAGCTGAAAGAGACCTGTGATTCTTGAGCTTCATCTTTCAGACTAAATGAAAACTGTTTTTCTAAAGCCTATTTTGATATTTATCGTATCTTAATATCCTTCACGTGACATGATTTTCATTGAAGATTGATGGTAACCTCTTCAGATGGCCCAGAATTCATCACAATCAAAGACCACTTTAGATTAAACTCAAAGTACTTGTATACATTTTTTAAAGTTTTTCACCTACCAAAATTTAGCGTAGCAAAAAAAAAAAGAAAAAATGATTTTCCTTAAGATTCTTGTCAGGAATTTATTTTTAAAATCTTGAAAAAAAATCTGGTCTCGTTAGTGGCAAGAAAGATTCTAAATATAAAGGAAAAAAAAAAATAACAATCAAATCAGAAAAACTTTCTAAATTCTTTGGAAAGGGAAGCAATTGAAACTGAAGATAAAGTGGAAAGAGACTTACTCGTAATGGACCTTGTGCTAATGGCACCTAAATCTAGCATGAAAATCAAAATTATTATCTACCAAAACATTCACCAAAGTTTTTAAGTTTATTGCGTGATGAATCTGAGGATTTACATATTTGTGTCTATTCAAATTTCTTTTCGTAGATAATGGGGCTATTAACATGAAAACATTGATTCTATTGCCTGTAGGCTGGGAAAGCTTTTTCGTTTGGAAAAAAAAACAACAGCAAAACAACGAAGTAATTGGAGCACCAGTATAGAATAACATAATGTAGCCTCCAACTCCTTTCGTTAAGTTGAATATTATCCATATTATTTTATATCTCCATTTATGCTAAGACTCTATAAATATCTATTGAAAATTGTAAAAAATTTATACAAAAAGGATATGAAAAGCAAATTTTTTGCATATTGTTGATATAACTAGTAGCTAAGATCTTTGATGCGAAGCATATTGCATAAAATTGAAGTTGTTAAAGTAAATAAAATTAAAACTCTAAGATATTCAATAGATCTGTGATTAAAAAATATTTCAGGTTTTTTTTTATAAAATTTATTAACAAAAAAATTGAAAAAATATTTATGTCTTTTGGTTTGTTTTGATGTTTTTAGAAAAAAACAATTATTTTGGATCAATTATAAAACATATTTAGTAAAACTATCTTCCTAAGTAATGCTAATACTTTCTAAGCATGTTAATCAGTTGATAGTTTCCAATCTGATCTATAAAAAACTCTTTAATGGATGAACCTCGTCCGCACTCATTGCGCTCTTTTTCATTCAGATCTCCTTTACACATTTTGCATAATTAAGATTTCCCAAGTCGAAATTTTGAGCTTCCTTTCATCTTTTTTTATACTTTGAACCTCACTTTTTACGTTTTGTAGGTTAAGGAAACCCAGGAAGATTAATCTTACTTTTGAATTTGACGAATTTTGGTATACTCTGGTATACTTTAATTCTCTTTTCATCCTTTTTGACCTCAAAACTTTAAATTTTGTTATACTTTGAAGAAAGAATGTAAAATTTCTAGTGTGTTGAAGGCGTAAAGTGGCAGTAATTCAAAAGAATTAAAATGAAATAAATATATTTACTGCTATTACATCTAATGTGTATTGAGAATTAAATTCTGTTTGATTTCGTAAGTGGATTTAGCTCCTACGATATTTACAACTGAGATCTTGAAATTTATTCATGTGTGGTAAGGATATTTGCCTACAATGTGAGGAAAAGAAATGTTGATATGCTACTGGAGTTGTATTAGCTAATTTTGAAAAGGGATTACTTTGGATATCAAAAATAATAGATGTTTTCAAATAATGAATTAATTGAAAATATTATCCACATGAATTACGAACAATTGATACCAATTGGAGATTATCCTGTATAAAAGATTGGATTAGCTTAACTTTTTATAAATAATTCGATAAAAACAAAAAACTTATACTGTGAGTAATAATGATATTATTTAGTTTTTTAAATGATAATTGAAAAGAAATTAAATTTTTGAATGTCATCATTCTTTATTTTAATATAGCTAAAAATTCACAGGACCATCAGCATTCTTAAAATGACTTTTTACGCCTAGTGGATATTGAATCCCTCATCATTTTACATCAATGACGTCAATGGTCAAACTCATCAAACTTTAGTCAGCTTTAGGACTTATTACGTAGTGTGTTAAAAAATGAGCTTTTGACAACATAAAATAATTAAAGTTAGTAAACTAAAAACTTGTTTTGTTTTGACATTGAAAAAATAGGTTACATTTAATAGTATGACCCTACAACTAAAACCCACAGCTTTGTAGGTCCATATAAAAACATGTTTTATTAATAACACAGGTCAACATAGAAAAAATTGTCTGAGATTGGACAATGTTTTCTTGAAGATTTCGAAGTGCTCATTAAGGGAAAAATAATAAAAAAAATCCATCACGTAAGAATTTTTGGAAATTCTGGTAAAAGCCACACAAGCTATCAAGATCGTGCTATGTTGCTCAAAAATACGAAGTTTATGTAATGAAATTAAATTTGTATGCATATTTAATTAATTAATTGAATATTTATGTTTTCAACCTTTAAAATCTATGATTTTCCATTGAAATAATTTTAATTTTTAAAGAAAACCTGATATTTTTCTCTCAAAAATTAGTTTTTCTTGGAATACTTTGTTCTAATACATATTTTCTGGGTATGATGAAATGGTCTAGAATAACTTGTAACTTCTAAGAAATTTTTGCTTGATTAGGGTGTTTGGTAAGCCTATATATTTTAAAAAATAATAATTTCACCTTATTGCATATGTCCCTACGATTTAAAAATGATATTGTACGGAGAACTATGACTGTTACCTGCAGCCCTTTTTTTATGACCTTACCTCTAATGAACTAAATGTCCTTTAGAAAATTGCACATGCATATACTCGTATACGTAAATATAACTTAATTGCCTGCTTAAAATATAGATGCAGGAGTATGAAAAAATTAGTCATTTACAACGTACAACAGTTTTTATCGGTGTGTCTACAACTTAATTCGTGTTTTGAAAATATTTAGACAGTTTTAATAAAATAAAAGAGTTTTATTCAAAATTTTTCAAAAAAATATAGTAAAAAACATACAAGTAACATATATATATATATATATATATATAAAATGTCTTCAAGTTCGAGGAAATGTAAAAATTCACCACAATACTTTTGTTATATTTGTGGCGAATTCATCGCAAGGAAACAACGGAGGAACATCACAACATTTGTAAAAGACATGTATAATGCATGGATTTCTTTGAAGGAAGTAATTCAAAAATTCCTGGGCAATAAAAGAAGTTCAAATTATGTCCAATTAGTCACAAACATGTTGGAAAATTTTAGAAAATTGGGATGCAACATGAGCTTAAAAGTCCATTTTCTGAAATCTCACTTGGACCATTTTCCAGAAAATCTTGGGGATTTCAGTGAAGAACAAGGCGAGAGATTCCATCAAGATATAAAGGCAATGGAACAACATTACCAAGGAAGGTGGAATGTTAATATGATTGCAGACTATTGCTGGATGTTAAAGAGGGACAGTGACACAAGTGAACACAGGCGAAAATCTTTAAAAAGGAGCTTCAGTTCTATGCGGAAGAGGTACTACAAGGATTTCTAGTAGTTTATTTCTTTATTATTTTTGTTTTGATATTTTAAGAGTCAAAAGGTGTAAATTAGTTGTGTATTTTTTTTCAATTTTAATAAAAACCATCTCAAGAAGGCAAAAAAGTGGTTTTTTTTTTCTTTCGTATATCTAAAAAATCTTACGTGATAGAAAAAAACTAATACGATATTCGAGCTCAGCGTCCCAGAATTACCTAATATAGATGCTTTTCAGATAAACAATTTTCAAAAAGTTCAATTTTGTTGACCTGTGTAATATCAATGCTGTAAAATAAAGTTTCACATAATTCATTTACTTTACTGTTGTAAGTAAAACGATATGATTTTCGTTAAGTTTCGTTGTTTTAAAAACATCAAAAATTTTCTGTGTAATGCAATGAGTCACTCACAGAATCAGCCTTCATGAATCTCACAAACAACGTTGCTTGGTTTTCCAAACAGAAACTTACAGAGAGGAAGTTTTAGTTGTGAGTGCCCTGTCTGGATATACTTTACAATATTAAAAATATTGTAATGCAAATGATGAAAAATATTATAATGTAATTTTAAAAATTTAATTTTCATATCATTTATAATAGAGTAAGCTTTTTTTTAGCGTAGGATTAAAATTTTAGCTAATTATATTCCTACTATTAACTTGCATAAAAATTTTCAATTGTTAATAAAATCTTTTCTATCCATCTAATCAAGTTCAAATAAATTTTCTTGCGTTGGCAGTGCATGACAATTGATGTTAATACAGTTAGTTCAAATATTAATTCATTTATTATATTTAATAAATTACTTTTTAGTTTTATATGAGAGAAAAACTTCAGAGAAATGAGTGAAATGATTTCCGAATTCCAAATTCAGAAAAAAGTAAAAACAATCTCAATGAATGGGAAATATAAAAAAATTTCTTTTTATATTACTTGTTTTCATTTTAATTTGTAGGGCCGATCCAGACAATCCGTTTACATGCCTGTTCATCGATTGGTATGAAAATTTGAGAAAAGATTAATTATTTATTTACTGTAAAAAATTTTAAAATATTAAACTCTTTGTGCTAAATCTATCACATTTTTTATAATTGGGTGTTACATTATATAAGTATGAGGCTAATAATTATTATGAATTTATTTGCAATGAACTACATCCTTCAGTATGAATCCTAATCAGTAGACTTTGGTTTTGGAAGGTCATAATGTTTCCATTTATCAAAGCAATTGAAATAAATTTTTTCAATAAAAAATCTGCTTGAAAATTAATTTCTTCTACATCTTAATATCTACCTGAATTTAAACAAAACTCAATTCCACATCATTAGCTATTCAGTTTGGTGGTTTTTAAAGGGAACTTATTGATATCCACTAATTTATTTGAAAAATAATATCACTTAAGTCGAACAATGCACTTTTATCTTCAAATCAATCTCCTTGACAGCCACTGATGCATAACACACAATATTATACGAAGTATTCTTCAAGGACTGAAAGCATTTTGTGGTTAGAAAAATTTGCATCTTCTAAAATCAATTTACAAACAATTCGCGCCACTTCTACTAAAAGTTTCCAATATCTATTGACTTTTTAAGGAATATTATTGAAACTTAAAGCCAGTAGCAAGTACTTAGCTCTATTGTCAATAAAGTAACTTCTTGAAAGTTTATTGATTTCATTAGTTATGGTGCTTTTCAAATGATTAAAAGAACCGTATTCAAATAATGGTGTCAGACAATTGAAAATAAATTCAAGCTTCACAGTGTGAAAAAAAGTTTGAAGCCTTTTTGTGGTAATGATTAAAAGTTTTTAGGTTTATTTCTATTTATTTCAAATGATTTCAATAAGGTTACAAGTATCAAATGGAGGATTACTTTGTTGCCCGTTCTAATGAAATCGATTTATTTCCTAAGATGTCAAAATATACAAACAAAATCAGTTTAAGCTTTAATCATGTTTATTCAGCATGTAGTATACCGCAAAGCCATCATTAGCGTCACGCTAATAGAAGCTTATTATTTTAATGGCACGAAAGCATCTATAGTAGCCTGACATAGAACTCGAATGGATTATGTTAGCATAATCAAGGAAATTACTACCATGTATGTGTACATAGAACAACTCTTAAAGTTTGTGTAATATTCTAATAAAAATTAAAATTTTAATTTAATATAATATTAATGAAGCAAAAACAAAATGAGGAAATTAAGGATTGGGTTTGACTGATTTTGACTAAATTTTGGGTAGAAACTTCTTTTAGTTAATTATTGTTCTGCCTAAGACCCAATAATTTCTTCTTTCTGCTCTCAGATAGTGAACTAAAACATTTCCCATCAGAAGAAAAATTGATGATGTCGCTGGAATATAATTTTATCATTTATGGTGACTTTATGTATAGCATAGCACTTATTTATGTGCTAATATTAATACAAATATTATTTAATATGATCTTGGTTTGCTGACAAAAAACATTCATTTATTAAAGAAAATTATTTCCATCAATTTTTCTAAAGCAAAAACATAAACAAGTACTTTAGTAATTTGTGATGATCAAGATGTCGGATAAAATGCTTCTCAGGAAAAAGGCCATTCTCTTTTTTGTATTAGATTATTACAAAGCCCCCACTTCTTATCTCCAGCTACAATTCATTGTAAGTAAGGATCCACTTAATGCTGAGATAAAAGAGACTATTTGCATGGTATAGCGCTGATTAGCTACCATCTCCATTAATTCATTAGAGGCAAAATTCCTTACCTTGTGACGAAGATAATCCTGAACTATGGATCTTATACAGAAAATTTAAACTGACAATCGTCGAGGATCCTAATCCATCTTCACAATATCATCATTTAATTTTGATTACTTTTAGGTCTCCCTAATATTTGAAAGTGAAGATCGTACTCTCAGGAAAAATTGTATGTAAGAAATTTTTAGTTATATTTTTAGTTCAAAATTTCTTGAATTCATTAAAAATTGACCTTGAAACAATTATAGCCTTTTTTTAGTTTCAAACTACCAAATTTGTACTATATTTGAATTCAAGGCCAAACTATTATATTGAAATATATTATTTTAATTTATTTTTGGATTCTTATGGAAATACAATCTTGAATTCAACCTTGGATATTGTTTAAATCAACCAGATATAAGGTTTTCATTACGGATGATTATAAAAGAACTTCCGTTTAGTATAAAATTATTGTAAAATATTCCTTAAGACAATATTCAAAAAAATAAATTAGTCTTCTAAAGTGAATTCTTCATTTCAAATTTTATGAAAATGTTTCTATAGTAATTTATTGCGACTTTGTAATAACTTGAAAAATTTCATTTACCTTCATTGAGATAGAAATCGAGAGCACTTGAGTTATACAAGAGGAAAAAAATGTTTTATATAAATTTTTTCCCTTATTTCATATTTCATACAATAATTCTATATTTTAATTTTAAAGAGATTATCCCACATATTCAAAATACAGGCTTTTGTGATCAAAGTAATATGTCATAATTTTTCGTATTAAATAACTGAAGAGCTAGTAGACTTTTCAAAAAAGTTGATTATAAAAAATCAAATTAAGGACCCTCCGGATTGCTCCCAAGATACATAAAGAGCATAGTCCATAATCTTGTGAGCTTTGCAGATATTTATTAAAGCTAGTTTTTCATTACATGATTATGTATATAGCACCCGCCAGTTAAATTTTACCAAAATTGTAATCTTTTTAGGATCAAAAGGACTACTCGTAAAAGCTCAAGTTGTGAAGATCGTATTTCTTCTTTACTGCTTCACTTCATTTACTTTACTCTTTAGTGCCAACTTTTCGCAATTTATGTAAAAAAAGCCCTCCTTAAAGTATTTAATTTTTCTTTTATTTTTTTAAATTAATGTGTAACATTTTAAAAATATTTCATCAAAATTTCAAGACTATCGGTGTAAAATTGCCGAAGTTAATTTAGAGCAAGGAATGAGTGCGCAAAACTTTAAAGCGTTTTTCTGAAGTTGTTATCTTCGAAGTGGATACAAAATCTACTGGACCAATTGCTTTAAAATTATTTCTTCACATATTTCACCAGGTAATGATGAAAGTGTTTTTAATTTGTTTAAATCAATTTTACAATAACAAATACTTTGGCTTCCAAAAGCTATCAATTATTGAACAAAAGAGAAAAAACTTCCCATATCATTATTTTGAGAAACATCTCTTTTAATAAATAAATTTTAATTTGTTGGTTTTGGATGCCTCTCTTAAGAGTTATGATACTCACTGCAAAAAAGCTTTTTTTCAAGTCGCCTCCAGATATTCACTGTCACTCCCTGACTTATTATTATTTTAAAATAAAATTTTACCAAAAAATGTTCTTGCAAACATGACGTTTTTCCAACGAGCTAACTGAATCATCCCCTTAAGTATATCAATTTACTTCTGAGGGTTGTAAGATATGATTTTACAGTTTTACCAATTGGGTTGTCAAATTACAAATTTACAATACATTTACGAAATTGTAGGTATCACAGTTGCATTTTGTTCAACTTTCGTGCCTGAGAAATTGTGAATACTCCAAATACTCCAATTCAAAATCCAATGAGACGTCTTTACTGACTGTATTTCAGCTAAAAGTTGCATTGGACTTGCAAGTTATAACGCGTTTGAAAGAAATTTTTGACACATTGCAATATTGCACTGAAAATTTTGCAAGTCCATGCTACTACTTGCAGAAATAATATCAAAATTTGAAAAACTCAACTTTTAAAATTTTTATCTCATTTGCTTTATATCCATACAAGAAACAAAAGAAAGGTTTTCTTTTTTATTTTGATAGTTGTTTGAAGTTTTTTATATCAATTAGCTGTTTAATGATCTTTTCACTAAAAATACAGTTCCGGCAAAGCAGCTGATCTGAATTTCAAAAATTTGATAAGACCATTATTTGACTAAATCTCAATAACCCCAATTCGGATTTATTCAGCATAAATTATTATTATAAATTAGATTAATAATTAAAAATAATATAATTAAAATTGGAGAAGTAAACACGTTTTTTAAAACAATTGATAACCTTAACTAATGAACTACAAAGCAAAAAATTCAAGTATAAAGTAATATTTTCCAAAATTACGAAAAAATGAAATATTTCGATCTTTAAAACTCATTGCAATTGAATTGATGTACATATGGATAACTAAAAATTAACAAAAATTAATGATAAAATAGAATTGTGAAAATTCTCACATTTTTGATTAAACCATTGTAACAAAATCTTAGCAACAAAAAAATTTTAGGAAGGTAATAATACTCTAATAAGAAGCTTGTATCTATTAGTTTTAAGAAGACGCTTTTGTATCCAACATAATGGAATTACAATGGAAGCAAGTTTGAAGAAAATTGCTTAATACAAGTTGCTCAGCAAAAATTTAATTCATAGAAAGCTATTATAAGATTCGACCACTCATAGAATATGCGTAACAATAACGAGCTTCAAGCCTGGCTTCAAAAATAACTCTAGCTCCAAATCATACCTGCTAAAAATCAAACTACAATATCTATAATTAATCATAACCTCATTAATTTAATTTTGACTTGCAATTTACTTAAAATAATACAACAATCATTCAAAATATTGTTTTTGTACTCTAACAGCAATAAGTCTAAAGCTTTTGTGAAAAATTAAAGAAATTAATTCTTAATGTGGAAAAGAAGGAAAAATACGTGTTTGAGTGAAAAAATATCCAGTAAACTAGAGGGCCTGTTTTTCTTTTGCCCCTAATGAGTTATTAATACTATACTTGAATTGAGATTAAGGGCACTCAATATATTCCTTTGGATACCGATTAGCATATGTATAAAAAGCAGGCATATAATAATTACAAGTTATTACTTCAATAATTAATAACCAATTAGATGATGTATATAGCATTATTAATACATAATTTTATTAGTACATTGTCCTTAAATTTTATTTTTCAAATTCCCGATACATAATTTTTATTAGCCATGTGAAAAAGTGTTAATTATGTGTCAAAAGTAGCTAAATCGCCAAATTATATTATTTAGTCAATTTTTTAAAAAGTTTTTCCTTAGAATAAAAGTTTTATCTTGAATATATTTTCGTTTAAACGAAAATCAGTCACGCCATACCCATAAACACATTAAGAAATTTTGTTGTCGGCGATCACCTCTCTAAAATAAATCCACTTTAGACTTGCTCCTCTGTTGTCGACCTTTTTTTATTTTGTACTAAGATAATGGCCCAGTTGGGTTAAAAATTTTTAAATTCAAGACATGCATACCATCTATTCGCCTTCAATTTTTACTTTTGCTGGAAGGATCAGAGGACATCGATATTTGCAAGAGGCGGAACACTGTAAGATTTAAGGATATGACTCAACATGAAAACTGAACAATATCCAAATACTTTTGGTATAGTGAATTTTTGTTCAATATTCAAAACTTGTCGCCATAATGATCCGAAAATTTGTACTCACATCTACAAGGAGACTTTAAAATAGGAGGAAGCAAAGCATTGCTTCATATAAAGCCAGAAGTACAAAAAAAAAACGTATAAAAAATAATACAAATTTTGTTGGGTGAGGGTAAAAAAAAAACTTTTTTTAAGTCAATAAATTTTTGGTGTTCAGAGAAATAAAAAAAAAGGGAAAATTTTACCCTCATTCTCCTCCTGTTTTTTCTTTTATTATGTATATAAGTATATATATATATATATAAATGAGAAAAAACTCAGCTATGTCTTCATCCTGGAAAGTTATGAACTCTTGTGATGAAGTAATGTAACACCAGATCACGTATCCCTTTATAAAATTGGTAAGTACTAACAGCTAAATGAATGTCCTCTAATCTCAATCTTTTAAAATTTGTTGCCACTTTTTAAATTAAGAACAAAAAAATTGTTGTAAATTTAGCTTTCATTTAACTTTTCTCATTGCATTGACTTTGAAAGATGCCCAGTAACTGCGGGCCACAAAATAAGGCAATTTATTTCTTACATTTTATCGTTTTAGTTTTCTTAAATTGTAAAAATAAACAAATTTGATGTTCTTTTGTCCTGAAGATATTCAACATGGATTTATATCTGCTTATACAAAAATTTTGTATACTCTGTTTCATATGTAAATTTTATCCTTTAAAAGTTGAAAATTATGTGGGTCGAGTACAAACTCTAAAATTCAATTGCTATTAGGATTGCTAGAAGTTACCTAAAAATAAATCGGATGGAATTTATAAATTTTTTTTGAAAAAAAAAACATTCAGTCAGTTTAGCAGAAAGAAAAAATTGGATATTATAGAGTGAAGGATGTAGTTTAGGGACTTTGATATTACAATTTTCCATATGTGGAAGGAATTAATTTTTGTAGAGTAGAAAATTAACATATAATTAGACTACACTAAAAGCATTGCTGTATGTCTGAAAACTCTTTGAGAAAATTTTGAAGCTGTTTGTTCATTAATCTACAAAGTTCTGCATAACAACAATTTACAGCAATTAATAACAAATCACTTTAATAGAAATTCAGCTACTAAAAATAATATTATTTCCAGGGCCTCTAATTGTAAAAGATTTAAAAACGACCCGAAAACACTTCTTTGTGATAAAATCATTTTAATCGTTCTTTTAAATCCTAAATAATCTATGTTACGGGGATAACACAATTTTTTGTGGGTTATTTACCAGATTTTAATGCCATACTTCATAAAAAGTCTGTGGATAATCTAGAAGAAGCACTGCAGATTCCTTTTCAAGGGCTTTTTCAATTATATCTGTTGTTCTATTGGCTTGATCTATAGTTTTAGTTTTTTCCCTAAAACCAAATTGATATTGATTTCAGTTTTTTTAATAGTAATTTTTCAAACAATTTCGAAACTCTGAGAAGTAGTGATTTTAAACATATTTATGGAGAATGAGTCTCCAAAAAAAAATGTGTTTTCAAGGCTAATTTTCTCATTTTTTTTCTAATTTTTTTCTCTAATTTTTCTATTATTGAAATTTTTCGAATTTAGCTGGCAGCATTTTGTGAGAGGCTATAGCAGCCTGTTCTCACTCCATGATCTAAAACTTTCTCTTTTTTCGTCAAAAATTGATAGATTTGGGCTTAAAATTTTTATAAAATAATTTTCTTTTACTTAAAGTATTAAAAATTTTAAATAAAGCATTTTTTGCTAATCAACTAGGCATTTTTTTATATATAGACCAATAAAGGAAAAAAACCTAAAAAATAGGTTTTTTGGAAATGCTTATTTCATAAAAAAAAAACCACCAGTTGTCATTTTCCGAATCAGTGACATCGCGTTTTAAGTTTAGAGAAATAAACTCAAAATATGTTGGTGTTATCTTTACTCCCTTCCAGTGATCTGGAATAAGTTTTAGAAGGTGCATTAGAGAAGTGAGTGGGGAATATTATGCATTTTTGTTTGCATCTGTATTAAAATATGTCTAAAACCTCTTGTCTCCTTAGTATTGACATTGTTTTCAATTTCTTTATTGATTTTTTTGATAGCAACTATTGGAATATTTTCTAAAGACCCATTATGCATATTTTTAGGATAATATTTATATCGTTTTGCTTGGACTGGAACGTATCAGCAAGTAAATAACACTGCCTTCCCCTTACCAATTCTTGCTCATTTCTCGTTTTCTTTCCTTATTGAAGCTTAAGTTATTGTTTTTTTCATTATTTGAATGGCTATATCCACAAGGAATATGATGTCTTTCTATCTACTCTTAAATCAATAAAATACAAGTTCCTTTCCCTTATTTATTTCCCTTTTCAATTTTCGACTATTGTTATTTATATAGACTGATATCTACAGTTTTATTTCAGCAAGATATGTACTTCCTATAATTAGGCTAAAACAATATGTCAATACTTTGAATAGAAATTGGATGGTCAGAAAACTGTAAGAATTGACAAGAAAACTTGTTCTATTGTTTAAAGTACAAAGAACTCTTTATTTCGATATCAAGATCTTTAGCTAAATTGAGAAAATGTTCTTTGTAAATGAAATGAGATTATTTTCAAATGAACCTGAAGAAAGCTTGACATATATCTTAATTTACATAAGAATCATTTATCTGTCATTTTCGTCATACCTAAGTACTTGAGAAACTCAAAAAATTAGTAAATTTTGTACAGATATTTTTTGTCGGGTACGGATGTAGGTTACCTGAGAAGTCATAGCTGGTATGATCCTTTTTTAGTATACATATAATGGCTTGATGAATGTGTTAAATTTCGAAAATTTTAAAGCAATTTTCCTTATTGTCAGAGGAAGTACTCAATACTTTTGAACTGTCATATTGGCCTATTAAGGCTCAGATCATGATTATAAGATGTGATCAAAACATGTAATATATCATACAAATATTACTAAAAATAATTTGTAGTTCAAAGAATATGCTGAAAAAAGCATCCTTAAGCTTAAGGCTACGGTCCATATGGTAGCGAATTGCTGCGACTAGCGAATTTTGATCGATTGATCGACATTTATCGCAGGTTGTCAAAGTAATTTATATCGTTTTTTTCATGCGTTTACAAATATGTATTTTTTGTGAAAAATATGAATTAAGGTTTTTACCAATTTTTAAATGAAAAACTTACTATACAAAAGAGTATTTTTAATTATAAGTAAAATATTTAATATAATATGCTAATTTACTTAAAGTTCCTACGTAGCAACAAATTCTTTGATTAATGTTGCATGCTGGATGGGTTGCATCATTCGTGAAATACGAAGTAAGTTTAATAGTACTTGTTCAAATTTCAAAGGAGAATAATAATTTTCAGTGAATTAAATATCATAAAATATAAAAAATGTTGTGTGGTTGAATTATAATTGGTGACCGTTTCGTTATTAAAATTTTTCTATGAAAAACAGTGAAAAAAATTGTGAAAAACGCAATTATTATATGTAGTTACCAGCTATAAAAGTTTTAAAAAACTAATAGTTTTTATTATAGTGTATGATTTTTGTTCGTTTCGTTCATAAGACATTTTTTTAAAAAAGAGATTTCCTTGTACCATAATGTACAAAACAAAGGAAAGTAATGAAATAAATATAAATACCGAAAAACTAATTTCTTTGGTGTACGAAAGAAATGCGTTGTGGGATATGAGTGAAAAATCATATCATTTAAGGCATGTTCAAAATAGCTTATGGGAAGAGATTTCCAAGGAAATGAATATTGAAAGTAATTATAGACCATTCTCATTATTAAATTTATTTATTTTAAACTTAAAATTAAATTCACTTTGTGTCATTTTTTATCCAGAAAAAAACTTTTTTAAATTTTCCCTAATTTCTATAGCATAATTACTTGCTCTATTTTGCCCAATTGTACAGAATTTCATTTTGGTTCCACTGTTTACATTTTCATTTGACGGGGCATCAAATCTGCCTTCTTTATCTATAATGATGTTATGCAAGAGACAAATACATTTGATTATTTTCGTAGCTTTATCAGGGTGGACTTCTAATGGTCTCTTTAAAATTTTCCACTTTTGGGTAATAATCCCAAAAGCACATTCTACAACTTGCCTTGTCGCGGACAAGCGCTTATTAAATAATAGTTTTTCAGGCTCCAGTTGAGTCCCTGGGTATGGCCTCATTAAATAAGGTTTGAGTGGGAACGCTTCATCTCCAAGCATAAAAAATGGTGAAGCAATTGTTGTTCCTGGCAAATTCGTAAGGGTTTCTAGACCAATATTACCAGACTCGATTTGTTTGCAAAGCTCACAATTGTAAAATATACCTCCATCACTCTCCTTGCCATAGGCACCAACTTCAACTGTAATGAACTTATAATCAGGGCCTGCAACTCCCAAAAGTACAGTTGAAAAATAATTTTTGTAGTTATAAAAAATACTGCCCGAGTTATCGGGACATTTTATTCTAATATGTTTTCCATCTATAGACCCTATACAATTGGGAAACCTCCATTTTTTATAAAATTTTTCTGCAAGGGAAATCATTTGCTCCTTTGAAGGAGATGGCATATGAATTGGTTGCATAATTTTCCAAATAGCTGTACAAGTTTCATGCACGATTCGCCCTACATGATTGTGTGATATCCGATAGGATAGTGATAGACTTCTAAAGGATAACCCAGTCGCCAGATATCTACATAAAAAACATCTATATTAAAAATATATTTTTGATTAAGAATTTCTGATTATTTAAATTTTTTAACTTCAGTAAACATAATTAGGAAAAAATGGAAAAATTTAAAAGACACATTTAGAAAAGAACTGATGAAAACAAAAGCTCTCAAATCTGGAAGTGGAGCTTGTCGGAATAAGTCAAATTGGTGTTTTTTCAGCCAACTAATGTTTTTAGCTAACAGTTTTAAAAGAGGTATTTTAGAAGGTAATATAGCAACTCAAAAGACCAGTACAGAAATTAGTTACGATTATAATATTGAACTTGACGAAAATTTTGATATTGAACATGTTCAGCTTAAAAAGAATCATTTTCTTTTGTTTAAATTAGATAGTAAAATGATTAAATAAATGCAGTTAATATTTTAAAATGAATTTCTTTATTTTCTCATACTTTACCTTAGTGTTAACGACAACCGCTCACAAGGTGAAATCGTTTCCTTGAAGTTGGAAAATTTTTCAATAGATTCCTTAATATTTTGTAAAATATACTCATATGTTTCCAAATTCATTCTATAGTATCTATAAAATTTTTCTGAATCTTTCATAACATCTAAATGTAGGTGATGAAACTCCCCAAAAATGTTTCTTTTTGTAAAAATTTTACACTTTCTTTTATTCTTCCGTAAAAACATTAATTTTAAAATAGAATTTTCAACTAAATATATTTTTTCAGCCATTTTCACTTAATTTTAATTTTCACACTTGCTACGCACTATAAATATTTTTTAAAATAATAATATATAACATAAATTAGCATTTATATTAAACATTTTACTTATAATTAAAAATACTCTTTTGTATAGTAAGTTTTTCATTTAAAAATTGGTAAAAACCTTAATTCATATTTTTCATAAAAAATATATATTTGTAAACGCATGAAAAAAAAACGATATAAATTACTTTGACAGCCTGCGATAAATGTCGATCAATCCCATCGATATTGGAAAATTCGCTAGTCGCAGGAATTCGCTACCATATGGACCGTAGCCTAACGATGCTCAAAAATGAGCTGAAAAATAAAATATAGAAAGATTGTCTTCATAACTTAAACTCTCAAAGTGGTGGAACTTAGCAAAAACTTTAAGCTGTTACTTAAATAAAACATTTGATTAAAATAAAATCTGTTCAAAAAATTAGAGAAACATGGATATACTTTGATTAAGGCCATAAGATAAGGAATATATAATTCTCGTCCGCTAGTAATTCTTGCTTCCTATAAGGATTCATTGCAAGTTTAAGTCATGGATTTCAGTCTGATCCGTGTACATCTAAAAAAATTTTATGAAATAAAGAGAGCTTTGATGTGATTTGGATCGAAATTTTTATATGATCAGATAAACGAATATATTTTATTATTATCGGACTAGATGAAGATGAGTTTTTTATACAGATTTGTTTACGCTGGAGATAAACTCTGAAAGCATTCACTTAACCAAAAGGCGTCTAATATATTAAATATCATAATAACAGGAAATAATATTTTTAATAAATTAATTTTATAAACTGTAACAAACAATCAAACCCTTTCTTTTAATTTTACAATAGTTTTTGTTGTAAAACTTAACTTAACGAAAACTCTTCGAGTTGCAGTGCAAGTGAATTTTGCAAGTAAAATATTTTTTTTTTTGGTTTTATTTCCAAGATTATTTTGTAACTCATTTATTCTTTTATATTCATTGTTAAACTATACTAATCCCAAATTTTAACACTTTGCATAGGGCGTGACCAAATCAACTTTATTCATCATTTGTCAAGTTAAATGTGCTCATCCCAACTCTTTCTTAAACTTGTTTTTTGTATCCATCATTGGAAATGATTTACTTTAGGCCTTAAATTAGCTCTAAGAGTATGCGATGATTTCTTCAGGTAATCATCATTTTGCGAACAGAGAGATTGACTGTTGGTTCTGACAAAAAATATAGATTTGTATCTAGCACCTCAAACTTAGTTTATGTAACCAGATTTTTATAAAAATATTTATTAAATTCAGAACTTGTCGTGTGTTTTAAAACAACTGGACCAAATTTACTTAAAATAACCACAGATAACCTAGACAAAATTTGTTTAATTGCTACAGCTGCAAATAAAATTTATCCTGAATTTTATAAAAGTAGCACATTCTAGAATAAAAAATGATCACTTGTTTTAAGTTAATTATAGTAATATTTTTTTTTTTTTTTTTTTTATTAACTTATTCCAATTACTACAATCTTATATCTAGTATAATTTATTAGTATTTCTGACTATTTATTTGACATGTGTGGGAGATTGACCCAATGATCATTTCCCTAATATTATGCAATTATTATTCAATTTTCTAATTCTAAGTTAATTCGTGAGGTTTAATACGCTGGAGCCTTCTTACTTGCCCAGTTAAGTCTAGTAATAGGATGGCCTCTAAATTGGAGTGATGTAGGAGTCGCTTCTCGTGTCTGCCCGCATACTCGTGGATGACTTCCTCAACCCATTGTATCTTAAGATCTTGGTGGAGTTCTTTATTAGTCACATATCTGTAGGCATTTGAAATAATCCTCAGGAATTTGTTTTGGCTTCTTTGAATTATTTCCTTATTGGTCCTATGTGCACACCCCCAAAGTTGTATGCCATATGTCCATATAGGTTTTATCAGGGCAAGGTATATTAATCTTTTACTTTTTAGGTCTAATTGGGAGTGTTTCCCAATTAGCCAGTATAATTTTCTGGTTTGTTGTTTAATTTGGAAGGCTTTCTGTCTAACGTGGTGCTTCCAATTAAGCCTTGAGTCAAGATGTAGGCCCAAGTACCTTGCAGATTCTTTTTGAGGGACACAATCATCGCCAAGATATACGTGAAGGTTGTCATTTTTTCTTTTTAGAGTAAATGTCACATGTATTGATTTAGCTTGGTTAAGCTTAATTTTCCAACAGTTGGTCCATTCTTTGACTTTATTTAATATGCTTTGTAATTTTACTACCGCTTTATTCTGGTTTTCATCACTTGCTAATATCACCGTATCGTCCGCGAATGTACCAATACATGTGTCTTTTGAGGTGGGAATGTCAGCGGTGTATAGCAGATATAACAGGGGTCCTAAAACACTTCCTTGTGGAATACCTGCATTCATTATGTTGGGAACAGACAAAGCTTCTCCACTTTGTACCCTGAATTTCCGGTTCGTTATGTATGAGGTTAATATGTTGCACAAGTTTTTTGGTAAGTACAAGCTCATTTTGTAAATTAGTCCCTTATGCCAGACACGGTCAAACGCTTGTGAGACATCTAAGAAGACTGCAGAGCAGAATTTCTTTTCTTCAAATGCTTGTTCTATTATATTTGTTACCCTGTGGACTTGGTCTATTGTTGAATGGTTGCTCCTAAATCCGAATTGGAAGTCTGGAATGCTTATGTATGGTTTTATTCGTTTTATTAACAATTTCTCAAATAGTTTAGCGATAGTTGGTAAGAGTGATATAGGCCTGTAAGAACTGATTTCCTCGGCTGGCTTGTCGGGTTTTTGAATCATGATGACTTTGGCTGATTTAAAACTGTCCGGAATATATTCAAGTCTTATACATGCATTATATATATATTTGAGTAGGATAATAGCTTTTGCTGGTAATTCCTTAAGTAGTCTGGGAGTAATATTATCCATTCCAGGCGCTTTTTTATTATTGAGATTATTGTCTATCTCAAGTGCTAATTCTGTTGTTTTTATTTTTTTAATTTGTATGGAGGGTTTGTATCTTGGAGTAGTATCTATGTTTGAAGTAATGTCATGAGGAGTGAAGACAGTTGATAAGTAATTAGCGAATAGCTCTGCTTTTTCTTGGTCCTTGCAGACCCAATCTCCTTTCTGATTTTTCAATGGTGGTATTCTTCTAAGAGGACGTTTTAACTTTCTTGTTGCCTTCCATAGGGAATATTCTTTGTCTTCATTTGGCCCTATGTTTTTAAGGTAGTTATCAAAGCAGTCTGTTTTGAATTTTTTTAATAGCGCATTCACTCTATTGCTGATTCGATTGAAAGCTGTTTTATCAGCGGGATTTCTAGTACTATGCCATACTCTGCGCGCCTTTCTTCTTTCTCTGATACCTTCCCTTATATCTGTTGGATAACTTATGTTTATTGATGTTGTTTTTCGTTTTTGTTCTTTGATAGCTGTAGTTGCCGCTTCTGTTAATTTTTCAATGAATTGTTTTGTTTGGTGTTCTACATCGTTTTTTGTTTTTAACTTAACATTTAGATTGATTAATTCCTCAAGGACTTTCCTATACAGGTTCCAGTCTGTGTATTTGTTTGTCAGTCTGCTATTGTTTTCCTTACTTATTATATTAAGTCCAATTATTAGTATTACCGGTGTGTGGTCAGATGACAGGTCATGTACCTCCTGAATTTCTATATTATTATTTTTAGCTACTCCTTTTGTTACGAAGAAGTCAAGTAAATCTGGAATTTTATTATGGTCAGAAGGCCAGTAAGTTGGTCTGAGAGATGAGTGGTAATCGCATTTGCTTTCTTCAATGGCTCTTAGGAACTCATGCCCCTTGCCTGGTGTTATTAATCTTGAGCCCCAAGCTGTGTGTTTGATATTATAATCACCTCCCATGATAAATCGTGGTTCAAGTTGGTTGATTATTTCTTTAAGTTGTTGAAAGCTAGGTTTGTGTTGAGGCGGGCAGTAAGCAGCCGCTATTTTTATCTCAGTATAATTACTCTGGATAACTATTATTGTTGCTTGTATATATTTTTCTCTTATGGCTGGAAGTTGATAATGTGCGATATTTTCTTTGATGATTACCGCTGAACCACCTCTGGCTCTTTCACTAGGATGGGTTGTCCAGTAGGCTTGATAGCCTTTTATTTTGACATAGTTTCTATTTGTGAAATGGGTTTCTGACAGGAGGGCTATATCTATATTGTTGGAGTGGAGGTAGTTCTCCAGTTCTAAAGCTCTTGCATTTAGTCCATTCACATTCCAGGTCATTATCTTGTATGTTTTACCCATTATCGCTTTTTCTTGCCTTGGGTTTTATTTGCTTTTGTATCAGTCTGTGTCTTACTTTTATTTTGATTTTCTAGCTTCTCTACTCTTTGGTTTAACTGAGCCAATGAGTTTTGAATTTGTTGTAGTAACATTATGATCTCATTATTATTAGTACCAACCGTGCAATCATTGTTTTTGTTATGGATAGTTATATTTTGTTCTTTCGTTAACTTTTGATCTTCGTTATTTCTGATTATTTGTGCATATGTCGTTGTGGAGGTTTTAGGAGTGACTTTTGTAGTCTTTGCTGCTTGAATACGTTGTAACGTTGTTGTTTTACTATTTTTATGATTTTTGGCCATTGCCCGATATACCGAACAGCCTTTATAATTTGCGGTGTGGCCTGTAATAGTAATATGAGTGTATCTAAAAGATAAATCTTTTACGTTTTCATAATATTTCCCTATAATTGTCCTCCCAAACAAAAAAAAATTTCTTATAACACTATTTTTCCTTATGTCTACATAAACTATATTTTTCATACCATTTGCATTTAAACTGTGAGAATCTTTCAACGTATTATCACAATTTCCAGAAAGAGGTGAATTTTTCGTCTAGTATTGTTAGAGATTCCATTTCATGAAATTTTTTGTTCGTATCCTTCTTTTATTACATGAGTTCCTTATCGTCAGCAACTTTTCTTAGTTATTTACCAATAGCTTTTATGGGTAACATCTACAAAAGAAACAAAAATAAAGGAAAAAATTTTAGGGCAGAAGAAGAACTTATTTAGTGCATCATCTTATTTAGCTTTTTTATGGGATTTTTTAAAACCATATTTCTTTTTTTCTGCTGAGTTTTTTAGATTGCAAATTTTTTAATTTATTTAAGTCATGCAAAGAAATTTTTGAACGATAAGTAGAAAAATACTGTGGATAATATTTCTAGATTTCTAGGTACTTAATTTATGTACAGAAAATATCCCAAAAGGGGGTGAACTTGTTTAAATTACATTTAAAAGTCTTTTTTTTTGTTATTTTTTGTTACTTAATTATGAAAACAATTTTCTCTCTTATGAGAAATATATTTAATCAGCATATGTATGATACTGCAAAGTGTATATCCCTTTTAGGAAATTTTGTAAAACGGAAATATTTGACCAGAGAAATTTTGCTGTTTATTAAAGCTTTAATTAGTATACCCTGGTCCTTAATGAAAATCAATTCAATTTAGATTCTGGTTTATTAAGTAGTGTTTAGATTTGCTTTTATACAAAAATCTTCAACTAAAGATACTAATTTTTATTAGTTCAAATTAAAATGAGATCTAAAATCTATATAACAGTCTATTGAACAGTAATGTGCATTACCCAAAACAATAATTTTTGCTTTTAGTTAAAATTGTGCGTGACGTGCGTGTGACTGAATTCTATAAATATGTCATTTTGTTTTTAAATATTAATTTGGTGTGTAAAAACATTAATAAGCAATGAATATGGACAGGAAAAAGGAGTCAATAAGAGGAATAAACTTTGAACTCTGTGCATACCATTTATATATGTATATTAGAAGCCTAATCTTGGACACATGATAATACAAGCTTAAATTTTCCTTGGAATCTTCATATATGTATATAAAAAAAACTGAATTCAACGATATTGTAAAAATAATAATCAAAAAAATCCAATAATTTTGAAATTTACTTGTTCATTCTTTAATTAATTTGTTATTTTTTTAACTATATTCGAATATTAAAACATAAAAGATGATATGGAAAGATTAAAAAGATCAAATCACACACTTTTCTTGAAAGCATTTTTAAATTAATCAAATTGGACTTAATAAAGTTTGTAATTTTTTAATAGATAATTCCAAATATTTAAAGTCGGAAAATTTCATAGCCTAAAGTCTGTCCCGTCCTTTTTTCAATCACATCAAAAACTTTAATTAGGAAAAGCAGTTTGTGACTGAAAGAGAGTCGTAAATTTTTTATTTGCCTTTTAAGTGTAGTCAGCACTTTATAAATTAACATTCTTTAGAAAGCAGTGTATGAACTTTTCAGGGTCACACCCGTATGAAACGAATTTCTCTTTAATTTTCAACAACTGTTTTCTAACTAGGATCTAGTTTGAATTTAAAAGATTTATACAAATTACTAAATTACATTAGCGAAATTAATGTCATCAACAATTTCTGCTAAGAGCATTTTTAGTTAGAATTTTGTAGCTAGAAACGAAATAATATTCTATCAATAGAAAAAATGCGGGTCTATCTTTTTCTCTTTTTATTATTGAACGTTTCTTTCTTTGTTGTGAGATAGAAATATAGCAACCGCTTATAATTTTTTGTAGACAATTTATATTTTTTAAATCAAAAGAGGTTAATTGAACGTCAAAGTTGGTAATTATTGATTCTAGCTTCTAAATAGCTAATAAAAATAATATTTTTATTTCTTATTCAATACAATTTGCTGAAGTTTATTAGAATAATTTTATTATATTTTTGAACTATCCAGTAAAAGCGGAATATTAAAATTGTGCATGGTCATCCATAATTCAAGAAAATCTTCTTTGAAATATTCAAAACAGTTATAAATTTTTCAAATAAATAACAAAATTGTACTAATATAACTCTTGTGGAGTGTTTTATACAACTAAAAAAAATTTATTGGATTCATACTAAACTGATAACCAATTTTTCGTTCAAAGGAGCAGGATTTTTGCAAAAAACAAATAGTTTTTCAGCTCTTTATTCTCAAAAATCAATATTTTATTTTGTAAAATACTATCATAAATGAAAATATGATATTTGTGTTTATCAAATCAAGTTTATAACTCCTTTTTTAACTTCTTTCAAAATTACAAATTTATGTTTTTTTTTTGCTTGAAAAAAAATTCCAATCTCCTTAAATATTAAAATAAAAGAAAAACTTGTTAGAAAAATTAAAATCTCAAAACCATAAAAAGTAAAAAGTAAAAATAATAAAGCTACGCACAAAACGTGCAACAGGATTTCATTCATTTATTCAAAATCATTATAACTTCAAAGAAAAATGAAAATTTTTTATTTTTCAGATCTAACACGTAGGCTCACACGTTCATTGACACTTAATTTAATGCAATTTATTCTAGGACATCATAATTAAAATTTAAAAAGTATTATTTGAGTTCCATAAGTACAAACTGTAGTCTATGTCCTTTACTAACCGTGAAGGATTACATCTTCTCAAAACTTAGTTAGTAGTTTATATCTAAAAACAAGTTTTGATTATTTTCCTAAAATATTGGTGAACTTTAAATATTAATCTTAATCTTTACAAAATATTTTTAGATATTTCTAGAAAATATTTGCCATTATTTTCTTACGTTTTTGCAATAGAAATTGTAAAATATATTTTTATAAAGACAAAAATAGTATCTTTTTCTTAACAATCAGTTTTTATGAATAAAATATTTATTTTTCGTCTCGAAAATACAATCTTAAACACAAAAATGATTTTTGTTTTTGGATTCGGCAAAAACGCATTTTTTTTTTGTAGTGAGTTTTTAGTGTAGAACAGTTTTATTTGAATTTTTAAAGATCTTAAACTGTGGCAGGTTTAGTCTTAAACATAGGACGTTTGTTAAATTTTCCCTTTAACATATGATTTCCTTCACTATATAGCTTTTTGCAATGGGAGAGATAACTTTATGTAAGCTTTCTTCGGTGTCTTACAGAATTATACAAAAATAGACGGTTGAGACACTCACGCAAGTTTTAACGTATTTAAACTTCATTCAATCCTTTATTAATTTATTTAAATTTTTTTATTTTGGAGAAATAATTATTATTCTATCATATGATAATATGAACTAACCTTGTCGAAAAGTGTCAAAAACTATTAAATACAAAGAATTACTAAATATAAATCTATATATATATAACTCGAACGTTTTGTGTTTGTAGCCAATGGACATCAAAACTACTGCACAGATTTAAATGAAAATTTACCACAAAATTTTTTTTTATCTGAAGAAGGTTTACCACGAAATAAATATTAAAAACTTTAATTACTTTTCTTTAATTTAATTAAAATATAGTGTTTAACACATAACCTAACTTTTATCAATTTGACAGGTGAGTGTTACTTCGATTATATTTTTTTTGGCAATAATATTTTTGTTTTTTAGAAAGTTGAATTAACAATTTAATTTAACAGTTGAATTAATTTTGAAGAAATATAAAAGAAAGAATTTATTAGGTGCACATGGTAAAATTATTAATAATTTTCAGACTTAGAAGAAGAAGGAACTACTAAAAAAAAAGAAGCTCATAACAAGATTGATTTCAAGTAAATTTTAATAATTATATTTATTTTTTATAACCCATCTTAGAAGTTATTCCAAAGTTAGTTTAAATATAAATTATTTGACTTCACGTGGGCCAAAAGTTCAGCCAGACACCTTAAAGTGTCGAAAAAGAGCGAAAAAACGCCTTGCCAGACGCCTTAAAGTATGAACTTGGAATATCTTGGGCTATATTTCTTATATTCCATCATCGTTCACAGCACTTCATTCCTCTTTCACCCATATATACCACATCCTCACACACTGACAGTAAGTTAGGTATTTTTTCCTACTGAAATAATCCTAGGAATAATTTATATTTGGCAAAACAACGTTTGCTGGGTCAGTTGCTAGTATAAAATAAAGGGAAAGAACAGCTTGCTTCCAGATGACTATTGTTGAGCTAAAATAGAATTAATTCATAGTTTCAGCATCAGAAAATCCTTTTTAAGTTTATACTTCATTTCTTATTGCTTTTATTTTGTATAATAAAAATTATTGGGTGTTTCTTGTTGTACAAATACTTAAAATTTTTAAAAAATCAATGACAGAAAAAGTGGGACTCAAAATCAGTTAGCCTTTAGTTAGTCAGAAGAAAATATTGTCAGAGTTAAATCCACTGTTATCATAGCTATTTTAGAGCTAAAAACGATTTTCAGACTAACTAAATACTTTAACAGTCCTTTTATAATAAAAAAAAAAAAAAAACAGCTTAAAAAAATAGTATTTTGCTTCAATAACTTTAGCCAATGTTAATATTTATGCATTAGATAGCATAAACTTGCCTTATTTCCATTTTAATACCATGAAATATAAGTAGATAATAGCCTTTGTCAAAGTTTAATTTAAATATATGTCATTATAACTATTCTTAAGTTATTGTCTCCAAAAACGTCCTTTGTATTTATAATGTTCACTTTATTAGCTTTTATGAAATAATTTGCAAGAATTATTAGCTTAATCTTGTAAGTTCTCCCTATCTTCTAGATTTTATTTTATTCATTTTTTATGCTTCATTGTTTATTGGTAGTGTTATGAACTATAAACGAAATATCGATTTAAGACATATTTCTAGGACTATAAGGGATAATAAGTATAATACGTTTAATTTGAAAGTTTTGTTTATTTTTTCTTTTATACTCGTATATATCATATATGGTGGAGTCAATACATGATTTTACCATCGAAGAAGCAGGCCATGCAATAAGGTTTTTCCTAGTTTTATTGATTTTTTTACATTACTTTCATTTATATCAATTTATATATAATATGAAACTTATAAATTTGATAGAAACTGTCTTGGTATATTTTTTGTAATTAATTTAAAAATGTTGTATATTTGAAATTTCGGTTTGTGATATATTTTGATTATTAATCTAGGTCAGAGGTCGGCAAACCGCGGCTCGCGAGCCACATGCAGCTCTTTCGTCTCTTAAGTGTGGCTTTTCTACAAAATATAATTTGCCATGCGGATAATTAAAGTGCGGTTAAAAGTTCGTAGCTCATGTGTAAAAGTCGGTTTTCCTGACTTCAACTTTTTTTTGGACAGCTTGCTAAATAGGAAATATAGTGTTCGGTAACAAAAACTAGCTTCTTGTGCTTATTTTTTTTCTATTAGTGTTACATTTTTCATCTATATTAACCAAACAACAAACATTACGCTAACTGCAGGAAATTTATTTTTCGTAACACATGAATTGTTGTTGTTTTCATCTCATAAAAGCACTGGATTATTAAACATAAAATGTCAAAAGAAATATACATGGCAGCATCACTGAAAAACAAAAGGTTTGCTCGATATGTACGTTATGAAAAAAGTTGCTTGTTCAATAAAAAATAAAAAAAATTGGAATGAACGAATGGGAAAAGGCACAATAAGTATAAACAACGAAAGTGGACGAAAGAGTTGAAAGATGTCGTCCTAAGTGAATGTACTTCAATTAGTTTTTCTTAATTAAATTTATAAAAATCTGTCTTCTAATATAATGTAGTTTAAAAGTTCAAAAAATTTGGCTCTCAAAACAAACTTCAGTGTTTGCTTTTTTGACATTTGGCTCTCTTGGCTAATGATTTTGGCGACCCCTGATCTAGGCTCTCAGAAGCTGACACAATATAGCCTTATCCTCTTTAATATTTTTAGTATTATTTCATTTTTCTTTGATATCCTATAATATTTCTCCTAAAATCATCAAATTGAATAAAACTTCCCTTATTTGAACTCGCTGCTTACACACCGAATATTGATCAACTCACTGTTAAAATTTTTTCAACTAATTGTTGTATTTTATGAAATTATTCAAGAAATTAGATCCAGACTATTGCTTCAACTGTAAAATGTTTTTATAGGATTTTTTCTCTAAACAAAATTTACAAAAATATTATAAGTCTAGTAGTCACAGACAGACAGTGACAGACGATCTTAATATATATTGTCAGAGGTAGTGCTGTAGTGTTCACGATTCAGTACAGAATTTGTTCGGTACTCTTAGTAGTTGGCCGCTAGTGTAGCAATGGCTTACATGTCAAAAACAGTAAAATAGCTACTCAGGAAAACCACTCTACTCATGTATGCAGATGAAATGACTCTGTTCTTTTCAAATTGACTGAAATTGATCTCCCTAGCGAAGCGTTTAGATAAAAATCTGTTAACAAAAGAATATAAATAACTTTTACAAAGGATGAAAAACTCGTCCTCGGGTATATGCCATTATACAACCAATAATTAGGAAACTCCGTTCAATACTTGGACTTCATGATGCAGACTTCAGCAAAAACATCTCATGACATATCCAGAATAGAAGATTATTATTCGACACGGCTTTGTTTCTCTTCGTAGCTATGATCATCCCAACTTTTGGGTATGGCTGAAAATAAGTACATCCATTCTAACAGCATTAGAGAAAATAAAAGTGCACTTTTTAAATACCGCCTTAGCGTTATACGTGCTCCCAGCTTCTATATGAGCAAACTAAAGTTTTGTTTAGAAAAAATCTGTTTAATTTAGATTTAAAAAAAAAACACTAATAAATGTGACACCCTATGTCAATCTGTATCAGCAACATTAATTATGTAAGCATGAGTTTGAGCTAAAAAATTTCCTAAGAATTCGAATAATGAAATCAGTTCTCATGGATTGAAAATTTTTCGAATTGTTTTATTAAATGTTACATAACAAAAATATATGTGGATCTTAATAAATGACAAACTTAAATATTTATATCTCAGTTAGATTGATGTCTTATTCTTCTAGAAGTCATATAAAATGTGATTCTCTCAAAAAGCTTTCTTGTGCTATTTATTAAGCAAAAACTCCCTAAAGAAAATGAAGGAATTGTTCTGGAATTTGTTATTGGATTATTTTCTTGTAAGAAATGACAATGTACTACACAAATTTTTGGAGAAGTAAATTACAATACTGAAAAGGAATTTAAATGTCATACATATATGTTTTGAGGTTCAGGTTAAGGAGGAATTGGATTTCTGATACTTTCAGTTTCATTTTATGACTTTACGGATGATTCACACGTTCTCACTTCATTTTGAATAAAATAAATTCTTTTATGTTGCAAATATTACCAAGAAGCATACAAAGTTTGAAAACGTTTTCTTTATGAAATGATTAAACGCCTTTAAGTAAGAATTTTTGGGAAACAAATTTAAAATAAATGGAGCAAAACTTATTGATTTTTTATAAATTTTTTTGCAATATTAAATTTTTTGTTTGTTTGACTTTTTTCAAAGTCAAAATTGAGTTTTGAATATAGGGGCTGCAGGTGATGTAAACTTTTTAATTATTTATTTTCCAGTGCTTATAATAATTAAAAAGATAAATGAAATTTTTTTCGTTAAAAATATTTTGAATGTTTTAGTAGCGTTTTCTGCCATTTAAAATAAAATCAATTTAACAATTTCTGTTTATATACGCCTTGAATACTCAAAAACTTTGAACATTATTATGAAATTAATAGTAGTGTTTTGGCAAATAGCAACTTTAATCGAAAGTATGCTATAAATAAAACTTATAGTGATTCCAATATGAAAATAATGGACAATTTTGCTAATGAAATGCTTCAAAATTATTAACCTATTGTTTGAACATGAAAAAAGGAGCATAATATGTCAAAATTCTGGCTATTAGTGAGTTGAGTCATCCTCGAATAAAGAAAACAGATATAAATTTCAATGTTTATACTTTCTGGTACTGGAAAAAGAAGACCATCCTTGAAAAGATAACTTAATATCTGGTGATCCGCTAACAAGGAACTGAAAATTGAAAAATTGATATGAACATTTGAAAGACATAAAATTACCAGAAAATTGTAGGTAACTTCCTTTAAATTACAATTAGCTATCATCCAATTTAAATATAAAACTGGATGAGTCCTATTGTTTAGTCTATTATTAAACTGGAACTAAAGGGGTTTTATCATGTTAAGCTTTTAAAAAATTGATTTTTTACTTATTTTCGTTTATGAAAATATTTATCTATAATATTATATTTTTATATATCTATAAAATATAAGAAACAATTGAAAATTTAATATTTTAGTTTTTAGATTTAATGAAGGGCTTACGAAAGTGATGGTAGTCCAAATTGGCCGAGATGCTGTGGTTTACGCTGAGATGTACGATGATCACAGAAAAAAGCATGCAGAATATGCATTGTCTAAGGCAGGGGTTTCCAAACTTTCTGATACTGCAACCCACATAAGAAAAATATAAAAAATTGGCGGCCCCCTTATTAGATAAAACAATAAAATAATAAATTAATCCTAATGATAAATATGATTAATCATATTTTCTTGACTTAGGGGTGTTTCTTCCTTGTTCACTTGCGTATTCGTTATTCCAACTATCTATACTGATTTATTATCGGTAACTTCTTTATTACTTATTTTTCTTTTATAACCGATTAAAAACTTATCCATTCCTTTGATAAAGATAAATATAAATTCTTTAAAACTTTAAAAAAATATTCCATCTATAAATAAATAAATAAAAATATAAGAATTCAATTTTATGAAATAAAAATATGTAAAACAGAAATTAAAAACTTCACGATCCCTCTGTGGGCCATGACCCACAGTTTGGAAACCGCTAATCTAAGGCCACAAAACTTGCTAACAGTTAAACCAAGATGCAAATAAAAAATTGCTGAATGTCTACGATAAAGTGAAAGTTTTATTGTATTCATCAGGCTTATCTTATAGTGTAAGTATAACTTTTCTATGAAAATTCTATTTTTAAAAGTTTGAACATGTTTTCCTTAAAACAACATTTTATCAAACATCGAAAATCAATTTCTCAAAATAATTTCTTTCCAAAACTTCGTAAATAAATGAAATCATTTGAGAAAAAAATGTACAAATTAACAATAAATTCAAATTTGTTGCTTCAAAAAATTACAACTGTTGCATTCTTGATGGGTGGTCAGCTGCTTTTATCTCTCCCTCTTTGACCACATAGAAAGGTATTAAATACTGTAGAATATAGTTTAAAAAAATTTATATACTTAATTTAAGTTATTGGAAATAAGATAAACAAAATTTAAAAGAGTGCATTATATTTAATTACGTAAAATAGTTCCCAAACAAAACTTAAAATTTCACGCATCACACGAGAATATCTCCTTAAGTTAGGTTAGATATTATTTCAAAACTTTATATTATATTAGGAAAATCATATATCAGATTACAAAATACAAAAGTACACGAGTACAGCTTAAAACAATACTTTCTATTATTCCCCACACTGACTGCTTATCTGAAAGACACTAACAAGTTTTATGTTACGATATTCATGAAAACAATTTTTACGAAAAAACCTTAAACAAAAAAATCCCACCAAGTATCGGAATTCTTTATTCACTTATTTTCTGAGTAAAGTGCATTAAAATTGAAGATTTGTGTACAGTTCAAAGCTTGAAAATAACTTAACCAAAAAGTATCAAAAAACATCTCATGAAGATGTGTGTCCCAAGCATTCAACAGGAGATACTTTTTATTCAGTAAATATTTACATGATTCTTAACATAAATGAATTCCGATTTAATGTCCTTAGCCCGACAATATTTACATTTGTTATCTAGCTTCAATGGGATCTCACCAAATCATCTTTTGTGATGTTAATTTATATAGAAACAGATTTGATGTTTGTTAACTGTAGTTAGAATAATTTTGTTGTTGTTGTAACTTTTTGAATTTTCTTAGGGTTAAAGTAGATCATCCTAAATTTGATTAGAATTAAAATATTAAAAATATTAAAGCTTCAAAATGTCTTCTCAACCTTTAAGACTCTTTTTAAGATCTCCCATCTTAACTATTGGAAGTAGCAAGTCAAAGCCGCACACTATCAATTTTTTATTTTCAACAATTCTTTGATAGAGTTGGTTAAATTTAGTAGGTCCTGCAATTGATATAGCCCACCATTTTGACTCCTTTGTTGTATTTCTAATTTAATCAAAGCAACCACCATAAAAATGATAAAACTAGTTTATTAACAAGTAATTAAAATTATTTTATCCATAGATGCTTAATTAAGTCCTTTACTCTACTAACTTAAACTCTAAAAACCTTCCGCAGCGCTAAGATTCATCACCAACTTTAAGTAGCTTATTTGACGTTGAATTTTCCACCCTTATATCAGTTACTCTCATGAGATTGAAAATAAGAATATGAAAGGGAAATTTTTTCACCGCGATAGATTCTACAATAAAAAAAGCTGGCGGAATCTTTTCACGCAACAAATATTTCGCATTAAATAAAATGCCATTCAAACAGATTAAAAAGCTTCTATTAATTTGTAAAAACTTTAAAAAAGGATGAATGAAAGTAAAAAAAAGTAATACTTTGTTTGAAAAATATGGTTAAATTGCTTAAAGTAATCAAAAAATTAAAAAACGGATGAGGTGTTTTCTTATGTTTTGAATTAAAATTTATAAAAAGTTTATAAAAAAAAATTTTCAATAAAATAAAGAAAAACGTGTGCTTAGGACCACACATAGTACGCGAAAATGTAGTTAAATGACATGTGAATAGTTCTTATTTTTCATAAATGCATAGCTAAATTTTTTCTATCAAGTCCAAGGTGGGATATTTTAGGACCATGTTATAAATTTTCACTTTTTATTACCTATTCTTTGATTACTTTTCTTTAGTGCGATATAAAAATAAATATAGAAAGCAAACAACCAAAAAAGACAAGGTACAGGCAAGACAGTACACATATCTTTATTTTTTAAGTCCTACTATTTTTTCTTCTCTAATTTTGCACTTGCACCAAAAATTCTAATTGTGTTTCCCTGATTTTTTGCAAGAGCTTAATAGAACCTTGCATTGGTCCAACAGAATGCAAAATGGTTATTTACTCTTTATATATTTCAACGTTGATTCCATAAAAGAGTACGCTAGAAATAGTGAAAACACTGGAAGCTTATTTTCAAATGCCTAGAAAATGGTTCCAGGTACCCTAGGCATTATCCTCCCTATATTTCTAGCTATTCTCATTAAAATTATTGAATATTTAACATTAATATGAAAGCTTGCACAATTAAATTGCAAGCTTCGTGCTTATCTAGTCTTTCTTCTCAACTTTCGCGTAGTTGATAAAATATCCAACAGAGTAATTATAAGTGTTAATTTTATTTATATAAAAATTACAAATACATAATTTCGTTCAATAAAAAACCTTTAATTATATTTTCATATTGGAATTCCTCATAAATCACAGATAATAATTATTTTCATTCTGTAATTCAGCACTAGGCTTTTCACTCAATGAGGCAGAATTGCATTTTCGTGAAAAATTAAAATGAGAATGAAAACAACAAAAAAATTCCTTCTCAATCTTCACTTCTCACTAAAGCTGAACCTTTTCCCTGATGTCAATAAAAAAAAAATTTAAAAAGTACCAACCTTACATAGTCATCTTGATCCTTACAAATATAAGAAAAAAAATTATTTTTAATTTGTATTAAATGAAAGTTGATTATGCTTATTATCTTGAAACTTATTTAAATATAGCATTTTTACATAATCAGCTCTTAAGTATAAAGTTTAGTTATAATTCCATCTAGCAAGCATTGTTTAAAAAAATTTAGTTTACAATCAGTTATAATCCATGCTAAATATTTTGGTCCTTGCGAATTTTTTTTAAATTTTTTTTGCTTGTACTTTTAGGAGAACAAAAAGCTCTTCAAATGTTTTTAAGCCCTTTTGGTCTAGCCATGCATGAACTTCTCCTATATTCCTTTGAATTCTTTCTGTTTTTATGCACCTTTAAATTGAATTAAATCTCGTGTATATTTAAAGAATGTAAATTAAATATATCTTTGTTCTCAATTTTCAAATATATAATTTGATATTTGTACCAAAATATACGTAAGTTATCCTCTTACTGCAAAATATTTTAACTCTTACGAAGCTCTTATAATAAGTGCCCTTAAAACCAGTGCCTTTTTATTTGAAAAGAATTTTTAAAAGCACATGAACGGATGCTTACATTTTAGTTATTTTCTTAAATTTTGAATGTGCCACAAAAATTATAATTTTATGTATTTTGTTTTCGGTTAACAAAAAATTTAAGCACAGGGACGTTTCTCTTATTTTGTTATACTTTTGATATGCCAACAAATTGCTTTTTTTTCAGTTAAGTTTTTGGTGTTAAATTAGCTTAACGAAATTGGTTTATTGATTACTTTGACAGGGGATACAGATGAGGAACTACTGAAAAAATAAAAAAAAGTTTGTAGTATTTTCTTTTACATTACCTGAGTATATTTAAAACACCTGGCAGCTAGTCGACAAAATTATTTAAGTATTTAATAAAAGTTTAAGTTTCTTAAAAGAAAAAATCGTATAACAGTCTAAGGAATCTTGTGTCTTGTAAATTATGTAATGTGGTTGACACTTACTTGTTAAATATCATAAAAGGATAAGATACTACAAAGAATATTGTCAAAATTCCGATTAAAATCTTCAAGTAAGCTTTCGAGCATTAATTATCTAATCTTCCAACGGTCTTTTTATTCAGAGGTCTACTTCTATCGCTCGCAAACACTTATTCTAAGCTATGTGAAACCGAACAATATATAAGTAATTTTATTCATACTTATATTTTTTTTTTAAAAATATTATAATGCATTTTTAGAATAATTATAGGATACAGCGTCGTAATGCAGTGTTTTGATAAACAAAAGCTTCTTATGGTCCTAGGTATCAAATGCTAAGACATCATCATTTGAGGGCTAAGTTAAGGTGTATTAATGTACAAGCTACCACCCAATGTGGTAATATTAATTAGTGGAAAGGGAAACTAGAAGTACAAAAACTAATTATTTTTGTATAAAAAAATATTCAAAAAAAAATAATAATGCAATAAGTATGACAGTAGTTTTAAAAAATTGTTTACAGGATAAAATTAACTGCAAAAATGTTTGTTATTAAGGAAATTTGATCCACTTATGCCAGCATAGCATATAGCCTAAACGATTCCAGAGGATTTGTTAAGAGAAAGAGTGAGTTGATTTTTAAATTTTTGTTAACCTTTGGAATACCAATTTCCGCTTCAAAAATCGACTTATTTGTTATTGTAAAATTTATAATTATTAAAAAAATTAAAAAAGCTCTCACTATTACATGGTAAAACTTATGAAGAAGTAGTGTGCAAAGTTTTAAAAGGATCAGTTAAGTAGACTTTGAATTATTGTGCAACGACTTCGAAAATAACAATTTTGAGGAAAACACTAACTCACTTCTTGGTCTAGAGCAAAGGATGCTCAAATGCTCATATAACTTCGGTAACTTTACTCCGAACAACTTGAAATATAGACACAAATTTTTAAGATATTATACATTAATACAAATTATAAGCAAGGATTTTTAACATGTAATTTTTGCTGAGCTTTCATCTGGCAGGCGAAACTCGATAAGATTAAGGATAGTTGGTTTTAACTGTTAGTCTTAAAATTCGGTTGAGTTTCATAATCAAACTTTTTAGAAAAATAGTAATAAAATTAATTTAATAATAAAAAAAAACAATTTTTTTAGCTTAATTTATTAATAAAAAATATATTTAACTAATTTTTTTTTGCCAAACTTTCATTAAACTAATTTTCTTATGTATTTTTTCAAATTTGAATTTCACTTAATTGTATAAATTAAATACTTCGAAAAAAAAAATTCAAATTAATCATTTCGGTTTATAGTAATAAGAAATTTTTTCCTTTTTTTTCTGTTTGCTGGAAGAAAAACTACATTATTAACCTTCAATTTCCAAAACTCATTCACAAATATTCACAAAAAAGGACTGAAATTTGTCATTCAAAAACAATGATAAAAAGGAATAAATTGCGGTAGAATATTAGAAATGAGGCAGAGAACAAACTTGATTTATTATTACATTGATACACTTTATAAATAAAACATTGTAAAAACATTTCATTACTCATTATTGACAAGAGCATGTGTTCACTGAAAAATATACCAACCGAAATGGAGTAATCATATTGAACGGTTACAAAAGGGAACTCCCCAACAGATTCGGGCAATCAATTTGTCTGTCAGATTTGTTTTGCTTCAAAAAGGAATAAATTGATGAAAGAATTTGTCGGTAACAACTTTTGGTCCTCTACTGCTATCCCCCGTTATGTCTACAATCATTTGTTTGACAAATGACATAGTATTCACCTAAAGAGAATTGCAAATGGCACACTTTGCACTGACTCAGCATTTAATGTAGTTTCGGTTGTCAAAAGGAAAAAAATTATAATACTACCACAAATTATTATTGAGTGATGTGTCAAAATTTTGATGGATATTCTTAATTAAATTTTTTTGTTTGGAATTATCAATTTTCAGTAGTTAACTAATTTATTTTATTTATCAATTTTCTTTTGTATTATTTATGTTCAAAGATGTTTATTTATTAAATTTATATGAATTGAGCAGCTGGAATAATTGAAGAGTAGTTTAAGGTATAAAAATTTACATATTGATCTGAACATTGAAAAATGCTTTTTAAGCAAACTTATAAACTGCTCAAAAATGGTTTTTGTAAACTTTTAGGGAATACTTTTAAGCTTTTTAGACAATAAACATGAATAAAATGTAGTTAACTTGATGCATTGTCCTTAGCCTCCTTGACAGAAGAATACAAATTGTAAATTACTTTTCACTTTTTTAACTAAACAGTTTCAATATGCCAAAGAAAAGTTTGCAAAATTTTTTTAAGTGATATTTCCTTTCTAGGGCTGGGATTCTTTCTCGGTTAAAAGTTAGCATGAGAATGACAGAGTCGAATTTTGACATTGAATGTATTGTAAATCAAATATGTATGAATATAGCAAGACAGATTCAAGTTAGAAAAGTCTTCACATATCTGAAGACATCAGATTAGATATCAGATATCTAGACGAAGCTTGACGCAATATGACTACAGTAAATTCCATCTGAAGTTTTATTAATGTGGCCTTCAAGTTTGAAAAATTTACAAATACACCATATGCGGCCTTGATTAATGTCAAAGCCCAATGCGTAAATGATCATTTTAATTGAGGAAGAAAAGTTAAATGGTCCACTTTGAAATGAAATGGACACAGATTCTTTCTAATAAATGTAAAAGAGCTGTTATATAGCTCTATATAGTATTTAAAAAAATTTTAAATATCAGACTTTTTTTTAAATATGTAAAACAGTTTTTAAAACTTTAAGCACGCTTTTTACAACATTTAATTTAGACCAATTTTGAAATTTTTTATCTGCAATTTCAATGATATCCTTATTAATAATTCAAAGATGAAAATATTTCGTAAAGTGCCAAGAATTTCACTTCAACGACTTTGCAATCACACAAAAACCAACATTTTTAAAGTTTAAAGGCTTTTCTCTAGCTAAGGTTATAAAGATTGTAAAACAATTCATACCATTCTTATCGATATGCAAAGTGCTATGACACTTTAAAGGCACATTTCTCTACCATTTTGCAATGTTCTTTAAAATATTTTGCAAAAATTTCCACTTAAAGTTTTCTGCAATTCTTAATGGTGCTGATAAATTCAACACCAAATTAAGACAGTTAGAATGGGGAAAAAACAGTCAAAAGTTCTAAAAATTAGCATATGCTTGTTGACTTTAAACAAAAACAGTGGGACATATCATCCAACCATGTTTTTGGAAGATGAAAAGAAAAGATATGCAGGACGATTTAAAGTATGCAAATAATGCAATAACAGTTGGAATTTTTTATGAAATATTTATACTTTGAACAAAGTAAAAAGGAAAAAACCTACAAAATATCTTTGATTTAAAGAAAAGTATTAATTTAAATGATAGGAAAAACTTTTGCTGAACATCCGAAGAAAGATTTAAAGTTTAGCCAAAATAGTTTATTTAAATTTGTTAAGACTCAAGCTTACAAATAAAAGTTTAATATTGTTCAAACAATAACAAAAAAGAATTAAGTTGATTTTTCTTTCTCTTTATATCAGAAGACAGCTAATATTTATTTTTTCTGGTCAATAAATTTTGCGTCCAAGGGCAATTGATTTAGTTTCAAAAATTTGATGTTTATCTTGTAAAAATAATATGATGTTGAAATCCCATGAAAAGTATTTTATTTCAATGACTTCATCAAAGGATGGCATCCACATCTTGGGTAGTAACATAATAAGTAATTTGATGAATAAATATTGATCCATAGTTTTATATAATTTTAGTTGCTAAGGCGAATGAAGACATCTAAGGATATTGAGATCTTGTTATCATTTATTATTCCTACTTAATTAGGCAGACACTATTCGATATTTAAATCAATTACTTCAATTTTTATGATACTCATAAGAGCTTTTATTTAATTTTATGCCAAAGTGTTTTTGTCTTGTGTTTAGTATAAACATGTGTGTCCTTTTATTAGTCATTTTAGCTATAAAGACATTAATTTTACTATGTTTGAATTTTAGTTATGGGTGTACAAAAACTAAAAATATTTAACACTAAAGCTCAGAAAATACTTTCACCTTAATTCCAGTTTTGTGTTTTTAAATATAAAAAAGGAAAATTAGCGAAATTTTGCTTTTATTCAATTCCTTAGATGCTTGAAATATTAAAGCAGTCTTTTATTTTTTAACTTTAGTTATGGAAGTGTCTTCACACAATCATATGTGCTCAGTGATTCAAATATACTGTCTTTTTTCTCATTTCCATCATTCATTACAGTATTTTTTAATATCAAGCACGACTTAATTAGACATTTTAAATATTTCAAATAATTTACGTTGTAAATAACTTTGTAATTTATGCACATCCAATGTTTCATTTTGCAAATTCCACCAAACTGTTTTACATTTTACAATTACATATTGCCATGTGTCCTAGTTCTAGAATACTAAAGTACATATTTCAAGTTTATCTTTTTGGAAATTCCAAATCATATTCTCACGAGCATAAACAAATTGAATTAAAAAGGAAAGAATTGTAGTTAAATGATCATAATTGTCTGTGTACCTACCATGTTAGCGAAACAACGCAACGTACTAATTAAATTCAAATGCAAGAATCGAAAGGAAGGTTGAATACTTTGACAATTAATTGAAAATTTGCACTAATTTAACAATATATGTATTACTCTACTCAGAAGATTGTAAATTGGGGACACGAAAAATATTTGGTTCATGTGCTTGTAATGCACTCGTGCATAAAAATAGCATGGCTCCATTATAATTGATGATAGTGATATAAAATTTTGGTTGTCATTATTACTTTTTGACAGTAGTATACGAGTCACTCAGAAGTCAATGTGGATAAGTCCATTTTTTCATATTTTCAGATTTTTGCAAATTTTAATAGAATAAATAATACACTTCTTAGTCTTAAAAGGATTTACTCATACTTTCATTTTTTTGTAGGTCAAAAAACCCTTTTTTTAATAGCCTCTGCATGTGTTATGTATTTATGAATGCATTAAGAAACATTAAATTTCTCAATTTGGATTTTTTGGACTTATCCACATAGGCTTCTGAATGGCTCAATATTACTTGTTGAAGACGCAGTTAATCATTTAAATGTATATCGATGCAGATAAAGCAGATAGACCGTCGAAAAGTCAATAAATTTTAAAATAAAAAATATGAACAAAATTTTTCATAATCTCAGCATATTTGTAACAATTATCCTTTAATAGTTCCAGAATAATTCTTCACTTTATAAAAAGGAGCTATAGCTAATTTTCGCTTATGTCTAGAGGTCTAAATTTTGTAGACAGTTTTTCTTAAAAAACTTAAATTCAAAGAATATGAAGCATACATAGTAGTTATTAGCGAACGTTAAAAATGTGAAATTTTTTGCGATTTATATGAACAATTTTACTAAATTTATACATCTCTTATACAGTATTTTTAGTTTAAGTTTTAGTTGACAATTTGAAATCTATTTCTATAAAATATATTATATGCGGTTTTTTTCTTATACTTTTATTTCAACCAAAGCTCAATATAAATAAAAAACAAATTTTGAGTCAAATCAAAAAAGTCTGATGATTCGTGCTTAAAAAATTATATTAATTTCTTTTATCTTTAAATATTTCTTTAGATTGATTAAATACAAAACTTTTCTTATACATATTAAGCTATTAATATCCCCAATATATTCGATTTATCCTTAAAAAACACATGAGGCTGTAAAATGTTACCAAAACATTAGCTAAATAATTTATTAGCTACCTAAGAGCTTTTATATTTGTATCAATAAAAACATAATAATTGATCTTTAACCAAATAGATAAATTTTTATTAAACAAAACTCAAATAAAACATTTACTGTAGCCGGGTAACCAATTTCATAGATGACCCTCTATAATTTTTAGCTAACAATTCACAATGGTGCATAAAAGTAAAAAGACAAAAAAAAGTCGACGCCAGAATGTCTGGAACCAAACCAATGTCCCCATCATTGAAGATGAATTATTTAAGATGAAAGGACAAACTAACTGGGACAAATGGAAGCCATCTTTTAGCCCTTTAATATTGCAATTTCCATTTGTTGGCTTGAACTATATATTCAAGAAATTTTAAGTTCGACATCAGCTCCCTTAGTTTTTTGCTATGAACATCTTTTATTATTTCATGATGTCGACGTCAGTGTTTGCACAATCTTTTCATGAAATTATCCTTTCCATTAGTCCTTACAAAGGGAAAGTAAACATTTTTCGTTGACTTTACTGCGCTTTACTATATAAACATTTATATCTTTGTACAGCGGCTTGTTTGGGAAGCTTTTAAGAATTTATAAACTTCAACTGCCTCCCTAATTTGGATTTCATTTGGTACAAAAAAAAAGGCTTAGGACTATAAAGTATAATCGTAGAATAAATACTAAAAGAGGTTCATTGGAATGAGAAATATTGTTAAATAGATTCATTCATCCATTAATTCTGATGTTGAGAAAAGCTTCAATTTTACTGGACTCAAGAGATTGTCATTGAAATAAGAATTTCCATAGCCTTTCAGCGAGTATATAATTGAATATTATGAGTGCAATTATATTCATTATTTGAACTAATTTTAATAATTTGAAAACAGTTTGAGATCCGAGTTTTTTTAGAAGAGCTATAAAATTTTTAATAACATTTATTACCAAAGGAATTATTTTTTTATTTGAAATTTTGCTAAGCAAAGCTAATAGAAAATATCTATAAGTAAAATAACTATGAATAATTGATTTTTCTCAAGATATTTTGGGGTCTAGATTTGCTTACAACTTAATTAATTCATATTTGTAAGCAACAATATCTTTTTTTTTACATTCATAACAAGCTGTCAAAGGATATTACTTTTGTTTACAGTATTCCCATGGACCTTTATCTTAACTTCCCATAAATCATTTTATTAGCATTGTGTTATGTCCTTGTTGGAATAATATACGACACAAGCATCCAAAATAAATAACACAAAAGTTTTATTTTCCAGTTACCGTATGTTCTTCAATATACTCAGAATTGATCAAATGCAAAGGTTTGAGTTTATCTAAAAATTCTATACATAAGCAATTTTTAATGTCAATGTAGATTATGTTATAATATTTCATAAATGTTAAAGTTCTTTATATTTTTGAACTGTGGTATTTTAAGGAAAATATTTTCATAAGATTAAAAATATTACAATATTTGATACTGATTTTAAAATTAGAATGATGATGGGACTTTTCTAAAAATTATAGAACTCCATTTGTATCAAAAAGAATCTATTTTCAAATAATGAAGTACACTATTAACAGTAAGGAGCTCAATTTTAAACTATACTTTGCGATTTTAGCATAAATAAATCTTCCATTAAAGGAATATTTACAGAAAAATGGACGGAGTAAGCACCAACCATAAAAATTAATTTTAAAATGAAGGCTTCATTAAACTTTACTAAAATGAGAAAATTAAGCTTTTTTTAATATCCAAAGCTCAAAAAAAAACAAAGTCTTCCTATTTTAATTATATTTGAAAACAGCAAGCTGTTTGGTGTACAATCTGGGACTATATCGAGGATGAATTGCACAATCCTGTTGTCATACTACTGTGATTGTGTTTCAATACATTTTGGTAATTGAAACACCTCATCAGGGCATGCTTTTTGAAAACATTTAAAGCTTATGGAAGCGTTAATGAAATTATTTCAAAAGCAGTCTCATAGGAATTAGGCAACCTTTATTGTATTCGACTGATAAAATAGATATTTGCTATCCTTATCTAAAAATTGACGAGATTTCAACAGCTAAAATGAAAATGGTGACAAATTTAACAAAAGAAAACTCGTTATGTGAAATAATCATCATCCAAATCTTATGCAATTAGTTATCATATGGCCCTCTAGCTCTCAAATTATATCACTTTCTATGGGAATTATATTGCCTTCTAATATCGAGAGTACATAATTATATTTTATTTGATGTGATACAAGAAAGTTTGACTTGTACGCCAAATCGATCAAACCATCATAATTATGGAGAATTTTTTCACAACTAGTTAAAGAGGCCGATTATTTATATGAAAAAATTGAATGTTTTCGAGAATTTTTTTTGTAGTTCTAGTTTATTTAATTAATTTTAATATTATATTTTTCTAAATTATCATTGTAAAAATATTAATAATTGAACGAGTGGCAGTAAATGTCTGGAGGCATTTTGAAAAAAGGTTATTTTGCATTGTTCATCAAACTCCAAACAGAATCACCTGAAACAAAAAAAACCAAAATTCATTTTTTCCGATTTTACAATTTTTGATAGCCTTTATGTAAAGGCATGAAAAAGTATTATGCAAAATTTTAAAAACGATCGATCTAGTAGATTTTAAGTTATTGTGAACACCGGCTTCAAAAATAACGCTTTAAGATTTTGCTCACTTATAAATTAAAAATTAAAAGTCAATAATTCTTTTATACTTTTATATATTTATTAAATTAATTTTTATAGATGATATTACAATTATGAAAATGCCATATTTCCAAGATAATTGAAAGTAAAGTTATTCAGTATCAGTTGATCCATAAGTTTCTTGCGCTGATGACATTTTACCCAGTAATTATCCCTATTCGGCATATTTTTTGCTTAGCATATTAGAATAGCTTAATATTAATTCGTACAAAAAAATTCGTAAAGACAAAAAAAGAAGAAAATAAATAAAATATAAGCAGTATATCCTTGAATTATTATTCAAACGAAAAAAATATTTCCCTTCAAAAGTTAAATCAGGTATCCCAGTAAACTAAAAATGTATGAAATCTTAGAAAACTGATTGCATGATATCCTTCTGAAAGTAAAAACTTTTATAGCAATTATCATGATTTGTTTACTAAAAAAAGAAACAATTAAATGTAATAAAATCCGTTCAAAAACAATTGCCTTCCGTATTTGACGGTAATACAAAAATGTTCTTATAAATTGTAACAGAAGAACAATTCTTTTTTTATATATTTTTCTTTTATTTTACATAGTTATGCTTCCGGATTAGATTCAGGCTGTGATTTCTAGAAATTTTGTTATTGTTTTCTTTTTTCTTGTTTTAGAATTTCCAGAGTTTGCAATTATCTTGCACACCTTACATCTTGTTTTCTTTTCAGCTACAGCTTTTAAGGACTTCCAGTAGTGAATTTATATTTTTTCTTGTTGTTTTCTTGTAAAATTCACATCAGGTACATTAAGTGATTGCTTCGTTAAGACAGTAGTTGCGGCCACCTTACCATTGTGCTCATGTTTAGCCATCTAAAATGCATTCGTGTTCCTTTACAATTTCTTGGAAAACTATATTTTTTTATTTTATTTTTTATCGTCTTACATGCTTCAGGTAGCTTCAGTTGAAAAGTTTTTCTTTAGTATCCTACAACCTTATAACATTATATTCCGTGATTTACTTATTGTTCCTGTGGTTAAATTTTGTAATATTTTTCACTGTCGTCAGGATTTTGTTGGATTGCAGTCGACGTGCTTTTAAATTTGTGAATTATTGTTGGTAAAAGAATGAAATTTATAACATGAAAGCTAAATAATTGTTTAGGATGAGACGTTCTACTGTTTGTATATTCCTGGAAGTATAGTAAGCTTAATTTTTTGTTAAAATTATTATCCTTTAATACAAATTTTATTTATAGCATAAAAATGAATCAATTATTTGTCAAAAGATAATTAAAAATGTTGAAGAAAATGAAAGTGAGAATACTTTTATTTGCTTTAAATCCTACAACAAAAAGAATGAAAAGAATTTAATAATTTTATTAGCCTTACTTTACTACAGTTAGCTTTATAGTTTTAATGCTCATTAAACACCCAAAAAATCCTTTTCAAATTGTTTTTTTAATATAATCTCCAGCAAGAAGAAAATTAGGAAAATACTTTTCAAATATTTTCACACTTGTTTTTAAGTTAAAAAGTTAGAAAGTTTAGCTTATTCTTAGAAATATCTGCCGCTTTTCATAATAATCTCATTTGATCATTAGATTTATAAATCTGTCAGCTTGTGTTGGTAGCTAACTGGTAAATAATAATGTTATATTTTTTCCAATCAGCTAAAACTCAGGCTGACTCAAAAGCCACCCCTATCTGCCAGAACCAAAGATCCTTTAAAATTTATTAATTTCAGGAAATCGCACTGGAAATCCTTTAACCGGATTTATAACAAACCTCTGTGCCAAATTTCAAGTAAATCGGTTAAGTAAAACTTGAGATATCGTGCACATCGTTTCGAAATTTCAAAAGTTTCAGTTTTAAAAACTGAAACTAAATGCATCACAAAATGAGCTGTAACTCGGAAAATAATTCGAAAAAACCTCTTGAAAACATTTTTGTAAAGAGTTAAGCTATGAAAACATGTAAAAACAAAAAATTTGATTTTTTCGAATTTCTAAACCAGAAGACCCCCTTAAACTAAATAAATAAAATTGCAATGAGAGCATTATTCACATTTCACGCCAATATTTGCTCTTAACTAGCCCCTTAATGTTTCCAAACTCAATTCCATGGAAATTTATGCACTTTTAAATAGCTCTGAGATTTTGTACATTTTCATCAAAATACAAAGTTATATGACATATATGTTACATGACAATTATATTTCTTTTTTGCAGTCCTTCCGGAAATCATTTTTATTAAATTCCGTTCTTCAGCAAAATATACTACGAAATTGAGAGAAGTATTAAACAAACTATTTAAGCTTCCTTCGAGAAATCTTGAACTTCATTCCTATTGGCAAGTCATAATTTATTTCGAAATTAAAAGTAAAACGAGAACTTTCAAGGTATACTTAATAAATTTAATGGAAAATTTAAATTATCATATTTTTTCCTTTTTTAAAGTTAATATATATGCATATATTGCCAAGTAATGGGATATAATTATATCGAAATTTAAATTATTATCAACCGTTATTCTAATGACGTGTAATTTTGGGGAATCATATACAAGATCAATCTAAAACTCATCTAAGAATCTCTAAAATAATATTCTAACGTGTACCATAATGACTTTATATGTACATTAGCATTTTATGTAATCCTTGAAGCCTACATTAAACAAAATTCTGAGAAAATTAAACATGAGAATGAGATAAAATCATAAAATATTATTTTCTAATCCAATCGAAAGGATATTGGCTTCAAGAAAAGTTCAAAGTATTAAGAGATTTAAGCCAATTTTTTAAGAGCCAATCAATCTTTACTTGAGTTTTAAAAATATTGCTCTCAAAAAAAAAAATCCTTTCGATGGATTATTTCTGCTAAATATCTTAAGTATTACATAGCTTATTCTAACTTTCATATTTTTTCTTTTATCATCGAAAGAACCAACAAGAAAAAATATTTAACTGTAAGTTTAAGAAGGACAATATGTCAATTCAATAATAATCCATAAAAATGGGAAACATTTATTACTCGTAGCAAATACTCAAAGTTTATTTCATATTTATTTTAAGCTTAAGCAATCTTTACTACTTAGTCCTTTACTATACTCTAAATACTATAAATTTTTTTTGTATTAAAAAAAAACTATTAAATCAAACCAAAATTTAAGAGTAAATTTTTTTATATATTTTTCCTAATCAATTTTTATGTTTCTGGAATAACTTATTTATTTTATTTGTAATAGTTGAAATTTAAGTTTCACAAGAATAATATATTATATTGAATTTTTCCAAACATTAAATATTTCGTTACTATATCCTACAGAAGTCAAAATTTCGATAATATATATTATGAATTATACCTTTCATTGATTTCTTAAACAAAGACAATAAATTATAAAACTGGTCAAATACTATCACAAGAACTAAACCCCAATTGGATTATTGATTAAATACTACATACAATTGTCGCATTATGGGATTGATTGTTCTGGTGCTGACTGTATTTGACAGTTAACTGATTGCTGATTATCGTAGCTAGAAATTTGAATAATTAAACATATTGACTGCACGTGTTTCAATACAAAAAAAAATTGTTTGACATCCTAAACTTTCACCTTTTAATTGTGTCACAATATGTAAATTCTGTGGTCAAATGTATATTCATGAAAATTTGGATTCCTAACAATTTCAAAGTTTATTTTAAATTCATTCTCGTTCTGAAAACTCATATTAGGAGTTTTTGTTTGTTTTTTTATGGTTTTTTCGGACTATTGATTAATTAGACTTTTGTTATAGACATTGAAGCATATAGAAAAAATCAATAAAAAAAACTAAAGTTCCATTGAAACCAAATATAAACTATATGAGAATCACTTATTTATGAAAAAACTGAATTATCATCTTTTGTTTGGAAGGATTGGAAGGATAGAAATATATTTAAATTGGGTTCTTTTGTCTTTTCAGCTCTACTTTATACTTTATTGAAAATTCAAAGGATTGTTCTTTTGTTTAGTGTATTGACTTTGCGCACTTCATTCAGGAATGATGCACTTAATATCCATTGTATGCAAGTAAATGGAAAGAGCACTTTCATTTGAGATGTATAACTGAAAATAAAGGATAAGATCAACAAGATTCTAGTTCATTTGAATAACTCACAGCTTGGTACATTTTCTTTTAGTTCTTTATAAATCCTGAAAATACAGTAAACTCAAATTACATTTTGAAATTAAAACCTTTTGTTTTTGAAAAACATAATGAATAAATAATATAAGGTGAAATCAATGGAATTTAATGGAAAGAAATTACATAAAAGTTTCTACAATTATTCTAACATCTGTAAAAGAAAATAAACTAATTAAAATGAATTAAGTTAGAATTTTTCTTTTAAGTTATTCAAAATTAAAACCGAGATATCTACTTTTACTAAATAGTTTGAAGTTATAACTTTTAGAACAACAAAATGTTATTGAGGTAGTAAAATTATTATAGAAAGACTCTTACTTTTGCTTCTCTATAAAATTTGTTTTTGAAAAAATCCTTGGATATAAGGTAAAATTTAGTTCATAAAATACTTAAATATTGGAGACAATCTTTGATTAAGGGACAAAACAAATATATGTATTGTTTGGTATCACAATCACCACATCAAACACACTTTATGGCCTATACATATAAATACACAACTTATCGATAGCAGCTTTTCTGTTTTTGTATGAGTACAAGTTCACCTAATAAATATATAGAAGCATTAATGTATGCGTAAGTCTGACGGGAAATTGCTAAAGAATTCAGTTTAATATAGGACTCTTTTTAACTTCGAATACTAGTAAAAATTTCTTTATCCTTATACTTTTCGCTTGAAATCAGGAAAATTTTTAATAGTAAGGAAGCATTCATGTGCCATGAGCTATTGCAAAATCCAAACTGATATCTACCAAACAGGTAAAACAAGTTATGATTATTTCATTACTTTGATCAAATACATTTTAAGCTTCCAGTTGTTTCCGTCTATTGAGACGGAACTCAACATCTATAGGGTTTTTGGTAATAAAATAAAAAGAGAGATATGAAGGCAGATAGACTGTCATCAGGGAAATCGTATATTGGGACCAGTTTGATTCTAGTCAACCTCTAAATACTCATCAATAACTAAGACAAGATCCTTGGTTCTAAGCCGAAAGTTAGGAATTGATAATGCTGCTATAAGCCTTTGTAAGCTTTTTCCAAAACCAACTACATCTGGTTTTTTTAAACGTTTTTTAGCTTTGCCGAATTAGGTGGATTTTGTTAGATAATTTTTTGAAAAAATGTGGCTTTCAAAATGGATTGTGCTTTTGATAGTTTCAATACCACGTGCACTCTTTTAAGTATATTTTCAAACTCTATCTGCTATCTGCTCTCTAACTGCTATCTGCTATCTCTATCATACATTAGAGATGATGCCTCTTTAATTCGCTTATCTAAAATTTTAATTGGATCTGAAAATAACATCACTTTTTCCTTCATTTCTAACTTTTTTTTTTACATTATCATTACTTTTGTTCTACTATTAAATTCTTTTGTTGAGTTGCATTTGTACTAATGTAAACATGATTATTTATAGTATGAGATTAGAAAACTTGATTCTGTAGATATCTCTTTTTTAATGAAAGACTATAATAGTATATTAAAATATAAGTAAATCTATAGATATAAAGTAAATATAAGTTCTTTTTCATATAATATGAATCAAAAAATGTTTAATTACTGTTTGCAAATTTTCAAAGCAATAATAGTATTTACAACATTTTCTTGTTGAAATAGTTCAATTTCAAAAAATATATTCGCACAATATCTAAACCAAAAATGAATAACTTACCAAATTCTTTTCCTTCTTTTTATTTTATTTTATTTTAGTTTATTTTGAATATGGCATCAATAGTAGAGCCTTTATAATCCGTGACCAGAACGATCATGATAATCCAATCCTTCTTCAGAATGATATTCCTCCGTTAATGAATGGTTGTTAGGATTGAATATGAGACCTCCCATTCTTTTAATTTCTTCTGCAATATCACCAAGATTTTCAAAACGGATTCAGAATTCCCTAAAATATAAATACCAAATTTTACTCAAAATAAAATTATTTCTTAGTAAATGTTTAACAAAATCTGTTGATATTCTTCGTTAAATTAAATTACTTTTAGCCATGGTCATAGCAGTTATAAGTTAATGAGATAAATGACGAATACGTGAATTTCAAAATGACACTTTTGATCACCAACAGTACCAACTCCAAAGAAAATTTCCGTTTCACGTCGTAATATATTCACTTTCGACCAAAATACAAAAAAAAAAAAAAATACACATATTGGTATAAATATTCAACATAATAAATAAAAATTTAATAATTAATCGTTTAAGTAGTTCGTGTTGTTTTACTACTGTCACATGTGCAGATTCAGTCTTCTTCTATAAAAATTATTAAAAAGAATTTAATTTTATGTTTCATTTAAAAATGGTTTTTTTATTATTTATCAATATTAATAGCCTGACTATGACTATGTTCACCAATATTCCACTCGCACTCTGTTATAATTTTTAAATTATACTTACATTGTTTCTGTCTTATCCTCATTTTCTTTCTAATTTAAAAAAATAGCATGTTTTCTCAGCAGTATTCAAGCAATCTTAGTCTAATTTGCTTCTAAGTCTATCATTTGCAAATGCTAGTATTTTTGTGCTAAGTGATTTATGTCCTGGTGATCCATTTACTTAGCAAGCCACTGGCCACATGATCTAAATGCGCTGATGACAAATGCATTATAAGACTATCTGATAAAAAATCGGGTAATATTAGAAAGTTTTCATTTGTATTCGATGATTCTGGCAAAGCATATATATTACTAATTGATGAATATGTTCGTGTATTCATATTATTTAAATACAATGGAGCTATCCAATCCAAGCCACCTTGCACTAAATCAGGTAAAACAGTAGATAATTCAGATTGTGGTCACTCATTATTTTTTCCATTATCATTTTTATTTAATAATAGGCAATGGATAATAATGAATGATTACAATTGGAATGCATATCACTTGGATTTGTATGTAAAATATAATTAAATCAATAACTATAAAGTTAATATAAGTTTTTTTATCAGAAAATAATAATTTAGTGAATGATAATTTTTCAAAAACAGATACCATACCTAATATTAGTAATACAACATCGACATGCACGTCCTAAAGTAGCACAAGGTATTACTTATTACCAACATCCTATAGCTTCATTATCATTATCAGCACCATCAATATCTGTTGTAACAAGTAAAAATACTAAAATGAAAAGATCGGCACCTTTTCCATCATATGATTCACAAATTAGCCTTGCTAAATCTATGAGATATAATAGATTAAATAAATTTGATTTTAAAGAAGATAAAATAAATGATAGTTTATATAATTTACATTTACCATTTTCTGAGTGTAAAATTTTTGCATAGATCATATTTTAATTATGATTCAAATTGTACTAAAGCAAAAATTAATATTTATACATTACCAACTCGACCAAGACCTCAGTCATTAAAATTTGCTCGGATCATAGATGATAAGACTGTTGTACGTACAAATCCAAGTGATATACATTCCAATTGTAATCATCCATTATTATCCATTATCCATTATTAAATAAAAATAAGGGAAAAAATAATGAACGACCACAATATGAATTATCAACTGTTTTGCCTGATTTAATACAAAATGCCTTTGATTAGATGGCTCAATGTTACTCAAATAATTTGGATACACGTCCAAATTCATCCATTAGTATTATTTATACATTACCAGCAACATCGAATACAAATTAAAAATTTAAAAGATTACCTGATTTTTTATTTAACGGTCCTATAATCCATTCGTCATCATCGCGTTTAGATAATGTGGCCATTGGTTCACCAAGTAAATGAGTCACCAGAAAATAAATCACTTAGCGCTAAAATACTACAATTTGAAAATGATAGGACTAAGAAGCAAATTAGAACAAGATCACTTGAATATTGCTAATGAAACATGCTATTATTTTAAATTAGAAAGAAAATGGGAAGAGGGTAGAAACAATCTAAGTGTTTATATTTAAAAATTATAACAGAATACGAGTTAAATGTTGGTAAACCTAGTCAAAGCCAGGATATTAATATTGATAAATAATAAAACCATTTTGAAACGAACCATTTTAAAATTAAATTTTTTATAATAATTTTTATAGAAGAAGATCGAATCTGCACATGTGACCATAGTAAAAGTACACCAACTAATTAAACGATTAAATGTAATTTACTTGAATTATTTTGCTTAATGCTAATAACAATGTTTTTTTTTTATTTTTGTGTGGTATTCTAGTCGAAAATAAATATATTACGACGTGAGAAGGATACTTTCTTTGGAGTTGGTGCTATTGGTGAAGAGAAAGCGTCGTGTTCACGTATTCGTCAATTATCTCATGAACTTATAATTGCTATGAAAACATGGCTAAAAGTAATATAAGACAGATATCAATGGATTTTGTTAAAAAATTACTAATAAATAATTTTATTTCAAATAAAATTTTGTCTAATTGAAAGTATTGATACTTTAGTGAATTGTAAATCCGTTTTGAAAAGCTTGGTGATATTGCAGAAGAAATTAAAAGAATGGCAGGTCTCATATTTAATCCTAACAACCATTCATTGCAAAAGGAATAGCATTCTAAAGAAGAATTAGATAAACATGATCCTTCAGGTCACGGATTAGGAATGCTCTATTATTGATGTCATATTCGAAATAACCTAAAAAAAAAAAATAAAAGAAGGAAAAGGCTTTAGTAAATTAGTTAATCATTTTTGATTCAGACATTGTGGAAATAAACTTTTCGAAATTGAACTACTGCAACTTAAGTGTTGTAAGCTTTTATTGCTTTGAAAATTTGCAAACAGAAATTAAACATTTTTTGATTGATCTTATATGAAAAAGAACTTATACATATATTAATCTATAGATTTACTTATATTTTGATATACTATTATTGTCTTTCATTAAAAAACAAAGATATCTACAGAAATAAGTTTTCTAATCTCATACTATAAATATTCATGTTTACTTTAGTGCAAATGCAACTCAACAAAAGAATTTACTAGTAGAACAAAAGTAATGATAATCCCAAAAAAAGTTAGAAATGAAGGGAAAAGTAATGTTATTTTCAGATCCAATTTAAATTTTAGATCAGTGAATTAAGAGGTATCATCTCTAATGTAAAAGCAAAGCAGAAAATATACTTAAAAAAGTGCACGTGGTATTGAAACTATCAAAAGCACAGGCCATTAAGAAAGCCACATATTTTCAAAAAATTATATCTTCTACTTAATACATTATCAAAATTCACCAAATTCTACAAAATTAAAAAATGTTAAAATGATGAATTAAATTTAAATAACCAAAATAAAATTAATAAACTAGCTACTTGCATAAGAATAAATTTAATTTAACTAATTAAATTAATAAATTACCCAACACGATACCACACTCTTTTAAAGAAAATTGAAACTACACTAAAAGGGCTAGTGTCCCTGACTTTGTTTTGGCTAAATCATTAATACTTAAGGGTCGAGTGGAAAGATTCTATCTTTATGAGAAATGTGAGAGTAAGAATTAGAAATTGTAACACATTTTTTTAAGTGAGCGATTTTACTTTGTCGTGAAAATAAAGAATCATGTTACATTTTTATAATAGAGTGAACCCTGGTGACTCATGATGAATCCACTAAAGTGCTGAAAATAGAGTAAAAACCAAAACATAAATTTAGAAAAAAATCAAAAATCAAAAATCAAAAATCAAATCAAAATGTGATGTAGCTTCTCAGATTTTTGGATAAGATTCAAAATTTATAAGAAAAATATTGCAATGAAATAAAAAGAAAAAAATTAATTATTTTTCAAATTGCAGACGCTCATCGTCCATACTTAATTGGCCAAGTGTTAAGACTTGCCTTCCAAAAATAAAATTGAATATTTCCAAGAATGCTTAAGTTTAATCAAATGTAAAAATTACCTAAGATGTCCATGTTTAAAGCAGCGTAAAAATTAAAGCTTTATAAAACCCTTGCACCAAATACCCACCCTCAAAAAACTACATTTCAGCCAATATTCAAGTTCTGTTAATAAGATAGTGGCATCATCTTTAAATCCTCTGAAGCAATATCCATCTTGAGCACAATAATATATTACCAAAATTATAAATTTCTTATAGAATATTTTTTATTCCTGCTATAAAAGAAAAGTTGAAATTAATACAAAATTACAATAGCCAAAACTCTTAGTTAATTTAAACAATAGTTTTTCTACCGATTTGCGACAAATATTTCTATATATATATATATACTTCATAGTGTGGAGTTTTTTTTTTTTTAGTTTAAATTTGGGCATTTGAATAACTGACACCATCGACGGTAAGCTACTTTTAAAATATTTGGCAGAATCCTGTCATTAATTTAAGCAAGTAGTAATATCTTTAAATACTTAATAAATTCTTCTCACGACTCCTTTTTCCTATAATAATTCCATTTCAAACAGTAGAAAAAAAATTTTCTTTCATAACAACGAAAACGATACTTGAATAAGATTAGCAACCTTACCACTAAAAATATATTGAACACTTTTTTATTGAAAGTTTTACACATACCTGAATTGGTATTGAGTTTAAAATTTATTACAGCTATATGTCAAGTGCTCGAAGGACTGATGAAGACAAATTGTTTAAACTGAAATGCGATTTACCATACAACGACGAAATTATCAATATCCCTTTTATACCCTGTTTATTTTTATTTTTTTATTTATTGTTGATAAGAATATAAGCTGTGTAGAAGAATTTAATTTTTCAAAATCTAAAAAAAAAAAGTATAAGAACAGAAAATTAAAATAATTTCTGTTGTACATTATAATCCCTGTTAAAAATAAATAATTAAAAATTGATTAGGAAGCTTCTGTAAATATAAAAGTATTTTTTTATATTTAACAAAAATATCTTAGTACTATATTTTTTTTAAATTTTTTTTTTATCTTGGCTACATAAAAACTAGCAGGCAAAAAATTCTATATTTTGATATTTAATTAAAACAAGTAGATTTACGAATTCATAAAATTTTTGACATTGGAATCACAAAAAAAAAAAACATATCTATCTCTATAAATGTCACTTAGTATATCCTTTATGAGCTTATACTAACAAAAGTAATAAATTAAATATACAACGAACAAAATCATTGTACTAGAAATCACATCATGGGATTCTCTCACAGAAGCCCATCAAATATCCCAAATGGAATAAAATATATGAAATGCTTATGTAACCATTGTCTTAATATATATTTTCAACTGCAAATGTAAATGAAACACAAACCATATACTTTTCATATATTTTCTTCTATCTCCATGCAAGAGATATTCTTTAAAACATTTAAAATATAGAGAAAAATAGAAAGAGAAAATCCTACAAGCCTTATATAAAATATATAAGTACATCATAAATTTGAATTTTGCATATTACCTTAGTATAGAGGTATAAGGAGTAGTCTAGACGTTGTCTTTTGATTGCATATGTTTATACAGTACAACCTATTATGCATAAGAGCAATTGCAATCTGGTGGCCACATAATAGCACCTTGTGCTCCATACCTAATTTCTGATGTGTTACTTGTTTAGGTGTCCTTCAACTTCTGCTTCCATGTCTAGAAAAAAGAAAAATTTTTCTTTTTGTATTACTAAAAGCTTAAAGGCAACATAGGAAATGCTTTTTTTCTTATATTCTTTTGTAGATAATTCCAGGATGTTATAACATATGAGTTCACTTGACAAATCATATGTGAGAAATTTGCGTGAATTGTTTTGAAAATATTAAAAATTAAACAATTTTCTATGATAAATGGAAAAGAAAATATATTTAAATTTAATAAAATAAGTTTTTTCAGGAATTTTATTCAGTTCAATATTCAATATACAATATTTAGGCTCAGATTGGAGACATAATCATGACACTTTGATACACAGGATAATAGAATATTTCAGAGAAAATAAAAGAATTTTATCAAGCCTTGCATAAACATATCAATATGTTTTGTCTAAATTAATGTTTATATTATTGGTACAACAATCACTGCTGAAATTGGTGAAAAATTAAAGGCCAAGTTAAATTAATCTAGAACTAATAAATGGCCTTTAAATTAGATAGAATACTTGTTCAAGTTAATCTTTTTAGAGATTTTAAGCTTTCCCCTGTATAATTATCAAAAAATCAATTTGGATTGCTCACGTGTTTGAGATATTATATTGTTAAGTTATTTAAAGTGAAAGGATTATTTATCCTAATGATTAGAAAAATGAAGATGTAAAAATAAATATCAATTGAAATTTTTAAAAATATTTAATATTTTAAAATTTTCAACAAATAACAAATAATAAAATTCAAAATTGATCAAAAAAAAGAAGTCATTAAATTTTATATTATTAATTTTTTAAAATGTCGTTTTTCTTTGGGGAATATTGTGTTGATATTATTAGATTGTTTAAATGACGAAGATGAGTGTTATTTTTAAGGCTGATCCTTTTATTTTAATTCTGAAATCTTTTAGATTAAAACTTATATATGTGTTAGACATTATTAATAAAAATATATTCTGCATATAGTTTATAGAACTTAGTTCATAGACCAACATCCCAGCATACTTTGCTTAATAAATGTACTTTATAAATAATAAATGTATAATCCAGGGACTCTTAATGTAAATCTATACACCGGAGTCTACTGGCTAATTGAACCGAATGTTCCAAAGAATGTTGACATGGTTGACATCAAAGGACAAATAAATGTTTTGATTTATTATCTTTATCATACACAAAGTATAAAATTATAAAATGAATATCTTTATAAGGTTATGGTCTGGATCACAATTTTGTTACTTAACAATAATTTTTCTATTATGTGGCTCGTTTAATACTCTCACATAGATTTAATATATTATTATTTTGAGAAATCTGGCTAATTGATCAAAGAAAAATTATAAAGCAATAAACGGAATGAAATGATTCAAAAATTTTTCAGAAAACAGTTATGATTATATTCCTTAAAAATACTGGTCTACAACATCTACATATGACTATAGCAAAAATACAGGAATTGAATTTGACATTAACTGTCCATTCTTTCATGACTATCAGTGACTAATGACAACAAAAAAAAAACGAAAAGAATGGGAGATAAAATCATAAGAGCTATTCGTTAGTTATGAAACCGCTCATTGCTTTTGGTAAACGTGACGTCACTTCGAAATCCGCCTCAATACTGTAACACTTGACGTTAAACAAATCGATCAAAACAAAAGCAATAATTGTGTTCATAAATTCTATTCAAATTTTTGTATAAAGTAAGCCTAATCGACCATACTTTGAAATTGGCATTTTCTCTTATACATATATAAATAGGCATAGTCGAATTAGTCTGCATGTTCTCTTTTTAGGCCATTTATGATAACCGAAATAATTCATTTTTCAATTTATTTAATGAAAATATCTAATTTGTATTCAACTAATTTAAACTAGTTATTATTTGTCTTTTAAAGGTTTTCATTATTTCAATTCATAAAAATTAAATTGAAAATCAATCCATGATAGTTTAATTAAGCTCTCTTTCCGTTCGTATTACAGTTTTGATTACAAAAAAAAAATAAAACCCAAAGATCTCGGAACCAATTTAATCTAGACGAAGCATGTTAAGTTTGTAAAATCTCTACGAAAATAATTTTTCATTAAAAGTATCAAATGGAAACCCTCTAAATTGGCTTAAATTAAAGCAAATTCAGACTAAATCCTTTCTAATGATATTACATTGGCCATTTTTGGTGGATTATTGGCCACTAATTAATTTGCTGTTCTAAGCTCTTGTTCTATGGCCAAAAGTTCTGTTTCATATGCCAACCGTTCATAATAAATTCTCATTATACGAATGCAATAAAAGAGCTTCAGGAATTGGAATTGCTTTTGTATGACAACAGTAGGTGTCATTAAATTTTTTAACACTTAAAATCTATTTTTTACTACAGTATACATTGAGTTTTCATTGTTTTAGATTCAACATAATATGTTTTCTGGTATAAAATGAAAAGCTAAACGAACCTAGCAGATTATTAGTTGAAGCTGACGAAGCAGAAGGAATATATCTTTCTCAAATTGTTGAGTATATTTTTGCTAAAGTTACAAAAAAAAACGTGAAACATTCACGGAAGTACTTCCAAATTATATACCCTGGTAAAAATAAAAATTTATTTTTGAACACATCTCAACGTTTTGTCAAATTTTATATTGGAATTGATTTTAAGAATTCAAAGCATTTCCGTAATTTACAGTTAAAGGCGTATCAAACCAGAATTTAGTGCATTAAAAAAATGCTTTTAGCAAAAATTTGTAACAAATAATCAATGATAACAGTTATTTATTTTCTAAACAGTTGGTCTTTGAAAACATAAATGCTATATATGCATTTTTTTTTGCTATGTAATGGTTTTTATTGAAAAATTATCGTTGACACAAAACTGGTTATTAAATAAGAAATAGAGGCTTTTGGAATTTTTATATTTTAGAATTTCTGTAATTCAGTTTAGTCAATTCCCAATTGATTTCAATACTTTAAATTATGGCCAATAAAAAAAATTATGCTACATAAGAATAGTATTTAGTATTTTTTATAAAATTAAAAAAACAAACGATTGGCTAAATTTGAGCTTGTGGTGGGTTTTAGGAATTTTAACACTTATTTAAGTGGTAGTTAGGGCAGTTTAGGTAGAGGTACTAATTGGGTTGGGAATCTTTCCTAGTTTTTATGTCAGAAATAAATTAATAACTATCACCAAATTATGTAATTGATTTTTTTTGGTACCAGTTCAGAGTGGCTTTAAGACTTTAACAATAATTTTAACCAAATACCAAATTTATTTCTCACTTTGGCTTTTACCATTTGTATTTATCAAGTATTCTTTACCCATCCGGAAATGTCTTACTAGACACATCGCTGTAGATCCAGTTAGAAGAAGCTTCGCGGTGAACCAGCATCAGATGTAAATAACATCTAACAAGTTTAAAGAAATTAACACTCAGAATTGTTGTATAGTACTTTTTAGAGATTTAAAATGAGTTATATTAAATTATATATGTAGTACCTAAAATCTGCCACTTTTGATTCAAAAATTAAATAATCGATAAATTAATTTAAATCGGTTCCTGATTACTTGCAATAATTTTAAAACTTTATTTGGTGTTGAATTTAGATGGCAATATTGATTTTGTGAAACAAATAAATGTTATCAGCAAAAAAACATCGTAAATGTTTTTTTCGCTAGCTTACGATCTTGTTATAAACACAAAATCAAAATATCTTTCTAATGGTTTAAATTCTAAAATACGAAAATTGATCAAAATAGAATCTATTTGGTATAATATATGATGCCAGCAACAAGAGAACTCTTTCTTTGGACAGTGTTTGTTGTATAACAAAAATGATTACTTTATGATTGTTTATTGAAATATTTTAGAAAAATTGAAGAAACTTAATATCAATATTGGTGAGTCTAAAACAAAAAAAGGAAAGTACAGTCGTTTCATATTAATCGGATTCCTGGGCAATCTGGATGAAATAGTAAGTTTTTACTTCGTTTTGTTTAAACATTTTTTTTACAATTCTATTTACCGTACATCTACGAATATTGCATGATTTCTTTTTTTTTTTTTTGATTTTTCTAAAGGACAAATGTCCTTTTAATATATTAATATATTAAAGATGAGATTTATCATTAACATTATTAATACATCAATTTTTTTTACTCTCATGATTTTTTGATATTTAATAAATAATGAGTAATGTTTAATTAAACAAAAATCTTTTATTTTATATATCCCAGTCCCCTTTTCCCTTAATTTGATGCAATTTTCCGGTCGGCCAGTCCAGCTATTGCTAAATTTCCTTTTTTCTTTCCCTCTCTTAGTTGACTTCTGTCTCGACACGTGGCTTTTAAAAGCTCTTGCTCTTGGAAATTATGTTTCTTCTCAAACGCACATCAAGATCTCTCTACAGCGACAACCAAATCACAACTAAAAAATTATACCATTTATTTGGTCTTCAAAGCGATATGATACCCAGTAAAAAAATACGTAATAACAATAAATGTATATCTCATATGAGCTTATAAGAAGCAAGAGACTTAAAAAGGGCATTATATTCAAAATTTCATTATTCTTTCAGGTATTATATTAAAAAGAGCATCTAATGACATTCCCCAATAAATTAAAATAAATAGTATTAAAGGATAATATAAAAGCAACAAAGAATTATATTAATTTTTGAATTAACTTGAATTGTTTTAAAATTTAACGTATTAATAAATTTTTCGACAAAAAATAAAGAAGAAAAAAAGTCATGGTTTCTTATTTAAATGAAATTTCTTTTGAAAATTATCAAAGACGATAAATTATCAAATCAATGTGGTCAGTACATTCTTCAATCGTTAACGAAATATTTTTAAGATTAATAATAATATATTACAATTATTGAGGGTTGCTTAAATAATTCTTATTACTGAAATGCCATAATTTTGCCTTCATTTAAGGCACGAGCTTGCAGAGAATACAGTTTTTCGAAGTAAATAGGGGTCTGCCACGACACTACACTTTTTTTTCTGTAATATATATATATAAATATATATATAACATCGAATTTTTAGCACTATATTTAATTACTTTATTGAATCCAAAGCCACACGTTAGGAATTATTTCTCAGACCATGTGACAAAATTTGAGGTTAGAGTTTCTGTATTAAAATTGAAAAATTATCAAACACAAAAAATGTTGAACTCTGCAGAATTGAGTAATGTATATTTTTGTAAGATATATTTTTTTTCTTTAATATATATATAAATATATATATAACACCGAATTTTTAGCACTATATTTAATTACTTTATTGAATCCAAAGCCACACGTTAGGAAATATTTCTCAGACCATGTGACAAAATTTGAGGTTAGAGTTTCTATATTAAAATTGAAAAATTATCAAACACAAAAAATGTTTAACTCTGCAGAATTGAGTAATGTATATTTTTGTAAGATATATTTTTTTTCTGTAATATATATATATAAATATATATATAACATCGAATTTTTAGCACTATATTTAATTACTTTATTGAATCCAAAGCCACACGTTAGGAATTATTTCTCAGACCATGTGACAAAATTTGAGGTTAGAGTTTCTGTATTAAAATTGAAAAATTATCAAACACAAAAAATGTTTAACTCTGCAGAATTGAGTAATGTATATTTTTGTAAGATATATTTTTTTTCTGTAATATATATATATAAATATATATATAACATCGAATTTTTAGCACTATATTTAATTACTTTATTGAATCCAAAGCCACACGTTAGGAATTAATTCTCAGACCATGTGACAAAATTTGAGGTTAGAGTTTCTGTATTAAAATTGAAAAATTATCAAACACAAAAAATGTTTAACTCTGCAGAATTGAGTAATGTATATTTTTGTAAGATATATTTTTTTTCTTTAATATATATATAAATATATACATAACATCGAATTTTTAGCACTATATTTAATTACTTTATTGAATCCAAAGCCACACGTTAGGAATTATTTCTCAGACCATGTGACAAAATTTGAGGTTAGAGTTTCTATATTAAAATTGAAAAATTATCAAACACTGAAAAAAAATGTCTAACTCTGCAGAATTGGATAATGTATATTTTTGTAAGATATATTTTTTTTTCTGTAATATATATATAAATATATATATAACATCGAATTTTGAGCACTATATTTAATTACTTTATTGAATCCAAAGCCACACGTTAGGAAATATTTCTCAGACCATGTGACAAAATTTGAGGTTAGAGTTTCTATATTAAAATTGAAAAATTATCAAACACAAAAAAACGTTTAACTCGGCAGAATTGGATAATGTATATTTTTAAGATATATTTTTTCTCTGTAATATATATATAAATATATATACCACGAATTTTGAGCACTATATTTAATTACTTTATTGAATCCAAAGCCACACGTTAGGAAATATTTCTCAGACCATGTGACAAAATTTGAGGTTAGAGTTTCTATATTAAAATTGAAAAATTATCAAACACTGAAAAAAAATGTTTAACTCTGCAGAATTGGATAATGTATATTTTTGTAAGATATATTTTTTTTTCTGTAATATATATATAAATATATATATAACATCGAATTTTGAGCACTATATTTAATTACTTTATTGAATCCAAAGCCACACGTTAGGAAATATTTCTCCGACCATGTGACCATGTGACCAACCATTTGAGGTTAGAATTTCTGTATTAAAATTGAAAAAGCAAAAAAAACACTAAAATAAAAATTTTTAACTTTGTAGAATTTGGTGATTTTTGATAATATATTAGGTAAAAGAGAACTTTTTCGAAAAAATGTGGCTTTCAAAATGGATTCTGCCTTTGATAGTTTCAACACCACGTGCACTCTCAGACCATGTGACAAAATTTGAGGTTAGAGTTTCTATATTAAAATTGAAAAATTATCAAACACTGAAAAAAAATGTCTAACTCTGCAGAATTGGATAATGTATATTTTTGTAAGATATATTTTTTTTTCTGTAATATATATATAAATATATATATAACATCGAATTTTGAGCACTATATTTAATTACTTTATTGAATCCAAAGCCACACGTTAGGAAATATTTCTCAGACCATGTGACAAAATTTGAGGTTAGAGTTTCTATATTAAAATTGAAAAATTATCAAACACTGAAAAAAAATGTTTAACTCTGCAGAATTGGATAATGTATATTTTTGTAAGATATATTTTTTTTTCTGTAATATATATATAAATATATATATAACATCGAATTTTGAGCACTATATTTAATTACTTTATTGAATCCAAAGCCACACGTTAGGAAATATTTCTCAGACCATGTGACAAAATTTGAGGTTAGAGTTTCTATATTAAAATTGAAAAATTATCAAACACAAAAAAACGTTTAACTCGGCAGAATTGGATAATGTATATTTTTAAGATATATTTTTTCTCTGTAATATATATATAAATATATATAACATCGAATTTTGAGCACTATATTTAATTACTTTATTGAATCCAAAGCCACACGTTAGGAAATATTTCTCAGACCATGTGACAAAATTTGAGGTTAGAGTTTCTGTATTAAAATTGAAAAATTATCAAACACAAAAAATGTTTAACTCTGCAGAATTGAGTAATGTATATTTTTGTAAGATATATTTTTTTTCTGTAATATATATATAAATATATATATAACATCGAATTTTTAGCACTATATTTAATTACTTTATTGAATCCAAAGCCACACGTTAGGAAATATTTCTCCGACCATGTGACCATGTGACCAACCATTTGAGGTTAGAATTTCTGTATTAAAATTGAAAAAGCAAAAAAAACACTAAAATAAAAATTTTTAACTTTGTAGAATTTGGTGATTTTTGATAATATATTAGGTAAAAGAGATAACTTTTTCGAAAAAATGTGGCTTTCAAAATGGATTCTGCCTTTGATAGTTTCAACACCACGTGCACTCTTTTAAGTTTTTTTTTTAAACTCTATCTGCTTTGCTTTTATATTAAAGATGATACCTCTTAATTCACTGATCTAAAATTTAAATAGGATCTGAAAAGAACATCACTTTTTTCTAAATTTCTAACTTTATTTTTAGCATAACATCTTTACTCTACAAACTACTGAAAATGAATGCGGTCGTTTCTCCTTTCTACTACATTAGCTGCTACATTTCCGCTCCAAGTGGGAAATTGATTAAGCAACTACGGGAAAACTAAGGGTATGTCTAACAAATCTAGCAAAAAGAACTAAAACTTTGACATTTGACATAATTTTTGTTGCGTTACTCTCATCTCGTTTGCCTAAATTAGCAGTTTTAGCTTTTTTAGCAACTTGCTAAATTTGCGAAATACAGTGAAAATTACATAAGTTTGACTAGAAATTTACTTCGCTTCATTAAAGAACTTGGGCTGACATCTAGTGGAATTTGTAGTACAATAGTTAAATTGGACTAAAGTTATTCGAAATAAAACCCTTCTCGTTTAGAATTTCGGTTTTTTCATTCAATCAAAAATTTATCCAAAATATTTCATACAAAATAAACTAAAAGCCAAATGTAAATATAAATCAAATATCAAAATAACTTTTAATAAATAATCCGATTTAAGTTTAGTAGACGACGGACATTGTCCAGAACCTTGTTCGGTAAATGCACTGTAGACGTTGGACATTTATTTGCCTGGACCTAATAAATTTTTTAGAGTACAGATGAATATAACCAAAATTTTTATGGGAAGTGAAGTAAAATTTTTGTTGGCATACTAAATTAATAACATTAATTAATATCAAATAAGTCAAATTGAAACTAAATATATAATTTAAATTTTTAATAAAAAATAACTGAAAATTTTAAATTTAATGAAAAGCAGTGTAATTTTGTACTGTAATCTTTCGTTGCTATCTTCATGCAATTAAAAATGTATGAAGCTGTCATTAATGTCCGCGTAAGCACATAATTTACTCGGACATTGCAGCGGACCTTCATATTGGTTCGCAGACAACGCTGTAGACAAGTTAAATAACCCCGGACACAGACGAGGTTCCGGACAATGTCCGTCGTCTACCAGGGCCTTTATAGACAGTATTATAGGCGATCTGAGGCGCAGTTACACTCAGAGGTATTTTGACTGCAATAATTACATTACAAGAATTTTCAAAAAATAAAATTTGTACCTTTCAACTTATTTTATTGCATTTATAATGCATTATTATTTAAGGTAAGTCAATTCAATATAATAAAACTAATGATCATTACACATTAATGATAATATTTCCATGTTGTGAATATAATATTTTCGTAATATATTATCAATAATATTACAAAAAATATGACGTTTACTAACGTAATTTTATGATTATTTACTAAAGAATGATCATCTGACAGCACTAAAGGCGAAAATTCATTTTTCGCCGTAGTTAGTTGACAAATGTATTAGCAGTTTGACAAAAGTTGTTTTGAAAAATATATACTAAGGATCATCAGTGGTAAATGTTTGTTTACAGTAATTAATAATTTTAGTAACCAAGTTCCAATTTTCTTTTATTTTACGTAGCCATATTTTTAAACATGAATAACCAAAGACGGAATTTATCGCAGGAAGAGACAGTCAAATTCATTGAGATTTGGCGATACTGTGTAATGAACGTGCCGAAGAAGAGAAGAAAATATCCTCTGTACTTAGAACTTCAGAAGAGGTTCTTTGAAGAAGAATCTGTTAAAATGAAGCCCTTGCAGATAAAGAACAAAATAAATAATTTGATTCAAAGATACAGGTATTGAATAATTATAGTTAGCATTTATATAACAAATTAACATAATTTAAATAATAATAATAATAACACAAATTTAAAAATAATTACCTTAAATTTGTAGATTAGAAAAAAAGAAAATTGAGTCGAGTGGTGGTATTCCATCAACATGGGAATATTACAAAGCGGTAGATACAGTCATTGGCCTTTTTCCAAGTAATTCACCATCGTCGAAAGTCAAATCAACTATGAAAGGTAAAAAATTAATAATATAACACTTGAAATATATTAAAATAACTTTTTATTCAGATGATGAAGTGCTAGCGGTACCTCTACCAAAATTTATCTTTCCGGCATCAGCATCCGAACCAACAAGTACTGTTCGATTGCCGTCACCTATCAATATTTCGTCGTCATCATCAAGCAATATTACATCGCCATCATCAAGAAATATTCCGTCGTCACCAGCTAAAACATTAGATCGTATCTCAAAGATTATGGAAGAAGAACTCGAAATAGTTAAAAAAGACTCCGAAACCTATCGAGAAAACTCTTCCAAAGAATTTCAATTTTCAAGAGAAATTGTTGCCCTCCTAAAAGAAAGCAATGATCTTATTAGACAGCTCATTAAACAAAATAAATGAATTTAAAATTATATTTATTAATTCCTAAATATGTTTTTATGGAACTCCGTATTTTCACAGCCCTGTTCTTTGTTTTATGATTAAACCGTTGTATTCTGTAACAACGAGTGGGTTGTTTATCATTGTTAAATTTTCCAATCAACTTTTAATTGGTTTTGTCGTTTTGCAAAATTGTACAGTATTCAATAATAATGCTAAAATTTGAAAGCTTGTTACCTAGGCTCCGAAATTGAGCTTTCATGTGACTTTTACATTTGTACAGTTTTGTTTTAAAAATTCGCTCACCTTCAGGTTGGTCACTAGAGAACCCGCCACAACGAATGGCGAAAACCTTAAAGCCTATGAGAAAAGCTGGCACAGAAATTCCGGTTATGGTTTTAGAATTACTTGAAAATAGTTAATTATGCTGTTTTAAATTCGAAACTTCCCAGATACTTAAGTCATTTATCCTCCCAGGTGTTCCAAAATCCGTATACATTAAGCTGTAGCGGGAATCTTTAACTAAATAGTATAACCGAATACTTTGATTTATAGTTAATATAATCTGACACTTTCTTTCTTGTAAATGGGCATCTTAACATATTATTACACGTTTTTGAAAAGGCCTCACTTTCAATCAAAATAGCGATATTTACAAGCGTAATTGAATTCTAATCACCTTTATTTCAACTATTTGGCTTAAGCTTAGTCCTCACATTTTAAGCTTATTTCAAACAATAGACAAGGTCAGTACTATAGGAAATCATCAATCAATATATATATATATATTTGAGTTTCAGATCTCAAATTCAAATATATATTAGAAATTTTTCTTCATAAATGAAACTTTTTTTTTTTCTTCAGATTAAATTAAAACTTTAAAATTCTTTTAATAATAAAATATAGAACTTTTAAAGATTGCATCCAATAGTCAGTTTCAAAATTTGTACAAATACAATTTAAATGTATTTAACCACCGACAGCATACAACCTCATATTTATTGTCCAGCGTGATTGTTCATATCCGATAGGTGGGCGCAGCTTTTATGCTATTAAACTATTCCATTTAATTTATATGGCATTGGAAAAAATTTTCAAAGTAGCTGGAGAGCGCCATTGATTTAAAGGGCAGAGTAAAAAGCATTTTAGTTGATCAACATATCTAAATGAATACTAGCAGAATTGTTATATTTATATATATGTTTGTAAACATATACAATGTGCCTCCCGGAAGTAGACTATTTACCATTTTTATGCCATTTCTATAAGAACATCCTATATGATATATGTATATCATCAGCTGCTTATAATAAGTTTGAAGCTCATTTAATTGCATATGAAAATTCTGAAATGATTTTGAGCATATCTTAATTAGTAAAACTAATGTGGGTAGTCTTTAGATGAAATTTCTTTTGTTCAGAATTATTTAAGCTGTTAATTCCAATACTTAATGTTTTTTAATAGTTTATGCTATAATCGCTTTCTAAATAGTATAAATATGCTCCTTTTTTTGTAAAATACGAAAAATATTTTACTCATCTTTTCATTTCAAATAATATTTTTAAAGCTAATTTATCTCCTTTAGTTTTATATTTAATAATATTAAGTGTTCGTAACTGTTTCTAAAATTATTTCTCCTACATTAGTGGAAACATTTTCCGTTTTCAATATTTGTTTCATTTTTTATATGACTTTAAGGGATCATTTTTGAAGAATAAAAATGTTGGATATGGCGATAGCTAACAAAATTCTTCGAATTTTTTATTATATCACATTTCAACTTTTCTAAGTTTCAGTGGTTAAATAATTCTTCCAAAACCAAAAAACGTATATTTTTTCTAATTTTTTTCTAGCATAATAAATGAAGTAAAAAATTTGAATTTGAAATTTGAAAAATGTTTTCCTGTGGCCCTTCGGAATAGTTCTGTTGACCACCACGGATAACTCAAAAACAAAATATATTTTTGCTAACAGATTTATATAATTCTTGCTTGAGGACAAAAGTAAAAAAGAATAAAAATTTATATAATCACGTATAGCCGTGTAATTAAGTCGTAATAATTTATATATGTAATTTCCAAAGAATTTATCTGTAATAAGAAGATAATAAAACAAAGCAACTTTTTGAAATTCTGGAAGCATAGCTTCAAAGTTAATTTTCTATTTTAAAGTCGATCAACAAATTTCCAAAGCAGATTCAAATACTACAGTTATTGCACATTCTAGACGGTCATATTTAATTTTTCAAAATGTCATACTGACTTTTCTGATGTCTTCGAAACTTTGATAAATATTTCTACATACACAAATTACTTTATACTTAACTAGTTTCTTGTAAGATTCTTTTACAGAGCCTTGTGAGGAAAATAACCAAAAAATTTATCCTAGTTTTAAATAAAAATGTTAATACTTTCTGAAATAAGACAAATGATAAATTTATTTTTATTTAATAACAATATCTTTTATTCTTCACGTTTTTATAAATTTACTATGTAAAATTTTCCATTTTATTAACAGAAAAATATTGCTATAAATTAGTACCAAAAATTTATTTTTCTGATTAGTAGCAATAGAATTAATCTGAGCTACAATTTATATATTTTTATTACGTAATTATTTTTTTCTTAAATCAAAGTTTTCATTTAGTTTACTTTCTGTTCAAAGCTTTCTTCTTAAGTTATGACCTTAATTGTACAGACAAAATAATATCATTTTCAAATGCTAATATACTTCCATTATAATATAAAAAAATCAGCAACAATAAAGAAAGAATAGCATTATTTGTATATAAAATGACTACTAGAACTTATATCCTCGTCATTTAAAACCAGTTAATACATATTTAAACTGAAATTACCCTTGATTAAGCCCCATCTATTCCAATGCTAACTAAACCAATTTAGTTAACAACAAATGTTTGGATTTTCTCATATCTAGTTAAAGACTTAATTTTAGATATCTGTCTGATGTAGACCGGGACGGGATAAAATTATTTCAAAGATATTCGTTTGAATTTAAGAAAGATAATATCATTTTTGAATAAATTGGATACCATTAAAAAGTGTACCAAGTGTTCAAATGTTGTTGTTTTTATCCTTTTTTGTTATTAAGAAGTTAAGTGTAAAATATTTGTTTTTTTTTCAATTTCAAATCGAAAAAGATTTTTAAATTTATTTAATATTTAAAAGAATAATCATAATAATAAAATGCCTACTGAAGCTGAAGAATCAATTGATGCATTCCAACAGTACTATGCCCGACCACCAGTTGTCTCAAAAAAGGAATCTGTTAAGCAATTTTTATGGAATCCGGATGATAAAAGTTTACTTGGAAGAACTGGGGCTAGTTGGAGTAAGTTTTTTAAAATGTGCTTTTTTTTAGCTAAAATTTAAGCAATATCTAAAGTGTGTAATTTCCATTCTTGGTGAATCGTATTCCTAAATTTTATATGAAATTCTCTTTAATTTTATTTGTTAATAGTTTAATATCAACTACAGAGCTACTACTTCATTTTGATAATTTGAGCTTGATCGTGTTTTCATAATCTCTAAACTTGAAACCAAATACGGAAATACAAAAAAATACGACTTAGACTACCAAAGATATTGTGAAACTAATAATAATTTATATATATATATAAATGCAAGAAGAACTAGAAATTTTATTCGGAATCTACAGAATTTGGTAAATAACCGTTCAAGAATTTAAGGACTAAATCAAAACTTATGCAAATTATTAATGTGGTTTTGTTTTTATTTAAGTTGAATATTTAGTCAGTAAGGGCTAAGTATTACACTTCTACAGCTGTCTTTTTAATAAAACGCAATTTTAATGGAAATTAATTTTTTCAAGTCTGAAAATAATTTGCCAGTTTATCTATACTTTATAAATTGTACTCAACAATTAATAAATTACAATAGAGTAAATTAACCACAAAAACACATAACTTTGGGAATAGCAATTCTATAATTCAAAAATTCACAAATTCAAAAATTATTTTACTGACCTAAAATGACTCAATAAAATGCAATATACATATTTATGCCACAAATTCTTTTTTAGCATCACTAAGCCTAAAAATATTTTCTATAAAATTGTAATGATAGCTCCTAAAACTATGACAAATGGGGCTATATCAAACATATGGAAGAGTATGTTTTTGATGAGGTGTATAGTGGAATATCCACACAAGTGCGGTAAAATATGCCATAACCAAAAGTTTACGGAAACACACATTTTCACGTACTTTATGCCAATAATATCAGCCAAAAACTCATAAAAGGACTGAAAATATTTATCCATTTTTTACATCAATTCTCTCAAGCTAATTTCTAAGCAACAAAGTAAAAGACAAATTGAGGGATAAGGAATTTATTAATAACAAAATATTTTTGTTACTATATGATGTATTGCCATAAGATTTTCCATTAGATTTTAAGACATAATTAAACTAGTGGATATAGTCAGAATGTTTTTCAAAATAACATTTGGTCGTAAAAGTGGTAAAAGTTAAACATAAGTTCATTAAAAGTCAAATGAATTTTGAATTGTTAATGAAAAGCTTTGTGCATTTTAGAAAAAAAATGATCTAAAAACAAGTCAAGCTTTTCGTTGAAAATAACATTTGCGATGCACTCAAATATCAGAAACCATACTCCCTTAAACTTGCTAAAGCCAAGTGGGTTTTTTATAAGTCTTGAAATAGACTAATACTAGTTAACAACAAAAAATAACTGCAATTTATTCTTCCTTGCCACATAAAACTGAACGGAAATAGATCAGCGTTGTGTAAATTCATTAAAAATTCATTCTTTCATTAGTGAAAAAAGCATGTAAAAAATCATTAATTTTTGTTTTATATTTCAACGTCTTTAATAAGCCTGAAATTATGCAACCGCATGTAAAAGTTTCCGTTCTGTCTTTTGACAATTATAAGATACGGTTTCCATTGCAAAAAATATGGATCTTTGAATATAGAATAGGATGTTATGTGAATGTGACGGTGATTTTGACGTGGAAGATAAAGAGCCTCTAACCCTCGAAACGACTTGAAGATGAAGGTTTAGACACATTACTGATTGAAGATTCATGTCAAACGAAAAACAAGCTCTTAGAGAATCATTGAACGTTGATCAATGAACAATTTCCACACGATTGAATGCATTGGGATTTATTGCATTGCAAGGCAGTTGAGTATCACCTAAATTGAAATCGAGAGACATTGACGATTTTGTATGTCGGAAATGTTGCTTTAACGCTGCAAAAAGAAATCATTGCTTCATTGTATTGTCATTGACGACTCAAAGCGGTTTTATTATGACAGTTCCAAGTATAAAATATTGTATATGAAGCCTGGCCAACTAGCATAGTCAACACCAAAGCCGAATATTCATGTTTTGCAGGCAATGCTGTGTATTTGGTAGGATCAGAAGGGTGTAGTATACTATAAGCTGGTACCACCTTATAAAATTTATTCGAAATAAGTGTTAAATAAATTTCAACAAATGAGTGTAACCATTTCGCTTACTGGTGACCAAAAACTAACGCTTAAGTTAGCTTCACAAAAAATTTTGGATCGTTACAAATGAGAATAATGATTTTAGGTAACATTTAAACATTTAAAATAAACGCTAGATCAAACATAAGATGCTCAAAACCAAACCAAAGTAAAAACAGTGGGGAAAAACTTCCACTTCTGCTTCCATTTTAGAAAGAGAAACTTTTTCTAAGTCGGGGTAGATATAATCCAAGTAGATTTTTTGTTTTGTAGATTCATTAGACACGAAGTATAATGCTTGACCAAATTCTAGGCTATATATCTTGAACCAGGCTTTCAATTTTTATAATAAAAAATTGAAAATGAATTCTGTAAAAAGCACTATTTACCCTTTTGTTTCGGAATTTTTTTTTTTTTTAAATAACATCCCTAATCGGATATGCCCAGTACGATAGTTAATTTATTACTATTTTTGGAAATGTTGTAATGTGTACGGCTTTAACTGAACCAACGTTCAGCTTCCAACTTTTTTAATGTTTCGGAATCGAAATAAATGTAACTTTTTCATACAGAATTATTTAGATAATACTGGGAACAAGAAATGATGTTTTATTAAAATGTTTTATTATTATGATTAATGCTCTTCAAATTAATGCAAACTGATTAAAATTTTCCTTCAACACTATCAAATGTTGTCTACATAAATTGAGATATCCGCGAATGAAACGTAAATTATAAATAAGTAGCTCATCTACAGTACATCTAGCCCTAAAAAATAAAGCCCTAAAGGAAAAATACAATCCTTATGACAAAAAATGACTAATGATATTTATTAAATGATAAATAAAATTCTTCTTTTTAGGTTGTTTTCTTCTTTAAGTACCCAGAGTACACTTTTTCGTTTATTGTCATATATCATCTGTGGCAAACATTTCAAAAATCTGGATTTTTAACTTTTTCAGACGATTTTTGTATCTTTTGTGAGACTACAAGCTTATAATTTTGATATAAGTAATTAATGAACTATAAAATGAACGAGATGATAAAATTAAACTGTAGCTAATTTAAAATACATTGTAGACATAAATACATCTGGTCTAATGTAAATCACTATAGAAAAGGTGTTCACACCTGCCAAGAGGGTTACCCCTAAAAATAATATTATACATACACATGTACTAATTATATTTCCCTCACTTAAAAATGTCATTGACGGGCATAAAAAGCACTTCATATATATGAAAGAAATAAAAAACACTCCCTAAACAAAGTAAAGGGACTTAGCGAAGCATAAAAATAAAAAAAAAGTAAACAACTAAAAAGATAAAAGGGCAACAAAAAAGCTTTTCAATACTGGCAATTGCCATAAAATAATTGTACAAAGAAAAACATTTGACGTGCAATTTTAATGAATTTCATTTGTATTTGTTAATTTCATTATATTTTATAGCCGTGCAAAGTGCTTAAACCTTCTTTATATGTATATTACCTAACTTATTAATATAATTCATGGCACGATCATTTTCTTAACAAAACCAACCATCATCGTCTTTATATTTTTCAAAGAAGTTGCCCAACAAGTTGACTCTTTTCCCCTATGTTCAATTTTCCACTGTTCCAAGCAAGCTCTATTGTTGGAAATTCTTATTTTTAATTTATTATATTTGGTTTTTCTTTTTGGCTAATATCCAGTTTTATCGAAGCTCAGTCTGTATCGAAAGCTGAATAAGCAGCAGCTACTTAATTAATCAGTTGTGCTTAATTCATATAATTTGTCGTATATATATAGGAAAACTTAAGACTGTAAATTCACTACCAGTCATTTTTAAAGCAACCATACCTCAGTTTCACTTGAACAGTGAACAAATTTAGTGTCATATACCTTTAAAAAAAATTTTCCGTTTTTGTTTATTTAATTAATAAATTCTTTATGACAGCACATTATTAAATTTGTTTGTTATTTGAGATCATAAAATAGTTTCTATTTTATTATAATTATGGAAATAATTTTATAGCACACAATTTATACTTAGAAAGTTATTAAACAATAATAATTTCAAGTGAAATGATCTTTTTTAAGCTGTGATCTTTATTGATTTATTTTGTGTAAATATTGAAACTAATAAAAGAAAAAAATTTAGTATAAAATAAATTTGGTGCTTAAATTTTATTTAAGAAAAAAAAAAAAAGGTAAAGAAATAAAAAAAAATGTCGAAATCAAAATCACCCGTTCAGACAGATCCAACAGATCAATTTCTTATTAGGAGTAAACCCGAACCATTTAACCTAATGAAATTTTTATATAATTCTCGAGAAGGGACTGTTATGGGAAGAGATAAAGTCTCATGGGGTAAGATGTAATTTTATATTAATTTCTTTTTATTTTCTTTACTTAATAACCCAAAAAACAATAAAAAAATTGTTTGAATATATTTGTTTCAAATAAAAATGATAAAATTCTAAAAATATTGGCTAGCTGAAAATATTTTCAAAAAAATGATAAAAGATTAATTAATTAAAGTCAAACAAAAAAAGTGAGACTACTTTCTTATATACATATAATATATAATTATAAAATAAAATTTAATTGATGCCAAAAATTTTGTAATGACCATGAGAATTGATCGTTTCGTTTATATACAAAAATGAATTAACCTCGAAATATATACTGCAAATTTTTAAATATTATTTTTAAAATAAAATTTTGCAAGATCAGATTTAGATATTAAAATTATTGAAATAAATTTAGGTTATGTTATAGTATTTTGATATATTGCAGCGTGTTTAAAACGATCAACAAAACAACTTGTACTAATACTCAAAAGAGCTATTTAAGTATAGGAGAGAGATGGTAAAAAAAATAAAATACATTTTTTAACACAAATACAATAATTTAAATTATATATATATATATAGGTGAATATATATATATATTAGGAAATTTACCTGTAGAACTCAATGAATGCACCATTAGTCGTTATACAGGTTTCCAATTGTTTGCTTCGTTGTTTTTTGGTGTTTTGTATTTCTACAAACACTTTCTTTAGTAACAAGAACTTCTTATTAAGATTTTTTATTAACATTATTTAAGACGAACATGTGGTCGTTGAGTTTTTCTTTTTTATTGCAGTTAAGGTCTTTGTGTACGTTGACTTTCTGCTTGCGATATATTGATCTTTTTTTACGTTTTTCTTTTTTTTTTATTGATGACCAGTAAATACCAACCTAAGTTTGTTTTAAAAATGAAGGGCGTCGCCTTGGAATTTTACAATAGCGGATCATATTAATTTCAATAAATTTAGTATAATTAACTAAATATTTCAATTGTTAAGAATTACTATAGTAATAACAAATTGCTATAAAAATTTAATTTTCTATTAAAAGAGTTTAAATTTGTCCACCTACGGACATGCATTATCATGCATTTAGGAGTGGTTAATGAGTAGACAAACAAATGTATTTTTGTTGTTGTTGATGAAATTGATTTTAGAAAAATGTAATGTACGGTATTTAAAGCAACAATAACTAAGAATGTGCTAATTACATTCTTTACATTATTTATTTTGATTTTTGACATTATTTTAAAAGTTCATCAGACTTTTGAATGGTTAATAGCCTTGGATTAACTTAATTTTTTGTTTTGGTTAATTTAATAGGTAAAGAGTAAAATTTAAACACGTACTTTTTAAAAATTTCTTATTGCAATTAGTATTAATGCAGAGAAGAAAGGAAGTAATTTTTTATGTAAGTTTTTTTTAAGTAATTTTTGTGATTTATTTTTAAATATTTCAAATAATAAATTAATAAATATTTTTCAAAGTTACATTCTTAGTAAGAATTTTTGATATGAACAAGATAAGCCTGAACTGAGTCATACCAAATTTGAAATATAAACAAATAAAATAATTAACAAAATCCAGGCAAACTTTTCCACTGGCATTGTGAGCAGGGCACTTGGGGCTTAAGACACCGCGATTAGAAGAGCCCCAAGCTACTCTCATAGTTGGTTTACAGTGGCCACAAGTACTAGACAAATGTACTACAATTTGTGTATACTGGGCCCTAGTAAATTTTCATTAGTACATATTTCAATTAGAATACGGAGCAGCCACAAGAAACTAGAAATAAAGCTCTTAGTCTGGGTAGAAAAATGGTAAACCTACAATTTATTATACCAACCGAAATTAGGAGCCCTACATTGAAAAGAATAGTTACCTTCAAAAGGAAAAAAATAAATATGAACGCTGCAATTAATTTGTTTATTTCACTTAATCTAAAGAATAATTTTAATTATTTCAAGAGAAAAATTCAAAATCTGACTGCAAAGACAAAATTCTGCTACACTATCAAAGTATGTAGAAACCAATTCTCGTATACGCGTATAAAGTGGAGTCATGCTATTAGAGGAAATATGTTAGCTGTAAGAAACCTAAAACAAATTTTTGAATAGAGTACAAGACTAGATCCAATTTCATATTTTAAGCCAGCGTTCTTTTTCATTTTCAAAACATTTCTTAAGCAAATATGTGAAGCTTACAAATTATTTTATAAAGTTTCTTTAAGTATTATTATTTAGCATAAATTATATTAACATACGCAAAATGTTACTTTTTGTAGTTTTTTAGTTTTTGGAAAATAAAAACACTAGCAAAGAATATTTCTGATTTTTGAAGGTCTTTGAATTTTAACATAATTCGATACAAATTCTTTACCTAAATAAATTTAACATAATGAAATCCACAAACTAATACGTAAATTGTTTATACAGCTGCTATCAGCAAACTAAGTGACTGAATATTTTTCACCTGAAGAATAAGTTCAGTTTCTTTCAAGTAGTTTCCTTTGAAAACTTCAAAATGTAATTGAAAAGGGCAATCTTAAAAATATAATTATTGTTCGCAGTAAAGAAAATTTTAATTGTGTAATTTCTATAAAAAACTATAAATTTTCAATATGTGTGGGTGTATTTTTGACATAATATAAAAAAAATATTTTATTTTTGAAACAAGAAATATCCCCTGCGACTATTTTCGCTAAAAACGTGAATTAGTGGTAAAAGTTAGATTTTGACTTAAACAAACATTGCTATACATAGACAGGTTTGCACATATTGATAGGAAATATTTATGTCATTTCTAAGCTCCTCTGCACTTTTATCAGTACCTGGCATACATAAATTTACATTAATCGGTGATAGCTTGGTATTTACATGTCACGCAAAGAGAGGATTTTGAAAGCTGGGATTTTAATGTAACTTTAAAAAAATTCAAGTTCAAGCGTTTTTTCAAAGCTGAATTATTCATCTATTTTGAATGCTCTTTCAATGAATTACTAGGTCAATTGAATCAAAACCTTTTTTTCAAAGTTTCAAATTTAGAAAAACGAAAAACTTACCAAACCATATTTGGCGGATCAGCACACTACACGATAGCATAAACTACACTATTATCTTGTTTGTGACACAATTATAATCTTTTTGATAATTTTTATCATATTTTAAGGATACCAAGCTTATAATTTTACGTTTTCGCACTAATCTATAATAAATGAAATACATATAAAATTCGGATTTCTGCAAAATATTTACCTTAATAATAGGGTAAAATAATTAATCGATTAGAAGAGAAATCATAATTGATTCAAAACTAAACTTAAAAATTTATTAGTCATAGTAACAAAGTCAAACACTTAATTAAGACTTTAAATATCAGTATAAAACCAAAGAACTCAGTGTAACCAGTGATGGGCACTGAAGTAATTGAATAAAAGCAATTAAAATTTGACCTAAATTCGCTTAAACATCATTTACAAAGCATATAACGGGAGTCATTTTTACATTTATTCAAATTTTGAAGTTCGATTACAAAATTTATAGCAAAAATTTTTCTAGCATTATATTTTTTGAGTTGTGTAAAAATTTAGTTTAATTTTTTGATTATAATTCTCGAACATCATCTTATTTCTGTTCTGAAGTGTTTTAAATTAATCTTAACTGAATTATGTATTTAACCCCAAAAACAGTTCAACAAAAGATCAATTAATATATGTCTACTGAGTATTGGTATAGCTGATCCTGGCGGATTTGATCCATGTGCGTATAATTAAATTTTGTCATTTTATTATCATTTTATAGAAAGGAAAATTAATACATTTATTAATTAGATTAAGTTAATGTTTGACGTATGTGTGTTTTAAGACCAATTATTTATCTTAACCTTTTGATGACTACTGGTACCGTAAATTATCTGAAAACTAAGCTGTGCTTCTAACAATAAATTTTGTATCTTTCTCACTAATTTAAGGCAAAAGTATAATTCCATCCAATTCATCTCTTTTATTGGTTTTTTAGGTATAATGTATTTATATTTAGTTTCGATTGACTTGAAATTTTTAACATTCTTAAAATGATGTATAATAAGAAAATACAATAAAAAAATTGACTTTTAGAAAATGTTATCTCTTTCTCTCATCCTCCTTTCTTAATGCATTTTGACCAATAAAAACCTAGGAAAGTTGAAAACTTCCAGAATAACAAAACATGGCATTAAGATTTGTGTCTTTTAACTGAAATCCAATTCGAAGTTGCTCTGCTTTTGGCATTTTTTAGGCTAGTGATAGGCTCTTGCGACCGGAATCTTAAGGGATTGAGTAGTGAAAGTAATCAAGTATTAACTTACCAAAATTTGATTGATAACTTTTTATCCTTAAACAATTTATAATCTAAGCAAAGTTTTAAATAGAAAACAGAAGAGAAGGAAACTAACACTCAAATTCTTGTTTGAAGAAACTAAAATGAATGCATTGAAGATTTAAAACTATGCTCATATATAAAAGCGACTGAAAACGAATTTAGATCTTGAATGCAAAATTTAACAAGACTAGCTCAAGTAATATCTTGTTGAACTGCTGCTAAGAAAGGTTCAGGTTGAATAATTTAAATTACAATAAGGGCCTACAAATATTTACCAGGTAGTTAGCCTTTTCTTTTCATTTGATGCAAAGCATATTATTTCTCGTTCTCAGGGATCAAAAAGTTATTATGGCCATGATCGAAAATTTTTTAAAGTTTTTAACCTACAAAATAATGAAAAACGAATAATGATTACGTTCATATTTATATTTATATTTCAAATACTATGGAATCATTTGCTTCAGCCAAGAAATTGACTAATGATATCTTTTCTTAAGTAGATTAGGCTTTTGTTGTGTCAATAGATAAATTTTTTTTGCTCCGTTTCGACAATAGTATCAGGTGTTTGCTCATGAAATTGTCATATAGGATTGAAACGAGTACATCATGTTTATCATGTGAATTAAATATGTAATATTGCAATACTGTAAATAAGCCCAATACTAAATAACATTTTGTATCAGGCTTATTAATATTGTTCTTTTTATAGAAAGTTCCATTAGGTCACTTTTCACATTGGGAATATTGCATTTCTACTGTAAAATTTCTCAGAGGCAATTCAGTTAAATAAATTGAGAAATTTCAATAAACAAAAAAAGCAAAGAAATAAGTCATAATATCACAGGCAAAATGGGAAGTCATAAAAAAGAAAACAAATTATATACTTCCATCGGTCAATAACCTACAAACATATATAGAACATCAAAGAATGTGCTCATGAATGGAAAATTTTTACCATATATACAAAAAAATTCATAAGTGAAACTAAAAATAAAATTTGTATTGTTTTTATGATTGTGTCAGTGTAATTATTTAAGTCATCAAATGTCTATATAACCATAAAAAAACGAGAAATAATAACTGTGTGTTTTTTGTTGATCTGAAATATAAACGAGATGTGTCGCCATAACTAAAATTAATAAAAAAATTCCCTTCGTATAAAAGAATCATTTTTCCAAATTTTATATGTATTTTTTATTTTACATATTGTTAATATCATGCGAAAACACAAAAAATTGTTAATTCAATTTATTTGAATAAATATTACACCTGTATCTGTATTATGCGGAAGAATACCATATAATAAATTAATCCACTACGAAACTTATGTAAATATTTAAAGAGCTAATCCCTAACCTTGTAACTTGAAATGATAACAGATTTTTTTTACTAACTTGTGATACCCGCCCGTAAAAAACAACAAAACATAAATATTTACAATAGCTTCAAAGATGATAAAATTTTTTAGTTATTTAAAATTTTAAAGTTTTAGTTTCAATATTCTAAAATTTAATGAAATTGTCATATTGTCATTAGTGAATGATTCACTAAAGCACTAAAGTTATATAATACTATATGTAGATAAGTAGAAATCAGCGAGGTAATAATATTTCTGCCAATAAAAAGACGAAGGAACCTGTGAAATTTTGTAACATCAAATTTTTTGCTATACTTAAAATATCAAAAAAAATTTTTACAAACTAAATTATGACTTGATAAATATAAATAATATGATTGCAAAATATTGTTAATTTTTAATTTTAAAGCGCCTTATTTAATATGACGTCAGTAGACCTGATTGAATATGACGTCAGTAAATTGAAAAAAAATGATGGTTAATGATACTATTTTTACACTAAAAACGAACCTGTTTGATCCTGCTTTGGAGTCGTTCATCCAAAAACTGATAACTGTTTTCTATTTAAAGAAGCATTTTTGAAATTTTGCAAAAATATCCATTTCTAAGTGCTTCTTTCTGCTATGTAGTTTTATTTCAAAACCACTAATTTCACTAATTTAAAAAATCATATTAATTTTTTCCCATTATTGTATATGCTTTTCTGAATTTATTTTTTTTTATTTATTATGCACATTTTATAAATTTATTATTTTTAAAACAAACAAATTTCATATATTCACATCCTTTAACAAACTTTTAAAAAATTGACTGATAAAAAAACTAACTAAAAGTATTATGTTTGTTAAGTAAAAATTCCTGACCTACTTTGACATATCATATTTTTTGAAACCTACTTCGATATTCTTTAAAATTTTTATGTTGTAAAAAATAATTCCCCTACCACAATTCAAATATAAATATTGTATTTGTAAAAAATGATTATTTTGAAAAAGGCACGATTTTTGCGTTTATGGAATTATAATATATATGAGTTCTTGGTCCTGCAAAGCTTATATTAAGGAATCTTGCAATTTCTGCAGTTAGATACGATCAAAGTTGAAAGGAAAAAATTTCCAATTTTAAAAATTGCTTAAGTAAGTAATACATTAAAAATACATTATTTCTTAGTTTTAATAAATCTTAAACTTATAATCAATACACACATATCTATTATAAAGTACAGAAAAAAAGTTTTCAGGTTAAATGAAATTGGTTGCAAAATAAAAAAAAACCGAATGTTCGATTTAAACCTAATTTTACCCTAAGCAAAGCACCTCTCGTTGGAGCGGAAAATGATTTTTGTTTCTGCAAACCAAACTTATTCTTATAAATTTTCTTATTTAGTATAATTTACAATTCCAAACCAATGTCTGATTTTGAATAAAAATTTTTTATAATTATTTTTTCCTTTTCAGGGTTATTTATATAAATGTTTATTTGGCATTTTAAAAAATATTTACAGACTTTTCATTGAGCGAAAAAGAATTATGATTTTGTGAAATGTATGAAAACAATAAAACCTCAAATGTCAAATTTCGTTATTTTCATTTCTTACACTGAAAAAAAAAGTTTGGTCTTCAATTTACTTATCTTTAATGTACTTGCATCAAGAAAATAATTCTTTAATTTTTATAGATAACATTGAATATTGAATTTGATAATACGGTGTCCTTTTCTATACAAAAACTGATTTCAGCTTTTTGAGAAAAAGCCAGCATACATTTCACATTACTTTGAAGCCGTTAAATGTTTAATAAGGATTGCATTGCATTAATGGATGATAGAATAATATAAGATAGAAAGAATAAATAATAATAAGATTATACTTTTACACATTTTATGAAAAAAAAGACCTGAGTCGAAAATTTTAAGCTTGGCTTGACTTGAAGCTTCTCCGCCTGGAAGCTACTAGTTTTGGTATACTTTACTTAATTGATTTTATATATTTTGTATATTAAGTTTTTTTGGAAATTAAAGATAATAAAAATATTATTAAGATGTTAAATAATATGTGAATATGTGTTGGAAAATATTACAGAAAACATGTGTATATAAATGTGTATTAGTAAGATACCAAGCATGAGGCAGAAATATTTCTGCCTCAAGAAGTGGTAAAAGCTTTTTCGAAATTTGCAAAACTCCGTCTTACCTTTCACCTCCGCTTACCCTGAAATTAAATGTTACCGGACTCAATGTGAATACCCTGATTCTGTTTCCACATGGATAAACAAGTTTCCGGAAACATTTTTGTTTTTAGGATAGACCGGCAAGAAGTAAGGGGTAAAATTCGAAAATTTCGATGTTAAATTTGTTTCCAGAAAAATTTGAGTATCACGAGAAACATTACAACCCATACAAGAAGTAATTTATTTACAGGGTACATATCTCACACACACATTTATATTGCTCTATCTGCACATGAAATGTTTCCAGGAAACTTGTGGACTCGTGTGGACGATCAAGATTTGTTCGAAAAAAAAACCAGTTTGTTTCGGGAAACATGTTTGGAAACACTAAGTGACCTGAAATTCTAGTCTCATTTATTCCGTAACATTCAGTTCTACTGGGAAGCGCAATTTTCATTTAATCACTGGATTTTTAGCTTTTATAGAAAATTAAATCTGTATTGCAAATTCGAAATAAGTAAAAAGGGGCTCCCCCCAAATAGCTCATAATAGCTCATAATGACGTCATGATAACCGAACGTTATTCAACTATATTTGACGGTGCATCATGAAGGTGACTCACTTTGGTTTTTAGGCTAGTCTAGCCTAGTCTAAAAAATCAGTGAGTCAGCTTCATGATGCACTGTCAAATATAGCTGATTCAAAGCAAATCATCTTTTTGCCTTTATTTTACTATTTTTTTCTTCTACCTATATTTTTTATTGTTTTGGTGTATAGATTAGCGTTTTGGACAGCGTTTTTTATAGAAGATTTTATAAAAGTTTTGAGGCATGTTTACACTCAAAAGTATATTGAATGCAATAATTATATTACAAATCTTTTGGGAAAGTGTAATTTGTATCTTTCAACTAATTTTATTGCATTTCAAATGCATTATTATTTGCGGTAACCCAATTTAATATAATAAAACTAATTAGAGAGCATAAGTTACATATTTTCAATCAAAATGTTAAACTCAAACAAACTATTGAATATAACCGCACCTCAAAACTCCTATAAAATCTCCTACAAAACCGTTGTCCAAAACGCTAATCTAGACACAGCCTGAGAACCTTAAACATGATGAATAAATAATTAGATATTCTTTACTTATTGTTTTTTTTAAAAATATCTTTGCAAAAATAAAGCAAAATATTATTTTTTTCTTTGATTTATGTAAAATTTTTGAGAAATTTATTTTGTTTTTTAATTGTTACTTTTTATTATACTCGTGATTAAGCTTAAACATAAATATTTACATGGCCTTTGCTCTATGTAGCTTAACATGGTTTTCAATTAGCACAGGTGGAGGACACATCTGCTTTTGATTTCTTTTTTATTATTTTGAATTTAAAATCAAAACAATTTAAGATATTTTACTTGGCAAACAAAAAATCTGTAATTATTCAGAAAAATAAGGAATGGCATTTTATTGGTTTTTTATTTTAAACTGTATAAACTGGTTTCCATGGCTAGCATTGAAAAGCTATAAACAAAAAAGTTATTTTAAATATATAATTTTTTAAATAAGAAAACAAAAACCATTAAAAATACTTGATGTGTATTTTTTAAAGTACTTTAAATTTTATTATAATACATTTGACAAAAAAACTATTACATAATATTACGATCTTTTGAATAAACATTATTTGCTTTTAGTTGGCATTTTTAAATAAAAAATTTTCTTTAGGTAATGATTTTTGAGGTTTCATAAAATGGCTTTAACTAAATTAAAATTGCGTTGTCCAAAATCAATTTGGATTACATATGAAAAACTTTTTTTTGACAGTTTTAACTACGTTTGATTTGTTGTTTATTTTCCTGAGAAGCCCATTATGTTTATATAGAAATTATTTAGTTCTTTTGATTGTACTCACTCAAGTTCAAGATTTATACTTTTATATAACTTCTACTCAAGGACTCCGAAATGAACTTACAGAATATTGAGAATATCTATTAAAATAAAAAATAAAAATAAGAATCGTCCATCTGTCCACCTAAACTATTTTGAACATATTACACAAAGCCCAAGAAAATCGTAAATACTATCATCTCATTGGTCTTATCAATCAAGACAAGCCTGAACTGTTATAAAAGTGGGTAATTGAAAACTTGAAATTTAATTTGATTCTAAATAAAAGAATCATTAATATTTTTCACATGGTTAGTCATTGCATTGGCTTCTCTCTGACAATGTGTGGATTCTCTGACCCTCATTCAATGTGACAATTCTTCATTGAAAAATGTGATTTTCTGTAAAAATTCTCATTTTCAACCAAGTACTTTTAATCTAAATGGGTGAACCGCAAACACGTTTTTTATGGTCATGCAACTTTAGCTCTTATACTTAGATAAGATAAGGCTCCCCGATTACAATAAAATCGTTATGTAACGATATCTTCGTCTGGGACTGCCAATCTGCATATTAATATTACTCTGATTGAATTATTATTTATCATATTTGAAATGGTTTGTATAGCAATTTTTAGCTGATATTACGCAAAATATAAACAAAAAACTGGGTCTTATATATTTTTCTTTAAGTCTTCTACTGGAAAATTGAATGCATATTTTGTGCTTTTAAAACGTTGCTGCTTTCCAAGCCAAGTGATGTATAGAGTAGTTAACAATGAAAGAACTGTATGTAATAATTAAATTTCTTAGGCTTTACTGACTGACTGACTTTAAGGCTACGGTCCATATGGTAGCGAATTCCTGCGACTAGCGAATTTTGATCGATTGATCGACATTTATCGCAGGTTGTCAAAGTAATTTATATCGTTTTTTTCCATGCGTTTACAAATTGTCGGGTAAAATATATATTTTTTATGAAAAATATGAATCAAGGTTTTTACCAATTTTTGAAATGAAAAACTTACCATACAATAGAGTATTTTTAATTATAAGTAAAATATTTAATATAAATATGCTTATTTATTTATTAGGTAATAAGCATGTATTACTTATTTTTATTATTTGTTAAAAAGCATATTTATATTAAATATTTTACTTATAATTAAAAATACTCTATTGTATAGTAAGTTTTTCATTTTAAAAATTGGTAGAAACCTTAAGTTATACTTTTCATAAAAAAAATTTCTATTTGTAAACGCATGAAAAAAAACGATATAAATTATTTTGACAACCTGCGATAATTGTCGATCAATCCCATCGATATGGGAAAATTCGCTAGTCGCAGGAATTCGCTACCATATGGACCGTAGCCTAAGAGTCAGTGAGTTGTTTTCTTCCAAAATTGATACCATTTTTAAACACTTTCTGTCAAAGTTTTGCCACAAACTGACCAATGATATTATATTTCCTCAAAATTAAACTCGTTTTTTTGCAGAATTCTAAAATTACGATCAGCCAAGCACTGTATTCACTAGACATTTCACTGTGTGACTTTTTTTTAGTTTCCTCACTAACGTTGCCATTAAGTAATTTTGATTCGATTGAAATCATTAAAAAAATCGAAGAAGGAACTGATGTCTCCATCTTTAGCAGGTCAAAGATGTTCTTAAAAATTGCGTTAAGCGCTGACAATAGCTATCCATTGATGAAAATTCTAGCCGGAATTTTTCGAGAGGAGTCTGCTTAGATTCTCATATTAAAAATCTAATTACCTGAAGGCGTGAAGGCTAACACGACAATGAGATCAGAAAATAAAGCCCTTATTTAAATAGCGCTAGCTTTATGTAATTTTTGATTTTTGAATTCCCTTAAAAATTAATATACCAATCAATGGCTAATTATGATTATTTTGAAGGAGGTAATAAAGATGTACTATAATATATGAAAGTGCTATTTTTGTTTTTTATAAATTATAAAAAGCTTTTGATTGTTAGTCAGTTCATTTCTCCCCACCAATGGGTGTGAATTGAATTCCACCGAAATATATTATCCATATTTGAAAATTTTTATCGACTAATAAGTAGACATAAAAATGTTTTATATCTGTGTAGTTATATTCATTAGAAGGACTTTAGCTTTTAGATATAGTAAAAACGATTTCATTCTATCAAAGATTCCTTCCACTGGCGATGGCGATCAATTGTAGCCCATGTAAAAAAAAAGAACGTTTTCAAATTGTAAAAATTTTTAAAAATATATTACATCAATGTACAATGTAAGACATTTAATAAAACTTAAGTTAGCTACCATATCATCAGCGATTTAAAAACTTAAAGCTATTTTGGGAAATGCATAATAAAAGAGACATATAATTCCTTGAAGTTTATATATATTTCAAATTATCTTCTTTATTCAATCATACTAAATATAAAGTTTATTTTTCTGTATGTATAGTGCTAGTAAGGGAAGAAAATATCCTCCAATGTGTGTATGATATTTTTATATTTTTAATCAAGAAATGAAAAAATTTGACGATATTCAATTGAAAAATATAAATAGATATACATAGATATTAATTAATAAGAAGATTTAAAATAAAACTCATATAAGTACTTGTACAATAAAAAAAAGAAGAAAGTATTGATAGCCTAAATATTTGTCAACTTGAACAATAAGTGTCGATAAGTGCCGATTAATCCCATTTAAATGGGGTCTCGCTATTCGCTAAAGTTCTTACTCCTTAGTTTTTTGTGATTAAGATAAGCGTCAAAGGTTTCAACGAAATCGTTTGAAATCTTTTTCACTATGCCTATAACTTTATGAAAACTTATATCCTCACAATTTCAGATGTTAAGATTACGTCAAAGGAATTAGCAGAATAAACTTGTAGTTTTATTGGAGTATTAAACTGTTTTAAGATCTTCTATCGTTGAACATAAGAAATTAAAGCAGCAAACAAGGCTCAAAACTTTTTTTATAGGGTCTAATTTTACTTCATTTTAATTTTAATTTAATTACAATTTAAATAAACTAGTAATATAACAAAAAAAATTTTTAAAGTATATTCCTACTTATATTTCTCATTCATTCCCATTCAGTGAGATTGTTTTTTTCTTTTTTCTGAATTCAGAATTCGTTTGATTCAGTTTTCTGAAGTTTTTCTCTCATATAAAACTAAAAATTAGTTTATTAAATATAATTAATGAATTAATATTTGAACTAACTATATTAACATCAAGTGTCATCCACTTCTAGCTCAAAAAAATTTATTTGAACTTGATAGGATGAATAGAAAAGATTTTATTAACAATTAAAGATTTTTACATACATTTTGCAAGCTAATAAATAGGAATATAAAAAGAAAGTAAGCTGGATTGGATATTCTTTAGTCAATTAATGCTTTAATTGAATAAGTTGAGAAAAGCACATTACTAATCTCATAAAAGGAAGGTATTAGTTTTCCTTTTAATTTTCAATTTCTAAGAATACTACTTTTGAAATAATTAATGGTTCTAAAAGACTTATTACTCAATTAGACTTTCGATTTGATATTTAATTAAAAAGTGCTGGGATATAATTAAATATGGAGAGTACAAGTGATAGTTAGAATTGCAAATGACACTGAACTGGCAAGTCACAAGCAATTTAGCATTGCAACTAGCCTTGCCTTAGATGCTGTTTCCAGTATATGTCATTGCTACAAATTTAATTAAATTTGTTTTTGTTTTTATTGATATTTTATGTAGTTTATTTATTAGAATCGATAGCTAAATAATTTAATTATTTGCATTGATTCAAAAAATCAATTATTATTTGTATTATACATTTTTGCTTTTATCCCTGAAATGTAGAGAAACTTACTTTCGTAAGGGTTTCAAATTTTTATTATATTGTCCGCTCATTTTCAAAATAAATTTTTTTATAATACATCCAGAGATTTAGTAAAGCAACCGAATTTTATAACTAAAATATAATAAAAACACTTAATTGATTAAAACTTCACCCCAAAAATTTATATCCAATCTAAATATTTTAAAAACAAAGCAAAAATGACTAATAATAATTATTATTAGTCTAAAAGTCATCAAACATTGACGTAGAACTTGATATATGATACTCACGTATAAAATTAAAATGCAGAATTTTTTAACTTAATTTATCTCTAATTTTTTCCTTTCATAAACATGTTGACTTTTATTCCTTTTAACTTTGTCATAACAACCACCAAAATGAAATTCAAGCCAAAATAAATTGTTCAAACGTTAAATATTTCATTTAACGAATTAATTTATTTTAAATATATCCAATTACACTAACTTTTATGAATTTCTTATATATTGGAAATATTTAGCATCAGACTCGGCGTTTTGTGGAAATTATATATTGGTTGGTGATACAGGAGTATTCTTACATTGTATTCTCTTAGGATTCGTGTCGAAATGTACGAGTTCAGGAGAAGAAATAAGTAAAATCTGTCTCAAAAGATAACACAATTTATTTAACGATGGCTTCGTCTATAATTCAGAAATTTGTCGATAAAGGATACAGTTCAGTAATACAGGCTTATAACCGCCAATTCACGGTAGTTTCTAAAACTTTTGATAATATTTTCATAACTATGGGCTAGGCTTCTTTATTATTTAAAGTTTTATCTAAAATTAAAAATTGGATTCTATATATTGATGGATATATTCCTTATGGCCCTTATACTCCGTCTTCAACGTCCGTCCAAATTACGTTCAAAAACTCTGTCTGATTTTTCACTTCTTTCATCACTAAAATAACTTCCAAACTCTCATATGCGTTGCCTGAAGATTTAATTCAAATAACAAAATAGAATACGATTAGAAATATTCTTGCAGTTTTTTTTTTAAATTTTTCATCTGCGGATAGTTGAGAAATGTCCTTATACTATAAATGTTAAAATTTCTAAACAAAAATTCTTGCCAAAATTATGAAACAATGAAAATAGTCTACAACTAATTATCTAGCATGGAAATTGTTCATCAGCAACATTTTTCTGTTGCAGAGAGTACCTTTGCTATTTATAAAAACTTGTACTATTGAACAGAGTTCTTGAAAATTTTGAAAATTCAATACAAATTCTTGTCCTTGAGACTTGTATCCTTCAAACTTCAGACACACATTGAAATATTTTGACCTTAGTTGAACTATTAAATAAATATAACTTAAACTCTATCACTAGTATCAAATTAATTCGATTTATACGTGTCAATGGGACTAACTTTTCTTCAATATGAGCAAACTGCATGTCAGCCTTAATAATAAAAACTTTACCTAGGTTTGTTTGAGAAAAAGCCTTGCCTTCTTGTGATTTATTTTATTAACATGTTGATATTTTTTAAGAACGATAAATTAATATAAATTTTAATTAGCTAATGTAAAGGATGCCATAATTGTTCAATAAATAAATATTACTTGTTAAAAACTGTGAGCTTTTTCAATTGAAGGGCATCTGTCAATGTGCAAGGAATTCAGGAGTTATAAATTATCAAATGAGTGAGACGAAGTATTTAGTAATTTGAATCTAAAAGGAATAACAAAAGTAATTAATTTTTTAATACAGTAATATTTAATTTTAAATCAAATTATAACAATTCAAACTTATTGTTTATTTTTTATTAAAAGACAAGTTAAATTATTAAATGATATTTAGAAGTTGGATCTAAAAAATACAGTCTTACAACAGAAAAATTAGAAGTGAAACAGGGTGCAATCCTCCCCTTAACAGGTCAAGTCAGGTTCTTTTAAGAGGGATTACTTAAGAGAGCTAGACAAACTAAAAAAGACACAAAACATGGATAGATCACAAAAGCCCCAAGTCACAACATTAGGAAAATTAAAAGAGAAATTAAAGACACAATAAATAAATAAAAAGTTGAATTAGGAAAGTTGAGGCTTATTTAATTGATTCCTACATGTATAAACTTCCCAGTTAATTCAAAAACAGAGTATTGAGTTAAAAGATTCCACAACCAGTTGGTGTATTGAAAAGACTTCACTTTATTTTAAAGCTCTTCAAATGAAAACAACCTCTTTTTACTAATTAATCATTTTTTTAAACTAATTCATTGCAATAACTATGAAATAAATTATAAATTCTTTCAAAACTACGTCATTAATTACCTTGAAATAAATTTATGCATTATTTTTATCATTAATCTTTTTTACTAATTTTAGAATTTTGACCTTTTCAGCAAAAATAGGAATTTTTTACACAATTTTCTATGGGGTATTAGCTGCACTTGTTGCCATTTGTATGTGGGTATTCTTTCAGACATTAGATCCACGAATTCCAAAATGGACACTAGACGAATCATTAATTGGAACAAATCCAGGTAAATTATATAATTAAATATATAAAATTTTTAAAATTTAAATTAAATTTATTTAAATTTAGGATTAGGGTTTAGGCCACTGCCACCGGAAGAAAATGTTGAAAGTACACTTATTTGGTACAAGGGTACAGATTATACAAATTACAAATACTGGACAGAATCATTAAATGAATTTCTAGCAGGTAAATTATTCTTTTTAAAAATTTCTATTTATAATATTTAAAATGCCAATTGAATATGATTCTTGCTCCAAATTTTATGTGAGCTAGTGATATATGTATGTAGTTGTATTGTTATATTCTTAGATCAACCATAATAACATGCAACTGGCACGCATCTTATGGGATGACATGCGACAAAATTAGTCCCGACGTTTAAAGTTGCCAAAATTTATATTTAGCTTTGATTTGACGTCTCTCTTCTCTATCCCTCTCATTTAAGTTAAAATATATAAGTGCAAAAATTATTTTCATCAGATTAAGCCAATTTCAGATTAAGTGTTTTTGATATATGTAATTACGTAATGTCTATGTAGCTAAATATGACGTCAGTCCTAACTTTTTTTTTGGCAAAATATAAATATTTTGTTTAATACTTTAGGTCATTTATTTACTTTTTATATGAAAAGCACAACAATTAAATTTTAAAAATGTCAAGGAAGAAAATTTCCTTCTAAAAGTTTTTCATGCATTAAAAAAATAATATTGTAATTGGAAATTGTAATTGTAATTGTAATTTAGAAATGAAAATAAAATAGGTCAAATAATAAATTCTCTGTCAAACAAATATCAATACTAAACTTTTATCAAAAATCAACCGTAACTTAAGGGCAAAATCCAATAGTTCTAAATGCACCAAAAGGTTCCTTTTCAGATTTTGAATAACCGAAAATTCGATAATTAAGTAGCATTTTTGATGCAAACTTCTAATATCCATTTCAAACAGGTGTTTAATACACTGTATTAGCTTTCATATAAAAAAACGTCAGGTCTTTAATACTATAAAGGAGGGTTTTTTCATAGGATATCAGATGTTTTTGCACTATTTTATAGTCTTATTAGGTTACAATGAAATTATTTTATTTTTCTTAATTCAATTTTATTGCTAACATTATTTTTATCTAAAGATTAAAATTTAAAAATTTCACAAAAGCCTACACTCAGCCAATGTATACAAAATTTTCTTTTCAGCTTTGATAAAATGTTTCTTAAGATGTGTTGCCAACTTAGAAAAAAAGCTCCACCGATTCCTCAAGCTCAGAGAATTGAATGATTAATGGTAGCTTTTTATTATACCAGTAACGATTTTTTCGTGTTTTCTAAATTCGCATATAGCTAAGGTTATCTTCGCTCATTCAAAACCGTTATACACTTCTTACTCCTTTTTAAAATTGTTTCAGAAATTTGATAATCTTATATCCCATGTCAAATCAAAAAATATTCAAGCTACAAATAGTATCTTAATTTTAAAGTCTTCATAGTTACAATTATATCATAAATAATATCAATATATTTATTTTTAGTGTACAAAGTACCTGGTTTAACACCTGGACGAGGTCAAAATATTTACAATTGTGATTATAATGCACCACCACCAAAGGGACAGGTCTGTGATGTCGATATTAAAAATTGGGCACCATGTACTCAAGAAAACCATTACAGTTATCATAAGAGTTCACCATGTGTTTTTCTCAAATTGAATAAAATTTATGGATGGATTCCAGAATTTTATAATGAATCAGCATCGTTACCGCCAACAATGCCAAAATCACTTCAAGACTATATTAAAACTGTGGAAAATACAACACGGGAAAGAGTATTTATTTATTTTCTATTTTTTTAATTTTATTTGAAAAATTAATTACTTTGTTTTTTTTTCATTCATAGATGAATACTGTTTGGGTATCATGTGAAGGAGAAAATCCTGCTGATGAGGAGAATATTGGACCTGTTATGTATTATCCAACAAGAGGATTTCCAGGCTACTTTTATCCATATCAAAATTCTGAAGGATATTTGAGTCCATTGGTAGCAGTACATTTTGAAAGACCAAGCCGTAAGTTAAGGAGTTAAAAATTGTTTTGAGCTTTTTCTAAAATTAAGATTAAAATCAAAATAAATATTTTCAATAAGTTGAAGTTTATTCTCTGTTAAGGAGAGAAAAGGTAGCATTTTTTATTTATGATAATTGAAATAAGAGTTGGTTCTTGTTTATAACCTTAAAACAAAACATACGAGAAATTATTGTTCGAACTTCCTCAAAATTAGTCAAGGGCTAAGAATAATTTTTCAGTGCCTATTTGCCAATTAAAAAGGAATGGATAAAAGCAAAAAATGCTTAGGGAAAATTCATAAATCAAAAACGAACATAATAGACAAATGGACTTCTCTTCATTCTTTGCACATAGTTTTAAGCACTTAAATGTGTAGCGTTGAACTTATAGTTATGTTTAGAGTACAGAAAAACAATATTTCTTTATATTTCTTATGTTATTAAAATGTGATGTAATTAATTTAGAGTTCATTGAAAACTAAATAGTTTATTTAATTAAAAACCTTGGATGGGAATTTATCAAAAGTTCTTTGTATTTAACATAGCAAATATTTTAAGTCGTTAAAGTAATTTTACTAATGATAAATTTTAGTCTAAACACTGTAAAAAAATACATTATTAAAATTTTATTTAATTTATTTCAGGAGGAGTTATCATAAATATTGAATGCAAAGCATGGGCTCATAATATTATTCATGATCGTAAAGAAAGGATAGGCTCTGTACATTTTGAGCTATTGATTGATTAACAAAAGTTTTATTAACTTTATTATTCAATTAAATAAATTAAATGTAATTAAGTCCTTAAAAAAACTAAACAGAAAAAATAATATCAATTATTTCGAACTAAATACATCAAGAATGTTTTATAGGGTTTTGAACGTACCGAAAATTTGTAGAAATTTGAAAATAAAGGAGTTTACATATTTTTGAAATATAAATTAATGTATCTATATATATATATATATATATATGCAAAAAAAAGACATCATGTCCAATTGCTTATTAAAATTTTTGTTATTAATATTTTTCAAATCGAAAAATTTAAATAAAATAAAAATATTGTTTAATAATAAGATATATAAAACAAATTTTTAAGTTGTGTATTAAAGTCTTTTTTCGTGTAGTTTTCTTTTGTAGCTTTAAAATTTTTACTGTCTATTAAGTTGTAATGCCAATTGTAAAAATTAATTTAGCCATTTAATTGAGTCAAAATAAAAGCAATTCAATCTTTTTAAGAATAATAATACATTTTAAAGCAAATAGTTTGCAAATAAAGATCATTCACAATTTTTTATAAAGTATTATACATTTTTTTTTGAAAACTACATTGATGATCTTGGATTTTGCTTTGAAAATAATTGCATTACTGACTTTTTATTTAATTTAAATAAATTAAAATAAATTTGAAATATTTTACATCAAAAATTGTTGATATTTATATAAAATTGAAAGGAATCACCGTTCTTCAAATGAATTGCTTATAAAATTATATTTCAGTAGACCTAAAACTTAGTTGTAAACTTATAATTTAGGAGACTAATAAAGCTACTTGTTAGTCCTTATAGTTTTATTCAATCAACACCTGAATATATATAATTGGAATTTAAATCTTGTAAATTTGAATATTTCTGTAGAATTCCCCTGTTGAATATTACATTAAATATAAATAATTGTTCAGTATTAGTTGATAAATCTAACTATTAATTAAATTTTTAAAATCTTTTGTTTCTCTTTTTTATCATTCATAAACGCAATTATAGAAAAAATTAAATGTAAGCTCTTCAGATATTATTGATAGTGGGGCCAAATTCAGCTTTCGGTTTATTGAAATAAATATTCTCTACTTGAAAAATACATCAAGTTTATTGACGTAAGAAGTAGAAACGAGCACTAAACTGATAATAACTTTGATCTTATCTAGTTTTAATTATTTTTCTATTGAAATTTCTACCTGATCGGAATATCATTGATATTGAATATTAAAGATACGTTAACTTAAGAAGCCTTAAATGCAATCTAATTGCAAATAGAAATGAAATTATCTGAACATTAAAATACTTGAACTAAATATTTATTAAAACAAGGACAGTTTCAATTAAAGATTATGAAAATTTATTTTTTTAGTTTTGCTTCTATTAATTCCAAGAGAGATTTGAAGTAAATCATTTAAGAAAATAATATTTGAATTATAATTTTACTATTTATTTTTGTTTACACTTGTAATAATAGTTTTTATTAAACGTTGGTTACATAATACTAATTAGTAAATTTTATTTAACATATACATCTATTTAATAATTCCTAGGACTCAATAAAACTTGGCGTGTTGATTGAATTAGCGCGTCAAAAACGAAGATTTTTTCTAGAGATCAATCGGAGTGAACTCACTAACATTCTTGTATTAATGATAAAAAATAAATTATAAAATTTTCTACTGTCAAAATTTATATTTTATGTAATTATACTCACTCACATAAGTCACCACCACTTAAGTTAGATTTTATGTAAACAGATTTCCTTTGACCTTTCCTGAAAAGCAGACTCATTAGCATTTGGTGCCAACTTTTATATTGCCAAGCACTAGTAAGTCCTATGCATAATAGACAAACAGGTAAGGACATACTGATTTTATCAAAACAGAAAAACAATTGATTTCTAGTTAGGACTTTATAAATTTTATTTCATAAAAATGCCTATGTACCATATAAAATAACCATTTAAAAAGGAAAATAAATGCATGGATAAATGTATGGATTTCATAGAACTATTTAATGTTATAAGAAAAATATTAAAGTTCAATTTAGTAAAGGAATGGAGTGTTTTTTTTGTAACATCACTTTGCTGTGATCTATTAGAACCTTTTACTTGCTAATGACAAATAAGTAAAGTAAAAAGTTATATTTTTTAGAACTAAATTAAAAAATGATTGTTAAATTATTAAAACAGCAAAAATAGCGGGCTGCAACATTTAGTTTGTGTTGTTGATAAAAAAAATCTATGTATTATTTTTTTTAAATTAAAGTTTTGATTAGCTTTGATAAAAATTAGTCATTGGATATTTTATACACGCTGAATAAATTTAATTAAGAATTGTTAGATGCTTTTAGAAACACAATTCAAAAAAATATTAAAAAAGTATGAAAATGATAAAAACTTAAAGGGGTATTCTAATCTAAAGACATGAATTTTAGGTTTTTTTTTGAGGAGCAATAAAAAAAACAAGCAATATTTTTAGTATTCGTTATTTTGTATAATATTTATTGATTCTTAAACAATACACAAGAAAAAAAATTGAAAAAATCAAAAATTCAAAAAGTTACAGGATGAAGTGGGGGGTGTAAAAAAAATAGTGCTCGGTGGTCACCAAGATTTCACCCCTCTGGGTAATCTGAAGCAAAAAAAAAACGAATAATTAATCTAGAGAAGCTATGGCAGGAACTAGGATAATTGAAAAAAAAAAGTTTTCGCAAAGTTGTGGCTGTTTGAAGTTAGGAGACGTGTTTTTTTACCATTTTTTTTACGTTTCCGAATTTTTTTATAATCCTATTTCCTGTGATAGAAAAATATATAAAAAAGGCTCACACCAATTTTCAAGAGAATCGATTCAGTGGAACTTGAGAAATCATGGCGACCAACTTGAAAAAAGTAGTTTCGAGAAAAACGCCTTTAAAGTTTCGTAAAAGTTAGGCCATACGTCACTAAAAGAGCGATATCTCCAAAAATAATTTGAATTTTGAAAAATCGTTTTAGGAGCATTTTCTTAAAGGCTTATGCTTTGAAAATATGCAAACATGCAAACATTTTTTCAAATTTCTAGAGTAGAATACCCCCTTAAATTAGTGGAGATATGAATATCATAATAATAGATTTCCTGAAAATATATCGGAAAGTTGTTCAATTTCTTAGTTTAAAACCTTCTTAGCACCTTTAATTCCTCGTTTTATACTTTCAGCAAGATATTTGCGCCATTCCTTCAAAGCTGAACATAAAGCCTTTTGTGCTCTAAGCTTTTTTAAAATTAATCAATACATTTTTAAGTGCATTATCGATTAACGTGACAACGGTTTGGAAAATAGTTCTTTTATACTCATGTTAAATAAATCCAACACAATTCTTTGATAATAATGGACATGTTAACATTATATAATAGCTAGAAATATAACAATAAAAAAACTGATAACAAAACGGTATTGTGAACTGTAACATATACAAGCCCAATCCCAGCAACCATATCTTAAAATTTTCTAAATGACTGAGTTAATAGTAGCCTTTTCATATTCAACCATCTTTTCCCATCATTTTTGACTGTACTTTTAAATTTGATAAACATCCATTAAATTGTTATTTTTTGAAAAAAAATTTGTTAAAATTGGTTTGGATTTTCGTTAGAGACAACACTTTTTTGATAGTCCTTAAACTTTACCAAGTGAAGTAATATATGAAATAATAAAAAAAATGGTTCAATAAATCAATAGAAAAACTATACGTAGAGTAGTAAGTCATATTCTTTCTTAGAAAAAAAAATAAAGATATTAAATATAGCCAAACACTGATAATGTTAAAATGACCTTAATATAAAAATAAAGAAAACATTGGCTGATTTTGTAACGAATGGTTAAGCAAATATATTTGTTCATTGAAGCAAATATGTTAGTCATGTGATCAATTCAACTTTAAAAAACTTCTTCATTTTTTTGCCTCCTAAGAATCTATTCTTAAATAAAAAATTTTTTATATTTATTTGATTTAAAAATTTGTCAAATTCCTTTTTTCATAAATCTATTAGTGACGTAAACATGTTTTCTTTAGACTTATTTTATTATATAAATTAAAAAATTTATGATATTAACAGTTTTTGTCAAAGAATACTATCTGGCTAAAAATTTACTTTTCATTTCTTTTGTGGATACAGAATCCTACTTTGGTATTTTTTCTTATAGTTCTAAAATATTTAAATATAAAAGATAGTTTTTTTCCCACTCCCTAAATCAAGGGCTTTAAACTGATAGAAATGCAATACAAAGATTAATTTTTTCAAAAATACTAAGCAAACACTTCTCCTTCTAGACATGATCTTCAAAAATATTCAAATTCACAAGTAAAACTTCATATATTTCAGTCCGAAACTTAAATGTATTAGTTAAAAAATACCTAAACGAGTATTTATCAAAAACTCATAATGATTTTAACATCTAAAGAATTCATGAAAAATTGGATTAAGCGCTGACTACAAACATGTCCTCGTGGTGACTATTTTGAAAAGGATAATAAGGATATAATACAATAAGCAAAATGTGTTTTTTTACAAATTACGGAAAATTTGTGGTTAGTAATTATTTTGTTTAAAATCAGAATCCAATAACAAAATTTATATTAAATAAATTGAACAGTTAATTATTATGTCTAGTGCGAATTAATAAAATTTTCACTTTAATTAGAAAAAACAAAAAATCCTCTACAATAATATTGTGGCTCAAAATCGCCTTTTAAATATCTCAATTTGACAAATTTGGATCCATTAATTAATAAAACATCTTTTAGTGTAATTTTAAATATTTCCTCAAACTAATTTTGCTTTCTTCTATTTAATTACGAAATTCTAAAAATTATAATATAGAATGCTAATTACTGTTTTCATTAGTATTGTATTATATAAGAAATAAATTAACGCGGAGACATTTAAATTAAAAAAATAAATAAATTATTTATTCTAAAAGAAAAAGAATGCTAAATGTATAAAAGTAATATGATATTTTTTCAATAAAAATTGTCCAAGATACTATTACCTTATGGAATAAAGCTTTATCGGCAAAGTTATCATAATATACAAACACATATAAACTTGATCTGAAATCAAATCTAGTGAAATAACACTTTGATAAGCGGTTTCAACAATTATTTTATTGTGATGCAAGCTAAAATATAAATTTGTATTAATATAATTTCACCTCAACGTCAATGATATATCATTAATAAAAAAAGCAGTCCTACTCTGATAACAGAGACCATATCATATTAATACAAACACCTAAAGGCATAAATACATACGTAATATCGAGTATTGCTTAAGTTTTCTTTTGTTATTCTAAACTATATACAAATGACCTAAGTTATTAACTATAATTTTCATTCATACATTAAAATATGTTATAAGAATTATGTAAATATTTATAATACAAATATACTTATAACTTTAGCTCGAAGATCAATGCTAACTTTCTTATCATTACCTTAAAAAATGCACACAAAGCACAATACTTACATAAAATCCTCTAATTCACACCATTAATTTTGTTAAACAGTTGTGTAGGCAAGTCTATACCCGTGCTATCAATTACAAGTGTTTTATAGAATCTATAACTAAGAATTGCAAATGTAAATTAATATGATCAATACAAAAATAAATAAATATTAGCTCAGATCAGATCAGATCAACTGAGAGTCATGCATTCTCATGGAATATAATATTACCACGGTTTTAGCCTAAGCAAAAAAAAAATCATAGGAGTAGCAGTATAGAGTCTAAACACATATTTTATGTTGTATATTCTTCATATTGAATAAGCCACGAACCAAAGATTCAGCTCAGCCCGCAGTCAACGATTAGACTTTCAAGTATATAAGACGTTGTATAGAGAGCGTTAGTTCCTGATTACAGTTGAATTTTTTAAAACGTTATCATTTTTCTGTATAACCAAATAATAATCTTTTAACACAATTTGATAAGTTAACAAATATTCAGGGCTTTTGCTTCGATTTGTGTAATGCTCCAATATTTTGTGATACAATTAATTATGGAATAAAATTTGATTTTCAATAAACCTTTTTTTTTTAACTATCTTCATAAAAAAATTTTGACTTTAGCGCCAATTTCATTTTTTGAAATTTTTATAGATTGATCTTAGTGTGCATCTTAAACTTTGGTTAAAAATTGTGAAGTGTTTTATTTTTGTTTAACTTAATTTATTTATAATTTAAATTAATTTTATGTTTCTATTTTAAAGTTTTTTGTACTAAAAAAACTTTCCAATTATATTTTTTATTAATTGAATGTATTAGAATGAATCAAAATTCAAAATCATCACGTGTATCAACTACTTATGTTTTTGAATATCCAAGATCAGCACCAAAATCAACATGGAAAGATGTAATATATAATCCAAGTCGAGGTACTTACCTTACCAGAACTCCTGCCAGTTGGGGTAAGTATATATATATATATATATATATATATATTCCTTTAATTCAATAATTGTGAAAGTATATGATAAATATGTAGATGATAAGCTATCAGTTTTTTGATTAATATTTACGTTGAACAATTATATCACAAATATTCTTCTTCTTTTTCTCTTTCTTTTGATATAACTACTATATATCTATGCAACTTTTATCTTTTATTCTGTAAGCTTTTCAAAATGATTTGAGGTCAATTACAAAATTTTAAGGCTAGATATAAGCTTTTTTAGCTCGCAACGTTTTATAGTTCTAATTTTAAAATTAATCGCCATTAAATTTTTTTTGGAGGAATTGCACCTAAATGTTTACTGTTTTAGATAAATCCTTGAAAAAAACAATTGAAACTATTAAAAATATTAAAAAACACCCTTTAAAACACTTGTGGCCACCATAAGTCTAAAATGTGTATAGAAATCTTCTTTATTCATTTTGGTTCTTCCTGTCAAATTTAATTAGATAAAGTAATTTCGATATCTCAGTAAACATTGGCCAATAAAATTAGGGCAAATACATGTTTACATGCAGTTTTCAACTAAAGTCGAAATTTTTTGCATGTTTATCAAGCTCGCTCTCCGACTACAATTTCTAAATTATTTATAAAATATCTTAAAAATAATTATATCTAAATACGCTTTCTAAAATACGCTAGTAGGAAATTGGGTAATAGGGTTAATTTTTACAAAAAAAAAACTACAATAAAATCTTTAAAAAAATTTCTTGTGAAGCAAATCCTCTTCAAGATATAAACCATTTTTCTAATAGGGCTTGATAGAGTTTGATTGAGTTTCTTTTAATTAATTACTTTTCCTATAATGAACTAGTTTTATTTAAAAATTTTATCCAAAAATCATTCAGTTAATTTAAAAGGCCTAAAATTTAGGAAAAAAGAAATAATAGAGTTAAAATTGCTTGCGTGCTTGGCTGGGTATTCTTATGTTCAAATACAGTCATCACAAATTGGCATAAAAAATATCAAAATAGCAAAATGTCGTAGGTAGCGCTATTGTTATAAAAAAATAAATATTTTGATATGCAAAGTGATACTTTTTTACTTACTTTTCTATAATAAAAAAAAAGAGTAAACATGGACACGATTTTATTCTTTCTACCAAGAATATATGTAGTTACCAAATTGATAGAAAAATGCAGGACATATTAATGTCACATTATTAAACACGCTTAAAGTTCAATGGCCTACAGTAATACTTTATTTTCGTTTGAATATGCAAATTGACATAAGCAAAAAACCAACAAACTCTGATACTTAATAAATTAATCACTTATTTATAACGAAAATTGTAATGATTAAATTTTTAATCGTCATTCAAAATTTAGGCCAAAATTTTTTCAGCAGTCACAATTATCAATTTTGGCTACCCATGCGGAATTAAAAATTTTCCTGATAAGAGATTTAATGGATTAATGAGTACAAAGTCGTGGAGACAATAATCTAAGTAACTAATTAGATTCTAGGTATTATTCAATATAAGCCACTTAGCAAAACTATTGAAAAACTAAAATTCAACAAGGTCACATGCTCACTGTATAGTTATTGTAAATGTAAACTATTTTATTTTTCCAGCTTATACCAAAAATTACACTAGGCGCCTGATGTTTACAGACAAGAAATTGTGTTAAATTCCTGTCATCTTGGAACTATTCTTATACCTTAAGCACCAACCAGACATTCAAATTTGTCAACCATTATAATAATAATATATAGACGAATATTTCAAGTCTTTACCACTAATATTATTTACAGTCTTAATATACATATTTATATTTTATACTTATATACATAGATATTGTTTGTACCTCATATTTAGAAAACTTCCCAAGCCTTAAGATATTTTAGAGCAAAATAGGCGACCTTCATTTTAATTGCCGAAAATGCTAAATCTTATTTAACAGTTTGCATTGAAACATAAAATATAATAAAAAAGATAATAAGATATTTTGCTAAAATATTAAAACTTTATTTTTTATGCATAGTTTGCTTGTTCATTTGAACAAAAACAAAATACTCTATTATAAAATAAAAAATAAAATTTATAGCTGGGAAAAATTTATTTTCCTATTAAAGCAAAAAAAGAAGAAAAAAAGCTAAACTGTGGTAAGCTCTTAATTTGAATAAAAAATCATTTTATAGACTTTATTAATATATCCAGAAAAAATTAAAACTTTTGAATGAGTTTCGTTCTGAGAAATGTGTAAAATCTTTCACAATCCAGTTAGCATGTAATTTAGAACATTTTAATAAGTAATTCACAAGAGTCAATTTTGTGGATTTATTTTGTAAACGAAACCATTTCTTATTATACTAATTTTAAAAGTAAATTATGTCAAAATGGTAATTTTTGCACGACAGAAAAAATTAGTAAAACTAACATTAAAGGTTGATCTAAGGTTGATGGGCGATTATGCTCTATCGTCTAAGGCTGATTTCAACAAATAATGAATTCGGTTAAAACTAGTTAAAACAGAATCAAACCAGAATTATTATATAAAAAAACAGTAGCTAGTAGTTAACTTGACTACTAACTAGCAATCAAATGGCCAGTAACAATGAACATTTCTGTAACATCGAACTACGTTTTATTATGTAATATTTTTCAATTTTGTTGATTAGAAAAAAAACTGATTCTATATTCAAGACAAATAAAAACCGATTTTAAGCAAAACATAATTTTAATTTCAAGGCGAAATCTTTTTTTCTAGAATAAGAGAAAAAAGCAAAAGGTCTTTAACTGATAAAATATTATCAATAAAATTTGGTTTTCATTTTGAATAAAAATAATGTTAATGATTTTAATTTTTTATAAGGACAATTAATTCAGCTATTTGTAAGGAAGATTTGATTATGATTTTTCTATCTTCATCTTTTTACATATGTAAAGCTGTACCATTTGATTAAAATCTAATTACAAAAATATTCTTCAATAAATAATTATATTAAATAATTGATTCAACTCTTCTCTATTAAAATAAATATATTAATAATTATTTCTCAAAAAAATGTTGCAAGTATTCCTTCAAAATATTTTATTTATTCAAATTAAAACTTGTTTAGAAAAAATTTGTATTTAATTAAAACACTAATAATGGACAAAATTCAAATTTGACTTAGCTGAAAATAACCTTAATACTGACTTCAACTTTTATTAGGTTTTTAAACTATGTTTCTATGCAATCTGATCCTTAAATGATATGAAATATTTTTTTAAAAAACTTAAAAATTGTACGCACAATAAAATTGAATAAAAACGATGCAGTAAGGATTCATATAAAATATTAATACCATAAATAACATTTAAGCTTTATTAGCCTTGTGGAATATGTATAGGTTTTTGGTTTACTCGAGCAAATAAAATATCCAGACAGAAAACGAGATTATTAAAAGCAACAAAAGGAAACACCTGGTTACATAATATATAATTATAATTCCAAGTCTAATGTTTGCAATGAAAGCAAGATATTGAAGATCCATTTAAAGCCTTCAAAAGTAATTTCTTGCTGATAGCAAGAAAAAATTTTTATAATCTTTTGTTAATTTTTTAAACAAACACTATGATTACTCTCGAATATAAATAAATTTATCTATTAATACGATAAAACGCAATAGAATTATTATATTAATATTAATCCAAATGGGAATCAGTTTCACCATACGCATTAAAACTTTACGAAGTTGGAAAAGTTTAGAAGATTAGATAAGATGAGCACTAATTTAATGATATTTCACTTTATTAAGTATCTTAACTACTTTTAATTGTCATTATTACCATTTATATACACTCTTCATAATTTATTTTACCGAAAAGAAATTTTTTTGAAAATTTTTAACTGAAAGAAATATTTTTCTTTGAGTTTAGGATGCTAGTTTTACTACTATTCTGACTTGGGTCATTTAGAGAGTTTCCAAAGGTTTATATGCGATCAATATGTAAAAATATATTTTTTACATTTTAACAGTTTCAAGGAAGATATCTTGTGTTATGGAATCGCTTAGCAGTTCCCTTTTCACAACTGTCAAATTTGTTTTTATACGTACTAACATAATTTAAGCTAATTTTACAAATAGATTTTTATGTTTAAGTTGTTATATTTATTTTTCAGCAAAAATTATAATAAAATAATTTTGTGGAGAAATATTTGTTGAATTACACGCTATGAACAGTTAAAATTTCACGTAATAAAAGAAGGATAGAATTTTTATTAAAGCAATATTCTAGATTCAAAACTATTTAAGTTTCATTACGTATTTAATAAAACACTTTTATAACGTAATTTGACATAAAATGCCAGACCAAGCTTAGATATTATAAGTGAACCGCTAATTTTTATATAAAAGGATACTTATTTACCATGTTTTAAGCGGCTCAACTGTATCAAATTTATGGTTATAGCAAATATTTACTTCCTCAAGCCTTTAATTATATTAAACTATATCATTTCTACATAAAACAACCGAACATTGTACAAATATTTATTTTTTATTGTATAATAAGCCTAATTAAAATCTAATCAGTGGCGGGTTATAAACTCATGCTAAGTATTACTTTTTATTTGGAAATTTATATACATAATATATATTGTGTATGTATATATATATATACATAATACGCATATAATAATATTCAGCAAACGGAAATAACAATTAGTAATTTGCCTAAGCATAATTATATTGAGTAATTTAATGTCCGGCGGTAATGTGTGAATCATAAAATGCGAAATCTTAATGCAAAAAATCTACAATAACTTCCATTAATTGCATTTAATTTTGACAGAGGCAAGTGTGATATGGCATTTAGTGTTTGAATACTACAATATATCTATAGAATTTAATTTCCTAGTGAGTCAGGTCAAAACGCGAATAAGAAGGTTAATCAACAAAAGAAATTCTCACAATTTTTATCTGTTTTTATGAATTTTTTTATACTGCCTAAATAAATTGTAGCTTATGGAAAATTTCTTTTATGATTTTGTAGTCTTTTCTACTTTTTTCTACTTTTATACATGCTTAAATAATATATTTGGATTTGTTGTAAATGTTTAGATTTTTTAAACTTTTAGTACTAAGCTTGACAAACTGCTACAAGTATAAAATTTTCAGGAATCAAAATTTTAATCCTTTAATCTATAATTTTAGTTTTACAATGATAATTCTCATTATTATTATTTTAGGAAAAATTATATTATTTTATATAATATTCTACACTGCATTAGCGGGACTTTTTGCAATATGTCTGCACACACATTCTACTATTATAAATGAGGATAAACCATATCGTATTCTGAGTGATTCAACAATTGGTATGAATCCAGGACTAGGTTTCAGGCCATTATCACCAATGACTGAATATGGATCTTTGATGCAAATCGATACAAAAGACCAAAAAAATATTAGTAAATGGACTAATCTTGTCGAAGATTTTTTTGAACGTAAGTGAAATATGAGCATGTAGTTTTATTTTTTTAATATCAAAATAATTTCATAAAAATTATTTATAGCATACAAGAAAAAGTATGGAATCAGCAATCAACGAATATGTGATTTTAATACAACTATTCCATGTGGTGGTGTTTGTGCTGTTGATATAAATAGTTTTGGGGATTGTAATTTCGAAAATTCATTCGGATATTCTAGAGCAAAACCATGTGTCTTTCTTAAACTAAATAAAATTTATGGTTGGAAACCAGATTATTACAGCAATATTAATGAACTCCCAAACAATATGCCTAAGGATCTAAAAGAACATATTAAATCACTTCCAGAATATGAGGTAAACTTTTGTTTATTTTAAAATCATAGTAAGACATCCAATGCTAATTTTTTGAAAAATCTGTAAACCAGAAAAGAAATATAAATATTTCTTAATATGGCTTTTTTTATTAGTAAGTATAAATTTTTTCGTTAATCATGGAACACCGGCTCTTTAACTGTCTTGATAGTTGATTGGTTTAAATTTCAAAAAGGGTTTCAGTTCATTTAACCTTACTTCGTTAAAAATATTCACTTTATGTGTGGGAATATCCCTTTTAATCAGACCAAATATTATCTTTGATGGCACCTCATGAATAAATACTAAAATAATCCGAATTATATCTTTTAGTTATCTAATTAAGAGCTAATCAAGAATTCAATTGTTACAAGACTTATGTAACAAAAAGTGCATTTTTTTGAAATTTAAATGCCATCTATGATCATTTTTTAGACTACAGCAACAGTCAATTACATTTTTTACAAATTTTACCCATCAGAGCTATTAGATTGATTTCATTTTATACAATTATATTGGTATTGGATTCCCTACAAGCAGCTTCATCTTTAGTTTTAAATCAAGATTGAAATTCCAAAAATAAAATTGTCCAATTATGTGATGAGGCAAGAAACAAAACAGCAAGGCAATCATTGTAGTTCCAAAGCCATATCAAATCCAAACTCCACAATTTAGCTTGTTGTCTACCAATCATGCAAAACAAAATTTAAATTTATTTATCCTTTAAAGAATGAAGCATCCCAAGATAAAATATTTTTATTTATCAAATAAACAAAACTTTTAAAAGACCAAAATTTTAATTTTAACCTTATTATATTTCTTTGCTTTTTTTAATAATAATAAATTACAAATATTTTCTACTTTAGCGTGCACAAATTTGGGTATCATGTTCTGGACAATTACAAAAAGATAAAGAGAAAGTTGGTGACATTACATATGCACCAAGAAGAGGATTTCCGTCATATTATTATCCATATGAAAATCAAAAAAATTACTTAAGCCCATTAGTTGCTGTACAATTTACAAATATAAAACTTCATGAAATTGTTAGTATTGAGTGTAAAGCATGGGCCAAAAATATCGAGTACAGCGGTAGAATGAGATATCGTAAAGGATCTGTTTTATTTGAATTTATTATAGATTGAATTTTTATTTTGTTAGATAGATATGGAATTTATTTTTAAGTAATTTTAAAGATATATAAGGAATACTTAAAACTAAGTTTTAAACAAACACAATCTGAGATTTTTTGTGAGAAAATGTTAATTCTGTAGAGATTAAATAATTTCTACAGAAAGTTAGGTTAAGAACTTTAAACTTAAAAAAAAACTTCTTGCTGAGAATTTTATTGTACATAAATATTTGAAAATGTAGAAATTACGCATTGCTGCCTGTAATAAAAATGCAAACTACTTTTAATAATTTATTTTTACTTACAAATTCAGTTTTTTATGGACTTTTACGGATGGTGTTAGAATAAGATAAAAAATGATGTTTTTTCACTTGTCTTTTCTAACAAGTTTTTGCATATATCCATTTAAAAGGGCTACAATTTGACTTAATTTTTTCAATAATTCTGAAAAAAGTTAATTATGTTAATTGTTTGGCTTTAATTAAGCATTTTCCAAAATCGTGTCCTAATTATTTTATAAGAAAATATCGAAAAACTAATTGTTTTCTAAGAGCTTATCCTTTGATTTTTAGATAAAATGTAAACTACTGCTATCTAGGCCTTTAATCGCGTTATTACAGGAAGGGCTAATAAGTTTTTTAAATTCGACACTGGAAATATATTAGTAAAACTAAGTTTTCATCATTATTTAACTTCGCGACATAATCAGTATTATTTCAGAAAAAATTGGTACATGTACTTAAATAAAAACACAGCACAAAAATGAGTGAAATGAATACACTGAATAAAAAACAAGTAGGCCATTTCACGAAGAGGAAATATGTGATTTGATATTTTAATAAAGTATGTGAACAGTTTTTAGTGTAGCTAAGTAAAATAAAATGATAATAAAGTAGATGCCCCATTTGGCATCTGAAAAACTTGTTTTTACTTTAAAAATATTGGATCCTTAGCCACTGAGTTCTTTTGCGCTACAAGGCAAGATAATTTTTGCGTGACTTCGTATGCATATTGTAATTAATAAGTTTTGAAGGAATCACAGCAGTTGACATGATTTTAAGTACTGATTAGGGAAATTAAGTTTAAGAAATAACTCCATAATCAATAACAATAATATAAAATAGAAACTTGGATAGGAAAAAAGGAATTAGAGTTTTCTATTCCTTTTGGTGACGACGAAAATGGTTAAGACCGGCTGATTCTGGCCAAAACTTCAACAATTGAACCAAAACAGCTGAGATTTTATAAACAGCAGTTACGACCGACCAATTCTAGTGTTACGGTACAGATCTCTACCATTATCATATTTTAATAAAAAAACTAGATTACTAATATTTCAATAGTAGCCTAGTTAATTAGAAGAATGGAAATTGCACTATACGAAATTTCCACCAAGGTTGACAAAGCATTTGTAACCTACTTTTGTTTAAATTGTTTTCTCATAAAATTAACCTAAATAATGAAATTTGGAAATAGCACTTATTGCAATTTCCAGGTTTCATCACATAATTTAATAATTATGTTAATTCTGGAAAAATTACTTCCGGAATAATAAGTATTTAAGTAATTTAGAATTATAGTGAGTAAGTCAGTTAGTTTGAGTTTTTAGTGAGTTTTTAATGAGTTATTAGTGAATTTTAAAGTCAGTTTTTGGTTTTAGATGATTGTGAAAAATAATAATATGTGCATTCTAGTTAAATAAAAAGTGATGAATTGAAATAAAAAATGTTTTTATTTTACGTAAAAAATTTTAACCGTAACACAGCCAAGATTTGATCTATAGTTCTCAGACGATTAATAAATATTTTGTAACAAAATTAAATGTTACAACTTTAAGTGAAAATCTTTTGTAACAGAATTAAAAATCAAATTAGTAATAACAAACAATTTTTTAAAGTGAGAATTTTTCTGAATTCAGAATTCGTTTTATTCAGTTTTCGGAAGTTTTTCTCTCATATAAAGCTAAAAATTAGTTTATTAAATATAATTAATAAATTAATATTTAAACTAACTGTGTTGACTAACATCAATTGTCATGCACTGCACCCAAAAAAATTTGTTTGAACTTGATTGGATGAATAAAAAAGGGTTTTATTAACGATTGAAAAAAGATATTGGACATTATGAGCTAACTGTATTAAGATCAACTGTCATGCACTGCCAACAGAACAAAATTTATTTGAAATTGATAGGATGAATAGAAAATATTTTATTAACAATTTAAGATTTTTACATGCTTTTTGCAAGCTAATAGTAGGAATATAAAAAAAGGAATGTAAGTTTTAAAATATAATAAAAGAAAAAAATTTAAATTTGTTTTATTTACCTTCCCAGATGATAAATTTAAACAATATAAGTTAAAAATTCCACAATAAAATTAATATTTCAGATACTTTCATGATTTTAAAGGCTTAAAAATTTTACTTAATTTTTATTTTTAATAGGATTCCTTTAACTACATAAATAGCTCAGATATTGATACAGTTGTACATATGCCTTAAATACCAAAAACTTTCCTAGCAATATCTTTTATTGTAGATACTAACTTTTAGCTATTATCATGCAAATTAATTTAAAATTATGTTTAAATTACGCTCTCACCTGCATAGAAATTTACATTTGCCCGTTTTCCGCAGGATAAGATCAAAAAGAATTTTTAAAAATTTTGTTTTATTTTAAGTCCCTAATTAATTATTAAACTAAAAGGAAAAAAGTATTTTTAATAACGTAATTAAAGATAAATAATTCTCCTTGAAAATATTACTTTGAATTTCATAGAGATGTTTTTTAGTTTTCTATTTATCAGAGTTCTTTTTCAATTAACAAAAATACTTCTATTTACGCTTTCAAAAATCGAATAAAGTCGAAAATATCACTATGCACCCCATTTTTCGGTTTCCATGTATATTCGATTAATGCTATCTTTCAGTATTTTTTCCTCGTCTATAATTAAAATTTTTTCTTAACATTTCCTGGGGAAAAATAATTTTTTACCTTCTGATAAATTGGCTATTGTACAATGTTTCTTTAAAAACTCCAGACACAATGTTTTACTCAGCCCAAATGCATGCATGTTACAAGTAAAAGCTCTATAATTAATTAAATTTTAAATAATTATATTATTATTACCCAAAAAAGGATACTTTTAAAGAGTAAAATTTAATATTGATAAATAAATATATAATTTTGGTTTACAATTTACCAATTTAAATTTAGTATTTATTGCAAGCTTTGTTGGTGACAAACTGGAATCGAATAAATTAGAATAATAAATATTTAATAAACACTTACGCTAACTGAGCGAATGCTATATTTTGTTGAAACTTTTGATCGTCTTTTATTTGATATAAGCTGGCAACATCACTGTAATTTACAGCAATTCTAACTAAATCTTTGGTTTCCTCATTACACTGAGATATTCCACAATTTTCTCCAAAATATTTACTTTTTCTAACTATAGGTACAGGTAAATGGGCACGTTCACATTGTATTGCATCAAAAAAAGCTGCATTCCAAAATCTTAGTGTATGCCATATTGGCTGTTGCCGTAAATAAGTAAAAAGATATTCTCTATATGGATCACATCCAGGAACTTCAACTAAAGTAATAATTAAAAAATATTAAATTACATAAGATTCATTTATTAAATTAAATCCAAAACTTACTTTCATGATAAAATGTGAAACACATATTCATAAGGATTTTTGCCGGTGAAAAATCATCACTTTCAGCACATTCAAATAAAACTATAGCAAAATGTTGTATCAAAGAATAAAATGTAGTTTCATTAACACATTTCGATTTTGCACGCTGAGCACTTATAAGCCTAGAAAACCATAAGCGGCCAGACTCTAAACGAGCCATTTGTCCAAATTCGGATTTTAGTTCAAGGCCAATTGACATACTATTTGTAAAAAGAATTTCAATAAATTTTTTCATAAAACTTTTAATATTTTCTTCTGTCTGACTATCTAAACTCATTGAAGATGCCCATGATGGAAATGAATTTTCCGATTCTGATTGTATACAAACTTTTAGATCAGATGATTCTATGCTTGTGCTAGGTGCAGGAGGATCATGTAAGCTTGTTAAGGTACTGCTATTTGAACGTATTTGAATTTGATTATTGTCAAGAATAGTAACATTATGATCGATACTTGTATCGGTTGGGTTTATTAAAACTATTGGAGTTATTTCTTGTGGTATACCATTGAGAAATTTTAATTCCTCTTCTAAGCCACTATCATCCTTTACCGGAGATTTGGAATCAATTGAAATATTGTAACTACTATCACTGCTACTTTCTAATATCTGATTAGGCTGGCTATCCATTTTAATAATCTTACAGGATTCTAAAATTTCAATATATTTAATATATATTATCTGAATTTATGATGATTTACTTGAAATAAAATTAGGATGCCTAAAGCGACCAGATAAAATTTCTTCATGAGCACGACGCTCTTTTGCTTTCCTTGAAATAAAATCAACACTTGATATATCTATTGATTGACGATCTAAAAATAAATGGTTTATTAACACCAAATGTAATTTGAGTTTTATTTATGAAAAAGTTACCAAAATTTCCATTGCTATGATCATTCTTAGATTCTCTTTCATCCAGATCCGAGCTTGAAGATGAACTAAAACTCAAATTGATATCTAGCTGTAATATTTCAAATAAATATCATAAGCAGAATAAAATGATTTTTTATAAAGTTTTGGTACAATTTATCAGAATTTATAGAAAAATAATTCCATGAAAATTAGTTATTTTTTCGCAATAGAAAGGTTTGTATATTAAAATATGTTTTATGCCAAAAACATTTAATTGAATGTTTTAAAATAGTCCACATATCCTATAAAAAAAACTTCTTTCCAGTACAATAAAGACGCAATTATTTGAATTACAGCCAGAAAATAGCTAATAACCATTTATTGGTGACGATTTGCGCAAATATCGAAAAAAGAAAACAATGCGGAAATATGTTATCCAAAGACAAAAGCATAATCTAAGAGGTTATAGATAACCATCAATTGAAATCTATACGATTCATTAAATCAAGGTATACCATAACCTCTTAAAAAATTAAATGCCACAATTACTCCCTTTTTTACATATTTACAGATTTACAAATAATCAAAACTTTTAAATATGACGGTATCGATCTTTTCCTATTTGCAGATTCTCACATAGCTAAGAAAAAAACTAATTCAAAAAAGAATATTATACACTTCTTGTTAAAACTGTTTTAGAAGTCTGAAAGCCATATTCCACGCGTGAATTGGATTCTACGCAATTCATAAAATGGAAGTTCATAATGAGTCAAATCATAATAAGTATATAGAAACGCTTGTACAATCCTGTTTTGATTTATGTTGACAGTAGATCAAACAATTTTCAAATTTTAGTTTTTGAAAAAATCGTTTTATCGAGCAATTTCGGGATCCGTAGTAAATTTGGTCGCGTTTAACAATAGTTCTAATATCTTAGCAAATAAAGGTTATAGAGACTAGAACACAAACTTTTCAAACCAATGATTTTTAATTTCATATAAAATTTTAATAATTAACCACTATTAACTGAGAAATTGGAATGAAAATCTCACTGAATCTATATTATTTAAAGATTTTTGATAGACATAACGAAAACATTTCTTTTAGATATTAAAACTAAATAAAAACTTTTATCGTTGCTTAAATGCAAACTACAAAACCCACTTTAAAATCTCTAGGGCAACTACTTTGTTTTAAAATCAACTATTGAAACTATTGTTCCAGTAATTAACAAGTACAACTTGATAAAATTCTAACAATATATATCCGATTTTTTGCAGTTTACACTATCAGTGGAACTACTACTAGAAACTTTATAAATGATACGTAAATAAGAGAATTAAATTAACTTAAAAGTTACAAAAAACAAGAAAGTTAAGAATTTCAGTTAATAATCAAAGCTTGTCAAAAGTGCTTGAATATTATAAAATTTTTTAAAGAAAATGGTTAATATCATTAGGTTTTTCTCAAATTGGATTTTTTATTTAATATAAGTTGCATGTTATTCTAAAGATATTACAAAAATAAAAACTTTAAACTAAGTCAAAGAAATTTTTGAGTTTCAGTTAAATGACGAAAGGAAGAAAAAAGTAAAAAAGTTGAAAGTAAAATTTTTAAAAATAATTTCTAAATCTTTACATATTAAAATGGATGCAAGGGTTTTGCCGCAATTGGCTTTAACTTCTGTTCCCACTGCTTTTATTGGCTGGCTGGCTGCCTAACATCTGGAGATATTGTTTTTAGTGCCTTCTAAAATTTTTGACATTTAGAAGTCTTTGCTTTGCTTTGCTTAATGAAAAAATATAATAAAAATTCATTAAATCTTTTTAACATGCGATTTTTATTTGAATTAATTAAGTTTTTTTGCAAAAATATCAGAAACCTCGAGAGCTAAATCCATATCCGGTTTTTCTAATATGAAACATCATGTTTTTTAGAATCACACCAGTATCCTTGCCAACTTGATATATAAGAGGAATATTAAACTAAAAATTATATCTTTTTTTAATTAAAATATTCGTGTCCTTCGCAAATTTGTCAAATGGAACTAAATATTCTGTTTGTTACTTCTATTTTCACTTTCTTAAAGCATCCAAATTTTAAGAGCGATTAAATGCTCGGTTCTAACGTTTAATTTCTATTAAAAATTTTGAAAATAAAAGTGCAATAAAACTTACATTTTAAGGACTAGGAAAAATTTTCTAAGCTTATGTTTATGTATTTGTTTTGTGAATTGAAAAGAACTGATGGCATCATTTTGCCTGGTAATAGACATTGATCCAGAATTACAGCCCAAAGACAAGAAAACAGTTTAAGCAAACATTTTTTCTAGGCAGTAAAAGTTTGTAAGCGGCGTAAATAGTGTTATCATTTGGGAAAACTTTGGCCACACTTTTATGAAATGTACATCAAACTGAGATCCTTGAACTTTTTTGTATTTCACCGATTTTTTTTTCATATTTAGGTTACATAACTTCTAATAAGGATCTTTTATCAATAAAAATTATCTACTTTTTAGTCATAATTGCTACTTTATGGGGAAAAATATCAAACACCATCCTGGCTACTTTCTGTACGAAAAAGTTGGACTTATGGATGTCCTATTGATGAATTTTAAATACATTACATTAATACATTAAACAAATTCAAATTTATTTCCATTAATTTAAATTCCAATCAAAGGGCCCCCAAAATTTTTACTTGCACCAATTGAAAAACTACACATTTAAGCTGCTGGAACTTTTTAAATTGGAAATGTTTTTCTTAGCTTCCACATTAATGGAATCCTTATAAATATCTGTAAGCTATCAAAACGCCGATAAAGAAATATTAATAATAACTTACAGTCAAGAGATTTCATTTTTTAAACAAATTTTTATACAGACCTTATTTGAAATCCCATTTATAAGCTCAGTACTACTCCCTAAAGCTGTAAGAATTTTTGATTTTATAATTCCTGGAGTTCGACCCATAAATGATTTGATTTTAGACGTATCACCATTACGTGTGAATTGCATTAAATCAACCATTCCTTAAATTGCAATACAAAGATTTTAACTTAAATTTTTTTGTTTGTTATTGTTCACTTCAAATGTTATTATAGCACATATTAAACTTCCGTGTAGTAAAATAGCCTTACATAATTGCATTAAAAGCAATCTAAGACGAACATAAAACTTTTTTCTGCATTATATTTAATTAATCACAACCAGACCTTTAGGTACTTTAAAAGCCGCATTGCGTTTTTGAATTCTTTATAACACTTGATCTTTGCTACATTTACACATCTTCACTAGCCTTTCTTACAATTTTTCACAAAGGAATTATAATTTTCTATTTAAAAACAATTAGAAGAATTATTAATAAGTAAAAATAAATCTTTTAAAGAAAGAAATAATTTTACAAAGCGAGAGGAAAACATCTAGCTATCGTAAGCTCTAAAGCCCTTCTATTTGATATTGGAAAAGCTGGGTAGCTAACTACTGCATCATAGGACTAGTCAACGAAGAAGGGATGAAAATGGGGCATTCTAAAATTTCAATAGCACGTGGAATTTTTGCAAAAGGTTTGCAAAGCTTTTTTTCATAAAATATCATTAAAGAAATGTAAAAGCTTTGATTTTCATAGAAAATGAGTCTCAGATATGTTACACTCATTGTTAGTTCAAACAAGGATTTTTAGGTACAGCATTTGGATTTCACATTGGAGCCACAATCGTAGCAAAGAGCTTTTAATATTGCATAAATTAAAGAATTTCAAAAATAAAGTATTAAAAAGTGAATAGTACTGCTTTACTTGAAACAATTGAAAGAGTTCTTTATAACTACTACTAGCGCCTTTGGAATTTTTGTGTCGCAAAAGCTTAACATTGTTTGCTTTTTCTTGTTATAATATCATTACACAGCAACACCAGTATTTAGTATTTATATAAATTTTTTGTTGTTGTATTGTCCATGAACTTAATCTGCAACCTGTTGATCTATTGTCCTGGTTGCAAGTAAAAACAGAGATTTTTTAATTTATTAACAGCATCCCCATGAAGTTAAAAATAACACAGATGGATTTCTCATTAATCTTCATAACTTTCAACCTTCTGTTATCATTCTTTAACTATGTAAGAGTGCTATACGTAAGAATATTACGTTTTTACTCATACCATTTTCAACCTTGATTGTTCTTTTTTTTAGAACGGCAAAGCTGTGTAGTTTTACTTTTAAAGATGTTTTTAAATAAATGTTTACTTCTTTTTGCATGCGCCGAAAACTTCCTTTTGCATATGAGCAAGGCGCTAATAAAAGTTGTGTCTTCACTACAAGAAAATTACTATATTTTATTTATAGTGTGAAAATCTGGAAAACTTATTATCTTGAAAAGTGGAAAAACTTAAATTTTTTTGTAAAAAATTTTCACTACTTTTCATTAAAAACAATAAATAATACATTTCTTCTTTATATAAATTTGGGTAAAAAATAAAAGATTAATTTTCATGTTAGCAGATATTTTTCTTTGAAAATATTAAAACTTACATAATACATAGATGCTTTCAAAATTTATTTTTAGACATTAGACTGAAAAGACAAAAAATAATTTAATTTTGGAATTCATAGCCAAAAAGGAATGATGAGCTCTAATCTGGCGGTATGCCAAAGCAAATTAATGAACTCGTGACTTCTTCCTCATGCATAAAATTTTTTATGTCGCCAAAATATGCAAATTCTAAGTTGAAAAAAACAATTATAAAATAGCTATTATATTCTAACTAATTTTTTAGTAATAAAATTATATTATATTATATTTTCTCAATTTTCTAATATATTTTAATGTTTGAAGCAAATCTTTTTATTTAAAAATCTCTAACTTTATAATTGAAAACGAGAAAAATACAAAATTTTTATTAATGAAAATTCTTTCATTAAATTATATTTTAATATTTTAGATCATCAAAAAAATAGTAACAGAAGCTTGGGTATTGTTTCAATAATTTTCTAAAAAAAGATAAACAAACTAAAACTTGTCATATATAACCGTAAGGGTGGGTGGAAATTATGATCCCACCACACTGCCTTAATAACATTAAACACAATTATTTTTGGAATAAAAAAAACGATTATCAACCAACTTTAATGAAAATATGAGATAGTAGACACATTCCTTTTTAAAAGAAACGGCAGAAAAGTATGGCTTTGCAGCAAACATGCAACGAAACAGAAACCTGTACACGAGGAATATATTATAATACGGATTTCTACAAAAATGAAAATAAACTTGACATTATGTTACGAAATTTTTCTTCTAGGCAGTTGCGTAACTACAGCTTTTGTCACCTGGGGTGGTCCCTAATTTTGCCGCCCCTCCGAATTCAACAAAAATCAAAATAGGGTTCTAAATAATTACTGAACATAAATAAATAAAAAATATACTATTTCTTTGTTTTAACACATAACACATAATTATGAAATCTATACGTGTCTATATATTTATTTTTCTCACATTTTTATTCTAAAAGTGTTCAATGACATTACCAAAATTGATATTATCGGTCAGTTCCTTTTCTATAGAAAGTATCGCTAGGTTTCATAATCTGCAATCACTCATTGTCAAGCGAAGAAAACTTTTAATTAGCTTTAATTTCGAAAAGCTCCGTTCACAGCTAGTGACACTGATGCCTATATTTAAAAAACCTATATTGTTGAATGAATATTAAAAGTTCAAGAGGCCCTTGCTCGTTTTTCAAACGGTTTGATTGTTGTTGTAAAGCAGGTACAGATATAAAGCTTTGAAACCTTTTCCTTTCCATATAAGACTGTTCTTCATCAATATCAACAAAATTATGAACTAGACATTCAAAATTTTCGTTTAACAGATTAGCTGGTAGTATGCAGAAATATTTCGCTGCAAGAACACGCAAATGTTCAAATTCTACTTTAATTTCCTGGACAACTATATCCAATGATAAAAACATTTCTCTTCTTATTTCTTCTTCTAAAGTTATCCCCACATCTCGTGAGTTTTGCATTAAAGAGGACTAATGTTTAAATCGAAATAAATAAATTCATGCTAAAAGAAACCATTTTCCTGTGAAATTAACCTGTTCGTTGACAATTCACAAATCTTAAGGCGGGACATTCGATGAAATTGTATATAAATACGATAAAAAACACTCTCAACCTTTGGTCTACGTGGCCTTATCAAGGGTCACGACTCAAGAAAGACCTACTGATGGGGTTCAACGTTTTTACAATGGTAGGCGGAAAAATCTAGCAATGCTTTCATTACGCAAGGAGTTTAGCTGGCTTTCTACCGTCCAACTTAACACGATTGATCGGATTATACTCAACAAAATCTCTAAGGGGAATCTTTTATCGCAATTGTCAAAGTCTCCGGTCACATCCGATCTGGGTTATTGTTGTCATAAACTTGACTTTCTAACGAGGAACGGGCTAGCATTGAAAACTTTAATTGTGTAACACTATATAGGCAACCCAGCATTCAACGCGGAGGAGGTGCGGCATCTATCGCAATGTTAGCAGTTTGCAACATGTTTTACTGTCTGCGATGATACTTATTTAAGAAAAAGTTCCCAGTTCGTTAATGAAGCCAAATCTGCCCATGGAGATATATGTGCTGCAAGATGTACTTTGCCTGATGGCAAAAAAAGTTATGGTCACAGTTTACATTTCTATCAATAAGAAAGTTGAATAGACTTTCTTCACGAATTTAGTGTATACGAAAGGAAGTTCAAAGCTGTTGAAAAAATGAACTTCCACCATTACTTGGTGGTGGTTTTAATGTTCAATTTGATACGCATAAAGAATTGCGCTTAGTAAAATTTTTAAAAGAAAAACTCAATTTAGAGCTAGTTTCTGATAATACGCTAGGGACAACTAGACATGGTACAACCATTGATGCGATTTTTTCACGATTCATGAGTAATGTGACTTCCGACGTCCACATAACTTTTTTTAGCCACCACAGCATCACAATATTAAATAATAATATTACTATTAATGAAATTAAAAATTTAATATCGATTTTAAAATTTGAATAAATCCATGCAATGTTTCCAGTAATATCCAAATACTTTTATTTACTAGCTTTGGATATCACAAATTTCATGAAAATTATTTTAACGGAGTAAACTCCAGTCGGGTGTCGGAGGTGACACACATCTTTTACTTTCATTACTCCATTATTGTTATTCATTATATACATAATAAAATATATAAATTTGCAAAAGTATAAAAAAAAAGCCGGCCCAAAAATATTGCCACCCAGGGCTATTTTTTATAAGAATAGACCGTTCCCAAACAGCTCACAAATTTCTTGGGAGTACCAACCAATGCCCCAACCTTTTCCTTAAATCCCAAATTTGATGAGCTTTCTATCGCTTGCGCCTTAGGCAAGTTGAATAATTTTATAGACAATGGGTGCATTTAAGGTGTTTCAAGTGTTTTGCATTCTAAAAAAAAACTTAACAAAATTCAAATCATATTTTTTTTATTAATATCAAAAAACTTATAACTTAAAGTATTTTTTCTTTGAAAACTAAATTTCGGCTAGTTTAAATGTCTACATTCAAATCTGAAAATTTTAAATTAGCTCTAGATTTGAAAACTGTTAAATCCCCTAATTTAAATTTACCTAAAGATATTTTTCATACTTTTCAAATATGCTGTAATTATATTCATTTATTTTCCATACTTTCAAAAAAAATCTAAAAATTTCAAAAATATATGTTCGTTTGCAATGAGGACCATTTTTCTCTCTGACAAAGATATGTCAAAAATATAGCCTTGTGCCTTTCAACTTAAAAATACTCCTTTTAGATTCTTTATATCGATTCACATTTGTACAAAAAAATTAGAAATATTATTGGTTAACTGCCGTCACTGCACTGATTCAATTAATATCAAAAATCAAATAAATTTCAAAGGATTCAACATTTTCTTACAAAACTACGATCTGCCTAGAAGAATATTAGAAAAAAGAACGAAGTGGAAGTTAATGAAATATATTTAAAAAAAAAGTTTTGAATTCATACAACAATTTTGAAAAACTTTCAACTTATGAACTTACTAAACAAAAGCATTTTATTGTTTTAGGTACATAACGTAAATAGCGCTATTTTCATCGAAAGCTCATTGATGCCATCCCCTTTCTTTTCTGATGCGGTTAAAAAATAAAGTTTCAGAGCTAAAAATTTCAGAATGAAATTTTGCCGACTACGTAGAAATTAGAATACTCATCAGTAAGCTTCGAAAAGTGAAAGAGTCCAAAACACTAAAAAATATGCGGTATTATAATTGCCGATGCCTAATTTTTAGCATAATTAAAATAAAAAATAATTAAATATAGGTATTTTCTTTGAAGTAAATTATATTTTTGAAAAATTTTCATTTCAATCTCGATTTAAATTAAATTATATAGAATATTATAATAAAGTGATTCGAGTGTGCGCAGTGTAGTTGATAAGTTTTCACGGTACTATAAATAGGACATCGTAGTGCTTTACTTTTCTTAAATCTGGGATATAAAGTTTTCATTGAACAGAATCGTAAGTAATTTTAAATATAATGAATTGTATGTGTAAAATTTTTAGGTTTTATAGTTTTAAAAGTGCTAATTAATTATCGGTTTTTTAATTAAAAGATTAAAGTCTGCTAAAACAAAAACACTTTCCAAATTTAAAAGCACTGTTTAGCTATTTTTATAAATCTATTTATTTATAGTTTGTGACATTTTTTTCCTTGTAGCCGAACCTGCTTCAAGATGGATGCCTGCCAAAATGTAGTCATAGATTCAAACAAATTTTTTAAAATTATTTTTAAAAGTTTTTTAACCTTTTGTAAAAGATTTAACCTTTTACTTACTATAATAATAACTAGTTTTTTTTTTCTAAAATATATATTTGACTATTTTCGAGCACTTTTTTGTGATTGGTGGTGAAATTTTGTTAATTTAATCGTTTCAAAATTATTTAATAACTTTAATTTTACTAACTTTACTCATTAATAGTAAAAGGATAATAAACTAACACCTCTCGAAAAAACCTGCTCTAAAAAGTACAAAATTCTGACCAAAAGTATATATCAAGTTTGGGTTTCACTACCTTTAATATCTTCGATGTAGGGCAATATCAAACTTCTATAAAATTATAAAAATTAATTTAATTTGTTTTCAATAAATCTTTAAAATATTAAATTAATATTTTTATTTTCTGTTGGTTAACAATTTTGCTTGATTTTTTACTTATAAAAAATACATAATATTAATTTAGATACAAAGAACACGAGCTACAACAATAAATTTTACATTCAAAGCTTTTTCTATATGATAAAACACAAGTCAAAACCGAATATTACATGGATCATATGAGTTTTATTACGCGATATCATTCGAATTAAATTAGGTACAGCGTAACAAGGAATCAAATTAATAAGATCCACTCACAGCGCAACGTATCACTAAAAATATATACTTTTTCTATATATAAAAACAAAAAATTGAATATTGAAGAACTATAATAAAAATTTCTTACCTTCAAAGTAAGAACTTATTTTTTTTTACATGTGTTGTACATTAAAACAAAACAGGCTAACACGAAACTGGCTATTGCTATTTATTCAGATTAGATGGATTAAACTTGGTATCTAGATTGGCGTTTTTATAGGCACTTTTTACGTTAATGTTTTTCATATATAATTGCCGTCAATGATGAGTTTCTTAAAAAAATAACAATATTAAACCGATACATAAATGTATATTTAATCTATTAATAATATACCTCGTTAACATCACTTTCATAGCCTTCAGGGAAAAATTTAAGACAGTCTTGTTTTCCTTCGACAGAATTAAGGCTTGCATAGGCTGGAATTAATTCACTAAAGTGTAATATTGTATAATCTCTTTCAGCAACTTTTACAATTATTTTGTCAGTCCTTTCAAATATATATAAAAGATTTTAATTTAAATATAATCAATATTCATATTAATATACTACATTTTTGATACTCTGTCCATGTATTCATTTGTTGAATTAGTTATCAGTTTAGCTGTTTGAGGATCAGCACTTGTAAAATAACCAAATGCAAGTACATTATGTATTTGTTGTTTGGCTAATTCCAAAACATCTTCTTTTTTATAAGCATCGAATGCCATTGCTATATGTGGGGGTTCAGGTACCGGATCCGGTGGTAAAAATTTATCCGTAACCTAAAATTTTATACCAGAAAACAAAATTTTAAGTAAAAATTTAAATATTGAATTATTTTTTTTTGTGTGTGTATAACTATTGAAAAGCTTTCAAAAAAGAAAATCGAAAAATTAAGTATATAAGAGAAATTCATGCAGTATTAATTATTTATTAATTATTATTAATTTACCGATCTATAGAAAACATAAACACCAAGAGCGTGTGTTATTCTCTTGATAGGGGTCCACATAGCTGGAATAACAATAATATCTTTAATTTCTTCCTCCTTTGGTTTTTCTGGTGCAGATTCAACGTCATCTACTTTAGCTTCACCTAAGTTTTCTTCAGTAGTTTCTGGTACTTGTTCAGGTTTAGGTTCGGCTTTTGCTTGAGGTTTATTTGATGACTCTGGTTTACAATTAATACAATGTTCAAGAGCCTGAAGAATTGGTGGTGCTTGATTATCTTCTAATTTTACACCGTGGTCATCAACCATTTCTTGTGGTTCAGTTAATTTTTTTGTTACATTCATTAAGATATCTTCAATGGGTTCATTTACATCTTCACTTAATATCCAAAGAAAAACAAAATGTTCTTTTTCATTAATATAATCTAAAACTTTTGGTGTAAATGGATGTTTTTCTTCAAAATATAATAAAGTTTCAAGTTTCGATTTTGTAATAATTTCAAATTTTCGTTCTTTTGAACTAATTTTATATGGATCTGCGACTTTATTGGCTTTAGATACAACATCTCGTTTCATATGTGGACCAAATATAGTAATACCATAATTTGGAAGATTTTCTATTATTGTATCTGCCACATATTGAAGATAATCACGTCTTTCTTTAATTGCAGTTTCTATTTCGATTTGTTTTGCTTTTTCAATTGCTGCCATTTTAGCATTATACGTTATAACTTCACTTGGCTGTCGTTCAGAAATCTCGTAAAATTTTCGCTGATATTGTCCCTTCTTATAAGCTTCTTCACGTTTTAATTCTTCTTTTATTAGAGCCATTAGTTTAGGAGCATTAGCACCAAACATTAGATTTATGGCTTTTTTATTCTAATAAAAAATAAAAATAAATAATAATAAATCATGTTTTGATACTTTCATTGCAATTAAATTTTTTACTTACTGAAGCAAATAGCCATGTTGGTTCACTTTTATTACGAAATCTTTCTAAATCGTCTATATTGTCAGATTTACACTAAAATTGTTAATATATATATATATATATATATATATATATATATATATATATATATATATATATATATATAAATTGAGAATTTATATGTATTTGTTATAATATGTAAATAAATATTTTACAATAGCTAGTTGTAGATTGTCACCACCAAGTTCTAATTTAATTTTCTTAAGGGGTCCAGCCATTGCAAGACACGGTCCACACCATGCGGTATAAACATCCATAACTATAAAATAATATTTCAAAAAAAAACAATATTAAAAGTAAAAAGTAAAAATAAAAATACACTTACCCAAAACTCCAGGTCTTTCTAAAAATTTTTCTAGCTCTGCATTTGTGTTAATTTCTGCTTGAATTTGTTGTGCTGCTGCTTTTTTTGCCATCACTTAAAATTTTTAATATTAAAAATAAAAAAACTAAAAAATATAATTAAAAATTTAGAAGAATGTAAAGTACTAAATAATTTAATTGAAATGACTAAATTTTATTTCATGTTTTTCACAGCATACTTGTAATTTTTTTAAAAAAAAGACAGTTTTATGTTTTCAATACTATTGAAGAAACTTCATTTCGTGTTTTTTTGCTTTTTTCATATTTTATTGATTTTAAGCATTTACTGTAAAGCCAAACATTGAAAAATACACCAAACAAATAAATTTTCAGTAGTGAAATTCAAGCCCATAAGTAGTCATCCATTGATTAATAAAATTTGTCCATATTTCTTTCGAATAAAATATCCTATTTAGAAAATTCATATGGAAATTCAGCTCGGGTAAAATAACATTTTAAAAACTTCGACACACATCAGCTGTCTAAGGGTGCCCACAGGGTGCCAGCTTACAGCTGAGCTGACACCGATTCGAGCATTCGAAAACAAGGAACATTGCCAACTGGCTATTGTATTTTTAGACACTTTGAATGACTTTTACTTAAATGAGTGTTATTTTTGGGGTGTAGTATTCATTAAATGTTTCATTCTTTGTCATATACTGATATTAAAAACTTTATTATTGTATTTTACTTAAACATTTCAAAACACTGTTCCATATTATTTAGGAATTATTAATTTTGGACAGATTTGAGAAAACATGGACAAATATTAATATAAAATGGAAAAATCAACTGTTTTTTCATGTCTTGAAACTTTAATTTACACCTAAAAAGAAGTTTCAAGATTCTTTTCACTATAAAAATGCTTTAATGGTATTATTTTCCATATGAAAGCAATTATATATTAAAACACTCTCTATTTCCCGATATATATTCATTGATTTTTTGAATAGGCCCATTCCAATACAACCACTTGATTTTATGTCCCTTAAAATATAATTATTTGCCCTTAATTCATTAACTAAAATAGTAGCTATAAATTAAATATACTTAAAAAGTAAATAATTAATATGTTGATTTAAAAATAGAAAAACTAAATGAAATATACTTTTCAACCCATTTTCTTAAAATTCAATTTTATACGCAAAGTTGCTTTTTGTTTAAATTGTTTATTTTTTCGAAGAAAATTTATTACCAAGCCAAATGATCAATTGTTTGCTTACTTCAACAAAAAATAAACATTAACCCATTTTCATAAATTTATTTTCAGAAAATGAATGGTCATCCTAAAATATTACAAGCATCATCTCCTAAACTAAAAAGTGATCGACCAATGCCTAAATGGATGGTAAGAGCATAAAGAAACATTTTGAAATATTTTTACAGTTTTTCTAAATATATCCTCCTAAATATAGCACCAAATTGCATTCACAACTTTTATAAAAACTTTTAACGTATATACTTATATTTTTTAGAATGAAACTCACGATAGAGTGGGACCAAAACCACCTGCTACACCACCTCCCTTTGATGCAAGACCACCTGCTCTTCCACCTAAAAGAAATCAAATCGAACCAGATTATGAAGTAATAGAATTCGGGCAACAGTATTCTAATGCTGATATAGGACGATCTAGTTAAACAAAATACATAATTTTTTAATATTTTTGTGGATAAATTATTATTTTTGCAGATACAAAACAAATTGAAGCTCTTAAATGTACACTCTGTGGTTCCTTAGAGCCATGTGTACGCTGTGAAGAATGTGACCAACATTTATTTTGTATATCCTGTGATAATATGTTCCATCGTCATCCGAAACGAAGAACTCACTTAAGAAAAGTACAATCAAATTTGTGACTTCTAGATAAAATAGTTATAAAAAATTGTTATTTTTTTAGGAAATTATAAAAATTGATAATATTAAGCCACCAGTGCCACCTAAAGTGAATCCGGCAGTGTCTTCAGTACCGATTCCACCTCCTCGACGTAGTAAAAAGGGTCTACTAAGTCCAATGTTTTCACGAAGGGAACAGGTACGCGTCTGCACCATCTGTTAAAAATATTTTGCAATTTTATGAATGTTATATTTATATTAAATATTTATTTTTTATGAAAAATAATTAATTGACTTTTTACCGTACTTCAAAATTTATACTTATACAGAAACCGGAAAAATTATAATACATCTTGTTGTAAAGCCAAAAATTAAAAATACTTTATTTAAATTTATGATTTATAGTAAAATAAATGCTAACATTTAACTCAAACACCAGTTAAAACTTTTAACGTTAAAAAATTTCATCGGATCTTAATAGTAGTAGGTACATAAAAAACAAAGTGGTCGATTAATTTTTTGAAAAGTTGTAATTTTTTGTAAATATAGTATTTTACCAAAAAAGCCATTAAATTCAATTTATATGAGCTTTCATTGGTAGAAAAATAATTTTTTAGTAAAGCGTTGAAACCAAAGGCGGGACTTATTAATTATAATTACATAATTTGTGTAGCGAAATCCACATCACATGTGACATTAATAAGTGAGCATTGGATTCAATTAAGCTACGGCCTTGCAACTGAAATAATACTCCTTACTTTTAAGCTTGTGAAATGTTCAAAAAATTGAATCTCTTTGAAATATTCGAATAAATAATTTTCTTTATTTCTACTGCTTCAAACTAAAGTTTTTTCAAATAAAAAGTCCTTGTTTTAGAAATTTAATTCATCAAAACTCTCACTTTACTTGTTTGATTGATTTTACTATTTCAGTAGTTTCTTTACCCAGCTATTCAGCTCAAAAAATTTGATAAGTTGATTTTCAATCAGCTTCAAAACTAAAAAAATTCATATTTTTAGTTTTCCTTATAGATATACTATACGGACTTTGGACTTTATATTTTCCTTCTTAATTGATAAAACTCTTAGTATCCTCCCTTAGATCCTCTTCAAAAACCCAGTTTTAGCCAGCAATAATGAGGATGGAAGTTTTTTTCACATACATCGTCTTAATATGAATACTCAAGCACATTAAGGAAGTTTCATCTTCCTTTCAAACATTATAAAAAAAAGTTTAGAACCTTTAATTAAAAGCATTGATGTAGCCTAAGCTCTGATTTTATTATTTGTTATCATAGATAAAAAATTAACAAGTAGCAGCATAATAATAATATAAGAAAAAAATGGTTTTTAATGTCGTTTATTTATCTCTACTTAATTTCAACAATTCATGTATTATTACTAATTTAAGATACCTAGCTGTTAACTATTATTGTCCATCTGAGAAATAAGAACATTAGAAATTATACAAAATTTGATCACAGGTAAAATGTAATAATCAATCACCTCCAAGTCCAACACTCTCCATACGCGATCGTATGGGCTCTTTAAAGAGAATTATAAATCCAAATTTACGACCATTGCCGGAAACACCACATCAAGAACCGTTCAAGAGAACTTCAACACCACGATCAACATGTAGCCGCTCTGTTTTTGATGATATACAGCGACCACCATCCATAGCATTAGAAAAAATCAAATCAAAAGCAAATGCAACATTAGACAAAATGACTTTTCTACAACAACGCTATCGTCAACATCAGCAAGGACTAAAAACTAATTTTAATGATCAATATATCTCCGATTCAAAGGAAAATGATGTAAGGAGGCTGCTTTACCTTTTTTATATTCAATAATTGGATGAATAATTTTTTTAATATTTCAGTTATCAGCGAGGCAACGTTCAGATAGTTTTTCATCCGACATTACTTCAACATCACAACAAAACAATTTTAGGAACCTTCAAGTAAATTTTCCAAGAAATTTCAATAATACACCAATGGTTCAACCTATACGTAATATGAGTTCTTCAGTTTTTGATTTAAATCAACTTGGTCAAAGACCGAAACATCCTCAAAAAATCCAGCAAGTAAGTTGATATTTTTATAGCCAATTCTTTAAAAATTTATTTTTATTTTTTTCTTCAGACCCAGTCCATAGCCCAATTAAATTGTATGAATTGCAATGGTTCACCTTTCTGGAATCCATCAAATAATGAATTTTGGGGAAACCATATGGGTACATTTTCAGGATCAAATATGAGTCTTAACCTTCCACCAACAGGATATCATATGCCGCCAATACCAGGTCCAGTACCTTGGAATTGGAATGGTGTACAAAATATGTATCCATATCAAATGAATATGATGCATATAGCACCAAATCAAATTGGTACACCCCATTTAAGGAGGTCACGTGTTTCATCACGTGCTGTTTCACCAGCACTGAGTATTAAATCTCGTAAATCAATAATGTCAATGCGTAATAAACGTAATGGATATATCGAAAATGAGTTAACCGATGATGAAGACTCAGAAGAAGATTGCCATTCAATCAGATCACAGAGATCTGGTTTTATTAATACTCGAAGAACAAGAAAAAATTCAACTCCAATACGCAGTGCTGATATAGAAGATGATAGTGAAGTATTTTTAGAAAATTCAAACAAAAATCGATCTTCTCAACGTTCTACGAGAAATTCTAAAAATAATACAACCTCACAAATTATTGACCGTCGACAATCAATAAATTCTATACGTGAACGACTATCAATATCATCCAAACGTGGATTTTCAGACTCGCCATTAACTCCAGAGTCTGAATCTGAAACAGGAACAAAAGCTTTAGTACAAGCAAAAATCCAAGAAAAAATTACAAAGCAAATGCAAAACGATAAACAAATTATTGCCAAAAATAATATTTCAAGCGAAAAAGACAGTCATATAAGCCATGAAGGACCTGTTGGGCCACCCCCATCAACACCAGATCATGATTGGGAATGTGAATTTTGTACATTTGTCAATAAAGCACAAATCAAAATATGTGCAATTTGTTGCAAAACACCAAGAAAGCTGCAAATTTTAGGAAATTCAGAAATGTTGAAAACAAGTGAAAATATACAAGGAAATTCTTTAAAAATATCACAATCCGAAGATGATTCCGAGAATCTTGCAGAACAAAAAGTTAAAGGTAGGAGTAGAAAAATTTCCTTTTTGACGGGGACTAAATCAAAATGAGAATTATTTTTAATTATATTAAAATTGTTTTTATTTGTGTTTTTCTAAGAATATAATTTTTATAGAGATTTGCTTGTCAAACTATTTTGTTTATGTTTTTTAATCTTTTGTCTACATCCGAAAAATAACGAATACATATAATTACCAAAACAATAGCAATAAAATTTGTTTAACTTCCATACCCTTTTTATGTTGTTTATTTCATCTCAAAATAATTTCCCATAGGCCAATGGCATATTTTTGGTTATTACTCTTTTGTTTGTACATTGAAAATTTTCCATTTTCATGTAATTAGCATTAAGAATATTTTTTAGACAAATATGTGCTTGCATGATTTAACAAAGGATTAAGGGTGATTTTATTAATTACTGAAAGTGAATATGTTGAATTAGTTACGACTGCAAGACGAATAGCGTAGAAAGAATAAAAACGGGAACTGTCTGTCTGTGATTGTCAATACTTTTATTAATTAGAGGATATTCTTGGTGAGGAGGTGTGTCAAATATTACTGATGTCCATTTTTGTTGATTTTTTGGTCAAGGTACTATATAGGTACATGCTACAAAAGAAAACTATTTCATCCTGAGAACTTTATTTATTAACTACAAGTCAAAGAAATTTCTTTAAGCATTAAGCAAATTAAATATTTTTTACAAGCTTAAAACTTTTTAAAACAAAGAAATAGCGCATCCAATCCTCAAAGTGATGTAACTAAACATTGGACTAGAAAGTTATGAGCAATCTGGTGATTGCATGAAGAAAAAGTTGTTATTGATAAATCTTTGAAGCAAAATATATTTCATCTTTTAGTAAAAATCCATCATCATTTTAAAGGCCACAAAAATAAAAATAAATACCATTAATTCATATTTCATTCACGCAAAATTATTTTCTCTAATCTTTATGGTAATTCCGCCAAAGAAATTTTTGTCACACTTTTTGTCAAAACTTATTTGCCTAAAGAAAAGGTTTGCTAAGTAAATTTATAGAAAATTTATCTGATTTGTGGTAAGAAAATAAGTTCAACCACGCTTCTAAATGCTTTTATTTTGCTTTTTTTTCAGTTTATGTGAATACCACTTACCCAAATTTTTCGACCCAAAAAAGCAAAAAATATTTTCTTGTAACTAACTAATCTCCACCATTTTCTAAAAATTTCTGCTAGCGTAAAGGCAGTTGTCCGATTCCCCTTTTAAAAACTCCTTCGATTTTTTATTGAAAAACTTTTCCAAGTACACTTTCACTTCTTCAAGATTGTTAGGTTTTCTACTTTTTAGTGTATACTCAAAGGACCTGATAAGTTGGTAGTCACAATAGAAGCAAAGATCTTCTTTACTCTTGTTGACGAAAGAGTGTCAAAACAGACAACAAATTTATATTTTCTTTCTTCATACAATCACATATGTTTTTATTTAAGACCAGCTAAAATCTTGAAACGAATACAACATAAAATTGACTGAATTTTTTATAGAAGTTTTTTAATACTACTATTTACAATTTTTTTTCATTAAATTTAAACACTCATCAAAATCATTCAACCCAGTTCAGAATTACTTCATTTAATTTTCTATTTCATAAACTAAATAAAAATTACAGAATTAAAAAAGCATGGATTTTAAAAATTCTAAAAATTTATACTTACCTAGTTTCCAAAAAATCGTAAAAATTTTACTAATAATAACAAATATCGATATCAACACATAAAAATTTCATTTGGCTAACAAATCATTTCATGTTTTATGTAAATTTCCCCACCATTTTATAGAAAATCAAAGATCCTTTGAAGATATATGGGCGTCAATTGAAAAAAATATAAATGAAAATTCTGCTGCTGCTATTAAACGTAAAAACAATAAATTTATAGTGTCGGAAAACTATCAACAAGGACAAAGTACAAATGAGGATCCATCAGACAATAAAGCTTCAATAAGTTGTGTTCCATTACCATCAAATGAGAATATAAGAAAAATATCAACAGGAACATCGCCCCCTCCTCAAAATATATCAACACAAGTATTTTTATTCTCTTTGTTTTAGAAAATTATTTAATTTAAGTTCTTTCAATAGACATATGAGGAAATAGGAGTCAAAAATGAAATACATAATAGAAATACAACCTCAAATTCTGAACAATTCAAATCAGACAACAAAAGTGCATACAGCCAACAATCAATTAATTCTGACGCACAGGTAAATGTCTTTTTACAATGTTCAAGTTTTTAACTGCAAAATTTTATATCATATCATCACCAAAATTTATAGAGAATAAGAAAAATAGCTTTATTTATATTAAGTTAAAAGGAAAATATTGTTATGAACTCAATCATAAAAAAGGTGAGAAAATCTTAAATTGAAAATCTTGTTTTCATGGGTTAAAATCAACTAAGGGAGTTGATGGGTGAGATGATAACACTGAAAGATATCAAAAAAGTCTACAAAATGATTATGGCTAATTGTAAAGTGATATTTCAAGTAATATCTCACTTCTAAAGGATATCAAAACATAATATATTCACCATGGTACATTCATATTAGTCCATGAAGTGGGTGGCACATTTTTGAAAAAATTCTAAATAATACAACATATCGATGCACCAGATAATTTCTTGGAGTTGTTTGAGAACAGTAAAATGGATTGTCAATGCATCAATTCTCACTCATTGATGACCTTCCCTAGAGCTGTAGGATAACATAATCCTTTACCATTTCACCAATTGATGAGACAATGCCTTAGATTTTTTTGTCATTTTGAATTTGGATCTATGATTAGTTTATCTTTCATTTTCCCCAGACCAAAATAATATGTATTTAATTATTAGGAAATATTGTTCTAGTTGTATTCAGTATAGAGCTTTAATTTTTGAAAATTGACATCCATCCCTTTAATTCAAATATTTGAGGTTATAGCAAAAACACAAATCATATTAAAAAAGCTACTTAGTCTACAAGAATTTCTTTACTTTTATTTTTAGAATCAAGATCACAACAAAATTGATTTTCACGAATTTAATGGCTCCGAAAATACAATAAAAGACAATCTAAAACAAAATTCAGGAATGGAACTCATATTTTTACTCAAAGTAAAAAAAATCTTATTTATATAACATAAAATAAATAATTATTCAAAATATCATAGGAAGCTGAACATTATAAATTTACTCCTGACGAACTTCAAGCAGCTCTTAAAAATTGTGGTAACAAAAATCCTATTGCATGGTTACGTGAAAATTGGTCAAAATTAATAGAAACTGTACAAATGCTTGCAACAAAATATGGACAGGAACAAAATGAAAACATTATTGGAACAATATCATCCTTAGAAGCACGTGATGCCTTACGTTTTCACAAAGGTAATGTTTGGCAAGCCATTACCGAATGTATCGAACAACGACAACAAAAATATCAAGAGATTTCACATCGTGGAAATTATTCACGTGAAGACATCGTAACCGCATTAACAGCACATAACGGGAATCTTGAATTAGCTCTTATCGATTTAGGTAAAAGGCAATTAAAACCGTTTTTAATGCGTATTTGGGGATCACCTAATGGTGTTGAAAATGAAAGTGCAAATAATGAAAAGGATAACCAAATATCTGGTTAGTATAGTAATTAAATTTTTGAGTACATTGTGTGTTTTTTTTACATTTTAAACTTCCTATTAAATAAAATCAACAATAAATTTTTTTATTGTTTTAATGATCATCCTGTGGCTTTTCGCTTAATATATAAAATTTCTTTCAGTTTAGTTCAAGTTTTTGGTTGAAAACTTACCCTGAAAATATAAAAGTCAAAGATTAGCATTTTTTGTCTGAATTTGCTGGTAAATATGTGATTAGAATTTTTACTTTACATGAAATTATTGGAGTTTAATGAAAAAATTTTTGGAAAAAATTAAAAAATTATAGAAATATTATTGCTGACTGGCAGATATTGTCTCGCGATCCTACACTGCATATAAACCCTTACCAGTCGTAGGTCACCTCTCACGTGACAACAGTACTTTGCCGCTGCGGCTAAACTTCACGTAGAAGGTGATAACGAGTAAAACTGTCAAAATTCGGGTTCTGTGAAATGTGGGCACGATAATAGTTATAATATTATTTATCTTTTTATGATTCAAAAATTGATTAATAAAAGCAAAATGCAAAAATTATATTAAAGACTTTTTTTTGCTTTATTATACTATTCCAGGAAATATGAGGTAAATAAATGATAAAAATTAAAGAACCTACTCAACACCTTTTAATTCTTTACAAAATTAAGAATTTAGCCTATTCTATCAGTTTCATTGTACACATCTTCATTATACCATTTTCAAATATATCATTCATCAAATTCATTTCTAATTAAAGCTATTTCCATTTATTTTAGCTTTCAATTCGCCCATTAATGCATTTCTAAATGCCAACGCCGATAGTATATCCGGAAATATTGCAAAAGAATTAAATAACTCATATACAGCTACAAAAAATGATTCATTAGCGGCATTTTTTTTCAACCCAGAAATAACAACACTTCCACCTGAAAATAGTTTCATTCCACAAAATAAAAATTTACTTTTAGATGTAACAAAATTAATAGAAAAAATCGAATCACATCAAGAAGAAAAACCTAGTACCACATTAAAGGATATGGATGACATGTTAGAAGTATATTTAACAACACAATCATCACGTTCTGAATCAGTTCTGTCTCAAGTATCAAATTATGAAAGAATATTTGTCAAAAGCCCTCTTAATATGCCTCAAACCAGTAGAGAATCTAATATCTACCCTGATGTTAGAAGTTTTATTTTAAAACACATTCAAGATATTAAGCCGGACATTGTTGAACGCGTTAAAAAAGAATTACAAGAAGATAGTGAAGAAATTATACAAATTTTATCATCAAATGCAATAAGTCACGAGCCACCACCTTCAATTGATTATGATCAATATATAAGGGATTTCCTTATAGTTCCAAATTTACGATTTACTAATATTAGGCAAGAAAAACCTATTGAAATTTTTACCACTACAAGCTTACCTATTTTTGAGTTTAAAGAAGAATATGCTCAAATAAATATTGTGAAGTTAATTAATTTAGAAAATCAGGACTCAGTGACTTTTAATGAAATAGAAATTCTCTTTAAAGAACATAACTCACAAATTGATCAGAAGAATAGAAATACACAAAACGAGAAAATTTTTATCACAAAAAATAGGCAAGCATCTAGAATTCCTATTAGAAAATTAAGAATAGATGAAAGTAAAAGCGGAAAAACCTTTGTTCACCCCGTCAATAAAAATGAAAAAATTGGTAAAGAATTTCAAGATGAAGAAAATTTTAATTCATCTACAGAGAGTGAATTACATACGCGATCTATATCAGATTTAGAATTTGAAAGTGACTTAGAAGAGTTAGGTCCATTGCCTCCAATACCATTGCAGAGAGATTCTGAGATCAATGTAGAAAAATCACAGAATAAATTTTTAGAAATAGTTGTACATAACAACAATGATAACAAAAATGAAGTTAATCAATTAGATCAGGAATCGGAAACGAATATGGAAAAACTGGGATCATTGCCGTCAACATGGCTACAAAGAGATTTCGTTCGTGACATTGAAGAAATTGAAAAAACTGTCAACATCAATAGATCAAGCAAATTCAACAACAAAAATGAATTTTATTATGAAAATAAAGAAA